>JAPDNY010000011.1:65559309-66930282 GCA_029375565.1 Gekko gecko | reverse complement strand
GCCGGTGCACCTGGTTCTGCAGGCCCATCTGGTCCCAGTGGAATCCCAGGAGAAAGAGGCATTGCTGGTGGTCCAGGAGGCAAAGGTGAAAAGGTAAGGCAATAAGGAGGAAAAGTTTGAATTCATTACGTATCTAACAGTTGTTTAATGAAACAGATGACCCTGACGTATTTCAGTCGCCAGATATTCTTAAGGGGATAAAAAATGGTAAAAGTTATCTTTTTAAAAAGCACTCTAGTTGTCAGGACACTAACTCAAACAATTTTTTACTTGCTGTATTCACTTGATATGAGTTATATCAATGGAATACAGTTAGCATCTACAAGGTGAATGGAGATCAGCAGCCTCAAATTTGTATTAAATTGATTTCCTCCATGATGTAGATGTAGAAAGAACTGAAAACATGTGATGTGTCCTTATACTGAGTTGTGTTGGTCTATCAAGGTTAGTATTGCCCACTGTGACTGGCAGTGGCTGTCCAAGATCACAGGCAGAAATCTTTCATATCACCTACTACCTGGTCCTTTTAACTAGAGTTACCAGGGTTGAATCTAGAGCCTTCTGCATACAAAGTTGATACAGTGCCCTTGAGCCATAAGTGCTAAAATTCCAGAAGTGTCTCTTTAAGAGCCATCGTACATGTAACACAGAATGAGGCATTAGAATTCTGGATTGTAACAGAATTCAGTCTATAGAGGGAGGCCATATTTCTTTAATTTCACCACCTTAAAAAACAAACAACAACAAAATTACCATATGTCAAAAACTAGCACACCAAGAAGAAATGTTTCACATAATCATCCCCACAATCTAGTTTATTATGTGCAGGGATGGGAGTTGATATTATGTTTGGTTTCTTAACATGGAGGAATATTTCATATACAATCACCTACTTTCTGAAGTGGTATAATTTCAAATTCAAACACTTTATTCCAAATCTTTCCAAAGTGCAGCACTCTAGCCACTATGCCACAAAAGTTCATCAATATTTTGGGTAAACAGTCATTTGTGAAGCACTGCAAATGTGACAGAATATATTGAATTATCTAAATATGTCTGTTTTCATACAAACATGTGGTGCCCACTAGTTGGAGTAAAAACTGATTTACTTGAGGTGGAAACTGCTCTACACAGGGAACCATTCCTGAGTAGTTTTTCTCCACATAGGACTTCCAGACTTCACTGCTCAAGATTTGCACTAGTAAAGACTGGAATTTTCATGTGATAATCCCATAAATGGCTTCCTGTATAGAATTCATTCAGTCAGCCAAATATTACATAGCTGTTTTGTTTCTTGAATCAGTCCTAAATCTTTAGAGCTTTCAAAAAAGCCAGATATTTGATTTGCCACTTCAGGAATTACTTCTATCAAATAATTTTCCTTCCAAAGGTCTAACATTTTGTTCATGATCATACTTTTTAAGTCATTTTAAGTGGATTCCTCATTTTCAACAACACAATTTATTTATTGGCATTATTTGTAATCTGCCTTTCTCACTGAAACTCAAGGCAGACTACACAGAGTGAGTCAAATATGATTGACTGGCTGTGACAACCAGTAAACAAAGCAATCACTTACCTTGATCTGGGTATGCTAACTCAATGCTTCATATATTCTTCTGCCAATGTTTTTCATAGCACTATCCCTTCTAAGCATTCAGCCATGGGAGGATTGGAGCTTTGACTTTAGGAGAAGAAAGAAGGCACACACAACTTTCTATCCAGCCTGCCATAGTTGAAGGCAATGCAAACACTGATTTGCCTGTAATGAAGCAGGTCAATAAGTAAAATCAATTATTTAAATATACTTTATTTAAAAAAAAATTACGGCACATTTATTTCACTGACATGTACTTCCAAGTTAATGTGCTTAGGATACATCCTTTCTGCTCAGTATAGTCCCATCAGCAGACCTGCAACTAAGCAGGTTGGTAAATTAGCTCACATGAAGCCAACCAGGAATGTTCATTAAATGTGCATGTGGTCTATAGTGCATCTGTTTCCAGCTTGTGTTGGTATTCCATGCATCTTGCTGCAGATAAAGAGCAAACATGGGGCTATTGCACTAGCCTCAAGCCATGCATACAAAAGAACATTTTTGGCACGGGTTTCTCCCATAATTTCTTTCCTACACAGAGAGAGGCATTTGTTCATGCTTTGGAGTTTAGATCTGAAAGGTCAAGCAGAAGAATGTGAAGCTTCCAGTATTCATCTGTACAGGTGTACAGAGCTCAGTCCAGAAACATCTGCATTCTATACAACATGCAAAATGTCATAGTCATCTACAAATAATTCAGCACATGATAAGTGACTATAACATGTTTAGGATTTCATATTATTATTGCAGTTAAAAATATGGTTCATGATGCAGAAGTTATGTGTTTATGGAGAATGTGCTTAATGCAGTAATGTGTGTTACATGCATTGGAAGAGCCACATTTTCCCACAAATAAGAACCATATGTGTAGAGTTATCATGAAGTTAACATTCTGGAGCAGGTCATAATCCAGATGTGGAAGGAACCATAAGACTCTTGTAGAAGGAGTGCTCTTCGAAAGAATGCCAGATAAAATAAAAGTCTTCACTCACTAGTTGAAGACAGTGATAGAAAAGGACAGGTAAATCTCCCTGGCAATAGAGTTCCATAGCTTTGGTGTCACAGCTGAAAAGGTTTGCTTTTGAGTTGCCACCCACCTAATCTCAGAAAATGGGAGCACCAAAGCAGGGCTTCAGAAGATGACCATAGTGGTCAGGTATGGTAGTAGGTGGTCCTTCAGGTATGCTGGTGCCAAGCCACACAGAGATTATTAAGAGAATCATCATCATCATCGTGTGACATCGTGAGTTGTATAGCCAGGAGATCCTAAGATTGTCTGGCCGCCAGAAGTTCTAGCTCTTTTAGCATTATGCACCACTAGGTGGCAAGCTAGACTTGTTTCTAAGGCAAGAGACATTTCAGAGGTGGTTTGTTATTGCCTGCCTCTGCATCATGACCCTGGTATTCCTTGGAGGTCACCCTTCCAAATACTAGCTGAAGCCAACCCTGCTTAGCTTCTGAGATCTGAAGAGATCGGGCTAGCCTGGGCTATCCAGGTCAGGGAAAAGGCTACGAGTAACGCAATGAAATGCAATGCAAAGACAAAAATAAAACCTTGTGGCACCCAAAGACAAGTACTTTACAATGACCTTCTAAATCCCAGTTGTGTTTCTCATTTCATACATTTTAGACACCATTACAACATGAAACATGCCTTCTCCAATTACATACAATCATAATCCTTGCTGTTTTCTTCTTGATTTCAGGGCCCAACAGGATTCAGAGGTGAACCGGGAGCAACAGGAAGAGATGGTGCACGTGTAAGCATGCTTCCTAAATTACATAGAAAAGAAAGAGCCAAGCAGATACTCCTTTAATAATCATGATGTGAAACCAAGCAATCGCATTTAGGTTGCAACAAACAATCTTATGCTGGTGCAGTCTCTTAAACCTCAAAGACATAAATGAGAATACTTAGATTTTAATTTTCTGAATCGAAAAATCGATTGGCTTTTTTTCTTACAGCATTATATGTAATTACCTGATTTCTCAAGTTAAACTGTATTAACATATGTGCAAAAATACATCACTTATTACAATAAATATTACATTGATTTCATCTAGAAACTTGATAGCTTTTAAAACTGAAAACCTGAAATGATAAAAAACTTGTTCAGTTTTAATTTGTTAATTTGTGCAGTTACCTTTTAATATACAAATATTCTTCATATATGATGGGAAGAAATTCCATATCATAATATATGATTCTCCTTGATCCCCAGGGTGCTCCTGGAGCCATTGGTGCCCCTGGCCCTGGTGGAGCTGCTGGCGAAAGGGTAAGTACCAGTCTTGTCGGATATTTCCTAGTAATATCACCTCTAAAAAAACCCACCTCGTATGCACAGGAAGCAACATGCACAGATTCTTGGCTGTGTTCCCAGGGGGTGGCAATGGGGGGAGCAACTGGACCCTTCATCTTTGGTTACTCTGCAAAAATGACTGCCTGCCATACACTGTGAACCTTTCCAAACCTAATAATAACGCATCTTACTTGATGGAATTGAGTCCCTGGATCTAGTCTTCTCTTCATCATGCCCCTCATCATCCTCATTCGATAGTTCCTACAGCTCTGACCTGAATCATCTAGGCTAGCCCAATCTCATCAGATCTCAAAAGCAAAGGGGGCCACCCTGGTTAGTATTTGGATGGGAGACCTACAGGTTTGCCGTAACTCAGCTGAAACTTAACAGTGCTTTACACAGAGAGAGAGAGAGGGAGAGAGAGAGAGAGAATGCGCTCTTTTAGAATTCATTTATAATTACACATCAGCTGTGAGACAGGCCATTAATAGTTTCATTTTACAGATAGAGAACTGAAGAGAGAATGACTCGTCCAAGGCAACATAAAGAGCTGAAGGCTTGTCGTAGAATTGAAACCAATTTTCCTTTGTCCAGTCCAAACCTACTAGCCTTATCACTCTTCTAATTCTAAATCCTCCACATTGATCCGTATGTTAGAAAACTCCCACAGGTTCTATTGCCTCACCAGGAAATAAGAGAGAAGTCAAATCTGAATGAGTTGTTCAGTCTCATAATATATAACTTCAGAGTCATGACAGAGACAGGGAATTGTCTTGTCATAAGGGCCACCTATTAGAATGCTAAATGGGCAACACTAGAGATAGCTGTGTTTCTAGTAGTGCCCATTTAGTATTTTGGTAGGATAGTAAATGAGCATATTCATTTTACATCTGTTGGTTTGATTTCTGTTAACCCTTATGGTTAAAAAAAACAAGAAATATGTGTTAAACACATTTATTTATTTATTTATCAAATTTATACCCCTTCTTCCCAGCCAAGGCTGACTCATTTAATAAAATATTGGCAGAAAAAAAGATATTTGGTTTTTTATAGGTCTTCTCACTTTGTGAAAGTGCACATATCTACAATACACAAGCAGAAAAGAGACTACTGTGCCTTTGAAGTATTAGTATGGAGTCACATTCCCCACTCTTTTTTTTTTTGCTAACTTTACAGAACACTCATTGGGTTTTGCTCAGGATCTGACCAGCTGCAATATTCTCCATCTCAGAAAATGAAATAGAAAAGCTTTTGGAATTTCCCCCCCCACCTAAGAATATAAGAACAGCACTGCTGGATCAGATTAGTGGTCCATCTAGTACACCAACCTGTTTCACACAGTGGCCAACCAGTTACCCAAGAGGCCCTACAAACAGGACAGAGGCCAAGGTGATGTTGCCTTCTAGTAATGGTATTCAGAGGTTTGGGGCCTCTGCATATGGAGGTTCTTTTTAGACACCAGAGGTAGTAGTCATTGATGGACATCTCCTCCATCAGTCTATCTAACCCCATTTTAAAGCCATACATGCTTGTGGACATCACTATATCTACTGGCAGTGAATTCCACGACTCAGTTACTTAATCCATGCATCTTATTTTTCTACCTTGTTTGTAGTGTGAGGCTAATTTCTCTTACTTGGGTTGGGTGGACATTCCTAGTGTACATCTGTTTTATGCACATTCTGTTCTGAGTTTCTGTGGTTCATCACAGAGAGGTTGATGGGTCCTATCCATAAGAACTGCATTTGTGGAGAGGGTCTTTGGTCCCTCCTAATGTAATTTAAGGATGGCTAATTTTGTGTGCTAATTACACTGATCCCCACTCTCTACATATATGTAATGATTGGTGACTTCTGTTTCAGTGTATCTGAAGAAGTGTGCATGCACACGAAAGCTTATCCCCAGAATAAAACTTTGTTGGTCTGAAAGGTACCACTGGACTCAGACTTTGTTACACTGATCAATTGTATATTTTAGGGTGAAAGTGGTCCCTCTGGCCCATCTGGCCCTGCTGGTTCTCGTGGAATACCTGTAAGTACTGCAGCCATTCCTTTTAAATGACAAAACAGCCCACTCTGGGAACCATTAGGATGGAGTTGTGGTTTGCCTTTTGCACTAAAAGTGTTGGTTTTTCCCCCCACTGTAGGGTGAACGTGGTGAGACCGGTCCTGCTGGCCCTCCTGGATTTGCTGGTCCTCCTGTAAGTATTGAGGAAGATATTGGTTTTCGCTAGTTTTGTGCTGGTGTACATTCAAGTTTATTTTAAGGACAATGTCTTCAGGACCGTCTCTCCCACTATGTCCCCCAAAGAGCCTTACGTTCTTCAGATCAACATCTACAGGTGATCTCTGACCCAAGAGATGTCCGCTTAGTCTCAGCCAGAGCCAGAGTCTTTTTGGCTCTAGCTCCAGCCTGGTGGAACAGTCTTCCAAGTGAAATCAGGGCCCTGTGGTATGTTACAGTTCCACAGGGCCTGTAAAATGGAGATGTTCTGCCAGGCTTTTGGTTGAGGCAGCGGATACCAAACTATAATGCCTCCTCCTCTCCACCCAGCTGTTCCATCTGCCGGCACTACTTCATGTTATTAGTGGTGGGAGTTTTGCCACTCGTTAAACTATCAAACCATCTGAGCACACATACGATGGGAATTTATGAGTAATTTAATCACATTGGAGCCATCATGCACTTTATATTATACTGTATTAAACTGACTATTATTGTATAATGTTTTAATTTTTAAATTGTTATATTTATATATGTTGTAAGCCGTCCTGAGCCCTACTTGCAGGGGAGGTCAGGAGAAAAACTGAATTAAATAAATAAATGTTCTCTTTAATTTTTAAAGGGTGCAGCTGGTCAGTCTGGTGCTAAAGGTGAAAGAGGTCAGAGAGGCCCTAAAGGTGATGTAGGCCCTCAGGGTGCTCTTGGTGCTGTTGGTAACGCTGGCCCCGCTGTAAGTAAACGGAATCTCATATCAAACTATGCTCATCTTTGGTCAGTGTTGATTTCAGCTAGCCACACCTTCATATCTATAGTTTCAAGGAATGATAGTGTGATAAAAAATCTCTTTATCTTATGTGAATCAACTGCTCTAATGCAGAACTAAAATTTAACTCACTTGCATGGGTTTACAAGTGTGTCCCAAACAATGGGGACAGCTAAAGAAGCAAGCCACCAGTCAGCACAGAAAACAACGACAGGGCATTAGAAGAAATATTTAGAGTTAAACCATAAAGTTTTTATTCAGCCTTCACAAAGAGTTTACATATATTTGTGGAACCAGAGGTATACTACACTTGATCTTAGCCAAAAGGCCAAGAAGCAATGAACCAGAGGTATATTTATTTCTTGATTAGCCATTTCCAGACCAACTTTAATTCCATCTGATACACAGTAGTTAGATTCTTTCTGATGGTGTATTACTTATGATAGTCAGATGGGGTTGTCAGAAATACACTCAGTTCAAGAAATTAGTAATTATATGATGTATAGTGTAACAGTAGTAACTGAATACTGTTGGTTATTCATATGTCACCTTATAAGAATGAAGGACCTTCCTAAAGGAAAAACATGTTAACAAGAATTGTGATTTGCCATGTAAACCCCCTTCTAAATGAATGTGTCCCAGAATGGAGGTATACATGAGGCCCATCTGGCAATATGATGCTTTGGAAACAAAGAGCAGTCCAGTGGGTTCAGCCATCTTTCTGCTCCTGTGTTTTCTACCAGTTGATAGAGGTTTGCTCTAGAAGCAAGTTGCACTTTCACTGCTGGGACAATACTGAAGAATGTTGCTTAATTTATATAGCAGTGCTTCCCTGAATGAGGCCATTGTTAGTATACATAGAGCTTGATCCTTTTTCCAGTAAGTCCGTGGCATAACTTCCAGTGATTGCAGTGGTAATCAGCATTAAGTATTTGAGAGGCTTTGGAATATTTTGCTTGTTTTATCTTTTTCTCTTTCTCTCCTTGCAAATAGGGCCCAGTCGGTCCTCCAGGTCCTGCTGGAGGTCGTGGTGATGGTGGTCCACCTGTAAGTTTAGCATCTTATACTTGTCTTCCCTCTAGTATTCAGTTTCTGATCCTAGTGAATTTTTGTTAATCTCTTGCTTTACTCCCTCCCACACAGGGTGTTACTGGTTTCCCTGGTGCTGCTGGTAGAGTTGGACCTCCAGGCCCTTCTGTAAGTAGTTATTGAGCACATCTAAATCCAGAAGGTTATGGTGTATGAAGCTCAGCTTCTTCCGTTTTGGATTCCTCTTTCCAAGGAATTACTCTACAAAATTACTTTCAAACCATGTTTCAGGGAACTTGGAGGCTCCCTGCAACTCCATCGATGGTTTGGTATAGTGGTTAAGAGCACGGACTCTAATCTAGGAGAATCGGGTTTGATTCCCCATTTCTCCACATGCAGCTGCTAGTGTAACCTTGGGTCAGTCATAAGTTCTTTCAGAGCTGTTCTCTCAAGGGCAGTTCTCAAAAGAGCTCTCTCAGCTCCACCTACCTCACAGGATGCCTGTTGTGGGGAGGACAAGGGAAAAGGGATTCTAAGCCACTCTGAGACTCCTTCAGATAGTGAAAGGTGGAGTATAAATCCAATCTCTTCTTCTTCAGTGGAAAGATTTCACTTCCCTGAAAGAAAGCTTTGCAAGCTGCTATCTGCTACTGTTCTTTTCCTGCTTTGTTTAGCCACACAAGCTGTAGGGTATCTTCCAGAGCACATTTTTCAATCACATGAGGCACATGTTGGAATTAACAGGTCTGGCCAGAACCCTGCATTGAAAAAAAAAAATTGAAGAAACCCCAATAAGCCCCTTCTTATCTATAACCAGTATTGGGAGGGGCTGATTTGGAACAGAGTAATGATAATGTGAGGAGATGCTTAACCCTTAACTCATCCCCAAAGCTGCTGCTCTTCCTATAGAGTTCAAGTTACATCTTTTATCTTGCAAGCCTACATTTGGAAACCCCCATGGGTGAAAGGGTGGGAAGTAGCCAAGGAGGGAAGAACTTCAAGGGAGGGTAAGAAGCAAGGGAAGATTAAGCATTGCCTTCCCAGTGCTGCTTCTGTGACTTAAACTTCCCTCTCTACTGATGCTATTTTGCAAAACAAGATGCAGCAGATTGTTGGGGTTTTCTTACATCTGTGTATAACATGTAATGTGCCAGAGTTTGAGCCCTACAACATGCTTTGGAACAAGGGTCCCCAACATGGTGCCCGCAAAATGTTTTTAGGAAGTGGGCATGGCCAGGTAGGACTTTTGTCCAACAAGGCTTCTGATTGACTATTGGAGATTTGATTGGCTATGCAGATTTTTTTTAAAAAAAACCCTGTTTTGGCACCAGCTGCTACTGCAGCACAAGATTTGCACTGTTACTGAAGTTAAGCTGTGGCAATCATTTTGTGACTGGCTCCACCTCCTGTAGCAGCCATTTTGTGTCAGCCATTTTGTTGCTGTGACCACGAAGCCGTGTCAGAATTCCAAACATGCCCACAGGCTCAAAAAAGTTGGGGGTACCTACTCCAGAATCACAGTGAGGGTTTCCAAGGAAGAGGTGCTGAAATTCTTCAGCAAACAAGTTGATTTGTAGAAAATTTGAAAATTGTTGCTGTAGATTTATGCAATGGGAAAATTAGGTTAGAAAGGACTGGATGTTTTCAATCCAAAACCCGGGCTCGTATTCTAGAAATCAGTCCAATGCGGACATTAGAGTGATGAACTAAAGGGGATCCCAGAGGAATAATGGCATCAAATATGCTTTGTCCTTCCTAAACTTTCAAAACCAGAGCCCTTGGGATGCCTTTGAAATAGGAGAACAGTTGCTGACTAAGCCTGACTCACTCACCCACTTCGTTTGCACTCTGAAACCTACATACATTGTGTTTTGAAAAACTTCAAAACCTTGCTAGCAGACACTTCTTAAACATGTTTCCTTTATTTCCCCACACACAAACTGACCTGACTATACTCAAGCTGTCCTTTTAGTTTTCATGTGAATCTAACAGCAATGTTATGAAAAATCATTAAGGATCTATAAAATACTGGTATTATCACAGGCTGCAACATAAATGGAATTACAATTTTAGTTCTCCACAGATTAGTTTGAGGGCCTTTGTTACATGCATTTCATAGTTCCTTACTATTCAACTTAAACTGCAGTCCTATCTGAAAATTTGTGAGCAAGCCACATTGAGCTGAATAGGACTCACTTCCAAGTAAACATGTACAGGATTGTGTTGTAAATCAACTAATTCTTTCCAATCATAATGAGGAAGCTTGTTAAAACAGATCCCCCCCCCACATGGCTCAAATGCTTTTTACTAAGTACCTTTGTCGATTCTATTATTTTGGCTTTAATCTTGATTCACCACACAGCAGAAAGGCAGGCATGTAACTATGTAATCGCATACATACATTATTCCTAGGGTATCACTGGCCCACCTGGTCCTCCTGGTCCAGCTGGCAAGGAAGGTATCAGAGGCCCACGTGGTGACACTGGACCAGTTGGCCGTACTGGAGAATCTGGACCTGTTGGACCTCCTGGTTTCTCTGGAGAGAAAGGCCCAAGTGGAGAAGCCGGCACCGCTGTAAGTTATTCAGAATTGTTTCTCATTCCTTCCTGTCACTTTTACAGTGCCATCCTAAGCAGAGTTAACACCTTTCTAATCACACTGCATTCAATGGACATAGATGGGTGTAACTCTCCTTAAAATGGTATCATTACTGTACTTGTTAGGCATTTCCCTAAACCTAGGTATCAGTAAACTCATCATATGAAGTAGGTATTCGAAGTGTGTAAGAACATCTTTCCTGTTAAGTATAAGCAGACCCAAGTAAATGCATAAATATTTAGGTCTCTCACTAAACTGGGACCACAAGCAGCAAAATAAAATGCTATGGGTCTTCTAAGTTCTGCTCCCGAGGAGTATTTTATTTTGTACATAAGCTCTGCCAGTCTTAATGGGTCTGCTCAGAGGACAAATATACAATCCAGTTTTATTTATTTATACTTCTAGCCCAAACCAGTATCTTAAGATGCAAAAAAAATGGCTCATTTCATTTCAACAAGTTCATTTCAAAAGGCCAGATTCTGTTACAGCCAATATCCATGCTGAATTTAGTAACCACAAAGAACCCCAACATATATGACTAATAAAGATATCATTGCTGATATCCTTGTAGAGGAGTCACTTGTTTACATATATAATTGTTCTCACTTGGTGGTGGTAGATGAGTAGAACATTTGGCACCTCTGCATGAGTTGCCACTGGTCACTTTGTATTAATGTTAGATAAGTTTGTTTTTTCTTAGTCTGTTCATACTCAATTTACATTAGTAACATAAATTAGTTCTGCCGTTCATGTGGTTTTTGGATGATAAGTATGTTTTTTACCATAAACCCAATGTAAACATTTATCCAAACTATGTTCAGATACCTACAGACAGACCAAGTACTAAACAGCAAAACATTTTGATGTGACAGATGGAACCGACATACCGAACTTCAGGCTAAAGAGGAAATTTAAATATGGATATTTAAAAGATCTCATCCTGCCTTAAATAATATTTTACACTTACTCTGCAGGTATAAACACCCAAGCTCAAGTGGTTTTTATTAGGTTTGGTTAGTTTGCTTAGTTAGAAACCCAATTTTAGTCCCAAATATGGGTTTCTTCACATGCTCTTTTTTAGTATTTGATACCCCAGACTTGTGACTCACCAAGTCAACTTCATTTGCAGTTTTTAGGCTACCACCGAGTGCCTTTTATTCCCCACTGGAAATATGCATTATTATGGGAGAATATTTTCCAGTTAAGAAAAATCACAAAAAAATAAACATGGAGTTGTTATGTCATCAGTGTGTATTCATAACGCAAATATTAATACAATGACCTGAATCAGAAGTAAAACCCTAGTGCAATGTACAGAATGTCTGGTCTGCCTTACATAGGTGGTAAACTGAGCTAATTAACATCAGAAGTGATTTGTATCACTCTGAGAACACATTAAGTTGTCAAAAGTGGCTAGAGGCACAAGTTTGCATAATTGAGAAATGCACTGATTTGTCAGTAGGATTTGGGGAGGAAATTACTTTGTTTTCTTCTTATTATAGGGTCCTCCCGGTTCCCCAGGTCCTCAAGGTCTTCTCGGATCTGTTGGTAACCTTGGTTTGCCTGGGTCTAGGGGAGAGCGTGGTCTCCCAGGTATCGCTGGAGCACTGGTGAGTACATTTGCCACAATTACATACAGATGAAAAATACGGCACACAGTGATGTCACTTTTCAAATCTGGTCTTGTTGAGAAACAGGTAGACATAATGTCAGTGCATTCATAGCTGGTGGGGCATTTGAATGTTCCTCCTTTCATAAGCCCAAGCCACATTTGTGCATGCAGTTTAGAGTTTAGAGGCCAATTATAGGGGTGAACAATTTTATTTTATCATAATTTTTCAGTTCAGGTCTATTGGACCCCCCAAATATTCGGGATATTTTTCAGAAATCCTGAAATGTTCTGGGTCTGATAGACCAGAACTGAAAAACGTTGGTAAAAAATTATCAGCCCAGTCCTGGGGCTGGCTTGGCTTCTCCTGCAGCCCAGTTTAAACTGAGCTGCAGGAGAAGGCAGTGCAGAGTTGTGCCAGCGGGGAACAAGTGGCTCACCGTGGGCACAGCTGGTCCTGGCTGGTCTGCGCTCTCCTGGTATATGTCATGGGCAGCAGGACAAGGCAGTGAAGAGATGCACCTGCAGGGAGCTATTGGCTCACTGCAGGCACAGTGATTCCCACTGAGCTGCCCTCTCCTGCCTCCTGGTTTAAACCAGGAGCAATCTCCTCTTGTCTCCCCACTGTTTTCTGATATATGCAACATTCCTGAATATATTTGAAATTTTCTTAGGATTTTTTCCTGATTTTCCTGAGAAAACCCGGATACATTTGGGAAGTTGAAATATACCCGAAAAATACCAATAAGGTATTTTTCAGGTATATTTTCAGCTCGGGTAGATCCAAATGCACAACCCTGATCAATTGTTTATGTCTGTAAATGCAGTGGTTGGTTCCATATCTGAATGCACTTCTAGCCCACTTTTAAAGAAGAAAATCTCTGTAAAATATAGAACGCTTTCATTGCACAGTCAGTTATTGCTTTTGGCCTGAAAGGAAAATGCACTGCAAAGAAAACAAAGGCTGTCCAGGGTTTCAATGTCCTAACCTTCTGGTTTTGGGCTTGATTCTACAAGTCAGTGCATTATGGACTGGGATGTACAGTCTGGGATGTAACACTAGTACCCTGTACTTGTGGGAAAGCTCACCTGGCATTCTCAGATTAGTTGTCCTTGTCCCCAGTCCTTGCCAGACTAGAATGACTGTAATATCTCAGCAAGTCATGTACTAGATGTTCCCTGAAGGAAGGGCAGTGATTGGGACAGCTGTTGGGTGATAAATGAAATAGACATACATGGATCATTAATGTGTGCTGCTCAGTTGTTGTCCTGGCAGTGTAACTCTCTGTCTGCATCATCACTGTTAAAGCAGATTCATAGCCTGTCTTTGTGCCCTCACTTTATTGCATATTGGAAGGCCGAACATCTTTCATATTTCATTTGGAAGCATTCTGACCAGGAGCCCCATCCTATCTTTGCTCTGTACCAATACCTCATGCTAACTGTTGACAGCCACTAGAAGTTAGACAGTCAGTTAAATAGCAAAAAGGTAGAGAGCATTTCCCCATCATAGTATGCGAACAACAGTGAAATGTATCCCTACTTGTTTTCTAGGGTGAGCCTGGACCTGTTGGCGTTTCTGGACCTCCAGGTGCCCGTGGCCCTTCTGGCCCCATTGGTTCCCCTGGTGTGAATGGTGCCCCTGGTGAAGCTGGACGTGATGTAAGTAAATGTTTTTTGGGATATTTTTAAACAACATTTAGTTTTGGATAATGGTAATTGTTGGGGGAGGGGGAACATAATCAGAATATATTTTGAGCTAAAGCGAAAACATCCGACAGTACATAAAGCAGCACCAAAAGGTTGCTTCACCAAACTGGTTTTCTTTCATGTTGAAATAATGTTTGAGATTTGCTTTGAGTTCAGTCAAATGGAACTGGGATGAATAAATGAGACCAAAGCTGTGAAGTGTTTTGTATATTTAAACAGGACTAAGAAATCACTGACCGTGTTAAGCACTTTAAGTCCTGTTTCTCTCAGTAGAAGCATGTGCTTAACTTTTCCATTGAAATCAGAGTAATTTTGAGGAAGGGATTCATTATTGGTTGGACCATGAGATGAATTGGGAGGGTATGAATCATTCATATCATGCAGCCTTTACCATTGCTGCAAGCCTAAAAATTCACATTTATTTAGTGTTCAAAATACACAATCTGGGCTTACACTGAATCTTCCTCTGATTGTAGTCAGTGACTACAGTCAGTTTTAATACTTGTCATGGTAACTTCCATATGAAGGAGTGGCATACATAACTAAATGAATGTATGCCGCTCCTTCATGTGGAAGTCACCATGACAAGTATTAAAGTGAATCTTTGCAATGGGAAAAAATGGTTGTATCTTAAGAGTCCTTGGTTGGATTTAATAGGTACATTTGTGGAAATTAAATTTGGCTATAATAAGAGGTAGAGTGCATTAAACACTGGTCTTGCCTTTGTCAGCTGCTGCAGATTTGTCAGGCATTAGCACAAATATATGGGCAGCACAAATGAAGAAAAGATCTTTTGTCTCTGGTTACAAGCCTCTCTTACTATGTTCAGCATCAAAACACTATAGATTTTTTTCATCACAAATTTGTTTAATGAAGCTGCTTGTATAATTGGCTTCAGTCATCCAACGTGTAGGTGTCTTCTCTTCTGCCTTGAGCTTCTTTATATCGCCTCTGCGGAGATATGCAAGAGGTGTTACTGTCTATATGTCACATGCAGGTCCTTTGGGGAGCATGAAAATAGAGACAATGGCTTACTTGTGCTTCCTGTTCCCCTTCAGAGCTGAGCATTGGAAACTGCTCTGTGATGAGGGGCTTATATCATTATAATACCAATATACGTGTGTGTAGGCACACTGCATTTTAAAAGGTAGTATATTTCTATAGTTTCTTGGTTCCATGACCCGTGCAGAACAGTGTTTGTTCAAAGACCCTTTGGAGATGTCACAAATTACCTTATAAATAAGAATTAGGGTCTATGGAAATTGCCCAAACAACAAAATGACCACTGGTTTGTGCACTGCTCATTAGTGTTCTGCCCACAGCTTTTTTCTGGAGAATGTGCTGGAATGGAGTTCCAGAACCTCTTCGACAAAACTCTTTAAAAAATGTTTAAAGGTTCATGAGTTTTCAGTATACAGATTGAAAACTTCATTTCCCTCTTGAGAGTTCCAGCACGTCTTTAAAAAAAAAAAAAAAGCAAAGGGTCTGCCACTCCTTCCAGTCATTTTCTTCATATTCTACCATGTAGCTACAGTTTGTTCATAGTTCATTATACCTGTCACAGGACTTGGTATATTTGAAAAGCCATGTGATGAACATACTATTGTACTGCACCCAGACATTGTCTATTGTTTGATGCTTGTAATTTAGAACAAAACCATCACAATGGAAGTGGAAAATGTTATACATTATTATTCTGGCCCAGATTTAGATCGGTTCTATGGTCTGCAGGGAGGGGAGACTGTAGCGGTATTTCACATTCAGTAAAGAACAATGTTTAAAATATCAATGTAATATTAATTTTATTTTCTTCTTCACAGGGAAATCCTGGTAGCGATGGTCCTCCAGGCCGTGATGGTGCTCCTGGTTACAAGGTAATCTGGCTCTTTGAAGCAAAAAACAGTCTGTGTTTTCCAAAAGACATTTTTCTTTGTACTTATCTACATTGTCTGTCTGTTTTCTTCCCCCATCCTTCTTTGTAGGGTGAACGTGGTGCTCCTGGCAGCCCTGGACCTTCTGGTGCTCTTGGTGCTCCTGGCCCCCATGGTGCTGTCGGTCCTGCTGGCAGACCTGGAAATCGTGGTGAATCTGTATGTGATCTAAACTTTTTCCATTAAGTAACATAATATTACCTTGACTTAAGGCAGCCATATAAATGATCAGGGCTAGATTAAAGGTCTTGAAGGCCATGTGCGCGTCAGCCTGGCACGCTCTGTATCTTGTACTGAATAGGTGCAGACTTATATTTAACTGTAATTATTTATTGGGTTATAATTTAATTGGATTTACTAATTCTGATTATTTACTGAACTGGGTTGTCGAATTGTTTTGTTAGGGCTGAGAGCCAGGAGATTCACTGAGATAGGGTGAGATGTTCTTGGTAATGGTAATCATCTGGGGCTACATGCAATGTCTGACCCACACATTTATTTATTTATTTATTCATTTACATCCCACTTTTCTCCCCAATGAGGACTCAAAACAGCTGAGAGAGAGAGAGAGGTTGACCCAAGGTCACCCAGCAGGGTTCCATGGAAGAGTGAGGATGTGAATCCAGGTCCTCCAGACCCTAGTTTGACCCTGTAACACTTTCTTGTTCAAAGGCAGACAAATACAGACATGCACAAAACATTTCTGAATGCCCATAAATCTTATTTAGCCTGTCTGCATAAAGCTTCTACACTGCAAAGAAATTTCTTTTCCTCAATTTGGCAAGACTCCAAAATCTTGGCCTCTGCTCCTTTGTGTTGAATAACCCTTGAGGCTTATTCAGGTTGCCCAGTATGAAGCTATGATGGAGAGCCAGCTTGGTGTCAGGCCCGTAGCTACCAAGGGGCCCACAGGGCCCGGCCCCCTTGTGGTTTTTATGGGCCTCCCTCCCTGAGCCTTGGCCCCCCCTCCCCCTGATTGCCTCTTGGCGGAGAAGACGAGGGCAGCACAAGCTGCAGAGGCAGTGAGGCTGGGCTGAGAGATGCTTCCTGCTCTGCTGCCAGTAGCAGGTAAACCCAGCCAGGCAAGGCAAAAAGGTAAGTGGGTGTGCCAATGTGCCCACATGCCTCAGCTTTGCAGCCAGCCCAACCACTGCACACCCCACCTCTCCTGTCCCAGGAGGAAGCTGAAGGTGAAGGTCAGGCTGCTCCTGGGACAGTGATGCAGGGCACTGGGGCTCCTTGGGGAGGGAGAGAGCCAGATGCTGTACAGGGAAGGGCTGCCCTTGCTGGGGAGGAGGGAAGTTCCCCTCAATTTAATTAGCTGGTAGCCCCCCTCAAAAAAGGCCCCCTCACAAAAAAAATCCCTAGCTATTGGGCAGCTTGGTGTAATGGTTAAGAGCGGTGGCCTCTAATCTGGAGAATCAGGTTTGATTTCCTACTCCTCCACATGCAGGCTGCTGGGTGATCTTGGGTCATTCACAGCTCTCTGAGAGCTCTCTCAGCCCCACCTACCTCACAGGGCATCTATTGTAGGGAGAGGAAGGGAAGGCGATTGTAAGCTACTCTGAGACTCCTTTGGGTAGTGAAGGGGAGGGTATAAAACCAGTTCTTCTTCCTCTTCCTCCACTGTGTCTAATCTCATCCTGAAAATTATATGGCATAGGGTACAGCTGAAACCCCCACTGCAGCCACGTCATTGTAGCAGAAAATTCTGTTCTATATTACTTCTTGCTGAAGCAGAAGGTTGTATTTCCAGAGCAGGTGCACCAGCATTCTTTGTCCTCAAAGGGAAAAAAATAAATAGTAAGTGCACAGTGTGATAAGACATAGCTGTAGACTGAGTCAGCCACTGTGCTACAGGCTTGGAGCCACTATACTATTTGGCTTCTTTGGAACAGATGTCCACTTGCAACCAAACTCAAGAAAACAGTGCCTTCTGGAAACACCAGTTGCTATCAACAGCTTTGGATGTTACGTAATATGGCAGAACAGGTCTTTTTCTTCCTATATAATACATACCTTTGTCATGGAACTGTCACTTCTCTTTCCCTACCCCCATGGTGAGGTGCACAGGCTTCCCATACACAGGGAGAAATTGTGCAGCCCTTTATGGGCCTCCCCGCTCCCAGGCAAGTCAAGGGGTTTTGTTAGTATAATGAGAAATCAACAACTTCTGAATATGTTTGTCTTATCATTTCAGGGTCCTGTCGGTCCAGTTGGTTCTCTTGGCCCAGCTGGAGCAAGAGGTGCTCCTGTAAGTCTGGGGGGGTGAGGGTGTTTGTGGACTTTATGGGTATTGGAATGGGAATAGAGATATAAGAAATTAGTCAGAAGTGGGCATGAATCATAAAGGGAACATTGGGCTGAGTTAGAATGTGAAGAATAGGCTTGTTTCTCTTCACTGGAGGGATTTTAAAGTGCTGAGGGCATGGGGTGAGGCCCTTAGCTTAACTCCTTTTGCTCATATAGTTGCTTGTGTACCTTGAGAGCCTTTGAGAGATAGAGAGAGAGCATGTGACAAATTTATTTATTAAATTAAGTGAAGGCTCATAAAATTATATGTCATCATCTGCCCTGTGAATTGAGATTGTTGTGGAATATAAGCGAAATAAATAGAAAAACGGATATTCCTAAATGAGGTCTGCTCCAATGGAAGTTGAGTAGATTAATAGAAGTGGGTGGTACCAATCGCTAAACATAAATATGGTGCCAGCTGAAACTTATGAAACAGAATGTATTTTTTGAACAAATACAGACCTCTTTGGACATGTAAACACTAAAAAGAGGGTCAAAATTACGTCTGAACTGTGGAATGTTTTAAACCTTCAATTTTAATGTGTCCTCTATTTTATCCTTCCACAGGGCCCACAAGGTCCACGTGGTGAGAAAGGTGGTCCAGGTGACAAGGGACCTAGGGGATTGCCTGGACTTAAAGGACATAATGGACTTCAGGGGCTGCCTGGCATTGCTGTAAGTGTGTTCTCTGAATAATACGCTCAATGACTTCATAAATTTTGTCTCACAGATAAAAAGATCCCCCATATACTCTGTTACAGGATCCAAGGGCCTTTCTAGTTTGATTCCTGCTAAATTATCATCTCCATGGATTTATTGATCGTAATTTTATCCTGACCTTTCTTGTAAGGGCTCAGGGTAGCCTACATAATTTTCCTACTTAGTCTCACAACAACTCTGTGAGGCAGGATAGACTGAGAGAGAATGGCTTCCCTGAGGTCATCCCATGAGCTTCATAGCAAAGATTTGAATATGGATCTCTTAGTCCCTGTTCTGACTCTCTGAAGTTCCTTTTCCATGAAACTGTCTTTTAATACTACGATGACACAGTAGTATATGTCCATGAGCTCAGTAGTTAAAACAGAGATGTTATGGCTGCATTCCATCTGAAAATTGAATCTTCTGGCCTGGCAGCTCTGCCATTTGAATCCAGACATATACTGGGGGGAGAGGGCAAGTGAAGGCAGGCAGACTCATACCTACAGCAGATTCTGTAGATGGCAAGAAACTTTTTCTAACATCTGCTTGACTTTTTTTAAAACCACAAAGCCTCTAATCCATTAATTTGTAGAAGTTAGGAAAAATGTGAAGGCATAAGCCAGTCATTCATTAAACTTTCCCCCGTCCTCCAGTTCCATAAGTGCAAAGGCACTACAATAACTGGCAAGCACCAAACCTTAAATTTTATTTAAAAATTATAAATGTATAAAAATCCATACAAATTTATACAACTAAAGAATGCTATCTATTACAAGGCCTGTAATTATGTCCTGGATTTTCTACAAGGATTCCACCCCTTTAAACTCCCCTTTACAGCAAACTGTCTGGCCACAGGCATGGTACTTCAAAGGTACTTCAACATAAGAACATAAGAGAAGCTAATGTTGGATCAGGCCAATGGCCCATCCAGTCCAACACTCTGTCACACAGTGGCCAAAAATACCAGGTGCCATCAGGAGGTCCAGCAGTGGGGCCAGGACACTAGAAGCCCTCCCACTGTTGCCCCCCCCCAAGCACCAAAAGTACAGTGCATTGCTTACCCCAGACCGAGACTTTCTTCTTCATTATTACTTCATATATCTTGTGTGCAAGATTTTGCATTACAAGTACATTTCAAAGGCAAATTTTTGGTCAACCTATGACCAAGACTATCTCCCCCTCTCAAAAGGACATGAGAATTCACTGGTCGCCCTAAGTTAAATATTCTGCTGGGGAGCAGGGATCGTATCACTATTTCTAGTATTGCTTCTATATATATTTTTTCTCTTATAGGGTCATCATGGAGAGCAAGGTTCACCTGGTGCTACTGGTCCTTCTGGCCCAAGGGTATGTCAGTTTAACTAAATGTTTTCAATTTGTGTGGGATGCTAAAATCAAAATATATGCAAATGTATGCAGTTACTAGGGAGGCCAGGCCTGCCCTCCCCATTCCCTACCACTTCTCAACAGGGTGGCAGGGAGGGGAATGAGGGGCAATTTGGCATTGTGCTAATGCATATCACTTCCAGGAGGAAACTGCAGGTGCCATCATCGCATCAGCATGACGGGATTCACCCCAAACACTAGAGTTTGGGTGAATCCTAGAGCATTGTCCCAATGAACACACGCATGAACACATGAAGCTGCCTGAATCAGACCACTGGTCTATCTTGGTCAGTATTGTCCACTCAGACTGGCAGCAGTTCTCCAGGGACTCAGACCAAGGTCTTTCTGGTCCTTTTGACTAGAGACACCAAGGATTGAACCTGTGACCTTCTGCATGCCAAGCAGATGCTCTGCCCTGAGCCACAGCCCCTCCCCTGATGCCATGATGTCACTTTTGATTTTGTGCCTGAAGTGATGTTGCACATTGGTGCAATGCTGAATTGTTCGCCATCCCCTCCCCCCAGTTTTCCTGCTGATTACAGATAGATAGATTCATGTATTCACAAAAACTAAGGCCCCACAAGGAAACATGGGAGGGAGAATCAATCTGGAAATCCCCATCCTACCTCAAAATTTCCCTTCCATAATTCTACAAGCTATCAGGGGCTTCATTAAGCTTATCCTTCCCCCCCATCCTTTTCTCCTTTTAATTGATACACAGCTGCTTTTAGCATCGAATTGCTTCTGGAGCCTATTTCGTCCTCATTGGCCATTTTATTAGGAAATTGCTGTGCACACACGCATGTGTGTTTTTAATTGCATTATTAGTGTACTAAGTTTTTCTTCCATCTTTTTCAGGGCCCTGCTGGTCCTTCAGGTCCTCATGGCAAAGATGGTCGCAATGGTCTTCCTGGACCTGTTGGACCTGCTGGTGTGCGTGGTTCTCAGGGTAGCCCAGGAGTTTCCGTAAGTATGAGTTTGGATCCAAAACATACAAATTGAATTGTCACTTTTAATATTCAGTATGTTTAATTTTGTGGAAATGTATTTTATTATGTGTTGGAAATCAAAGATTACTCCTCGTTTTTGTCTATCTACCCACTATCCAACATCCATTCTGCCCAAGTTTTCCCATATACTAAGTCACTTTGTTGGGTGATCTTCATAGATTGTATAACATACAACCCCCTGTCTAAAACATTTAATTAGAAGTAATTCCTGTTGATTTCAGTGGAGTATAACTTTCAGTCACAACCTTCCTCCTAATCTAAAAATGTATATGATATCAACAGAATGTGTGGTGTAAGTGTGTTTAAAATCACAGCAAACAAAGATCAATCCAGTTTTCTCCACTATAATCTAATCATCAGAGTGAGGCCTCCAGGCAGAATAAAAATACAGTATTTTTATGCTGGCTACAGGAACACATGAACATGTGCATGTGAGATTGCACCAATTAGCAATTTTTCTTTAAATTGTGAATTCTGTTCTTTGCTACAATTTCAATAAAGCAAAAATAAATAAACAAATAATCCCAGACTAAGCCAAATAACATGGTTATCACTCGAAGACTAGATAAGGTGTTCATATTCAACAAGCTGAGGACCTTTGTGGAATTGCAGGGGGCAAGATTTTGAAAATCTCACCTTATCTCCACAAAATCTCTCCCCCTTGTTCCAGGATTCAATGACTTCTCAGGGGCCTGAGCAGCTGATTTTCCCCTTCCCACCATGATTCTTTTTTAACTATGGGGAGGGCGGGACTGCCTACAACATTCTGTCCTTCTGGAACATTTTCACTCCTCACAAGGCTGCTTTTTACTCCTGCATACCAGACACATATAGATCCCTGCTTTGTCTATTGGGTGTCCTATCACAATGCTTTTATTATCCACACAAATGCCAGCCTCTTTATTATTAGATATAGTGATTTGTTTCAATTCTGTTAATATTAATATTCAATAAAATAAAGACTCACCTCACCGGTGAGCACTTTCAGAATCTACCTCTGTATTTACATCTATCATCTTGTCCCAATTATAGCTAGAATGGACCACTTCTACACTGGACATTTTAGTCAGGATTCACTATTTGTCTGGCTTTTATTAAGGCTAGATATATGAATTATGGCTCTTCCACATAATCAGTGCAAACTGGATTTAAACAAATGCATACCAATTTCTTCCATATTTTAGGGTCCACCAGGTCCTCCTGGTCTTCCTGGCCCACCTGGTGTCAATGGTGGTGGATATGAAATTGGCTTTGATGCAGAATACTTCCGGGCTGATCAGCCTTCCCTCAGACCCAAGGACTATGAAGTTGATGCCACTCTGAAAACATTGAACAACCAAATTGAGACTCTCCTGACCCCTGAAGGCTCTAAGAAAAATCCAGCTCGCACTTGCCGTGACTTAAGACTCAGCAACCCAGAATGGACGAGCGGTAAGTTAGTGTTAGATGCTTCACTGATGAGTCCCTGATCATATACACTGTTTGATATGCGTTCTGATGGGCTCTGTCAGTTAATATCAGAATAGTTTATTTAATGGCTTTTGCCAGCTTATAATACAAAAATAAAATTAGATACATAAAATACAAAAATAAGATTTAAATTTAGAATAATATAATATAGAATAAAATTGACCAGAGTTAGGATAAATGGATTATAGAGCAGGATTCAACTTCTCTCTACGTATTGCAAGACAGGCTGCCCAAAAACGCACAGCAGCCTGGGAAACCCCTGGGTCCATGTCCAAGAGGATGAAATCCTCTGGCAGTTTGTTCATGATAATACCATAAGATCTCATGAGTCTAGATGATCAGTGGAAGCTGAATGTGCCACAATGCAGTCCAGGCTGGGGTGAATAAGGACACACTCACATGGCTGTTGTTTGTGTCCCTTTCCTTGGAACACCCTTTCACAGGAGCAAGAAGATAAACAAACCAGACTGCCCATGTTGGTTAGGGATGGTCTTAACAAATGGGCCACATGGGCAGCTGCTTTGAACCCCACACCAGAGGTGCTCTTTACCACCCACAACCCCACCTCTCTGAAAGGGGGGAGCAGCCAGGTCAGCAGCCATTCCTCTTGCACCTACCCCATTTGGGACTCAGGCACCCACCTTCTGGAGGCAGCAGCAGCTCCTGCGCACCTCCGACAGGGTGAGGGCTATCCTTTGCTTGGATCCTGATGGCAGAAAGTAGTTCTGGAAGGGATCTGGTGGGAGATGGAAGTAGTTTTGGGGCCCCATCCTGGATTTTTGCCTGAGAATTACTAAGACTGCCCCAGTGCCGGACCCACAACCATCTCTGTCACTCATGGATGGAGACCAAGTTCTTTTATTTGCATAACAAAATTTCCTTTTTAAATTTATGAATGCATCCAGGAGTGGTATTAAGGTAACATCAAACAATCCCACCACTTTGCCTGCTCACCAATACACAAACACTTTTCCATTTTCAAACACTCATATTACCAGTTACAGTAGTTCAGAGTAATTTGTTATAGTTTTGTGCACAAATTCTATGAATCTGTCACAGAGATTCAAATGGCTCTATATCATGTATTATGCATGTTTTCCTTTGTTAGCCACCTTGGTTGCCCTTCTGAGGGCAGAAAGGGGGGGTATAAATTAAATAATATAAATTAATGCCAATGACTACAGAAATTTGAGCACATGCCACCTTCTTTGTTCCCATTCCTTTTGTGTAGCAGCTCCCACCTTGTGGAAGGGGCTCCCTGAGGAAACAAAGGGGCACTGTCTTTAATGGTTTTTAGCAGGTGGTCTAAGGCCACTGTATTTGCAAGGGCTTTTAATGAGGTTTAAGCGGGTTGTATTTTCTTCGGGAAGGATAAATAGGGTTTGATGGTATTTTGTATGTGTGTAATGTTTTGGAATTATAAAAAACCTTGAGCTCTAAGGGAAAGGCAGGAATAAATATTTTAATTAATAAATTAAGTTAAAGCCATTATTATTATTATTATTATTATTATTATTATTATTATTATTATTATTATTATTATTATTATTATTATTATTATTATTATTATTTTAAAATGTAGGCTTCTACTGGATTGATCCTAACCAAGGCTGCACCATGGATGCCATTAGAGTATACTGTGATTTCTCCACTGGTGAGACCTGTATCCATGCTAATCCAGAAAACATCCCAACCAAGAACTGGTACAGTAGCAGGAATTCTGCAGAGAAAAAGCACATATGGTTTGGAGAAGTTATCAATGGTGGTACTCAGGTGAGTGGCCATACATCATAGGATCTGATGAATGTGTTGTCTACGGATGCAGTCCTCCTTGTACCTCAAGAGCAAACATCCCATTCTGAGAGAGCACACAACATATTTATTAACGTTCTTATAAGAACTTCCCTGATGCATTTTATCAATGATAAGAACATAAGAGAAGCCAATGATGGATCAGGCCAATGGCCCATCTAGTCCAACACTCTGTCAAACAGTGGCCAAAAATACCAGGTGCCATCAGGAGGTCCAGCAGTGGGGCCAGGATCCATGTACTCCATGCTGAAGGGTTTCACTGAATATGGTTCCATTTAGAATCACTACTAAGATGGTGATAGATTTATCTTCTGTACATGCCTTCAAAATCCTTGTTTACGGGTCTTGTTTAAAGTTGTCTACGCTACTCACCAGCAATGCTCCCTCTAAGCTATGGAGCCCTGTGAGCAAGAATTCTACTTTGTAAACTACTGGCATTAAAGTTGGGAGCGAGTGATTTGGCTGCTGCATAAATTAGTTTGCTTGGGAGCCATCCTTCCTGAGCTAAGACAAAAATGTGTGAGCTGGTGGCTAAAAACCTGTGAGCTAGCCCACAGTAACTCAGCTTAGAGGGAACAGTGCTCACCAGCACCACATCTTGTGGCAGTGAGTTCCATTAAGTAATTATATATTGTACAAATAATCATACTGTCAGGCTTGAACCTCTTGCTAGTCAGCTTGATCAGGAGACCCTGGAATCAAGTATTATAAGAGTGGGGGACAATTTTTAATCTATAAATTGTCTTGAAGTCATTCATAACTTCTGAACTTCTATCATGCCCATTCACATACAGATGAATTAAAACACCTGCATATCAACATCTTTTACGAGTTTTTAGGAGATAATTCTGGAGGGTAGCCATGTTAGTCTGCAGTAGAACAGCTAGGTTTGAGTCCAGTAGCCCCTTAGCAACCCACAAAAATTTTGGGATATAAGATTTCAAGAGTCAAAACTCCCTTTGTCAGATTTTTTGGAGCCTGATCACTTAGACAATCTGTATGCAAAGAAACTATCTTTTAACTGGACTCGTTGGGTTAATTAGTGTCCATTTTTGTCACATATAAGTCATTCCAAGAAATAACTCTGCTATGATTCTTTCTTGTTCTGAAATGGTGATCCCAATATGTCCCCCACTGCATCAGTTTCATATACCAGTTGTCACTAACTTGGCTTATACACAGAACACACTGACAATATTCATGTGAATTTGATGGTAGGATTCTCCTTTTCTCTATTTTTTAGTTTGAATACAATAATGAAGGTGTGACTGCCAAGGACATGGCCACCCAACTTGCCTTCATGCGGCTGCTGGCTAATCATGCCTCCCAGAACATCACTTACCACTGCAAAAACAGTGTTGCCTACATGGATGCAGAAACAGGAAACCTTAAGAAGTCAGTGATGTTGCAGGGATCCAACGATGTTGAACTACGAGCTGAAGGCAACAGCAGGTTCACTTACAGTGTTCTTGAAGACGGCTGCTCTGTAAGTACCACCTTCTTGCCTCTTTAAACGTTTGCTACCCACCTCCAGAGCTACATTACTAATGTTTATAGATCTCAAGTTCATTTATTATATGGGAAGTATCTAAGAAACCACCTGGAATGGTGTTAAAACCCATCAGTATTATGATACCACATTCCCTGCAACCCTCAGAAGTTTTCAGTGCTAAGAAAAAGTTCACTTGGAGCAATCACCAAATTATTCACATGGCACTAGGGAAATATGCATTCCTATTTGTTAGTCAATCTGTAGCAATTCCAGAACAATTAATTAAGTTACTCATCTTCCACCCAGATCAGTTTCATTGTTTATAGGGCAGTTGTATTTGTATCCTAGCTGCATCTGTTTATAAAATGAAAATGAGATTCATATCTCCAAATGCTTGGGAACATACTTAGGAACTCACTGGTGAGCTACAGCTAAGGATATACCACCTCCCTTTATGCTTCTGTTTTTAGGTGCAAGAATGCAGGGACTAGATTTAAATGGGAATAGCATTATAGTCTGTGTGTAGTAAATGCAAAGATAGCTGCAAGAACCAGGCAGCAAGTGGAAGGAAGCTGTAAATATGGGTGGTTGGAGATAGAGGAACGCAATGGCTTCCAAAGACTGGGTGATATGAGGGATGCAAGAGGGTGCTCAGACAGGTAAATGAAGCAGGACATTTACTGTTGTCCCAGTAATAGTCATCACTGCATACTTCCAGAGGTATTCTAACTACTCACTATTATCTTCCAGACAAAGACCAATCAATGGGCCAAAACAATTATTGAATACAGAACAAATAAGCCATCTCGCTTGCCCATCCTGGACATTGCACCTTTGGACATTGGTGGTGCTGACCAAGAATTCGGTTTGGACATTGGCCCAGTCTGTTTCAAATGAATGAACTCAAATTAACTTAAAATGAAAAAAAAAATCTTTCTTTGCCATTTCCTTTTTTTATACTGAAAGCTGACTCCTTCCATTTCTTCTGTTCATCTACTTGCTTAAACTCTGGGCGAAAGAGAAAGGAGAAGGATTTAAGGAACGTTGTGCAATGCAATTTAATACAGCCCCCAAAAGGAATCAGAAGTCTTTTCAAGATTTTTAACACCTTATTGTGGAAAATGTCAGCCTTTGTGTAAAAATCAAAAAAACAAAAAATAAAAACCAAATAAAAAATCCTGAAAGTTTGCACCACTTGTGGCCTTTGAATATCTTCCACAGAGGAAGTTTAAAACCACAACTTCCAAAAAGGTTTGAACTACCTCATACACTTCAAGCCAAGAGTGATCCACATCCTTATACATACTATCCGAGGTGCTTCATATTCAAAAGGTGCTGATTTCAATATAAGAGTATATTGCCAATACTTGAACTTTAATGGTGCTAGCGTCATTTGAAAACCACTTTTCTGTATTAAGTTGTATTGTTTCTTTGGAATCTGTCTCAAAATAAAGCCAGAATGTCTCATCTCAGCCCCCCAGACTAAGCATGTGGATCATTCCTACCCCACTCCCATCTTCATCCTCCTCTTCAACATCAGGTGTTCATGCTTTTCAATTTCATTTTCATCCTCTACAATGGGCAAAAAAGGAATCAACGTTTCTCAAAAAAAATGTACCTATTTTGTATATGTGAGATGTTTAAATAAATTGTGAAAAAATTGAAATAAAGCATGTCCAGTGTTCCAAAAGAAACCACTGAATGAGTAAAGTTCCTTGCTTAAGTGCCTCAAAAGGTATGTCTGCACCTAATGTTTCCTTTCTGACTCTGATTTGATTTGATTTATTTGATTTATACCCCATCCTCCCCACTGAGGAGGGGATTCTTACCTATTAAAATAAAAGAAGTTGTAAGATCCAGCACAGGTTCAAATGTGCTACACTACAGCCAAGCCTGTATTTTACTTTTTTCTGTGTATTCAGACTGCTGAATTCACAAAGGTCTTAATTCTTTGTGGTTAATTGATTATACTATATTTGCAATTTACTGAACACTAACTAATAATTTTGCAAGAGACTGTAACTACCAAGCCAGTGCCTGTCTTGTTTTCATAAATACTTTCATTGTACAGATCTGGGCATCTTCCAATCAAATCCCATCCATCATTTTTAAAAACGAACAAGATCACTAACTTTTCTCATTCAAAAACAATTGGTTTTATCAGTCAGACTTCATATTGTATCTACATCAGTATTTGTATTAAGTCTCTGTACTTGTATTGATTTTTTCTGTTTAATCGAGTGAATTCGTTGCTCTTGTTTTTCTTCTTAACTAACTTACACAACAAAATGGACTTAACAGGAAATAAATTCCGCTGGCTTCTGTGGAACTTATTTGACGAGGAAGGGGACTTAATAGGGTTGTAGTGACCCTTTAATAGAGGCTTAATGGAATGTTATTTACCAGGAGATGTTACCATGCCATGAAAAGCTTGTCTTGCCTAATTCCACACATTAAACTTTTATTAAAGGGATAGAAAATTTTTCTCCAGGCCTGTTGGTGACCCTAATAAGTGTCCAGTTGCACTAGACCCCAAAACCTGATTTAGGATCACAGCCCTATGAATTAAAGGGACAATGTATATGTAAGAAGCTTATGGTATGGTCCTCCTTGGACTGTACTGACTGTACTTCTTCAGAATGCAGCTAGGGAGTTCCATCTTTGAATGCTGAAGAAGCTCCATGTCCATTAAAGGTTGGCATATCAAAGAAAATGGCCATAATCTAATTTCTCTGGCATGCTATATTTTTTTCCAGGATGTTTATAGGGGAAGGAGCATTTAGATTTCTTCATATGCAGCCTTGAGTGCTACCACATGCCCAGAAGGGTGTAACATATACTTTTCCTAAACATGTAGCTTGCCTCTTATTAGTGTGAGTAGAGTAGATCCTAAATAAAGGGTGGATTTACACACTCATTTTTTATCAGCTATTTCTTCTCACAGAGATGGGCATGAACCAGGAAAATGTGGTTCAGTTCATGGTTCATGGAATGCCCAGTTCACAAACCATGACCCACCAAACTTTTAGGGGCTAAACAAACTGGTTTGGTATGTGAGGTTTGTGGCATAGTAGAATGGGCCCCTGGTATGTTAGAAACACCAAATTCACAGGGGTTCTCTAGCTGACTCTATCTGCCCTCCAAGTTTGGTGAGGATTGGATTTATGAGATCTGAGTTACAGCCCCACAAAGAAGTTGCCCCCAGGAAAGTGCTTTCTGGTGAAATAACAGGTGCAAGTTCAGGAGGTTCAGGAGTGTATAGAACAGATCCTGTGCAAGCTAGAAATACCAAACTCACAGGGGATATCCAGCTGAGGATTGGATTTATGGGGTTCAAGTTACAACCCCCCAAAGAAGGTGCTCCCATCCTCCATTGTATCCAATGAAGGGGGGGAAGCAGAAAAAAAACAAAGGCAATAGAAGTCCAGCAGAACAGAATCAAAGTCCCAGAAAATCTCTGCAGTAGAAACTGAAGGTGGAGGGCATTTTTGCAAGCACAGCAGAACAAGTGCCACTGTGGCATTGCAAACTCAACAGGACTAAGGTCAAATCAGAGAATCTGCAGTAGAAACGGAAAGTGGTGGTGGGGGAAGATTTTTGCAAACCCAACAGAACCCAACCTATTGTGGCAATGCCAGCTCAACAGGACTAATGTCTAGCACAGAATCACACTCCAAGCAAGGGGGGAGGTAGAATCCCAGCAGAACCACTGCAATGTCCTAGCACCCAGCAAAACCCAGTGCCAATGTGGCAATGCCAGCTCAACAGGGCTGATATCAAGTACAGAATCACAATCTGAGCAAGGGGTGTGTGTGGAAGCCCAGGAGAACCAGTGCAGTCATTAGTGCCCAGCAGAACCCAGTGCCAATGTGGTAATATCAGCTCAATCACATCCAAGAAAGGGAGGGCATTTTTGCAAACACAGCAGTACTAGTGCTATCACAGAGTGCCCAGCAGAACCCAATGCCAATGTGGCAGTGCAAGCTTAAAATGTCTGATCTCAAAGCACAAAGTCACAAACCAAGCAAGGGGGTGGGATTTTGAAAGTTCTGTGCAACCAATGGGAAGTGAACACAAAGGAATATTTGCAAAGAGGAGGGGAACCCTCTTGAAACTGCCATTACTGGTTTGAAACTGATAACAGTGTTTCCAAGGCTGGAGAATTCCGCCAACCCTGTTACTTTGAAATTTGGTAAATATTTTGTTTGAGCAGAGAGTCTGTTTGGAAATGTATCCATTCACAAACTCTGTGGAAAGTTTGTGCCAGCTGACCCACCATGAACTCCAGTTTACGAACCAGCCAAAGTCAGTCACGAACTTTAGTTTGTGAGCCGGTTTGTGCCCATCTCTACTCACAAAGTTTAATTGGAAATCTGTTGTGACCTAGGTCATTTTGGGGTACTGTGTCATTATGTATCCTGCAGACCCAAATCTTATTATTGATGATGAAAGAGCCATACACCTGCTGAATTGGTTCCCAAGCTCATCTTCCAGGAAGCTGTCAGCAAAATATGGTTGACCAGGATCACCTTAGAATGGGGAAACTGCAACCACAACAACCCACTAAAAGAACTGTGAAGATTATTGCTCTGGCTTGGTTTTGCTGGTTTGCTGCAAAGAGAGTCAGTCATAGATCAAGGCTGGCTACAATCTTAAGAACACTTTCCCAGGAGGAAGCCTCATTGATTAAAAGGGGACTTAATTCCTCATAAACCTGTGTAGGATTGTTCCCTAAAGCATTTTGTTACATTTGCACAGTTCGGTGGTGGAAAGTGCGGGCAAGTCGCAGCCAGCTTAAAGTTTTTAAGGCAAGAAATGAACAGGGGTGGTTTACCATTATCTGCCTCAGTGTAGCAACCCTGGACCTCCTTGGTGGTCTCCCAGCCAAGTACTAATCAAGGCTGACCCTGCAGAGCTTCCAAGGTCTGACAAGACTGAGCGAGCCTGGGCTATCCAGGTCAGGGCTTGCTCAGTTTAGGGATCTAAAATTCACAAGGGCTGGAACTAAAGAGCTATCAGATCAATAATTTCCTTTATCAAACCCATCTGTAGTACAGCAGCAGCAAACTATGGTGTTTGCACCATTCCTCTGAAGTATAAGATGGTAGAATCAGCTTATCACAATGAGGTGATGCACCATCCACTGACTGGTATCTGATATCTGGCTGGGAAAAAGAACTGATTGTTCAAGGAAGCCATCTGACTCAGTAAAGGAATTCCAAAGGGCATGTGCCACTGATGTATATTTGCATTGCTGCTCTCCATTGCACTTGATGGATACATCTGAAGCAGACAGGCATGCGTAACTCTTCTGAGGTCTCGTGTTCCAAACAACAAAGCACAACTGCAACAGGAATAAGCTTCTGTGCTTTTCACATTGTTATTACATGCAAAAAGAAAGCCCAAGTGTGAGACAAAGGGAGTATAATTTTACAGACCACGTCATTAAGAAATTAAATTTATTTAAGCCTTGAACACATCCCATATTTTTAGAAGAGCTCCTGTGTCTTTTATGGAGTGGAACATCGCTAACTGATGTGATGACTTCCAACATCATACTGGAAACCTGCCAGAAAAGGAAACCTGCCAGTTCTATTTGAACAGTGAATAATCTGTCTCATGTTTTCATCCCGCCTTTCCTCCAAGGAGATCAGAGTGGCATATTATTGTGCATCCCCCTATCCTTTATCTTTGCAGGAGCCCTGTGTAGGCTGAGCCATAGCAAGGTCACCTAGTGCAACAATGGGCCAGTCACTGTCCCTGCCAGCCTAACCTACCCCACAGGTTTGTTGTGAGGATAAAATGGAAGAGGGGAGAGAACCATGTATCCTGCCCTGAGCCCTTCGAAGGAAGGGCAGCATACAAATCTACTAAAAAATAAACAAATGTTGTTCTGGCAAAGTGCCTGTGCATTTCACAACCTTGTGACAAGTATGAATCCAACAAGGTGAAACTCATTCCAGCTATGATGCAGGAGTAGGAAAAGTTTCACCTGCTAAATTTCTTCTTGCCCCTCTTCTGCACTTTTCTAAAAGTCAAGTCTCCATTTTTCAAAAGATAAAACAACAACAGAATCACAGTGATAAACTATTAGCGCAATTCTAAAGAGTCACACCCTTCTAAGCCCATTGACTTCATAAAATTGCCAGATATTTTACAAAATATTTTTACTGAAGAACATTACAATCCCACAAACCTCAACAGATATTCTCTATTCCTAAACTTGCCAGAAAACACAATGAATGTTTTATTTCAGACACCACAGTTTTTGCAGTTTTCAAAATTTGATCAGTAGATTGTGAGCACCATTCTAATGCAATTCTTTATACATATTAATCCATTCTGTCATCTTCTCCAAATACTCTCTATAACTATATTGAATTCCCCCTCTTCTTTGCCTTTTCTTTTAAGTGAAACAAGTATTAATTATAAACCAACCCTTAAACTCTCTCTCTCTCTCTCTCACACACACATATATATATATATACAAACACAAACACAGAGGGAGGGGCAAGGCAATGTTACAGATACATGGCTACAGACTGCCATCTGCTGTTGAGGAAAGGGACTGCTATGTTAAAGATTTTCCAATATTTTGTGTGGTTTCTTGATTAATCAGTTATGTTACACCCCCTTGGAGGGAAACTCTCTTTTCAGGTGAGAACATAGCTAAAAACATTATGTATGTGAACAGGGCAGTTAGGCAACATACTGAGAAACACTATTGACTTCACTCTATATTTAAATCCTTTCTCCCAGTCAGATTCTACAGAATAACTCAAAACCTTTCTAGATGTGCAAGATTTGAGTCCAGTAGTACCTTAAAGACCAACAAGATTTCCAGGGTATCAGCTTTCAAGAGTCAAAGTTCCCTTCATCAGATATCTGCTCCCTTGAAGCAACTTTAAAGTGTTACTGGACTCAAATCTTGCTCTTCTACAGCAGACCAACATGATTACCTGCCTGAAACTGCCTTCTAGATGTTTAATTCTAGGATTCCATATTGTTTGTTTATTTGTTTTGTTTATAATTTGTTTTTGTAGCCTGCCCATCCCGTGAATGGGCTCAGGGCAGGAAACATCATTTGTAATAAATATAATCAAAAATTTAAATTTAAAACACAAAACTACATAAAACATTAAAATTGGTAGTTACAGCTTAAAACAAAGATTCAGCTGGCTATAATGGATTCTGGCCCATTGATGTAGATGGAATAGTGGCCAGCTATCAGTGGGTAGATGACAGCAACCTGAGGGAGGCCATATATGGGTGCCCGCTGCCTCAGCCAAAAGCCTGGTGGAACAGCTCCGTCTTGCAGGCCCTGTGGAATGGAAGAAGATCCTGCAGGGCCCTGATCTCAATTGGGAGCATGCACCTACCTACTGAGGTAAGATGGGTGTCCTTCAGGCCAGAGACCACCAGGAGGTGTTGATCCTTAGAGTGTAGTGCTCTCTGGGGCACATATACGAAGAGGCAGTCCCTTAGATATGTTGGTCCCAGGCCATGTAAGGCTTTGAAGGTCATTACCAACACCTTGAACCGGATCCAGTACTCAACTGGCAACCAATGCAATTGGCAGAGCACAAGCCAAATGTGAGCCCGCACAGGTGTCGATGTCAGCAGGCGTGCCGCTGCATTTTGCACCAGTTGCAATTTCCAGGTTAGCCTCAAGGGCAAGCCTACATAGAGCGAGTTGCAGTAATCAAGCCTGGAAGTGACCATTGTATGGGTCACTGTAGCTAAGTCCTGGGGGGGGAGATAGAGCTTCAGTGACCTAATCTGCCTAAGATGGAAAAAGGCAGACCTGGCAACTGCAGCAATCTGGGCCTCCATAGAGAGAGAGGCATCCAGTATTACCCCAGGCTCCTCACTGTCTGGGCCGGCACCCAAGGCACCCCTTCCAGTGTGGGGAGCCTGGTGCCCACATCTATCCCCCCCTGACTCAGGTACAGGACCTCCATCTTCAATGGATTTAACTTCAACTGACTCTGCCACAACCATCCAGCCACACTGTCCAAAGCCTTGGCCATATTAATGATTTGAGCAGCTTCCTATGAGCTGGCTTTGACGTGAGGACATCCGGTGACAACAGCGCCTCAGGGCTTGAACCAATTGTCCCAATGGCCAGGCACAGAGTCCTTGCTCCCTGTATCACTAGTCAAAGCATGGGACTAACTGCACCATGGAATGTAGGTTTCAAAGGAGTGGCAGGGCCAATCCACTCTAGAAATGCCACAGAAAGTGGTTCCACTAGGGTGCCCAGTGGCATCGGTGGGTTCAATATGTGATGATTCAGTGCATCAGTTTGCCTTTTCTTCCTCCTGACCTGGGTCAATGTGTAAGTAGCAGCATAACCTGAATCTGGTATGAATGTGTGTGTATGTAGGTGATAGCCTCACTACTCCTTACCATTAACAATACCATTAACAAGCTTTGGTTCTCTGTTTTGTGAATTAATGGGCTATGGTATGGGGACTTTCCCCAGGTTTGGCCACATCACTTTCCCAAGATTGGCCCAACCTGCTTCAGGAAATGATGAAGTCCATGTGACAAGACAGGCCTGGTCAGTGCCTGTTTCTGAACTAAGTGTGGTGGTAGCGGTGGGATTCCTTGTATCTTGCAGATATAGTCCCTGAAAAAAATTCAAATTTGGGGAGCCACAGGAGGTCTCTAATAGCAGCAGCTACAGTACCAGTGGAATGGCATGGGTGAAGGAGCCTAAAAGAAGATGGGATACTCAAGAACCAGGTCTTACACAGGATTATAGGAAGGGATATTATGGGTTATGATTATCCTGTTAATGTGGTTTTATGAAGTCAAACCCTGACAGAGTTGGGATTGGAGGAAGAAAACCTTTGTTGGGGTCTACTGGCAGAGACCCAGAGTGACTTGATAACTTCTTCACTCCCATAGTCTACACACCTGTACAGCAGACAGTTCAAGCCAGCAGCAGCTTCCTCCTTCGCCTGCCTAACCAGCCAGGTGCCAAACAAAATAGGGAACCACTCCTACAGGTGGGGATTCAAATAACATTGTGGTCACAATTGCAAACAGGGGACAGAGTTCCCATACAGTTAACAAATGAGAAAAAGATGGAAATTCAGCAAATGCAGTCTACCTCTGCCTGACATGCTGAACCTACCGGAATGCCTTCTTTTTTATGTCTGCCATTGCACAAGGTTTTCCTTTCTGGCTGGTCACCTTATACAGTCAAAAACTGAAACATTGGGTCCCATGTTGTGGATTAGGGTTATTGTTATCTGGGTCCCATGTTGTAGGCTAGATGTGGGCAACTTAGTGCTATGCTGCACTTGTTGTTGTTCAGTCGCACAGTCGAGTCCGACTCTTCGCGACCCCATGGACCAGTTTACGCCAGGCCCTCCTGTCTTCCGCTGTCTGCTGAAGTTTGCTCAATTTCATGTTCGTTGCATCGATGACACTGTCTAACCATCTCATCCTTTGCCGTCCCCTTCTTCTTTGACCTTCAGTCTTTTCCAGCATCAGGGTCTTCTCCAGTGAATGCTCCCTTCTCATTTGGTGGCCAAAGTATTTGAGCTTCAGCTTCAGGATCTGGCCTTCCAGGGAGCAATCAGGGTTGATTTCTTTTAGGATTGACTGATTTGATCTCCTGGCAGTCCAAGGGACTCTCAAGAGTCTTCTCCAGCAAGACCAAGCGTGATCCCCTGGAGAAGGAAATGGCAACCCACTCCAGTATCTTTGCCAAGAAAACCCCATGGACAGTAACAAATGCTGCACTAGGTACTTGCTAGCTCTTGCAATCGTGTGCATGATACCTGGACCACAACCAGATGGTGAAGGAGGAAGAGGAGCCTCCAGCTGACTTGGAGAGCAGGAGCCTACTCAAATGGAGTGATGCACAAGGGAGTGCTATATATTTACTTATACCACTTCCTCTGCTGTACTTATCTGCCCAGTCTCCTTACTCTGTTGATCCTAATAGCAATTCCAAGTGCAGTGTCAACAATAATCTCCTTTAAACTTAATTTCTTTTAGACAATGTCATGCAGCAATGCTATGAACCACTACTAGAGAAGTAAGTCCCAGTCACACTAGGGAGGGTCTTGCTTTTGTGTGAACATGTGTTAGGATTACACTGAAAATTCCATCTACTTTCCTCTCACAGAGTTTCACATATCCTTGACATTCCACATTTGAACAAATACAAATTCAGGTAATGCTACCTTGTTCTTCCAAACTGTGATAGCAAAACAAACATAGACATTCAAACCAAACTGAAATATCTAATTCTGACCCAGACCATAGAGTATGGATCAAAAAATCCACACAGTGGAGCCACAAATAGACCAAGGGGGTTTCTCTACATGCCTGAAGGCAGTACCAGTTTGTAAAAAAAAAAATGCTTTTGTTGTAGTGGTTAGGGGAGCACAGACTCTAATCTGGGAGAACCAGGTTTTATTCCCCACTCCACATGCAGCTGCTGGTGCGACCTTGAGTCAGTTACAAGTTATTTCAGGGCTGTTCTCTCACAAGCAGTTCTCAAAAGAGCTCTCTCAGCCTCAACTACCTCACAGGGTGTCTGTTGTGGGGTGGGGAGGGGAAGGGAAGGGAAAGGAAATTGTAAGCCTCTCTGCGACTCCTTTGGGTAGTGGAGGATGGGGTATAAATCCCATTTATTCTTCTCTCCTTCTAAAACAAAAAAACCTGGGGAGTTCTACACATGGAACTTTAGCATCTCATTAGGGTTGGCTTTGTCTTTGTAAAGTGTTCTTCCTGCCTTTGCATCTGTGATTTTAAATTTACCAGTTAACAATTATTCTCATTATCAAGAGCATGGTGGCAGTTTTAACATGAATTTTGGCTTAGAAAGGAACAAGTTTAAAAAAATGTCAGGAACTTTTCAGTGGCGGATTCTTCATTGTGGAACTCCCTACCCAAAAATGTCTACCAAACAACCTCTGTCCCTGTTTCTTGTAGCGGAAAGTATAGGTAGCTATCCAGTATAATTAAGTAGTGCTATTCAGAATAATCACGGAAAGAATATCAGTTCTCACAATATGACTGTCTCCTTATCATGTAGGCCACCCTATACTCATAATCATGTAGTATTTTTGTTGCCACTGATTAAACCCCACTCAATTTGATCATCAGCCACTGACGAAACCCTTCCATTTCTCTTCTAAAAGCTGTTAGATCATATTTTGTCTTATGGATACCACATTCCATTTTCTTCCCTTATTCTTCTCATATTAATTCTTCCTACTGTAGATTTAGGGAAAACAATTGTGAGGCATGTGACCATATTGCTGTCTAGTAATATGGCCAGAGTCCTTACGGTGCACTCCAGTCTGAGACCATTAATTTCAGTTATATTATACTGGAGTAACTCTACATAAGATTGTTTTTTTTTTTTTTTAAATACTCTTTTTATTACATTTCCTCATCAATACATTCCATTTCCATTATACAACATACTTATACACTAGAGTCTTATACATCTCTTACTTTATCTAACCACTTATACACCCTTAACCATCTTTCAGTGTGTACCTTTTCATGTTTATTTTGTAACATCAAGCTCAGATCATCTAATTGTGCTAACTCAAGCAATTTCGTTATAAGTTCTTCTCTTGAGGGTATTCTATCTATCTTCCAATTCTTTGCCAACAATAAGCGAGCGGCTGTTATTATATATGTTAACAAATACACTTCCTGTTGGTTATATCCATTCGGTATCATGTTTAACAGAAATATTTCGGGTCTCAGTGCTACATTTTTCTCCAATATCTCTTGAATCATTCTCCACACCATTCTCCAATAATTTTGTATCTTATCACATTTCCACCACAGGTGGTAAAAGGTCCCAACATTAGCTTTACACTTCCAACATTGACTAGAATATCCAGGGTAACATCTGGCTAATTTATCCGGGGACCAATACCACCTATGAAACATTTTGTATATATTTTCTTTATACGTAATAGCTCTCATGTATTTAACTGATTTCCAAATCTTATTCCACTGATCAATTTCTACATTTTCACCGAGATCTTTCATCCAAGATACCATAGTTGTTTTAATTATCTCATCCTGCTCGTATTCATCTAACAGAAAACCATATAATTTCTGTATTAGCTTATCGTTTGACGAAAGCCAAATCTTATCTAGATTGTTTTGATCTTCAAACCCTTTTACTGCATCTTTTTGAAACCTATCACGCAACATTGCTTGTTCCCACCAAGTTAAATTATTTTCCCTTGCTAATTTTTCCTCGGATTTCAATTTATTATTTTTACTTAACAGTGTTTGATAGCTTTCCTTCTTATTCATAGTTAACAATGATGGCGCTATAAATGCTTCGAGGGGAGAGACCCATCTTGGAGTTTGCCTATACCACCTTTCTTTTATGTTAGACCATATTTTATTTAGTACACCCCTTAACATATGTCTACCAAAATTCGAATGTACTCTATCTTTACCGTACCAAATATATGCGTGCCATCCCATATACAAATCATGTCCTTCTAATTTTAATAACCTATCATTATCTAATGTCAGCCATTCTTTTATCCAGACCAGGGCGGCCGCTTGGTAGTATATATACCAATTGGGTACATTCATTCCACCCCTTTCTTTTTATCTTGCAGAACTTTCCATTTTATTCTAGCTCTTTTATGCAACCATATAAATTGTCTTGTGATTTTACTTAAGTCTTCAAAATATTTCTGGTTTTTCAAAATCGGGATACTCTGTGCTAAAAATAGAAATCTGGGCAAGATATTCATTTTAACCAATGCAATTCTACCCATAAACGAAAGAGGTATCTTCTTCCATTTCTGCAAATCTTTTCTAATTTCCTCCAATAACACATTATAATTATCTTCTATCAATGAACTACATTTGTTTGTAAAATTAATTCCCAAATACTTTACTTTCTTTACTATTTCCATCGGATTAATTTCTTGTATCTTCTGTAACAAATTTTGCGAACAGTTTTTCGGCAATATTTTAGATTTTTTATAATTTATCTTAAGTCCCGCCACCACTCCATATTTTTTAATAGTCTCCATCAAATATATAATTGATACCTCCGGGTCCTCCATTATAAATACAAGGTCATCCGCAAACGCCAACAACTTGTACTCTTCCCCTCTTATTTTTAAACCATGAATTAGTGAATTTCCCCTAATTGCATTATTTAGGGATTCCAGTGCAAAGATAAACAACAACGGCGAAAGCGGGCAACCCTGCCTAGAACCTTTCTGGATTTCTATATTATTCGTTGTATCTCCGTTAACAATTACTTTTGCGAAATTAACCTTATATATAGCATTGACCATAGTAAAAAATTGTTGTCCACAGTCGGCATTATTCAATTTTTCCAATAAAAAATTCCAAGACAAATTATCAAACGCCTTTTCTGCGTCAAGGAACATTAACATTAGCTCTTTCTCTGAATGTTTCTCATAATACTCTAACACGTCCATTATTATCCTCAAATTATTTTTCAATTGTCTTCTAGGTAAAAACCCCATCTGATCTTGATGTATAGTTTGTGATAACACTTTTTTTAACCTATCTGCCAAGATACCTGCATATATTTTATAATCCGCATTTAATAGGGATATAGGTCTATAATTCTTAATATCATCTTGTTCTGAATTGGGTTTAGGAATCAGTGTAATTAGTGCATGGTTCCATGATTCTGGACTTTTCCCCTGATTGCCTACTCGCTGGATTACCTCTTTAAATGGGATACAAATTTGCTCTTCAAACGTTTGATAGAATTCCGCTGGGATACCATCCGGACCTGGTGTTTTCTTTTTTTCTGTCTTTTAATCGCCTCTGATAGTTCACACATTGTTATTGGGTCATTTAAAATTTTTCTTTGTTGCATATTGAATTTACTCCCATTATCTTCCAGATATTTTGTAATTAACTCCCTCTCTTGTTCTTCCCGTTGATACAAATTTTTGTAAAACTTTTCCACTATGCCTTTCAAATCCTGAATATTACTTTTAATTTCACCTTTATCATCTTTTAACCGCAAAATCATACGTTTTTCCCTTTCTTTTCTCACTTTATATGCCAGCCACCTATTGGGCTTATTTACATTCTCAAAATAATACTGTCTAGTAAACTCTAATTTTTTTTTTATTTCATAGTTTAACATTAAATTCAACTTGTGATGTAACAGTGTTAATTTATTTTTTGCTATTTTCATGTCTCTTCCTTTCTTCATATTACTTTCTTGTACACTAATTTGTTTAATAGTTTGCTCATATTTAAATCTTCCCATCTTGGCTTTCCATATACTTTGACTAGTAAAAGTGCCTCTTATATAAGCTTTGAAAGTATCCCAAACTATTTCCAATGGTGTTTCCGTATTACAATTTATCTGAAAGAATTCTAAAATTTCCTCCTTACATTTCTCGACAAATTTCTGGTCTCTTAGTAATTTTAAATTCAAAAAATATCTATTGTTTTTATTACCCTCTTTTAACACTAATAGAACGGGACTATGGTCAGCAAAAGTATTCGGTAGTATTTCGCATTCCAATGTTTCTCTCAATAAATTAGTGGACATCCAGACCATGTCTATCCTTGACCAGGAGCCATGTCTGGTCGAGTAATAGGTAAAATCTTTTTCCCTATATTTCTAACCCTCCAGGTATCCATTAAACTGTATTCTTCCACTATTTGTAGAAAGGAATTTGGTATAGTATTTCCATTTTTTCGCCTTTTCCTGTTTGTCTTTCTATCCATCTGTGGATCAACCACAGAGTTATAATCCCCCACAATGCATATATTATCTATCTCTATTGAATTTAAAACTGTCTGTAGTTCCTGAAAGAATATTTTTTGGTTATGACTTTGATTAGGGGCATAAATATTTATTAGTAACATTTTTTTTCCATTTCTTAGCAACGTTATTGCCACTATCCTCCCATCTTCTGAGCTATATATCATCTCTGGGTTTAATGTTTCTTTCACATATATCACAACTCCTCGTTTTTTTTCCTCTGCCGAGGCCACAAATTCTTTACCTAACTTTTTACATTCTAAATATTTCGCATTCTCTCTTTTAATATGTGTTTCCTGTAAACATATTATGTCAATTTTCATTTTTTGTAGTTGATGGAATGTTTTTCGTCTTTTTTGCGGACTATTTAAACCATTTATGTTTATAGATATTATTCTAAGTTTTTTGGTGGATAGCATCTTGCTATTTAATATTTTTTCCCTCTGTTTTTATATTTAAACTTAGTTAAAATTTGATATGTTGTTTTGTTCGGTTTATTCTTACTTCTTCTTATTATATTCCCTTTATCTTTCAGTGTCTCGTGTTTGCTTTTTCTCTTCTTCCGTTTCTTCCTCTTCTTCTTCCAATTCTTCCTCCTTTTCGCCTTCCTCTTCTTGTTCCTCTTCTTCTTTTTGCCACCCTAATTCTTCTCCAAATTTTTCTAAAAAATATTTTACCTTGAACGTAGAGTCAATTCTATGTCTTTGGCCGCTGTGTGTAAAGAACACTCCTTCAGGGATCAACCATCTAAACATTATTCCATTACTTTTCAGAAGATTCGTTAAGGTTGTATAAGCCATCCTTCTTTCCCTGACCTTCCAAGGCACCTCTTTTAGAAATAATATTTCTTCTCCTTGTATGGTTACCTTGGTTTCATTTGATGCTCTCAATATTCTTTCTCTCATCTCTCTTCTATAAAACTTAACATGTACTTCCCTCGGCTTCTTATATTTTTTTGCGTATGCCGAATTTCTTCTGTAAATTGCCTCAATCCCTTCCATTAGTTCTTCTTTCATTCCTATGTTCAACTGTTCCACCAGATTTTTCGCTAAATCATCCTTGAGATTCTTATCTAATGTCTCTGGTATATTTTGACACCTAAGAATCAGTGCAGCCTTATCCATTTCTAAATTTATGAGCGTTTCCTCCATTCTCTCGCTCTTACTTTTAATTTCTTGTACATCTAGATCAAGATCACGGACTTTTTCTTTTAATTTTCCCTGATTGGTTATCATTTTTGTAATTTCGTATCTATTATCTTTTATTTGCTTTTTTATTTCTTCAGTCTTGTTTTTAATTTGTGTTGTTAGCTCCTCCATTTTTATTCTTATCGGGTCAATTTCTCTTTTGATCAATGCAGGCAGCGTATTTTCTACGGTGGCTTTTATTGCCTGAGAAACAGCCTGTGTCACACTTTCGTGAATCAGCTTATTAAGTTCTTTCGTCGATATTTGTGGAGTAGTCATAGTTGCTGTCTTAAATTGCCCCACTCCTGCTAATTGCCCTGGCGAGGATAGTGATGGCTTCCTACTTCCACCTGTAGCCATAAAGTTACTTCCTTTTCCCCTTTAATTAATTATTATTTAATTAATAATATTGGATTAAGCAAAACAATTCGAGTAAATGTAATCAGCTAATTAAACTAATTAATCAATTAAATCAATCAACTATTTAAACTAATTAATTAGTTCAGGCTTGTGCAAAAAAAAAGCCCCCTGCCAAATCCTTCAGCTCCCGAAGAATTTGAGACGTTAAAACAGTCTAGGAAAGTCAAAGGACGCTGGAGCGCGCTTAACACACTCCCGCTGTCGACGAGCCCGGCGCCATCTTTTTCATAAGATTGTATTTCTGACAGCTTAAACTCCACCCACACAATCTGCATCTGCCTAACTATTCTGAAAATATTTGCCATCCTCCTTTCCTATTAGTAATGCCCAGAGCAACTCACACAGGCCTTCATAATGATGGATCAGAGAAGGTCTCAGGGTGTGGCATGAGAAGCAGGCATGAACTGTCAGAGAGATACACTGGCACATTTGCTACATGATTCAGCCATGCAGGGAGGAAGCATCAGTGAAATCTAACTAAGACAGCTAAGCTTGGCTATAATTCTAGGCAATAAACAATTATTAATACGAATTAGAAATGAGAAAATGTCTGTGTGTGTGTCTGAGGCATGGCAATCCTGATTTGATCAGGAAAGATACTGTGGTCTCTCTTCTCTCATGCCATGGGATGCTTTTTTCACATGTGGCCTGGTCCTCTTTCTGAAGAGTCCAGTGAGTTCAACAGAGTCCAAGAAGCGAACAAAAAGGGGCTGCAGGCTTCATACTTTAGAGGCTGGAATGCAGCTATCCAAATGAAATACATTACAATTCGGTATGGCAACTAAGCATAAAAATCTGTGCACAACTCTGAAAACAGGCAGAATCAACCAATCCCACTGATGTAAAGAAAGGTAAATAAAAGCGAATAAAACACATGCTTAGCTTTCACTGATATCAACAGAAACTGTTTGTCTTTGTTATAGAACCATAGAATTGGAAGGGTCCTTAAAAACCATCTAGCCAGCTCCCTGCTTAATGCAGGACATCCAAACCAGAGCTTTCCTGACAGATGGCTGTTTAGCCTCTGCTTGAAAACTGTCAGCAAGGACTATACCACCCACTCCTGTTTATTTTTCTGCAACAGAGTTAACAAAGCTATCTGTCTAGAATTATTACCATCAGGAAGTTTCTCCCAATATTCAATTTAAATCTACATTCCTGCAAAGCAAATCTACTAGATCTAGTCTTGCTCTCTGGAATAACTCAGAACCAGTCAATACCTTCTTTATGTAATGATGCTTCAGATGTCCCCTCTCCCCATTTCTTCAGGATAAAACAATGCTTAGTTCATTCAGTCTTTTCTCCTGGGATGTGTTTTCCAGACCCCCAACCATCTTTATTGCCTTCCTCAGAGCCTGTTCCAATTTAATTGTACAAATCACTATGGCAAAGCACTTACTCTCCCTCAAAGCAACTATTTGAAAATGTGTAATTCAGAACAGAGTGTTGGAATGCAAAACTTCAAGTTCCAATCAACATCCTTTCAGGCAAGTCTCTACAAACTCCGTATCAGTTTAGCCATCCTGAAATTCATGAGTGACAGATCTTTGCTAAGCTGTTGATGCCAGAAGGCTCTAGTTCTATGTTTTAATATAATCCCAAAAAGATACCACACAACCAGTTTCATAGATTTCAGGTGCTAACAATCTCATCTTGTTATAACAATATATGCAACAAAAAGTCTATAATAAAGGAAACTATTTTGGATTATCATTATCTGGTAGTGCCAAATCATATTCCGTTTTAATATGCTTGGACAGGATACAAGAAAACTTACATAAGCAGAAGGGAAAATGATCATTCCATTTCTAGCCTAAGAACACTCTCTCTGACCTTCACATTTTCAAGACTATTACCCTCAGTCTTCTGACTCTTAAATTATCATTAATAAAAGCTATTTGTGAAATACTTTTATATTCAAAATGCACACAGTTTTTTTCAATAAAATCAGGCAAAGGCAATACACCAAAATTTTAAAGAATAATCCAAATGAAAGGACAAAAATTTATTACAATAATTTTGGTTTTATCTTATTACTGGTCTGATGGTGTTTACTGTTATGGTTACTCAGATGGGTTTCACTGTATTTTTTTAAGCTTTTTTCCTTACAACCCACTTTGAGAGCTTTACTGAAAAGTAGAAGGGGGAGGGGGGTTCAGAATAAAATGAAATACTAAACAGCACTCTGAGCTGACGACCAAAACTAGGTACCGTACCCTCCTTGCTGCCCACTAACTAAAAGATGGGTCTATAGAATTCTGCACCAACTGGAGCCTCTGAATTATGTTGACAGGGTCGGCTTCATTCAAGACCACCTGAGGTTGCACTGACATTGTCTGCTTAGTGATCTTGCCCCCAAATGAAGTATTCATCTGTAACCTGTTGCTTGTACCAATGGTTTATTCCTTCTACACAGAGGGTGTGGGTTGGTTAGTCTGTTTGCCTTAAAACAGACCTCATTAAATCAAATTATTGGATTCAGTTTATATAAAGTGACATTTAGTTATTTGTACCAGTTCAATCCAATAATTTGGTGAATAAGTTCCTGTTCAAAACAAAAACAAGAAACCTTACTCTCCATGAAAAGGAAATAAATAATAGTTGCTGGCAACAGACCAACCTCTCCTGGCAGCCTCTAATCAGATAAGGCAAGAATTTAGCAGGTATAATACGGGACAAGAGCTTCCAAGCAGCTTGTATGCATCCTCAAGAGAAACTAATTGAAACTGAGGCAGTCTGAGTAAGCAGCAGGTTTAGATGTTGCCAAAGGAACGACCATAAGAGTTAGATGGAATGTGAGCAATTTTATCTACAAATTTGCTTTGTAAAATGGTCATATAATGCAGGATGTAACGAAACCTTCACGAGGAGAATATTGCACAAATTATACTCACATGCACACCTAGTCCAGGGAAATCACGACAATCATACAGGTTACTTAAATTTCCCACATGCAGGAGCTCTGAATGACAACCTTAGCCTGTTAAGGCTGCCAAACAGACAAGGTGTAGGTGAAGCATTAACAATGACAAAGAAAGTTACCCTGTTACAAAAATGTTTTTGATGGCTATTTTTTAAAAACTGCACAAGCTCCTATGTTGTTGCTAGTTCTAAATAGGGAGGTAATTTTTGTTATTCTAGTTTTTTGCCTTCAGGAACAAAAAGGTCTTTGCAAAGTTTTGGGAGTTGTTTATTCCTTTTCAGCAATACAGTACATGAAATACATTGGACAAATATTTGTGTGTGTGTAAAGTGCTGTCAAGTTGCAGCCAACTTATAGCAACAGCAGCAAGAGGCTTTCAAGGCAAGTGATAAACAGAGGTGGTTTGCCATTGCCTCCCTCTGCAGCGCCTTCCTTGGTGGTCTCCCTTCCAAGTACCAAGTGTGCTTACTGTACTATGCCATCTTCTCTCCCAGACTAATATTTACATCTGTCAAAAGGACAATATGACCAGAGACTAAATGTTGATTTTAAACAAATGTTCGGTGTAGTGGTTAAGTACATGGACTCTAATCTGGGAGAACCGGGTTTGATTCCCCACTGCTCCACTTGCAGCTGCTGGATGACTTCGGACAAGCTATAGTTCTGTCAGTGCTGTTCTCTCAAGGACAGTTCTCTCAGAGCTCTCTCAGCCCCGCCTACCTCACAGGGTATCTGTTGTGGGGAGGGGAAGGGAAAGGAGTTTGTAGGCTGCTCTGAGACTCCCGAGTGAAGGGCGGGGTATATATCCAATCTCTTCTTCTTCTTCTTCATTGTCTATTGAGAAGAACATATGTAAAAGGAAATGGTCTATCTGGGTTCCCAAATGAGTGATTCATTGACCAGCTTCCTTGAGTTAAGTAGGATCACAACGAGAAGTTTTCAGTGAATTGCCCCCAAAGCAGCAAAATTGTAAGAAAAATAGGATAAAGCATATTTTAAAATTATCAAAAATTATTTTCAGTGATTGAGCCAACAGAAATTCTGCAAGTCTGTAGGCTTGAGTTGGATGCAAGGTTTCTTCAAGGGAAAAAAGCTAGGTAAGCAGTAGTGGAATTGGGTCACAAAGGCTGTACCAACACAGCTTCATTCTCGACCATGGAAACACTTCCAGGCATCTGCTTAAGGCCATAATCAGATATGACTATACCATTCTCTGAAGAAAGACCATCAGGCATACAGTAACCCTTGAATTGATAGATCATTTCTCAAGCAGCTGGTGTCCTGGAAGGCAACTCAAATGGCAATCAGATTCCTTCTTTGCAAGAGGGCTGCCACCTGCAAGAGGAGTGGTCCAAGCACAGGTGCAGCAGCCAAACAAAAACTCACCACTGGATAGTTTTGTGTGGGCACAGCTGCTGCCACCACATTCACACATGGGTTAATACAGGGGTGTCAAACAAGCAGCCCGGGGCCCGATCAGGTCCGCAGTGGAACTGGCTGTCTTCTGCTTCTTCTAGTTCTGCTGCTGCTGTATCATCATAGGTTTGCAGCTTGCAGACATACACCTGAACAGCATACTCAAGATTGCAACAGCACAGACATTTTGATGCAATAATTCAGAGCAAGAGATGTCAGTTATCAGACATTGTTAAATAAACAACATATTGCAATAGTTCTAATAGTTTTAAGCATGTTTTTATCTTAAGTAAAAAAAAACATTTGTGTTTGTGTCTTTTATAAAGTTTATATCTCTGCTACCTGACATTACATTTTATTACATACATGGCCCGGCCCAACAAGGTCTCATTTATGTCAGATCCAGCCCTCATAACAAATGAGTTCGACACCGGTTTAATAAATGATAAGTTTTTAAATTGTGCTACATCTATGAATTTTATTATCCTGAGACATTCCTAAGAAGTTTATTAATGAAAATATTTTATAAGGATAGGGATTTTAAATACTTCATAATTTTCAATATTATATCAATTATATAAAACTGCTTATTCAAGTCAAATATATTTTCAAGAGCCAACATTTCAGTCCACAATGAAAACTTTCATTAATTGTATCTCTCACTTTGTGTCACCTGCTTTGCTGGATGAAATCTGTCTTTTTTTAAAAAAGTGAAAACAAGAATGTCATCAGAGTTCATTCAAAAAAGTAGTCATTGATACACCATCCTTTACATACTATCCTGCTAAGAGACAGGTTTTTGTCTGCCTTAGGCAGGCAATTGACCACCAAAGCAAAATATGTTTCAACAAATTTATTACATTTAAAGTGGCATTATTTGCTATTGTTACACAAAGAATCTAGAATAGAATATCTAAAGTTGGCTTCTTGACCAAGGGACCTGTTTAAATGTTTATGATTCTGTTCCTTGGTTTTTCTTCTGTTCAGACTGTAACATTGTGGAGATCTTTGATTTTAAACAATATAATCCGATGACTGACTATACTGGTTGTGAACATTTCATGGTTTAGCCATCTGCATTCTAATTGCTTGCTCAAAATTTTTTCCTTGTGCATTTTACACCTGCAGCACCAGCAATATATTTGCCCAACAGGGGTGGGGGGCAGTTTAAGTTGGAATGAGAGTCTGCAGGAACCATATCTTTATTGTCATACAAATATCTCTACAAATTTATAAAAAAAGGCACCCCAACCTCTCTGAGGTAATTCCATCTTTAAATGATAGGAACTAAGTACACCTCTTTTACCATAGGGACAAGCCGCAATCATGGTGACAGCTTTCTTAATACTTTATGTTCAAACACTTCATCACCTGACAGAGATGATCAACCTTTTGCCCCATGCCACACACACACACCATCTGTGATAATATTTGTGTCAGGACTGCCAGTTCCATGTTGGGAAATTCCTGGAGATTAGAGGGTAGAATCCAGCGGTGGTAAAGTTGGGGGAGGGAAGGGACCTCAGCAGGGTATAATACCATGAAGTCCACCCTCCAGAGCAGCCACTTTTCTCCAGGGAAACTGAACTCGATCATCTGGAAATCAGTTGTAATACCACATCTCTGAGCCCCATCCAGAGGTTAGCAAGCCTACTTGGTGCGCTGCTGGCAAGGGAAGTGTATATGTGATGGGTGGGAAAAGAGATAGGAGACACACCTTGGTCAGACACAGGGAGGCAAGCTGAATCCCAGCAGGTGGAGAACCAGCAGTATGAACTGAGCAAAGTGGCCCTGTTGCATCCTGGTTGTTCAGATAGCAGCACTTGTGCCACAGGTTGCCTTACCTTACCCAGAGCATTACAGCTACAACTTTTTCCAATATTACCCTAAATAAATAAATAAAAATCTCATTTGGAAGATGAGTAACAAGCAATACCAGTGTTGCAAAAGCAATAACCTCCGTGGACCTTCTGGGGGTAACCGATTTGCCTCCATCACCTAACAACCATAAAAATGGTTCAGTCCTGGTTTAGTGGCAAAGCTTCACGCCCTAGCAGACCACGACCGTGTTAATCTGTCCTTCTGCAATCGCCAGCTACGTGACAGAAGTCCTTTGTTTCCTTTTCGTCCGCATAGCAGCAATAAAGAAAGATGCAAACACTTTAAAAGAAGGTGAAAGGGGGAGAAGCAGCAACGCCCTGTCTGAAGGAACAACTGTGCAGAAGAGCTTTTCCTAACACCCTCCCAGAGGAGCGCCGCCCTGCTTTGCTTGCCTACCGGTCCGGTTAAGCAGGGGAGGTTAAAGTATAAACCAGTTCTGGCCGAGGTGGTGAGGGCTTTCAGAAAGACTCCTCTTCTCCCCGTCCTGCACCCAGAGTATCAGGCGGCAGGTCCCACCGTTTACTCGAGGGAGAGCGCGCGAGCGGCGTCTGCCCATGTCTGCGGCGAGGCCCGGCTCCGGGGTGCCGCAGGGGGCGATAGCGGACCACTGGCAGCGGCGGGAGGGGGACGCGGAGGGCCTCTGTGGGCAACGGCAGCCACCGCAGCCGCCTCAGGAGGAGGCAGAAGAAAAGGCGGGCGCCTCGCTAGCGGCTGAGGTGAAGCGGCGACGCCCGAGCGAGGAAGAAGCGGAGGGGGCCGCACTGCTGGGAGAAGGGGAGCCGACCGAGGTGGCGCTAAGCGACGACCCGTCCCCAGCCGCGGGCCTGTCGCCGGGCTCCTCTCCCTCGAGCTGGTGGTGGTGGCGACGACTGCAGCGGCGGCTCCTCTCCTTTTGGCCCTCGGCGCCGCCGCTGGGGACCCAGAGCTGCCCCTGCGCGCCAGCCCGCTCCATCGCGCACTGTTGTCATGGAGGAGCCAAAATGGCGGCCTTGGCCTACACCCTGGGCAAGCGGGAGATCAACCACTATTTCAGCGTGAGGAGCGCCAAGGCGCTAGCGCTCGGCGCCGTCCTCCTGCTTGCCGCCTGCCACGCCGCTTCCCGCCGGTACCAAGGTGAGGAGGAGCAGGAGCAGCGGGGGAAGGAATGGAGGGAAGCGCGAGGGACCCCCGGGGGCGAGCAGCACGGGGAGTGGAGTACCGTAGGTCGCAACCAAGCCGGCTTCGCTGCCAGTAATAGCTCGCATCCTTCCCCGTCGTGGAGCGAGGCTGCATTTGTGTCGGCGCACACCGCCTCCGGCCAAGAGGCGCGCGGGGGGGGGGGCGCTTCTCGGGCTCTGAAGAGCGGAGAAGGGGGGGGGAGCCCATCAGTCCTGCTTAGGCGTCCTAGGCTGGCTCTGAGGAGGGTGCCCCACAGGGGCGAACACCTGCCCAACTTTGCGATCCTCCTGCTGCCCACAGCCTTCTTCCCTCCAGTCCGTGTACGCCCCTCTCCTAGCGATTTTCGTGAGTCCAGCAGCAGCCTGTGCGACCGACAGAAGGACCGCTCTGGGGCTACTCGCCAAAGGAGTGCTTCTTTTTTTTTTTGCCAATCCCCAGAGCCTTCCAGCAGTGTAGGTGATATCACGTTAGGTGTTAGGGTAATATATTTTTGTAGCGGATTTCGGGTTGCCTTTTAAAGTAATTCCTGCTCCAAGGAATGTGCCGGCTAATTAGGACTGGGCAACATAAACAGTTCTAGGTGCGTGGGAGGCAGTAAACTGTATAGTTTGGCAGGTTTGAGGGAAGACTTTGATAGACCGCAGAGATTTGATAGGCAGGAAAGAAAGGTGACCCTATGTAGTGATGTTTAAAGCACACAGCTGGAGATCTGTAGAAACAGGCTAACTAATTGGGAACTTTGCCTCTCCTGTGTGATTCCCATGCTTCTGTATATATATTTTTTATCTCTACCATTATTAAAGTTGACCCATCTCTGAACTTGGTCCTTTGCTGGAGGCAAACATAAGAACAGGTGGCACAGATAAGAAGCGGTAGTTGTCGGAACTCTGTACGGTAGTCATGGAAGCAAATCTCCCCATCTGAACCCTGAAAATGGAGCTGGGTTTGTCTCCTTTATTTGTTGCATTCATATTTTGCCATTCCTCCAAGGACATAGGTTGAGTAGTAGCTTGGGCAAGGCTACCTTGCAGGTTTCTTATTCTTGAGTAGGAGACTGGAACTTGAGTTTCCTATATCCATACACAACTCTCCAATCATGATTACAACATTAACTTAAAAATAGGTATCATAGGGACTGTATGACCCAATAGCTTTGAATGCGATAGTCTTTTGCTTATAAGAGCTTTCATGTGTTTTTGGTTTGGTGCAAAACTGGGAATGTGGGAAATGCAAGAAAAGTGCTTTGCTTTGTTTGCAGTCCGTAATTCTTTAGTTGCATGATCGTGCTGTGTGGTTAGTAGAGACTGGCACATACTACAGCATTGAGATAAGCAGCCTAGGGCTGTGTTGTTTTAAAAAACGTTTCCTTGTCTTAAATTCTTGTCACTCTACTTCAGTATTGAGTGGAATACAGTGCCCATGACTTTTTAGGGATCTCAGCATTCTGTCAGCACTTAATCATTTCAGTGATATCTACATGAGCAGGCTTCTGAGTCAGATGTGCTTTTGACTCTTACTAGTCTACAATATATTTCTCTTGTTGTTTACTAAGAAAGCTTCTAAGTTGAACAGTAATAATGCAATTCTAAGCTCACTTCTTCAGAAGCAGGACTGCTTTATCCACTGGGCAAAAGTGGTAGTTTTCCAGGATTCACAACCATTACGGGCCTGCTGCTAGATACAAGAGAGCCAGTGTGGTGTAGTAGCTAAGAGTATCAGACTAGTATCTGGGAGAACCGAGTTCGAATCCCCACTTGTGTCATGGGAGCTCACTGGACGACCTTGGGCCAGTCACACACTCTCAGCCTAACTTGATAATAGGATAAAATGGAGGAGAGGAGAACAATGTAAGCTGCTTTGGGTCTCCATTGGGGAGAATGACAAGGTATAGATGCATTAAAGTAATAAATATATAAGATAGGGCATATAGCATGAAAGCCCCTTCTAAGAATGAAGCTAAGGGGTAGTGTGGATTATACATTTCTCAGGTGTTGCCCTGGTAAGGCAGCATCTCAGTGCAGCATTTCACCAGGAGGGCAACTGAAGATTTCCTGCAATGTGTACAAATGCAGGTGGCCTGGCACAATCTCAGTTTTCCCACCAGAGGTACTGTCTTTTTTCCTAACCCAGCTTTTCCTTTTGAGAAGTTGTTTCCCATTAATGCACAAACTCAGGAAGGAGCTGCTTGTCGTCTTGCTGCTGCAGGCAACCTGTCCTCCTTGCTTGACCTTTGGTTTCTGGGAGAGGAGACCCTCCCCCATACACTTCTTCCCATTGGAGGTTAAAGCATGCCAGCTGGGGCAGTCTCAGCAGCTGCCACCTTCTAACCCCTCAGGTTGGCTGCAAAGAAAAGAAGACTTGCAGAAGAATGCATAGCCAGTTTGGTGTAGTGGTTAAGTACGCAGACTCTAATTTGGGAAAACCAGGTTTGATTCCCCACTCCTCCACTTGCAGCTGCTGGATGACTTCGGACAAGCTATAGTTCTGTCAGTGCTGTTCTCTCAAGGACAGTTCTCTCAGAGCTCTCTCAGCCCCGCCTACCTCACAGGGTATCTGTTGTGGGGAGGGGAAGGGAAAGGAGTTTGTAAGCTGTTCTGAGACTCCTGAGTGAAGGGCGGGGTATATATCCAATCTCTTCTTCTTCTTCATTGTCTACTGAGAAGAACATATGTAAAAGGAAATGGTCTATCTGGGTTCCCAAATGAGTGATTCATTGACCAGCTTCCTTGAGTTAAGTAGGATCACAACGAGAAGTTTTCAGTGAATTGCCCCCAAAGCAGCAAAATTGTAAGAAAAATAGGATAAAGCATATTTTAAAATTATCAAAAATTATTTTCAGTGACCACACCTCAAAAAGGATATTATAGCATTGGAAAAAGTGCAGAAAAGGGCAACTAGAATGATAAAAGGGTTGGAACACTCTCCCTATGAAGAAAGGTTAAAACGCTTGGGGCTCTTTAGCTTGGAGAAACGACGGTTGAGGGGTGACATGACTGAGGTTTATACGATTATGCATGGGATAGAGCAGGTAGAGAAAGAAGTACTTTTCTCCCTCTCTCACAATACAAGAACTCGTGGGCACTCCATGAAATTGCTGAGCAGTCGGGTTAGAACAGATAAAAGGAAGTACTTCTTCACCCAAAGAGTGATTAACACAAGGAATTCACTGCTATAGGAGGTGGTGGCAACTACAAGCATGGACGGCTTCAAGAGGGAATTAGATAAGCATATGGAGCAGAAGTCCATCAGTGGCTATTAGCCACAAGGTATAGATAGGAACTCTCAGGCTGTGGCAAGTGATACACTGTATTCTTGGTGCTTGGGGGGCAACAGTGGGAGGGCTTCTAGTGTCCTGGCCCCACTGCTGGACCTCCTGATGGCACCTGGCATTTTCGGCCACTGTGTGACAAGAGTGTTGGACTGGATGGGCCATTGGCCTGATCCAACATTGGCTTCTCTTATGTTCTTATGGGAGCATGTGCCTTGCTGCTTCTGTACTTTCTAAATCTATTAGTGTCTGGAGTATGGCTGTATGTTACAGAGGTTTCTTGTGAAATCATGAAGTCAATCCTGTGTATATGTTGGGCACTTTCTGCTTTAGATCCTTCTTTAAATATTTGGCATGCATCAGTAGAGGCCAACTAGAGACCACAGTGCTGTTTTGGGAAACTTGGGTGTTTATGGGATGTAATATTGCTGCAGTAGTTTATGTATAAAAGGTAATGTCAATCACCTTTACATGTAAATAAATGTTATCAATGGTGTTTATTCTAAGATTTACTTAGAATAAAAATAACTAAGCAAATAGTATTGAAATCTTTCATGTCACTATAACTCTTTTTTCTGCTGTCATTAAATCAGAGGCAACTTGACACATGGCCCAGTGTCTTCCTCATTCTGATGGACCCCACACTGCACCATATTAGGAGTGTGAGAAGTAATGTTCTTGTTTGTCAAGCACCTCTCTTTTCTCAACAGAAAAAAAGCCTGCAAATTAAAAAGCAGTGTGACTGTTTCCCAGCCCAATCTCTTATTTTGCAAATGTTCCTCCTAATTAATTTCTTGAGGCTATGGGACAGGGACCAGAGAGGTCTCTCCCTGGCCAAGTTACTAGGCTGCTGGTGGTGGTCTGTCAGGGAGGATCTGTCCATGGGAATCCAAGCCAGAGAGAATTCTGTTGTGATTCAAGAATTTGCCTATCCCTGCCCTAGAGAGTATCTCTAATCATAAACAACTGATAAAGCAGACTTGTATAATCACCAGATAATACTTCACCCTTTCGCTTGCTGACACATCATTTTTTAATTGGAACTTATAATTAAATGGAATTGTTGAAGCTTATTTTCACGTGGAGACAAACATGAGTAATTGATAGATAATAGGTTATATCTTTAAACACAGATCATAAAATGCTGTGGAAGCCAATGACAGTCTAATTGTCCACTATCTCTCAGTGCTTGTAATGGACTTCTAGTTTTGTCTAACTGTTTATATCCCACTTCGGGAATTAAAAGTGACTTGCAACCTCATTCTTCCCTCCTCCATTTTATCCTCACAACAGTCCTGTGATGGTAGCTTATGTGAGATAAAGGTCAGTAGCGGAGTGGGGATTTGAATCTGGACCTCCCAGATCCTTGTGTGATGCACTAACCATTATACCATGCTAGCCTTTAGAGAAGAAAAAATAGTTTTGAAGGGATGATTTTGAGTGGAGAATGGCAGTAGAATGAGGTGCTTATCCTTTTCTTCACTGCCATTGTTTCATTTAAAATTACATTTTGAATGAGAGGGGGTAGAAAGGAAGGTAGGGAAAGGATTAAGCACTCCCTTTTTTCCAGCTTCTGTGTTTAAACCCACCCACCCCCATGCATACACTGCCTATGAAATAAACAGTGGCAGGATTTTGTTTCATGTGTTAGCAAAGTGACATCGTTATCTCTCTCTCCCCACCCCCCACTTATTAATGAGTAATTTTATCTAGGGTTTTTTCCCCAGTGGATGAAAACAATTATTTTACTAATAATGTACTTCTACATTTATGGAAGTGATGATGATAAAAATCAAACTTCAGGTACCTTGAAATTAGACTTTGGCTTTGCAGATTATATCCATTAAGATGAAATAAATAATGTTTTATTACAAAACTACTGTCACATTGTTAGCACAACATTATGTTGTTAGTACTTTTAAATCTCTAAATGCATCAGTTAAAAGGAAAAGGGGTACAGTGGGACTTAGCACTCTGAAGAAAGATTTGGGGAGTGGGATGAGGTTTCTGAATTGTTCCTCCCCCCACCCTCAGTTGCAGGCCTCTTGTTTATATTGTTCTAATCCTGTAGGTGTTCTCTAGTATTGTAGAACATTATTTTACTTGAAAAAGACAACACTGTTCAGTGGTTCTGGATCATACATTTACCAGTTTTCAATCTGTAGTTTGAGCATGTTCTTTAAAATTAAAGTCCAGTATGTCATAATTTAAGCGGGAAGTGTTCCTTGGTAGTGCTTTATGAATAGTGGGTGAGCACTAAGGAGTGGCCTTTTCTATTGTGTCACTGCTCCACAGACAATTTTGAATTTTCTCTCTGCTGAAACTTATTTATCACTGAAGCAACAGTGTTAGGTAAAACTTCTTTATTTTCCTAAGCATTTAATGAGTTCTCTTCCTATGATTTAATCTATGTTTGTCACACACACACACAACCCTTTGAAGCTATAGGCTGTCTATTGCAGTGTGTGTTATGATTTTTAATTTGTTATTCTAAACTACCTTGGGCACTTTACTAAACAGTGTGGGATAGAGATGTTTAAAATAAATGAGTGGGAGATGTTCCATGTATGTTCTGCTGGTACCCTTTATATAAGAGCCTACTGTGGTCGGGACTCAGACCTAACAGTCCCTTTTCCAGTCCCTGCTTGTATGAGCCACATCATTATCAAGCCTCTCCTGCCTTACAGCTGTTACCTAAATGGATCCTATGCCTTACCTGTACTTTTCAAGTAGGTTAGAAGCTATCCAAGAACTGTATAACTATACTGAAATTATTGAAAGTGGCTTGCGTTTCGTATAGTTGCTATGCCTATGTCCCTGTTAATGTTGTAGTTTGCTTTTCTCCAATCTTACACTGCACAGCAGAGCACATATGATGTGGCTGCATTGCCTGCAGGTCACCTTCTTGACATTGTTGCACTTAAATGAACATCCAAATATTTCGGTCGCTGCAGTTTTGTATTTATAGCTTGTCATACCAGTGTATTCTAGTGATGAAACTGTATGATGATAATAGAGTTGGGCAGCTCAAAAAAAGATTTGATCAATAGGCTGGTCAAAGACTGTCAGAATTATCACAACTGAAATAAACTTAAATCATCAACAGGTTTAACCATTATGGTAACAAAAAAATTGTTTTATAATAAAAGAATTTCACTTGTTGTTTTTTTAAAAAAAATTAACTTTCAGTGAGGTTTCTACAAATATGAAACAGTTTTGGTTTTTATCTTAGTATGCCATGGCCAGCCTACAGTTACAAGTTTAAAAAAATAAAACTGATTACTCAAACTGTTACAGAGAGAGTATTCATCAGTTCTTGCAGCAAGCAGAGCAGGGTTATGAATAGTTCCCATGATCGCCTGTGTATCCTGTTCCTGTGTGGATATTCCTGTTGCTATAGAAGAAGAGGAAGAGATTGGATTTATACTCCGTCCTTTACTCGGAGTCTCAGAGCACCTTACAGTCTCCCTTCCCTTCCCTTCCCTTCCCTTCCCCTCCCCTCCCCTCCCCTCCCCTCCCTACAACAGACACCCTGTGAGATAGCTGGGGCTGAAAGAGCTTTTTTGAGAGAACAACTCTGAGAGAGCTTGTGACTGACCCAAGGTCACACCAGCAGCTGCATGTGAAGGAGTGGGGAATCAAACCTGGTTCTCCTAGATTAGAGTCCACATTCTCAACCAGTATACCAATCAGGCATCCTGTAATACAACAATGGCTGTGCTTCTGGGTTTGTCTCTGACTGTTGCCATAACTCCTGCCTGATAGATTTGTAGGTGCCATGGCCGGCTGATACTCCCAACCTAGGGCCCTTTGGGTTCAACCTTCATAGGAGCAGGCAAACAAACAAAAGGGGGCAAGGAAGTTGCAAGTGTAGGTGCGTACTACTTAATGATTAGAAAGGTTATTAAAGAATTGACACCTTTAGAAGAAGTTGTTGATTTAAATGAAATAGGGCACTTTCACACATACTGAATAATGCACTTTCAATCCACTTTTGATGCACTTGAGTGATTGTTTGCAATTGAGTTTACCATTTTACACAGTAATATCCAGTTGCAAGGCACGTCTAGAGTAGATTGAAAGCACATCATGCAGTGTGTGTGTGTGAAAGCCCCCGTACTCAAAAATTTAGCAACAAGGGTACAGTTCCAAGCATTCCATATTCAGACATTGGCAGAAAGTAATTGCTCTATACAGCACTCATCCAAGTGTGAGTCTCAGGTGTGTCTTGTTCTGATCAAACAAATAAACTCTACTTGCTCTTACATGCAGGATGTGTGTTACTAGGAACCACCTTGATAGGACAGATTTATATTTGCCTGACATAATCCCGGTAACAGATATTACAGTTGGCTTGCAAATATGGGTGCTGACTGAGAAGCAGTGGAATTCTATTTTGTGTTTTAATGGGGAATTCAAGTATCAAACCTCTTTTCTTTTCTTTTTTTTAAAGGAGATGATTCTTGTGAGTACCTTCTTTCCAGTGGGAGATTTCTTGGGGAGAAGCTATGGCAGCCTCACAGCTGTATGATGCATAAATATAAATCTGGGTAAGGTGTCAATGCTGTAAATATTGTAAATGCACACTTATCCATTTATATTTTTAGATTCTTTTAGTGTTAAGTTCAGGTGGCACAGTATAGTGGAACATATTTGTGCTTCTTGTGCATGGTACTCCAAAGTCTGCTAGTGATTTTTCTAGTTATTGGTGGGGGGTGGAAAGTGCCATCAAGTTGCAGCTGACTTAGGGCAACCCCCACAGGGTTTCAAGGCAAAGAGACATTCAGAGGTGTTTTTTTTGCCCTTGTCTGCCTCTGCATCACGAGCCTGGACTTCCTTGGCAGTCTCCCATCCAAATATTAACCAGGGCTGACCCTTCTAAGCTTCCAAGATCTGATGAGATTAGGCTAGCCTGGGCCATATCCAGGTCAGGGTTTTCTAGTTACTACTAGCTGTAAAATAATTAGTACATTGCTTAATATGAAGAATTGGGTCATTTAATTTCTGGCCATACAGGTGCCACACATAACTTCAACCTGATGTTTAAGGTGGCCTTGGAAAGCAAGGATCAGGCCGAACTCACTCACCTGGATGTTCCTTCCTTAGCCGTGGCTTATTAAAATGGTAGTGCTACGTTGTGGCAGCTCTTTCTCTCTGCTAGCTTTAACATTGTACAAGCAAGAGGCCAAAGAGCCACCTTAGGAACAGAAACTGTCCCTCTGTTAACCTTGTTGATGAGCTTTATTAAGAGGAGCTCAATATTACATAAAAAGGAAACAGATTGGCACTGCAGATAAAGTTGATCTGCCTGTTATAGTGTCACTGTGAGAGAGGGATATACTAGTGGGTCTTCCATCTTACTTGTACCACTGCTTTAGTTCAGGTATTAAGAGGCTGTGTTGATTTGATCTGGATAGGAGGTCCAACACAGGCTTTAATATTTCATATAATAGCTTTCATATGTGTTAGTTAATTTACTGTAAAATAAAGGACTGTATGAGAAATATTCTAATGTAACAGTTAATAAAAAGTACATATGTGAAACACTCTTAAACACAGCTTAATAAGGAGTCATTTTGCTCCCATTTTAATTTGGATTGTCAAGATTTGCAGAGCGGGATTGGTGTGCTTTGATTGTATTTAAATTTCAGATGTTCAGAGTTTTAGAAAAAGGGAAGCATTGTGTCACTGAAACCCTCATATGTCACTGGGAGTTGTGTTAGCACAGCTGCTCACTGACTGGCACAATCCTGATGAGCCCCATTGTTTTCTGTAGTACTTCAGAGTAAATAATTGTAGGGTCATGGCTTTGAGAAGAATCTGTTCTGTAAGCCACATTGATATTAATGGGATAGCACAACTTTACATTCTTCCTTCTGGTTGAATTCTGTATTTGTGTAAAGAATATTCTATATTGCATTCCTAGGGTTTTTTTTATAAATTACTGTTTTGTCATATTTATAGCAAATTAATATTAATGTTTGCTTTCACAGTGAAGCAAAAGACTGTCTTGCAGACAAACACATAACGTTTATAGGTGACTCTAGAATTCGTCAGCTGTTTTACTCTTTTGTAAAACTCATAAATCCCCAAATTAAAGAGGAGGGAAACAAGGTATGATTTCAGAAATTTTACATTTAATGTTGTTTATATAATTAATATGGAGAAGCTGACTTTAAAGACTGATGTAACGAATAATATAGGAGACATGATGAGTGGGTTAATTTCAAATAGAGGAGTAATGAAAATGGCATTGTGGAGACAAGAACAAGCAGCTGAAGAGGTAGATAGTGGGAACCTGAAGGAAGCAGCTGGGAATTCATAAAATTTGGTGATTTGCGTGCAGCTGGACCACCTGTCTCCCTGCTCCTCAGCCATGATGTCATGTTTGGCCCACTTGGTTCACACAGATATCCTAAACTGAGTTACACCCTTCTAAGCTCATTGACTTTATTGGAGTTGGAAAGTTGTAATCCTGTTTAGGATGGTACTGTCAGTCAAAGCTTACAGTTCATGAATGTGAATTCATCTTTGGGTATAGTTGAGATCTGAGCCAACCTGGAAGTGGAGAAGGAAACAAGAAGCTCTGGACATTGAGGGAGGGGGCTATGGTCAGGACAGTGCTGCAGATGCCAGTAAAGCAGAAAGACTGCTTTGGAAAGATGGAAGAGGATGAAGCCATATCAGGGGGAGCATGGTTTCCCTCCAGACAGGGAGAAAAATCCTGTGGCATGTTCCAGTGCTGTACTGAAGGAAATGATGGAATGTGCTCCCTGAAAGGCCGACAGGATTGTGTGGTCAAGAGCAAGGCCTTGAATATAGGAACTGGGCAGCACTAGCTGCCATTTAATTGAAAGGGCTATGCATTTAGCTGATAATAATTAGAACAGAATGCCTTAAATTATATGAAATTAATTTGAGTTGGTCATCCTGGAGCAGGATATGGCACAAAGTAGACAAATCCAATTCACAGGTGAACATGCAACCAACAACATTCTGCTTTTATGGCAGAAATTATTGGAAATTCTAGGCATGTTTTTCATTGGATCGTAAATTGATTATTTCATGCCCAATTTATGAAGTAATTGTACATAATTTACATAATCATTATGGACAAAAAGTTATTGGTAGAAAAAAGGCTTGCCTCAGTACCTTAAATGTTTCAGAACTGTTTATGTACAATAGTATTAGTGAAAACCTGGGAGAGGCTTTGAATAAATAATGTTATGATTGCTGAGGCCTATAGATATAGTACCTTCTTGTTTCCAGACTTTTCATCTGCAACTATGACAAGCTACAATTTGCTTTTTTTGTATGTAGAGGTTGATATTTTCTAACGGGAACCCAGAAGTGGCTTAAGCTTCATATTATCCGTTCATTAGACTAGAAGTGTATATAAGAATGGTTTGGGTTGAATCCCAGAGGTTCCATTCCATTAATAGTGGAGCTTTCCTCTAGTGCAAGGGAGATTTCTTCTGATGGAACAGATTTCTTCCACCTGAGCAGGGTTACACAGTTAGCTCTTCAACATTTTCTGTCAAATAGTTGGGGGTTGAATCCAGGACAGATAGTGCAGTCTTCTGCAAGTTTCCTGGGAGTAAAACCCATTGAGTACAGAAGGTCTCACTTTGGAGATACTGCATAGTTAATGTAAGTTACCAAAACCAGCCATTATGTGAGGTTGAAGCTTTCATCACAAATATTTGTATTCCAGAACTTGTGCTGATCATTGATGTACAAGGCTTCTGTGAGACTTTTTAAAAATACAGTTTGCATACAGTCATGGATATTTGAAAATTATATATATATTTTTATTTTGATAGCATGGAAACATTCCTTTTGAAGATAAATCTTCATCCTTCAAAGTGGTAAGCATATCTGGTTGTCCCTTAAACTACCATGGAAGAGAAGGAAGGCGTATTAGTTGAAGTAGTACATGATGGCTACATACCCCAGTATGGTCTTACTTTAGTTTATTTGGGCTATATTGCCCCAGCTATATTCTCCTAGATATGAGGAGGGCTATGTGGGTAAATGATTTGAAATTTGTTTCAGAAATGAAAAGTCTTTGGTAGATAAAAATAATATTTTCTAACACTGAAAGCATCTAAGAATTGAGCTATCTGGTTCCAATAACACTCCACTAAATCTTTCAGTTCAGATTTCTTGTGGCTATATATAAGTCACAGCTGACTCTTGGCAACCCTGTAGGGTTTTCAAGGCAATAGACTTTCAGAGGTCGTTTGCCATTGCCTGCCTCTGCGTAGCAAGCCTAGACATCTTTGGTGATCTCTCATCCCTGCTTAGCATCTGAGATCTGTCAAGATCAGGCTAGCCTGAGCTATCCAGGTTAGGGCAGATCTTTCAGTTAAGATTTCTTGTTGATAATACAAACTCTTAAGTACGGGCAGGTACCTTTTATGATTGTGCTTAGAAACGTTAATGTTATACCAATGTTCTCTGTAGCAAGCTTGTAAAATTTGGAAATAAGTTGTGTGTCTGGGAACTCTTAATCTTGATTTTCCAGTAATGTGTGCTTGTATTATTTACTTCCACACTTCATGTGTGGTGCACAGAACACCAGTCTAACACCTCTGTTCCCCCAATTGAATAAAGAACACCAGTTTACAAGTTATATTGCTGCATAAGGTCAAATGTATTTCAGGAGTATCTCTGCTGAATGTTGTGTTTAAAGCAGCCTGCAGATGCTTTGCTGTCAGAGTTCTTCACTGTAGCAAGGAAATAATGTAAGCCAGGGTTCATGGACCATATAAAATATTTGGAATAAGGAGAAAGCAGACAACTTATGAAATGTGGCTTCTAGATTCCTTATGCTTGTTAATGAATCTTTCCCTTTTCTCCCATCCCCGCCCCAGGATTTTCTGTGGTATCCGGAAGTCAATGGCTCCATGAAGCAACGGATCAAGTCATGGACTGAGGTTAGCTGATACTGGAACACAATTTATGGAATACAGATCAGCATATCCAGGAGGGGTGCTTCTAGCATTTCAGGTCATGAAGTTGTGTTATGAATAGGCTACAGTCTGGCCTATAGTTGAACAGTGGATTTTAAATGAGCAAAGACTCTTGTCATGTTATCTGGGAAATTTGCACATTGGATGATCCTTGTGCTTGCACACAGTGCTCTTCTTCATAGGAGAGAAGCTGAAGGCTCACTTTGCAAAGGGGATTACTGTTTATGAGGCACTGAACTGAGTCACAGACATTTGGGTTGCTGTGTGGATGAAATGAAATGCAAAGCAATGGGACAATGAAATTAAGGCAGTGTTTATTTATTCAATTTCAGCTGATACGCTAGATTTTACTAAGTGGGATCCATAACAGATCTCTGTACAATTAACCATGATATCATGTAGAGTTACAAGTATGTAAATAACTACTTAAAATCCTGTTAAATTAAATATTCTAAGAAACAGATGTTTGCCATACTCTGACAGAGTGCACAATCCAGGGAAATAAATCCCACTGAAATCTGTAGAACTTCAGTGTGTAGCAAATAAATCTCATTAATTTCAGTGGAATTTAGGCCCGGCTAAATTTCTCTGGATTAAGCTCTGTATTCTAGTGCTTCAGTGGCTGCTGTTGCTATTGCGTAAAGTTGACTCATACCTTTTACACTTCTGATTAGTTCCAAAGCAACATTAGACTATATCTGAGATGATATTTACATGTAGGCAATTTTGCCTGAATAGTTAATTACAACAGCTTACATTAGTGATGAAGATTAACCTCCTTTTCACTGTGTTGTAGGGGTCCTCTCCAAAGCCTCACATAATCATAGCAGGAGCTGCTACGGTAAGCTGTTCATATAGCAGTCATTTATCAAGTGAAAATTAGGACTGCACTTTCCTATTTTGAGTCTTTTAGTATCACATACGATCTTCATTTCTCCTGGAAGGACCACTTCCTCCCATATTGGCCAGCCTGCCAGTTAAGATCTGCCTCACAAGCCCTACTCTCTGTGCCCCCATCCTCAGAGGCAAGTAGCAAACGGGGCGGGGCTTTTTCATTAGTAGCACCTTGCTTATGGAATACCCTTCCCCTTGAGGCTCACCTGGTGCCAGTCTTTCTTTGTCTTGGGTGCTAGGTCAAAACATTTCTACTCACTCATGGTTTTTAATTAAGGTGTTGATTTTTTTAACACTATATTAGTCTGGAAAATGTATTTTAAGCTGTCAGTAGTCTGTTTTTATAGTCTGTGTTTTTAAGCTGGCCTGGGGTTTCAATGCTGGAACTTTTTTTGTATTTTTGGATTTGTGTATATGCGTGCCTGGGACCTCTGACAACAACTACTGGGGCATGGAGGACGTTCAGAGAAGTGGCTTCAAAGCCTGCCTCTGCCTCCCAATCCTGGTATTCTCTGGAGGTCTCCCATCCAAATACTTGTCACGGTTGGCCCTGCTTAGCTTCTGAGATCTGACGAGATCCGGCTTGTTTGGGCTATCCAGGTCAGGGCTTAATGCTGGGTTTTAATTAGCATTTTAATGCTTTGTTTTTATTACTTATACTTTATAAGCCACCTTGGGCAAGTTCCTGAAGAGTAGGCATAATTTTTTCCTGAATAAACAATTTTACTCTTTCTTAATGAACTGTCCTTTTGTGTTCATTGCCGCATCCCATATGCTGCCAGCCTGAGCCTCTCTACTCATTTTTTCATTGCTGCTGTTGTTCCTGGTCTTAAAACAATATTTTATTCATCTGAGCAGACATTACAGGCTTGAGGCACCTTCTTTGTTCCTACCACCTCCTTGTGGAATGAAAATTACATGGCCTGATCTGTAGAAGAGTTGGCATAGCTTGTTGCCATCTAATATATGAAGGAATCTGCTTTAGAAGTAGATGATCCTTAAGTCTTGCAATAATATATTTGTCTATTTTAGGCAATTACTAAATATCACATCCATTAAGCTAAAGCAGTTCTTAAATACTTCTGTGATGGTGATGGTGATGGTGATGATGATGATGATGATAAAGTGTCGTCAAGTTGCAACTGACTTATGGTAACCCTGTGAAGTTCCACTTCTGTGGCGTTTTCAAGAGAAGAGTAGAGATGGTTTGCCATTGTCTTCCTCTGCATAGCAACCCCAGTCTTCCTTGGTGGTTTCTCATCCAAGTACTGCTCATGGCCCACCGTGCTTAGCTTCCAAGCTCTGACAAATTTGGGCTATTTAGGGTGTTCTGATTATATTTCCCATAAATTCATGTGCTGAATATTTATTTTTGTACCCCTTTAGTGGTCCATCAAAATTCATAATGGAAGCAATGAAGCCCTCACGCAGTATAAAATCAATATCACATCGATTGCGCCTCTTCTGGAGAAACTGGCAAAAAGCAGCGATGTCTACTGGGTCTTACAAGGTAAAATAAATGACGTGACACAACTTTTAAGCTTTCTAGTAAATTAAATGTTATTTATTTATTTGTTCAACTTATATCCCACCCTCTCTGCCAAAATTATTGTGGATAATTTTGTACATAATACTTGTATCATCTGATTTGAGTGTTCAGATCAGGCTTTTCCTAGGATCTATCCTGGGAACAGCTGCTGAAGTTGGCACGTCATCCTAGCTGGAGTCACTGATTAGTGTTCCACTTTGCGGTTTATTTAAGCGAAAGTATGTTCCTTGTTAAAGAAGAATTTGCTTGCCCATGACATCAGTGAACAGATGCTGCACAGGACGTTGCCCACAAACTTGTAGCTGGACTGAAGCAAGCTTCTGGTTGGGAAAGACTTCATACAGAATCTTCAAGAAGGAAGCTGTAGCCATTCCCTTCTCAGCAGATCTTCTCATTAGTAAATACCCTCAAGTGCAGCAGGCTAGAGTGCCTACTCCATGAGTATATCTGGACTAGACAGCTTCTTTGTACTTCTCCTAGCAAGGAACTTAGTTGTACCGGATATGGGCTTGTGAGCTCATTCCAGGGAATGATTGTGAATGAGAGCACTATAGACTGAGAACACATTTATTGCTTTGCTTTAAAAAATCTACTACTCATTTCAATTCAGATCCAGTCTATGAAGATATGTTGAGTGAAAGCAGGAAAATGATCACTAATGAGAAAATAGATGCCTACAATGAAGCAGCAGTTAGCATTCTGAACAGCAGCTCAAAAAATTCGAAGGCCAGAGTGAAAGTATTCAGTGCATCTAGGTTGATAGCAGAAGAAACCATAATGCAGTCCTTAGATGGTTTACATCTTCCTGAATCAAGCAGGGAAATGGTGAGTAATCACTTTGTAAACACAACCGTTAGGATTAATAGCTAGACATTGTTAACATCTAAAACAGAAAATGGCCAACAACACAAATGTTGTTAATGTTTATTAAAATTATCTTAAACATTACACTCAAGTGTGTCATAAAAAATTCTTCACAAGCTATATTTTGCAAAACATTTTCATCCAACATATATAATTTTCATTGCACAATAACTAATGACATACAGGAAAATTTGAATTAAAGGGTTTCTTGGTTTAATTGGTTTAATAATTTTTTTCTGGATAAATGGGTCTCAGATCCTCCCTGTTGTCTCCTCAGATATTCCACCTTCCCCAGGTGTTGGAGAATGGACTATTGTAACACAGTAGTCAGGAACATGAAATGAAAGGCCCTGGCTTTCTCTCTGTTTCCACTCCCACATCTGTAATATGGGGGCAAATAATTCTTATACGGTTACATGGATCACTTAAGGTGATAGATGAAAAATTTAATCATTTGGGCGGATTTTTACATGTTTGTGTATGTGTAGGAAGAATTCCAGAGTTGGCACACTGGTTACAATTGTAAGGACACTTTCCTGGGAATAAGCCCCTAAGTAGACTTGCTTAGCTTTGCTATAAATTCCCTTTCTGAAAAGAGTTTGAGAGAAGGCCAAATGAAGCTCTTGGAAGAAATATGCAGAAAAGTTTTCCTCAACAGTGAGCATTAGGTATTATCCTGAAAACTAAGAGGAGAAGATTAAAGGTTGTTTCTTGCTGCCCTTCTTTCCCAGGTTCCATTGTTTGTATTACACTGTTTGTCCCTGGGTTGGTCTCTCAGTAAGACATTTAAACCAAATTTTCCAATAAAAACCACTGATATTTCTTTTGGTATTTTTTAAAGAATCCATTATGCTTACTTTAATTCCACCTGGGATTCATATAGTATGGCGTGCTTAAGTCCCAGTGACCGAGTTATCTTTTCCCATGGACAGAGTGCAATGATTCTCATGAACGTCTACTGCAACAAGGTTATGAAGCCCATTGATGGTTCCTGTTGCCAGCCTCGACCTCCCATCACTTTGATACAGAAGCTGGCTTTTTGCTTTTTTGGTGCATCTGCAATTGGATATTTGATTTTGGTCCTTATTCGTCGTAATAACCATCGGAAGAATAAGCCATGCACTGATATGGAAAGTGGAGAAGAGAAGAAACCTACTACAAATACTTCAGCAGTTTCTACACTAGAGACACTTTTGCTGTGCTTGTGCAAGCTTGGTTTGATTATGGCCTACTTCTACCTGTGTGACAGAGCAAATCTGTTCATGAAAGAAAACAAGTTCTACACTCACTCATCCTTCTTCATACCAATCATTTACATACTGGTGTTAGGGGTATTTTATACTGAAAATACTAAAGAGGTAAGCCTATCCTTCCTTGACTTTTGTTGTTTTACCTAAAGATCATTGCTAATTTGACCTTTAAATAATGCGAACAATAAAAACCCAAACCATTTCAGTGGTCTATGTTTTGTTTGTCTGTTTGTTTTAGTCTTTAAATGCTGTAACCTGTCCTGAGCCTGAGCGAATTGACCAAATAGAAGTCTAAAACATTTAAAAATAAAATAAAAATCAGCACATCCAGAAAAATGTAGTGCATAGAGAATGGGTGAGTTTTGGAGGATATGGTCTCAACTACTCAAAGTCCAGGGCCCTGAGCAAGAGGGCCACCCAAAGTGCATGCACCAGGGCTTCTCATTTCTCCTTGCCCCTCTAATACCAACTCTACAAGCAGCATGTGAGGCTGGTTATGCAGCTGCTTATTTTGCAGCCCGCTGGATTGTCACCTGTTTCTAGTCGTTCAGCAGAGATATAACTTATTCCTGGGATGGAAACATAGAATCACAGAGTTGGAAGGGGCCATATAGGCCATCTAGTCCAACCCCCTGCTCAGTGCGGGATCAGTCTAGAGCTACTTCTTCATTGAATATGATTTTCTTACCCATTTGCCCCACGGTAGCAGCCATTGTATTTCTTCATTTTATAGATATGTGCTTGTACTCGTTTGAATAGCAATGCTCTTGTTTTTATTTTGCATAGACTAAAGTGTTAAATAGGGAGCAGACAGATGAATGGAAAGGCTGGATGCAGCTTGTAATTTTGATCTATCATATCTCTGGAGCAAGCACTGTAAGTTTTATATGCGTTCTTAAAATAATTCTGTATAAAGAAAAGGGAGGTAGAGAGTTAAAATTGGAGGGAGGGGTAAGATCTTGATGCAGGTGGAGCCTACCTCCCACCACCACCTAAAACATGGGTGAGTTGAATGACCCCTGGAAAGGGTCCTCATTGAGGCACATTAGATGTGTGGGTGCAACTAGGGATGTTAAGTTTGATTTGAATCTATTAAAATTACCTGCTCCATTTTTTTTGTCGTTTTTGTTAACAGTTTTTGCCTGTTTACATGCACGTCCGGGTATTGGTTGCTGCATATCTGTTCCAAACAGGCTATGGACATTTTTCATATTTCTGGATTAAAGGAGATTTTGGCATTTACAGAGTGTTTCAGGTGAGAAAGAATATATTTTTATTGAGGAAAAAAATTGTTATTTGTTAACATTATTAAAATGTATTCTACCAGCTTATGCTGGGTGTTTAATGCCTGGTGAGTAGTTTTCCCACTAAGCCAGTAGGAGGTAGAATGGCTCCTCCTAACAATTAGGCCTCAAGGACAAGGAGAGTCCTCAAGGTAAGGGATTGCCTGTTTTGTTCTGGAACACAGTCGGTGCTCTGTTTTAGCAAAGACGTTGGACTTCTGGTTGAAGTGGGCCACTAGAGTGAACTTCCTGTTGTCCCTTACTCCTCTCCAAGAGGCTTGGCTTAGCCTGACCCCTAGCTGTTTTGGAGGAAACTAGATGCTAGCCATTTCCACATAGGTTATTTGCCCCAGATTCAATGCTGTTGGGAAGCAGATTTTCTTTTTCCTTTGTTCCTCATAGCATCATGGTGCATTTCTGAACTTCCCAGGGTTTCCCCAGCTTTTCTCCAGCCTTTCCCAAATCCCCTTTGCTCTGAAGCTTTGGCAAAGATTGCAGCAAAACCTGGATGGCTGCTGGTGGGCAGGAAAGTTTAGATTTTTGTGCTTGTGGCCACACAGCAGCCACTTTCTCCGCAGCCTATCTCCGCAACAAAAGAGGCTAGAGACTTTTTAAAAATGGAAACTGGGAATTTGGGGAACTCATTATGTACACTGTTATGTTATATCAATATAATAGTATTCAACTGTTGACTCCCCTCCCCCCCCTTTTTTAAGCTAAAAAAGCCCTGGTGGTACAGGGGGCAGGAGGAATGGCTGCGGCTGAGGGAGTGGAGCAGCCAAAAGGTGAGGCAACATGCCCCATTGCTGCTGCACTGTATTGGCAGCTGCAGCAGCAACAGGGAAACTACATATGCCTGTCCCCATGTGGGAAACATTGCTGTCTTGTTACTGCTCACTCATGTACCCCTGCCCTGCAGCTGGAAATCATCCCTATGGTTCTAAAATGGGGGGGGGTCTCTAAGAAGACTGTAAGATGTTACCCCAGGGGAATATTCTAAAGAAGAGGAGTCCTTGAGTATCTCAGTGGTTATGTTGACTGACAGGTATCCAAAGTAGAAATCCTGGCTTCAACAAATAGAGATGTGAGATGTCTTGCTTTGAATCTCAAGGATACCCCCTTGCATAGAGTTGTCTTTCAGTTGCACGCTTGTTCTTTGCAAGGCAAGTTTCTTAATATATAGGGGTTTGCAATTTGTGGCTCTCATTGGGTTCTCATATATATTGCCAGTGTTATGAGTTCGCTCTCTCTCGCTCTCTCTCGTCTCTCTCTCTCTCTCTCTCTCTCTCTCTCTCTCTCTCTCTCTCTCTCTCTCTCTCTCTCTCTCTGGATCAATTTATATTCCTCCTTCAATGTCCTTTGTCAGGATGTCCTTGTCATAAAAAGACTAGTAGGATATTGTGACAGTCTGGAAGACTATCAGTGACAGATTCCTGATAAATTAGCCAAAGGCACCTTCCTCTGGCACAGTCCTCCAACACTTAGGAGTAATCAATAGATATCCCTGTGCCTTGAAACAGAAAAGTGACTTTTTGTCTGAGATCTCCCTTCTTAGGAACCATCCTACAATGCACGTCAGCTGCATAGCTATACTTTAGATCTGATCATTGCATCATTACATGATGCAGTATTACTGATGTGAACAGCAGAATGTCTGTGAGTTAGTGTTTGATAGGCTTCCTTGGTGAGAAACGAAGCAGTGAACCAGTGACTTACGTTCTTGAAGAAATATGATAATGTATTCCAATAAAATACTAGCCTGTTCATCTTGGAAATACAGGTAGGGGTTGCCCTGGGTTTTTGAGAACTCAGGGCATGATTCAAATCTCAGCATCTATTTTGTTACCTTTTTTTTTTCTCTGAGCCTTCCTGGATCAGATGGACAGTGTAATTGTAAAAACTAAACTTACAGATTCATGTCATAACTGGGTCCCTTTTCTGTGAGGTTGTTTACTTCTCCAGTCAGGACAACCCATATGAGCAAGATAATTGCAAATATGTTGCAATTTTTATGGCTGGTGGTAGCTCTTTGGTGACTCAAGCAGAGAAGGATCTTTCTGATCACCTGTTGCCTGACATCCTTTAACCAGAGAAGCCATAATCTTAGTCTGGGAACTTCTGAATGCAAAGTATGTGCTCTGCCACTGAGCCATACTCTCTCCTCAGAACATAAGTTCTCACAAAGGGGAATTTGCAAGGAACTTGTGGGGTACAGGCATCCCATCTCCCCTGCCTTTGCTTCCTCCCTTCTCCCTTTCCTGTCCACCTTTCTTTGTCACCCTTCCTCTCTGTCTCTTTTTGCACAAGGGAACCCATGAGACTTGGGGGGGGGGTCCTGTCCCATCCTTTTATCTTGATTTCCCCCTATCCAGGCACCCTCTCCCTCCATTTTAACAATCCACTTACCTTGATTCCCCTGTTCCTACCCATCCCGTTCCCCCCACCATTGCCTCTCCCCACTACTATCATTCCTTCTCTGTTTCTATCTCTTCTATCCATTTCAGCCATGGTCACTGTCATTCCTCCTCCTCCCCAATTCTACTGTCATTTCCTTTCTGTATGTGTCTGTCTCTTTTTTCCCATTTCAGCCATGCTGTCTTTCATTCTCCCCTCCTCACTGTCATTCCTTCTTTCTTGCTCCTCTCCCCCCACCCATCTGCCTACTTCCATTGCCTAGCTGAGTTCATGGTGGGGGGTCCTCACTTGCTTGCCTCTCTTTTTTCCATTTCAGCCATGCTGTCATCCCTTCTTTGCCCCCACTGTCACTCCTTCTTTCCTGCTCCTCCTCTGCCCCCCCACCCTTGCTGTTGCTGCCTCCTTGTGGGCTCACCTGGCTGTGCAGTCCTCCCCACCCACTCACTCTCTCCCTTACCAGACAGCTCAGCTGCTCAATCTGCTCTACTACCACCACCTCCGTCTGCATGGCTAACATTCATGGCAGCACTTCATCCTCCTGCCCCTAACTGGTTCCTGCTGCCAGCCTCCTACCACCACCACCCGCCTCTTCTCCTTCTTAATGCCTTCCCTGCCACTTTCTCCTCCACGCAGAGGGGAAAGTTTTGGAGGGCAGCTGAGGCAGTAGTGCTGGAGCCTCCTCACTCAACCACCCATCTCTTGTCCGCAGTGCCAGGAGCCGTCTTCTCCTTACAGCAGAAGCATTGTTTACACATGTGTAGACAATACTCCTGTTTGGGGGGGACTTGCACACATACCCTTCAGTTTTTCCCGTTTTCAATTTTTTTGCAGACCTGGGGGATCTTATGTGTAAATGGGCCTGATCTGCAGATATATATTTATATATATATATTTATATAGATATAGATATAGATATAAATATATCTCCCCACAGATTCCCTCCCCCTTCACGATACAAGATTTAAGGTGTGTCCACCATTTTTTTCTGTTACATTCCATGTCACCTTTGGAATGTCTTCTCCTTTGAGGCTCACCTAGTGGCTGCTTTACTCTCCTTTAGACACTGGGCCAAAGTATTTTACCTTACCTAGCCTTTTAATTAAGGGGTTTTAAATGTTTTATGGTCTGTTGTTAGCCTGAGGACTGTTTTGTCAGTATCATTTTAGACTGCTCCATTTTACTTGCTATTACACCCTGAGTTACATTTATGTATATGATTTTTTAAAATTGAACTGGACTGTTTTACTGTTATGTTTTTACATACCAAACATATTGATATGTTTTTACTGATCACTTCTTTTTATTTGAAGTGTATTTTTAATTATATAATATACATCACTTACTATCAAAGAATCTTGTCCTCCTGTGAACCCATATGAAAGGGGAGGGCAAATCAAGACATAAAATGAGAAAAAGAGAAGAAGGAAGGTGGAACGTGAACTTTAGCTAAACAAATATAATAATGCGTATATCAAGTTTCATAGATTGCTAAAAATTCAGGCCAGATACTATTGTATTTCATGCTTGCATCCCATCTATTAAATGCTGTTTTTTCCTTCACTGTAAGATGCAGTAGTTTTTCTGTCCAAGTTCTATATATTGGGGTGCCTCTTTGACTAATCCATTATCTCAGTTCTGTTGAAATACATTTGTATGTAGGTTTCACTTACTTTAGATGAATCTGATTGGGCTCCAGACTCCAGCCTAGACTCACGGATTTTTCTTCTGCTTGGTTGAACAAGGAAGCTTCTTATTAGGGAGGGGCATTAGTAATAGCAGCAGAAGGTCTCGCACCTAAGAAACCATTTACTTATTTTACAATATAAGGATTTTTTTCTACAGATGCATAGCAGCCAGCCTGGCATTCTGAGCTGTCTTCATTTAAGTTCTCAAACACAAGCAGCCTTGTCTATGAAATTGTCAAGCAGCCACATTATTGTTAAAAAACTCAAGTTCTCTCCAAAACTCTGCCTTTCCTTCTGAAATAACAAAGTCTGTAATGCTAAAATGTAAATACTGTAAAATTACTTTTCAGTGTACGTTTAATGGAAATATTTTCTTTCTCTTCGATTACCCAACAGGTCTTATTTCGGCTGAACTTCCTAGTTGTGGTACTGTGCATAGTGATGGATCGGTCTTACCAATTCTATTATTTTGTTCCTCTGGTCACTGTCTGGTTTATGATTATATATGTTACATTAGCTCTGTGGCCTCAGATAGTCCAGAAGAAAGCCAATGGTAATTCTTTTTTTTCCTCCTTCTTTTTTGCATTAGAAAAGCCTGTTGGTATGCTAAAATAGCTAAGCACTTTTGTTTGTAATGCAGTTATAGTTAACTTCAGGTTTCTTTGGAGTTGACATTGTTGACACTGTAATAAGTTGAACATGATATTTGCATCAGTTAATTAAAGTGCTATTCTGTAAGACAATTGTCAAAACTCTCCTTCTGGCCAAATAAGTTACACCGTAGATTACAAATCATAGAACACAGTAAAGGTACACAGAGGATTTCATTGTGCAAACTGCTGTTTCAGAGAGGAAACGACAACTGGTACATGAAAAGAAGTCTGTCTTCCACATTTTTGCACATTTCTTTCAACCATGTGTTTTCCTGATCTGCTGTTGCTTTTTCAATGCCAGTTTTTGAAACCTTTAAACAGCTTCTACAGTATCATTTAGAGATCACATAATGAACAAGATGATTTCACAGGGCCATCCAGCCAAATGAATTTGGTTCTGTGTTGACATCACTGAAGGCAATAGAGGCCCCCTTTTCCCAAAGTCCAGATCTGGGCAGGTAGAGTGACAATGTGTCCCAGTTGCACAGGAAACTGGATTGTTTCCTGCTTTGCATCTTTGTACTGGCTGTTTTATTGGCCCCCCAGTGTTGTGTTTCAAGGTTTTCACCCTGGTCCATTTCTCAAGGCACATGACCTGCTGGGACAGAATGTAAATGAGGATGTATACTCAGTAATGCAGTGTCGATTGGCAGCATCCGGATACATATCTGGATATGATCCATTGGCACTCTTACTTTCAATGGGATGAGCACTGAGACACAATGCACTCTCTCAAACATGCTGTGTCCCAACTAGTTGACTATGTGTAACTGAATCAGTGTGAGGGATCATTAACCTGTTTGCCTTGGCAGTGTGGATTTGTCCTTTGCTTCCTCCAAAACTTGCCCCTTACGAAATTTTCATAAAATGGGATAAGAAACACTGAAACAAAGGCAGCAGGTTTAGTGAGGGAGCAAAGATATTTGGCTTGGCACTAATTTTAATAGGGTAATTTGTTATAAAGGAGAAAAATTAGGTTGTGTATGTGCATTGCATGGAGACAAAGTGTTCATCTGTTACTATAGTCGAGAAAAAACAACCAAGGACTCATTTTTTTGTTATTATTCTTGTCCACAGGAAATTGCTTCTGGCATTTTGGTTTGCTGCTGAAACTAGCTTCCCTGTTCATTTGTATATATTTTCTGTCGTGTTCTCAGGTTTGTACTGAATTTTCCTATATGTTTTACTTTACATTCTAATAGAATCCAAATTAATATTCTAAGACAATTTAGAAATTGGACATTTAAAGTGTATTTTTTTAAAAGCACCTGCAGCTATGGGTCAGCAGTAGCTGTAAGCTCAGAGAGCATTGTCTGCCAGACGCAACAGATATGCAGATCCATTACCCATGTCCCTATAAATGAAATACAGGGAATCATCCAAAGGCCTGAATTCAGAGCATCTGTTTTCAGGAAGCACATTAGCCTGTGTGGTGGAAAGTGCTGTCAAGTCACAGCTGACTTACGGTGGCCCAGTAGGATTTTCAAGGTAAGAGACATTCAGAGGTGGTTTGCCATTGTCTGGCTCTGTGTCACACCCCTGATATTCCTTGGAAGTCTCCCATCCAAATACTAACCAGGGCTGACCCTGCATAGCTTCTGAGATCTGACAAGATTGGGCTGGCCTGGGCTATCCAGGTCAGGGCACGTTACCCTATGCTAACTGTTTTGTTTGTTGGAAAAGTGGATTGTTTCTTCATTCTGTTTATCACTTGTATATCCAGATATCTTTGTACAGTTAAAACCAGGTATCAGGCTATGTAGTGACAAATGAAGAACAGACACATACCATATATCTTTGTGCTTTCTAACATTAAGGTGCTGTAAGAACAACCTGATTTTCTGACTGAATTTTTTTGTCACTGAAATTTAAATATCAGCATTTTATAAATCAGAAGCAGATTGTTTTTGCTTTCTACTATTTAATTGTGGAAATAATTTGAAACGTGGCTCCGAAATGTCTGGAGTCAGAAAAAATTCATCTATGCCCCTTGTAGAAAACTACTCTGAAATGGAGAGTTGTTTCTGATCAACATGAGTATATTCACAGCAGCTGGACTGTGTCTGTGCTTGCTGATAAAAGAAGCTAGATTCACATTCTCCTTTCAAAGAGCTGATACAGCATTCAAGCTTTGCATACTCAGCTGCGTGCAGATTGGGGAACTGCATGTGTAGCAACTGTTTGTGTATAGGCAAATAGCCTCGAGATGGATTGGACTATATATTTAATATGCTTTTTTTGGTACAAAGTAATTGTTGAAAATATTGCCAACTATTCAACAGTTATTATGTGTTTTTGGCACTTAAAAATAGAATAGTCTTTGCACTTAGGTCCACAAAATGCCTACACCTGTGAGTTTCTGATTGTTTCTTTGGAGATAATTGCTTCACATTGGCATTGTATGAATTAGCTTCCTGAAAGCTTTCTCCAATTGAAAGCTCATGGGACTTTCAGTAATTTTCTCTGTGTTACTTAAATCATTTCTCTTAACTAAATGTGCTCAAAACATCTTTTGATTTTTTAAAAATGATGGTACACTGAAGAAGCTCCTACTGTCTTCCCTTGATTTGTTTAAATAGGTGCATTCTACAACAACCTCAGTATTGTAAAGAACATGGTTTCAAACATTTTGAGGGAGATTCTATGAGCTGACCTGTTTGGCAGCAAAACAAAAGGTAGAATCATAGAATGTTAGAGTTGGAAGGGACTTTGCAGGTCATCTAGTCCAACCCCCTGCACTATGCAGGAGCATAGCCAAAAGATAGCCCTACATACCTACAACATACCCAAAAGATGGTCGTCCAGCCTCCTCTTGAAAACGTCCACGGAAGGAGCATCCACCACCACTCGAGCAGACTGTTCCACTGCTCAACCACTCTTACAGTTAGGAAGTTTCTCCTGATATGTAGCTGGTAATGACTCCCTTGTAATTTCCACCCATTAGATCTAGTCTTGCAATCTGAAGCAAGAGAGAATAGATCTGCTCCATCTTTTACACAACAGCCCTTCAAAAGGTAGATCTTTTAGATCTCTTGAAGCCTTGATAGTTCCATGCCTGATCATGGGGAAGAACCTTTTGGTAATTAATACTAATAAGACTGTAAGAAGAGCCTGATGGATCAGACCAGTAGTCCAGCATCCTGTTTCACACAATAGCCAGTCAGCTGGCTGAAGGGGCAACAAACAGGGCATAGAGGCCAAGGCCTTCCATTGGTGTTGCCTGAAAGGATATCCAGTTACTTCCAAGAAAATGAACGTTTCCCTTTTTGTAAAGAATGAGAAACTGACAACTGGGGACCACAAAGATGGCGGGGGGGGGGCTTCTCATTTCCCCTTCCCCATTATTTTTTCTTTCCCTTCCGGGAAAGCCCCCATAGCCTCTCCCTTTTTCCTGCTTCCTTTTCTCTTCCTACCCACCAGTCAACTTAACTTTACTGGTCCCCTGTCTTCACCTTTCCCTCCTTTCTTCAACCTGGTAGTCACTCCCTGGGAAAACCCTGGCTAAGTTGTGCAGTGCCACCTGGGCCAGGCCCAGTTGTATGATAAGAAGATAAGAAAAGTCATGTTGGATCAGGCCAATGACCCATGCAGTCCAATGCTTTGTGTTACACAGTGGCTGAAATGATGGGGAACTTGCAAGGATTTTCAGGAGGTCCTTCATTTCCCCCTGTATGTCATCCCCACACTAATTTTCTTTTTCCCTCCTCCAGGCAGCCCCCACATCCTCACCTTTCTCTCCTTCCTTTTCTCCTTCCTGCCATCCACCAGCCTGCCTCCTGTCTGTCCCCCATCTTCAACTATGTTTATTATTTATAAGAAGAGGAGATTGGATTTATACCCCGCCCTTCACTCGGAGTCTCAGAGCGGCTTACAATTTTCTTTCCCTTCCCCTCCCCACAACAGACACCCTGTGAGGTAGGTGAGGCTGAGAGAGCTCTTTTGAGAACTGCTCTTGAGAGAACAGCTCTGAAAGAACTTGTGACTGACCCAAGGTCACACCAGCAGCCGCATGTGGAGGAGTGGGGAATCAAACCTGGTTAGAGTCCACACTCCTAACCACTACACCAAACTGGCTCTCTTATTCCCCACCTTCCTCCCTAATGAAGACCCAAAGCATCTTACAACATTTGTCCCTCCTGCATTTTCACTCCTTCATTTCATTCTCAATACAACCCTGGGAGGCACGTTAGGCTGCATGTGTGTGACTGGCCAAAAGTCACCGAGTGAGCTTCCACGGCAAAGTGGGGATTTAAACCAAGGCCTCCCAGGTCCTAATGTATGTCCAATTGCAGTCTGTGGTCCTGATCCAAGGATTCCCGGGTTACAGCAACAGGATGCACAAAGGCATGTCTCCTTTTGCCAAAGAAATGGGTGGGAAGAATTCTGATGTGAAGAAGTAGTTATTTGGTCTGCTGCTGCACACTAGGGATCTTCAGAAGCATGATAAAGCCCTTATATACTATTTGCCACTTTAAGAATGATGTTTTAGATTATGTCTAAGCCTAAAACTAGGGAGTCTTAAGCAGATGGTAAAATAATGGAATGCTCTATTACCATATTAGGCACATTCACATCTGTTTGCTTTCAGAAATGTTTCTATTTAATGATATGACGAAGCTGTTCATCTTTTAATGTTTTTCTTCTAGGGTGCATTTGAGAAAATCTTTTCTCTTTGGCCATTGTCCAAAGGTTTTGAACTAAACGGGAGTGTCTATGAATGGTGGTTTAGGTGGAAACTAGATCGATATGTAAGTAATGCTTTATTTACTGTGTCACACATTTATGGCTCTTCTGTCAGTAAATTATGTTTACTTAGCCTCTCCTCATGCAAGCGAAAACAAACAGCAGGGCCTGCCCTTGTGAATAAAAATAGGAAAAGCTAAATAATGTTGCTCCAGTCAGCCACAGAAAGTTATTTCACTCACTGCCATGTGGTTCAGACCATCAGTGAAAAAAGTATTTATGACTCTAAAATCTTGGCCCGTAGTTTTGCCTAATATAGAAATGTGCTCTTTAAAGTGTGGAAATGCTATTAAGCTGGGACTTTACCATGGGTACAAGGCAAGAAGGCTCGGTTCTTTCCCTGGTCATGTCTTGTGAAGCCAGAAATGGTTTTTAAAATTCAGACACTGGGTTATGGTTGCCAACATCCAGGTGGGGCCTGGGGATCTCCCAGAATTTCAACTGATCTCCGGACCACCGAGATCAGTTTTTCTGGAGAAAAAGGTGCTTTGAAGGGTAGACTGAATGACATTATGCCATTCTGGGGTCCCTCCACAAACCTCACCCCTTGAATCGCCTGGAATTTCCACACCTAGAGTTGGCGACCCTGCAAGTGGACATGCACGAGGGGCCTTAAATGAATTTGTAATGTTAGAAGCACCTGAAGTATGCTAAAGCTGTGACTGAGTAGTTCCTCCTTTCTCTTGCAGGTCATTTTTCATGGGATGTTGTTTGCTTTTATTTATCTAACGTTTCAGAAACGGCAGGTCCTATCAGAAGGCAAGGGAGAGCTGCTCTTTCCCAGCAAAGTTTCAAACGTGTTGTTATTTATTTCAGTAGTCTCTTTTTTGGTAAGCTCCCCAAATGTCTTCTCAGAAAATATCTTTAAATTAACTGTCTTCATGATACTAAGGCAAGAGAGTTCGGTAAATAAACCTGGGGCATGCTATAGGAAACCAGGCTATTTCAGAAGTTTTTGCCAGCCACATAGAGAAAATGGCATGTTGAGAGAAATGGTTAAAGATATTCCCTGCAGAAGATAAATATCTCAAAGTATAACCAGTAGAACCAACATTTCTCCAGTAATGCATTCAGTATACTGGCTTCATTTGTTACCTTCAGAAATAATTGCTAGCTCATGTGTCTGTTTATATGTTTTAGACGTACTCTATCTGGGCAAGCAGCTGTAAAAACAAAACTGAGTGCAATGAAATGCATCCGTCTGTTTCAGTTGTGCAGGTAATTATGTTCTGTTTCTTCTGTGACAGAATTTTTGGTTGTTTTCCACGGTTATATTGAACAGGCCATAAGTGCTAGGCTCATAAAACAGCTGGCTGTTTGGACCACAAATGACAGCAGAGTTAAATAATACTTAGCACAGCACGAATGATTGTTTTTATGGTGTGGGGTTTTCCCCTTGGGATGGATACACATAGTCTCATAAAGAAGGTCAAACAACATTCATTAAGTGCTTTTGAACATTGTGGCATCTCTATAACAGTAGAAGTCCTACAGTTATGATTTAGAGGGAGACCCATCTGTCATCTTCATGTCCTATGTGTGTATGGACATGTTTATACAGAGTCTGACATTCACATGTATAAACATGCAGTGGGCTCCCTCCTGGTGGAGGTCTGCACCACAGTGTTAAAGAGCACCGTAGCAGAGAACCCAAGTGCCAGAGGACTGAGTGGCTGCCACTCCCTGGCCCATAGCTAACGTGGGGCCCACGAGCCCCCTCCCACAAAATTCCCTAGCTACAGGGCTGGCCACTCATAGAGATAAAAGGTCTGCATTGTGGTGCCTGTGGGTACCATGGTGTCCACCGTCACCTTTCCTGATGCTTTTAGAAAGTGGGCAGAGCTATATAGATAGAAATGAGCTGAACTGTCAACATAGCTTCTAATTGGCCATTGGAGATTTGATAAGCTGTACAGATTTTTTAAAATGTTGCTCCAGCACCAGCTGTCACCACAGAACAAGGATCTTCAAAGTGTGACGAAGCTGCAGCAGCCATTTTGTGGCAGCCATTTTATGGTTGTGCTCACCACACTGTCAGAAAAGCGCTGAGTGTGAGCCTGCTTTCTGGTTCATTAGTTGTCTTGGGCTGTTACCATTTATATTGTTTTGTATCTTTGTATGGTCACTATGGTGCAAGCAATTGGAAGACTGGAGACTGGCTTGGGGCCATGGCAGGGCCTTTTAATGCTCTCCGATTGCCATTTTCATTAACACCTTCAGGGAAATGCAGTGTATATTGGGAAGACAGAGATTAACACCCTTCCCCTCTCCACCATGGTGCTAGTCCAATAAAACACATTTACGGACTGTAGCTGTTAACAGAAAAGTCAAGAGGTGGGAGATCCATTCACATTTTACCAACATCTCATCCAATATAGACCTCCTAATTTCTGGTTTCAGTACAATATGGTGTGACAGCTAATGTGTTATGCATTTAGAAAACATATAAAATAAATTGAAAAAGATTTACTGATGGCAGTTTTATACATAAGATTTCTTGTCTTTTAGATATTAGCTTTTATCCTTATAAGGAATATACCTGGCTATGCTCGTTCTGTGTACAGTTCGTTTTTTGCCTGGTTTGGCAGAATTTCTCTTGAGGTAAGTATCCTAATCTTGTTCCAGTATAAGGACCATAAACATGTGCTACAAGTAACAGTTTCATTATGATCTGTGTGCAGTGTTGAACAGTCTAAAATTTGGGGGGCTGTTATAGGAAGGATTTGAAATTCAACTTGTTCTTTTGTATTTTTTCTCTTTCACAAAAGTGCAAAATGTTTTCTCTCTCATATCATTGTCCTTGAGAGAAAGTGGCTGCCCTTTGATTCATGCTCGTTATGGATTAAGAAAGGCAGAGAAAGTGATTTCAGAATGGGAAGTATTGATACTTGAGTAGTTCAGACTGTACCTAAGGTATCAGTAAACAAATAAGTACCTTCTTGTGGCGTAGCTTATTCTCAAAAAACCTTAGAAGGTTTCAATGGCTGTGTAATATAGCCCTCAAATAAAACCTGTCTCCTGTGTTACCGAGTTATTAAATCCAGGTGGTCAGCCATGTTGGTCTGAAGCAGTAGAACAGATTTAGAGTCCAGTAGCACCTTTAAGACCAACAAAGGTTTATTCAAGTTGTCTTTGCATATCTTAAAACATCTTCATCGTGTTACATGTTAATTTGCTGTTCAGCCCATCCGTAACTTTGAACTTTACCTCCCATTCCATTGTATTTGAAAAAGTGTGCAGGCACACGAAAACTCATACCTTGAATAAACCTTTGTTGGTCTTAAAGGTGCTTTTTGTTGTTGTTCAGTCGCACAATTGAGTCTGACTCTTTGTGACCCCATGGACCACATGATGCCAGGCCCTCCTGTCTTCCTCTGGAGTTTGCTTAACTTCATGTTCGTTGCGTTGATAACACTGTCTAACCATCTCATTCTTTGCCGTCCCTTTCTTCTTTTACCTTCAGTCTTTCCCAGAATCAGGGTCTTCTCCTGTGAGTGCTCCCTTCTCATATGGTGGCCCAAGTATTTGAGCTTCAGCTTCTGTATCTGGCCTTCCAGGGAACAGTCAGGGTTGATGTCTTGTAGGATTGACTGATTTGATCTCCTTGCAGTCCAAGGGATTCTCAAGAGTCTTCTCCAGCACCATAATTCAAAAGCATCTATTCTTCGGTGCTCAGCCTTCCTTACGGGTGCTACTGGACTCTAAATTTGTTTTACCGAGTTATTGTAAGGTTCACTGAGACAGTGTGCGTGATCCCCTTAGAACACTTGAAATGCTATATGCATTATTATTGTTATCCTCATTACTGTACAGTGAACAGGTTCTAATGGTTGTGGAGCCAGGCACACAAGTTTTTTTTTTATAATCACAATAGATTCTCAAGTTATAATGGAAGTTCTGATTGTATATCAAAAGTATGTATGCTAAAAGTCTTCTATCTTTGTATCTCTGTTGCATGGTGTTCCCAAGTGTACCCTCTTACAGGGTCATACAAAATGTACAAGTTCTATAAAAGCAATGCCATAAGTGTAGGATCCTCCTCAATAACAACTGCTGCACATTATCTGTAGGTTTTGTTACTTTGGGGCATTACAACAGATTCTTGGTGCTAACTGTTCTTAGAGAAAATATAAAAGTGATAAGGAACTTGCGCACTCCCATATATAGCCACTGGGCAAACGGCAGGTGTCTCCTTATTCGCTGTGTTAATGTTTTGACATCAACTTGGCAAATAATGTCACTTACCAAACTAGTATGGGACTTACCTAGTTTAACTGTTACGATTTAAAATTGAGTGCTATAATGTACGTACTAAAAAAAAACCTCTTTTTTTGTTTCCAGCTCTTCATCTGCCAATACCACATTTGGCTAGCAGCCGATACCAAGGGCATTTTGGTCCTTGTGCCAGGAAATCCCATGCTCAACATTATTATCAGCACTTTTATATTTGTTTGTGCAGCACATGAAATTTCCCAAATCACAAATGATCTTGCGCAGATCGTAGTTCCAAAAGATAATGTGGTTCTGCTGAAAAGATTGCTATGCGTAGGTGGATTTTTTTCAGGACTTCTCTTTTTATCAGCAGTTGAAGAACAATCAAGGCATTAACTTCTGTGAAATTCTTAAAGCTTAACTTCAGGCTTACTTTGTGTCTGCCTAAGCCAAAAGAAAAATTAGCTGGAATTAAACAGCACAAAAGAAAAAGAGTCAAAATGAAGTCTACTGAACTTGTATGAAGTGGAAATGTCACCATTTTGTCTGGACATCTCCACTGACTAAGGAATACGGACAATCAGGAAGGCACTGTGTACAACTGCATGTGAAAAAATACACCTTTTCTACTGGAGCATTATTTCTGTTTACAGCGGTGTAAAATGGAGGAAGGCTTGGTTAGCCGAGCCATTTGATGACTATTGCATCCGTTTTACTTTGAGGCATTATCAAATTGTTAGATAATTAGTAGCATAGTGCAGTTAATGTATTTGTGTGTTTCAAGAATCTGCTTTTGCTGCAAGGAGTCAAGCAACCTGACCCTGCAACCATAACAGTGCCATCCTAAACTGAATTCCTCTTTTTAGTCCATTGAAGCCGAAGGGCTTGGGAGGGTGTCACATAAGTTCCAGTCATTGCATAGATTATTTAAAGAGGGTGCAATGCTTAAACACTGCAACCTGTCTTTAAGAATTCAGCATTCATCCATGATCTGGTTTTTCTTACAATAATAGGGGATGCTCTGAATTAAGAAAGTTTAATAATGACAATTCTTTTGAGCGTAGCTACTATATACCAAGGAAACTCTTTTAATGCTGCTGACATTAATACAATCTTAATATTCATGTTTACAAATTATATTATCAGCATTTCAGTGAAGGTAGTTTTCAGTAATTTTGCTGTTTCATTTGGAATGCCTGAGCAGTCTTATTCTGATATTTCTAAAATTATTTACTTTCTCATCCATATTTTCTTTTGTAATCAGTTCTAAGCATCTTAAATACTAATGTCAGAAGTTCAGTGAAAATGAAATGTCCCCTGCTGTTTTCATATCTTTTCTTATTCTTCTGCTATAGTATATTCACTTGTACAGAAAAAATGAGTACAGTTCAACTCCCCTCAATTTTGACGACTGCAATATAGGAATTGTATCTATTATAAGCTCTTCAGCGAAGAGTTCGAGCATCTACCAAGGACTATCGTGCAGCTTGTATCGACACTGGGTTGGCTCCGAAGATCCATTAGTAGTGGTCACAGATCTTTCCCTGCTTTCTTTTCCTACCAGCAGTCCCTTCTGACCCTGGGAAACATTGACTCCTAGGGTTGCCAGATCCACATGGAATAATAGCCACATGGGTCAGTGTGGTGCAGTGATGACGGGGAAGGGAGTGAAACTCTACCTCTTCCATCAGTGGGACAAGGAAACAATTTTGTCCCCTTTTACCTCCTACTCCATGCAAGTTCTGAGACCCTGTGAATCAACTGTCCTTGAGTCAGAAAGGACTGTTGAAAGAAGGGGAAAGCAAGGAAGATCTGTGATCTTTGTGTGTAAACACATTGCTAGATGTAATCCACTGTAATTGTAATCTGTTCTTTTCATTTTGGAAGGTGTATTTATCTCAGTGCTTGCAATCCAAGTCCTTTCAATGTTATGAAGAGCAACCCAGATTCAACTGCTTGAAAGGAGGGGAAAATAACCATATCTGAATATGCTTCACTCATCAGTGCTTTAAAAGGGCTGTAAAAATCCCCCATGTGTGTGTAAAAAAACCCAAACCTTAAAAAATGAGAAACGGATTGATTCTCTGCTCTGAATAGATGATTTAAACAGCTGCAGGTAATGGGTAGTAGAGGAAAGTTGTTTGTGGTAGATCAAAGTACTCTATAGAATTATTTCAGTCTCTTCTTTCTCTTTACCATTTTATATGAAAAATAACAGTTCAGATTGAAAGAGGCAACTGCAGTTTAAATTCTGCAGATTAAATTCAACACTGATTCCTTGTCTTGCTGAAATAATTCCAGACTTTTTGTTTCAGAGCAAGAGGACGTATATACAAATAATAATTGTACATAGCATCCTCAAATGTTTTGGATAAATCATACATGGGTTACAATCCAAAGTTTTCTTTTCAGAAGCTGCTGTTTTAGCACTGTAAGGAAACTAGATGAGACTCTAGGAGATCCATGATTGTATCTTCCTGGACATATTTTAAAGCTAAATTACAGTTGTGTGCAGCTCCAGTTCATATCGGGGCCCTATAGTATATGCATGTATGTCTCCAGAGAGTTGGGGGATAATCCATTTACCATGCACAGTTTTATTTACCCAAACTTCCCTCCCTGTGCTGTTTTTATATCCGGGGCGGGGGGGAGGCTCTTCTCCCCCCCCTTTCCAGGGCATGTAGTGCATGGAGGCTCTTTTGAGACTCCAAACTGCAGAGATAGTCTTCCTATGCAGCCTCAATAATGCTTTTTTAAAAAGCAGGAAAGATCTGGTGATGGATCTCCCAGTGCCTCATCTGGTTTAACCTTTACACTGTTCTTTGAACAATACTGTGTTCCAAAAACAGCTTGGGTTAAGTGGTGTAGTTTTTATTGGAGGGAAATAATGTGCCTACACCTGTGCTATTTTCATCATTTTAAAAGCTCTTATGCCCAATCATACCATCCAAACAGCATATTGATGTGCTGTGGAGATAGCTTTTGTAAACAAAAGAGAAATACTGTATCTGTAGGCATGGAAGTTGTACACGTATTCTTTGGGACATGACCTCACACCAGTGACTTGTCCCTGCTATTCTGGTTTGCTGCTTACTATTTTAGCACTTGAAGAATGAATAGACAGTATTTGTTTTCTATGCACATGTGCAATTATATGTAATGATAAACAAAAGTGGCTTTTTAATGTATAGAAAGTATATGCCTTCTAAGTGGGAATTTTGGAATCACATTGTAAATGGCCGTACTGAATTATAATTACTAGGAGACAATTCCACTGAAGCATGATGGATCCCAGGTTTCTTTCATTTAATGCTTCAGCTGAACTGCTTTACTGGGTATGCTGAATAGTAAAAAAAAAAAAAATACCTACGGTGTGCAAGTTCTGTATTTCCTCAGTTTTCTCTTTCCAATGGGTTACATTTTGGCACTAATCAGTTCATTTGATTCAGTTCAGTTTAGTTAACCACTGTATGGATGATTGGCAAGTCATGGGTTGCATTTACAGATACCATGCATAACATTTTAAGAGAACTATTGTTAGGTGTCGGAATTTTTTTAATGTTTATAAACCAAGTATTGTAGATACTTTATTTATCTGTTGTACAGTTTTGTTTAAAGATTATTTTTGTTGGAGATGTTGCACTTGTTTGCTATTACTGTATTGTGGGATAAAATATATTTTCTTTTAAAGTTATGTGGAAAATATGAAGTAATTTAAACATTGAATAAATCTGCTGTGGGTGCTATTTTTGTACTGAAAGTAGCATTAATTAAGCAGAGAAGTGTGTATGTTTCGTTTTCAAACCTAAGGTATTGCTTTGTTTCTTGAAACCCTGTCTAAAGATGTGTTTTTATTTGTGAGGTTATAGCATAAGATCTATGTAAGTAAAGGTAAAGGTTCCCTTGCTCGAAAGCCAGTCAAATCCGACTCTAGCGTTGCAGTGCTCATCTCCATTTCAAAGCCGAAGAGCCAGCGCTGTCCGAAGACATTTCCGTGGTCATGTGGCCGGCATGACTAAACACCAAGGCGCACGGAACGCTGTTACCTTCCCACCAAAGTGGTACCTATTTATCTACTTGCAATTTCTTGCTTTCGAACTGCTAGGTTGGCAGGAGCTGGAACTAGAGACAGGAGCTCACTCCGTCTTGCGGCACCTGGGTCTTGAACTGCTGAACTACTGACCTTCCACAGCCTGCAGTTCAGCGTCTTAATCACTTGAGCCACCGCAGCTCCTATCTGTGTGGAAGGTTACAAATTCAACAGGTGGTGAGGACACTTTTAAATGGCTAAATCTACAAGTGTTTTGCAGTATAATTCTTAAACTTAATTCAGACATCAATGGCATGTTATGGTTCGCACAAAACCATAGCTTGACATGATCTCTCAACAGTGTCTAAGGGTTACACTGCAAAACATTTGCAGATTTGGCCATTTCAAAGTGCTGTACTTTTTATACGGTTTAGCTGTAGAGCCTTAGCGATGCTTGTCTCGTTTCATTTTCTGTCTTCATAGTGTGTCAGTCTCTGGAGATGCAGTGATTGTTTTAATTATGGTCTGAAATATCTTAATAGATAAACTAGTTGGTTTGGAATCCCCATTCAAACCATGATTGCAGATTCTGGTTTGCTATCCTCTTGAATAATGGTATGTCCATTCAAGCATCACATTAAAATAGTTACGCTTCCTTGAGCATGATTTGTCCACTATTAAATACTTCAGTCATGACCGCTACAACTATGAAACAAATGCATGCAGCTTTGGACAAGTCTCCCTTCTCTGTTATGACCAATATTCTGCCTAACCAAGGAGAAATGAAAAGATCAGGCAAATATCCAGGATCTTCCTAAAAGCACCTTTACCAAATTAAATTGGAGCATATCAGATGTAGTGCTTTTCTATCTAGCATATTTGCTAATAGTAAATTGAGGGAACTCAGCACTGCATGTACTAAGGCTTGCATGGCACACAACAAAGAAGAAAGCAAAAGCAGCAATTAGTAGGCTGGCCGGATTTTGTTTTATGCTGAAGATTGCTCAGGAAATCACAGAGGGCCTAAGAGTTATTTCCTGTGAACAGTGCCTCTTTACATATGAAAAATGGTACTTAAGCATCTATATCAGAAATAACCAATGGTTTGATGTTTATTTTATTTTAAATATTTTAATGTAACAAATATAAAGTTAGTGTTTTTACAAATTGTTGAAAATGTCCAAAGTACAAAAAGATACAGTACATTAGTAATATGGAAATGATAACTGTCTGACACTTGGATATTTAATACTGTGGGCATGCACACTCCATTGGAAAAAAAAGTCATGCATCAGATAAGGAAATAAAAGGTGATCTTGGCTGTAGTATTTAGTTACAAATTAATAGCTTCTGTAAGTTTTCTTTCCTCAGGGATACCATTTACCTGTAAATGACAATTCACAAAAGAATCAGAAGTCAATTAGATAGGCAGGCTGAGACAGATTCAACCTTACATAAGAATAGTTCAGAGCTCATTTACAATGTAAGCCTCCTGAATGACTAGAGTTAATATACGGTAACATTAATGTTTTCTTGAACAGTGAAAAAGCTATATGGCACTAGTAATACTTGCCTCAAATCTTTGAAATGTTGTCATACGAAATTCTCCTTTAATCCCCGAAAGCAGTAATAAAAAAACAACGGTTTTGAATACAGTGCCCTCCAAAGCAGTTTCATGTATGTCATTAACATCAGCTTGAGAAAGCTGATCAGTTCTGGCCTTGATTGTAAAAGTTCTTTGTTTCTTGCCTTTGACTTCAACCTTTGATTAACCTAATTTGTGTCCCTTTAATTTTTCTGTTACATTTCTCACATGCCTGCCAGCGTAAATATTTTTGGGACAGGCTGGTAGAAACAAACATGCTGTTAGCCATTACAAAGCCTGGCACACTGTAATAGTGAAAGCCATTGTAAATCTCTGCTAGAGTTTTTATCAAAACCTTGTTATCTTATTGTTTTCATTATTGTTTGCATAACAAGAGATAGGAGCAATTTGACCTTACACAGTTTTAGTTAGGCTGCCTAAACCAATGGATATCGAATGGATGAGGGAGGCATTATTCTACACTAGCATATTCTACATACTTATCATGATAATAAATCATCTGTAACATCGAAAGCAGCAAGGAAAACATCTACCAAGGGAGAAAAACAGTATACTTAATTAGGACACAGAGTAAACCTGCCTCAACTTTGAGAGGAAATCAGAAGCAATCCCTATTAGAGCTTTCCTATTGATTTTCAAGGGATACATGTGGACTGGACTCTTCAGTCTATATTCTGTTTTGATTTCCAGGAACCCTACAACTACTGTCTCAATGTTATAACATTCTCTTCTGTTCTCTCTATTGTAGATAATCCTCTCATCCTCCTCCCAGTGTTTTTCCTCTGGTTTCAGAAATATTTACACAAACAAAAATGAGTCTGTGAGCACTTGATATAATCTGATTAGGTTACATTCTAACCCCAAAACAAAATCAAACTCACCTTCTGTCTGCTGCTTTGGAATTTGAGTCTGATGTGGCAGGTTCCTATAAAATGTATATATGCTATTAAGTTTAAACATTAGAAGCCAATCCATCAATTCTGCTTTGCAAAGTAATGCAGAATACTCAAAAGAATAAATGACAGCAACAGAAGGCAAATATTTCCATGTATTATTCAATGTACTATAATGTTTGTCCCAAAGAAATCTGATAATTCCTTACATGATTAAAAAGGAGAGCTATTTATTTATTAGTTGCATTTATATCCCGCCCTCCCTGCAAACGGCTCTGGGCAGCTTACATCTTGCTTCTCTCTGTAGAAGCAAAGCAGATACCCTGTGGGGTTATTTGGGGGAGGGGTTTTCAGAGGAATGCAAGAGAATTTGGAGATGCACCCCATGCTGTCCCTCAGCCCCCCTGATACAAACAGAAAATCTCAGAGGAGCAAGGCAACCAAAGGCAAGGCTCAAATGACTCGCAATTATAACAAGCGGAAAATCTAATTTTAAACCACTCCTTTGGAATGGAACAGATGCAGTTGCTGTAAGTCATTAACTGCTAATCAGGTAATGAGTCTGAATGATGCTGGGAAAGCACTGCAGTCTGTGTCTAGTTCTCTCAGCAAATAACACTCAAGTCACCACCTACTTGAGCGGAGTACTAAGTTGTAATTCTGAACTTCAAGTTTTATTTTTATTTATTTTTTTGCGCTTATGTAAACAGCAGCCATGGATTCACCTGTACTGTAGGGAAAGCTCTCCATGGAAATTTCTCAGCCCCCCCCCCATCAAGCTACACCTCTGGAGGCAAACATCTCTTTCCGCTCACTCTGACTACAGCCGCCTTTGGGTAGGGATGTTGCTGCAAGGGGCATCGCTGGGTGTGGCTAGGTGTATATCCATTCATGGAGGAGGATATGCTGGTAGGGACTACCCGTCCCACTTGCTTCATAGGCAGACCATTTAAATTAGGCCACGGCTTGGATCCAACCACCTTTTCTGCTAGTGAAAAAGGAAAGAAAGGTCCTCTTTGACTACCCAAAAGGATTATGCTGAGCATTGTGGGACCTATATGTACAAAAGCCATATGGGACAGGAGCTATAGTATGGAGTGAATTGAGCGAAACTGAAATATCTGGTTGGATCCAACTCTTCTGGGAACACTGCAGCAACAGGAGCTCTTAGCTGGTAAGCAGGCTCATTAAGTGGCTGGTAAGTAGCTCATTAAAGCCCTAAATGCTCTGGAATTAGGGTATTTAAAGGTAATGACCAACACCTTAAATTGGGCACAGAAGCAAATTGGCATTCAGTGGAGCTTTTTCAAAACTGTTGAGATATATTTCCTCAGATTTGTGAGAAAAAGGAAATTCTGTATAGAAACATTACAAGCCATAGTAGAGCTAATGCAATGGGGAAACATCCTTTCTTTCAAAGACTTTGCAAAAGCATTCTTCCATGTGACAGTTCATCCACAGCTCCCAATAGAAGGACCTTCTGTTCAATCTCTCCTCAGCACCTATCTGACTATCTGAGGCATCTTTGTTTAACTCTATCTAGACAATGACCTTTTCTGTTCTGCTCTGGAGCACGGTTTTATGGATATCCAGAACAGCATTCACTGACTGAAACATCATGAGTTTCCAACAAAATATCAGAAAAAAATGACCCATTTCCCCCCTTATTGCGGGGTTCTTGTTGACACATTCAACACTAGAATCTCTCCAACCAGGCAGGCGGACAAGCCTACTGCATTCCATCTCCCAAGTCATCAAGAAGTCTTTAGTGGATATGATGACTCTAGCCCACATCCAAGGTCTAAGAATCACATCCCTGTATGGTTCCATGGGCCTGCTTTCACTGACATATACAACAGGGCCTGCTTCTTCATTATCAAGAGATCATCAGCTGCCAGCATCTCTTCCATCAGAGATCTCAACTTTTCTCCATTGGTAGTTGCAATAGTGCAATCTTTTAACAGGAATTCCAGAGAAGGAAACAAACCTCACAGCTATGGGCAGCTAAAGCTCACCCAAGGAAAACTGATAAGACTTGGAAGCCCTACACAAAAATAGTTGTTCAGAGCACCATGTCATTCAAAGGATGAAGTTCATATTTCATGTTCTGACAATGTGATAGCCAAGTCTTATATAAATCTCCAAGAAGGAGCTGGGTCTTTGTTTCAGGAGGCAACTCTCCCCCTACAGTGGGCAGAATGCAATATTCTTTTGTTTACAGCCTAGCATCTTCAAAGAATGTGCAGCTCAAAAGCAAACTGACATTAGGAACTGGACCTTTGGGAATGCAGCCTAAGTACACCAGTCTTCCAAGTGACTGGAAGGTGCTCCAGCCTTCCTGTTCTTGGTCTCTTTGATCCCCCAATTAACAAACTAAGCAGGTACCTGTCCAGCATAAAGTGAAGATTTCTATCTCAGGACTGGCATTCAAGATTTCTCTGTGCCATTCCTACCAACAGCTCTCATTACCAAGCGCCTGATAAAGACAAGAGCTAAAAGGCAGAACCGATCCTTCTGAATTTTCACTGCATGTGTGGACTACAGTTTTCAGACCTCATAAGCATGGCTATTCACTCACTTTCGGCTAATTCCACCCAAGGCCAACATATTGGCTCAAGGATATTCCACCGACTGGACTGACATGGCTCCACCTCTCCATTTAGAGGCTAAGCAGGAGATCCAAGAGTCCTTTAGATATTCTCTGACAGTCATTAGGAACTTGCTAGATTCAAGAACAGTCCACATAGCATCTGTAAGATCACATGGGAAGCCCTCCTCTGTTATAGACAAAAAAGAGCAAATTTTTCCATGAAGAGGTTCTTACCTATCTATGCCCTGAAACAGAAGAGGGCTTACACTCCAAGTTAAAAAGCAAGACAAAGCCATTTTAACAGTGCTGGATATGAAATCCTGGGTACAAAATGTGATCTCACCTGAGATTTATATAAGACAAGTATGAAAGCAGAGGTTTTATTCCCTATTCCTGTTCTAATTTTGGCCAGCATGGAATTTGCCTTTTTCACAGCCACCACACAGAGGGCAAACAGTCTCCTCAACCTATCCACCCCCACCCCAAGATCCCCCTCTTGGTCTGCTGCTGTGTGTAAAGACTCTGTATTGTGTGAACTGGCCTATAGTCCTTGTCTCCCAGGATTTCAGGAAGGAGTAGTTCAAGCCAGGAGATAAATATTGATTCCTTATCCTCTTCCTTTTGCATCAAGGGTTATTTTCTGTTATAGAATTCAGTTGTACAGTTTTGGGGTCTCTGCTTCACTATGTCTTGAAATGAGAGGTGTAATGGACTATGTTTAAAACGCTGTTTTCCTAATGCAACTAAATCAGAGAAGGCAAGTGAATAGTTAACTCTGCTCTAGAGTTTGAGTGACAGGCTGCTCCTTTTCTCTGACTGGCCAGTGCCAGCTGAGGAAAATAGAAGATCAGCTGTGTGCTGAGGGGAGAGGGAATTCATTTTGAGTTCAGCAGCAGTTACTGTTCAGTAAAGGAAAAGTTCAGCAGAAGGAGTGGATATCTCAAGAGTCTGACTAAAAAGTCTGTCAGAAAGGTTCACTTTTTGAATAAACGGAGAGACTCCTGGTCTTAGCTGTGTTAAATAAATAACCTGAGAAAGAATTCCATCTAAGAATTCAGAGTCTAGTGTCAGCTAAAGCTGAAGTACATTTTCACACAGACACCAAGAACTGGGGTTTGAGATTTTGGCAAAGAGTGACTGGGGAACAGGCTGAAGCTCCCAATCAGGCCAAAAAGAAAAGGATTATATTTTCAGGGAAGAAATGTAAGTCCTGTCCACTTATACAGAGAATTGGCACTGAGGCAGTCCCTGGTCTGTTGTGAAAGGAAACAGTGATAGACTACTCAGGGGAAAGAGGATTTCAGAAAAGGGGAAAGAATTTGATACACTAAAAGAGTGACCTTTCCTGAAAACCTGAACAGTTATTAGGAAGCTATATGCAGAAACACTGTAACCAGTGTTCCCTTCTAAGCTGACTTACTGTGAGCGAGCTCACAGATTTTTAGGCTCCAGCTCACCCATTTTTGTTTTAGCTCAGGAAGGATGGCTCCAGAGCAAACTAATTTATGCAGTAGCCAAATCACTCACTCACAACTTTAATGCTGTTAGCTCACAAAGTAGAACTTTTGCTCACAACACTCCACAGCTTAGAGGGAGCATTGATCGTAACTGAAACTAAAGGACTTAGTCAACCATCTCTCACTGATAAGAACCAAGAATTTGTAAAAATAAGCTGCTAAAACACCATCTTGTCTCTCAATTGAAAAATATATGGCTTTACCAACAATGTTTTCTTCAGCCTTTCCAATATCTGACTACCCGATACCATCCCTACCTATTAAATAAAATCTTTATTATTGTTCACTGTTATACAGTCTCCAGTGCCATTTTAAGTGATCTAAAAAGAGGGCTCCTGTTTTCTCCTGACACATTCCTGGGCTGGGGAAAAGCCAAATCAGATTCTTTCAAAGGGTGGGACATTCAGATTTATAAAGCCACAAATATTATCATACTACTAGGGGGCTAGCTCAGTATCTGAAGGGAACTAAGAATTTTGGTGGGAAAAACCTGCCTCACAGTGAAGTAGCAGGGGTCTGTCGTAAGGCGGGGACTGGCTCTGCCTATAAAGTGGGATGAAAACTTCCTAATTACACTATCCGGACTGGAGCAAATTGGGAGGACTAGGATATGCTCCCATCTTTTGAAAATCCAAGTTTTCATTTCCCTGATTTTAATGTAGTGATGTAATGTGGTCCTGAGAGGTATGCATGTAATTATTGCCAAACAACAAACACTTAAAAGGAAAATCTTAAAGATAACAGATTATTCCTAAACCCTTTATAATTGCTAACAGAGGCAAGGCTAGAAGTGCAAATATAAAGAGAAGTCCTAAAGAAATTAATATTTGTAAGAACTGCTGAATTTTCAATTTCCAGTTCACTGTAGCAATGCAGAGTATAATTTATATTCATATCTTAAGTCTGCAGATGTATCTTGCTATGTTTAGTGACAGGCAGAAAATGAAGGATGCTCTATGCATGAAAAGGAACTCAAAGGAAGGCATGAGTTTCAAAATAATGATCTGATGTATCCAATCAAAACTAAATAATCTGTAATCACAATAAAAGACCAGGCATTATACAGTTGCAGATTTTCCTCACCTGTATTTATAGCAAAACTGAGAGTTAGATAAATATCTGAAACAAGGTATCTCCTTTCTAAAGCATGCTCTGTTTCTTGTTCTGTTTGGGTACCATTAGCCTGTATATTAAATGCATTTGTATCAAAATTATGGCTCTTCTAGTGCTTTTTTTTAAAAAAATGCTTTGTTTCTGTTTGGCAACCTATGATCTTTTTACACATATTTAATCAATGAATACAAATAGATTTCTCTTTTAAGAAACAGGATTTCTTATTTACAAGATGAGATTTAATTACTACTATCCCTTTTCATGACCTTGACTGTTCATTGGGGGGGGGGGGTTGTACCTACCTTTTATGCAATCTGCTAGCTGAGGCTAATCTATTTAATGTGTTTTGATCCATTCCTTCCTTTTATGAACTCATGACTGCATGGTTCTCCCCACAACCCTGTGAGGCAGATTACACGGAGACCATCAACTGGTGAGCTGCATTCTGGCACAGGGATTTAAAAGTAGGCCTTCCAGATTCTTGTTCAACTCTCTAATCACTAGCTACATCTGACAAAACAATACGTAGTGCATGGAAGTTCCTGCCATAAGAATCTGGGTCTTGAGAGTACTCCAGGACTTTCCGTAGTTTCTGTCAACAAGAGGTCATTGCGTATGTCATCAAGGTCAGGTGACATAATACTGAGTGGCAAAACTCCTGCTTATTAAAGATTTTGAATTACATCCACTGTTTCTGTACCACAGTTCTGTATCTCCAGTTTTAGACAGGAGCACACTTTATGACAAAAGCTGTGTCCATCAGTTTATAATTTCCGTTAACAATACACTGTGTCTGGAACACTGGCAATTAAATGTTTTTCAAAAGCCAGCAGAGGGAGTATAGGAGCATAAAATGGTAGAAGTTGTCGTTTTAGTTGCCTCTACTGCTTAGAGAACAATTTTTAATTCAACCTTTCTTCAACAAGTCAGGTAGCACCTACTCAAATGGATGCCTAGTTCCCATAATCTGGCCCAAGCATCATCTTCATCTTTGGCTCATCAATCAATAATTGTACTAGTGAAACTTTAAGGACCATTGTGGAGAGGGTGTTATACTGATAGAAGAACTATTAAAATATTTGGTGAGGACAGCCAATTTGCCTGATCTCCCAGATGTTTCTACTGAACCTATCATGTATTCCTTACTACTAATCACAGCTTCCAGTACACACAATTTACATGGGAATTAATTCTGCACAAAGGCTTCTCTGCTAGTGCCAGCAGCTGATTCACTATGTCTCACATATGGGCAATCCCAAGAACCACAGTCACCTTGACCAAGAGCAGTGACATGCTGGAGAGTTTGGCAGGAAAGAAGTTCCTTCAGCTAGGCCATGTGATTGGCTCTGGTAATGAGGCCTTGTTCAATCTAATTCTCTTGAGTTTCCAGCCCAAGGGAACTAAGACAGCATTTGAGGAGGTGCTACCTCAGCAATTCAAAGTATGAGGCAGGATATAATGAGATTTACTTGTGTCACACATTAGAAAAAGAGACACAGCTGGATTAAAAAAACAATGTGTAAGGCTCAGAACAAGATTTCCTTGGGGCATGCTGTGATGGACCTGATCCAGAGTGGGTTGTGATGAAGACTACCTGATCATGAGCTTGCTGGCAGTCCCCATGTACTCCCAAGGCAGTCACATGAGGGCTGCCATGTGAACCAGCAATGCAATAATCACAGTGGCAAGGTACATCCACACTCACCAACTGGCACATGTGCGGTGCAGTCCTAAACAAGTCTCATCGAAATCCTACTGAACTCTACCCAGACTTCAGAAGAAAGTGTTCTTAGTGTTTAACATTCATGGCCAAGCTCATAGGAATAACAGGACCTTTCACGGAGACAATCCTCTGGGCCAGATTTCACTCCAAGCTGCTGCAAGTTTCCTCCAGTCCTCACATATCAATCTCAAGGTTGGTCTTAAAGATACCACTGGACTCAAACTTTGTTCAGCTGCTTCAGACCAACACAGCTACTCACTTAAATCTAATATCAATATCAACTCAGAGCCTACAGACCAGAGATTGGATTCCCTCTTGGAGGGATTCTAGTTGCAGTGATTCTCAGGAAACAGACCTGAAATCTGCATTTTGTTAGTATCAAATATATTTTTGTTGTTTGCATTAATTACCAATTACATGTGATATGTATGCCCTTCACAGTTTGAATATCTGTTAAGACTGTATAAAAATTAATATTATAAGAAACATATTAAAAGATAAATCAATAGAGAGTTAAACAAGGTATTTATTATGTGAAATGCAAGAACTAGACTGTCCCTTAATATGGATTTGGGAATACCACCTGCACAATAAAAGCAGGTGGTAGATCCACAGCTAAAATCTACAGTACCTTATCTGCAGTTATACATATACTTACTGCTGTGTTTGCATCAGTGGCATACTTGTATTGTCATAGCTGTCCGGGTGAACGGGTGGTACAATCTCACCAGTGACTGGGTGAAACACAGGAAGTGTTGAGAGAGGCCACGCTATCTCTCTGTTTTTGGACATTTCCCGAAGTTCTTTTGTGGACTTCTGAATTGCACTGTGGTGGACCAGCTGGATGCTATATCAGAAGGAAACAACAGATTTGTTCCCATATTTATCAGAGTGGCTTGTCTTGTGAAAAAAAAGGATAGTTTAAAACAAAATAATTTTATTTCATTTAGTAGATTACCACATTATAGTCTCAAAATACAACTATATATTACAAAAACTGCATTTAAATTACTCCAACGGGCGTAATGAGCTCCATCCAGTTCATCAAAGCTTCCCCTCTCCCCACAGTTTCACTGGAATCCAGCTAGCCTGTGGGCTCAGGGAAAACCTTGCCAATCTGGATGGAACCCACTAGCCTTGAATGCCCTACCTGCGATCAAGAGGGTGCGCATCTCAGCACTCTGTAAAACAGATGAGACTCTGTACAACTAAGTGCAGATATTGTATTTCATTGCTTTTAATTTGCTAAGCTTTATAGTTTGCCTTCAGGTAGCTGGTTAATTATTCATGGATACGGCACTTACAGAACTCTTTTCATGAAACTTTTGTTTGCTAATTTCATTTCAGAAAGACAAACTGTAAACCACAAGCCACAAACCTAAACTGAATATTAATATTCGGTTTCTAACCTGTTTTATTGTGCACTTTTAAACCCTTTTTATGTGGGTCCTACTCACTGCCTTAAGACTCTACTTTTTTTTCAAAGCAGCCATCACAGAGATGAAGAACAAGTTAAGGAGAATGAAGATGGGATACATGTATGAAGCATGACAAGCTACCGGGAAATGAAAATTAAACAATGAGAGAAAATAACAGGAAAGAAGACACTTACTCTGGTGTTTGCATGTTTCTCTTTTCCCTAAAAATAAAACAAAATTTATGAATTAAATAATAGCATTGATACTTGGAACATTAATAACTGGTGATGGAAATAGTACATGAGGTGGAAATGCTGATCCTGTTACAACTGGCCACGATCCACAAAAACTCTATGTGTGTCCAGATGAGAACAGCATGCACAATTGGAGCTCCTTTTAAAGGTTTGCAACAGCTGCTCTGATAGCCAAAGAGGCAAACAGCATTTTAACCAAGGCTTGCCTCTTCAGCAGCAGAAACAACTATAGTGAAACCTGAAAGGAAGTTTCAGCTTTGCATACAGTTCTTGTCTCTGCACAGACAACCTCTTTGGGTCATGGCCATTAAATGCAACCTGGAAGCATTTGCCACAAGGTTGATGAGAAGGCATGGATGAAGACACATAAAGAGGTGAAAAGATGAAAGACACAACACAGAAAAGTGAATATGCAGGTTAAAAAGGACAGATGCTGGACTAAAAGATTCCTAGAACATGTGCATGTAAAATGGAAGAAATCATGTTACTTGCTGCTTTTTCTTTTATGCTGGCTTTTATAACCCTAAATTCAGTTCACAGTCTCAGTGAGGTTTATTTTTATCATTAATAACTCAGCTATCTGTGATTAGCATCAAATTATTGTCATGTAAAAATAATTTTGTGAATGGGCTCCCCAGTTAAGCAATTTCTTAATGAATTTCTAGTTCCAAAGTTGACTGATTGTAATCATTTGATTTTATTACATGTTATAGGAAGTACTAAGTTGGTACGTTTATGAACTGAATTAAGCTCATCTGCTGAATTTTTCATGTGCCTTGCAGACTTTAAAAAATTATACAATCACTTATGAATGTTTCAGAGTACTCACACTCCTTCCCTTCGGCAGCACATAATATAAGCAAGTATTAGAAAAAGCACCAGTGCTACTGCAGAGGGGACTGCCAGTGTAATGAGGAAATCGGAGTAATAATCTCTGCTTTTCAGTGATTCAGAAGGCGGCTTGTATTCGCCACCATCTGGCAAGATGCCTTCTCCACGGATCACTTCCTGATAGGTAGAAACATGCTGTGTTTTATCAACCTGATGCCAAAATGAGAACACAAAAAAAAAACCACCTTAGCAACAATGCTAAAAGAAAAGTTGATCACAGTCAGTCAAATAATATAGCTTTACAATCTCCATTTATTCCAGCAAAACCTAGATGGAAGGTTTTCACAACCAGAGTTTTTTAACATATATTTTGTACTGCATACTTTCTTTCTAGAAATCATATCACAAATTTTAAAAAATTATACCTCTTATATACTTTAAAAAAAAAACACCTCATGTAATATAATGTAGGGTCTCTAGTTTGGTGCCCGAAAAGGACAGGTATTTTTTAAAACATGAGGAAGCAGACCATCAGCAATCCATTTTGATCAATAAATAAAGACTTATTAATCAACTGTAGAAAAATGCTCAGGATTTAAATTTTAAACTGCTCCATATAAAATACTTCAAAACTCCTTAGCATCATCATCATTATTATATTTATAGCCCGCTCTTCCAAAGACAGGCTCCAAGCGAGTAACATCACTTTATAAATATACAATTAAAATTTCCAATATCAAATAATTCAGTCATCAATAAAATACACTAAAATCCATACAATATAATATGATCAGTTATATAAAATCAAGATGGCATAAACCCACTGAAGAAGGGCAACAGCAGGAGGAAACAAAAGGGGAGGGGGAAGGGGGAAGCCACTCCATTAGATCTTAGCTATTGAGACCCCCAGACTGCCCTCAACCATAGACCCAGCGGAACCGTTCAGTTGAAGCACAGGGCCTGCTGGTATTGATTTAAGTATCGTTTCACAGGGCAACCAAGTTGGTCTGCAGCAGAATAGCTAGAATCAAGTCCAGTAGCACCTCAGAGACCAAGAAGATTTTGGGGGTATCAAAGCTTCCCTTATTTGTCCAACTCCTATCTGACAAAAGGAGCTTTGGCTCTTGAAAGATTATATCCCCAAAATCTTGTTGTTCTCTGAGGTGCTACTGGACTCGAATCTAGCTGTTGTATAAGTATAGAAATTGCAGAACTGAAGGCTGATATCTGAGTCATTTGTCAGGAGCTGGCTCCGCCTGGCCGCCAGCCCGGGTGGAGCAGGCAACAGGGGGGAAACCGGAAGACTCGGCATCGTGCTGGCCTCAGACTCCTGGGTTTCCTGCACCGGGATTCTGTGCCAGGAACCCCATCAGGCACGAGGTTTGGGGCAAATGTTGGGTCGGTGTCTGAAACTCCTGGGCTCTCGCCTTCCTTCTCTCTGTCCCAGCCGAGCACCTCCTTCCTCAACCTCCTCCCGAATCACAGCTTACTCCCGAAACACTTCCTCCTGAATGCATCCTCCCCGGCCACATCTCATGTCCTCCTCTTTATTTCCCCTTAGCACCTGCTCTGCCCTCCCACACACCCTTCCCTTCCGCTTCTTCTGGCTGGGGCAGGTCCTGGCTGTTGGGCTCGCGTTCTTGCGGCCACCGTGCGTCCCACCGCTGGCTCCTGGCTCACCCCACAATGCCTATCCCTGGGCAGTCAGGTAGGTCCCCATGGGCGTTGGTGCATCTCCTTTGTCTTCACCCTGAGACCCAGTCAGGGGTACGGGCATCGCCGCCACCCTCTGACACATTTACAAAATTTTATACCACGATTCAGTCAAAACTAAACCCAAATAATGAAATAAAATAATAAAACCACAACCAGGTACATCTGAAAACAACTCTAAACATGCACAATCAGCTAAACAGGAAAGTATTCTGAAAAGATGTACATGAGGAGAAGAGGCAGATTCCCAGAGGAAGCCACACTGCTGAGGCAACTACTAAACAGTCGCTGCTAGTCCAGTCTTGCATTCACCTGAGACAGTAGTCACATGCTCTCACTGGTAGATTGTAAAAATCTAGAAGGCTCACAGAGAATCTCTGCACCTACTTCAGGACTTTAAAGAGCCTACAATTAGACAATGAGAATTCTATGTGGAAGCTAACTGAAGGCTGAATTCAAGGCTGCTCTTCAATACAAGGTGATATCTTTTACTCATGGAATGACTCCTTCCGTAAGAGAAAGCTACTCCATTGCTGCTTCAGAAACAACCTAAAATACCTTGCAGTTTATCATCAGAATGTCCGATACTGCCCAACAAGTAACTCACCAAAGAGATTTTACACCAGTCTATGTGAAACTGAGTACGAAACTTTTTATCACAGGTTATTAAAGGTTCCATCTCTTGACTGCATCTCAGTTGATTTTGTGGGATTTCAACTTCCCGTAAGCAGGAGGAGAATGTAACATCTGCACCAACCATAACATAAACACTGCAAAGAAATTTTAGCAGATTTAGGAAAGTAATTAACATTTTTATCAATGTTGTTCTGACTTCTGCTTTCTAATAAGCTGCATTGTTCATTGTTGAAACAGTTGGTTAATACTTTGAAAAATTATCATTAGTATACTTTTGTCAAATGTAAGACCTGAATACTCGATTAACAACTCAATGTTTTCTGATTCTCTGTGCAAATGTCACTAAACTATTGTTTCTAATTTCTTTAGAAATGTTGATAAAACAAATATGAACTAAATTAGCAGAAGTTTAAATACTAAAAAGCAATATTTTCTGTTTGAAAATTTCAAATATGTCTGACAGCAAAAAACCCCTGAAGAATTAAAATTAATCTCCTTGCATACACAAAATGTGAGTGCCAATAATTATTTACTAAACTTTTTTCCTCAGCTTGTTTTCAATCGTTTCATAATAAATATATTTATTTATGTAATGGGTTTATACTTTCTGAAATAACTGTTCAAAGCAATATACATGAATTAAAAACAATAAAATATTCAAAACATAAACAATACAAACTTGGAAAAATAACATAATAAAACAAAAAAAAATCTATCAACAACAGCCTCTCAAGCCTAAAATGGCAACCAAATGAACCAACTATCCCATAACAATTAGTCCACCAGATCTCATACACATAGGAAATATAAAGAACCTTTACATGATAAAACAGAGTTGCAATCAAATTGGTGTGTCTGGAAAGGACATTCCTCTGAATGGGCAACTACTGCAAAAGTCATATTCAATACCTGAATGTCAGTAAAAAAAAAGGAAGAAGAAGAAGAAGAGTTGGTTTAATACCCCGTTCTTCACTACCCAAAGGAGTCTCAGAGCAGCTTACAATCACCTTCCTTTCCTCTCCCCACAACAGACACCCTGTGAGATAAGTAGGGCTGAGAGAGTTCTGAAAGAATTGTGACTGACCTAAAGTCACCCATCTGGTTTCATGTGGAAGAGTGGGGAATCAAACCCGGTTCTCCAGATTAGAATCCACCACTCTTAACCCACTACACCATACTGGCTCTCAAGATATCTTAAGGTATGGGAGAAACATACAGGAAATCATCAGAGCACCCAGGGCTCAGAACATTCACCATGTTGTTAAATATTCAGTTCCTTAAATTGGGACTGGAGCTGACAGGAATAGGAAGGTGCGCTCAGATATAGCTGATCCAAAAACATACTTGAAAAAAACTTTATTGGTATTTTTGGGGTATATCCATATCTGAATACACATCAGAGAATCTCTGGCAAAGCCAGTATATTTGGGTATATCCAGAGCTGGCAATTTAAACTCTAAAGCTCTCCAAGGCTTGTTTCTTCCCCCCTCTTTTCAGGTTTTCCAGGCAACAGGAGGGAGGGGGCAAAGGAGACAGTTGTCATAGACAAGTAGAATCCTATGCTAGGGGGAACCAATTAGTGTGTGTGTGTCTTATAGGTCTGGCTGGCTGTCTCTGGTTCTGCTGGGCTTCTGTGGATTGCCATTGTTATGTTAGGCTTGCACTGCCACATCGGCCCTGGGTTCTGATGGGCTTCTGATGAGTGCCACTGGTTCTCTTCAGCTTGCAAAAGTGCCTCCCCTCTTGCAAGCTGAAGAGAACCAGTGGCACTCCACAGAAGCCCATCAGAACCCAGGGCCGATGGGGCAGTGCAAGCCTAACATAACTAATGCTTAAGTTTGTTCTGCTGGGCTTCTGTGGATTGTCAATGGTTCTGTTGGACTTGCCCTACAACATTTGCCCTAGGTTCTGTTGGGCTTCTGTGGATTAACATTGGTTCTGTTCAGCTTGCAAAAGTACCCCCTTGCTTAAATTCTGCATGTAATCTCTGGTTTGACATTATTTCTGTTGGGCTTGCCACAAAGGCTTGTGTTTCTGCTGCGATTCCCTGGTTCTACATTGGTCCTGTTGAGCTTGTTGGTTCTTTTTGCATGCGAGGCATTTAACCATGCTGTCAGGGGGACTGTCATTCCATTCCCAGAACACTTATGCTACTCCCAGGGCCATCATTCCACTGGGGGGGGGGCATCATTCCAGTCCCAGAGCAGTTTCTGGTTCTAGGGACATTCTACTGTGATCCAGTGTGGTGTAGTGGTTAAGAGTGGCAGGCTGTAATCTGGAGAACTGGATTTGATTTCACCACTCCTCCACATGAAGCCTGCTGGGTGACCTAAGGCCACTCATAGTTCTCTCAGAACTCTCTGAGCCCCACCTACCTCAGATGGTGACTGGTGTGGGGAGAGGAAGGGAAGGTAATTGTAAGCTGCTTTGAGACTCCTTGGGATAGAGAAAAGTAGAGTATAAAAAACAACTGTTCTTCTTCTGGGGGCTGTCATTCCAGGCCTAAAACATTTCTGCTGCTTCTAAGGGTTGTCATTCCACTCTGGGGGTTGTCACTGCAGTCCCAGAGCACTTATGCTACTCCCAGAAGAGTCTGAGCCAAGAGACCCTCATTATAAAGCCATGCTGCAAGTCAGTTGGCATTCCTGGCATTATACCCAATAGGCATTCTAGCATCTCCCATTGTTCTCAATGGGCAATCCTGTCAATTGTTTTACTACATCCTTCATTAAACAGGTTTGGCTCGAATTCCCAACTTTGACAGTGGTTGTGTTAGGCTTGCCACATTGCCCCATAGTTCTGCTTGTTCTACATTGGTTCTTTGGGCTAGTTGGTCCTGTCTGCTTTGATAGACTATTGGCCAAGGGTTGTTTTGCTTGTTCTTCTGTATCTGGCTATTCTTTGCCTTGGAGAAAGCATGGAATCCTTCTCCCACCCCCAATAACAAGCAATGGAGGATGCCTGGGGGCAACTTCTTCAGGGGCCCACAGAATTGGATTACTACAATTCATTCGAAATTTGGTGGTTATTTGAAGGACAGGCACCAGCAGCTCTGTGGCAATTTTGGTGTGATTCAGTAAAAAAAAAACAGCCCTCCAGAAAGATTCCCCATAAGTAATAATGGAGCCAAATAATATTGGAATCTGCCCCCCTAAACCCACATCCGAATACCAAACTAGTATTTGAAACCTGAAAATCCAGAAATACTGGTGTTTTAGGCTCCCTGATATTCGGGTCTGAAAAATACCATTTTTTTCCTTCCAAACTGCACATCCCTAAACAGGAAGACTGTGCAGATGAGCAAGAATTGGTTGCTCTGGCCAAGAGTCAGCTTACAGATCTGCACTAGCTGCAGCTTTTGAACCATCTTCATGGGTAGTTTTGAGCACATTTAACATAGTTCAAAGCACAATTGTTTAATCAGGAAATTACCAGCCCATGGATGCAGTGGCAAGGTCCATGACAAAGAGGACCTTTGCTCACCAGCTAAAGGTCTTAAGTTAACAGGCACTTCTGGTGACCACCACTCTCTTGTTCGGACTCAATCTGCTATCCCACATACAAACCACTACAGCATCAAAGCAGTGATTTCGAGATGAAACTGAATTTGAACCTGATTTAAAACAGAAAACTAGAACCAAGCTCCATTAGTTTACTGATCACACCATCCACCAAATATTCACTCCCAACTGCATGTAGATGTTGAAGAGTACTGAGAATGAGATGGAAACCTGTAGTACCCCAAAACCTGAGGTATCCCATTGAAAGGGTCACAAGAACTAAGCACTGATGCAACCCTTCCTGCCCTCCCTCTCATGATCTGCCTAAATTCACAGAATCAGCATTGCTACCAGATGGCTATGTAGCCTCTGTTTAAAAACCTCCAAAGGAGAGCCCACCATTTCCCTGAAGTCTGAACCTCCAAATTAACATGAACTAATGATTAGTTGTGACAACTTTGTAAAGTTCTTTGCTGACAAAATATTACAAATACTTTAGGATTTCAGTGCTGATTGTAATACTGTGCTAACACTTGAAAAACACCTAAAGTATCATCTGGTCCATTTATGGATCATTTTGATTCTCTAACCATGATGGATGTCAACAGGATCTTAGGATCTGTGGAAGAACACCACATACACTGGATCCATGCCTTTCTTAGTTGCTGAAAACTTGTAAGGACTACATCAGTGAAGCCCTGAATCATGCAGGGAACATTCCCCAGGTCATTAAAACAGGCAGCCATTTATCCCATACTGACAAAAAAAATCACTAAAGAGGAATGATGTGGGCAATTAACTACCCTTCCTGGGCAAGATGATCAAGAGAGTGGTAGCCAGACAAGTCTAAGCCTTCCTGGATAACTCATTGGTTTCTGGTCTGGATAACTTCAGACTAGACTATGGAATGGAGACAGTGCTGGTGGCTTTAGTTGGTGATCTCCTTTGGAATGCACAAAGAGGCTGTGCCTCACTTTTGCTCTTACTGGGTCTATAAGCAGCCTCTGATACAGTGGATCATGCCATCCTTACTAAGGTCCTTGGAAGATGAAGTTGGGATTAAGGGATGCATCTTTGACTGGCTTAAACAGTGAGGATTAAGGATGGCTTTGACTGTGTATGAATGCTGTTGTAAATTACATCAAGAATTTTTTTTAACAGAAAAAGGGCATATAACCATGCCAAATAATGCCTGGGAGATGGCCATGAGGAAAACATAACATAAAGTTAGGTCTTAGCTTACTCTGACTTGATGAAGCAAGGGTGGAGTCTACATGTAACATATATGTAAATAAGTTGTTAAGAATCCCTGTCATGGTTCAGGAAATAATCTTTTCAATGTGTAATTTTAATGGAGATAAAAATTGTCAGGAATAGACCATTTGAATAGTAAAAGAAATGCAACCAAAGTTTTACTTACCCTTCTTTCATATCATTAATAGGAAGCGGAACTCGGCCTCCCCTATCAAGAGCTGAGGTGATGTTTATGGCATTCAGGCGCTCCGGTTGCCACACATTTTTTACTGCTCCAAGAAAGTCTCCAAGAACCTCACTTGCCAACATTTCCTCTACATTCATGTTTTTAATAAAGAACTCTGCTTGATATGGCAAAGGAAAATCTGATTGCAAAAGAAAGTGAACTGCATCTTAGTTTCTTTTCAATTAACAAAGCATTTAAATAATGACTTACCAATATAGTAATTGTCCATAGACAAAAATGAATGAATGTGGAAACTCATTTTAATAAGATTTACTAAGCAACCACTACTGATTTCTAGAGAAATCTAAACTCTGAGGTCTGCTCACGATCTCTAAAACATGCACTAAGAAACTGTGTTATTCCAACATCTGAATATTCCTTTAGCATGGAAGTATGCCAGAGGTTTTCTTTTAATTCTATTTCTGTTCACTTCAACTGCTCAGGAGCAGTTTAACTACTGGGCTGGAACCAAAGGCGCACTTCTAGTCAAGATGACATGTTCCATTCACTGAAAGTCTTCTCTGAGCAGAAGATTCTTTCTTCTCATAGCAGAAGTCCTTCTAGGAATGGAAGACTCACTTGGTGAACAGAAGGATACCTTTGGATCCAACCCAGCATTTGGCAATCACTGCAGTGAGCCAGATGCACTTTTCAAATACAAGCTGTTCTTACAAACCATGGAGTTTCAGAAGTGTATTTAAGAGGAAGAAAAAGATTACCTTCAACAAATAACAAAAATTATGCCAGAAACACACTGATAAAAGGAGAGTAACCAGAGTGAAGGAAGTTGAGCATAGCTCTTCCTCAACACAAAATGCTTTTTACAGTTTAAATACTGTATAAGAATTTAAACTGATGGAACTATTTCTTGTATATCTAATTCTTAACTGGACCATAGAGTGTGGATTTAAAAAAACCTGTAAAATGGAACCATGAGAGACAGGGGAGATTTCTCTACAAACCTGAAGGAAGCCTCAAGCTTGCCCCAAAAAAACCTGGAATTGGGGGAAAAAAACCATTGGAGGAGTAAAAATCCTCAAAATTATAAAAACAACACCTGTAGTTTTAAGAAAAGGATTCCTACTGAGAGTATATTCTGAGGTCTCAGGCCCATCTTGAAGGTTGCTAGACAACCACAAAAATATTGTCCACCTGTCCAAACCATGATTTCTATAAAGCAAAGCTGGAGGGAACAGGGATGGACTTGGAGGCCTAAAAACTAGAGGACAGAACAAGTGGCAACCAGCAGAGACTCACTACCCACACAACTCAGCCTGTCCTGGAGGTGGTGGCCACCATGCAACTTGGCCAGACTTTTCCCAAGGACAGCTACCAGAGGAAGGAAGGAGGGAAAGCTGAAGAAAGGGGGACAGATAAAGGAAGATTGACTGGTGAGTGGACAAGAGAGAAGCAATCAAGAAAAGGAGAGAGACTGAGGGGCTGCAAAGGAAGGGAAAGAGGAAATAGTGAGGAGAAAAGGAGATGCCCTACGCAAGTACTTGCAGGTCTTCCACTTGTACTCATATAATCTAAAATGTTACAAAAATTCCTATAGACATACCTTCTGCTGACATTATATTGATAACCAAATTGTGTCTTGCAGTTTCAAAAGTACGTCTGTTATAAGCAGTGATCTAAAGAAAAAGGATATAACAGTAATGTTACTACATTTTTGAAAACTAAATCAGGTCAGCACTAGAAACTAATGTTCTAGCATATTCATTTCAAAATGTTGATAATAGTATTTGAGGGTGGATGACCTGTCTAATAGTGGTGTGGGGAGACTCTTGCCATTCGAGAAGCAATAGAGAAGAAGGGAAACAAGTTGAGGGGGGGAATCCACAATGAGCCCTCCAAACAATGCCTTAAGAACAAAGTTGACAAAAACCTCTAAAGAAGTTCAATAGCCCATTGAGCAAGTTAAACAAGCAGGGCTATTTTGGGGCAGGAACGCACAGGAACGGCGTTCCGGCTGGCTTCAGAGTTGGTCATACCCACTACATTCAAAACCTCTGTGTGCATGGCTATAGAGAGAAGGCCTGGAGAGCAACCAACCCCACGACTCCAAGGCAGGTGGGCCAGGGGGCCCCCTGGAAGGATTGGGGAGGCATTTAAATGCCTCCCGGTGCCTTCCCTGGCCTGTGGAAGGGCCAGCTTGCCCGAGCAAGCCAAGGGAAGGCACAAGGTGTGGCCTAATATGCTAATGAGCTGCACTGTCAGGGGTTTGGCCTAACACACTAATGAGTTTCTGTTGTTGGGTGTGGCCTCTTATGCTAATGAGTTCCTGCTGGGTTTTTTCTACAAAAAAAGTCCTGTAAACAAGTATTTCAACTAAACCGAGAATAGGGTAACTTCCATAATACATTTGATATGCACCCATTTGTAAAAAGAATGGGTACATATGTGTTGTTACCTTCTTACCCTACTTCTAAGCATCCCATTGTAGGGTAGAAATTGTAGAACTAGATGAAGCTTTGGTGCTGTCAGGAAAACTTTCCTTATATGCCACATTCAACACAACATATAAAGAATATCTTTTAAAGTGATGGATAACTTTAGGGCTCTGTGAAACCTGCTTTTTCAACCCATGGTCTTAGATATTTGCAGCAATGCTATGGAGCATCTTGGATATCCATACTTTCAAAACCCTCATGTATGCATCAGTTGTTCATCTGAATGCGCAAATGAATGCAGCTGCTATCCATTGCTTTCAGTGGTATGAACATCCCCATTCTTCAGACTCTAGATAGCTTTTTCAATAATTTGGCCAACCTAGCATCAATATTTTTTTTTCTGATGGAAAGTAAATCTACGAACAAGAGAGAATGTGAATTCAGGATGGTTGTCTGCACACACAGATCTAAAGTATCTGCACAGGAAGCTAATCCTACTAAATTACTGTAGTAGGCCTTGCTATTGCAGTAGCTAAACAGAGGTCCCCATATATGCATTTTTTAGTGACACAGCCATCACTTATATATGTCTCCACTTCAGTAATCCACTGAAATAAGCTATTGCTTATGAAAGCTCATGCTGTAATAAATTAGTTGTTGACTTCTTCATTGTGATATGCTGCTCCTCTGGGATTTTAAAATGTCCACTGGTTTAAACATATGGAGAAAGCAGCCTTTAAGCTCCCCCAGCTACCAGCCAATGAGGTGGGAAGGGAAACAATGCAGAGGATAAAAGAATGTATTTATTAGTGCATTGTATTTATTAATCATCTTTTGACCCATAATGGTTTCTAAGACAGTTCAGAAATCTGACAAGATCTCACCAGGTCAGGAGACCCTGGAATCAGCCTTCAGCATGCCAAAAAGACCAAGTGCACTTTGAGCCCAATTGGTTTATTGTGACATTAGATTTCACAAGCAGCTGCTTACCCTCATCAAATGAATGTAAGAGACTTGAGCAAGACATGAAAAAATATGATCAGGATGAGCTATGAGTGCACAGAGCACACAATTTGTATGCACAAATTCCCACATTCATATCCCGCTGGTTCTCAGGTAACAGGGCTAGGAAAAGCCTCTCTGGAAGGCGCCAGATTCAATCTCTTGCATTCAAATTAAAACAATCTCACATAGCAGGGTCGGGAAAGATCTCCACTTAAATAAATTAAAGACACTATGTGCAGGTGATTAGAAATACATGTCTTATGCTTATACTTCATGTATCGTCTGCTGATAAAATCCAGAACACCATGACAATGATTATTCACACCTAAAAAATGAAGACTACTATCAAACAGTACATCATTTCATGATGACATGTTTGTGTTCAAATGTCTGATGCCATTTCTATATGAAGAACTGGTATTTCATAGAACATACCTCAATAATGGTTGGTTTGCCCACGTTCTCTACAGTCGGTGATCCATACAGCACTCCATCACTGTATGGTGTTCTCTGGATATATCGTAGCCAACCAGGCCTGTCAGGGTAACCCATCAGGTTTGTGTTAAATGTTATAGGATCATTATTTGTCTCACCTGGATAAACAGGACATCCAATTTAGAATATCATTTTCTGCAATATCAACAGGACAGTGTTTTTTACTGCTAAGGCACTGCCAGTAGTAAAATAAGAAAACCGCAAGCTGTCAGTTCCTATTCTCAGCACAGCAATATACTCATAAAAGAATAATCATTCTGAATATATGCTCAGTAAGTAAAAATGACAGGAGTCACTGACAATATTAGCCAACAGCAAGGGTGATGTGACCCTCTCTCCTCAAACATGTAATAACCCACAGTCATCAGTTACACAGTTCTGAACTATAAGCCTCTCCTGTACAAGCTCCAGTAAAATTAAAGGCAGTTTTACAATAATAGTCTTTGCTGTGTTGCCTTACAAGCCAGATAACTGGTTAATTCTACAAATGCAAAGATAACTCTTTTATATGTAATGGGGGGGGAAAGCAACAGAACAAAGTTTGAGTCCAGTGGCACCATTAAGACCAACAAAGTTTAATTCTGAGTATAAGCTTTCATGCACACTTCTTGAGATACATGTGAAAAAGTGTGCAGGCATACAAAAGCTTATACCCAGAATTAAGCTTTGTTGGTCTTAAAGGTGCCACTGGACTCAACTTTGTTCTGTTGCTTCAGACCAACATGGCTACCCATCAGGGAAAAAAGCAATTATTGTTCCCCAGCAATTCTGTAGGCTTTTAAAAAGTTGCTGTGGTAAAGATATTATAATAATTTATTTTACATTGAGACTGTTACAAGACCCCCAAAGGACTCAAGCATGCAAATAATAATATTTTTACTTCCTGGAAACTATCCAACTGTTCAGAATGAAGAAACATGAATGTTCTTCTGAAACAAGTCCTCAGCATGACATTTGGTTGGTGAGACACACGCCACAATTTTGAAAGACAGAGAAACACTCCCACACTCTGGTGTAGTTTAAAAATGACATTCAAATAAAAATTATTATAGTTAGTTAGCTGGGGGTGACTTATTTAGAAAAAAATTCTGCCACGTCTCCAGGCACCTGTCTCCGGTTGCCACCCATCTCACCTCTGATGGCGAGGGGTACAGAGAGCAGGGCTTGTGAGGCAACTCTGGAGTTGTGGTATGGACAATACAGGAGGAAGCAGTCCTCCAAGTATTTGGCCCCAAGCCATTTAAGGACTTGCTCCATATATGTGCATTACCAGAACAGCCTGACTAGAGCATTTCCAGCCTGCCAGCTAAGATCTTCCTCACAAGCCCTGCTCTCCAGAGGTGAGGGAGGGTGGCAACTGAAGACGCTTTTTTTTTCCAGTGGTGCTCTTCCCTTTGAGGCTCACCTGGCACCCAACTTACTCTCCCCTTAGGCACCAGGCCAAATTTTTTTCTTTTTTTCCTATTTTTTTTAATTAAGGGCTAATCTTTTACCATTGTTTGTACAGTCTGTTTTGAAACATCTTAAGCAGCCCAGTGTTTTATGCTGCTTTTATGCTTTGGCTGGGCTTTTTAATTGTTAACAATTTTATGACATTTTATGCCTTACTTCGTAAACTGCCAAGCAGATTCTCAGCAGAGCTGGCACAAAAATTTCCTGAATAAATAAACAAATTAAATCTAGCACTTCTAGCATGACAGCTGGCTTGCTTGCTCAATGCATTTATGTCTGCTACCCTACTATTTTCAGGGGGCCCTTTGAGTAGCCTGTGTTTCATGTTCCACCCTATAATTCAAAACACTGAAGACTTTATGGGCAAAATTCACCAGTCATTGCCCACAAGCAATTCCCACTTATTTCACTGAGGCTTATGTGGGAACAACATTGTGTGGATCTCAGAGTTCTGAACCAGGAACATCTTAATCCAAAACTCAGTCTTTGGCAGTGCACTCCTCAATAGTTATACTTTTCTAAGTGCATTGAAGTCAGTGAGCTCAGAAGGATACAATCTGTTTAAGATTGTATTTTCAGTCATACTGCTATATCAGCTTTATCATGCATATTCAAATACAAATGTATATGTATGATTACATATCAGCACAAATGACACACTTTAAAGATTATCAGCATCTCTTACCAGGCTTTGGATATGGAGGAAACTCCCCCTTAAAGTATTCTCTCTCCAAAACATGAACAAAAAGAACCCCAGCAGAAGGATATACATTCCGTTCAGAGTGCACCTTAGAAAGAATTGTGTACACTAAAAAGCAAAAGGAGAGACAGAAAATTAAAAAGGAAGACACATTCAAAATAATGCCAGAAACATTGCAGTAGGGATGTCATTTCTGGGAATGGGAAAGCAGAAAATTAGATTGCTCATAATAATAGGTCACAGGGATGGCATCATTTACCAATAGGGGGAATATATGCAAATTGATCTTTAGCATTTCAAAAATGATACTAATGAAGAAATGTGGATTTTGTATATTGTAAAATATAATTGATACAAATGAATATAAATGATGTATGCTTACTATTTGCATGTTTTGATAAAGAGAAGAAAAGTATTTCAAAACTGCAGGATAGCCCAACCATACTTACTCAGAGGCATCCTATTATTTTCAATAGGACTCATTTCCAAGTAAATATGCTTTGGACTGGAGTTTGAATTTGTTATAGTTAATATAGAAGCACATGACAAAAGGCTTTTGCTTGGACGGAAGCTCTTTTAGAAGGCATCTGAGGTTATAAATGCTTTCCTTGCTCCTGGTTGTTCAGCATGCAAACAAAATACAGTCTCTCTGTACGTTCTGTAAGCAAGACCCTGGCATGGTACTTAGTTTGAGAACAGAAATGCCCCAATCCAACAAGAATGTCTGTTGACTCCATGCATAGGAACGCTGCAGGCATAGCTGCTGTGGTCATCAACTAATGGTGGCGATCACCAGTTTAGCAACTGTGGAGCCCTAAATCCAAGTCCCTTTCTTTGTTGCAGAAAAGATGGCTAAGCAAGTAGGTGCACAGATCAGCCCCCCCCCATGCACTTTCTTCCCTTGTCTTGCATGCCTGCCTCTAGATCAGGGCAACAATAAAACAGCCTGTATGGTAGGAGCAAGATTACATCTGTTCTGAATCACATCTCATATTCATCAACAGTGACATATCACCATTTAGTAACCAGTGTCTGAAATAGCCTTAATTTAAATCCTTTTTTGTACTTAAGGATCAAACTGTAGAACCTATTTTCAGAGAGACCCAAGCCAGGCAGTACTATAGGCCAAGAGCTGCTACATATTAATTCTCACATGAATTTGTAGATGCAAAATAGGAGCAATTTTAAAAGGACATTCTTTACTTCCATCCCAGTAATCAATTGGAATTACCTTGAGTACAATCTATGACTATACTCTTAGCACCACACTAAGCAGAGATACAACCTCCTAAGCCCATTGATTTCAGTGATTAGGATATCCCTGGCCCCGATCACACAGGCCAGATAATGCGGGGGGGGGGGAGGTGTGGCTCTTTGCACCGGCGCAATTAGACCCGCCAGAACGTGATCAAACGCGACGGCGGCATACCCTGATTTTGTCAATCAGCACATGCACATAAACGTGGACAGCCGGGGAAAGCTGCGCGCTGGTGCGATCACACTAAACAGTTCCGTGGGCAGCCCGTGGCAAAGCATTTGCTAGCACATTCAATGTGCTACTTTTTAACTGTGCAGCTTCAGCAGCTTGCCATGGGTTGGCCACGGGTGTGCTATGTCTCCCAGATGTTCTGGTGTGATCGCGCCCGGAAACTCCACCGGACTATCGTGGCTTCCATGCAGCAAATGCTCCATGTGACCGGGGCCCCTGTTAATCTTTGATGTTGCCTCCAGCTGTATAATATTATGAATGTGTTTTAGAACTGCAAATGCAAAATGGTGGAGATCAAGGTTAAGCAAAGTATCGATTGCCTTTTAAAAGTTCAGCATTGAAAGCTGTTGTCAAATATTAGTAAGCAACATTTCACAAGTGCTAGTACAATTAGGTTGTTTCAACAAATCTCTTACAACAGGAAACAAAATTTCTCTTCCTTGTGCCTTAGGAGATATCTAACTGAGCTTCTCCAATCATCGTTCCACGGAGTCAGTGCATATGATGACTGGGCTCAAGAGAAAATATGTGATGTCTAAATGAAGTAATGTTCATTATGAAATGTACTCATACATTTCTATGGCACTGGAGAATCTTATTTAATGTTCTGTATCCGCCATAACAGATTTGGAATGGTATAGTACAGCCCAGTCTTGTCAGATCTTGGAAGCTAAGCAAGGTCAGTACTTGGATGGGAGACCATCAAGGACGATTCTGCAGAGGAAGGCAAGGGCAAACCACCTCTGCTTAATCACTTGCCTTGAAAACCCTATGGGGTTGCCATAAGTCACCTCTGACTTGACACATTCACCATACATACCATTCAGTGTACTAACAAATGTGGCCCGTATCATCATAAAGCCTATATTTCTGATTATCTGGTCCATGTTGATACCCAATCCCCATCATTCTCATCAAAGCTAAAATTCAGTTTTAACTGCAACAGCTTCTAGAACAATGGTACTCACTCCATGCCTTGCAGAAAGCCACTTTTGCAATTACTATCAGCCAAAAGAGTTTCTTCCCTGACATGAGGCCTGCACCTCAGGGAGGTTCGCACCAGTTCCTCTGATGGTGGCTTGAAACAAACTGCCAACCACATGCCCCACCAGGCAAGGTCTCTACCCACTTTCCTGAAACATGAGGCAGGTGCCACATTGGGGAACTGTGCTCAAAATGACCATAAGGGGCATGTCAAAAAGACATGTGGTTCTCAAGCCACTGAGTATTACTGCTGTAGAGCTATTTGTGATCATGTCAAAGGAATCAAAGCAAAGCATCCAGGAATACTTTAAGTGTATGACTGGTTATACACTGCATGCAAAGGACAGTTCAGTCTTTTGGCATGCTGGCCAATAGTGTATGCACAAGTAACATGCATGCCTGAATGCAAATATGAGGATGCAGCACTGAAGTCCCCATATCACTTGACAAGTCTGATCAACCATGCACTCTATTTGTAATGCTGTTGTAAGCATTGGTACAAACAGCACTGGTACAAACAAAATTCACTGGTACTGTAGCATAACTTTCTTCACAGGGTCAGCAAAGAAGTTTGTACAAGTATACACAAACTCACATAGACTCCAGTGCGATCCCCAGGACCGCAAACTTTCTCAATCACCTATTTCTTGTTGTGCTGCAGGAGAACACTGTAAAGGCACAAGGGAAGAAACTGTAGTGGTCTATCTGACCTACCATGAGTAGCTGAAACTTCCCCAGAATAGGCTGGTCACAAGGTCTTGATTAGAGAAACAGGCTCACATCTGTAACCTGAAGATTTATATTTGAGTTTAGCCAAAAAGCCGAGAAGCTGTTGTGTGGAGCTCCTATTGGAACCCTTAGTCCCAGAATGGAAACAATCCAGGCATCTTTTCTACATGCAGTTTTTGAGGTCGCATGCTGAGTGTGTCCTCTTCAGTTCTCCAAATCAAAACCAGGTTAAGGTGACTAGCTACTTTGGCCCAGCCTGCTGCTATAAAGTTCCAGTTAAAATTAAATCTTGCAAATTCTCTGCCTCCTCTACATGACCATCACAGATTGGATCATTTTGTGAGTAACTGGAACCAGAAGGCAGATATAAAGATTATGGCTCTGCGATCTTCTACTCCCCAGTTACTTGCTCTGAGATTTAATAGACCCTTTGCTCTAATAAAAAAGTTCTCTCTTACAACTGATATTAAGCATATTTGTTCACCTCCTGCATTGGGTTTTCTACCCTCAGTCCCTTTCACTTGCAGCAGCTACCTCTGTTTTCTTACCATTCCAGTTTTTCACCATTATTCTTCTTAGGCTAAATTAAATGCTTTGCCAATTACAGAACTATTCAAAAGATTCTCCAATACCCAACATGAATAAAGGTTTTGTCCTAGTGACGTTCAGACTCCAGAAACCAACCAATATCTGTTCTTCTCTTGTAGGCTATAAGCACAGCTGAGCGCATCTTTGCTTACTCCCCTATTAGTATTCTTCTCCAGTTATTCTAAAGACTACCATCTGCTTAATCTTCTGTCGGGTAATGACAGAGATGGCCTTCAAGATAGTTATTTAAACCCAGACTGATTATTACTCTGGAACAACAGCCTTCTAGCACACTTGACAGTGGTTTATAATTTTAGCTTTGTTGTTTATTTATTTAGGATATTCCTATGCTGCCTTTTCAGAGTCCTGCTCAAGGTGGTTTACAATTAAAATTACTGTAACAAAAAAGCCATTAAAAACATTGTTGGCCATAACCAACATAAAACTATCCATAAAACAGAAGCAGGCAATTAACGAGCTGATTTACACCAATTAAAAGCCCAGGTAAAAAGAAATGTAATTTTGGCCTGGCACATAAAAGGAAGTAAAGTAGTTGCCAGGTGAGCCTCAAAGGGGAGGGTATCTCAAAGGGAAAGTGCCAACACACACAAAAGCCCTGTATCTAAACTCCATCCACCTCACCTCTGAAGGCAGGGGTACAGCAAGCAGGGCTTGAGAGGCAGATCTTAACTAGCAGCCTGCATAGTATAGATGAAGACAGTCCTTTTAGGGCCTTGAAGGTAAAAATGGCTAAAGATTTTCCACTAGCCACAAGAAGGACTCTAAAGAATAGGTCTGGTAGGAGGGGAGGTAGTGTTGCTGTAACTTATAAGGCTTCTACCCTCACCCCCAGAACAGTGCCCCATCTGGGATGCTACCAGTTTCAAGGCTGTGTACCTAATGCTGGGACTGAGAGACAGGACTGGGATGAAGGAGAATTGGATTTATGCCCGCCCTTCACTCAGAGTCTCAGGATGGCTTACTATCTCCTACCCTTCCTCTCCCCACAACAGACACCCTGTGAGGTAGGTGGGGCCGAGAGAGCTCTGAGAGAACTGCTCTTAAATAGAACAGCTCTAAGAGAGCTATGACTGACCCAGGGTCACACAGCTGGCTGCATGTGGAGGAGTCTCCCTACCTGAGCTGACAGAGCTGGTCTCAGGGGCAGTGTTGAGAACCCCTGGGTTGTTTGTCCTGGGGGATTTCATATTCATGCCAAAGCTGTCTTGTCAGAAATGGCTCAGGATTGCATGGCCTCCATGACAAATGTGGGCTCGTCTCAAGTAATAACTGGTCCTCCACACTTTGCAGGTCATACTCGTGATCTACAACATCCAGTTTGCAATGGGATGTTCTGGGCAGGAGGAATGTAATCTGAGGGTGGAGGAACGGATGCTGGTTCCTTTGTCATGGACAGATAACTACCTGCCTGAGTTTAGACTTACAGGGATACCAAGACTTGAAAAGAGTGGGGGACCTATTATGATCTGCCTCCAGAGCCAGATGGAGCTGAATAGTTTTCTGATGGCTCAAGGGGATTTTCCTATTGATATGGCTGGTGCTCCTGTCAATGTCCTGGTTAACCCTGGCAGTTGACACAATCACTCCCAGGCTCCCTCTCTCAGCTGTTAGGGCCCAAGTAGCACTTTGATTTACTGAGGGGATGCAGGTGATGAAAAGACAAGGGAGATGGCTAGATCAAAACTGGAGGAAGACTTGGACCAAATCTGATTGGAGGTATGCAAAGTTCATTTTAAAGCGTACTCTGTGGTGGTGATGGTGGCAAAGAAACAACACTTTTCTGCCACCATAGTGTCTGCACAGTGTAGGCCAGTGGAGGTGTTCCAGTTGTTAAAGGCCTGTTTGGATCTGACCTGCAGGAGGAGGTGGTCTGCTCGATGGCTCACTGTGACCATTTTGCTCAGCATTTTGCAGATAAAATCTCTTGCATCCATTCCAACTTGGACTCTATGTTAGCAGTGACAGGGATGGATGGTGCTAGGGTACCAACTTCTTCAATTGTGTGGGATACTTTTCAGTTTATTCAGGCTGAGAATGTGCATAAGATACTTGGAAGTTTTAGGCCTACCACATGCTTGTATGACCCTTGCCCTTCATGATTAATTAAATCTTCGGACAAGTGGTCAGGCTGGCTGGGTTCGAGAATTAGTTAATGCTTTCTTAAGAAATGGGGTGGATGTGGAATGGTACAGTATAGCCCAATCTCATCAGATCTCAGAAGCCAAGCTGGGTCAGTAGTTGGAGACCACTAAGGAAGATTTTGCAGAGGAAGGCACTGGCAAACAACCTCAGTTTAATCACTTGCCTTGAAAGCCCCTTGCTAGGGTCACTATAAATTGGCTGCAACTTGATGACACTTTACACCCACATAAGAGAGGGGGTGGTCACCCCAGACTTGAAACAGGCTGTGGTGCATCCACTTCTAAAGAAGCCTACCCTTGGCTCAGGAGATTTCAATAAATATCAACCAGTCCCAAATGTTTCATTCTTGAGCAAGGTGACTGACTGGGTAGAGGATGAACAACTCCAAGCCTTCCTGGATGAGGCAAATTGTTTAATGTTTTCAGGCCTGGTTATGGGCCTGAAACGGCCTTGGTCACCCTAGTGGATGACGTACACTGGGAAATGGACAGAGTGCAACTCTGTTGATTCTCCTGGACCTCTCAGAGGCTCTCAGTAACATCAATCATGTTATCCTTTTGGACTGCCTTTCTGGACAGAGATTGGAGACACAGTTCTGTGGTAGTTTTCAGTCCTACTTGGAGGGTACGTTTCAGAAGGTGGTGCTACAGGACTACTGTTCAGACACTTGGCCTTTGGGGTTCCACAAGGTTCCATATGCTCTTTAGTATCTACATAGGTCATCAGGAGATTTGGTTGTCACCAATATATGGATGACATTCAGCTCTACCTCACACTTCCAGCTGATCCAATGGAGGCTGTAGAAACTCTGATCCAGTGCTTGGGGGCAGTTTTGCAGTAGATGTAGGCTAATAAACTGAAGCTTAATCCTAAAGAGATGAAAGTGCTACTGGCGGGTGGAAGGTCTGAGCCATGATTTAAGGTGTCACCCATTCTGGATAAGGTTGCACACCCCTTGAACAGGTCTGTAGCCTGGGGTGCTCTTGGACCCAGGCCTACTGCTTTTTACCAGCTTCAACTGGTTAGCCAAGAAAGCCAGAGAAGGGATCACAGTGTACCGATTCATGCCAACAAACAAAGAACCACTGTGATAAAATTAACAATGGCCCCGGTCACACGGGCCAGATAGCACAGGGTGTGGCATGGCTGCTCGCCCCAGAGCAAAATAAAGCACGGTAGCCCGATCACATGGTTCCCCAAGTTGCCATGCTTCGGCTGTTAGCTGTTGATCACACAGCAATGCTGAAGCGTGGCAAAGAAGTGGCGCAGCACAATCACACAAGCCGCACTGCTTTCGGTTTCCTGTTTGTGTGCATGTGCCGTTCCAGGGGGGCGGCGCTGCTGTCAGTGTTGTGTTTGTGCACATGCGCAGTTTGACATTGGTGCACATCCTATGGAGACTTACAACATCCAGTTTGCAATGGGATGTGGGTGGGTGCCAGATGCCATGGGATACTAGCGCTCCCACAATCAGACACCTGCCTTTGCCCTGAGTTTACCTGATACTAGTGCACTTTCCTAGGTACTTTTTAACTCCGCATCTTTGGCGGGATGCCACGGGTTGGTCACGGGAGCACTATGCTTCCCAGATTTTCGGTATGATTGCGCCCCGAAAATCCACCTGACATTCATGCCTTCAGCATGGTAACTTCTCCATGTGACCGGGGCCAATGACACATTTAGTAATTCTATGAGCATCAATTTGTGAAGCTATTATTCTTACAATATAGTTAGAAAACTATGACATTAACAAAGTCCAACATCATCATGTCCTCAATGAGCACACCAGTTTTTGCACTCATTTCACCAATCTTCCTCATGAGTAGTCTTATAAAGTTGGAATCAAGAGGTTGACTCTTCCTTCCTAAGCAATGTTTTATGTTTTGTATGTATTCTGTTTTAAATGTTTTTAAACTCTTACATGAGGTATATTTGGGAAGGGGAATTATTTTAATAGTTTCATAATGTAATTTTATCACATATGTTTTAAATTGTTAGCGACGTTGGCAGCCTTTGTAAGGGCAGAAAGCAGGATAGAAATTTTGAAAATAAATAAATAAAGAGCTGGCAATGAAATATCCTGAATTAATTAATTAACAACAAAGCTTAAATTATAAATCCTTTAGTTCGTGTATTTTGGAGACTATAAGGATGTTTCATTTGGGGGTTTGGTTTTGTATGTTATCTTAAACCCCATATTCTAAATAATGTTGGATTTTATGTAGCTTCATATTGTCTAAATGTCTGAGCTGTGTAAACAAACCTGTTAATAAATCGAGATGGAATGGAGGGTTTACCGGATAATACCGGCAAGATTTTCACTTTAGTGTAGTTTCTTCTCTAAAAACACTATATGGAATATATTTTGGAAGTTTAAAAAATGAGTCTTTTTGAAGAGAGGCTGGTTTCCTACTACTAGATTTAAAACCTTCAAGCAGATAAACCAACTGCATATGTTCCAGTTTTTCTACATGATAGCTGAATCAGTGATTTTTTTTCCTAATTCATATCCATTTATTTCAGAAAATCTATTCCAGTCTATATTTATGCATCCTACAGGCCTTCTTCAGAAGGACATGAACATCAAACACCTGTTTATTGTGTGCAAAATCAACACTTCTCCCACAGCCTTTGAAGGGATGCTCTGTTTTAAATAACAGAACTTCATGGTACCTACGGAGAGCTAATGTGGTGTAATGCTATGGTCTGCTGAATATCACGTGGATATTGCCGCTGGAGAGGGGAAGGTAAACTGAGGCCGCCATCAGTTTGTTCAGTTATCTAGCATTGTTAGTTTTAGGATGCTAGGTAGAAGGTATATTTTAGTGTATTTTAACACATTGTTTTATTGACTGAATGTTGTTAGCCGCCTTGAGCCAATTTTCAGCAATATAAATGGAAAATAAATAAATAAATAAATAAATAAATAAATAAATAAATAAATAAATAAGGGTTACAATGTCAGATCAGCAGACTCAAAGAAGGAATTCAGATTGGGGCAGTCAGAACTGAGTACTGTCCATGCTGATCAATTAAAAAAAATCATCATAATTCCATCGAAAAGTTTTGATGATTGAGCGCTTAACAGTAGGACAGCAAAATGAGGATACCAACAAACTACATAAAGGTGAGGAGGAAAATGTTAGATTTCAAAAGAACATTCCACCACACCCAATCTCCCCCCACCCCCACTAAAAAAAAAAACCCCTGGTCTTGTAAGAACTTAGCATGCTCATCGTCCTCAGAATGTTGAGTGCAGTTGAGAGTCAGTTAAAGAAAAAAAGCAAAGGAGAACAGGGGTGAAATTGACCTGAATTTTGTCCCTTTGAATTTAGGAGTATTCTGGAACGGAGGGTTGCCAATTATTCATCGCCTCCTCCAATTCTTTTTTCAGGACTTCTTCCCTCCAGCACCAAACTCATTAACAAAAGACTCAATGAATCACTAACTACAACTATTTTTACTTGCAATACTTACCCAGCAATCCAAGCTTATTAGCATTATTCTTCCCCTTGCAAACACCAATACTTCAAATCATACTGGATGGTAAGGGCCTTCAATACGCTATTACATCTAAAGATATTCATATGAATGTAAAATGGAAGGATATTGAATGAAACCCTTCTTTAGATCATTAAATGTGCAGACTTGATTAGTGCAAATTGTGAAACACCTAAAAGTATGCAAACGCTGCTAAAGTGAGATCCAAATCTAGCACAAAGCAGTATGGCAGGTCAGTTATTTAAAGCATGGATATAGTGGAGGGAGAGCTGTAATCTCCACACTATCTCAGAATTACATGAATACTATCATTTATTCAGACAATGGGTTGCAGCTGTTTCAAGACATTGTGGAATTGCTTTCGTATTGGTAAGTGTGTGAGATGGCCTCCACATCTGTTCTCTGTATTTTACCACTTTGTTTATTCTAGACCTAAAAGCCAGTGAATTCATTAGTACACTGCTTATCACTCTTCCCTACCTGGAACCGCTGAGGTGTAATAGAGGCTGGCCTCTATATGTGCCTCCCACCCCTTCTGTCTGTCCTTCCTTGTACTTTTAATTAGCCCTTCATTTCTAAAGCATCAAGACAGTTATGTCTCTCACAATGTCACTACTCAGTGACCAGCATCATTCTACTGCCATCATCAATATCATTGTGAGGGACAGTGGCTTCTAATAGGACATTTTCCTCCTGTAACGACAGCATGATATCAAGAGATCCAACAACACACAGGGTGTGTTGCCTGCTATTAAATAACTCAGATGGTACAGATGGCTATGGTCTCTAACAAATCTCGCAATATTTACTCATGTGAAAAATGAAACATATGGTCTTTTCAATATTATGGAGGAATATACACCTTTCTCATAGTTATTATGACTTTTACCACCAGAAGCACTAAGTTATACTGTAGCTAGCAGCAAACAGATCAAAATAAATGGCTTAAAAAGCTGAGTAATGGCCCTGGGCATCTAAAAGCCTTGTAAAATGACAATATCGCAGTAAACTGGAGTATTCTTATTTTATCTTATTTTATTCGTATTCTGCCTTTTACCACAATGGGGACCTAAAGCAGCTTGCATCATTCTCTTCTCCTCTGTTGTATCCTTACAACAACCCTGTGAGGTAGGTTAGGCTGAGTGTGTGTTAACTGCCCCAAGGTCACCCAGCAAGCTTCCATGGCACAAGTGGGGATTCGAACCTGAATTTCCCAGATGCTAGTCTGACACTACACTACGCTGAGTATTTTCCTACCTTTGTACCTCAACTGATCCAAACAGTTAAATAATCATCTACAATACATTTTGCAAACTTCTACAAATGTAATACATTTATTGCACCCAGCAGATTGCAAATGTGTTTTAAAGTAGTCATCAATAACAGGAAATATGCAGTCCTTCATACAAACACAGCCATTATTTTGAGCAACGGAACTCACAAACTGCAACTGGGCATTTAGTAAAAAACAAAAGATTAGAACAAGGAAAATACATAAAACTTAGAAGATTAGAAAACTATATAATTTTCACTTACCTCCAGGTTACATCAGGGTGGATCCAATCATCCTCGAAGTAGACTTCCTTCAGCCTAGGTAGCCTTCCTCCACCTTGAGTGGCTTTTCGTCCCACAGAAGGGTCACTTAATTCAGAGGAAGGATCCCTAGGCTGGCAGAAGTCTTCAGACTTGAGCCAAAAGGAAAAGTAGGGTATAAATATTTTAATTAATAAATAAATAAGCATTGCTCTGTGGAGTGGTAGGACAGGGGTAGGATTTACCCCATTGTTAGTAAGATACATATAACTGGTATATTAATGCAGGGGTTGATTAATCCCAAACATCTGCAGCCTAAACTCACCATTCTTCTGAGCAGCGTTTATGCTGCTGCTAACATAACTCTTGACTCGCTTAGTCTTCCATTTAAGTGTTCCATTTATGCCATCGGTAGAGTGTATCAAAAAAGCTTTCCAAATAAGACAGATGCAAGACAAAGGAATTAATATATTAACAGTTTCACAGCAATCAAAGCCTACTTAGAAGACTGACTGCTTTTCAACTTCAGAATACACCATGCAGAATATACATTTTAAAAAATCATTTATGTGAAATCATTTAAAGGTATTTTCAAATGAAGGTGCACAACCAATTCGGATTCAGAAACATCTTCTTTATAAAGGATTTTTCTTTCATTTTTCCTTTGTTGGTAGAGGTAGAATATGGGTGGAATTTCTAATCTTCAATAAGCAATTTAGGGACAATTTGGATGAAATTTCCATATAAAGAAAATAGAAATAAGAAAATCTGGGAGGAATGAAAGTGATTTGGCTTAGGAAACTTTATAACTTTTATTTATATAAAGGGGTTTTAAAAAAAATGGCATCCCCTCCTTTTTAATATTTCCACAAACTATTTTTTCAAACCACTGGTGTTATGGAAGGATTGGATCAAGTACAATAGCTATATTTTACTTCAACGGTCTGGAGACAGAATGAGCTATAAATGCAAGAGAATTTGTATGTAGAGTATATTGTGATGCGGTTATTGTTTTTACTTATTTATTTAGGAACTTGTTATGCTGCCTCTCCAAAGAACCTGCTCGAGGCAACTTTGTTCCTGGGATCTAACAGTAATCAGGGTGGAAAGTGAAAATTCTCATATTCAAAGACTATTCTAGTTTTAATTTTCTGAGTAAAGCCATATTTAAATTATTTTCCTGAACTAGGATCACCATTCATGCTTTTAAAAAGGGAATTCTGAATCCTGTTATGAACTTTGCTAGTCTTAAACATTACAAATGAAAAAATTATATTGTTTTGTTGTTACTGTTGTTTTAAATATTTAGCCTAAAGACATAAGATTTTTTTTTACTATTTAGACTAAACACATGAGAAATCATGTGTTTTAAGGAGAGGCACACAGTCTAAAACAAGTAAACAAAAATCACATGCTAAAATCTTTGCAATTTAAACCAGAACTGGTTTATGGCATGAAACATAATGTTTAAGAAATACAGAAATACGAGTGATTTTGCTGGCAGGGAGAGAGAGAAAATTTGGCCTTTCCATCATTAGAAACCTGGAGGGATATCTCATTTGGTGTAAAGAAAGCCATGTACTCTTTAGCTTTGCATTGCTTCAAAAATACAGAACTCACTAGGTACATTTTCAAAAACTTCAGGTGTTGGTATCTCTCACCACAGAGGTTGTGTGTACTAGTGTGTACTAGTGATCAGGGCTTTTTTTGTACAAAAAGTCCAGCAGGAACTCATTAGCATAATAGGCCACACCCAACAGCAGAAACTCATTAGCATATTAGGCCACAACCCATGTTATGAGAAGTGTGGTCATCCAGCCACACCCACCTTTTGCTTCTTATTCTCTTTACCTTGTTTGTTGTCAAAAACCAGGGCTTTTTTGGTAGCGGGAACTCCTTTGCATGTTAGACAACACACCCCTAATGCAGCCAATCCTAAGGAGTTTCTTATGTTGGGTGTGTCCTATTATGCTAATGAGTTCCTGCTGGGTGTGGCTGGCTCAGGAGCCAGCTGGAACTCCTTCCTGTGGGTTCCTGCCCAAAAATTGCCCTGCTAGTGATGCTGTCTGAGCTCTCATAGATAAAACAAAATGAGCTGAGAGAGTAAAAATCTGCCACTTCCTTGTCATACACACAATGCTAGAATGAGTCCTCTACCAGCACTTTAATGCAGACCAGAAAGCCCAAGAAAAGACATGCTCAAAAAGTTGATCTATCCGATAGTGCAATCCTAAACAGTAAAACACTTCTGGATCCACTTAAATCAATAGGCTTAGAAGAGTGTAACTCTCCATAGATTGCACTGTAACATACTTTCTCAAATATGCTTCCTGATTTACTTCATTTATACTCCTACTTTTCCCCCACTATTGGCCCAATGCATCTTACTCCTCCTCCATTTTATCCTCACAACAACCTTGTGAGGTAGGTCAAGCTAAGAGTGTGTGACTGGCCTCCTATCATCCAGTAAGTTTCCACAGCATAGTGGGTGTTCAAACTGTTGGAGTGAGCGACTCAGAACGCCTGGATATCGGGGGACACTACATCACTCTAAGTGTGCACAGGTGTTATCTCCTTGAGTGGGATACCTCTCTTTGTCTGAACCTGAGAGCTGCCCTCTGATCCCTCCTCTCTCTCTCTCTCTCTCTTCTTCTGCCCTCTCACTCACTTCACATGGCCTTCCAAAGAGACACATGTATCTGCAGATCTCTCCTGTATATACAATGCACTCATACCCCTACACACGTAATGCTGGACAAGCTGGCCATTTGTGACACAGAAAGTACTGTTTAGATTGGGCTTCTCTCTCTCCTTTTGACTGTAACCTGAATGTGAACTGAATCTACTTGAATAAATGTGAGTTTACTATTTTTGCAACATACTTCTTGGGAGATTTATTTACCACACTCAGTATCACACTCCTATGGCTGGGCAAAACTCTGCCATATTGACGAAATACCCCAATAAGATTATGGGGGCCTAAAGTGAATTTTAAAGTTAAAAGGAATTTCTTATTTGTTTGTATTTCTCTTGCTTGAGGAATTACAAGGTTTCACCGCCTGCTGGCAACAACAACAAACACTGAGATTTTGCCTAACAGCTGATCTCACAGTTTGAGTGCAGAAAGAATTTTTTTCTCTCTCCCTCTTCCTTTTGAATTGCTAAACCAGAGAACAATGATATGCAGTCTTAGAGAAACTTAACAGAGAAAATGTCAATGCATGGCTTTTAAGAATTAAGCACCAGCTCCAGGAGGAAAAAGCAAATCATTCATTAACTGCTCCACAGCCTTTGAGATCTGAAAATGAGATCACAAGATGTGAGAACGCAGATGATAAAACATAAAATCTGATTATTAGTACATTGGCTAATTCCCAATTGGTGTACATAAAAGGACAAGAAACGGAAAAGGACATGATTGAAGTCTTATGAAAGGTCTATGGAGAGCAAGACCAGGCTAACAAGATTTTTTTGTTTAGAGAACTTTTCTCAATTGGGCCTCAAGAAAGTGGAAATGCAGAGACCCATACAGAAACATTACTAAATCTAATTGATAAGCTTTCAACGACTGGTAAAGTACTAGATGAGGATTTTAAAACTGGACTGTTTCTAAGTTCCCTACCTAAATCTTATTCTGTATTCACATCAACATCTATTGGGAAAGATTCTAAGTCAGAAGATGTTCTGGGGCTGATAAGAGCTAAGTACCATAAACAAAAGGGCTATCATGAGCAGCACAAAAGTAAGAATTACATGGTCCAAGAGGCCAAGTCAAGGGGCGGGGGGCAGGAACTATGCCAGTTGACAGAAAGCCCAACCCTAAAGATACGGAAAGGCCAACCCTAAAGACAAAAGAAATGTCCCTCACTGCTTCAATTGTAACAAGCCATGTCATATCCAGAGGGAGTGCTTGCTCAATAGAAATGCAAATTCCAGCACCAGCAAGCAATCTCACACTCAAACACAGAGACAGAAGGCTTTCTCTCAAAGAAAGCAATATAATTACTGTGTATCTCATTTAGCACAAATGAATGAAAATCACAAGCCTTGGCTAATTGATAGTAGTGCTTCCATACATATGGCATCAGATATCAATTTGTTTCAAGAACTGGACATAAATGCTTCAGGAAAAGTGTGCCTACCCAATGGAGATCAAGTAGACATACAAGAAAAAGGAAAAGTTACACTAAATTGCCAAACAGGTGATGGTGAAACTGAGATTAGAATCATGGAATCATAGAATGTTAGAGTTGGAAGGGACCTTGCAGGTCATCTAGTCCAACCCCCTGTACTCTGCAGGAGCGAAGCCAAAAGATAGCCCTAAAACATACTCGAAAGATGGTCATCCACCCTCCGCTTAAAACGTCCAGCAAAGGAGCATCCACCACATCCTGAGGCAGTCTGTTTCACTGCTCGACCACTCTTACAGTTAGGAAGTTCCTCCTGATATTTAGCCGGTAACAACTCCCTTGTAATTTCCACCCAATCCAAAGCAAGAGAGAATAGATCTGCTCCATCTTCTACATGACAGCCCTTCAAATATTTGAAGACTACAATCATGTCCCCTCTAAGCCTTCTCGTTCCCAGGCTAAACATACTCAGCTCTTTCAGCCTTTCCTCATAAAACTTGGATTCCAACCCTCTCACCATCCTGGTTGCCCTCCTCTGGACACGCTCGAGCCTGTCAACATCCTTCCTAAAATGTGGTGCCCAAAACTGGACACAGTACTCCAGGTGAGGCCTGACCATAGCAGAATAGAGCAGAACTACCACCTCCCGTGATCTGGACACAATGCTTCTGTTAATGCATCCTAAGATTACTGTGGATGATGTTTTATACATTTCTGATTTAAAGACAAATTTGCTAAGTGTGCCCACACTCTCACAAAAAGGATTTGCCATATGCTTTGAGAATGACTGTACTGTCTCGCACCACGGTGAGCTATATTCCATAGGTGCTCTCAGAAATGGAGTCTTTCAGTTGGACTGCCAGGAACCAAAGGCCTGTAGAGCCAAGACAACTACTGACCAGAAGTCACTGGAGGTTTGGCACAGGAGATTTGCTCACCATGACCCAGAAGCCATCTTGAAAGTACAAACAAAGGATTTGGTAACAGGTATCAATATAAGTGAGTATGCCAATGATAATCAATTGTGTGTAAATTGTATAAAGGGAAAGGCAACTCAGCGTTCTTTTCCCAAACAAAGTCAGAGATGCTCAAACCAGCATCAACCAGAAACAACACTTATCTATTATCATTTATTGATGATTTTTCAAGATATGCCAACATCACGGGGGGGAAATGACAAGGGAAAAACATGCTTCTCTGAAAGGGGGGAGGGAGAGAGAGAAAGGCTGGCTGCTGTTTCCTGTAGGCGTCAGCATTTTGCAGGACTCAGGACACATTGGAGGGCAAGGGGGCTTTATTTACATTGTGCAATTTATTCAAACTCCATCCTTTTTAAAAACACTTCTGGCATAATGGACCACATCTACAGGAAACAGCAACCAGCCTCCCCCTCCCCCTCTCTCCCTCTCTCCCTCCTTTTCCCTGCCATTTTTTCACAGCAATCTGAGTCCAGCGATAATTTCATTTTGTTAGACTCATGCCACTTGTAAAAAAAATTAAATGCAAAACAACGAGGGAAAAAGTGGATCTTGCATACTAATGAACAGCAGAAGAGGCAGAATGGGCAGAACGACCTTCATATGGGCAGGGGAGTGACCTTCGAAGGGCAGCAAAGGGAGGAGGAAAATCTGAGGGAATCTGTGCACTTTTGAATTACCTTTGGCTTGGAAAGCAAAGCAAGGAGGAAAATTGGCACAAAATAGTCTCAGAAAACCTGGGAAAACAGTGACCAGAAAGTGAACTGAGCACTGAAGGGGAGGAAATCAATGCAGAGTGAAAAATAAAACCTGATGTAAATGCATGGTAAAAGTGAGGGAAAATGCAGAACAACAAAGAAGACCCAACAGACATGCATGATGAAAGTGAGGCTGTTAAGAGATACAAAGCCAGAGTAGTGCCAAAGGGATTCTCTCAAATTTATGGATCAGATTATGACCAAACTTTTGCACCAGTTGTAAAATATTTCATAATTAGGATGCTCCTACACATCGTGACTTCCAGAAACATGCGAACACAACACAGACATTAAGTCTGCCTTTTCACATGGCAAAATAGAGGAAGAATTGTACATGAAACAGCCACCAGGATTTACAAATAAAAAGAATAAAAGTCTAGTCTGTAAACTTCAAAAAAGGGCTTTATGGGTTTAAACAAACTACAAAAGCATGGTCGAATAAGCTGACCAAAATGCTAATCAATCAGGGTTTCAGCCAAGGCAAAGTTGACCCATCTTTACAGTAGACACAAAGATGGAAGATGGACATTCATTCTGACCTATGTTGACAATCTGATTATTTGCCATAAAAATCAAAATGACTGTGCTGAGATTATATCCCAACTAAACAAGGAAATAGAAGTCAAACACTTAGGCAATGCTAACTTTTACTTGGGAAATCAGATTGAACGGGAGCCAGATGGAAGTTGTCTTCTTAGTCAAAAGCAGAAAATACTGGAACTACTGGAAGGTGTTAATTCAATCCCCACACCAATGGAATCAGTCTTCAACAAAGAAAAGGTACCCAACGAACCACTGCCAGACAACAATAACTATAGAGCTGCCATAGGCAAGCTTCTATACTGAGCGATGACAACAAGACCTGACATTGCAACAGCCGTAAGTATATTATCCAGAAGGGTTAGCACACCCCCCACAAAGGATTGGACAGCAATTAAAAGGGTGATGAGGTACTTAAAGGGAACTGCACATTTTAAACTGAGACTGCCAGCAACTAGTAACCCCACACTGTTGGGATATGCTGATACAGACTGAGCTGGAGAAAGTTCAGATCTAAGATCCACTAGCATTTATGTATTTTTCTGTGGGGAGATGCTATAAATTGGGCAACCAGTAAACAAGAAATAGTTGCCCATTTATCTACTGAAGCAGAATTTGTATTCACTTCCAAAGTGTACAGAGAATTAGAGTGGCTTATAATGTTACTGGAGAATTTTGATATTAAGGAATCTTTCCCAGTTCAACTGCTAGAGGATAATAAGAGTTGTATAGCCTTCTCTCTTTCAGAAAAGGACAGTGAGCAAACAAAATACATTGGAATTAGGAACCAGTGTGTAAGAGTCCTGTAGGGACAAGGTGTTGTCAAGCTACACTACTGTCCCACTGAAAAAAATGGCAGCAGACCTTTTTACCAAAATGCTACCAACAGACAAATACCAACAACTTGCCCTCCTCTCTCTCTCTCTCTGTCCTCTCTGTCCTCTCACGCTGCACATGGCCTTCCATGGAGATACATGCAGGTCTCTCCTGTAGACACAATGCTCTCATACTCCTGCACACTTGATGCCGGACAAGCTGGCCATTCGTGATAGGGGAAGTACTCTTTAGATTCGGCTTCTCTCTCTCCTTTCGACTGCAGCCTGAATGTGAGCTGAATCTACTGGAATAAATGTAAACTTAACTTTTTTGCAACATTCTTCTTGGGAGATGTATTTACTGCACGAGTAGCACCTTAAAGACTAACAACATTTGTGGCGGGGTATAAGCGTTCATATTTGAAGAAATGAGCAGTGACTCACGGAAGCTGATACCCTGCCACAAATTTTGTTAGTCTTTAAGATGCACCTGGACTCTTACTCTCTGCTGCTACAGACAGACTAACATGGATACCCATCTTGATCTCATTACTTTCTGTGACTAGTAATGCTTTTTTTTTGTACGTGTATAGATTTTTAAAGAACTTTTTATGTATGCAATGTGTAATTATGGAAAAATATTTTTAAAAATATTTTAACTTTCTCATATTATGAAGCTTATATTTGATATGCATAATCCAACATGAGATCTGCAAGGTTTGTGATGAATAAACCACTATGAGACTTGGAAGATGGGCTACTAATATACATCCTACAAGAAGCGGGACCTGCGATACTTGTGGGAGGGAGTATTCCTAAAGGCTCCCGGCCTGCAGAAGCAGCTCTGCAGGTAAGCCTTCTCCCCTGCCCCGGATACTAGCGGCGAGGCCTGAGTGCCTCCCAGCCACCAGGCCCACTGATCTCCCCCCCGCTGATCTTCCCTCCCCCAGGCACTGGTGACAAGGCCTGAGCACCACCCAGCCACCGGGCCTGCCAATCTACACCCCCCCCAGACACTGGTGGCAAGGCCAGAGGAGCTTCCAGCCACCGGGCCCGCCACAGAGTTCCCAGAGCATTCTCTGTGCAAGCGCAGGGAACGCTCTTTTACTTTTGGGGGGATTTAAATATCCCCCATACAGTTTTTAAAATTTTTCAGATTTTTCTGCACACCTGGGAACTGCCCCAAATGTGCAGGAAAATCTCTCTGCCCCCCAAATGCCCCTTATGTGCGTATTTAGATATCCACACAGAGGGGGCAACTTGGCTATTAGATATATAGATGTAACAACTACTTCCATTCCAGTCTGTTGCATAGAGAATTGCATTGGAATGATTCATGATGGAATTCATACCTCCCTCCTATAATTATTCCCAAAATTATTTTCTCTTCATGTATCTAAAGAAGTAAGCGCTGACTCATGAAAGCTCATACTGAAATAAATGTTGTTAATCTTTAAAGTGCCTCTGGACTCTCCTTCCCCAAATTTTATGTAAATCGATTTACTATTAGCAAATTTATGTGAGGGTGGATGGAGCAAAATAGCCTTAGTGAACAATAGTGGGGAAATAGACTGACTCCCTATAGTGCAAATTACTGCTTCAAATGAAACAGAAAAAGTATCCCGGTGGACAACCAGAAAGTTGCTTGCTTCACAAAAACAAAACACTGGGAGGGGGATGTAAAAGAAACTTTACCAAAGAAGAGATCATAGCATCTTCCTCAGGAAGAGGAAATAAATGGCTGCACAAAAACTGTATTTGACTGATACACACAGGCAGCAACCTATCTCTGATTATTGGGGGACATTTTTATGCATTGCATTTTTAAATGCTGGTGTTTTTTTATGCATACCACTTGGAGTCCTGCAGTGCAGGAAAAGCAAGGCACAACGATGTTTTCTTTAAAATGTTTTAAAGGGTTTTTTAAAAGAACAAAATAACCATTATGGAGGGGTAGGACTTCTGTTTATGGTAATAATGGCATCATATGTCTATTCAACAGACACAAGTTAACACTATTATAATCAATCACTAACCACACAGCACTCTGACACAAGATAGTTGTGCTTGAGGGAATCCCCAAACTCTTATTACAGTGCAGTGAGACAGGATTGTGCTACCAGTACCAGGAGGCACACTGTCTGACTTCCTCACAAAACTCAGTAACTCACGTATGATCTTATCATCTAGAAAGGCCTTAAAATTAGTACATTCTTGTCAACAGAGTTTCAGTGAAAAATAACTCCTAGCCAATACGTCTCTGCAAAAGAGAAAACAGAATGAACACCAAGCTACATACAAAAATATGAAAAAAACCAGCCAGGCCACTGACCCTTCTAGCTAAGTACTGTCTACTCTGACCAGCAACAGCTCTCCAGGATCTCAGACTTTCCCCAAACCTACTGCCTGAGATCCTTTAAACTGGAGACATCAGGGGCCAAACCTAAGACCTTCTGCATGTAACATTATGCGCTTTACCAATGTCACAGCACATTCTTTACAAAAAATAATTTCATATGAAATTGCCTGTTACTGAGTCAGTCTGCTGGTCCATATAGTTCAGTATTGTTTAATTTGATTTAGCACAAGCTCTGCAAGGCCCCAGGAAGAAGTTTTTCCAACACTTGCTACCCTTCAGAAAGAAGGAATTCAACCTGAATACATAAGTTTGATCTCTGCCACTGAGCTGCAGCCTCTCCTGTAGATATTCCCAGATACCCTCCCATACATATTTCCTAATCTATTTTATTATTATTCTACTAAACTCATATAATATTGTGTTCTAAATGCTAGGCATCAAAATAAGGAGGCAGCATAATTTAAAACAAGAGTACAGATTAATAAATCCAGTTATTTTCTCTGTCTGGAGCTGCTGCAACAACTTCCTTTCTCCCTGTTCCTGCCCACACCGAGTCCTGCAGTAGACTAGGGCAGTCTAAAAATTGGCCCAGATTCAAGAAACAAGGCTGTCAAAACACCACAAATAGGTCTATCAAAGGCTGTCAAAACACAAGGGCTGCTTTAATGGTCTTCCATACCTCCGTGATTTCCCAGTTCATCCCAGTGTAACTGTAATGTATGCTGTAAAGTGAAATGCCTCCATTGGAAGTCCATGTTAAACTTCGTGCCTAGACAAGGATTGTAATCCAGCATTTCTGATTGGTTGTCTAAGAAGCACCATCCTATCAGGACAAACCTCAAACTCTTGGGGGGAACGAACCTTATTGGTTCTTATCCGTGTAATCTTATTGTAATTACTTATTTGTAAATAGGCGTGGCTAGATTTGCCGGGAATGTTTAAAAAGGAGCCAAGCTCCACTGTTTCTCTGTCATCTGTTGATCTGCAGTTTTGCTGTTCTGGTTGACTTTGAGCTGTTGCTGAATAAAGTTGAATCACTTTGCTGAAATCAAGTTAAGTGTCATACTTAACAGTAACAAAACTACCATTGGACTACTCAACCAAGATTGGTCCATGTTCCGTGTCTATTACGCCACTCTCACTGCCTGTCCTATCCACATATATTCAGAGAGTTTTGGTGGGATTGCAGCAGCCATGTAGACATTCTGTGGATGACTGACATGGTAGAGAAGGAAGAAGACAGTATTCCTGAAAACTATTGCAATCTTAAAACCTGACATGCTGGATCAGACCAAAAAAATCCATGCAATCTGGCACGCTGATATTAGTGCTCATACAGATGCCTTTTGAATCTCACAAGGAGGGCTGGTGGAGATAACTATTACCTGTCACTAGCCTTAGCCAATCATGGGTAATCTGCCTGTAAACATGGAGGTGCCAACTATCATTGGTAAGAGGCATTAGCAGACCTCTCATTCATGAATTTAATTTTTTTGTAAGCATGGTCATATACAGAGATGCAGCTAACTAGTATGGCAGAGCAAAGAGCCTTTGTGATGTCCAGGGGAACTCATAAGCTTGTGAAGGGGGTTGAATCTCTTCATTTAAACAGATGGACCCAGATGCCCTTTCACAAGTGAAGAAAGGAAGGGATAGTTTTGAGCCCTGTAGGATTTGATGAGTGAGAGACAGTGATGATAAAACAGGTGCTCTCAGTGCAGATACTGGCACGCTGCTTTGTTTTGTATACATGTGAATATGCTGTACACATGTGATCACTTCGAACTACACTTCTCTAGCATTTGCTGTCCATGGGGGTCCATGGGAAGTCATAGAAGTAGTGAAAGACTTCACGTTCCTGGGATCCCAGATCACTGCAGATGGTGACTGCAGCCATGAAATTAAAAGACGCCTGCTACTTGGGAGGAAAGCGATGGCAAACCTAAACAGCATGATAAAAAGCAGAGACATCACAACTGCCAACAAAAGTCCGTATGGTCAAAGCAATGGTATTCCCCGTAGTAATGTATGGCTGCGAGAGTTGGACTATAAGGAAGGCCGAGCGCCAAAGAATAGACTCTTTTGAACTGTGGTGCTGGAGAAGACTCTTGAGAGTCCTTTGGACTGCAAGGAGATCAAATCAGTCAATCCTAAAAGAAATCAACCCTGACTGTTCCCTGGAAGGCCAGATCCTGAAGTTGAAGTTCAAATACTTTGGCCACCAAATGAGAAGGGAGCATTCACTGGAGAAGACCCTGATGCTGGGAAAGATTGAAGGTCAAAGAAGAAGGGGACGGCAAAGGATGAGATGGTTAGACAGTGTCATTGATGCAACGAACATGAAATTGAGCAAACTTCAGCAGACAGCGGAAGACAGGAGGGCCTGGCGTGATCTGGTCCATGGGGTCGCAAAGAGTCGGACTCGACTGTGCGACTGAACAACAAGCATTTGGTTGCTTGACCTCCAAAATGTCCATTGTTAGCAGCCTTGCTCAGGTCTTGCAGACTGAGTTGTGGCTTCCTTGATTGAGTGAATCCATAGCTTTATTAGACCCACTAAAAGGTAACATTAGCTTTTCTATGTTAGGAATGAGAATTAAATTCTACATCTTCATGAAGACTGTTGCTGTGTAGAAAAGACAGTAGTTTCATGTCTTCTGAACTATGTTTTGGCAATAAAATTATCTGGACTTTTCCCCCCCTACAGAATTGCTCCTGCCAAAAGAGGGCAATTAACAAACTATTATGCAAACTCCAGAGAAAGTTGACAGGTTAGTCTGCTGTAGCTAAAAACAAAAGAGATTTATGACACCTTGAAGACTAACAGTGCTATCTTAAGAACCTTTTCCTAGAAGTAAGCCCTGTTGACTAGACTGCAGTAGGATTGTGAGCAGACCAGTTTAGGACTGCCCTGACAGATACACTAAGGCATAAGCTGTGCAGTCTGCAGAAAGTCATAACAAATCTGTTAGTCTTTCAGCTACCACAATAATGTTGTTTCCATTATTTTGCAGCAGGCAGCCCACTTCACAGAACCGTAAGCCCCTGAAAATTACTTACTTTCATCAACACTGTAAAGTTCTCTGTCTAGCTCTGGAGCCACACCTATATCACAGTAACATGCTTCAAAATCAGAGTGCCATGTACTTTCCAACCAAGCATTTGTAGATAGGACTGAGTGATAATCCATATGTAGACAAGGACTACACCTCCTACAAAGAGCTTCCATAGCATTTTACTGATTTCAAGACTAGCCATGCTTAGACTGTAGCAGGCAATTCTGCTGACATATGGGATACTATTAGGATACCAGCTGTGAACTAAAAATTTGTAATGTTTCATGAGGTACGATAAAAAGACTAAACAGGGCAAGGGCTTTTAAAATAAAGTTGCTTGCTGAATAAGAATAAATGTTTGGATCTTGCTTTGAAATTCTACATGTAGGCTAATCAGAAAGGAAAGGACTGAGGTCCCCAGTGTTTATGAGAACCTCGGCATTATTACAAAACCATTTTAAGCATACATTCTAAAGAAGATAAAGGCTATGCTAAAGTGTAGGAAACAAAACAACCTGATGAGATTCAGAATATGAGATTCAATCCTAAAGCCGGTTACACCTTTGCAGTTACGCATATTCATTTCAATAGGTTCAGAGGGATGCAACTTGGTTTAAGATTACACTATTAGCAAGCTATTACACCTATGAAAATCTCACATTCAGATCCTCTTAGGGTGGCACCCTGGACAACTCCATCTACCAAAATGGGTATGCTTCTGTAATGTGAGGCTTCCAGATCATCTTCCACATGTATGAAACCAGCTGTGTTCCAATGTCATCTAGTTTACTTTCCATGATCTACTGAAAATACTGTTACAGCTATCAGTGGCACTCATCTTCACGAATCTAAACCTTCCACCTAGAGTACAACTGGGCATGACACAAAATGTTCTCAATATCCAGTGATTTTCTTTAAAGAAAATTTTCTGATTCGTAAGTATATACTACAATGGTGCTAAGAATGCTAGGAAAGGTAGCCCTATTTTCTCTTCTACCACTAGAAGCTGGGGGGGGGGGCTTCACTCCCATCAAGCTCCCTACCTTTGCTTCATTCCTAGCAGCCCTTGATCAGAAGCCACTATGACACCTGGAATGGAAAATCCTTCCCACTTGCTGTTGCAGACACACTGCTCCCCTTGGGAGATTCTCAAGACCTTAGAAAATGTTATTATGCACAAGCCACACACAGCATGTTCAGCTTTCTGCTTTATAACTGAGCCTAACTATATAATATCTGTAGTTGTAATTAAATTACCAAATGGGGGGAAAATGCCTACTTATTGATTGCAGATTAAAGACATAATATGAAGAAATAGGTATTCATTCATTAACACATAAAGATTTAGATGTCTTGGGGGGATTGACTCTGAATATGTAACATTTTCATAACATTGTAAGCAATGGTTACTGAACAAATATGCACAAGGCAATACAGATCACAAGCATGTGCAAACGTTATCCAGCTGTGGGGTCAAGCGAAAAATGCCAATAATATATTCCCAGACTACCGGAAAAACAGAAGGCAAATCTTCACTTCAGTACTTCACTTTTATAATGTGCAGCCCTCTAAATTCCTTCTGTGCATTCTCAAAAACCTCATCTCCACTTCCTCTGCTGTCCAGACCCTGAACAACACTGCGAGTTTGCACCACCAGGCATTTAGATACGGTGATTACGGGGTGCCTCCTTTCCAGTTGCCCAAGCTCGCCTCCTCATAACCAAAGATCCCTGATAATTCCTAGGTGGGGAGGAGCAACACGCGTGCTGTGCACCGCTAGTAGGTGGCCAGCAATGCAAGAGCCTGGCAGTCCCCATCACAGGCATGCTTGGAGAGACATCCGGATACACACAGCCGACAGCCCATTACCGTTTTATGCCTGGGGGAGAGGAAATCTCACTGCAGCCCGCCAGGGAAGGCGATGCCATGATGAACGTATTATAGCGTGCTACTCTCTTCCGCCCGCCCGCCCGCCCCTCTCCTCTGCCAAGGCTCAGGAACTCCCTAACAAACCGCCCTGGCTATTGGCTCGGGGAATGGGGCGCTCCAAGGCAGAGGCTGTAGGCTGAGGCAGAAAAATCTAGGGCGGCGTCGTGGAAGGGGAGGCGACCGCGACCCCACAGGAGAGAAGCCGTCGCCGGAGGAGACCGCGACTGTGAGGAAGGGGCTCTCCCAGGCCGTCGCCGGAGGATGCGCAGTGCAAGCCAGCCGGGGGCCGCCGCCTGCCGCGCCCCGCTGGGGAGGAGGGGGCTCCGCAGAGAGACCAACCTGTCAGCAGGAGGGTGGTGAAGGCGGCTCCGCTGCGCCTGCTCTGGGACTGGGACCAGGAGCCCGCTCCACAGCGCGGCATGGCTTCCCGCTGCCGCCGCCGCCGCTCCTCCTCCGGCCGCCGCTGCATCCCCCGCCCGCCTGCTCGCTCGCTCGCTCCCCGCCCGACATGCCAGCAGCATCCCTCCCTCCTCCCGCCTGTAGAGACCGTCTCTATGGCAGCATGAAGGGCGGGCGCGCGGGAACGGGCCTGCTCCGGCCTGGCCTGCTCGCTTTTTAGGGGGGACGGTGAGGGTTGGGTGCTGCTTTTTCCTCTCGCCTTTTGCAGTGGGCGGGAGCCGGCAAGCACCTCCAGCGGAAGCAGCATGTCAGCCTCCCGCTTCCCATTTGATCCGCAGCCAGTTCCATTCCACAGGCTCGGGGTGGGCCAAGAAAGGTTAAAAATTCGGAAAACAGAAGGCCAGGGGCACCCTAAAGACTAATAACCCAGATGCCAAATTTGCTGCCACATACAGCCAGACAACACCATCTCTGGACCTAACATCAGCTAGGCCATGATCTCAGGCTCATTTACTTGCTCATCTTCTAACATTGTATATGCCATTAAATGCCAGCAATGCCCTTCCCTTCTCTACATAGGGCAAATAGGTCAAACCTTATCCCGAAGCATAAATGGACACAAATCTGACATCAAGAAGCACAAGACTGAGAAACCAGTAGGAGAACACTTCACCCTTCCAGGACATTCAGTGGGTGACCTCAAAGTAGCTGTTTTATTGCAAAGGAATAAAGAGAAGAGAATGGGAAATTGCTGAATTACAAGTTATTGCAACTGGGAACAAACACTCCCCCAGGACTTACCAGGGATATTGGTTTCTTATCTCACTACATATGCTAATCCCATTCAGTCCTTACATCTGTATTCTCACCAAGAAGGGCTATACATCCTCTTTATTCTATTTCTTATTTGGAATAGTGATTGTAATGTAATATAATGAATAGTAGAATGTAATGTAATTTGGAATGGTAGATTGGAATGTATTTCTCTGGTCTGCAGCCAGAGGGGACATAACACTGCACAACCAGTCACCCCACCTTAAAGAAAAGGATGCTGTTAGTTACCTCCATGCTTGAGAGGAGACAGATGGAGCATAACAACAGGGCCTCAGTTAATTACAGTTAAAGAATACATTTACATATCAATCTCCAATTTTGATACATTTATTTGCTTCACTATGTTTCCCCCCAGAATTAAATCTAAACAAATGGTGGCCATATAAACTAAGCTTGTTATTCCTGTTTGGTCCTTGCATCTGTTAAACATTTTCATTATGTTGTATGCAAATTTGCTGCTCACCCTCTACCAGCACTTTACCATAATTTTGTATTGCTTTATCTGGTTTTTAACTGTTTTACTATGGCTTCAAGCCCTTATTGTTAGCCGCCCTGAGCCTGTTGGGGAGGGCGGGATATAAATGTGAATAATAAATAAATAAAATAGGAATGGACTGGTAACTTCCATTTCAATGTATCTGAAGAAGTTTGCACGCGCACAAAAGCTTATACTTTGAATAAAATTTTGTTGGTCTTAAAGGTGCCACTGGACTCAAATCTTGTTCTCTAACCTTCATTCCAGTATGAGCTTTCTAGTGTCAGAACTCACTCCCTCACATACAGTTGAAAATAAATAATGGTTCTTAGTCTTCAAAGTGCCACTGGACCTTCTGTTTTGTTTTGTTATAGTAGACTTAAACTTGGCTGTCCCACTAAAAAAGTTTAAGACTCATTTACCTCCTCACAAACAGTGGTTCAACAGACTTATGATGACTACTTTGTGATTGATGAGGCCCTTCAAGAAACAAAGTGGGCATTCCAGAGTTAAGAGAGTAAGCCCTCCTAGACTGGTTAGGAGATTCCAGTACATATGATGAAGCGAGCTAAGACTCACAAAAGCTTAAATCAGAATAAATGTTTTTAGTCTCTTAAGTGCCCCCAGGGAAGGGGCTGTGGCTCACTGGTGGAGCATCTGCTTGGCATGCAGAAGAGCCCAGGCTCAATCCCCTGCATTTCCAGTTTAAAAAATCAGGAAACAGGTGATATGAAAGACCTCTGCCTGAGAACCTGGAGAGCTGCTATCAGTCTGAGTAGAAAATACTGATCTTGATGGACAAATGGTCTGGTTCAAGGCAGCTTAATAAATTCATGCTACTGAATTCCACTTTTATTTTACTGCTACAGACTGCTATCCATCTCATTCAAGACTGATAGTGCAATGCTATGCAGAGTTACTTCAGGTTAAATTGTTTCAGAGATCTTAGACTGGAAGAATCCATTTGGAAGCCTCTGCTCACAATGTATAAACACGTCTTGATTCCAGTATTTTACTGCTTTTTGCTTCCTGCCAGATAAAGTCCACTCCCTTTGAGAAGATGGATTCATCCCAGGCAAGAGGGATGATAATCAGAGTGCTCCATCTAGTGGTTATCACTTAAGGCCTGAGCTTTGTGCAGATAATTTTCTTCAGTTATTCCATGAAGGGGAATCATTGGTCTGTAAAATTCCTTTAACCAGTTTTTGAAACGCTACCACTATGTGAAAGGGAAAAAAAAGTATGCTGCAGCCAACAATGGTTCCATCATACTGTCTTTGAGGCTTTAAAAAGTTCATCTGCACCCAGACATAGTGAGGATATAAAGAAAGTGCAGACCCAGGTCTAAACAATGGCATAGTTGTCATTTGCACAAGAACAGCAGAGGACCTGCTATCCCGATAGTGCTATCGTTCTCATTTTGCACAGAGCAGGCTGGAGGCAGCATGAGAAACTGCCCAGTCTATATGCCCCACCTCTTCCAGATTAAATGAGGGTACTTTTCCCAAAATCTCTCAAATCCTGAAACTGGCACTGGGAAAGTCTAGACATGATGGGTTCAGTGACTACGAGACTTCACTCACTCTGCTTCTATCAAGCCACAAAGATCTGGCAACAATCCTTTCTCTATTGTGCTTGAAGTATCTATTTAGCATAATAATATATAAAAAATTTCATTTATCTTGTGAACTCCTTGGAAAATACATTATAACTTTTTCTATTTTATACTGTTGCCCTGTAAGGAGCTTATAATGCTCTCATGGACTTATGAACCATAACTAATAACTGGACTGTGCAATAAGTGTGCCAAGGGAATAGACTCTGTGGTGACCACGCGCTGATGCCAACTACTTGGACTACAGACATGCGTTCAGCTGAGGGAAGCCGCTTTCTGAGATGATGTGCCAGACCAAGAGTGGATCTGTGGGTTACCTGCCACCTCTCACCAGCAGCGCAGCAGGGAGGGAGCCAAGCACCCTAGCTGTAAAAATCGCACAGAAGCCAGTGACAGTTTGCTGTAGAGCAATGCCATGCCATGCAAAGGAGACCTGAGAATCTCTACAGAGACTCCATGAACAGACATCTCCTCCAGCATGCAAGCACCTTCCTTCCCCCCCCACCCATCTTCACCAGATGCTGCACATATGATCTCCAGCATAACAAAAGAACTGCTTCCATGAAGGGATTAGCTGGCTGACACTACCTGCCAAGCCCATCACCAGAGCAATCATTGGGCCATCAACACTAACGCTTCGGCTATTGTTTCCTACAGGTGCCACTGTTAGAATGAATAGAAGTAATATTGCCCAACCGTTAAGCCCCCAGCCTCCTGAAACCAGTTTTTGTGTTGAAATTTCCTGGGGATGTGGCTAGGAGACGTGACTAGAGGACACACACCCCTAGCCCAAATAAAGTATAAAAACAGGAGGATTTGCTATTGCTCTCTCTCTCATTTCTTCTCTACCTGACCCCATCCTACCTTGCTGACTCTCGGTTTAAGCTCTGCCCAGAGTCTACCACGTGTTCTGCCAGCCAGAATATGACCCTTTTTCCTTATACTCTCCCTTATTTTTCGCTGCAGGATTGCTTCATCTCATTGGACAGGTCAGTATCACCCAACCAATGACTTTCTCCTGCTAAGGCAAACATCATTATACCTTTCTGTCTAATTTTCCTAACTCTGTGTTGTTGTGTGTATGCATGTATTTTATTGTATGTGTGTGCAAACTCCCTAGTAAAGAAACCACTTCATTAAGATCTGGTCTCTGCATCTATTTCTGGGATACTGGACTAAGTAGGTCTCCTGTATACATAGGTTATTGTTCCCTTATAATACATAGGTTATTGCTCCCTTATAATCCTTTAATATTCATATTCCCCACATTTATTAATAAATTAAGGCAATTTGGCTAACTATACCTTTTAATATCTTTATAATGAATAGAGTTGGAATGAATTAATGCAGCATAAATTACATTTAGGAAAAAAAATATGAGCTTTAAAATGTAAATCCTAAACAGTTATACCCTTCTCTCTCTTTAGGACTGCAACATTGGCATGTGAGTTCAAAGGGACATAGTGTGCTCCCAGATACATTGGGACCACATCTTATTGACCATGAAATATGCGGCATGTTCTCAAAAGATGCTGAATATACTAATTCCAATAGATATGAAATTCTGTGCAAAGTAACATGTCCTATAACTCTGGTGCCATCAAAATGATCATTTGAACCCTTTTGGTACTATCTATCTTCAGGAGCAATAGATGAATAACATCCAAGAAAACAAGTATACTACAAAATCTTGATCCAAACACAATCTTGTATATATAATTAAAAATGTAGTATACCATGGTCATCCAGTCATTTACTATCTCCTGCCCAGTGATAAGGGGAGCTTCACTATTGCAGCAGATCAGAAATCATGGGGATCCCCCTTTAAGATGCATTGATACTTTTGGGAGGGAAGCCCATTAGTATGTGGAAGTAAGTAGGGGGTTAGGGTTGCCAACCTCTAGATGGGGCCTGGGGAGCTCCTACCATTGCGAATACTCTCCAGGCAATAGAGACCAGTTCCCCTGTAGATAATGGCTGCTTTGGAGGGCAGACTCAATGGCATTGTACCCTGCTGAGGTCCCTCCCCTTCCCAGACCTTGCCCTCCCCTGGCTCTACCCCCAAAATTTCCAGGTATTTCCCTACCCAGAGCTGGCAGGCCTAAGGGAGGAGGAAGCTAAGAAGAACAGAGCTGTGTAGGAGACTAATTCAAGGATTTTTTAAAACCAAATGTTTGCTCAAGACGAATACTGTAAATAAAGCTTTATTATATTAAGGATTGACTGAAGAATCCAAGGAAACATCACAGTGGGAAACAGTGAAGTGCTCAGCTCTCCACATCCCACGTGACAGGGAGATACAGGTGGTAGGCTAATCAAGTAGTTACAGGCATGTTTCTTGATGAAAGATTTTGGAGTATGGAAGATCACAACATGACTTATTCATGCAGTTCATTGGATGGCCTTGTGATATCCAGCAAATATAACGTAACAGAGAACAACTGGCCCTCTTCTATTACACTCGTTGCTGTGAATAAACAAGTCACAAGTACAATGCAGCTTTCATAACATTCTTAGGACTTCTTTTGTGTTGTCTAGTGCCAACTGCTGACCTTCAAGTCCTCCCAACAGACTGAAATAATGAATAAAAAAGGCATTTCTTTGACTGCTACTTCAGATACAGTACTCCATAAGTAATCGGTTTTTAACTTCTTAAATCTGAGGCCATTTGAAATAAAAAATGTGTTTTCTTGTTTTGTAAAAAGTTTTTGCTGACACATTTCTATTTTACTAAAGCAATGCAGCAAAAACAAACCCTTAGCCATTTACTTAGCCAGAGTTATACTACTGAAGAAATTTGTCAGGAAACGTCTTCCATAGTTTTATTTTATTTAAGAATGCTATTTTATGTACATGTGTTTTAAATTCATCAGCACTGTATATCTTTTTTTAAAAAAACACTGTAAACTTTGCATTTGCACAGCACAAAAGAACTGAATTATAGGAAGAAGCATTACTTGCCACAGCTTGGCATTCTTCCTTGGAAAATATATCACATGTTCAGAGAGGGAGGGAGGGAGAGGTAGAGAGCGAGAGAGGGCACAGAACATAACCTAAAATGGAAGCAATGAAAAACTCTTTTTTAAAAAAATGGAAAAACAACTTCACAGGCAAGTTGCTGAAGCAGCATTTCTGTAGCCAGAAAGCCATGCGTCTTTGTGACGCTGACAACATTAAAGTGGTCATCACTTGATCTGCCTTTAGGAGTTCCAAACAGTTTCTGTCATGTTGCATAAACAAGCCTTTAGCGGTGTTCTTTTTGTTGGTGAAGTGCTGTACTGGCAATTCAAAGAGATCTTGGTAAAGCTTTAAGACATTTGTAAAAGTGGGGAAATATTACAGATCTCAATGAATAATATCAGGTCTTCCAGGAGGATACAAATTCAGGCAAACTTAAGCTCTGACACTATAATTTTACAAATTAAACTTACCAGCTGCACAGTCAAATGATCGTATGAAGCCTGCAATAAGGACATTACTACCCAAGATCTGCATAATGTGCAGTCTCTCTGCCAGACACTCTGAAGAGCACTGCATACTAATGTATCATGGCATGCATTCTGATACAGAATTCTCTCAACTCCACCCCCTAAACATATTAGGTCATAATTACACATGGTATGGCTAAGTCTGATGAGGCTTTACAAATAGCTGAGGAAAGAAGGAAAGCGAAAAGCAAAGGTGAAAAGGAGAGATTTACCCAACTGAATGCAGATTTCCAGAGAACAGCAAGGAGAAATGAGGAGGCCTTCCTGAATGAACTAAGCAAAGTAATAGAGAAAAACGATAGAATGTGAAGGATTAGAGATCTCTTAAAAAAAACTGGAGAAATTAAGGGAATGTTCCATGCAAAGCTGGCCATGATAAAGGACAAAAATGGTAGGGACGAAGAAGAAGAAGAAGAAGAAGAAGAAGAAGAAGAAGAAGAAGAAGAAGAAGAAGAAGAAGAAGAAGAAGAAGAAGAAGAAGAGGAGGAGGAGGAGGAGGAGGAGGAGGAGGAGGAGGAGGAGGAGGAGGAGGAGGAGGAGGAGATTGAATTTATAGCCCGCCCTTCACTACCCAAAGGAGTCTCAGAGCGGCTTACAGACTCCTTTCCCTTTCCCTCCCCACAACAGACACCCTGTGAGGTAGGTGGGGCTGAGAGAGCTCTGACAGAAACTGCTCTTTTTCAAGAACAGCTATGCCAGAACTATGGCTTGCCCAAGGTCATCCAGCAGGTGCAAGTGGAAGAGTGGGGAATAAAACCTGGTTCTCCCAGATTAGAGTCCATGCACTTAACCACTACACCAAACTGGCTCACTAATTAGGAAGAGATGGCAAGAATACACAGGAGAACTATACAAGAAGGATCTCAATGTCCTTGACAACCATGACATTGTGATCACTGACCTCAAGCCAGACATCCTGGAGTGCAAAGTCAAATGGGCCATAGAAAGCATTATTAACAACAAAGCTAGCAGAGGTGACGGTATCCCAGCTGAGCTATTCACTTAAAAATGATACTGTTGAAGTTCTACACTCAATATGGCAGCAAATTTGGAAAATGCAACAGTGGCCACAGGATTGGAAAAGGTCAGTTTACATTTCAGTCCCAAAGAAGGACAATGCCAAAGATGTTCAAACTATCGCACAATTGCACTCATTTCACACGCTAGCAATGTCATGCTCGGGATCCTACAAGCTAGGCTTCAGCAGTACATGGATAGAGAACTGCCAGAAGTACAAGCTGGGTTTCGAAGAGGTAGAGGAACTAGAGATCAAATTGCCAACATTCTCTGGATTATAAAGAAAGCAAGGGAGTACCAGAAAAAGATCTACTTCTGCTTCATTGACTACGCTAAAGCCTTTGATTGTGTGGATCACAACAAACTATGGCAAGTCCTTAAAGAGATGGGAGTACTAGACCACCTCACAGGTCTCCTGAGAAACCTGTATAAGGGTCAAGAAGTGACAGTTAGAACTGGATATGGAACAACCGATTGATTTAGCATAGGAAAAGGAGTATGATAAGGATGTATATTGTCACCCTGCTTATTTAATTTATATGCAGAGTACATCATGCAAAATGCCAGCCTGGATGAATCACAAGCCAGAATTAAGATTTCCAGAAAAAAATCAACAACCTCAAATATGCAGACAATACCACTCTAATGGAAGAAATTGAAGAGGACCTAAAGAGCCTCTTGCTCAGAGTGAAAGAGGAGAGTGCAAAAGTTGTCTTGAAACTACTCAACATCAAGCAAACTAAGATCATGGCATCCAGCCCCATCACTCCTTGGCAAATAGAAGGGGAAGTCATGGAAGCAGTTACAGACTTCACGTTCCTGGGATCCAAGATCACTGCAGACGGTGACTGCAGCCATTAAATTAAAAGACACCTGTTCCTTGGGAGGAAAGTGATGGCAAACCTAGACAGCATAATAAAAAGTGGAGACATCACTCTGCCAACGAAAGTCCATATGGTCAAAGCAAATGTATTCCCAGTAGTAATGTACGGCTGTGAGAGTTGGATCATAAGGAAGGCTGAGCGCCAAAGAATAGATCCTTTTGAATTATGGTACTGAAGAAGATTCTTGAGAGTTCCTGGACCAAGGAGGTCAAATCAGTCAATCCTAAAGGAAATCACCCCTGACTGTTCCCTGGAAGGCCAGATACTGAAGCTGAAGCTCAAATACTTTGGTCACCAAATGAGAAGGGAGCACTCCCTGGAGAAGACCCTAATGCTGGCAAAGATTGAAGGTCAAAGAAGAAGGGGACAGCAAAGGATGAGATGGTTAGACAGTGTTATTGATGGAACGAACATGAAATTAGGCAAACTCCAGAGGACGGTGGAAGACAGGAGGGTCTGGAGTGATGTGCTCCATGGGGTCACAAAGAGTCAGACTCGACTGTGAGACTGAACAACTACAACAACAACAAATGTTAGGTCCTCTTATTGATGTATATACATAGATATGAGCACCTGCAAGAAACTGGGAGGAAAAGAAAATGACCCCCTTATCTTGCCATTTGGCTGGAGAGACGCATGTTGTATTTGTATTTTTGCCTCCTCCTTTGTCAGTCCAGATGGTCCTTTTCAGGCTGCATTCCTATGCATGCTTACCTACGAGTAAGCACCAATGAATATAGTGGGACTTCCTAGTAGCCAGGGGCATAAACTACGGAGGACAGCAGGGCTCAAGCCCCCCTTCACAGGATTTCCCAGAGGGGGCAATGCCTCCCGGGCTGCCAGGTAGCATCATGAAGTTGGTTAGGCTTAAACTGTGCAGTCTCAACCTCTCTGCTCATAAACAGACGGCCAACTGCACTTTCTTTCTCTGAGACCTTGGGACAACCTAGATCTGGCAATCCTACCCCCATCTCCTGCCCATGGCCAGCGGGGACCTGATAACCCTACATGCGAGGAAACAGTAGTTTTCAGCATACTTGGGTATTCTCCCAGGTATTTCTCTGACAGGTAATGACATACTACCTCTGTTCATCTCTTGGTTTGAAAACCCTACGGGGTCTCCCTAAGTCAGCTGCAATTTGACAGCACTTTCCACCATCATTATGAATTGGAGCAGTTAATTTCAAATTCCATCAGTTGTGGATAACATCTAAAGGTGTAGCCTAATTTCTTTTAAAAATTAAACATCAATATTGTTAATAGTCTGTTTTGGTGTGAGTCTGTTTCATGGTCTCATATTTTTTTCCCACTATCTCTCACAAGGTAGAACCTGCTGTTAATTTTTTCCCCCCTTGCTTGCTTCTTTGTTTGTTTCTTCCCCATCTTTCCCTGAAGGTTTCTGTCTGCCTGCTTTTGTTCACAGCTGTAGCATGTTCTTATCTTCTGTAACTGCAGCTCTGAAGCCCTCTATAGGTCAATGGTGGCAACTGAAAAAAAGGCACTCGCTTTTGCATCCTTGTATAAAATTATCCCTGTCAAGTCATCACACTGGTGTAATACATATAATACTTCCCTGGATCTATAAACTAGCAGGATACTTTAAAAGAGCCTGCCCAGAAGAGTTTGCATTTTAATTTAGAGCAAGATAGATGGGTAATATAAAAGAAGATGGAGAGGAGAGGGGAAAAATATACTAGCTTTTATGCACCCAAATCAGTAAAAAACACAATGCTCTGCAATAAATAGGGAAATGTCACTTGGCTTCTGCTACATGCTTGGGGAGGAATATGTTTTGGGGCAAAATAATGGGCCATCCTTTGTTTTGTTGTTGTTGTTTTGCAATCTATAACCAGTGATGCTTTCTGGTAATTATGGCTGTTAAGCCAATTAGAGGAGACTGAAAGGAAATAAATCTTGCTGTGCTGATGACAACTCTACTTTTCTCACTGCAAAAAAGACTGCTGCCAATAAAACTGACCGTATTGCCACTGGCAAAGGGACTACGAAGCTCAAGAATAAGTGTTATAATACTTATAAAAGATTAAATATTATTTTAAAAAAGTGTTATCTCTCACTTAGTACTATATTGCCTAAGGGTTTGGGTAGATGTCATTTTGTTATACATTGCAGGAAGCAGTTGGTACAAATCAGTACAGCTACTAATTCATCATTTAACCATATCAGAGCTTCCTTTAGGTTTTTTTCTTTTGCATAGTGGGCATTATGTTACCCCCTGGGATGCAGACTGACTCTTTCTAGCCACTTACTAGGAGAAGGAGAACAAACAAAGGTGATGCAGAGGTTTTGGCATGTCGCTTCCTGCAACCCTTTTCAAAGGAGTTTCTGTGGCAATACAGTTCCCTAACAGTTCCCTCCGGTGCCAAGTTGCCCTCCCTGAGGAACAAGAACAATCCCATTTAAACTCAGCTGGAGCTGGGCATAGAGAAGAATGTCAGTAGTTCTCTGTCCTCTGAAGAGGCCATTTTTGCAGACCCTGGAAGGGGACAGCTATGATTTCATCTTTCCTGCACAGATAGACAAAACACTAATTTAGTGAAGACAGGAATGATTATTTTCACCACATAGTAGATGAAGTCCATGCTACAAGCCTATGAAGGCCAGTGCCCATAAATCTTTGGGGTGTGCTGAGGATGTCATAGTAGCTAGGTGTCCGCTTTCTGTAGAAGGGACAGTTGTAGAGACATACTCATTCATCAGACACAAAATTACTGCAAATGATTCTGCAAAGTCTATGAGCCGCCACTCACTTACCTGCTCCATTTTGGGCTTCAATTTGTTTGTTTGTTTGTTTGTTTGATTTTTATCCCACCCTCCCAGCCTAGGCTAGCTTAGTGGCAGTCAGGCCCCAGTGGAAGTATCCTCATACTTCATTCTCTCAGCTGTCAGCCTGGCATTGCTATTGAGTCCCTCAGCCTCCTATCCTTCCCTTTCAATCAGCCCCAGGCAATGACAGTTCTGAGCCCTTGTTTGTGGATAGATTATCAGAACTGACAGTGCTGATCATTTCTTAGACAGTGCATCCCAGATTCTGGATGCTGAAGGAAGGTCCCCTCTGCAATTTCTTTTTGAACTAAAGGTGGAGGAGATCTTGTTCCTGCTGGTATTTCACCAATCAAGACACCTGTCTTTCTGAGGTGCTTTATGCCCTCGTGAGGAAAGGGTGAAATACTATTTTTATTCATAAAATTAGAGTCTACATAAATAAGAGTCTGCCTCATGTCCTGTCTTATTGGTGTGTCTAAGATCATCATACAACTAAGTTCACACAATGAAGACAAAGAGAGCAGCCTTTTAATTTGCAGGGCTATACGCTATTTGGATTTCTTTCTGTGATTTCCTGTCATCTATATTAATTAGGATTCTCTTCCTAAGCAAAGGATGTGAAGGAAATTTCATGGCTTGCTAGAAGTGAGCCATGATGGCATCTGTCTTTGTACATTAAGACATTTCTTGCTCATTCTGTAGCTTTTTCATGTTTAACAACATAAGAATGCATTTCTGGCTCCTAAGCTGAGGAGAAAGATTTCACTGAGTGGGACTTGCTGCTAAATAAATATGTTTAGGATTAGCATAGTAATAAGATGACAAACTTCCAGTGCTAGCATGTATATTTCAATATCATTTTGATCTATTCTCAGAATCTTTGCTTCTTTCCTTTAGATACACAGCCCTAGTCTTCCCACCTAGTCACCTGACCTTCCATTTCCTCTGGAATGAACTTTTAAAGCTAATACTTCTCTTTTTGTCTGATTTCCTTTTAAAATCCTTATTCTGGTTTACTATGCATAGTTTTAATTTAACACTAACACTTTCAGAGGACAGCGGAAGACAGGAGGGCCTGGCATGATCTGGTCCATGGGGTTGCGAAGAGTTGGAATCGACTGTGCGACTGAACAACAACAAACACTTTCCCCTAATGCCCTCTGCACTATTTGTATTCAGATTTTTTTGCGGGGGGGGGTCTTCATTCAGTGTTAGAGTGACAGGTTTCCATATTTCATTGATCTGATGTTATAATGCATTCTATATTATTCGTAGTTTTTAAAAAGACATCCAATCAATCTGTAAGAAAGATTTTTTTTAAAAGCAGTGGGCTGTATCCAAAGGTGCTCTTCTGCTAAACTTCTGCGTGTGGAATAGCATCTCTGTTAGTGAAGAAAGGGGCAAGTGTTTAGAGTCTTTTCTCTCCCTGCAGGCTTCCACTCTTCCCCCTCAGTTTTTTTGTGAGGATGGAGTTAAGATTGCTGGGGAAAAGGTCAGTAACCTCAGATATGCAGACGACACCACTCTGATGGCAGAAAGTGAAGAGGACCTAAAGAGCCTCTTGACCACAGTGAGAGACGAGAATGCAAAAGTTGGCTTGAAACGCAACATAAAAAAAACTAAGATCATGGCATCCAGCCCCATCACTCCTTGGCAAATAGAAGGGGAAGTCGTAGAAGTAGTGACAGATTTCATGTTCCTGGGATCCCAGATCACTGCAGATGGTGACTGCAGCCATGAAATTAAAAGACGCCTGCTCTTGGGAAGGAAAGCAATGGCAAACCTAAACAGCATGATAAAAAGCAGAGACAACACCCTGCCAACAAAAGTCTGCATGGTCAAAGCAATGGTATTCCCAGTAGTAATGCATGGCCGCGAGAGTTGGACTCTAAGGAAGGCTGAGCACTGAAGAATAGATTCTTTTGAACTATGGTGCTGGAGAAGACTCTTGAGAGTCCCTTGGACTGCAAGGAGATCAAATAATTCAATTCTAAAAGAAATCAACCCTGACTATTCCTGGAAGACCAGATCCTGAAGTTGAAGCTCAAATACTTTGGCCACCAAATGAGAAGGGAGCACTCACTGGAGAAAACCCTGATGCTGGGAAAGATTGAAGGCCAAGGAAGAAGGGGACGGATGAGATGGTTAGACAGTGTCATCGATGCAACTAACATGAAATTGAGCAAACTTCAGAGGACAGCGGAAGACAGGAGGGCCTGGCGTGATCTGGTCCATGGGGTCATGAAGAGTCGGATTCGACTGCGCGACTGAACAACAACAACAAAAAAACACCCTGGGGGGGTTATTTATTTATTTACTTAATTTGTACCCCCACCCTAACCCAGAAATGGGCTTAAGACAGCTGATACAGGCCAAATCTAAATATATAAGACAGTATCTCAGTCTTACCATCTTCCTTTGTTTTATGTTCCAGTAATTAATAAAAAGGAGCTGTGGTGGCTCAAGTGGTTAAGACACTGAAATGAGGCTGGAAGGTTGGTGGTTCAGCAGTTCAAGACCCGAGCGCCGCATGACGGAGTGAGCTCCCATCTCTGGCCCCAGCTCCTGCCAACCTAGCAGTTTAAAAGCAAGAAATTGCAAGTAGATAAATAGGTACCACTTCGATGGGAAGGTAACAGCATTCTGTGTGCCTTGGCATTTAGTCACATTGGCCACATGACCACAGAAATGTCTTCAGACAGCACTGGCTCTTTGGCTTGGAAACGGAGATGAGCACCGCAACCCTAGAGTCAGATTCGACTGGCTTTCGAGCAAGAAAACCTTTCCCTTTCCCTTTAATTAATAAAAGCCTCCCCCTTTAAACAAATAGATCCCAAGTATGTGTGTGTGTGTATCTATATATTCCCCTTTCAACCATTTGCATTATCTTTTCCCCCCCCAAAATAAAATTTGTTGTCTCAGGAAAATTATACTTTAAAACACCTGCTGAAGTGTCTTAACATGACAAAAAAAAAATGAGCAATGTGCTTGAAGGAATTCCACTGGTTATATTACCCATTAGGGATGGGCATGAACCAGAAAAATTGAGGTTCATTTTGGTTCATGGTTCATGGGGTCACACAAACCACAAGCCTTCACGAACTTTCCCATTCAGTTTGTTTCATGAGGTTTGTTGTTCAGTAAAACAGTCCCCCTGTGGGATAGAGATGCCAAATTCACAGCAAGTCTCCTGATGACTCTCCTCTACCTGTCCTCCAAGTCTGGTGAGGAGTGGATTTGGGCTGAGTTACAGCCCCCCGAAGCAGGTGCCCCCTGGTAAATGCTCTGGGGAAATCAGGTTCAGGAGTGTGTTGAATGGTCCCCCTGCAAGCTAGAGGCATCAAACTCACAGTGGACCTCCCTGGGATGCCCCTCTACTTGCCCTCAAAGTTTGATGAGGATTGGCTTTGGGGATAGAGTAGCAGTCCCTCAAAGTATACGCCCCAAGGAAAGTGCTCTCTGGGGAAATCACAGCCACAGGTCTAGGAGTGTATAGAATGGAACCCCTGCAAGCCAGAGGATCAAACTTGCAGCAGACCTCCCTGGGATGCCCCTGTACATGCCTCCCATAGACCAGAATGGAAGCTCTCTTTTTGACAGCCAGTGCTGCCTGTTGAGCTTTGGAGGGCCACTATTGGTGTTTCCAGGGCTACAGAAGTCCATCCCCCCATTGTTTTGATGATTGTAATTGATCTGCGCCAGCATGTCTGCCACGGACACTGCTAACACACATCACTATGAACTGCCCCGAACCTCCGAAAACCACATAGAGGGTTGTGAAAGGTTCATCTCACAAACCATGAACCAGGCAATTTTCGTCACGAATTTAGGTTCATGAGCCAATTCATGCTCATCCCTGTTATCCATTAATACAACATAGTTGTTCAGATATTGTTTGATGTAGTGCCCTGTTTTGCAAATGTTTAAACCCAGGGTCCCTTTATAAAATTACTCCATATTCATAACCCCATCTCAGCCCATTAAAAACCATCAGCTCTGCAGCTTTACAAGTACTCACATGTATGCAATCTTTTGCTGTTTGCAGGATAGAGTTCTTGCAGCTACAAAAAGCAGAAGAGTCAGAGGAGGAAGATATTATGAGAACTTTATTCCCCACTCCCCACCCCATACCCCAAAAAGCTGCCTGACATTTTCATTGCAAGTAGCAATAACTACAGTAACAAACCCTGCTTGATGGGGGGGAGAAAAATTTACCTGCCTCAGGATCTCTTCTTTCCATGGAAACAACTGATTTCCTCTCCCCGCCCCCATCAGGCATCCAGTCCACCCCACCTGTAGGAATCTGTCCCACACTTTAAGAATTAGGGATCTATTTGGCAAATTATGATGGTGTAACCACACTGAAATTCTCTGATGACATCCAAGAAGGCAATTCTTGTCCTTTGCACTAAGAGGAGACTAGAAGTAGCTCACACATGTTTAGGGAGGGTCGATTCATTTCTCCATGATCATAGAAAACAAGGAAAAAAACATTATAACAGGGAGCATATACCCGTGTCAGAAGGAAAGGTTAAATGTGTGTGGAATAGTAAAATGCAGTATGAACAGTTGCACCATGACAATTGCAAGCATGTCATGGAATGATCTGGTTATCAGCTACAAAGCCCTGAATATCCTTGGACTCACATACCTGCAGAACTGCCTCTTCCATTACATTCTGCTGGAACAGCTTTCCTCATCAAAACAAAGCCTTCTAACCGTGCCTCCTTACAAATGGGTAAGATCGACAGCTGCCCATTCATGCTCATTCTCAGTGGTGGCTCCCACCTTGTGGAACAACCTGCCTGAGGAGGTCAGGAAGGCTCCCTCTCTCTTATAATTCAGACAAAAGTGCACAACATTAAAGCTCAGGCATTTTTATAAAAGGATTAGAACTGTAGTAGAATGGAACAGTCTGGGAGGGCACTTTTATAATAGTGTACAGGACTGTGGTCTACTGCAGTTATTACTGTACGTATCACCTGCTTTTACCTCATTGTCTTATACCTTGTAAACCTCTTTCTGCATTGTTTATAAACTTTATACTATACCTCGCCTTAGTTTGTTGCTCGCATTGTTCTCTAATTCTGTCCTCCTAGTTCTACTGTATTGTTCATTGGTTGTTTTATGCTACCTGATTGTACTGGTTTATTATCCTATAATCCATCTTGAGTCTTAGTGAGAAAGTCAGACTATAATAAATAAACAAATAGCCTCTTTGACGATTTGGAGGTAGGTTCTGCTGAGAGAGAGTGACTGGCCCATTGTGCTTCGTGGCTGAGTGGTGGTTTGAACCTGGATCCTAGTTCAACATCCTACCACACTGTAACTGATTGTAATACAAGCAGGCAAGGGGTTAAGACTAGGGTTGCCAACCTCCAGGTGGCAGCTAGAGGTCTCCCACTGTAACACTTGGTCTCCAGATGACCAAGATCAGTTCTCCTGGGAGGAAACGGCTGCTTTGGAGGCTGGATTATATGTCTTATACCCTGCTGAAGTTCTTCCCTGCCTTCCCCAAACCCTGCCCTCCCCAGGCGCCAACCACAAAATCTGCAGGTATTTCTCAGCCCTAGTTAAGGGACAGATTTTTTTAATTAAAAAGGTAAAATATATTTATTTACGTAGCATTTAAAATGGGAGAAAGCAAAAGACTTATAACAATGGCAAACTATAAAATATATAAGAAATATCCCACATAACATTGCAGGCAAGGTTTCAAGCATATCTGTCATAAATCACAACATATTCCAGGCTTCTTCCAAACTACTCCCTTCAGCTCTATCTGAAAAGAGAGTCAAATTTGTATGTGTCATGTGGATTGAAATCTTACAGTGTGGATTGGCCAGACAGTCTGTCTTTTTAACTAATGAGAGGAAGAGGTTGAGAAGACAGGTAATCACAAAAGTTAAGTACACAAACGTAATGTCACACTATGCATCAGTGTGTGAGGAAGCACCAGTTTCTTGGGTATGGGTGATTGCCCTGTCATGACCTCTGAATGATCCAGTGGAAAAGAAATGTTTCTTTTCGCAGCAACATTTAACATATATAAAATAAGACTACCAATTGAACTAGGAAAGGTATTCTAAGTTGCATGGCAGATGTCATAAAACAATAATTTCATGGACAAAGATCACCAGTTGTGACAGAGACCCAAACAGAAAGGTTACAACACTTCTAAGAGAAGCCACTTTGCATGTTCCAGTCTTCCAGTCTTCATCCACCATAGAGAAGGTGCTAAAATATGCTGACATTATAAAGACAAAGCATCATTTGATATCCGGCTGCCAAAATAATACAGCTTCTGGGAGGTGCCCTACAAGGCTGACACATCTTTTTCCCAGCAGCCTCCACACTGAGGCTGTAATGATTTAATTGGACTTCAAGCTTGGGCTTCAGCAATCCTCTGTGAAAGAAGTCCACATCAGAAAGAGGGTAATCAAACTCGACAGAATTAGCACGGAGTTCTGAGCTTGCTGTGTATGCTCCACCCTAGCCCTTGGAATCTCCCCCAGCTGCAAGTCTCCCTCCAAATTTAAAATATCTTACTGTTTCTAGCAATTGTCACACATTTATGCTAGGTAGACTAAATGCTTTACCTACAGCCAATGTGAAGGGGCGACTTGCTAATATTCTGTTCTCAAGATGCCTCTGTCATTGTGCCTCTGGCATGATGATTGAGACCATTGATCACGTTTTGTGACCAGTGGTTTTCAATGAGAGAATTTTGGATTTCCCACATTTTGAGTAAGTACCAACTTGCCATTGAACCTCAGGCAGTTTCCATTTTGTTGACTGACATTTGTCCTGCAGTTACACAATCTGTGACCAAATTCTTTGAGACACTTTCCTGATAAATGTTAATGTGACAATCTCATAATTTTACTAGTGGCATAATTTTGTTTTATTAATCATTCTGTAATTATATTTGTACTATGATTTTACTGTATGGCTCAAGACCTCCAGTTGAAGGAGCTTATTGTTAATAAAGAAAAGGAAATAGGACCACCACCGTTCCTGCAACTAGTGCTTTATGCCTCACATTTTCCAAATTAAAAATGGATGGAATAATTAAGAGATCTTTCTCAGCTGACCTGTAAGAATTAAGGAATGGGAGGAGATGAAATAGGGAAGGCTCGAGGACAATGAGGAAACTGGAGACAGAACAAAACAATACAGAAATTAAACATGTGTGTCTGAGAAACTGACTGTTAATGATTGCTCTCCAATTTTCTCAATCACAGCTATTTTCTTTTTCATTTAAATCTTTAATTTGACTGGATATGTTTGTAAATAATAGATAATTAGACATATCAAGCTTTGTTAATAGCATCAGGGACTTGAAAATGCCAAAATCATCAGAAATCTCTCCCACAGCCCTGTAACAACTTCATTCTCACTATTATTGGCGACATTTTAGTTCCACAAAGGACTAGAAATGGTTTCCATGGAAACTAAAGATTCAGCTACATGCATCCTCGAAACGGGCAAATAAGAATCTGTTTTTTGCTCCTGACCAAATACTTAATGTCACACATGTTCAGAGGAAGACCCTGGGGTATAATAAGGCTTCAAAAGATGTTTGAAAGGATACCATACCTTCTACAATATAACTGAGATATGGGTATACAGGAGAAAAGTAACTGCTCTGACTGAGGTTTCTCAATTCCCACTTGCAAGAGCTTCCCTGTTCTGTTAAATCAAAGAGAAGTTCTAAATTTACAAAAGGGTATATTTGCAAAGCTGGTCCTCCATAGAAAGAGGAAGTGAACTGATGCAATCAGGAACCTCTTGTGCACAATAGAAGATACTTGGAATTGTTGTACCTCCAACTGTGTGGTGTGATTGATAATCATGAAAAGACAAGATGAAGCTGAAAGGTCCATGGACAAGAGTCTATTAAACACTACTACTGCATCATCTGTCTTAATTTCTGTGGCGTTTGCTCCAGATACAAACAGCTGATGAAGAACAGGTGAAGAAATAGAATGGGCGGCAATGGAAAAGTGTCATATCTCTGAACATTGTTGCCAGTCCACTTTTTTTGTAAAACATTGCAGTCAAAAACATTTTAATGTTTGTTCTACAAACATCAGTAAACTAGGGACCATCCCCAAAGAAGTGCTGCTCACAGGAAGTGGGAGATAGAGAAAGCACAATGTACCTAAATTAAAGCAAATCCATTAACATTTGGCTGAAGTAGGGTTGCCTTACTAGCCTCCTAGAGGAGCCTGGTGATCTCCTGGTGAACCCCAGTCAACCGAGATCAGTTCCCCTGAAGACAAGTTTGCTTCGGAGGATGAACTCATGCTTTGCTTTGGTGGATTAACTTTAGATGATGCTTTGGAGGATGAACTCATGGCACTATACCCACTGAGGTCCCTCCTCTACCCAAATCCCACCCTCCCCAGGCTCCACCCACATATCTGCAGGAATTTCCAAACCTGTAACTGGCAACACTAGGCTCAAGTGCTGTATACAGTGGGTTACCATTAATTTGCCCTTTGTTGCCTACATGTGGGAAAGGAGACAACCAAGTATCATTTCTCTGGGCCTGATACAAACTTGTAAAACATCCTCCCTCCACTTCCCTCCTCTTCAAGATCCTCTCCTGTACCTATAATTTCACAAGTTATGAAATAAAATTTGCTGTTTTATTTCTGAAATGACATATACTAAGCTACAGACCCTCCCTAAATATCTGTAAGAAAACTCCCATTCCATTTGCGAAAGAAAGGGAATGCTGACTTGGGTGTTACCACCAATAGCCTGCCTCGATGTTGGGGAAATTAGCAGGGGCGGCCAGAGGGGTATCAGGGATCACACACCAGTAGGAAGACTCCAGAACTGAAGAGTAAGTTAAATAGTTTTTTATTGAAAAGTTTCCCTAACTACAAGCATACTAAGCATTCAAGCAAGAGCAAGCAATTCAGAACTAAGGAAATAGAGGTGATGATAGCGAATAGAAGGATCAGTTATGGGGTGATACTACCTGTCCAGACATGCAGAGGTCCTTGAAGATGAGATTATGGCCCAAACTTAGTTTGGGAGTGAACTGGCAGTTGGCATCCGGGGCTGACACACACTCTGAGGCCATGTGCCTTGACTGAGATAGACACTGGAAAATAATACAGACCAATGGGAGACCTTGAGGTGAAGACAAAAGATTACCTGAACCAATGAGGGGCCCCAGGAGGTGTGATGCCAGGAGGGGCAGAACCTAGGTGTGACTAATGAGGTCTCAGAAGGGCAGAGTGATGATGGGATTAGCTACGTGCTGGGTGGCTGTACTGGAGCTGGTTGAATGGGTTTGAATACCATTGATGGTCCTGCCATGACAGATTGAATAGGTTCCCAGGTTTAGACAAAAGATGGGAGATGGGTCCCTGATTAGTGTCAGGAAGGATCCCTTAACATTTGAATATATGATTGGTTTATCTTGGTATTCTGAGGGAAGGAGCAGGAAGGACAGTTGGGGAGACAAAGGATTTCCACATAGACATAGGTTTCACACATAACGGCTAGGTGAAGTTCTGGAGACAGAAGGGCTATTTGCCAGGTGGCCTCTGAATAGCCTTTGTTTGTTTGTTTGTTAGATTTATCCTGCCATCCACACAAGCGGGCTCAGGGTGGGTAACAACAACAGATTTTAAAGGGTCATTAAAATGTAGATATAAATGTAGAAATGCAAAAACTTTACCTGGTGGAATGGCCATTATTTCATATGCATACCTTGCTGGGTGAGGGGAAGACTGGAGGTTGGCTTCAAGGGTTGCTTTGTGCCACCTGAAAATGGAGCCCCTTTCCCCAGAGCTTTGGCTTGCTCTGTGGTTCAGGCTGAGAATGCTTTCCTTGGCCTGAATTTGTGGGTCTCTGGTTCAGATTAGAAGTGGGGTGCCCTGTTACTGGGGCTACCCAAGAGTAAGGCAGCACCTCTAGGCTACATGGGCCACAAGTTTATCTTAAAGAATTCTGATCATGATGCAGTAGTTGGTGTCATAATAAATAGTCCAGAGAGCTACATTTTTTTACACTGCTCTCCATTAAGTAATGACACCTACTCACCTAGGGAAAAGGAACTACTTTCTGGACCTTGAATCTTCCTAAGTAAATATTAGAAGTAAACTATTCTGAATCATTGCAATTTTTAATTTGAAGTCCTACCTCCACACTACCCTTTTAATTTTTTAAAAGTACTGTATTTTAAAAGTGCTATATTTTAATGTTTTAAAAGTGCTATATATTTAAAAGTGCTATATCACAATACAAGAACTCGTGGGCACTCAATGAAATTGTTGAGCAGTCGGGTTAGAACAGATAAAAGGAAGAACTTCTTCACCCAAAGAGTGATTAATACATGGAATTCACTGCCACAGGAGGTGGTGGCAGCTACAAGCATGGACAGTTTCAAGAGGGAATTAGATAAACATATGGAGCAGAAGGTATAGATAGGAACTTTCAGTCTGAGGAAGGTGATGCACTCTATTCTGGGTGCTGGGGGGGGCAGCAGTGGGAGGGCTTCTAGTGTCCTGGCCCCACTGCTGGACCTCCTGATGGCACCTGGTATTTTTGGCCACTGTGTGACAGAGTGTTCGACTAGATGGGCCATTGGCCTGATTCAACATTGGCTTCTTTTATGTTCTTATGTTATATTCTTATTTTGTTGACATTACAACAACTCATGGCTAGCATGAAATAGTGGCAAGACCCAAACAACCAGTTTCATATCCTGCTCAGGCATGGAAGCTCATCAGGTGACCTTAGGCCTGTCACAAACTCTTAGCCTAACCTACTCCACAAGGTTGTTGTTGTCAGGATATAGTGGAGGAGGGGGAAGGGTGTGATAAGCTGACTGGATTTCAGTTAGCAAGCTGTGGGACAGTGGGATATATATATTTTAAAAAATAATTCCTAGTGCCGGTGGACAACTTATAATGTGACGTGAAGTACAATCTTACCAAACAAAATCTCCAGATTTGATATATTCAGAGAGAATGATATCACATGTAAATGGGAAGAAATGCCATCACAAATAAAGCTTTCTGACATGTACGAAACATAGTGCTAGAATTGAAATAGAACAAACTAGATATTTTGCTGGAGTTTTGATAAGTGAACACTTGTTGAAATATGAAAATGTCTAATGAAGGCACACAATCTGGGTGTTCTGTGACAGAGCAGTGCTTCCAGGCATGGCACATCTTGGGTACTGTGGTGCCTGCTAGTTTGTTTCTGGCTGTCAACTTGAGTCTCGGAGATAAAATTCACAGGATCTTGACTGGATCAGAATAAAACAGGGAGCTTTGAGTGCTTCCTACCAGTTTACTGACATGCAAAGCACTAGCTGTGTATCTTTGGCTTGGCCATCGAACAGACTTTTTGATGTCTCTGGACTTGGCAAATTCTCTCTGTGTTTATTCAGAGAGCAAACCCGTCTCTCCTTTCATTGGAGACTGAAACCAAACAGTGTCTCTTCCTCAAAGCAAAAAAACTAATCAAGACTCCCCTTCTTCAATAGCCATTTTGCAGCGGTGTCCACAATACTTTCTCAAAATTCCAAAAGTGGCCACAGACTCAACAGGGTTAGGCCCCCTTAAGACAGAGTCATATAATATGCACATAATGTGTAACTGTACTTACGTAATATATAACTATAGTTATGTAATAATTCCATTGATTCTGATACGTTAATTTTGAAAGAATCTTCCTCATGCCTTCTCTGTCCCTACAGAATACTTTCTATCCCACTCATAATACCCTACGAAAAATTATTCATGTATCTCAGAGCCACTGTATGAGACTTTACCTTGACAAACAGCTTATATCCAGTTCACAGGTCACTGGAGTATTGTTTCTTCTCCTAGTTCTTCTGCTACAAGAGTGTCTCTACAATTGTCCAGCTTAACATTTTTGCATTGCATTAAGCTGTTCCAATGCTTTATTAACACATTAACTCAACCTCAATTTCAGCTTCCACCTAACATCAGACTACATGGTACCATGGCTGTTTGTCATAACATGATCCCAGTAATTATCCTGTGAGAGGGCTACAAGTTTTTGGTACTATAAATGTGGGAGTGTGAATTCCCTGACCCATATTTTATGCAGATTTTAGTAAAGTCCCACAACCAACAAAACTGGTTCCTACTTCCTCTACAGAATGTGGAATAAATCATGCCTCTATGGACTTACATACACAAATATTCAAGAAAATGAATCAGGGAAAGGCTGATATCTCTGAGCCATTATAGCCAAGCTGTTTTCTATGCTGCTTTTGTGAACTTCATTCTTTATCTCTGACAGCAGATTCAATTCAAGATGACTCCATCAGGGAGACGGTAGAGGCTGTTATTACCAAGAATGATAACATTTCTACAATCCCAACTCTCACTCAAAGGCAATTGTCGTATATATTCCCAGCTTTAAAATGTCTAGCTAGTGAGGTAACTCAGAAAAAAATGTGCAAATAATAATAATGACAACAATTTTAAAATCGGAAACAGAAGTTACAGTATGTTTTCTAATAGTTTGGAGACAAAGATACAATCAAAAGATGTTCAGTCTAAAATGTTGGTCTCCCAGGAACTTGAACAATGTGATGGACTTGCTAATTCTGAGAGAATCTCTTTCTCATCCTTTCCTCTCACTCCTACAGAAACTCTTCTTTCCATTCACAGTATTCTGCCAAGGATTACTCTTATATCTCAGGGCCAAGTTAGAAATGATGGGTTGGATCCAAACATCTTTTTAGTTCAATCTCATCCATTTCTCCTCTTTATTACAGCTCCCATCATATATAGCCTTTGCCTATGCAGGTCTCATGCTCCCCAACAAGTCTCTTCTTGCTTTTTCCAGAGTGGAAATACTGGTTGGATCCAACCCAATGATGTTATCTGTGAAAATATTCCTCACTTTAAAAACAACAACCACCTCCACCACCTGTGTAGGGACTCAATTGGAACTGGAGCCATGGCATGGGGTTCTTAAGTCTCTCCCCATGCCATTTTTATATTCTGAATTGCCCCATGGGGAAGCTACACAGACTGGAAACCTTAACTGGAACCCACCCCCACAACCTATATATCATTTGTCTGGGACCAGTTATGTTTGTCCCAAACCATATATAAAGGTCAACATCAGCACCTTGAATTGAGCCCAGAACTAAACTGGGAGCCAGTGTAGATGGGCCAAAACTGGAATGACATAGTCCCTAGAAACCATTCCAGTCAGCATCCAGGCTGCAGCATTCTGCATCACTTGAAGTTTCTGAGCATTTCTCACGGGCATCTCCATATACAGTGCATTGCAATAATGTAATCTAAAAGTAACCAGGGCATATAAGACAGTGGCCACCTCTTTTCTGTCCAGGCAAGGCTGCAGCTGGCTAACCAGTTGAAGCTGGTGAAAGGCAATCTTGGCCACAGCTGCCACCTGCTGATCCAGCAGTAAGCTTGGGACCTGTTCCTTCAAGGGGAGTGCAGTCTCATCTAGAAGGGGTGACACCTGAAATCCTGGGTCAGACCTTCAGCACACCAGTAGCACTTCCATCTTGTTGGGATTAAGATTAGCATAACCTTTGTCCTTACAAGTAGACTGAGCAGTGAAATGAAAGGCTCACATGTATTTGTGAAGAAGGAAGCCAGTAAAGACTTACGTGTAAATGCAAGGATCACCAGGACCATCTTAATTCATATTATAACAAACCAGACTGTCAATATTAATTGACCATGATGAGTGATGTGTGAAAGGATCCTTATTATGTCAGACACATTAAAAACCTGCATAGCAAGAATATGAAATCTCATGTTTTGTTTTTTTGCTCTGATTCCAGCAAATGTAGTTTAAGTGAGCTGCCTCTTAATTCAGGTCGGTAGACTTGTTGGTCAGAAGCAGCAGATTTTGGTTAATGAAGTTTTGTCTAAAGAAGTGTGTTTTGCACGCAGAAGCTTACACTTTGAATAAAACTTTTTTGGTCTCAAAGGTGCCACTTGACTCAAACTTTGTTCTGCCTGCTAATATGTTTGATAGAGTTTGGAAACAGAAAGCATTGCTATATCTTTAGCATCAGTACATGTATTGTGAGAAATATGGTGTATGTTAAGAGAAAATGAAAAAGATTAAGGTCTGGTAACCACAAAAGAAGAAGTTAGTAATTTTCCTTTGTAATAAGGAATGACATTTGTTGACAAGTTTCAACCTGAATTATTATAACATGTAATATTACCCATTCAAATCATTTAAGATTCTGCATTCAGATGTACTACTCATCCTAAACTGTTTGGCTTCTTGTGTCCTAATTTTGCATAGGATCAGAGTACTCATGCAATAAATGTAGGAACTACACATGTAATATGTGTAGAAATTAATCTTAAATATATATATATTTATATTTATCCCTAGAGTTACCACTTTGTGTGTGTGTGTGTATAGTGTCATCAAATCACAGCTGACTTATGGTGACCCCATAGGGTTTTCAAGGCAAGTGATTAAGCAGAGGTGGTTTGCCCTTGCCTTCCTCTGCAGAGTCTATCCCATCCAAGTACTAACCTTGCTTAGCTTCCAAGATCTGAAGAGATTGGTCTATACCAGGGGTGTCAAACATAAGGCCTGGGGGTTGGAACCAGCCCATCCAGGGCTTTTATGTGGCCTGCAAGCAACTGGTGCAAGGGAGGGAACAGGGGGCTGCTCAGAGGTGGGTGGGTGGAGCCACTCCAATTGCAGCTTCAGCATGGCGGGACAACCACATCTGCATCAGTCAAGCAGAACCCCCTCACTTCAGGGACTGGTTAAGTTTTGAGCAACTGCAGCCGTATTCATACCTCTCAACTTGGCCTGCAGCTCCCGGGATGCTGTCCTGGATGGCCATAGGGAATCAGCGTTTGCAGGTGGGGAGGTACAGCCTCTGTTGGGGAATGGGAACATCTGCCCACCACTGCACTGCTGGGTCTCCAGGCCACCCATGTAGGTTTTCCACTGCACCCCCCTCCCAGTCTATGGGGCCCTGCAGTGAGGACACACCAACTTGGAACTTACCAGTTGCTGGAGTTTGTATCTCCAGTACCCGGCATTACGTTTTATGGCACACGTGGCCCGGCCCAACAAAGTGACATTTATGTCAGATCCGGTCCTCATAACAAATGAGTTTGACACCTCTGGTCTGTACTATGCCATTCCACATCCCACAGTTAGTGCTTTACAGAGGTGAGATCATACCACAGCAATGAAAATAAGCTCTCATCTTGAAGTGTTTATTACATCTTTGCCACAATTCAGCAGACCTCTTTGAAACCGCAGACGTATGAAATCTAGGGAAGTTTTGGGTCATTAAAGGAAAGGTCTGAGTGGTAAGACCTCAGCATTACAGTGAGATGGGTGAGGTTTCTTCTCTGTCCTGAAGCGGCTAAGTTTACCTGCAAAATTTCAGGCGCTCAAGGTGGGTAACCTTTTCATTCCTCCTGTGGATCAATTTAGACATCTGAAGTTGAATCTCTTCTTTTACAGAAGGAAAAAAGAATCTTGTGTCAGAAAGTTCCAGGGCAGTTAGCAGAGCAGTTGGCCAGAGAGAAGGCACAAGCAGGAGAATGAAGGACTGGTGAGTCTGAACAAACTCATGGACCAAATGTGCTAAATTTGTAGATGGGAAAGACAGCAGGAACTGGCATGAAAGTGCCTGTTTAATTTCAGCTCCCATCAGTGGGAGCTTTGCTGCTACCTAGGCTAAACTTTCATGTACAAAACATACAAACGAAGGGTCAAATCCACAGGCAATGTCTCAGTGGCTGAATATGATGGTTTTATGTCGTTTGAAAATTTAGGCGAATATAGATTAGCATTTAGTGTTCTAGCATTGTTTTGTATGAATTCTTAATATATTCAGATATTATTGACTCCATTATCTTCTCATAACTAAAACCAAGTAATGTTTGAGCTTTCAGGAAGTTTGACAAATGGCAAACTACTTAAATAACTATTCAGAGCCAACTGAAATGTACTCAGTGGCATTTACTCCCAGGAAAGTGTTTTTAGGATTGCACTGTAATGGTGGTGGAAAGTGCCATCAAGTCACAACTGACTTATGGTGACCCCGTAGCATATTCAAGGTAAGAGACGAACAGGGGTGGCTTGCCATTGCCTGCCTTTGCATAGTAGCCCTCTTCTTCCTTGGTGGTCTCCCATACAAGTACTAACTAGAGTGGACCCTGTTTATCTTCTGAGATCTGATGAGATTGGGATAGTATGGGTCATCCAGGTCAATCCTAAACAGAGTCATCACCTTTTAAGCTCATTGACTTCAATGGATTTCCATGCATCTAGCTCTGCTTAGAATTACACTAAGCAGTTGCATCCTTCTAAATTCATTGAAGTCAATGGGCTGAGAAGGTAGGGTTACCAGCTCCCGGAAATACCTGGAGATTTGAGGAGTGGAGCCTGAGGAGGGCGGGGTTTGGGTAGGAGAGGGACTTTAATGGGGCATGATGCCATAGTGGCCTTCCAAATGGCCATTTTCTCCAGGTGAACTGATCTCTGTTACCTTGGAGATTAGTTGTAATCCCAAAAGATCTCCAGCCATCATCTGGAGGTTGGCAATCCTATTAGAGGGGCATAACTAAATTTAGGATTGCACTATAACACCATAGTCCAGCATGTATACGGCAGTACACAACTATAGCCCCTTTTCTCAGGAAAGAATACAGGCATTCTCCTTTTTACTATGCAGAACTTAAAATACAGAGGGAGAGGGAGAGAGAGAGAGAAAGTTGATGTTCTGTGGTTTGCCGCACAATATGGGTTTACTCTCAGGCAGCTAGCTCATGATTTTGCTGTATTTGACTTTATCTGCCTTCCCAGTCTCTTTTACTTGGATCTAAATTGCTCTTAAAAGGTACCCATTATAAAGGTGCACCATCTCTTTCAATATACATAGAGACTTAGCAGTTACTGTATTCAACTTGCTATCTAATTTAAGCACAGTTCCAAAGCTGTCAAGCAAGGCATTTCTAAAAGACACAAAGCATATCAATGCTATGAACTTCCCTTTTTTTGCAAGCTAGGAAAGGAACAGAACAAAAATATCTGTGACATTTGCACACTTGTGGCACATCCTGGAAACACTAATTCGGGGAATCAGATGTGCTATTGCAGCAAATCCTATCTTTGTAGTACATGTTGATTGCACCCAGTCAGTCCATAGAAGTGAGAAGGGCCATGGAGTTTGGTATCTGCATCTACACAGCTTGCTTCTTACACTGAACAGAAAAAGTGGTTTCAGCAGAAGGGGTAATTTCCCTGGATCACTTTCTGCATTGCTTGCCATGCACTACAGTGTCACAGGAACACAATTGCCTCCTGAGTTGTGGGTTGGAATAATCTAGTTTCATGGAGGTCAGTTCTGTTCAGACCTACTAGACTTTTTCATGTGTGGAAGGACTTTTATCAATAGGTCATGACTTCCTCATCTCCCCATTTCTGCTGCATCCCCAAATGCCCCCTGAAATTGGGACCCAAATACCCCACTTCCTAAATTGGGTTGCTGAAGGAGGGAAAGTCACAAAAGCTCAAGTGGATCAAAGCCAGGGTTTTCACCAGAATGCTTTCAAAGCAAGGGACTTTGTGAGATCATAAGAAAACAATACATTATATGTTCAGAAGGTTAACATACTTGTTAGGCTACACAATCCTTGTATTAAATTTAAGTTACTTTTTTGTCATTATGGTATATCATATAAAATGTAAGACTGCTACACTTCATCACATAAATAAGAAACCACTCCTTAAAATAAGGAGGCATCAAGCCTAATTCCATCGGAGGGACATCTTTCAAAAGTGATGGCCTCTCAGAACAGGGTTCCCACCCCCCTAGTGGGGGCAGGGGATTCCCGGACCCCAGCTCCCATCACTGCTTGGAGCGGCAACAAGAAAAAAATTAAAGAAAGAATGGCCATCAGGCCAATTATGTGACATCATTTTCAGTCAAAACCAGAAGTGACATCAGTCCATGAATCACTGAGGTATGAATCCTATGAATCCCAGAGAGGTATGATGCCACTTCCAGATCTTCTATCACTGAGAGCTTCCCTTCATGTCTTCCCACCCCAATCTCTGGCTGGTTGCCAGGCTGTGCTTGGCAACCCTATCCTTGGGAGTGTTCAGGCCACCATGTGTGCTTTAGACTCATGTTAAAATCTTGCCGGGAAAAGTTATTGATGCCATTAATGAAAATAATCAACTCTTGCCTGATTGACGGTAGCTTTCCCTAGGCCTTCGAAGGAGGCAGTTATTAAACCTCTGCTCAAAAAAACTGCTTTGGCTAGGGGTGAGTTGACCAATTACAGGCCAGACTCCAATTTACCTCTTCTAGGGAAGGTGATACAACACGTGGTGGCACAACAACTTCTGGTTTTCTGAATGACACATCTGTCCCTGACCCATATCAATCTGGTTTTGGGCCTGGGTGTGCTACTGAGATGGCTTTAGTTGCACTGGTGGACAATTGCACTTAAAGTTGGACAGGGGACCATCTTCCCTGTTGATATGATTGGACCTCTCAGCAGCCTTTGATATGGTTGACTAGGGATGAGCACGAACCAAACCACGAAGGAAAATTCAGGTTTGTGGTCCAGGAACTGAAGTCTGTGGTGGTTCCACAGTCATAGACTTCCATGAACTTTTAAGGCAGTATGTGAGGTGTGTGTCGGTTCCTGGCTGGAGCAGAAAGCAGGGATTTAAAAGGACTTCGAGTCCCTTTAAGTCCCTGCTTTCTGCTCCAGCAGAAAGCCACAAAACAGCTGAATGGCTGGGAGGCTGAAGTTTAAAGGGGCTGCACAAGAAAGCTGGGAAATGGGGAGCAGCCTGTCCAGGGTCAAGCTGTGCTTCAACAGGGAAAGCCATTATCTGTTGCTTGGAGATCTGGGAGAGCCTAGGTGCTCTCCCCCCTCCCACCATTGCCCGAGGATGCTCCTCCCTTTGGGAACCCACTCAGGAGGCTGGTGGAGGAGGACGCTGGTGGCAGGGAAGGGGCAGCCAGCTGAGGCAGTCAGTAGAGGGAACAGCCACAGCGAGCCATGCAGCGGCAACAGGGCCACAGCCACGGGCTGTGGGAGCAGTGGAACCTAGGCACGTGCTGGCTTCCATGAAGTTTACAATTAGCATGCAAAATGCTGTTTCCTGTTAAAGAAACTTTCAGGTTTCTTCCATCACCTGGAAATGTCTAAGATGATTTATGTAAAGTGTTTTATCATTAACTAAATAGCATTAAAGTACAGCTGGGGGGTTTTTTGTCAAGAAGAATTGTTTTTCTGTCAAGGCAGCTCTCCCTTTAGCAGCTGTGTGACAAGTAGAAACTCTCCCCTTTCATGTAGGTCTTAAAGGGGATATATTGTGAATGATTTGAAGACATAATTTCAGTAATGTGATACTTGTACTAGCCAAACTTTTCTTCTTTAGTGAATTCTTTCTTTTCTTCTCCGTGAATTACAACTGATCTCCAGACCGCAGAGATTAGTTCCCCTGGAGAAAAGGTCTACTTTAGAGGGTGGACTGTATGGAATTATCCTCTGCTGGGGTTTCTCCCCTCCCCTTCCCAAACCCTCCCTCCCCAGATTCCACTCCCAAATCTCCAGGAATTTATCAGAGTTGGCAACCCTAGTTCTGGATAGGATAGTAATAGTCTTTATTCCATCTCTCTCTCTCTCTCTCTCTCTCACACACACACACACACACACAATCTCAATCTCTCAATCTCTTGATATACTGGGAGAGTTATCGCCCTTGGGAAGGATGGGTACCCATCATTTCTTAATGATCAATCTATTACAGATTAATCCTGCAATGTGGATGTACCCAAATGCCACAGTGAAACCAGTTCTCCTATTTTTACTGTGATTTTTGCCTTTACTTCATCACCACCCTTTAGAGTACTCAGAATTCCTTTATGTGCTTGAGATCTACATCTGTTTACAAATGGGACTCTATAGGGTCCTTATCAGAATTATTATAATAACTACTCCATTTATCAGCTTCAGAAGAGCTGTTAATAGAAATATGTGGATAAATGTCTGCAAATTCTGCATAGGTAGAAGATAGGGTTGCCTGACACAGCCTAGCAACCAACAGAAGACCAGGAGTTGGGAATATTGGGTGTGGGTGTGTGAGCGGCAGTAATGATGTTGCCTTCTAGGAAAACCTGGAAGTGAAATCATACCACTGTAGGAAACACCAGAAACTCTGGAGTGAAACTACAGAGTTTCCAGGGATTCCTAGAGAGGGCTGATGTCACTTCTAGGTTTCCCTAGAAGTCCTGTCATGCTAATCACCCAGTGGCCATTTTTAAAAATTTTGTTCAGCTTTTGCTCTGAGCAGTGGTGGGAAATGGGACCTAAGGATGGGCGATCCTTTACCCTCACTAGGGGCCTGGCAATCCTGTTAGATGAATTTCAGACTATAGGAACCTGGACATGGGTATGGAATCGACCATATTATAATGCTTATATTTTATGGATCATTTTTGCCTCATGCTAATTTTCAGGTACTGATAAAACAAGACTGGTTAACAATGCACAATCCTAAAGTGAGTTATACCCTTCTAATTCTGTTCAAGATTGCCCTGTTAAATTGCAGTCCTAAGGACAATCTCTTTTCTGAGAATAGAAATCCATGTGTGGGGAGCTAATTTCAGGAGCAAAGACGGCCTTTCCTTGGAGATTCTAGGAGTGGAGGGAGAATCAAAATCAAGGCTTCTCAGATGCTGGAGGTGTGGTGCTCCTGTATTTTCAAAGGTGTGTTGCAGAAGTCCTGAATCCATTGTGTTCTGAATTTTTTCTGAATCTGAATTTGTTCTGAAAACAAAATTTTAAAACCTTGATTCTCGGTGTAACAAAGCACACCCTGTCGTGTGACTGTGTGGTTGAAGGGCTGGGCAAAATGTCCAAATAGTTACTAACCCCATTCTTTCCATTCTCATTATTGGCCCCCATTTCTGAACAATCAGATCATTGCAAACCTAGGCTGTTCTTTCACACCTCTGCAGAGTGGTGATTTGATCTTTCTAGTCTGATAACCATGAAACACATTAAAACAGGACCAAACATGTTTCGGCCTCCAAGTCCTTCCTCCATGGTCCAGTTTTTGTATACATGCACACTATGACATATCTTAGTGCCAAGGCAGGTTGATTATAAGGCCTTCCAAATATACCATGTAGCAAAAGAATTAGGTTGCATGAAAAGTTTTCTTAAACTTTTATATACACACATCCAAGGAATGCAGATTCAATAACCATGGCCATCAAAACCCTTGGAGTGTGCATATAAGTATCAACCTTTTAACTGACACTGCAGCTTAAAAGTTTAAGAGTGCCGGTATTGTGGCTATTCCACTATCTACTTGCAGTAGATAAAAGTTCAATAGACAGGCCCCACTGCTGGACCTCCTGATGGCACCTGGTATATTTTGGCTGCTGTGTGACAGAGTGTTGGACTAGATGGGCCATTGGCCTGATTCAACATTGGCTTCTCTTATGTTCTTATGTTCTTAAGTATTTGCATATTAATTGTCCTTGCCTGCAGAACAGATGAAAATTAGCTACCTTTCCATTCTGTCTATTGAACAGTTCTGTGTAACTAAAAACCTTGCAGATTCTTAGACTAATGGAATGGGTTTTGGTCCAAGATATTTATTACCAGTTTTGCACACGATACTAAGGCTGCGATCACACACAATAAAAAATCCACTTTCAATCCATTTTCCAGTTGGTAATGGTAATGGTAAAATCCAGTTGGAAAGTGCATTGAAAGTGGATTATTTAATGTGTGTGATCGCAGCCTAACATGGTACTGACCCATCTTGAAATCCATATGTGCTCAAGAGCTTTGCAAAGGAGTCTTCAGCAAATGAACTTCAGCTGATAGGCTGCTGTGCTACCTCTTAAGTTTCTTGGTTGACTGAAAGAGCTCTTGGCAACTATGGCAACAGCATGGAAGAGTTATCAAGAAAAGAAAACAGCAGATTTGTAAAGGGAAAAGGAAACACAGGAGATACAACTTCCCTCCTGCACTGTTCAGATCTCTCCAGGGGCCTGTATCTGAGACCTGACAGCTCGGCAGACGTGTGTAGAGCACAGTGAAAAATGATCATAATTAAAAACAGAAGGCAGACTACAGGGTCAGTGGCACTGGTAAAGCATTAGTAGTCAAGAAGGGAAGGTGGTTACTTACAGTTTAGGGTGGTATATACAAAAAACCCCTTAGACTGAGGTTGTGTGTGCTAGAAGAGCTCTTAGCTGCTTGAATGTCAATGTAACTTCCTTCTTTTACTTCTCTGGAAAGCATTCATAAGCCACCATGCACCTCTATGTTCTGCTTACATGTAGAAGGTTCTGGTTATGTATTTATTTTATTTATTTGCTATTAATATTATAACAGTTATATCCCACCTTTCCCCAAGGCTCAAGATGGCTTACAATAATAATTAGAACATCAAATGACAACAGATCCCCAACCCCCCAAATCTAATAAAGCATGATAAAATCCACTCCCAGGAAATATTATAAAGCTTTCATTCTCTTGTCTGTATTTTTATTTACCTTATTTTATCTTTCCCTCTAGCTCTCTCTTGTCTATTATTCTCTGCCACAGTAAGGCCTCCTTTTATTTTGGGGTGAGATTTTAACACAAAAGTAGAGCATTTTCTTTGTACAAGCAAAGTTCAGGCTCTGATATTTCCATTCAAAGGGTCTTAGGAAGATATTTGCCTGAGACCCTGGAGAGATGGGGCCAGGTTCAACAGATGGCACTGAGTGGATGATCTGGCTCTATGACAACCTCCTTCCCCTTCTTTCCCTCAGAGACAAGATTTTCCCTTCATTTTTCTTTCCCTTTATTGATTGAGCTGCCCCCATAATGTGTTTCGTCTTTCCTGAAGAACTCTGTCTCAATCTGTTACAGTACAATATTTTGGCTACTGGCTCAGCCCAGGAACCTGAGGAAAGGATTGGGAGCCCCCTTTAACTTAAATAGCACTTAAGACGTTTTTATATTCCAGATTGACAAAATATTTTATTTAACATAGAGGGGAAGGGTCAGGTGAAATCAGGGGTAAAATTTCTGAGGTGAATCAATATAGATAATTCTGAGGTAACATCAGTATGTGCACAAATTTTAGTTCTTATATTTCAGGCTAATGAGAGTTTCTTAAGCTTTTCACAGTGACTTAAATCTTTATGTTGATAGGCTTTTGTTCCAGCGTTTTCCCACAAACACTTCAGTACACTTTCTTTGAGTATTCTCTAACTTTTGGTTTCCAGAAGGCTGGTACACTCTTTCCAGTATCCACTCCTTCTCTTGAAGCGCTAGTATTCGTCTTGAGTTTTCAATTGACTCTTAAGATCTCTAAAGGCAGTTTCTAACCACACCAGACCAGGGATCTCTGTACTCTTCAGAGCTATCATCCTGTTTAGACTGGATAGGGAAATTCCTTCTCTCTCTAGAAGATCTATCCCCTTTTCTTGGCCCAAATGGGAGTCTCCGTCTAACTACCCACTCATCCTTGCCAACTTTCTCCAATTCTCCTGTCTGTATTAAACCACTCTGTTCAGCTGATGCTAGCCAATCAGATCTCTTGGAACAGCCTGTCACTCAATTAACCCTTCACTGTCCTTTACCCATCTGTACAGCACTTCTAAGCTTTTAAAAGTGCAGTCCATCACAGGCTCTGTAGAAGTCAGTCCTTAACTAGTTTTGAATCATTGCCTTCTGCAACTTTCAGTGTAATCCTAAAAAGAGTTATAATGTTCTAAGCCCACTGACTTCAAAAGACTTCACTAGGCATAACTCTACTTAGAAGCGCACTTCTAGTTTGCTTAGGTGCTCTTTGTTTCTTTGCTTTTCTTTCAAATGTTGTTCAAAACTTGTGTGTGTTTGTAAAGTGCTGTCAAGTCACAGCTGACCTATGGCAACCCGTCAGGTTTTCTAGGCAATGGATGTTCAGAGGTGGTCTGCCATTGCCTGCCTCTATGTAGCAACCTTGGACTTCTTTGGTGGTCTCCTCCCCTCCAAGTTCTTACCAAGGGTGAGCCTGCTTAGCTTCTGAGATCTGATGAGCCTGGTGTAGCGTAGGTTAGGGCCTTAGTTGAGAGTGTGACAAAATAAAAACACTGTGTGTTTTTGAATTTATTAGCTTTTTGCAGCCTAATTCATCCTAAATTGCCTGTTGAGATTGATGTTTTTCAGTAGAAGAGGAATCTCTATTTCCCTTTATTTGTAGCATTAGAATGGGCAACAGCTGAAAATGGACTGTCTTTACATCTCTACATGCTGTCCTAAGGACTGTTAGTTATGTTCAGTTATATCAGCTTGTTTAAACTAACCCAGCTTGTCTGCAGCCATTAGGAAATACGCAGGTCTATACAGGGTTGCTAGAACACTCCCAACACTTCCTTGAAGCTCTGCTTTACAGCAGTAATAGTTGGCAAGTTATATATGTGGGAATCTTGTCCACTGCATCTGAATTTGGGAAACCAAACAGGTTTGTAAGGAGCTCTTCGGCTATCTGGAACATAGTTTGAAAACTACTGCCACATGGGAAGGAATGATGAGAAAAGCAAGCTGAGATCAAAATGACAAACAGGAAACGGAGATGCTGTTACAAATGAACCCTAGTTAAGCACAACCCATGATCACTGCATACTGCAGAAGGGTAAGAAGAGGGCATTGGGGACAAACCACAAAGGCGAGAGTAAGATATCAAGCCATGCCTCAATGACTTAAATTATATAGTCAGACCACTTCCTGGGACCCTAGACAGCTACTGCTGGTTAGACCAGACAATATTGACTTTGATCTACAAATGGTCTGATGGATCATTGGTCTGATTGAATATAAGACACCTTTATGTGTTCATGTGTATGTGTTCATAACTGGTGGTACATGCTGTAAGCTTGGTAGGACAAGGGCATTACCATGCCCTATTTAAGCTAAGTGTATGTGCTGATGTATGAATGGTTCTGTAAAAGTGGAGAGTAAAAAAACCACACTGCTGTGTGATACTAAGAAGTATATTTGATTCCCCGCCTCTTGCTTTTTGTCTCACACAAATGCTTCTGGAGAAACCTTGGAAAGAAAACTGACTATGCATCTCATCCCAGCTAACATAAGTGTCATATTCTCATTAAAATGATTTAAAACAATACTGATACTACCTGATCCACATATAGTGAATTTTTTAAAAAAGACCAGTTTTACTTAGCTGCAAAATGCATCATCCACCAATGTGGGGCTTAACTAAATAATCACTCAATTGCATTAGAATGATTTGTCTTCTGCTGTAACATGTGGCTTAATTAGCTCCTTTGCCCGTGTAGTCCAGAGTTATTTATTTCGCAGACGGCTTTCTGTGAGCACCCCTCTATGCACAGTATAGTCCAGATTGTGACAAGTGCTCTACAGAAGGGCATGTAAATGACTGGCCTTACCATTGGGCAGAGTGTTACACTAGATGGCCCTTTGTTCTCTTTTGATTCTTTGATTATTGATAGCATTAAGTGTAATTCTTATAACAGTTCCTCTGTAAAGGTTCTATCAACTTCATGCTTTGGAGTAGTAATGCAGAAACCTTTCTGATTTAGTCACATGGAACAAAGCATGATTCTGTGCAGAAATCTCCTTTCCTCTATGCAGATGCACATCTAGATAGAACCAGCTTCAGAGATACAATGCACAACTTCTGCTACAGTTAAGAAACATCATGATTGAGCAGAGTGGCTGCAGCAGGTTTTGGATCAAGGGTGGTATGGAGCAGGGAGAACCAGGATCAGAGAACAGAACCTTCTCCTAGACTAATCACCCTCACCTTCAAATGGATCTTGCCACTGTGCAAGATCTTGCCACTGTGGTGCATGCCCCAGTAAAGTCTAGATTAGGTTACTGTAATGTGCTTTGTGTGGGGCTGCCCTTGAAGACTGTCCAGAAGCTACAGTTGGTACAGAATGCTGCAGCTAAAGTGTTGAATGGAGTGGGTTGCAGGGACCATATGACTGCAGTCTTGTTCCATCTACAGTGGCTTCCGATTTGCTTCTGGGCTCAATTCAAGGTGCTGGTATTGACGTTTAAAGTCCTGTACAGCCTGGGCCCAAGATACCTTAAGGACAGCCTCTACCCACATCAACCTACTTGTACACTCTGGTCTTCTTTGGAGGCCGTATTTAGGTTGCCCCAACATCTTCAGCTAGACAGGTGGCAACCCGAGAAAGGGCCTTTTTTGTCATGGTAGTCAACCTTTGGAACTCCTTCCCCATGGAGATGTGTCTGTCGCCTTCTATCGATGTCTTTCACCAGCAGGTGAAGACCCTTTTTTGCCTGGCATACCCCCAATGATAGCAACTGGCCCCCCTTCCAGTGTTGTTTATATATTTTAATTGAATTAGGTATCATTTTAACTGCATATTTAATTGCTTTAAATGTTTTTTTTAATGTTTGCCACCTTGTGGATCCTGAATGGGTGGAAAGGCAGCCTAAAGATGTTTTAAATAATAATAATTGTTAAAGCATTCTCGTCTCAAAGGCAAGGATAAAACTGGACTTCTGCTTCCTTGCCTTTAGCCTAAGATTTTCCTACATAGCTCAGGCCCCTCTAGTTAAACAGTAGCCTCCTCCTGGTCTCCCAGGGCTCACTTGACATTGAACTGCCCTCTGCCAGCTACATGATGCTTGACTGCGGTTGGTTTCATTGTAAAGTGCCTTCAGGGACAGCAAGGATGGATAAGGATAAATAATAGCACCCAGGATGTATGGGACTGTTGAGCAAAGAAAGCTAGGCATAGTAGAGATTATGTGTCATCGGTTTTCAACTACATGAAGATGTTAGTGGGAAGCAATAAGTTGAGAAACTGTAGCTTTGCTGTTAGGCCTATGCCCTAATTTGATCCAAATGTTCCTTTTCCCTACTATGAACAATGGTCTTTCCTTATTAATGAACCAAAACACTTATGAATGAATGCAACAAGATCTCCACTGCACTCCTTCAGTTAATGTCCTTGGTAGCCAGCCAGATATTAGCCTGACTTCACCCCTCTTTGATAAATTTTTAATTATATAGTTTTGTTATTATCAACAGCATTTATTTTCCAGCATAGTTGCAGAGTGAAAACTGTTCCGATGCTGTCCCCAAGATGTCAAGCTGGTTGACTATTTCTAACTAAAACCAAGAAAATCTCTGAAATTAGTAATAAACCTTAATTAAAACCTTAACATTTCGAACTGTGAATGTGTACCTACTGAGCTCATCTGTTGTGCTGAAAATGAAATGTACAATTCACTAAGTGTTGCTCCCATTTACAAACCAATGAAACAAATGAGTTCAATAAGAGTGTGTGGTGAACTCTGAGTAATTATAGCAAGTATAAATGTTACATTAATGTGACAAAGACTGTATATAATACATTAAGCCAAGACCCTATTGGTTCAGATGATGCAACATCGGTTAAGTTGCAATGGAGGATGGGTTCATGACGTTGCAGCTAGTCATTTAGAAAAGTTATATAAATGTATATTACATCTTATATCTCACAGTCAAAGGTTTCTAGTTTATCGAGTTAACTATGTTTTTTATGGTCTGGGATTGCTGTGATCTGAATGTATGTGTGTGTTATGTGCCATCAAGTCACTTCTGATTTATGGTGACACTATGAATTCATGACCTCCAAAACATCCTATCATTAACAGTCTTGCTCAGATCTTGCAAACTGAGGTCGACGGCTTCCTTGGTTGAGTCAATCCATCTCATATTGGATCTTCCTCTTTTCCCACTGCCTTCAGCTTTTCCTAGTATTATTGTCTTTCCCACAGAGTTGTTTTCTCCTAATGTAGCCAAAGTACAATAGCCTCAATTTGGTCATTTTAGCTTCTAGGGAGAGTTTAGGCTTGATTTGGTCTAGAACCTGCAAATCTGTTCTTCACATGGTCTTTAAACTTTTCAGGAATGTTTAGACTGTATTTTGGCATTATGAAACATGTGTTTGCAATGAACAACTTGTTGTCTTCATAGAATTCTATGAGTGGCTCTCCTGCTTCATTTCATCTTCGTAGCCCATATTTTAAAGCAGCAGTAAAGGTAAAGGTTCCCTTGCTCGAAAGCCAGTCGAATCCAACTCTAGGGTTGTGGTGCTCATCTCCGTTACAAAGTCGAAGAGCCAGCGCTGTCCGAAGACGTTTCCGTGGTCATGTGGTCAGCATGACTAAACACCAAGGCGCACAGAACGCCGTTACCTTCCCACTGAAGTGGTACCTATTTATTTACTTGCAATTTCTTGCTTTCGAACTGCTAGGTTGGCTGGAGCTGGAACTAGAGACGGGAGCTCACTCCATCATGCGGCACTCTCGGGTCGCAAACTGCTGAACTACTGACCTTCCACAGCCTGCAGTTCAGTGTCTTAACCACTTGAGCCACCGCAGCTCCAAAGCAGCAGTAGTGGGGCCCAAATTGTATTGTTCTACAATACTAATGTGTATGTGTGACCTTTTCCCACACACCATTTTCTGATCTAAAATCACAGAGAGAGCTGCTATTTGTCCTGAGGAAGAAAACATACAGTACCTGTAATACAGGGTTTAGGTATTCACTTAATAATACATCAAACTAGCAGAAAGAGTTGAGCAATATTAACTGTTAATAATAATGAACAATGAAATGGAGAATAACAACTAAAAATTATAGTGAAACTGCATAGAAAACAGCTTTTTACCCAGTTGTGGAGGCTAAAGAGAATGAAGTAACAATTTTTTCTGTATTGCAAGTTTGGTTTTGAAAAGGTTTTCATATATAGATTGCAACATATATTCGTATTTAGATTTATGAAGGCTTTTTGCTTAAACAGTGGGATACTGAAATACTAATGTCGGGTGCCCCCTGGAATTCCAAAACAACATTTGGTTGAACCTTCAGTTCTTCAAGTCCTGAATGTGACTCCTCCCCATTGACCAAGCACAGACATTCTTTGTGCCCCAAATGTCAGTCGAAGCCAGTGGCCATCAAATCAAGCCCTTGATTGGGTCATGGCTTGATTGAGGTCCAGGGTTTTCCCCGTTTATTTGAATTAAGAATGTGATGAACCAAGGTCTACCTTGATCTTGTGCAGCCTGACCCTACTTATGCTTACTCAGAAGTTCCCTGGAGAACAATAAGAATTACTCCCAGGTAAGCATATGTGCAGCCTTGTTGGTTAAGGAACACATCACTTTTTTTTAGATTTCAAAACAGGTGCAAGGATCAGGGTGGTTGTCATGCAGTGCAGAATTATGTGATCAATTTATGCACAAGGTTGCTGTCTGTTAGGTGACCTTGAAACTGTAATCCTGAGATATCAACCACACAGATAGTGCCTGAGGTTGCCAGTTCATCTAGATTTCAGAGTTATGAATCTGAGGCTGAATTTCCACAAACATCAGCATGCAGCATGGTAGTTATGGGGGAGCCAGCCTGTGCCTTTCACCAGTGATTTAAAGGAGTACCACTCACCTCCTCGAAGGATAATTGCATTAACTGGTAAAATAAAACAGGAGTCCAGTGATTCCTTAAAGACTAACCACCGTGTAAACTTTAAGGTACCAGGGAGCTCCTGTTTTATTCTGTTGCTCTAGACTAACAGGGCCACCCATCTGCAATCTAGATTCATTGGTGGATATCCCCAGAGGCCCCTGTCTTATAATGCAACGCGAAGAGCATGCGTTCCCACGAGTTCTCCTGGACCAAGGGCTATTTCTGGAAGGGATTCGTGCTCGCCCCTCCCAGTGTGTTAAAAAAAAGAAAAGAAAACACCACGAAAGAAAATACTGGAAGTAAACACGAGAATTATGGGCCTGAGGGCGACAAAGAGTGATCTGTGGAGCATTTAATGGGGTAGAAGCACCCTGGCGGCTCAAATCAATCGTTTTCCCGCCCGCCTGGGCAGGACAGCAAGAAGAACGCGGGTTTCCGACTCCGCCGCAGACCTGGAGGTCTGAAAGCAGGCAGGCGGGCCGGCTGGCGGCGGGCCAGGCGCTCCCGCGAGGCCGGCGACTGTGGGAGCCCGGCGCGTCTGCTCTTTCCCTCTCCGGCCGGGCTTCCCTGTCGCCGGCCTGCAGTGGCAGCGTGGCTTTCGCACCTTCCCTCCCTCCCTTCCTCCCAGCGGGACAAACCATTGAGGCTCGCCGCGGAGGTGAGGCACCTGTCAGGCGCTCTTGGCCCCGAGCGGCCGAGGGCGGCCCAGCCGAGGCGGAGACTCCCGAGAGCGCCCTCCGGAGGGCCACCCGGCTCGCCTGAGCTTCCACTGGAGGCCGAGCGGGCAGCGGGGCGCCACGCTGAAGCCGAGCGCGGGAACCTTCCTCCCCCCGCCCCGCGCGCGGCGTCTGGTCTGCCGCTGCCTGCAATGGCGTTGAGTAGCGGAGTCGGAGGCTGCTGCTGCTGCTGCCGGGCAGGCTGGGGGCGGCGGCGCCGGGAGCTGGCGGGCCGCGGGAGCCGGGGCAGGGGACGGCGACAGTAGTTGCCGCTTGCTGCTCCTGCAGCCGCTGCGAGCAGAAGGAAGGCGACAGCCGGGCTTGGCAACTCCCTCCCCCCCTCGGGTAAGGCGGCGGGGCGAGCAGCGCCTCTTGGCGAAAAAAAGCTCCCGTTGATTGAATTCTGCGGCGGGAGCAGCTTTTGTTCGGGCAGCTCCGCTCGCAAAAAGTGGACTCGCTTCCTCGGAAGGCTCTGGCGCTCTGCCTGCACCTCTTTGCTCCTCTGCCGCCCGCATTCTTCCACAGCGGCAGCTGCTCCTGTTGCAAGGTGCTTCAGCGACGCCTGCTTTAAGGCAGGCTTAGCGGCGGCGTAGCTTTCAGGCGCGACTGACCTGGGTTTCTTTTGCACCGCCTGCCTAGGGAGGGAGGTGGGTGGCAGGGGAGAGACTGGGGGGGCGCAGGTGTTTATTCCGACTTATTACTAACTAGCGGGTGAAGCCCCCCCTTCCTGCCAGCTTGTGTGGGTTTCTTTCCTGTGATTTGCAAACAGCGCCGAAGCAGTAACAGCAGCATGAGTGGTAGGAGCTTTCTGCGCTTTGAGGCTGATGGAGCTCTTCTTCTTCCCTGTTTGTAAATGACCCGTCGCGCTTTTATTTCCTTTTTTTCCTCTCTCTCCTGCAACGCTCTCCTCTCGGTTTGTATTGAATTGCGTGCTTTTCACCCCGGGGTTCGGAGGGGAAGGAGATTTAGCCAAGGGATATGTGTGATCCGCTTCCAGGAAAGGACTGGGGGCATTAACGAACCACACAGTAAGGTTGCTCGGAGAAGTCGGTAAGGTCGCGGCGAGCAGGGGCCAATATGGGCGCGAGTCTGTTTAATTTGCTGGCCTCGGAGCGCGGGACGAGAGTCCCGTCAAGGCTGGCACGAGCCAAGCGGTCCACATGGATTACTTTGGAGGAGCTTGTAGTGAGCCGGTGAAGTTGTAACCGCGGAGGAGGCGGAAACAGAAGGGCGCTAATGAGAGATTTTGCTCTCTATTATTAGTCATGTGCTGCTCTTCTGTGTTTCTTGAGGGCTGCTTGTACACAGGCCGGAACCCGTTTCCTTCTCCTACACCGTTAAACGACATTAAAGGTTTCTTCCAGCCCTCGTCTCCCGCTTTTCAGGAGACCAGGATGATGTGAATTCATAGAAAATGCTCTTCCTCGTGCAGATTTTAACCTGGGAAATTGAAAATTTGTTCTGAATTGCATACCCCCCCCACCTGCCACCCTCGATTTTATTCTACCCGTTCTTTGTCAATGCTGTAAATACCACAAGGGGACAGGCAAATCTTACAGGATTATTTGCTCATAGTAATTTGGGGGTTGCTTTGTATGTGACGCCCCCCTTTATTTCTTACAGCGAGTGTCTTAATTTGTTCTTTTGTCGTGGTCCAAAGCCTTTTCAACGCTTCCTACCCCATCACTCATGGCTGCAGTGAACTGATTTCTCAGTTTCTACCATTTTAATGGTAGAGAGTAGTCCATGCTTGATTCTTAGTCACCATTTGAAGAAAACTTTAGTGATGGTTGTTAGTGAGGTGCAGTGCTGTTGTGTGGTGGAACAACTTTTGCAAGGTATATAAAGGTTCATTTTCTAGTGTGATTTTGCAAGAAATGCCAATGACAGCAGCTATTAAACTGTCCTCAACTGTTGGATTGTCTTGTAAACTGAATCTGTGTTATGATTGGCGGAACTGTTCACAGCCTGTCATAACTAACTTCTAAAGAAAGAAAAGTTGTGCTTGCTTTGGCAGCACATATACTAAAATTGGAATGATAAAGAAAGAAAAGTTGGGGGAGGCAGCCCTGCCTAGAAGCTTAATCCTGTACATGTGGGAACAAGGTGTTCATGTGGGAACCCTTCCTAGAAGCTATGTCCATTTAATTCTTTACATGGTTTAAGTCTGGGCATTGGTGTTCAAAATTGGTTTGGGGGTGGAGGGGGCTATGCCTTTTGGCTCTTGCTTACATTAAGTGCAGAGGATACTGTGGGTTAACATTCTGTATTTTTGTCATTTAAAGCTTGAAATAATCCAGTTACTTATTTTGTATTTCTACCCTTCCTCCAAGCGGCCTAGCATAAGCTCCCATAACTAGCAGACTTAAATGTACTTACTTTCTGAGATGGACCCCCTTTTGATCATGTTCTTCCCTTTATATAACAGAATGTTAAAATTGCAGAAAAAAGTAGGAAGAATTCTCAAAGTCCTGATGTGAATTGTCATCCTCCTTTGTATTGCAGGTTATGCCAACATTTTCTTTTGAAGGTCATCAGGCTTCCCATTTGCTTTTGTGTCTGGACGGTCTGGTAAATACATCTTCATATCTGGAGGATTGTTTTGCTGCCTTCAAGTATGGCCTTGGCAAAATCTGGCGTCTTTTAAGCACCTCATCACAATCTCATCCAGAATTGAGTGGGTACAACCAGCCGCTATGTATGTTGGTTTAACATTCCAAAAATAAACATGTTGAAAACTGAGTGTTCGGGGGAAAGATCAAACCTCCGAAGTGCCTCTCCTCACAGGAATGCTTATAGGACTGAGTTTCAAGCACTGAAAAGCACCTTTGACAAACCAATGCCTGATGGCGAACAAAAGACAAAAGAAGAAAGTGAGGCATCTCAGCAAAGCAGGGGGAGGAAATATGGATCTAATGTCAACAGGATTAAAAACCTATTTATGCAAATGGGTATGGAACCCAATGAGAGTGGTGGCACAGCAAAGACCAGAGGCAAAGGTGGCCCTCTATCACCTCAGAGAAGGAGTAGACCTAAAGAATTTGTAGAAAAAGGAGATGGATCAGTTGTAAAGCTGGAGTCATCTGTTTCAGAAAGGATTAGTAGGTTTGATGCTATGCATGATGGCCCTTCTTATTCTAAGTTTACTGAGACACGGAAGTTGTTTGAAAGAAATATTCATGAAACAGGGCATTCCAATCGCTATTCCCCAAAGAAGGAGGTACTCGTTTCTAATGCTGAACTTCAAGATGAATGGTGCAGCTCTAAGTCTAATCGAGGCAGTTCAGACTCCCTGGATAGTCTTAGTTCAAGGACTGAAGCTGTCTCTCCAACGGTGAGTCAGCTTAGTGCAGTTTTTGAAAATACTGACTCACAAAGTGTGATTGTTTTAGAGAAGGCAGAAAACAGTGAAGGGTATTCTGTGACTGGTCACTATCCACTAAATTTGTCTAATGTGGACACAAATCTGTCTTCCAGTGTTTCCAACCTTGATGGTTTTAGCCCCATTAAAGAAGCCAACACTTGGCCTTTGACAGCCAAGCAAAATACCACTTCAGTATCGGTTGAGAATTCCCAGCCCATCAGTGGGCCACCATCCATTAATGAGAAGTCTTCTAAAAGCACTTTGCCTCTTTCAAAAACAACTGGGATACAAAATAAGGATGTCTGTCATGATTCTGTTGATACTGGTATAGCAACTGGACAAGAGTCAGTGGATGGAGTTGAGAATCAGAGTTTTGATGAGCAGCCCACCAAGAACCAAGCAGAAGCAGCTCCTGAAGTTCTGCCTTTGCAACAAAAAAAGATCTCGGATGGAGCTGAGACTGCAGAAATATCAGGAAACTTAATAGCCAGTGATAACGTTGCAGACACTGAAGCTTCACATTCTGTTGGCTCCCACTGTGAAGATGCTAATGGTAAGGAAGTGCAGGAAGACTTGAATAACTTTCAGAGTTCTCATGTGTACATGCACTCTGATTACAATGTCTACAGGGTACGATCAAGATATAATTCTGATTGGGGAGAGACAGGAACGGAACAGGATGATCAAGAAGACAGCGATGAGAATAATTATTATGAACCTGACATGGAATATTCTGAAATTACTGGATTGCCAGAAGAAAATGAAATCCCACCAACTAGAAAAATCAAGTTTAGTACTGCTCCAATTAAGGTAAGTTTGGTCTGCTTTGTGTATGTGCACATTAACATGTGTGTTTCATGTCTGTGTATATGGACATGCATGCTTCCACTGTTTGTCTGATATTGTTCATGGTGGTTTTTGGCAACTTGTTTGTGGTATTGAATAATTTGCAGGTTTTTACGATATGTATTTCATTCTCATTGGAAACTGAGGATTGATTCAAGGTTCTAAGCGTGGATGATTTCTTCTTTGCTGTCTGTTGAAGATCAAAATTGTGCTCCATCCAGTTTTGACTGCATAATATTTTTTGCTCTTTGGGTTTTACTTCCCATGAAGGAGAGTGGGTGGCTGGCTCCTTGCCATTGCTCAGGTGATTCATAGGAATGCAGGTGACTGAATTGGCAAGATGAGAAACCTGGGCTATTTTGGGGGCTAAGCTTCTGATAAAACTGCATAAAATACTGGAACAGAGACATATAGTAAAGGCAAGATGGCCTGGATAAGAGCAGAGAGTAGAATAAAGCTAGATTTGAAGCAGCAGCTGATGGTATTGTAATCCAATTAAGCAAGGCCACTTGCAGGGTAGCAAAGGAATGGTAGAGGCTGAGAAGCTGCACCAAGTCCTGCTGTTCAGAATGGCAGGAGGTCCCTTGGGCACAGACACTGTTTCTTTCCTCCATGTTCTTTTTCCTGCCTCTGAATTTGCTGTGGGGGATTAGACAGCCTGTATTCCCCTGCCTTGGCCCATGGATTTCCAAGTGTTGATCTTCAGCTGTTGTGTATTTCAAAGATCATCCTATGGCAAAAAGAGGATCCATGGCTGTGGGCTGGCACGTGAGGGCCCATACTAGAGAGGGACCGAAATGCCCATATTGCTCTGAGCTAAAGAGAATGGACACAGCGGAGAGGGACACTTTTATTCCCATTTCTTCATTTGTCCTGTGAGACCTTGAACACAGCAGACTTAACAGAGGCTGGGCTAACTGTTCTCAGACTTGGCGGCCTCTGTCTTATGGGTGGTTTCCTGCAGAGCCCTTCTCTTTTTGACTCTGTCTCCAGTCTGGGATAACTACAGCCTGAGCAACACCATTCTTGTTTTCCAGTAAGCTCTCTGAGATTGCAACCCATGCTTTCAGAAACTCTGAGCCTTGCATGTTTATACGCCTGTGAATAAGAAGTTATACAATATTGTTCCTACCTTCCAGGTTTTTTTTCTCCTTTTGCCCCTTCCACAGAATGGAGACCCTCCCTGTTTGAAAAATGCTGGTTCTGCTCCTTGCAGAATGATGGGACGGTGTAGTTCTCCAGCTGTCAATACTGTAACCTCAAGACTAGTAATATTTTCTGAAGTTTGACGCTCAGCTAGGAGATTAGGGCCTTAGTGTTTTACCTGGGTACAGCTGAACAACACAAAGGCTGAACCAGCCATGAGAGTTGTGTACAGTTTACTTCAGGTAAACACCAGCATGAGAGTGACCCAAAATAGAAGAGAGGGGGTACATGGCCTAAGTGGTCTGGTTTTATATGTGAGTATCCCAAATTAGCTGTCTTTGAAACAGTGTTGACTGTATGAATAAGAGGCACTGCACCAGTGGGTACGTGGTCCCTTTGGCTTTCTGTATGCCATCAGTTGGATGGTTGCAGGTTGAGTAATGTAGTGGCTAAACTGTGAACCAGGAAGGATTTGCTGCATTCAAATGCCCCCTTTCATGTGGAGGATTATAAAGTAAACTAGTGTAAGGGTTTGAATGAGGGCTGTGCTGTGAACCCAGAAGAGCCCCCATCTAATCTCTGTCATGCTGAGGTTAGGAAAACCCCAGCATAACTGGGTGCTACGTCTGTTCATGCAGATCAGGACCTGCTGTGTATTTTTCTTTTTTGATCACACCTTAAGACTTTGCAACCCATTTGATAGATGTACTGGACAACAGATCATTTACACATTCAGTGATCTGTCATCCCCTCTCCTAGCAAACTTCAGGTGGGCTGTCTTCTTTTTAAAAACATACCTCAAAATCTCCATTTATTCCATTATCTTTTTTTAATATAAAAAGGCAAATCTGGTTTTTAGAGAGGAGCATACAAGTGGGCTAGTTATTTGTTTCTAGCATTAGTACTGTGCATGCCTTTTCATACAAAGGAAGGATGTGTTTCCCCGGAGCTTGAGCCTGGATTGGAGATGATGTACATTTGACTAACTTGTGATACAGATGTTTCTGTAGAAGGCTAACTACTAAAATTATACACATCTAGACATGCTGTACCTCCCTCTTCTGTCTGTAATATGATGGTAATAATGCTGATGCTCTTGAAAGATTGTTGTACAGATTTTACTTATTTATTAAAACATTATATTATTTCCTCATGGTTCAAGGCAGCTTACAATAATGGTTAAAAACATTTTCAGATAAAACCAAAACTGAAGAGCAAACCCCAGATCTCCCCCCTCCTGATAATGCATGTGAAGTGCTTTAAATGTTTGGAAATGCTAAAATATGATTGCATTGTTTTGTAGTACAGGCTAATATTTTAGGCATGTTTGGGTGCTTTGCAGAATTCTCCCCAGGTCTAAGTGTTCCTCAGAGCCTCATAACCCTACAATTCCACAATCAGTATTTTAAATCCAAAAAGTTTATATCAAACATTTTTGGCATCGTTCATGTTCACATGCTTTTAAATGTTTGCCTTTCACTTTAGAGAACCAAATATGAGCAGCAGCCATAAATGTGTTGTATGTCAGGATCATACATATAGCTCTAAACAGAGCCATAGCTAATTTCTAAGATCATTGAGGTAGAAACAGTGTTTGTGCAAGATTTTCCTAAGATGTATAGATATTTGACAGTGAATTTATATGTTCAGTCAAAATATAAGCATAGATGTTGATGTTCTGCTATGTAGGAATTGTACCATGCAATCCTAAGAACACTTCCCTGGGAGTAAGCCTCACTGAATAGGCCTGAGCAGGATTCTAAGCAGACTTGCTTAGGGTTGCTCTCATGGGTCTCTAATGGTGCCATCCTAAAGAGTTTCTAAGCACATTGATTTCAGTTGACACAGAAGGATGTAACTCTGTTTAGGATGGCATTTTAAGTCTTTGGGGATTGATGTGCCTGATTGTATTTAAGCTAAAATTGAAACAGAGAGTGAAATTTTAACTTTGTGAACCTTTACAGCTAAGGTGTCAAACTTATTTGTTGTGAGGCCTGGATCTGACATAAATGTCACTTTGTTGGGCTGGGCCATGTGTGCTATAAAATGCAACATGAGGTGTGATATGCAAAGGGAAAGTAGGCGTGGAGATATCAGCACTGCTAATGAGACAAGAAACCTAGATCTCAATTCCATCCAGGAGGATTCAGTCCAGGAAGGTGCAGAGAATAAATGGACATAAGTCTGACATTAGAAACCACAACATTCAGTTGCTAACCTAAGACTAGCAGTGCTCTTACAAAGGAATTTCAAAGGGAGATTAGAAAGAGATACTGCTGAATTGCAATTGATAATGAAGCTCAAGACAATGGATCCTCCTGGACTGAACTGAGGGCTAGTTTTCCTGTCTCTTTACCAATGTGTGCTATTGCCATTTGGCATCTGAAATCACTCCACTCTCCACGGTATAAAGACCAAGCCACATGTTCTAATTCCTGATCAGGGTCTTTTTGGAACAGAGAAATCCAATCTTTTATTAAACTTTTCAGAATAAGCCAAAATATTTTCCTCAGTGTACATTGTGCTTGTCAGAAGAATCCACCCACCTTCTCCCTCCCTCCAAAGAAGTATGCTTGCACACAAAAGCTTATACCTGGGATAAAATGTTGTTGGTCTTGAAGCTGCAATGGGACTCCAACTTTGTTTTCTCTTTTTCTTTCCTCCCCTTCCGCCCCATAGAAGGAGGAGCAGCTCCAAAGAAGGAAGCAGAAGCTCTCTCTCACTTTGTGTGTGTGTGTGTGTGTGTGTGTAAGAGAGAGAGAGAGAGAGAGAGAGAGAGAGAGAGAGAGGGGGGGGCTTGTCTTTGTATCACTCCCACACAAAGCAGGAAAGCCATGGAGCTCTCTATGTGCCTCTCTGTGTTTGTGCGTGTGTGAGAGAGAGCATGAAGTGGGAGGGAGGCAAGAAGCAGGAAACAGGAAGCAAAGAGCCACTGAGAGAGCTGGGGAAAAGGAAGTTAGGGTGTGGCTGCTGGAGCAGCCCTGGGAAAGGAAGCAGGAGAAGGAAGTTGCTTGGGTGTGGTGGTTTTGAGCCCTGTGCAGGCTGGATGCGGCCCATGGGCTACATGTTTGACATCCCTGCTTTATAGGTAATATACATATCTCATTTATAGAATTGTGAATCTCATAGTAGGATGAAATGTACTTAAATCTGGACAATAATGTCAGTAATATATTTGTGAAAAAATGCATTTTCTCCTGGGTGGCTTGAGATGAGCAAAGCTTCCACTGTGTGTTTTAAAAGTTTTTTCCTTCTAGGCAGAGAACAGGCATGGGGAGTGGGGAAGAAGTCTGTGCATTGCTTTCTAGATTCAGCTCACCTTTGTTCAAATGCTAATCGATTTAACAGGAGAGATAATGCATGGGGATAATCCATGTCAGGACATCTGGGTGCCCCCACAATGTCTGTTGGCCTAGGTGATAGGAAATAAAAAGGGTTTAAATGTATCCAATTGGAAAAATATCTTTTTGGTAAATTTAGCACTGGAATAAAATGAACCTGGGTTCTGGACTAGTAACTCACTCCAATGTTTAAAAAACAGAATTTAGAAATTTATTTACAAAGGTAAACAAACATAAAAACATGCAAGTAGGGGAAAGGAGTGTACAACGAGACAAAGACAAAAACAATAAACCTAACTAACTTGCCTCTAGACACTGACCCTGAGTGGCTTACAGCTCCAAAGCAGATGTCTTGAGTAGCAGTCTTCCCAGCAGCAATGATGCAAGAATGGAAATCCTGAAGAGTGTGAAGATCCCCCCTCCAGCATCACATGCTCTTCCAGCTTCATGTGATCTTCCCCTTCCTCCAAGCAGAGAACAGAGTCTTGGAGGGATTAAATACTAGATAGTCTTTAGGAAGGAGATTCCTGGAGATTTCCAGGAAATGTTTTCTTGGCCTGGCCTGGCCAGGTTAGTGGGTGGAGAAACAGATATGATAAAACCTCCTTGCAACAAGAAGGAGCTCTCTTTTCCTGGGATGTGGAGTCCATGAGAGGATGCAGACCTCTCCTCTGAGAAGGCAGCCATTTTTGACCATATATTGGTCTAAAGAGCTGGAGGAAGCTTTAAGCTAATGGAACTTTGTAGGGATTTGGAACTACCTAAGCTAAAGGGGCATGTCCTATATTTTAAAATCCGATGGGGCATATATATGAGAGAGGGACAGAGGTGTTGTGTTTTACCTATTTCTTTTTTATCCCATACTCAGTTTGGTGCTGTGCTAAAAGTAGACTTGTAAACATTTTCTTTTTAATAAATACATTATAACTTTTGAGGCTGGCAGTGGTTCTCTGTACCACATGGACCTCCATTGTCCTGGCATGCTATTTCAAAAGGGGAGCCAGGGGGAAGGCAGGCAGTTGACAAGTGGCTATTCCTCTAGGAGCATGCAAGGCAGTAAACTGCTGTGGGTGACCAGATGAGGGGCAGCAGGATACCCAGAGGCAAGGCCTCAGAACTTGGAAGGGAAGCTGGGAGTCCTGACCCTCCCAGTGGGAAATTCCATAAAAAGGTAGATGGTGGTGGTGAGCTGCCCTGAGAGTGAAAGAAAAGCTCCTCCAGGTATGGAGAAACTTCTGGGAGGGCAGGGCTGAATAGGGCCTGTAGGCCAGAGTAGGCAAGTTTTGCCACAGTATTCTGGCTGGTTCTTTCTTTAATTTTTCACAAGTTGTCCTTTAAAATTTATTCTTCTAAAACACTGGTTCATTAACTATTACAAGCTATTGCAAAGTCCTTGTTACTGAGTCATTAATTTTTTTCCAGTGAATCAATAACAGGTAGCCCCTATGTTGTGCCAGGGTGCGGCTGCCATGCCTTCCCAAGGGGGGGTGGAACATGGTCTACAATCGGGTGAACAAAGGGTCTGAGCGAAAGGCCTCAGATGCAGGAGTCTGCCCTCTTTGGTTGAGTCACCTTTCGAGGGTTGGGTTCTCCCCCGGGCTGCAGTTGTCTGGGTGCCAGTCCTCGTCTCGTCTCTCTCAGAGGGACTCCGGCCACTCTTCTCCCACTCTGGCTTCCTCCCTGGCCTTTTCCATTTCCCCCCTTTTATTCTCCCCTTCAGCCTGTGCTCCGCTCATGTGTAACCTCCACCCCACTCCCATTCGTTCCCCGCCCTGCCCCTCAGATGCCCGGTCTCCCAATTGGCGCTGCTCACTCGCTGTCACTCGCTGGGGCAGGTCTTGTCTTGGCCTCTGTTGGCGTTGAGCTGGGGTGTGGCTTGCTTCCAGGATCCTACCAGTCTATGGTCCCCTGGCATTGTGAAGCTCCGCCGGCTTCCCTGGGCCTCTGCCCGCCATTCCAACACCCAGCCTTGGAGCTTGCTCCCGACTTCTGGCCCGGCTGGGTCAGCCTCTCTTGCTGGGACCTCTGGAGGACGGCGACGGGATGCGGGTGGTCCCTTTTCCTGGTAAGATGTGGCGCCCTGGGACTTGCGGGCCGGGCGTGCTCTGTCGCCACCGTTCCTGGCGCCCCCCCTGGGGGAGGAGTGATTCAGTCCTGGGTCGAGACACCCTATTTTATCTATCTGATGATTTTTCTTGTGGCAAATGAAATACAGGCATTAGGAATTTATTTTGTTGCTGCACTTTCAGGGTGTCAAACATAAGGCCCAGGTACCAGACCCGGCCCATCCAGGGCTCTTATGCAGCCTGTGAGCAACTGGTGCAAGGGTGGTACTGTGGAAGTGGGTGGAGCCGCTCCATTGTGGCTTCAGTGTGGCAGAACAGCCTTGTCTGCAGCAGTCAAGCATCATGCGACCATCTGCCCAGTGCTGCACTGCTGCCTCTCCAGTCTGACAATGTGAGTTTTCCTCTGCAACCCCCCTCCCAGCTCATGGGGCCTTGCAGTGAGGTTACACCAACTCGGAGCTTACCAGCTGCTGTCCTTTATATAGTTTCTATCTCCATTGTCAGGCACTCCAATAACTCAGTTCAACAGCAGGTCCTTAAACAGGTAAAGCTTTATTTTGATCAGAGTCAAGTGAAGCAGTCTATAATGTTAGTGTCAGGAATGAAAGTTACAAAATGGCTATTGCAATTATAGGGGATTCATACATGCCCCTCTGAGATCTGGGAACCAATGGATAAGCTAGAAAAACGGTGGGGAGGCATCTAACGGTTTGGAGGCGCTTGGGAGATTGGGGTGCTTCGTGCCTAACAGACTAAACAGTCAAGGCTAGGGTAAGATAAGGGAGGCTGTGGAGACATTACAGCTGTAAGGCAAAGCACATTCCTTCACACACACATATCACCCAATTAACCCATGGCGGGGCCAGTACCTGGCATTACGTTTTATGGCGCACATGGCCCGGCCCAACAAAATGACATTTATGTCAGATAAGGCCCTCATAACAAATGAGCTTGACACCTCTGCTCTACATGATTTTGAAAATTCCAACATTTTACACCAAAAATGATGGGTGGATAGCTTCATTTGCTTTTGTCTGTTAGTTTGAAATTTTAATTTGTTGTACAGTGTAGTGTGAATACCTAAAAACCTATCCAAGCCCGTGCTTGCATGAAGACTCTTGTGCTTCTGCAGTGGGAGATATGCAACTTCTCTTGATTCTTTTCCCTTCAAACTTAACTCCCACATCACATTCCATATCTCTCCTGATGGCACCCTACCTTCAGCAGCACTGTTTTTGTTGTTGTTGTTGTTGTTTTTGGTGGCTACAGTCATAAACGGGAAGCAGGAGAAACCCATTCCACAAACAGAACTCTGGGGTTTTCTGGTTTCCCCTCTGCACAAATACTATAGCAGTTTTTCAACCTGTGTGTGTACTAAATATGTGTAGAGGACAAGATTGGGGTCTTTGGTCTGCGTTACCAGATACAACGCCAGAATCTGTGGATAGATGCAAATTTGGCTCAAGAATCAGTGGTCTCAACTAATCCCCCCCCCAAAAAAAAGGGGAAATTAGGCAAGAGAGAATTATAAGCCAAGCTTAGATGCTGTCTTGAATGCCAGATAAGTTTGAAATGCAGCATGTAAACTGAATAAGCATGTCTAAAACCAAATCAGGGTTGTAGCTAGATGGCACAAAAAAGATAGGCAGAAGGAGTCTCAAAACAGATTACAATTGCCTTCCTCTCCCCACAACAGGTATCTTGTGGTGTAAGTAGGGTCAAGAGAGTTTTGAAAGAACTGTGACTGACCCAAGGTCACCTAGCAAGCTTCATGAGGAGGAGTGGGGAATCAAACCCAGTTCAATGCTCTTAACAACTACACCATGCAGGAGCCAAGCTCAGCTGAAATGCTGGTTTTGTGTTGAAACTGTGAGATGAAGGCTGCAGAAAACTATCCCTGGAATGGTGTAAGGTGTAAGAAGGAAAGGGCCTCGACAGGACAAGATGCTTGAAGGGTAATTATTCTGTTTCTTGGCTTTTGTAGATAAGTATGGCTGGAAAAGAAGAGGCTGCAAATCAGTACTGAATCCCTGCAAATGTTAACTGCTAAATCCTGTATGGATGAGTGTCTGGAGAGAAATGGTAGAAATCAGGAGTGAGTCTTCTTGGTTGTGAATGTGATGTACACTGCTCTAAGACGCTATTATTTTGTTTCGAAGAAACAGAATTATAAGTGTTCCTGATTGATCAAAAAAGAATTTACCCTCATGTTACAAGCTAAAGGTTCCTTATGATACAAAAATTAGTGAACCTATGTAAACTTAAGAAACCAGGTTACTAACAATATCTGCATATATGTTAGTATGACTAAATAGTTCCAAAAAATAGTTCCCCAAAAAATCTTCCCAGTATAGTTTTCATTTTAAATTTGAAAGTTTTATTTGTGTTTAAATTGAATCTTGCATTGCGTGAATATTTCGTAGTACTTTGGGTACTAAATACACTAAACAGTAAGTGGATCTGTTTATCTGGTTCAGTTGAAGAATTTATTCATCCACTAAGTAACTTGGGCTGTGGTCATACACACACAATAATCTACTTTCAGTCTACTCTCAGAGCACTTTCCAACTGGATTTTACTGTGTGAACTGGCAAAATTCAGTTGGAAAGTGCATTGAAGGTGGATTGAAAGTGGATTATTTAGTGTGTGTGACTGCAGCCATGCACAAAATTCAAATGCGGAGTTGAATCAATTAAGCAAAATGAACACCCGTTTTTTCCAGAAACATCTGCTATTGTATTAAACAATGCCAATGTTTCTATTGTAGAATATTTTTATTCAAAAGTAGTTTGGTGTAGTGGTTAGGAGCATGGACTCTAATCTGGAGAATCGGGTTTGATTCCCCACTCCTCCACATGCAGCTGCTGGTGTGACCTTGGGTCAGTTACAAGTTCTTTCAGAGCTGTTCTCTCACAAACAGTTCTCGAAAGAGCTCTCTCAGCCCTACCTACATCAAAGGCTGTCTGTTGTAGGGAGGGGAAGGGAAAAGAGATTGTAAGCCACTCTGAGACTCCTTCAGGTAATGAAGGGCGGGGTATAAATCCAATTTCTTCTTCTTTTAGATATTATTTGTACATAGTATGCATCCAGCACATCTGGGTTTGAGTGAATTGCAACGTATCTGCAATCTAAGTCATTAACAAGCAAAATCCAGGATAAGATGCAGACAAACAAACTAACAACAACAAAAACTCTAGCTCAGCCAACAAGTGTTGGCCACAGAGGACATTGCACTCCTTCAGACAAGCCAGTTCCACTTGATTTTAACCATAAGGTGACTGTGAAAGTCAGCTTATATTGGGGAGAATAAAATTGTGGGACTTCCCTGAATTCACCGTATAGTGTGGATCCAACCAGCTTTTCTGCTGGTGACAGAAGATGTACTGGGGATCATGGGATCTGTATGGCCAAAAAGCCATGTGTGACCACTGTGCTTTATGAGGAGGGAAACTGGGCAAGACTGAGTGGAAGGCCAGCTGGATCCAACCTGCATGTCTTTCACGGATGTTTCATCCATGAAATGGTATCCTTTGAGTAGGTATAGCGAAGGGGTCTGTAACAGCTGTTTGCTAGTTCCAGTAAAATCAACAACTCCTCTTGCCTTTAGTAGGAGTGAAAGTGAGTCAGTTGATTGTCCTTACCCTTTTGTTCCAGAATTTAAACTCTTGTGGCTAATGCTGCAGTCACCAGTGGAAAATTCTGTGCTAAGCTGCTTTCACTTGAAAGAGAGTTGCTCTAACTATTTTAGTCTCACAGCTTCCTCCACTGTGCAGTGCTGGGAAGATGTAAAGTGGCAGGAGTTGGGGGGGGGAAGAAACCGACTTGCAACTTCTGTGTAGCCTAATTGCTACCTTTAAAAATAAAAAAGGATACTAGTGGAAGGGGAAGAACTGCACAAAGTGTGGGGGTGAGGGGAAGATGAAGAATAACAATTTTCTTTTTTTCCCTAGCTAGGAGTACCTGTAGCACATCCTGTGATTTTTTTTCTTTTTTGTTCCATTAGCTTGGCATTAGCAGCCTGTTTTCCTGATCACTCTGAAATGGGTACTGAGAGCTTTTGAGGCTTTATGTATTTCACAAACAAAGAAAAGAGAAGCTCAAATCCTACATCAAGAAATGGCAGGATTCTGTGCCATATGGAAATTATGCCTAATTTCTTTTTGCATAATTTATTCATGGGAAAGGAATGATAATCTATGCAGATTTCCATCGCTGGAAATGTTAAGACTAGAAATGTGGTAGGTCTGTCATTGGACCTCCCAACACCTTTCATATATTTAAAAAGCGGAATTGGCTCAGAGCCATGGCACTAGGGGAAGGATGGTTTCACTCTCCTCCCCCGGGTGCTGTTTCTTCTTTGCAGAAAAGGGGAAACACTGATAATTTGTTTATTTTCTTCAGCAGGGCAAACAGCAGCTTCAGATGTCTGTATGCACACTTTAAACTGGGAAGAGTTAAACTATTCTGCAGCAGTGCAGCCCTGATCCAACCTACCCCCATAGCTGCTTTTGAATAATATGAAAGATTTGGGGCGATCCAGCCATGGTTAGATCCCTGGCACCTCATCTTGGTGAGCCGTGATTCAACTGCCTCTCTGACTAATCTACTGACTCAGGGCTAGGGACTTTCTCTCAAGTAATTGTGCAGAGATTGTAATCTTAGCCACCATGCTGCAAAAGCTCCTGGAATGAAAACCTAATGTACCATTCCAGATAGTCCTAGTGACTAAAATAAAACAACTGTGGGGAGAGGGGATAAATGCATCATTCCTACTATTTTACTGGACTGGTGGTAAGAACAGACAGATCTTAACCCCAGGTCTGTGACAATATTATTAAATGTTTTCAGACAGAGTAGAAGGACACAGCCCTTGCGTTTCCTACACCTCCCCCTCCACAGGATCCCTTTGCTTTGTTGTGGAGCACAACTGGAATCTGGACTGCTACAGGAAATAAATGTACAGGAGGCTCCAAGGGCTCCATCTAAGCCATTTTTAGACCACTTTCCGCCCGCTCTCTTTGTTGTATGGTGACAGGGTCCTGTTGGGATGTGGTAGGAGGCCCTCTGAGGTAGATTGCTAATTTGCTCTCTCTCTCTCTCTCTCTCTCTCTCTCTCTCTCTCTCTCTCTCTCTCTCTCAGGGCTGCTTCCCTGGTTCATTGGAGGTGGCTGTAGTTAGACCTCTATGGAAAAAGCCCTCCTTAGATAAAAAGGACCTAGCCATTTACCACCCTGTATCAAATTTGCCATTATTGGGAAAGTTAATTGAGCAAGCAGTGGCTGAGCAACTCCAGTCTTTCCTGAGTGAGACCTCTGCACTTGACCCTTTCCAGTCCGGCTTCAGGCCTGGCTTTGGGACTGAGACAGCGCTTACTGCTCTGGTGGACGACCTCCAGCTTCAATTGGATTGGGGTGGTTATGTGCTGCTGATTTTATTAGATTTATTGGCAGCGTTTGACACAGTTGACCATTTGCTTCTAGTCAACCACTTGACCTCACTGGGGGTATGGGTATGCCTTTAGATGGTTTTCCTCATTTGTCCAGGAAGGTTGCCATTGGAGACAAAAGGCCTTCCATGCAAGCACTAAATTGTGGTGTTCTGCAGGGTTCGATCTTGTCCCTGTTGTTGTTAATTAATATCTATATGCACCCTCTAGCAGAACTCGTAAGGAGGTTTGGGGTTGGATGCCATCAATTAGCTGATAATACTAAACTCTTCCTCCTGTTGGATAAGCTACCAGAGGTAGCTCTCTTGGCCTTTAGACAGTGTCTTGGTTGTCATGGTCAGATGGTTTAGAGAGAGCTGGTTGAAGCTGAATCCATCAAAGACAGAAGCCATGTGGCTGGGGAGGGCTGTGTCAATATGGGGGTTATAGCTCCTGGCTCCTGATAGAGTCCAACTGTCACCCATAGGTTCCATGAAGAGCTTGGGTGTATGGCTTGATGCTTTGCTGTCTCTGGACAAACAGGTGTCCACAGGTGGCAAGGTCTGTGTTCTTCTGTCTTTACCAGGCTCATCAGCTGGCCCCCTATCTGTCTGTTGGATCTGGCCACAATGATTCATGCCACAGTCACCTCCAGGCTGGACCATTGCAATTCACTCTATGCAGGGCTGCTGTTGAAGATGCTCTGGAAGCTGCAGATTCTCCAGAATGCAGCTGCTAGGCTTTTGACTGATGCATCATGCTCTACACTCATACGGTCAATACTGAGGCAAGTGCACTGGTTGCCAGTTGCTTCCGGATCCAATTCACGGTGCTAGTCTTAACCTTTAAAGCCCTAAATGGTCTGAAACCATTCATACCTAAAGGACTGCCTTGCTTGCTACAATCCACCATGTTGCTTGTGCTCTTCATCACACAGTCTTTTGGTGGTGCCAGGTCCTCGAGTGGCTCGCTTCTCCTCTAACAGGGAGAGTGCCTTCTCTGTGGTACCTCTGTTCTGATGGAATGCTTTATTAGAGGACATGCATGCCCTTCAGGGCTTTGTTAGCTTCTGCAGGGCTTGCGTGACAGAGGTCTTCCAACAGGCTTTTAATTAGTTATTGTGTATGTTTTGCAATTCTTGTATTGTTTCCACTGGATCTTTTTATTGTTGGGTTGTTGGATGCAGCCATGTTCAGTAGGAGATTTGTATAGTTGGTTTTAAATTGTGTTCCTCATAGGACTTGGTCTCCAGACTCCTCTCCATCTTCGTTGCTCTCCTCTGGACACGTTCCGACTTGTCTATATCCTTCTTAAATTGTGGTGCCCAAAACTCTAGGTGAGGTTTAACAATACACTAGGTGAGGTCTAACCAAAGCAAAGTAAAATGGTACCATCACTTTGTGTGATCTGGACACTATACTTCTGTTGATACAGCCCAAAATTGCATTTGCCTTTTTAGCAACCACATCACACTGCTGACTCATGTTCCATGTATGATCTGCTAAGACCACTAGATCCTTTTCACACATACTGCTGCCAAGACAAGTCTCCCCCGATGTATAATTATATGTTAGATTTTTCCTACCTAAATGCAGAACTTTACATTTATGCCCATTGGAATTCATTTTATTTGTTTTAGCCGAGTTTTGCAGCCTGTCAAGATCATCCTGTATCCTGACTCTTTTTTACCGTATTTGCTACCCCTCCCAATTTAGTATCATCTGCAATTTGAACAAGCATTCCTTATATCACTTCATCCAAATCATTGTTGCAGCTTCTAAAAATAGAAAAGAAACAGAATAAGGCCTTACTTGTGTTAACATTTTTCCCTCCTCCAAAGCCTTGTATTACTCTCATGTGTTGCACATGAAAGCTTCCTGGTGGATTGTGTACCAACTGGTTTTCAGCGGCTGTTCTTCTTGCCTGCCCAGTTCAAGGATGTTGCCTGTCTCATTGTCTAGGAAAATAAAATCGTCTTGGAATTGTAAAGTTTTAGAGCCCTACATTTCATCGCTTGGTTTCTCTTACAAAGGACAAAAAACAGTAACTGGAGATTTCACTCACACATGTGTGTGTATCTGTGAGAAGGCAGCAGGCCACACTAGTTTTAGGACTCCAGCCTTAATAGACTTCCTGTTACACTGTCCTTGCCAGGCTGCTGTTTCCTACTGTTGTTTAAATAACTAGTTTTAAAAAAAATGGTAGCATTTCGGTCTGCGTCAGTAAATAACATTTTCAGGTAAAATATCCAGCAAAGCAATCCAGAAAACAATGAATTTTTTTAAAAAATTAAGTAACCTGTAAATTCATTGAGTAATACCAGATTAATTTGCAAATTTTAGCATATCTGTAGACAGTAATAAAAATAGCCATTTGAGACAGGTAGATGTATAAATCTAAGTACAAGTGTAGGTAGGTAAGTTTTGACCTTGTCTGCATTAATCTTTTCCATTAACACTGGTGGAATTTGAAACATATTTATGTGCTTTGCTACTCAGTTGAGAACGTTGAGTTCTCAAAATCCCCTTGCTTCCTGGTATTATTTTCATTTTGTTTTTCTTCTTGTGGAGTCCCGTAATGATACAGATGAGGGATGCAGTTAATTGCACACAAAGAATAGCTGAAAGAAGGGCCAGTTTAAGTTTCCAAAAGTTTTAATAATCTCAAGCGAGTTATCAATTGCTATTAGACAAGTCACAAGTTTTTGAACAGCACTTTACTTAAAAGGATTCAGTCAAGGACCAGCATGGAATATAAAAAGCAGGGGAGGCGAAAAGATGCTCTTCTGAGGGTTACTGTGGCAAAAAATAGCTCTTTTGTGTCTATTTTTATAACAATTAAGTTCAGGAGCAGGCTGTTCCCTCTGCAATCCACTGCTGTTAAGTGCTGAATTAGACTGCCAACTTACTATGCAAATACTTGGACGAATTCACAGTGAAGAACGCATATGTTGATTACCTGAAGACAGACACCCTTGCATTTTATCTTCAAAAACAAGGGCACTGTTCATGAAGTAACTAACATGTCAGTTACCCATTCTAGGGATGCCAGCCTCCAGGTGGGGCTTGGAGATTCCCCAGAATTACAGCTCTGCTCCAGATGACAGAGATCAGTTCCCCTGGAGAAAATGGATGCTTTGTAGGGTGACGTCTATGGCATTGTATCCCACTGAGGTCCCTGACCTCCCCAGGCTTCATCCCTAAATCTCCAGGCGTTTCCCAACCTGCATCCGGCACCCCTACCCCCCCCCATCCCCTGCTAGTGGCCAGGGTGGACCTTTCAACCCTCATGCTGGCTTTGATTGATCCTATATCCTGTTGCATGATCCCAAATCAATGCCTAACTTCACAGATATAAATAATGCAATACTTTTCTTTACTAATGCATTCTGCCTGATGAAGAGCCCACAAGTTCTAATTTGCATAAGAGGCAGATTCAAATAACAACCAACAAGTACCCGTTACTTCTTTGTCCCAGCATACCTTGCTGCAACCTGACATCTTTCTGTACCAGTCTATAAATCACTCCTTCCATCTCATTTGAAGACTGTCCCAAATTGAACATTGTGACTTTGTCATGCCCAGCATTTCTTATCTCTCCTCCCACTTTCTTTTTCCTTAACATTGTGTCATGAGAAAAGTTCCATGAACTTGGAAACTTGCATGCTCTCTTGTGATAACAACAGATCAGATCTGTTGAGACCCTTGAAGATCCATGTGTGGACCTGCATTGCATTATTAAAATTGGCAAATAACCACTGGGAGCAAGCGATTGAAATCAGGATTCCTGAAGGGGGATGGGCTAACGCCTCCTGAAAGGTTTTCCTGACCTCAGTTGTGCCCCTTTCCCTACATGTAGAACTGCTGTTTGCCTGTTGGGGGAAATATATGCAGCCAATAATAGCTGGGGGGTTATTTGAGGAAATGGCATGAGGGAAAGGGTTAGCTGTCTTGTACCTTACAATGTAATCCTGATCTAAATGGAAGGTATTTTGGGGTGCAGTTTTTCAATGAAATCCGTGGAGAGATCCTATCACAAATCTAGTATCTTACCTGGTTGGATACCTGGTATTTCAGGTAAAGATAGTTTGATTTAGTTTTTGTTGGACTCAGTACAATTTGAATCTGAATCTGGCCAAAGATCATTGGGCAGTTTTGGAGCTGGTGCCCCCGGCACTTCTATGGGACTTCCAGCTCTAGTGGCTTTGGAGACCAGAAGATCAGGTCATACCTGAATGTCTCATATATAATAAAAGTCAGATATGTGGTTTCTGAATGTTTTGTGTTTGTAGGAAGCATGAAAAACACTGCTTGAGTATATGTTAGAAGCAACTCAGTGAGTGTCATGGGAGAGTGAAACTCTTCTCTTATTTAACCTCATTGACTTCTGAAATAAGTGTTGTGTGCTTTGTTTTATCTTTCAGTAATTTAAAAGTCCCTAGCTGTTTTCTGCCTAACCCTATCCAGTTTCTGGGTACTAGCCAATTTCTGCTTCCAATAATGACCCACGATAGTTCTTTAAATTTGAATTTTTGTTCCTGTCTTTTCCATCAAGCCTCTGTAGCATGCCATATGTTGTGTTATAAAATAAAAGCTTCTGTTTTTATAACAAAAAGCCCTTCAATGTGCAGATTTACTGCACTAGCCTTGGGGCTGCCAGATCCCAGAGTTCTAAAATACCTTTTAATTTGCATATGATGCGCTTTATCGCTATGCCATTTGCTCAGACTGCTCTTTGTATCTAAATAGCTTTCCTATTTTTAAATCACAATCTGGTAGTGTGCAAGAGTGAATTTATAGATAGGCACAAGTGGGGCCCCCATGATACTCCTCTGCAGCCGCTGGACCCACCGCATCCCTTCTCCACTCTTGGTGGCATGTCTGGAGCTGCTCTGGGTGGCCTCACTGAGGCTTCCTGCCCCCAGGTGGCTCATTTGGAATTGCTTCAGGTGGTATTGCCAAGGCTTCCTTCCTCTCTTTCTCTTCTGACTGTGGCTGGGCCCAGAGCAACATCTGGCATGCTCTGCTGCTGCAGCGGGGCTGGAAGCAGCATCTGGCATCCTCCACTGCCACTGATGCTCCTTCTGCGGCTGGGCTGGAGCACCTGCCAGTGTGTTCCTCTATTGCTGCTGCCAGGCCCAGAGCAGCAGCTGGTATTCTCCACTGCAGTGGCTGTGTCCGAACAGCTGCCGGCAGGGCTCCTGAGCTGTGCCACTGCCGAACCCAGCATGATTTCTCTGTCCCACTGCACACTGCCAAGGCAAGCACAGAGAATGCTACTTTAATTTGGGGGGGCTTTAAAACCCCCTTTTTTCAGATTTTTCTGTATACTTGGGGAATGCCCCAAGTGTGCAGAAAAATATTTTTAGCTTCCGCATGACCCTGGTCCATAAATTTAAGTATCTGTAGATGGCTGCCACAAGTGACTAGTAGTATACAGATATTGCATTCTTCCCTTATATATTTAATTTGGATACTGTACAAAACTGAGTTTGGGTTCCTCAAGGCAGGTAAAACAGGGAGCCCTGACCTGGATAGCCCAGGCAAGTCCAATCTCCTCAGATCTCGGAAGCTAAGCAGGGCCGACCCTAGTAAATATTTGGATGGGAGACCTCCAAAGAATACCAGGGCCAGGAGGCAGGGGTAGGATGTCAAGCCATTTCACTGAACGTCCTCCATGCCCCAGTAGGAGTTGCCATGACTTCCAGGCATGGGCACAGGTGCATGCACGCATGAACACACAAACAAACCACACAGGTAAAATGGGCATTCAAGCTGGAACACATAATTTAGTCTTGAACTGGTGCTGTTACTATATTCTTGTTTTATTGTACAAGATCACTAAGTAGAAGAGGGAAGGAAGCTTTGTGCCACACAGAGCAATACTGTGCAGAGTTACACCCTTCTAACTCCATTGAAGTCAGGGAACTTACAACGGTGTAACTCTGCATAGGATCACACTATTAAAAACCTACTTTTCTTACTGAGATTTCAACAGATAGAAAGTTAATTCACTGTTTTAGGGGAAATGAGGTTCTTCAGCCAATGATTAACTAGTCTTCTTCCTCTGCTAGCTGTAGGTGTTAAGACTTGGTGGGACGGTGACAATTTTCAGAAGTTAATCATTCCAAGATGCCTAGGATACAGTCACATCTCGTTGACTTTGAATTGGGCATAGGGTTGGAAATGTGCTGGATTCTTTGACCTGTCAAATAAAAAATGGTTCTCATGTAGGTCAAAAGTGTCATGTAGAGTGGGGGTGCTGCAGATTTCCTGTGAGCATGTTCAGTAGCTAAACTTAACTGTGTTGAAGGGTAGCGATCCAATATGACCCACTTGATCTCTTTAGTTTGTGCTGAGAAGCTGCAAATACTGCTGAATCAGTTTTTATAGGGTTTCCCCAAAACTGTGCATGTGCAAAGATGCTGCTGATTTATCCTGATTGGCAGCCATTGTCAGGCTCAGTCCCAACAACTATTAACGTCACTAAGGATGCTTAGCCAAATACCAAAGGGTAGGATTTTATTGACACATAGCATTTATTGATGACTGATTTATATGATTTGTGAGTGATCTGAAGTGGTTTGTATCTGGTTTTCCTGAAGCCATGCATATGCAAAGAGCTGCTGATTCAAACTGATTGGCAGTCATTAATGTCACTAAGAACTACTTAGGTTTTCAGTTTCTGCTTTAGGGTAGAAACAGAGCATTTATTGATGACTAATTTATGTGATTTGTGAGTGATCTGGTTGTCTAAACAGTTGCCAGCTGAGCCAAGCAGTTATGTAGGAAGGATGGGGAGGTAGACCTCCATCAGGCTATGTGAGAACTTGCACGTGTGAAAAGCCAATTGTGCTTTACTACCTAGTAAGGAATACAGAGAAGCAACACCAGTAAACAGATTGACAAAACTATCAAAGTGATGTCGAAAAATTATATCTGTGTTTTCAGCTGATGATCAGGGCACAAGCTGAACCAGTGGGTGTTTGTGCATCCCCAATGTAGAGTAAAATACTCATATCAGGTTTAGAACAATCAGATTTAATCAGTAGGTGATCCTTCCTTAACTTGACAATGTTGCTTGTGTTTGAAGGCCAAACCACATATGATGGACAGTTTTTTAAAAATGTAAAACAGTTGAGGGATGTTGAAGTCAGGAATGGAGGACCAGTAGTGAGAGGGCATAGCCCTTTCTTGCCATTTCTGTCTTCAGAGTCACCTCGTCTCCCCCAAGTGATTTCCTGTGGGGGAAGGTTGCAGGAACAAAAGGCTTAAATAGCTTCTTTCCAGCTAGGCCTCTCCTTCTTTTTAGCCTCCCTCAACTGCTTTACACTTTAAAAAAGGGGGGGGGGGAACCCAAACACACCATGAACCTATCAAGTGTGGTTTCTCCCTCAGATGAAGTACCTTGAAATGAGGAAACATTACCTATTGCACATTTGAAGTAATGGAGCAGACTCATACCTGTTAGGATCCACTTACACTCTGTCAGCCCAATGTCAGCACAGAGCCAAACTGTGCGCAAACAGAAAACTATCCACACAACCAGAAAGCCTTGGTAAGTGGTATGTAAACGAAGGCTGTGTTTATACCTTTTGTATGTGTGCCGATGTTAGGCTGAGTACATGTAGATGTTCCAGTGCTGGGCTGAATATTGTAGATGGATTAGTGGTGTGATTCTCCTTCCCATCTGTACATATTCCTTGTGCATAATGGTATACATACAGGGCTGCAATGAAATAGCCATAGTATAGGGGAGGGAAATGTCTGGTTGTTCCATTGTGAAATGTATATAGTCTCACCAGCAGTAGTGCAGTAGTTGCTTTTTAATGCTGATGTCCCCTCCACTTAGTACCCCGCCATAGGATCTGACTGAGAGAAGTCATTAAGCCAAGATTACTTCATTGTTGCATATTATTCTATTAAGTTACCCAGCAGAGCCATTATTTATTTTATTTAAAACATTTTCTAGCCACCATTCTCTCTTGTGGAATTCAAGGTGGCTTACAAAGTAAATAAAACTATTATAAAAAGCACAATAAAATAATATAAATAACATTTATTTATTTATTTATTCGTTTCAATTTATATCCCGCCTTGCCTGCCTAAAAACATTGGAAGTCACAATGGAATCTCCAATTAGGGTTGCCGGTAAATACAAGGGGTAACTTCTCTGAAATGAGGGGAAACTGAAAGGAAAAGTAGAAAGGGTCAAAACCATTGGGGATGCTTGGAGACTATTTAAAACTACAATCCTAGAAGCTCAGAAAAAAATATATATCGCCGGTTAGGAAAGGCACAAATAGGTATAGAAAAAGGCTTGCATGGTTAAACACATAAAGTAATGGAAGCTGTAAAAGGTAAGAAGGATTCCTTTAAGTGGTGGAAAGCTAGTCTCAGTGAGGTTGATAAAAGGGAGCACAGACTGTGGCAAATAAAATGCAAGTCTGTGATCAGGCCAGCAAAAAGGGAATATGAAGAGCATATAGCAAAAAACATAAAGACCAACAATAAAACTTTCTTCAAATACATTAGAAGCAGGAAACCAGCCAGGGAGGCAGTGGGGCCCTTGGATGACCAAATGGTAAAAGGAGTGCTGAAGGATGATAGGGAAATGGCTGAGAAACTGAATGCCTTCAGTGTGGAAGATGAGAAGTGTCCCAAATCTGGAAGCTGCAGCTAGTGCAAAATGCGGCAACCAGGCTGTTGATGGGCCTCTCTGTACAAGAGCACATCTGGCCTGTGCTGAAGGCATTGCACTGGCTGCCTAAAGCATACCGGATTAGCTTCAAGGTGCTGGTTTTGACCTTTAAAGCCCTATATGGTCGGGGGCCTGCCTACCTGAGGGACCGCCTTTCCCCATATGTTTCCCAGAGAGCACTGAGGTCAGGGTTGCAACATCGCTTGACCCTCCCTGGTCTGAAAGATGCCAACTTGGCTGTCACCAGACCAGGGCCTTCTCAGTGGCAGCTCCATCCTGGTGAAATGAGCTCTTGGAAGACATAGAGCCCTGCCGGACCTTCTACAGTTCCACAGTGCCTGTAAAACGGAGCTCTTCTACCAGACTTTCAATTAGGAGCTGCCACTGATGAACGAGCTATTTATAACTGAACATCATGGCCCTCATGTTACTGGATACTGCTACACTGGACCATCAAATAGTGAGTGCCATCTGTATGAAATTGTATTTTGCATTTATATTACTTGTATGAAGTATTTTATTGAAATTTTTATTGTAATTCTTGCACTGTATGGTGCCTCTGTGTTTTATTGGATTTTAACTTGTTGTTCACCACCTTGAGCCTGCTTGTGTGGGCAAGGAGGGATATAAATCAAAATAAATAAATAAATAATAAATAAATAAATGTGCTTGCCCACTCCAGAACCACTGATTTCAGGAGGGGTGTTGAAAGACCTGAGTCAGATTGAGGTGATGAGAGAGGAGGTCCAACAACTGATAGACAACTTAAAAACTGATAAATCACCAGGCCCGGATGGCGTACATCCAGGAGTTCTGAAAGAACTCAAATGTGAATTTGTGGATCTCCTGACAAAAATATATAATCTTTCATTAAAATCTGCCTCCATTCCTGAGGACTGGAAGGTAGCTAATGTCACTCCCATCTTTAAAAAGGGTTCCAGAGGAGATCCGGGAAATTACAGGCCAGTCAGTATGACATTGATACTGGGTAAGTTGGTGGAAACTGTTATTAAGGAAAGAATTTGTAGGCACATTGATGAACAAAATCTATTGAGGAAGACTCAGCATAGGTTCTGTAAGGCAAGATCTTGTCTCACTAACCTGTTAGTGTTCTTTGAGGGAGTGAACAAACATGTGGACAAGGGGGACCCAATAGATGATGTTTACCTTGACTTCCGGAAAGCTTTTGATACAGTTCCTCATCAAAGGCTCCTAAGTAAGCTCAATAGTCACGGGATAAAAGGACAAGTCCTCTTGTGGATCAAAAACTGGCTAATTAATAGGAAACAGAGAGTGAGTGTAAATGGGCAATTTTCTCATTGGAGAGTGGTAAGCAGTGGAGTACCACAGGAATCAGTCCTGGGTCTGATGCTTTCTAACTTGTTCAGTAGTGATTTGGAGTTATAAGTAAGCAGTGAAAGTGGCTAAATTTGCGGATGACAAGAAATTGTTCAGGGTAGTGAAAAGCAGGGAGGATTGTGAGGCATTCCAGAGGAATCTGTTGAGGGTGGGTGAGTGGGTGTCAACTTGGAAATGGGGTCCAATGTGGCCAAGTGCAAAGTGATGCACATTGGGGCCAAAAATCCTAACTATAAATACATGTTGATGGGGTCCGAACTGGCAGAGACTGACCAAGAGAGAGATATTGGAGTTGTAGTAGATAACTCACTGAAAATGTCAAGACAGTGTGCAGCTGCAGTAAAAAAGGCCAATGCTATGCTGGGGTTATTAGGAAGGGAGCTGAAAACAAATCAGCCAGTATCATAATGCCCCTGTATAAATTGATGGTGCGACTTCATTTGGAATACTATGTACAGTTCTGGTCACCACACCTCAAAAAGAATATTATCGCATTAGAAAAAGTGCAGAAAAGGTCAACTAGAAAGATAAAAGGGTTGGAACACTTTCCCTATGAAGAAAGGTTAAAGTGTTTGGAGCTCTTTAGCTTGGAGAAACGATGGCTGAAGGGTGACACGATCGAGGTTTATAAGGTTATGCACGGGATAGAGCAGGGAAAGAAAGAAGTACTTTTCTCCCTTTCTCACAATACGAGAACTCGTGGGCACTCAGTGAAATTGCTGAGTAGTTAGGTTAGAACAGATAAAAGGAAGTGCTTCTTCACCCAAAGAGTGATTAATGCATGGAACTCACTGCCACTGGAGGTGGTGGTAGCCACAAGCATGGATGGCTTCAAGAGGGAATTGGATAAGCATATGGAGCAGAGGTCCATCAGTGGCTATTAGCCACAAGGTATAGATATGAACTCTCAGTCTGGGGCAAGCGATACTCTGTATTCTTGGTGCTTGGGGATGGGGGGACCAATGGGAGAGTTTCTAGTGTCCTGGCCCCACTTGTGGACCTCCTGATGGCACCAAGTATTTTTGGCCACTGTGTGACAGAGTGTTGGACTGGATGGGCCATTGGCCCATTCTTATGTTCTTACGATGAGACAACTCCAGTCCTAAATAAAACTGTGTTCAACTGCCTCCTGAAGATTGACGGTGAGGGGGCCAGGTGTACCTCCCTGGGGATGCTGCTTTAGTACTGAGGTCATATGTTCCTGGTAGCAGGCCTCGGCCAGCAATCTATTTGTAGCTTTCTGCACTAGCTGCAGCTTCCAAACACTCTTGCAGTCTTGATGTAATTAAGGCATGGATCACTGTAGCCAGATCTCACTGAACCAGGATTGGGTACCACTGACACCAGTCAAAGCTCTGAGCAAAAACCTAGTTTTCTATGGTGACCACCATGTAAAGCAGCACTTTCAACTGTGAACCTGGTTTTTCAAAAGAAATATAATCCCATCCAAGTCGGGAGAGATCTTGAGTCCCTGGTCTACCTTTCTGTCTTGTTGGGATTAAGTTTCAGCTTGTTCACCCTCATCCACATCATTACTGACTCCAAGCACCTGTTCAGAACATCAACAGCATCCTCCAAATTAGATGGAAAAGGAAGGTAGAGCTGGGTATCACCTGTATATTGGTGACACTTTAATTTAGACCTCTTGATGACCTCTCCTAGGGGTATTAAGTAGCGTACCTTCTCAGACCACCATCCCTGGAAGGACTTGAACCACCACCACCATGACACAGTGCCTGTTAGTCCCAGTGCTGAGAGATGGCTCAGTAGGATACTATGGTTGAAGGTCGCTGAAAGATCCAGCAGAACTAGCAGGGTCATATTTTCCCTGTCTTGTTCCCTATAGATGTCATCAGCCAAGGTGACTAGAATAGTTTGTGTTCCAAGACAGATTGAAATGGGTCCAGAAAATCAGTCTCTTCTAAGAGCTCCTTGAGCAACAACCTGCTGGCACAACTTGCCCAAGAATGGAAGACTGGAGTCTGGCCAGAAATTTTCTGACATAGGGCTCCATTCTGCTACTGGAAACATTTTTCTCTAGCAGAAGGAGTCTTCTGATGGAGGGAAAGCACTTCCACTAGAGGAATGAACCTTCAGGATTCAGCCAACTGATCAGAAACAGCTACAAACAGGCAAACAAGGTAAGAAAAATCCAGGTAGTCAGCCATGTTGGTCTGAAGCAGTAGAACAAATTTAGAGTCCAGTGGCACCTTTAAGACCAACAAAGGTTTATTCAAGGTATGAGCTTTCATGGGCAAAGCTCATAACTTGAATAAACTTTTGTTGGTCTTAAAGGTGCCCCTGGACTCTAGAGGTAAGAAAAATTTAGGCAGACTTGGTTACCTTGCAAAGTTAATGGTGGTGCAATGAAAAAATAGGTTCAAATTAGGGCTGTCATAGAAAATCAGGAGCAGTTGAATAGTGTGGTGGTAACTGGTAAACTGACACTGCATAAATAGACTTAGCTATCAATAACTATTAAAAATAATTGAGGGTCATTTGTGTTTCTGCAGATAGTGGGCTGGATCCTGTGATTTGTCAGCAGGAGGCACTGATGGTTACAGACCATTTCTGTGTTCCCTCCTCTCAGCATCCTTTCTGACACTGGAAATGATTATTCTTGGGATCTACGTAGACCAGTAGCCACATGGGTCAGGAGACTGCCTGGAGGAGTGAAATTGCCCTTTCTACCCCTTCTATTTACTGAGGAAAAGGGAGCATTTTCTCGCCTTAGCCAACCCTAGTACAGCGTTCTGCCTTTCTGTTAGTCCGCACAGATCCTGCAACCCTGACAATAAACTTTCTCAGAGTCAAACCAAACTTGTGTTGGAATTGAAATATGGGAAGGATCCGTGATCATTGTGTCTACAGATTTTGGGATCCAACCAAGTTTTCAAAGGATTAACATCTTAGACAATTGACTTCTAATTAAAGAAAAAATTGGTCGTTCTGGTATGAGTGGAGATAGGTCTGCTGTATGCAAAGGCCTATTTATAATTGCTAATATATTGATGCTAGATGTTTTGGTTTTTATAGGTCTTATTATTGCACACAACATTTCCTTGACCTTGCAATGCCATTTATGCCCTTCAGTCATATTTTCTGTTAACATGGACTTTGGGAAGAACCAAAGTCATAGTGCTTTTATATAACTGGAACATAAGACAGCATCATATTTTAAACTTCAACAATACTGACAGAGGAAGTTAATTTAACTTGTAAAAAAAAAGCACTGTCAGTTACTTTGACCACCTGGCCAGCACTAATTGAAAGGATGTAGTATCCCATTTTTCACAGAGTAGAAATCCCGTAGAATACAAAACATCTGCTGAGCCTCATATAATGCGTTAAACACTGTTTGATTTATCCACACAGCTGAACCACATCGGACAGTTCTGTTCATCTCTGAGATCGGGGATGGTCCTGACCCCCGACCCCTGTGCCTCAAGGCAGACCCTCCAACTCTCAGGTGATCATCACCTTGTTTATTTTTGGTATTACCGAAGACACGAGGCATGACAAATATCATAAGGATGTCCTACAGCCTTGTAATCTAAAATATATTAAGCACAAGGAATGGGATGGGTGGCAACTGATGGGTGGCTGTGAAGAAAGCTAATGCAATCTTAGGATGCATTAACAGAAGCATTGTGTCCAGATCACGGGAGGTGGTAGTTCCGCTCTATTCTGCTATGGTCAGGCCTCACCTGGAGTACTGTGTCCAGTTTGGGGCACCACATTTTAGAAAGGATGTTGACAAGCTTGAGTGTGTCCAGAAGAGGGCAACCAGGATGGTGAAAGGGTTGGAATCCAAGTCTTAGGAGGAAAGGCTGAAAGAGTTGGGTATGTTTAGCCTGGGAAAGAGAAGGCTTAGAGGGGACATGATTGCAGTCTTCAAATATTTGAAGGGCTGTCATGTAGAAGATGGAGCAGATCTATTCTCTCTTGCTCCAGATTGTAAGACTAGATCTAATGGGTGGAAATTACAAGGGAGTCGTTACCAGTTAAATATGAGGAGAAACTTCCTAACTGTAAGAGTGGTTGAGCGGTGGAACAGACTGCCTTGGGAGGTGGTGGATGCTCCTTCACTGGATGTTTTTAAGCGGAGGCTGGACAACCATCTTTTGGGTGTGTTATAGGGCTATCTTTCGGCTACGCTCCTGCAGAGTGCAGGGGGTTGGACTAGATGACCTGTAAGGTCCCTTCCAACTCTAACATTCTATGATTCTATGATAGCAACATTCACACATTAGGCAAGAGCTCACTAAAATCAGTGGCCACGTGTACATCTGATGCTGCATTTGCACGTCCTTGGCTTTTTGAGAAGAAACCCATCTGCAAATTTTTGCTTTTTGCTAGAAGCGAGCTGCAGTAAACAAGCAGTGCCCAGCAGGTCTCAAGGCAAAACATAATGAGGTTGTAGGATCTTGACTTGCATCAGGGGTCTCTCAATCTTTTTGAGGCTGTGGGCACTGCTGGAATTTTGAAGGGGAATGGTGAATGCCTCCTTCAAATGGCTACCTTAGACTGTCTCCCTTTTCACACCTCCTGGGATGAAGGAATTCCTGAAGGGGGACTGGAACCACACACTGACTAAGAAAAGCCTGGGTGCTTTCCAGTTCTTCTAATCCTCCAGTTGAAAACCCTTTTATTTGAATGAAGGCAACCAATAACAAGCTCTGCCATACAATGGCCCCACCCACTTTCTGAAAAGCTCAGAGAGCACCAACTCACACATACCATGCTGAAGAACCCTGTCTTAATTGATTTCTGGCCTATTGGGAATATTTCCATGCTTTGTATTCCCTTTCATGTTAATTACACTACAGTCCTCTGCAGAGTTAGATGAAGGTAAAGGTTTCCCTTCCTTGAAAGGGAATCAAATCCGACTCTAGGATGCAGTGCTCATCTCCGTTTCCAAGCTGAAGAGCCAGCGCTGTCTGAAGACGTTTCCGTGGTTATGCGGCCGGCATGACTAGACGCCGAGGTGCACAGAACGCTGTTACACCCTTCTAAATCCATTGCACACAGCTGTTATACCCTTCTAAACCCATTGCACATTGAATTCAATGGGTTTAGAAGGACGTAACTCTGCTGAGGATTGCATTGCAAATCTTGTTCACCATTTCACTTGTTGTTTGATTGGTTGTTGGAAGTTCTCAATTGCTGTCACCCCCACCCCGAGAAAATATATATTTTAGCTTCTCTTTAGGCCTTTGGCGATGTTGTTTCTAGTGGTACAAAGATTTCAGGAATTGTCAGGACACAACATTCTAATGGCCTGGTTGGGGAGTGGTAGGATCAGAGATTTTTCTGAAGGCTGAGTATTTTTCTTTTTCTGTTTTCAAGCAAAAGCAAGAAAAACTTATACATAAATAAAGCTGTAGATATTGTTATACTCTAGAGGAGAACATTATTTTGAGTAAAAATGTTTACTGTTAGGTCTCTCTTGTGGAATTCCTTGGCTATTAGTGTATTAATAGTAGATTCAAATCCTATAATTATTTTTCAGCCCAGTTTTCCAATCCAGTTCAGCTAAAATGGCTGGATTTAAGCTGCTTTCAGCCCAGAGGAAGTCAGTGGAACGAACAGTGCTATCCTATGCTGACCTGCACCCTGTTCAGTCCACTGAAGTCAGTGAGCTTAGAAGGGTATGACTCCGTTCAGGATTGCACTGTAAATCGTATTCAGTCCGAGTGCTTTGGTATAATTAAATTTCTTCATTGGGATTAACAATGGAACATTTGAATTTACTTTGGGATGTATATAGTAGGACCTTTTACTGAATGTACAGTAGTGTTGTTGTGTTTACCAGTTCTGTCTTTGAGGGCCCAGTAAATAATCTGACAGGAACTCAGATGTTGAACATGTGCTCATGTAAAGTGGGAAGAGACCTGGCCTGCAGTCTTTGTGGGCCACCAGGAGCTTAATGCAAGGGCAAAGTATGCATAAAATAGGATTTATTTTTTAAAAATACTTTATATGAAGTGAAACTTAATGTGTGCCACTTGGTTTCATATTTGATTTGTATTTTCTTTTTTTTAAATGTTGGTTTGACAACTGATGACCTTATTTCAGCCCTGTGAACTATGTACTACAAATACAATGAGAAGTAGAAAATTGTTTTTGGTATCTACCCTCACATTAAGCTGTGAAATAATACCGTGTCTTCTGAAGGCCAGATGGTGTGCACTGGCACTGCCACATCCATGTGTGAAGATGTGCCAGTTTCTCTAGCCAAAAGGAAGAAGAAGAGGAGAGGATACTGGCTTAACAATAAGCTCTGTATGGAACATAAGTACGTTACCTTCTAGGAGAAAAATAATATCAGATGCTCTGAGTATTTAATATATTTAATGTAATTGTAGTGGGGATACCGGGTTTGTTCCTGCTCACCTGTACCCTGCCAGAAGAAAAGGACAGGTCTCCCCAGGAGGCTCTCAGCAGTTGCAGATTGATAGTCTCCCACCTCAGTTTGACAGATAGTCACACAAGTGTTCTACATTTTTTGAGCATATGTTACAAAGAGAAGTGACAAATATGTGTACCAGCTGTGCAGTGTCACAAATTAAAAGTAAAGCAATCTGCCACACTGTTTCTCTGTCGGCATAGCTCACCCACATATCTGTGTGTGCAAGTTTAATTGTTTTAAGTTTCTGTCCTGTCATACACATTTGCCTAAGCGCAGTGTGATAGAAGCACTGAAATACAATTAAGTGAATAAAAAATGAAATTGACAAAAAATAGGCATGATTTTGTGGGTTAGTGCCATGTCAAGCAGTATCTCACAACAGTTTGCTAATAATTCTTCTCAGGTTATAAATAAGCCTAGGTAAGATGTCTAAGGCTATAATCCTAAAGCCACATACCTGGGAGTGAACACCATTGAGCATAGTGGAACTTAATTTTTAAGTAAACATGCCTAGGACTGCACTCCACTGGCTGTTAATTAGGAGTTTTATCTTACCAACTTTTGTTTTATGGATAGTTTTATGCTGCTTATGCTTGTGTTTTTAATAGCATGATTTTTAATTGTATGCCACCTAAAGCAGGACTAAAAAGAGGTGACAGATATATTTGGAATATTTAAATGATTAATAACCTCAGGAGTAATTTTTTCCCCTTTAAGTGCTCATTGAAGGTTAGAGTAAGTTTTTTTTTTTTAATGGTAGAGTAAGTTGAACCTACAAAACAAATAATATGACTCTCTCACAATGATATAACAAACTTTGGGAGTTATACTCTATGGACAAGTTATCAGACAGGGTCTCTAATTTTTCTAACCCATCAGGGCATAGTGATTTCCAGTTAAAATGGTTTCCATTTTTAGAATATATTTTTAATAATGATGCATCTAAAACTGTTCAGGTTCCAAAGAAATATTATGATATCATTCATATGATGTAATATTAACAGGTTCAACATGAGTTGTAAATGATATATAATAATGTTCATAATTGTTATGGTTTTCGTGATATTCCTCTAAGGTTCTGTTGTTGTACATTGCAAAACTGAAATAAAATTGAATCTATAAAACATGGCACCCTTCTTTATGTTAGGAAATACCTACGTATTTAATGTGAGTTACTGCAAATATAATGTTAGAATGAAGGCTTTCATAGAGTTCAATTTCAAAGCCTGGTTTCCCCCCTCAGAGTGCATTTCTGGGTTCTTTGTCAACAATGGGACAATATAGACGCATCAGTTTGTAGCATTCTTTAAAGGTATGCGTGAGGGGAAAAGATAATGCAAAGGCTTCTTCCATTTTGAAAGGACAAGCACAAATATGTAAAAAGGCTCTCTGGAAGAAACATTCATTTTGTACTGATGGCTGTATGATTTCAGGTTGGTATTTCATTATATGCTGTATCCCCCCCCCCATTATAAGATCTGATATTCTTACTGTCATGGGCTGGGGTGCTAGTCAAAGGAAGTCCAGAACAGGCCAAGGTCAGGAGCCAAGAAGACAGTGCAAAGTCCAAAGCCAAGCTGGGGTGAGGAGCCAGAAACACAGAGCCAAGTCCAAAATCACTAACCAGAAGTGTAGTCCAAAGCCAAGCCGGGATCAGGAGCCAGGAACACAGACAGGGCCGGCTCGCCCACTAGGCGAGCTAGGTGCTCATCTAGGGTGCCGGCCCTGCAGGGGCGCCAAAATGCCCCCCGCCCCCCGTGAAAAGCCCCCTTCCCGCCCAGCATTGGCAGCCCCGGCTTTCCTGGGCACCTCGCAGCTGCGAGGTGCCCAGAAGAGCCGCACCGCCGCTGGGAGGGAAGGGGCGGACGTTCTAAGCCTGCCCCTTCCCCGGCTCTCCTGGGCGCCTCGCAGCTACGAGGTGCCCAGGAGAGCTGGCGCCGCTGCTGGGAGGGAAGGGGCGAGGCGCCCAGGAGAGCCGGGGGAAGGGGCAGGCTTAGAGCCAGCTGCGAGGTGCCCAGGAGAGCCGGGGAAGGGGCGGGCTTAGAATGCCCGCCCCTTAGAACGCCCGCCCCTTCCCTCCCAGTGGCGGTGCCAGCTCTCCTGGGCGCCTCGCAGCTGTGAGGCGTCCAAGAGAGCCGGGGAAGGGGTGGGCTTAGAACGCCCGCCCCTTCCCTTCCAGCGGCAGTGCTGGGCCATCTCTAGGCCCCACCGGGAGGTTGGCATCCCCAGTGGGGTGGGCACCCCAGGCTGTCCTGCCTAGGGCGCCCAGACACCTGGGCCCAGCTCTGAACACAGCGCTAAGTCCAAAACCCCCTTTGAAGGTCTAGGTGCAAGAGCTGAGCTGAAGTGGATGCAAGCAGCATGAAGCTGACTCATTGCTTCCATGAAGAGTACTGCCCAGAGTGTGGAGTTAAATGCTGCTACCAATTAGCCAGCTGCATGATCACTCAGGCTCCTGTTAGAACTCTGGGCTAGCTGAGCGTCCCCCTGTAGCCTGGCCTCTCTTTGCCTGGTTGCTAAGTTTTGCCGCAGTTGCTCCCTTAAACGAGTCACATGTGGGGGTGAGTCAGGAAGACTTTCAGCTTGCAGTTCTTCCTTCTTATCTGGGCCAGGTGTGAAGATTGCTGTTACAGGCACTTGCCAGCTATCCTCCTCTGCTGCTTCAGAGGGGCCAGCCGTGGTTTTTGCAGGCTCTGTCAGCTCATCCTCATCCATGCCCATGACACTTACCATCACAAGTATGGGACTGTCAGAATTGTGGGGGGAATCTCATCTCCCCCCCCCACTGAGCCCAGCGTGACCCCAGGCACTCCAGTAGCCACCACTGGGTCCATCATGGAGCCCTGGGCTGTTTTGCAGCCATTGCCAGACATGGTGCAGCCCCTGAGCTCTCCCTGAGTACTGCTACTGCCAGGCCTGGCACAGCTCCTGGATTGCATTGCCACCAGATCCAGTGTGGAGTCCCAGGCTGCAGGGCTGCTGCTGCCAGGTGTGGAGCTGCCCCCTAGGCTCTCCTGGGACTGTATTGCCACTGCCAGGCCCAGCACAGCTTCCAGATTTCAGCAGCAGCATGCCCAGCATGGCTCCCAGGCTTTGGCAGTGGCATGCGCAGCATGCCCAGCTTGGTTCCTGGGGTGCGTGGCCACCTCTGGGCCCAGCACAGAGCCCTAGGTTGTGCTGTCGCTGCTGGACCAATGCAGCTCCCTGGTACCACTGCCATTGACCACCAGAGGCACGTGCTTTTGGGGGGATTTAAACCCCCCTATGTTTTTTTTTTAATTTTCAGATTTTTCTGCAAACCTGGGGAGTGCCCCAAATTTGTTAGCCTCCACGTGGCCCAGTTCACAGATGGGGGCCATGAGTGGCTAATAGTATACAGATATTGAGGCTGGATGGGTTCCTACAGTCATCACATTAATAACTACCCTATCAACAACCCACTCACACTGTAATCCTGAGTTCTTGCTGTTTGAAGTGCTTATGTATGAAGTATTAAGCTGAGAATCAGGCAACATCTTTAACAGTTGGAAATCATCACAAATGCACCAAATACTCAAAAGTCAGATCCTGAACTCTATATTTTAATTGCCCACAATAGCATAACTTGCTCATAAATTTGTAGCAAGGGCACCATACAATTATTTTTTCATTTTCAAAATTACTAGCAGAGAATTTAGTTCAGTGAAGCTTAATGAAAAAAAAGTGTGTGTGTGGGGAGAGAGAGAGAGAGAGAGAGAGAGAGAGAGAGAGAGAGAGAGAGAGAGAGATTCAAACCAAAAGCCAGACATCTCTGATTGAAACTTGAAATATTCATGTGAGGTCTCATTTCTGAGGCTTTCCATTTTAGAAGCTCCCCTCTGCCTCTGGGCAGTCGTTTGTGAAACTTTGGGAAGGGTTAGAAGCCATTGAGCCACTGCACAAGAAGAATCTGTTTGGGTCATGGTCTAGGAAGTTTTGTTTGAAAAATGAAAGCTTTTGGTAATTGCTGAACTAGGGGAGTTCATGAGAAAGTGATGTTTCCCCTGAGTCTTTGTGTGCTTTCTTGCCTTTGTGTGTCAAAACTGCAAGTTACTGTACCCGGCAAAACATTAGTCTGTATAGTATGTTTTTCCCCATAACATATGCTCTGAATCTGGAAGCGCTTTTAAAATTTCATTTTGCAATTTGGATTTTTTTAAAAAAACAGAAAGATGGAGTTGGGGAGAGAACAAGATTAATCATTTGTAGCTGCCAGTGACCCCCTGTATATCATTAACACCATGTGCATGCAGGGCCTTTGAAATGTTAAGCTGGCAATGCCTCATTTGCATTGTTCCTTCAGGAAAGTATGCTGAAACACCAGCTAATTCGACCTAGCTCTTTTGGCTTGAATTCTTTGTCTGTGCAAATGATAACCTATGTAAGAAGAATCTGATGAAGAGATGCACATGAGGAGCCTTTCTAATTTGTAGTGTGGATGGTCATTAAAAAAAAAGCTGTGGAGAAAAATGAATTTGCATTCAGCGAAGGGGTTTGGAAGGGATGTAGTTATTAAGGCAATATACTGCATGCTGAAGATAAAAAGACATAATGAACAGATGTCCCCGTCTTCAGGCCCCATCAACCATGTGTACTACCTGACCAATACCATTAAAAATCTGCTTTTAAAACAAATCAAACCCCCCCCCCCAAACACCACAGCAGCTTGTTCGATTTTTTGTTGGCATTGAGATCTTTGTAATGTGTAGTTGTAATAGTACCAGGGGTCTTTTCGTAGAAGAACAGCTGCAGGAGCTCATTAGCATATGGTATGCTAATGAGCTATTAGGCTATTAGCATATGCCACGCCCCCTGACATCACCAGAAGTGATGTAAGAAGGGGAAGCAAAAGGGGGGGCGGCATCTTCAAAAGCCTCCCCTTCCCTTCCCCATCTGGTCTGGGTGGGGGAGCTAAGAGAGAAGGGGTTTAAAGTTTAAACTCCTTCTCATGAGAGTTGAGCCACAGAAGGAGGAAAGAAGGAAGGAAAGAGAGAGAATAGAGAGAAGGAAAGAGGGAAAGAAAGAGAAGGAAAGGGGAGGGAAAGAAAGAGGGAAGAAGGAGGGAAATAGGGAAAGGAGGAAAAAAGAGAAGAGAAGAAGATGGTAAAGAAAAAAAGAGAGAAGAGAAGAATGAGGGAAAGAGGAAAAAGAAAGAAGGAAAGGAGGGAATGAAAGAAATTTGGTGGCAATTCAGCCCCATTATATCCTATGGGCCATTGAAGTCAATGGTGAAAACATAGGGTATATTCTGGGGGCTGGAGGGGAGGGTTTGAGGAGAGGCTCCAAACTCACAGGATAGCTGTTGGAGCCTCTTCCCAAGATACACACCAAGTTTCAAGAACATTGGACCAGGGGTCCAATTCTATGGGCCCCTAAACAGGTTGCCCTCATTCCCTCCATTGTTCTCTATGGTGGGAAATAAACTTAATTTTTTCCCACCATAGAGAACAATGGAGGGAATAGGGGCAACCTGTTTAGGGGCCCATAGAATTGGACCCCCTGATCCAATGTTCTTGAAACTTGGTGGGTATCTTGGGAAGAGGCTCCAACAGCTACCCTGTGAGTTTGGAGCCTCTCCCTCAAACCCTCCCCTCCAGCCCCCAGAATATACCCTATGTTTTCACCTTTGACTTCAATGGCCCATAGGATATAATGGAGCTGAAATTGACATTCGGCTGCCTGAAGGACTCTCCGGGACGCCGGCTGGGGGCGTGGCTTGGCTCCTGAGCTCCCGGAGCTGTGCTCAGGTGCGCTCCCCCCCCCAAAAAAAGACCCCTGAATAGTACTATATGTAGAAGTTTCATTTATAATGTTTTAGTTTTATTGGCATTTATATAGACACTTTGACTAGAGAACCACCTTCCTGAAAGGGATCATTTGCTATTTTATTACTGCAGCATCCGTTTGCATGTGGACTCCTGCTTTTCATTTCTCTCTCTCTTTCTTTTTTTAATGCATGTGCACTGAGTGCTGAATTATGGATAGATTCTTGAGAAATGCAGAGCATTTTCATTAAAAGCAGAGAAATAATATGCATTAAATGCAGTGAGGACTTTTCTGCATGCTTTTGCTTTTCTGAGATTTAAGGGATTTGAAAGTTTGTGACAGCCATAGCACAGGGCCGTACTGAAAGGAAAGGGTTTTGGTTTGGATGTTTGTCTGTTTTGACTACGTAGTAACAATTTAATGGTGTGACTGACAAACCTGGAGGCAATTTGGAAACTGTCAGTAAAATTGTCTGCAAAATCTGTAAAAAGCCAGATGATTGCTGTTAGGATATCTTCAGTTTGACATCTGTACCATTTCTGGTAGGCATAAGATATTTGTGGTTGTATGCTTTTGCCCCAGTTTGGTGTTCTTTAAAAAAATGGGTTAGACTTTATAACAGAGTGTTCCATTAGCATAATTCAGTTATCATGACAATGAAGGGTAATTTATGGTTAGTCACAATGGCTGAATAGATAAACCGTGGTTTACAATAGGTACAGCAAGCCAGCTATCAGGAAATCAGGATTTGAAGAGAGTTTGCAGATCATGGTTTGCTCCTTGACTATGGTTTGGTTGACATCTGGATTGACAGATAGTGGAAAATTACTACCATAAGTGAGCAGCACATAACTGAATGAGCTGATGAGCTGGAAGAGAACTCTCAGAAAAAAAAGGCAAGCTTCCTTCTCCTAAAAGTTCTCCAAGACAGCTCATAAATGCTGTGCTGATTCCATGCCATTTCCATCTTCCTAGATCAGCTGAGCAATGTAAGTGTATTGGGGGGGGAGCATCCCAAGAATGGGTTGATGTTAAAGAGAGAATTTTTGCTCACGTGTCTATAAGATGCTTGCTTCATACTTTACTTAGTCTCACAGTGATCACTGAGTGCTTTAATGATAATTTCATCAAGCATTTGTCCATAAAGCAGTCTGGTCAACCTGAATGCTTCTTTTGCATTTCAGGCTAGCAAAGAACTTTTAGAGAATTGATGATTCTTTTAGGTCACAGTATGTGGATGTATTAGAAAATTGTGCTTTATGCTAGGTTGCTATGAACTTTGACAACCCAGTTAGATGGAAGTGAACTTGCAAATCTGAGTGGTGAGAAAACCCGAAAAGTAAAGCAGAGGAGTGTTTCTAAACCTGAACTGTGATCTACATCATGATTAATGCAAACCATGGGTGTTTTTTTTTAATAAGACCGAATTGGCTCAGGAACACACTTAAATCTTCCTGATACACCACAAAAAACTGGAATTAATGGTTCTGAGGTACAAATTATTCTCTGTTGGGTTTTTTTGGGTTGAAGAGGATAACCACACTTATGATTATGTCTGTGGCTACTCATTGACACAGTTTCCAAGTATGTGTGTGTTAAGGCTGGGATGAAAGCTTTATCTGTCAGTTTCTGCATATGTTCCTTCTTTCATAGGGGAGGTGATTGTCCACAGCAAGTAGGATCTTTTTTGTAGTAGCAGCACCAAAATGCTGAAACTCCTTGCCAGACTTTTAATGCCAGGAAGACATTTTCTCACCCTCACTGCTGATTGGCATGAGATCGATTCCCCCCTCTTTCTAGTGTTTGCAAATGCTGTTTTTTTTGTTATTTATGATTGGTTAATGGATATTGTCAACTGCTTTGGTGTTTTTATGGGAAAGCATCTTGGTGGGTGATTCCCACCGTCCATTCAGGGAGGCAGGAAAAATTATTTTGACTTCCTGTCTCTAGTATGGGAGTCATCCTCCTCTTCAGTTCTTTTCCTGCCTCATCAGAGAGAGCAGCTTAGATCAGGCTTTGCCTTAATCTAACCTCTGATCTTTAATTTTCCTCTTTACATTTCTACTTTCTTGATTCATACCTCACTCTGTATCCTTTTCACTCTGTCTCAGCTGTTCTTCTTGATATTTCTGAATTACCCAGAGAAGAACAAGTCCCTCTATGAGCTGTCTATGACAGCGGCAGCCATTTTCTCAACCTGTCAGTTTAAGATCAAGTTCCTTTCAGCTGCTCATACAATGGCAACATGACACACAGACAGCGATGGATGTTTTTTTTGCCAAGGAGCTGGAAGCTCCCCTCATCACTTGTGCCCAACAGAGCACCGGAGGAGCCAGCAAGAACTGTAGCAGGCTTGCCTTGGCGTCCCTACCGAGATCACCTCAGCCGGATGGAGAGAAAAAGCATGCAAAAAAGTGCCACTTGCTGCAACCGGCTTCTTCAGTCGCTCCAGTGGCTGACGGCAGCCATTTTGCGTGCCAAACAGTGGTCACAGTAAGATCCCTCTCACCTCCTCCTGGAGCCCAGTGGCAGCGATCAACAATGGGCTGAAAAGCCAGAAACAGCCTCCATTGGCCAGGAGTCCCTCTCAGATGACATTGGAGCTTATCAGCATCCTGGTAAAATAAGTGAACACAGGCCATTCTCCCTCCCTCCTGATTTCTTCTCTTTCATCAGCAGACAATAAGAGAGGAAATTCACAACTACTGTCAGGGAAGAAGTTTTAAAACTAGTAGAACCCTATCCAGTACCTCCTCCACTTCCTCCCCACTAAGGCAGTATGAAGAAAACATCTTCAAGCCAGAGAAAGCTCCCAATGGCCCATGAAAGCAGCTCAGAAAGAGTCCCTTAGTAAGAAAAGAGGGAGAGAGCACACTCGTTGGGAGGAAGAAACCTCTTCAGATAGTGAGCTAGATGAAAGGGAAGAGGGCGAGATCCTTTCTGATGAAGATGAAGGGGAAATTGTTTGGGCATGCCAATCTATTAGATTATTTCAGAGCAATGATTATCAATATCTGTTGTCAGAAACCATGGCAGCTTTGCTCCAGGAATCTCTCACAGTGGAGGAGCAATCCTCTGCAATCTGTGATCGTAAAAATAGACCAAAAGGAAATAAAGAGTTTTTTCCTAGATCTAATACATCCAAAAGGATTTTTTAATCCGAGAATTTTTGAGAGACAATTGAGAGCTGAGTTGGCTAAGCCTATGGCAAACAACCAGTACATGGGATTCATTAAGAAATTATATGCTTTACCATCTTTCACAAATGAGTTTTTACAGGTCCCCCGGTAGACATGCCAATTACAGGCTACAGTCCTTTGGTCTATTGTTGGAAGATGGACATGGTAACCTCAGGATAATAGAAACAACTTCGCCTTGAGGAAAGCCCATGGCAATTAGAGCATCCACAACAGCCTCCTTAGTATCCAAGGCGGCCATAGTGTGGAGGAGAAAAATCATCCAGCTTCTTCCAGATAACAGTCATTGCCTGATTGAAGGGGTCAACAGAATCCTTAAGGGTTCGTTCTTTACATCAGATTCCACACAGGATTCCATGATTTTCTCTTCAAGGGCCATGTCTTCAGCAGAGGCAACCAGGAAAACCTTATGCCATTGTGCCTGACAAGCTGATTTGTTCCTGCTTCCCTGAATGGATGGTGAGAATCACCCACCAAGATGTCCTCCTTTCCTCAGAGGGAGAAGGACCTCTCATGGTAAGGATCCAGTGGTCTGTTCCCTGCCATGATTGTCAGTCATCTTGCTGCTCTTCTGAAACATTTTGTTTTTCTTCTTGGTGCAGAAGCCCAACCAACTAAAGATCATGTCACAAGGGACACCATAGGAATGTCCAGACATTACAGTCCTACATATACTAGGTGCTTACAAATTGCGTGATGGGAGCATGTGCTATCTGTGATTCTTCTGATACATGTGGTTGCCGTGTTGTATGAATGGAGGCAACTCATGTATTTACCATGTGTGTACAATCTTGAAATGTGGGAACTTGTACACCCATGATAAATACATGTCACACAACCTGTTATTATAATATGAACAATTTTTGTGTGGGATTACATGCAGACAACCTCCCTCTCAAAAATTATACCCATTTCACCATTCTTGGAAAGTTTCATTTAATATATCCATTATTTTGTTGTTCTTTATGCTGTTCTTAAATTCATGTGCCAGCTTTGCAACAGTCATGTTCCTTTTTGACATCCATTGAGTGTTACTTTTGCACTCTGATTCAGTATAGCTCTCTAATAGCAGGTTTTCTTCATAAAGATGCAAATGAATAACCTCCCTTCTTTCAGCTCCAGTTTCCTTTATTCAGCAAGCTAAAATGTTAGTAAATCCCCTTGGAAAACACATTTCTTTTACGTTGCAGAAACCCAGTATCTCCATGTAATTAAACAAATCTTAAATTTTCCTTGGATATGCTTTAACAATGTAAAATTGACTCACAAACAGAAGTCAACATTTTCTGCACAATGGATTCTAATGGGATTGTCAGTTTGTCATTATGCTTTACTGCATAGAACAACATTAATGAAAGGAATAATGCTCAAATACATTCATGTTATCTTTGTACTTATTTGAAAAGAACATTCTCTTTTTCCAAATGTAACAATTCCTAGCCTTACAATGCACTCCTGTGCAGATAATTCCAGAAATGTATCCATGTTAGTCTGTAGCAGCAAAATAAAACAGGAATCCAGTTAGATTGCAGTTAGTTTCTTATTGCTCTTTTTGGAGGTTTAAGCCTTTCTTTACTCTCTTTAGTAATAGATTAAATTGGCATGTACTGTTTGTTCACACATTCTGTACATTTTAGTTGGATGGTAATCTGCAGTTGTATATTTGCACAACTCCCACGGAACAAGGATTGAACTGCTAATAATGCAAGGGTGGAATGCAAAGTAGAATGCAAAGTTATGCTAATATAAGGAGATATATTGGTATAAATTCTGTCCCAGCAATAACCACCAGCACTGAAGACAAGAAGGAAAATGGGTAGTGTTTGAATGGTGGTGGTGAAATGAGGTGGTGGTAAAATTAGTTAGAATGTGATTCTTGCTTAAAGGTGGTCACAACCCTATTTTGACAGAATGTTAGGCCTGCAGAACAGGTGGTAAAAATTAAAACACTATCACTGGAGATTCCCGGACATCTGCCTTCCTCCTTGTGCCTGCATCTACAATGCATAGGATTCCTATTAATCTGAATTACTAGATACAACTAGTAGGGTTGCCAACTCTGGGGTGAGAAATTCCTGAAGATTTGGGAGTAGGCTGATGAGGGGAGAGTTTGGAGAAGGGAGGGAGCTCAGCAGAGATGTTATACTGTAGAGCCTAACCTCTGTTTTTCCCCAGAGGACCTGATATTTGTGCTATGGAGAGATCACGTGCAATTCCAGGAAAACTCCAGGCCGCACATGGCGATTGGCAATCCTACATCAGTAATATTTAAGCTCTGCTTGGCTAGAGAAGACTCACTTGTCAAGGCATACAATACTGAAAGAATAGAGCACACAAGTGTGACTTGGGTCATGTGCCTGAAAGATGCATGATAATGACAACCATGTTTTAGGTGAGGATGTCTGGGTATGACCAGTGTGTGGATGGGAGTTCAAAAGATAATAAATAATGATGGGATTACAGGTAAAAGGGCACTTTGCCCAAACAATAGGTAACCAAAAAAACAAAAAACAAAGATAGATTATTAATGTTTGTCTTCTCAGAATCTCTGTTTCAGGCATCTAGATGCAAATATTTGCTAGGGATGCTTAAACATCTGCCAGTTTGGTGTGCTTCCTGTTCACCAATGGTGATCAGACAGCCAATTAATTGGCAGGCGGTTTGGCTGTTGCAGTTTTTTTGTGTCTGTAGGAACTGGCTACTTGCAGCCATCAGAAGCTGATTGGGAGTCAGCGTTCTGATCTACTACTACGGAAATTTTTCTCTGTACCAACAAAAGGTTGGGTTTTTTTGGTAGGGGGGTAGCTGGAAGTCAGGTTCTTTTGATCTCTTATCCCAGAAACTGCTGTCTCCGAGACTTGCTGAGGTATGTGTGCGTGCATACAGAAATGCAACTTATTTCATTTCACCACCACCACAAGCTGTCAGTTGGGCCATAAAGAAGTAGATTGCTCTTGTTCTCTGCAGCCCAAGCTCTGAGTTTGGGGTGGGGAGAAAGAAACAGATTACTTCTCTCTACTCCAATCTGTTGCCTTGGGCTGTTGAGAAAAGGAGAAAAATGGGCTCTTTTGCAGTGGGAAGCTTAGAAGCATTGCTTCTGCCCCCACCCACCTGGGGGGAATCTCTTTTCCTCTGTCTATTGCAACTTCACTGTAGCTATTTTGCTAAGGAGGTGGTGGATCAGAACCAATTTTCCAGCTGATTCTCTGATCAGCTGTACCTTCCCCAACTGACAGGGAGCTGTTTAGTGGCTCAGTGCAGTAGAACTTTATTCCTGATTGGCTCACGGTCTGATTGTGAGTGTTGAACAGGGTATGTTAGGCTGTTGGACAGTTTTGCTGAGATATTTGCAGCCTCATTAATACCCACACGGGCACGGACACGGGTGGGGATGAGGGAGTAGGATTGCCAGTGCCAGGTTGGGAAACTCCTGAAGATTTGGGGGTGGAGCTGAGGGAGGAGAGGGACCTCAGTGGGGTACAATGCCATAGTTCAGAGGTGTCACACTCATTTGTTATGGGGGTTGGACCTGACATAAATGTCACTTTGTCAGGTCAGGCCATGTGTGCCGCAAACGTAATGCCAGATACCAGAGAGATAAACTGTATAAAGAACAGCAGCTGGTAAGCTCCAAGTTGGCATATCCTCACTGCAAAGCCCCGTGCGCTGGGAGGGGGGTGCAAAGGAAAACCCACATGGGTGGACTGGAGAGCCACTGGTGCAGCACTAGGCAGATGATCCCATGCTGCTTGACTGCTGCAGACGAGGTTGTTCTGCCATGTTGATGCCACAATCAGAGTGGCTCCCCCCACTCCCCCCTGAGCAGTTTCCTGTTTCCTTCCCTTGCACTAGCTGTTCGCAGGCTGCATAAGAGCTCTGCCATAAATTCCATACTTCAAAATGTCCATTTTCTCCAGGGGAACTGACCTCTGTAGTCTGGAGATGAGCTGTAATTCTGGGGGGATCCTAAGGTCCCATCTGGAGGCTGGCATCCCTAGCTTCATGGCATTATAACAGATGAACAAGGGAGGGGGCTCACCAGATGTAGAAGAAGAAGAGGAGATTGGATTCCTTCACTACCCAAAGGAGTCGCAGAGCAGTTTACACTCCCTTTCCCTTCCCTTCCCCTCCCCTCCCCACAAAAGATACCATGTGAGGTAGGTGAGGCTGAGAGAGCTCTTTCAAGAACTGCCCTTGAGAGAAAAGCTCTGAAAGAACTTATGCCTGACCCAAGGTCACACCAGCAGCTGCATGTGGAGGAGTGGGGAATCAAACCCAGTTGTCCCAGATTAGAGTCCACACTTTTAACCACTAAATCAAACTGGCTCTCGGAAGTTGCCTTGTGTTGAGTCAGAATTGGTTTATCAAGGTAGGTATCATCTCTTCTGACTGGCAATAGTTGTCTTGGGTCCCAGGTTTTTCACAATGCTTATTACTTTATCCTTTTAACTGGAGATTCCAGGGACTGGACTTGGAGCTTTCTGTATGCAAGGAAGAATTTTACCACTGAGCCATGCTCCCCATAACGTCAGGGATCTAACATTGGGAGACTGGGAAACTAGTCTGAGGCATGCAGAATCATCATTATTCTGTCTGCCTACAGTCATGCACATACTTCATTAGTAGTATGACTCAATGGACTCAAGGCACTTTTGAGTAAACATATATAGGATCAGGCTGTTTGCCTCAAAAATGCTCAGGATTTATCTGAAATGACAGATTTGCATTGTTTTACTTTGACAGTTGAAGTAATGTTGAAAGCTAGTACAGCAATAATTACTTTTGCTGCTGCCATAGCCTAGGATTTGTCACCATTTTCATCCTTTCTGGCAGTTGTTTTAATAATGAAGGTTTGATTAGTTTGATCGGAGTGTACGTAAACATAGCTGTGCTGTGGTCTCTAGGGGCCAAACTAGGCATGCAGTTGGGTTGGGGTTCCCCTGACCCAGCTCCCCTCTGTTGCATAGCAGCTGCTGAGAACTAATTCCCCAAGTGGCGTAAAGTGTAGCATGGTGCGGAGGGGAAGGCTTCCTGCCTCATCTTGGCTCATTTTCCCACCCCAGCTTATTTTAAAAATCATATATAGTTTGGTCCTAAGAGTGTACATTGCCATGTAAGGGAAGCAGGCAGATGTATTATACTAAACCCTACTTCTCCTGGCATTATTAGATCTCTGTTCGGCTTTAATCTGTATGTACTGCACACCAGTTGTAATCCAGTTGAAACCACTGCCTGTCTTTTGGTGGGCATGTAGGACTGAGCTGGGAATATCTGGTTCTGTACTGGAAGCTTTAGGATGTTGCACCGATAAACTGTAGATTTGTGCCTGTGATATTGGTATTTCACTGCTATTTCAGAGCTTACTTTTGTGTGGTCTGTTAGGCTGAATTCTCTGTCACACTAGAAGTGATGTGATATTAATCAAGTAAATTTTAAAGACAGGAAAATATTACAAACTGTTTTAAAGATTATCCCAGAACAAGGCATTAGAGTAGTACTTCATTAATTAGGTATTGGATAAATCTTATTGTTTTCTTTATAGTTGGAAATTCAGAGGCACAGGATTGGACACCAAACAAATGGGTGCAGAACTTAAATGCCTTTGGCTAGGAAATAGCTGTATGCCATTTCAGTATGATTGCTTGTTTTCATTACAGAAATGCAATTATACCTTTTTAAATGACAGAGATAAATCCATACTTGGTCAATAAAGGTGTGCTGAGCAAAAGGCAGCTATCTTTGGCTCTTCAATTATATCTCTTGCAGTACAAGAGAATTGCATTCTAGCACGGTTTTGTGATACAGAAATAGGTTTTAAATCTTTTTCCCTGTTTGATTCTTGGAGGAGGACCTACATTTTCAGTGTCACTTCCTGGATGCACACATTAGTAGCTATTGCACTGCAGTTATCATTTGCAACTGTATTGGCTTGTCCACACAGAGCTAATCCAGTTGTGAATGACTAGTACAGTGCAATGAAAGTACAATATCCAACAATGCACGGATGCAGTCAAAGTTGTATGTTCTATCTTCTTGCTTTTTCTATCTCTTGAACTCAATCACTTCCTCACTCTTGACCCTTTATGTATTGTTATTTTTAGTTCCTGTTTCATCATCTTCACCATTACTTGATTAGAATGCCCTATTCCTGCTTATCTTCTTTCCTTCCTAAGTTCACTTCTTTACCAGTTAATTATTTTATTGTTGTTGAAGGCTTTCACGGCCAGAGTTCATTAGCTGCTGTAGATTTTCCGGGTTGTCTGGCCGTGGTCTTGCCATTGTAGGACCTGACGTTTCGCCAGTAGCTGTGACTGGCATCCTCAGAGGTATAACACAGAAAGATGGAGTACTCTCTGTGTCAAAGTACTCTCTGTGTCAAGAAAGATGGAGTACTCTCTTGACACAGAGAGTGCTCTATCTTTCTGTGTTATACCTCTGCGGATGCCAGTCACAGCTACTGGCAAAACGTCAGGTCCTACAATGCCAAGACCACAGCCAGACAACCCAGAAAATCTACAGCAGCTAATTATTCTCTTGTTTTACTTTTTTAAAAACTTTACTTTGATGGTTCCTTTCTTACACTTTTCAAGGTGGGCCCTCCTGTCTTTCCAACCTGTCTCTATCCTAATAGCACAGCCTTTTATGGTACACTCCACACATTTTGTATCAGGAGAAAGGTTAATGTTTTAGGAGTACTAGAACTTATTTAAATTAATAAAAACAAAGAATTGCATATGCAAATACTTTTTTATAATCTGCTGTCAGTAAAATGTCACTACTGTAACCTTCCCATCATCTTTTACTTCACAGAAGAGTTCTTCTGAGCCTTTGCTCATGCAAGTCTATATGTTTTATAGTGTTTTTGGAAAGAGGAACAGGAATTTGGTTACACCATGTAAAAATGGGGACACTTACGCTATGCTTAGTGCTTGTAATTGCTTGAATGTGAGCTCTCTCAGTGCTGCTCCTGACTTTGATTTAGATGCCAGTTCAAGTCAAAATCAAGTCAACATTTATTGACTGGCTACAGACTTACTGACTGAAAACATTACCCTGGGCAGCTTATGTAGCTCTCTATAGCAGACAGAAATACAAGCCAACAGTTCACTGCACTAACATAGCTGCTCAGAAATATCCAGCTTCGTTATTGCAGACTAAATTTGGGAACATATTAGATGTAAGCAAATATTTATACACATCACCAAAATAAAATAATTGACTGCTATCCTAGCAGATAGTTTTATGGAAACAACCCCTCTCACAGTCATTGTTGTATTGTTGTTTTTCCCCCCTGAGTGTGAAAGAAATATAGATGTTGGATATTTTTCAGTCTTCAGTAACTAAACTTAAACAACATGAAGATCCCAAAAGACAAAATTTAAAAGTATTTGGAGATGTGCTGGCATATTAACTTCGAGCAGTGAAATGAAAAATACAGATTTTAGGGCAGGGGAAATAAGAACATAGTTGGCAAGGGTATAAGTATTGTCACAGGCAGTTTCACTGTTAGGGAGAAGGCTGCACACCACAGACCTTGAGCTTCCAGCATGGTGGGAACATCTGCATTAAAAACATGTATCTGGTTTTCTTCTACTTTAACCATCATGTCATCTCTCAGAGAATTCTTGAGATTGTAGTTTGCTGAAATGGTGTTTTTTTGTTCAAGGTCCCTACCCTATCACATTAAATTCTCATGGTTCCTAGGAAGAGGGTGTGGCAGTTAAACCCATTTAAGTTTAAAGTGCAGAAGCATTTTGCTGCTGAGCCTGTGTCTAGCTTGCAGAGTTTATCAATTAGAACAAGAAGGTATGTCAGTATCTCTCTACTATCAACTCTCAGTTGACCTGGGGTTCACTTTTCTCAGTAGGGCTTCATTCCTTGGATCAGAGCAGTCATAGAGTTCTTCTTATGGTTTGTGCCACATCTCTGCCTCACAATATGACCTTGACCTGCCAAGCAGTGCTTTACATATCTCACAATTTGTGACACTTTTAGGTATATACAATTTTTATCTTCTCTAAACTTGACCTGTGACTATTGGGTGTGGGGGGAAAGGAGAGTCTGGTCTGCTGCCTGCCTTCTTTCCTTATATGGGTGGATTCCAGCAGGTATGCGACTTCGACGTCCCTTAGACTCTGGTCATGCTTAACTAAGTTCATGCTTAGACGGATCATGCTCAACTATTGACTTTCCATCTGCCTTAGGACTTGTGCTATTCTGTAACAGAACATTTAGGGATGATTCTAAAGCAATAGTTGTGCTTGGTGCACCTTCTTCTGAGTAGACTTGAAGCTGATTTCATCCTTCCAATTCCTCTTCATGACACTCAAGAAGCAGGAAGAGTGGAATGCTCGGAACAGGCTTGGCTGTTCATCCTTCAACTTTGACTGAGCAGGATAGACTTATGAGGAAGAAGGGAGAAAGGGTTTGTTGCTTGGGCTCTATTATTGCCTCTCATTGTCTGCATTAAGGGAAGGGTGCAAACTGACATGGTAGCAGCCCTTATCACCCAGACTAGCCTGAGCTCATTATGAGACCTCAGAAGCTAAGCATGGTTGGCCATGCTCATTACTTGAGTGGGAGACCACCATTGAAGAGGAAGGGTTGCAGAGGAAGGCAGTGGCAAACCACCTCTGCTCATCTCTTGCCTTGAAAACTCCATGAGGTGGGTAGAACTTCATGGGGTCACCATACGTTAGCTGTGACTTGACATCACACTTTACCTCAAATAGAGATGTGTCAGTAAATGATTATTCAGCTGAAACAGCTTGTTGCATTATGATGTAACAATCATGACTGAAAGTAGGAGAAGAGCAGATGAGTGATGCTGCCCCTGACGCTTCTGATGGCCAGCTCGTGCTTGAGCTATTTCATTATTCTAGTTGAAGTCATACACAGTTGAGTGTATGTTTCCAGTGACAGATGTGTGTGTGTGTGTGTTTAAAAAAACCAGCTGTGGGAAGGAACTGTTTTGACTGGAATACTCTGGGCTGGGTCTGCCGGATCAGTTCCCCTCTGGTTGTTTTTCTGTTCAACGTTGCCCTTTCCCTGAGCTCCTTTTCTGAACATTTTTATTACAAGCAATCACCTGGCTGAACACTGGAGTTCCAGTGTCAAATGGAAAAACAGCTCACCCATTCAGCTGGGTGAGCAAGTATTGTAAAAGCTTTAAAAACTACTTTCAGCTGTAATTGCAGCTGTCTCCTCTCTGTGCCACAGCTGTATAAGATTGTGACCTTGGTCAGTATTTTGTAGCCCTTGTGTTCAGACTGCTGATGTGCAGTAATCTTGTTGGCAAAACCATTGGGTGGGAGGGTGAGGAAATAATCTTTATTTTGGGAGAGTTAAGTTAAATTTTAAAAAGCAGTACTAGTAGGCGTTGTGTTAAATAACAAAAAATATTACTTTTCTTATCTAAACAGTACTACCCTTTTTGAATTTTATACCACAGTGTAACTTCCAAAATTAGGCTGCCACCTGGCTAAGGGAGAAACATCCTGTCCATTTAATAGAGATTTAATATGTAGAAATCTGCAGCTGAAACTTTTCATGGCCAGGAACTAATATCATCACCTGGTAATTGCTGCATATCAAACCTACACTGAAGGGGGAGGGATAGAGGAACCAGTTTAAAAGATGGCAACCGCATGTCCCAGCAGTGGTCACTCTGACATCCAAGGCAGAGCAGCACCTGGCTCCTTCCTTTGCTCTCAGGATATTAAAGACCTTTTATGCGGGTTGTGTATGTGTGTGTGGCTGAAATTCCCTAAGCAATGGAGACTAATATATTGAAAGTGGGGTGGGAAGATACAGTTAATATATTTTTGGGTGGTAGGGTTGTACACCTCTTTGAGGACTGTATAGTCAAAAAGCAGATATAAATGTAGTACGTAATGGTCGCTTATGTACATCTCACATCTGACCTAAAATGAGTTCGATACAGGGCATAATCTCTGGTCCTATTTACAATGCGTGAAAGCAGGTACAGCTCTGGCAGCATGAGATATAATTACTTGTGGGTGGTAATGTACAATTACCCGTAATGCAGTTGCTTCACATTTACTGAGGATCTACTCTTCTAAATGTTAAAAGTGGGTCTAGCTGTCCCCTGTACTGGCTGATACTGTGATGTTAAAATTATTCTTTTGTTCTCTATAGACTTTAAATTTTAAAGTGCAGTTAAGAGCGAGTTAGCTTTGATTGTAAAAGTCTTGGAGGAATATATAAAGGCTATTGAGCAAAAAGAGGAGTAGATGCATTTCCTTGGACTCAAGCTGAGTATTAACATAGCTCTTTTTGATTTCTAAGTGCCTGTGGGTTTTAATGTAGGTGGAATACTTTCCACTAAATGATAATAGGATTGTCCTCAGCATTTCTAAAATATGTTTTGTCTCCCACCAGATTTGCAGCCTACACAGTGAAGTTATGTGATTTATATCCAACAAAAAGTGTAATTTCTAAATGCGAGCCTTCATTGAGTGTAAAGCCTCAAAATGACACAGTCAAATAATATTTTAATGAATTGAGATATATTGAAATGCATGTTGTTTTGAATATTTCCATATGTATATAGTGAAGACTGTATTATAACTTGCAGTGTTGCATCACAAGTACAAGGCTGATAAAGTAGCTTTCTTTTTTTTCACTTAGTTTCATCTAAATGTTTGGTCCTTCATAAATGTTACTAGAGGGACAGAGAAGCCATGTGATGATAATCTTCCTTTTTTGTTTATAGACAAAACTATAGTGAATTTTGTTTATGTGTACTTAGTGTTGGGTTCCAGAGATCTTACTAATGGTGCCATCTGCCTTGCTCACCATCAGTGTTTTGGCCAACCTTGTGGAGTGGTCTCAGACCTGGTATTGAAGATCCTTCAACATTCATGCAGAGACTTTCCAGTTTGTTGGAGCCCAGAACTTTACAGCTGCCATGGCAACTACTAGAATGGTCAGATTGTTTTGGCCTCAACACATCTGCTTTTCTGTGCCTTGTATCTTTCTAGTTATCTAATTTAGGGGATAAGTTGAGGCCAATGTCATGAATACACGTTGATGGGGTCTGAACTGGCAGAGACGGACCAAGAGAGAGATCTTGGAGTCGTAGTGGATAACTCAATGAAAATGTCTAGACAGTATGTAGCTGCAATAAAGAAGGCCAACACTATGCTGGGGATTATTAGGAAGGGAATTGAAAACAAATCAGCCAGTATCATAATGCCCCTGTATAAATCATTGGTGCGACCTTATTTGGAATACTGTGTACAGTTCTGGTCACCACATCTCAAAAAGGATATTATAGCATTGGAAAAAGTGCAGAGAAGGGCAACTAGAATGATAAAAGGGTTGGAACACCTTCCCTATGAAGAAAGTTTAAAACGCTTGGGGCTCTTCAGCTTGGAGAAACGACAGCTGAGGGATGACATGATCGAGGTTTATAAGATTATGAATGGGATTGAGCAGGTAGAGAAAGAAGTACTTTTCTCCCTTTCTCACAATACAAGAACTTGTGGGCACTCCATGAAATTGCTGAGCAGTCGGGTTAGAACAGATAAAAGGAAATACTTCAACCAAAGAGTGATTAACATATGGAATTCACTGCCACAGGAGGTGGTGGCAGCTACAAGCATGGACAGTTTGGGAATTAGATAAACATATGGAGCAGAAGTCCATCAGTGGCTATTAGCCACAGGGTATAGATGGGAATTCTAAGGCTGGGGCAGGTGATGCACTCTATTCTTGGTGCTGGAGGGAGCAGCAGTGGGAGGGCTTCTAGTGTCCTGGCCCCACTGCTGGACCTCCTGTTGGCACGATGTATTTTTGGCCACTGTGTGACAGAGTGTTGGACTGGATGGGCCATTGGCCTGATTCAACATTGGCTTCTCTTATGTTCTTATGTTCTTATGAGTGCTTAAAACACATCTGGCTTGAACCCTTTTCTTCTGCAAGGGTGGTGATTAGTTTGGGTGGTCTGCCTACAGAATCTGATGGATTCTCTTGATTTCCAGAGTGTTCTTGGGTTCTTCCACTGAGACGGAAGACATCTTGAAGGGTGATTCCCACCATCCAATCAGGGAGGCAGGAACAGTTTTTTTCAACTTCCTGTCTCTTGCTTGTGAGAATTAACCTCTTCAGTTTTTCTTTCCTGCTTCAACAGGGAGAGCAGCTAACAAATAGGATTTGACTTTTTCTACGCTAAAACTTCTTTTTTCTTTTCCTTTTCAATCACTCTTCTCTAAAAGTTTCTTCTGTTCTATCCTATCTCCCTCTTCTTTCAACCCAAACCCCTTCCTTCCCCCAATCTCTGGTAGAGCAGTGAAGGGCAGCTGTCAAGCCTCACTGTAGCAATGGTGGCCATTTTGTGACAGTGATAAGAGAGTGAGACCTATGGGCAGCTCCAATTACGGTGCAAAAGGATGGCAGCAACGGATTTCTATCCGAGGGAGAAACCAACCTGTTCTTAATGTCAGGCACAAGGGAAACTGTGGGGGAAACCAGCAAGGCCCAGAGTCGGCTTGTCTTGGTGGCGGCCCCCTTTTTACAAGGAAAGGGAAAAGCATGTGAAAAAACACCGTTTAGTGAAGAATGTGCTGGGGCCCAAAGCAGGTTCGAGCCTTTCCGCTAACGGCAGTGGACACAAACACCTCATGGAGGCAGTTCTTATGCAGGCATGGTCAGTTCAGAGGACATGGAGCCTGGTATTCTGTCACATCACAGCATTTTGGAGGAGAGATCCAGGGAGCTCATTGCTCAGTCTGGAAGAACAAGGCTCCCTTAGATGGCAGTGATGCCAGCAGGCTGATGACCGATACAGTAAAAAAACCCAGTTTTTTAAAATCTTCCCCCTGAGTTCATAATTAGAGCATGAAGGAGGAAATTCAGAGTAACTACCTTAGTAGTGCAATGCCCAAAGGAAGTCAGAGGCAGAGAGGTCACAAACTTACTCCTCCCCCCCCCCTCTGTTATGTCTTAAGGTAATAAAGCAATGTTTAGCTTAAGCACAATTCTGTTAAAGCAGAGCTTTACATGGATTGAAGAAATAACCAATCAAATAAGCTCATGTTCTCGGTGGGAACCATTCTCATTGGTTCCAAGCCCTGTATTCCTATTGGACATTATCTGTTTATTGAGTGTGGTTTTGCCCATCCAAATCATATATAAGTCAGTCCATTGTGGGGGTGAGCACGAACTCTGGAGTTGTCGTTTCTGAGATGCCCAGTGCCGTGAATGTGGAAAAATGGGTCACATCGCTAGAGTATGTCATTTGACAAAAGTTGCCCCACACTTCTCCCAATAGGTTCTGCCTTCTGTCCAAGAACACGCCCTGAAAGGCAGAGTGTCACACAGCTTACCACTGCCTGCATTGCTCATCCGTGGCACGGGCCCAAGTGAGAACCAAAGGCAACATTAAGGTGACAGTTGTGTTGGACAACGCGTCCTGCGAGATGGAGGTCGATTTGGGATCGGCGCTCACCATCATCTCCACACAAATGCTTCGCCTGTTGTTCCCCCATTGGAACAGAAGCTGTCTGGAACCTAGTAAGCTACACCTCGCCAATTTCCAAAGGCAACGGATCCAGGTTGTGGGAATCAGCACCTTCAGGGTGAGGTGCAAAAACTTTTATGGTCCGCTCAAAGCCGTTATCGTTGAGGAACACCATACCAATCTGCTCGGCCTGGACTGGCTTGATGCCCTGGGCGTCTGTGTTGTGTGAGTGCAGCAAGTATTCCATGACAACTTGGACTCTGTGTGCAAGGACTTACCAGCTGTGTTTGATGGGTTGTTGGGAAAGTATACTGGTCCCCCAGTCTCGTTCGAGTTTGATCTGAACGTCATGCCAGTGCACCTGAAGGCTCGACAGGCGGTGTTCTCCATGACACCATGAATTGATGAGGAGCTGGACCACCTCATTGTGCAAAGTGTTTTGGAACCCATCTCACACGCCAGATGGGAGACGCCCATCGTGACACCTGTCAAGCCCAATGGCTCGGTGTGCATCTGTGCAGACTATAAGTGCACAATCAACTGTACATTGCAGCAACACTCATAGTCCGTGCCGGTAGTCAGCCACATCCTGGCATCGTTGGCTGGAGGCAAGATCTTTGCTGAGCTAGATCTTGCACAGGCTTATTAGCAGCTGCCTGTCACTCCCGAGATGGCGGAAGCCCAAACCATCGTAATACATTGTGGGGCTTTCAAAGTCAACCGCCTCCAGTTTGGGGTCAGTGTGGCCCCGGGACTTTTCCAAGGCCTTATGGAAGATCTACTGCGGAACATTTGCGGTGTTGTGCCTTATTTCAATGACGTGCTGATCACCAGGGACTCCAGCGAACAACTAGGCACCCGCCTTTGACAAATCCTGCAACAGTTCCAGGTGGTGGGGCTGAAGCTAAATCGTGAAAAATGCCAGATTGGGGTACAGCAGGTCGAGTTCCTTGGGTTCCTGATAGACGCTGATGGTGTCCATCCTACAGCCAGCAAGGTCTAGGCAATCCACAATGCCCCCACGCCTACATCCAAGAAGGAGCTCCAATCGTTCCTGGGCCTCCTTAATCTTTATCATGCCTTCCTGCTGCATAAGGCCTCGGTTGCAGAACCTCTCCATCACCTACTTGAAAAGAAGGCAAAGTGGAAGTGGGGCCCGAGTCACGCCTGTGCTTTCGCCACTGTAAAAGATCTGCTCTCCTCCAGATCTGTCCTCACCCATTTTGATGAGAAACTACTGCTCATCCTCACAGCCGATGCTTCACCCTACAGAATCAGGGCTGTGTCAAGTCATCGTTTGCCAGACAGCAAAGAAGCTCCTGTCACATATTTTTCACGGACTCTGGCTCCAGCTGAAAGAAACTACGTGCAGATAGATGGAGAGGTGCTCTCCCTGGTTGTGGGCATCAAAAAGTTTCATGATTTCATGTATGGACACCCATTTGTGATCATCACGGATCACAAGCCTCTGCTGGGACTCTTCACGTCTGACCGGCAAACCCTGCAAGTCATGTCCCCCAAATGCTCCATTGGTCAGTGTTCTTGTTGCCTTACACCTATGAGCTGACACACAGGCCCATTGGACATGCTGATGCCCTCAGCAGATTGCCGCTCCAAGCCCCAGCCAAGGATCCTGCCCTCCGAGGTGATGGCCCTTGAAGAGTTACCACAGCCCCCACTCCACGCTTCTGATGTTGCAGTTCAGTCCTTAAAGGACCCCACCCTCGCCTGGGTCGTGAACTGGGTGTGGAGGGGGTGGCCATCGGAAGGGCAAGCTCTGGAGTTTGCTGCATACAAATTGCGGCAACGCGAACTGTCAGTGCATAAAGGTTGTCTTTTGTTGGGAAATCGTGTGGTCGTCCCCCCCAAGCTCCGGCAGCAGGTATTAGAGGCACTACATGCGGGTCATCCAGGTGTGGTGCAAATGAAGGCATTGGGGCAAAGTTATGTGTGGTGGCCACGTCTTGGCCAGGACATTGAGCAGTGGGTCTGCACATGTAGAACCTGTCAGGAGACACGTCCTGAACTACCTCAAGCCCCAGTACAAAGGTGGGAGAGGCATAAGCACATTTGCATTAGCAGGTAATTGTTGGTGGGCAATACTTACTGGTCCCGTTGTGCAGAGCATTCCTCAGGAAAAATGGAGGGGAAGGAAAATAGGAAAACGGGGACCACATGGCCTGGACCAGCAGGTAACATGTGGAAACTCAGGCTGCAGACCTAGAGTTTAAAGATGGAGGCAGGGGTTGGGGATAGCAAGCTGGACATAAGAGGGTCAAAGGTTCGATAGGGGTCGTAGAGCATAGAGAGAGAGCCGGTGGTCAGGCATCCCCTTATATGCAGGAGGGAGGGGGCTGGTCACAACCCCTGGTCACACCTCCTGGTAAGTCCATCCCTGAAAATACCTTATTGGTTGGAAGGTGTCTCTGTCAGACAATCAAGATGAGGAGGACACTGAAATACCTGTACAAAAAAAATAGTTTCCTTAAAGTTGAGGAGTACCAGTACCTCCTGTCAACAACTCTCACTTTCCTAGAGCACCAAGAGTCCCCAGCAGGTGAGGAGAAAAACCTTGTACAACCTAATTAGAAAACTAGGTAGGAAATAAAGAATTTTTTCCAGAACAGACACCACAGAAAGAGCATTTCCATTCCAAGAGTTCTTTGAAAAGCAATTAAAATATGAGTGGGTCAAACCTTTAGCAAACAGGCAGTACCCAGGTTTTATCAAGAAGTTGCATGCTTTACCATTGTCTGATAATGAGTTCTTCCAGGTTCCACTGATGGATGCTCCTATTACAGCATTGCAGCCCTTCAACCTGATATCAGAAGGTACCATTCACCACAGCTTAAATAAGAAAAAAGCAGATTTTGCACTGTGGAAAGCTCATGACGCTATGGCCTTGGCAATCAGGTGTCTGCATCTACATCCACTGTATCCAGGGCAGCTATCTTCCAACTGCTATTGTGATGGCATACCCTTTCCAGGGAGAGAAATTATTTCAACAACAAAATGGACAAAAATCCTGGTGGAACATAGGGACAAATAGAAAGCACTACTGAAGACACTGAGAAGTTTGGATAGATGGATTTATGGAGGCCCTTTCTTTCATTCTCAACACTCCTTGCCAAGATCCAAACAGGATCCAAGGAGACTGAACTGGAAGCAATTAAGTCCCTTCCTCAGAAGAGGAAGTTTTAACTCCAGATTTGCCAGATAGCCCAGGAACAGATCAGAGAAGATCGACTGGGATGGAGAGCACCCCAAAGGATGACATCTTCTAAGTTCCAGTGGGAGGAAGACTACTCCACTTCAAAAAAGTCTGGATCCAGTCTAAAGCAGACCTTGGGACTATGCAGTTAAGCAACAGAATTTTCCATCCCTCCACCGGAACACTTCATTCCAAGAGACCAAAAAAATGCCTCAGGATCACCCAGACAATCTAATATCTTCTTGCCATTCAAACCATTGAGCCTGTACCACCTTTGAAGAAGTAATGTGGAGTTTTTACTCTGTCTTTTTTCTGGGTCAAGAAGAACAGGGACTGGAGGGTCATCCTGGATTCTAAAATTCTTCAACAAGTTCAGCAAATTGAGACATTCCAGATGAAATCACTGTGATCCATTGCAGAAACCTTACAACCAGGTTGTAATTCAAGGTGCTCCCCTTTGATCTCTTAACAGCTCCCGAGAATCTTCTCCAGGGTTCTGATCAATCCAATTGTCAAATTAAGAGAACAGGGGATCGATTTTTTTTTTAGATGATTTACTGATCAGGTCCAGCCTCTGAGTCAAATCATTAGCAGATATGAAGATGACCATTCTGTGGCTGTGGTCACACTGGTGGCTTGGCGCGATATGGTGCCATCTCTAATTGAACCAGTTTAAAGTGTTGTGGGGCATCTCAGCCACACAGCACACCCTGCTGCGGGTTACTCACAGAGACATCTTGTGGTAAATCATCCACATTATTTCAATGCCTCAGCCACAGAGAGCACTGCCAAAATTTTTCCAAAATTAATGTGCACACATAGGAGCGCATGTGTGTGCATGTGTGCAGATATGCATATAGGCAATTTAAAAAACAAACAACAAAAAAAAACACCTTCCTAGTGGCAGAATGGACCTGCAGGTTCAGATTGCCAAATCCGTCCTGCGTGCGCTGCCCCACGTTCAGACATCCAGCCATGTGCAATGACTGCAAGGGGCAACTGAAAACACCACTTGTGATGTGGTGCCTTTTTAACCCGGCTCCAAGTTGTCCTATGACAGGATAGGTATGACTAGGGATCACCTGACAGATGTGGCTATCTGTGCCCATTTAGTCCAGAGGGGAAGATTGCCTGTGTTGGGCCAAACTGCCCGTGTGATCACAACCAATGTCTGCAAAGTCACAGCTTGATCGTAAACTCCTTGAGCCCAGTACAACAGCTAGAGCTCCTTGGAGTTATCATAGATACTAACATTCCATAAGGCATTATTCTTGTCCATATCTCCGCCTAACTGAGGAGAAAGGTTATCCAAATCAGCCATAAGCAGCATACTCAGAGCATGCATAGTAGAGATCTATAAGATCCACAAGGTTTCCTATCCCTGCTAGAATAACATCCCATTCAGTCAGGAGTGCGGCCAACAAGGCAGACAAAAGTTGAGGAAGTCTGCAAGGAGCGACCTGGTCACCTCTCTCCATGTATATTAGACAGTACAAGATCAATACTTATAATTCAGCAGATGCTGCCTTTGTCAGAAGAGTGCTACAACACATCGCAAGCAAAGATGACAATGACCCACCCCAAAAATGAGGACACTGCTCTGAGAGGTCCCTTCCAGATGTCCTCCGCCTCAGAGGGAGAACAGACCATTGGATACTTACCATGAAGGGTCCTTCCCCTCTGAGGAAAGGAGGACATCTTGTCCCTCCCAAAGTCATCATCAAACTAGTTATTCAGCAGGGACACTTCTTGTCTCAATCATATTATTTGCCTGTTTTTTCTTATCTATGTTATTGCTCTGTTCTTGTCCATGTGATCTCTTTCCTAGAGTTGACATTATAGTGTAACTGCTTTCGGAGTTACCAAAACTGAAGAGGGTGACTCCCACAGGTAAGAGACAGGAAGTAAAAAAAAAAATGTTCCTGCCTCCCTTATGGGATGGTGGGAATCACCCTTCAAGATGTCCTCCTTTCCTCAGTGGAGAAGGACCCTTCATGGTAAGTATTTAATAGTCTGTTTTGGAGATCTCCTCAAAAAAGCTTCTAAGCGTTGGTGTTGGCTTAGACTGCTGATTTGGCTTGGCCTGTAGACATAATTGTTTCCTGGTGTCCTTTCTGCTCTGTTCATCAGTTGTCTTCTCCCTGGTATACTGAGGATCTGTGGTTGATCTAGAATGGGCTGGGCAGTGGGTTCGTGAAAGATTCAGACTGAATATTGTTAATCTCATTTCCAGGCCCGTGAATTGGTGGTGGTAGTGAAGGATGGAGGTCTCTGTCTCCATTGCAGCAGCTGAACCTCAACCAGCAGTGTGCTTTAAAGTGGTACATGGGTTATTTGCCACTTGGGCATTCCCACGGAGGGAAGTCAGTAATCTGTAAACAAAGAACTGGCAAATTAATAACAGCAGGAAAAGTTGTTCACATTTGTTAAGGCTTAGATGCCAGAATAAATGCAGCTCTGTCATGAAAAAAAATCAAGAAGCACTTGCTTATCATAGTTGCTTGGTTTCTTTTGGATAGCTTTTCCTGAATGATGTGGACATGGTGATCAAAATTGTGAATGCCATCATACGTACATTTGTTTCTTGTTCTTTCCTGCTGGTTAAAGCTTGCCGGTCTGTCATTAGGACTTCTATGTCCAGCATTGTTAAAGCCTCTTTGGCTGAGGATGCTTTCTTTTCCTGGAGCCCTAGAAGTGATAAGGTGTCTTTAAAAGAAACTAATGTTTGATTAGGAAGATATGAGCAAATTATAGGCCAGCGTCTAACCTTCTTTTGTATGGGCAAGATGATAAACTTTGTGATGGTGGAACAACTTCAGGCATAATTGAATAACACTTGTTCCCTTGGCGTGTTTCACAGAAGTACTACTGGCCATATTTAACTTAATAAATCAATGAACCAGAGAGCTAGCATAGTGTAGTGGTCAGAGTGTTGGACTAGAATCTGGGAGACCCAGATCATTGGGGGACCATGGTATCTCTCTTCCAGCCTAACTTACCTCACGGGGTTGTTGTTGAAAGCTTGCCAGGGAGAACACTATTGGAGGCTGCTTCAGGTGGAAAGAAAAGTGGGATACTTATATTAAACAAAATATAAATTGGTTCAGTTGCTTTTGTATACTTGGTGCCCTTATAATATACATAAATGTCATTTCTAGAGGAGGAAAAATGGTCTCTTTCAATTGTCTTGCTTGGTCCATGTCACTGTTTGTGGTGGCTCAATTTATTGTTAGGTGTCAGGGCATTAGGGGCTAGAACCTGTTCCTTATTTCAGGACAAAATGTTCTTAATCTTGTCTTTAAAAATGTAGCATTCCTTTTATTTTATGCACCTGAACTGCAAAAAGCAGTTTTAATTTAGTATATTACAAGGACAGTATAGTTTAACACAGTTAATACTATAATAGACATACAACATCATTTTCTTTTTGCCTGACACAGATTTTAGGTCATTTTCTTAAGGTCTTATATGGGTTCCTGCTTTGGAGATCTTCAAGTGGCAAGCCTGTTATGAAAGTGGAATAAAATTAGGCCACTGTCTTTTGAGATGTATATCATTTTTGTCCTCTGGTCCTTGTCAAATGTGTCTGAGTTTCTCTGAGAACTTGTGCATGTGTATCAGTTTACAGTCTTCAAAGCAAAAGTGTCTTTAAATGGGTCAGGAGTTTATTGCTTCAGACACCCGGAGGACAGAGTCATAAAACATCCTGCAGTAGCATTTACAGATTTGCAGACATCTCTAGGGTCAAAAGTTGAACATGGTGATGGTATTTTTGTTTTTAAAGACGGAATTAAAAAAGTGCTATATTTCTAAACCACTGTTTGGTATCTCCAAAAGTTCTCTGCTTCATATCTTTGCTTTGTTTGTTCCCCTTCTACAACTCCTTTTGTAAACATACTGTTTTTCTTCAGGGAATGTGAAAAAATACTCTTTATATTAAAAAAAATACTGTAACCAAAGGCAGTGCCGAAAGATTGCTAGCGTAATATGTTCTACATATCTTTATCCCAAGGGGAACGAATGAATCTGTTTCTTTAGCTAAGGTTTTCTTTGTTTTGATTTGTTTTGTTTTGGGTTTTCCAGCAGGCAAACATCTTTGCTTCAGTTTGAAGGAAACAAGAAACAGTAAAGGTAAAGGTAAAGGTTCCCTTGCTCGAAAGCCAGTCGAATCCGACTCTAGGGTTGCGGTGCTCATCTCCGTTTCAAAGCCGAAGAGCCAGCGCTGTCCGAAGACATTTCCGTGGTCATGTGGCCGGCATGACTAAACACCAAGGTGCACGGAACGCTGTTACCTTCCCACCGAAGTGGTACCTATTTATCTACTTGCAATTTCTTGCTTTCGAACTGCTAGGTTGGCAGGAGCTGGAACTAGAGACAGGAGCTCACCCCGTCATGCGGCACCTGGGTCTCGAACTGCTGAACTACTGACCTTCCACAGCCTGCAGTTCAGCGTCTTAACCACTTGAGCCATTCTGCACAGTTCTGAACAAAGTGAGGAGGGCTTAAAGGATCTGTTTTTAATGTTATAATCAGGGGTACAGGGCAGGGGAATTAGTTCAAGATTTATTACACTGTGTGCACAAGTTCCTCTTGTTTGTATGGGAATGTGACTACTGCACTAAGGCTGTGATCAGAGAAGCTGTTTGATCCAATGTCATTACTGTTGCCCTGTGGATTTAAAATGCAAGTTCAGACAGCAACATCTGTCTCCCCCAGTCATCAGCACCCCATTCTCACCCATCTTTGAGTTTGAGTTATTTGATACCAGGGGAAGTCTGGTCTTTACGGATGTCAGTGGTGTCATCCCACATTTCTGGATGTCTGATTGATCCATCACATTCTCAAGCTGTTTAGGAAGTCTGATCGCACACTTCCATCTTTGCGCCATTTAAAAAATTCGGTTAGCAGTGTGCGGATAAGTGGATCTTTGTCCCAGGGTTGTGAATCATTGCTTGTGTGTTTCTGCACCCAAACATTCTGTCAGGATTGGGAGCCCCCTGGAGAGTTGTTTTTGAGCAACAAATTCCCCCTAACCCCTCTCTCCTGTTTTCTTGGGGTTGGAAAGCCATCAAAATAGTCCCTACTTAGGCTCCCATATTGGTAGGGAACCCGTGGAGGCTGGCATCCCTAATTCAGGAAGACTGTAAAGCTGGGAAAATTTAAAAATTCAAACAGCCCTGCTTCTGAGCAAACATGAGCTGAATATCTGGCCCAGGGCCGGCTCGAAGTGGCTCTGCGCCCTAGGCGGGCACCCTAGCCAGGTGCAGATGACAACCTCCCGGTGGGGCCTGGAGACCCCTTCATGCCGCCCCCGCCTCTTCCCCCCCTGAGGGCACCTACCGCCACCTCCCCACTGCTGGGGCGCAGGAGGTGGCAGCACAGCTCGTTCGCTTGCACACCCACCTGGGGGGGAAGAGGCAGGGGCATCCCTCCTGAGGGTTACCTTGGTCATCGGTGGCAGGGCTCCCGCCTCCCCCCAGGGTGCCTCCTGCTTGCACCCTGGCCGGGTGCTCAGGACTGGCGGTGGCAGGGAGAGTCCCCGCTGGCCGACGCCATGCCACTCCCGCCTTTTCCTCCCCCTCCCCTGAGGGCGCCTCCTGTTTGCACCCCAGCCGGGTGCTCAGGACTGGCGGCGGTGGCAGGGAGAGTCCCCGCTGGCCACCGCCATGCCGCTCCCACCTCTTCCTCCCCCCTCCAAGGGTGCCTCCTGCGTCCCAGCCGGGCGCTCAGGACACGCCGCCCTCACCTCTTCCCCCCCCCCAAGCTGGATGCTCTTGACAGTGGTGGCAGGGAGGCAGCGATGGCGCCCGGTTATGGTGGTGGTGGGCTTTTCGGGGGGCGCCATTTGGCGCCCCTGAGGGTCGGCGCACCCTAGGTGAGTGCCTAGCTTGCCTAGTGAGCGAGCCGGCAGTGATCTGGCCCAAAAGTGTGTGCAGGGCTTCCTGGGCATGGACCTTGGCTAAAGTGGGGGGTGGATGTTAACCAGACTACAGAGATCAGCTCCCCTGGAGAAAATGAATGCTTTCGAAGGCAGACTGTATGGCATTGTACCCCGCTGAGGTCCCTGCCCTCCCCAGGCTCCATCCCCAAATCTCCAGGAGTTTCCCTACCTGGAGCTGGCAACCCTACTCCGCATCCCACTTTCCCCCATGCAAAGTGTTTTCTGCTTCAGAGTTGCTGTTTGAGAGCATCCCATGATTGACAGAAGAATAATTGTACTGAAGTCTGTGGGGCAACTCTCATGTAAATCTCATGTAAATTGTACTGAAGTCTGTGGGGCGACTCAAGGAAGAGAGGCAAAGCGGAGGAGGCTGAGAGGGGCTGCAGTATTTGGCAGAGGGATTGCAGAGCTGTCAAAGTGGAGTGGTGTTTTGAATGAACTCTTCTGTGCATGCGTGAAAGACAGTTTTAAAAAAGGATGCCATCTGACCGCCCAGTCCATGGTTACCACCCAGCAGTAACCTGAACGGTCAACCATGGAGTGATTGTGTGGTGAGGTGGGTTAAGGGTGGCATGTTTGGAATGTGTTCATGTTGGCCTGTGCAAACAACTAGGAATGACATGATTCATATGGTGACTTTTTTCCCTTGGTGTACCTGTCAAGATTCTCATACACCACTGGAATGTATAGGTCTGCATGCACAGGCCACTATGCCCACATTCTGAGCAGCATATGGAGGTGATTTGTAGGCAATGGAACTTGCCGTTGTGATTAAGATGATGTTCCTTCTGGACAGTGATTGTCTGCATAGACTTCCATAAGCTACTATTTTTTCTTACATGCCTAATCTTCATGCAGAGACAACACAATAAACATTTCCTTCTATTTGAGCAATGTGAGCAGTGGAGTTATTGAAATGGAGCATTACTGTGTAGAAGAGTAAGATGTAGAATTAGTTCTTTCACCAGCCAGAGCACTTCACATTTATTATCTCAGTAATATTTGCAGCAGTCCTGCAGGGCAGGCCAGTAGTGTTATCTCTAGCCTTGGGCTGAGAGACAGTGGCTTACCTAAGGCCACCTAGTAAATTTATTATTTATTTAGGAAGATTAGTATATCTCCTCTCCCAGCCAACTGAAGGCAGCTCACAGCTAAAGCGACTAAGGAAAATTAAGCAAAAAACAATAAAAACAAATTGTGCCAGTAAGAACAACTGATAAAAGTAAACCAGAGCAAGTTAAAAGCCTGGGTAAGAAAAGACGTTGTTTTTGGCAGAAATGGACAAATTAACAAGAAAATTAAACAACGAAGAAGATGAAACTTTTTTTGAAGACTGGAAAGACTTTCAAAAATACTTGTTGAAAAATTGGGACATTAAACGTGGTTTGATTTGCTTTGATAGTTATTAAGAGGAAAATGAAATAGAATTAGATTTTTGAATTGTTACCGTTTGTAAGAGAAAATAAGTTTAGAAATAAATGTAATAGAATAAGAGAGATATTAATGGGGTTGGAGCAGTGCGGGAAGCCTTGTGTGGGGGGGGAGAAGGGAAATTAGAAAAATGGATATGTAATTGGTTGAAAATGTATGAACATGTGATATATCCAATAATAAACTGTATTTACCAAAAAAAAAAAAAAAAAAGCCTGGGTAAAGAGCAGTGTTTGGGCCTGAGGCTTACAAGAAAGTAAAGTAGGTGCCACGTGAGCACCAAAGAAGCACAGCATTCCAAAGTTGGCCCCTAAAATGAATTTGAACCAACTGAGTAGTGCAGCACCTTGTGCTACATATCAAGTGGTAATCTTTACTACCAAAAAATAAAGAGGAACTTTATAGAAAAACCTGTTATTCCTTGGATGCTCATCAGAGTTCTTTCTGTGGGTAGTCAGTAATAGCAAACAAGCTTTCCTGGAAAACAGCTTTCACACCTCACTGCCCTGATTGTCCTCTGCAGTGTGCAGCCATACGGCGTGTGTTCTCCAGTGCATTCTCCGTTGGACCTGGAGCTCTGTTGGACCTGGCCTGCATGAAACAACTTTGTGCCCTTGAAGAGATATGCTTATCTTTCACAACATACAGTCTAGTCATAATGGGAAAAGTTTCCTGAAATATGTGAAGCAAAAAGGGAAATCGTTTATCATCAGACTGTATTTTTTGGGTCCCAGCTGTGTAGTCTCTCCTTATGGTGCAAATGAGCATGAATTATACACGTGTGGGATAAAAAAATATTTAAGTCTGGGAATCTGATCCTTGTTCCCAGAAGAGTTTAAAGGATTCTGCCTCTGGTTATTTCATGGCCTTTTGATCCAACTCTTATTTTTTTTTCTCTGCATCCTGCATACATTCTAGCATTTGACAAAGTGAGCTTAGTCTGTGAAAGCTTCTAGCGTGATACATCTATAAGTCTTCAAGGAGTCACAAAGATTTTTGTTGTTTTTGTAGTTGACAGATTAACATTGCTTCTTTTCTTGAATTTTCAGTAGATTGCATACTGTTGACAGCTGTCAGGCTAAAAAAAGCCCAAGACTTCATACAAAGTTTAAATTTACCTTGTAGTTTTCTCTACATATATTTGACACTGAGTTAAATTTAGGATAAGTAAATGCTCAGTGCAGAATGATAAAATATCCTACCTGTTTAGGGCAAACAACCATTCATATTTTTAAAAGGTCAACTGATACTTCCTGAGCAATGGTGTGGCACAAACATTTGGGAAGGTTCAGTCAAAGCACCTTTCCATGTTGTGTTGATGAGAGGTGCCCATTTTTGCAGGCCCTGACCACATCAGTGCCAGTGTCCTCTTCCCCACCACGACCTTTCCCACTCCCTGTACCACTGGAGGGTTTTTTGATATGTCTGTTACTCTTTTTAAGGTATAGTAATATTATTATTGTTGTTATTTACAAAATCCTTATCCCACCATTCTGCCCTCACAGGGCCTACCAAGGCGGCTTGGAATTCAAAACATAAATGATAAAATCGCATTTTTAAAACCATTAAAATCAACCCCCCAAATACACATCATTAAAACAATTTAAAACAGAATTAAAATACATAAAAGGCATAAGAACACAATTAAAATATTGGTTAGAAAGGAGAGATCACTGAGGGAATGTAAATGAAACAAGCCTTCACCCCTGGGTGGAAAATGGGAACAGAAAGGGTGAGAGCTCCAGAGCTTTGGTGCCACTATAGAGACGGTGTCTCCCGGGTTGCCATCTACCTAAACAAAGAAGGTAGTGGCACCTAAAGCAAGGCTTCTGAAAATGATTATAGTGGTCAGGGAAGTTCATAAGGCAGTAGGTGATCCTTCTGATATAGAATCATAGAATCACAGAGTTGGAAGGGGCCATACAGGCCATCTAATTCAACCCCCTGCTCAATGCAGGATCAGAGTATCCATGACAAGTGTTTGTCCAGACGCTGTTTAAAGACTGCCAATGAGGGGGAGCTCAGCACTTCCCTAGGTGAGTTGCACAACTCTTACTGTAAAAAAGTTTTTCCTAATATCCAGCTGGTATGTTGATCCAGACCATGTAGGGTTTTAAAGATCAGCATAAGCACCTTTAATTGTTCCTGGAAACAAGTTGGGAGCTGGTATTAATGGGCCATCAAGACTGAAGTATCAGTCTGGTATTCACTATAGTGATGTCAATTGCAGATTTTTTAAGCCCACAGAATACAGATGTAAGTGTTGTAATAACTTGCAAGTCAGCAATTTCCCTTTCTTGTCTGTTCCTAAAGTTCCTGAGGAACTTCAGGAACAGACTAGAATGGGAAATTGCTGACTTACAAGTTATTACAACACTCAGAAAAATGAAACCCCCCCCCCGGTCTTAACAGAGACATTGGTTTGTTATCTTACTACATATGCTAATATCATTCAGTCCTTACGTCTGTATTCTCACTAGTCTCCCAGAAGGGCTATACATCCTCTTTATTTTATTTCTTATTTGAAATAGTAGATTGGAATAGTAGAATGTAATGTAATGCATAGTAGAATGTAATGTAATTTGGAATGGTAGACTGGAATGTATTTCTCTGGTTTGGGGACAGAAATGATACACTGCACAGCCAGTCACACCTCCTCAAAGAAGAGGATGATATACTGTTGCCTCCATGCTTCAGAGGAAATGGATGAAGCATAATAGGGTCTCAGCATTCCACAGTTAAGAAGGGTACATCTGCCCATAATTCTCTAGTTTTGATATATTTATTTCCTTCACTATGTTTCCCCTCAGAATTAAACCCAAACAAATGGTGACTATATAAACTAAGCATGTTATTCCAGTTTGGTCCTTGCATCTGTTAAACATCTTTATTATGCTGTATGCTACTTTGCCGTTCACTCTCTGCTTATACGTATGGACTGGTAACTTTCATTTCAGTGTATTTGAAGAAGTGTGCGTGTGCATGAATGCTTATACCTTGAATACAAACTTTGTTCTGCTGCTTCAAACCAACATGGCCACTCACCTGAGTAAAACCACAGAGTTTTTGGCTTTTCCTAGAGATGGGGCCATGGTGGCTCAGTGGTTAAGATGCTTAGCTGCAGACTTGAAGGTAGTTTGAGACTCTAATGCTGCGCAATGGAGTGAGCTCCCGTCTCTGGTCCCAGCTCCTGCCAACCTAGCAGTTCAAAAGCAAGAAATTGCAAGTAGATAAATAGGTACCGTTTTGGTGGGAAGGTAACAGCATTCCACATGCCTAGGCATCTAGTCATGCTGGCCACATTACCACAGAAACATCTTTGGACAGTGATGGCTCTTTGGCTTAGAAACGGAGATGAGCACCGCCCCTAGAGTCAGATTTGACTGGCTTTCGAGCAAGGGAAACCTTTACCTTTTACCTAGAGATGACTAATACTTCTCAGAAGTAACGTCATGGTATAGTCCCAGTGGCCATTTTTAAAATTTTATTTTTCTCTCACCACCACCCAGAGAAGCAGTAGAGAAAAGAAGCTGAGGTTAAGCAACTTTACATTACATACATGGTGGCAGTGGAAGAAATATAGAAAATCATTCCTGTGTGACTGCTGCTTAGTTTTGATTTTTCTGTAGTCACATAATGAAAATTGGAGACCCAATACTTCTTAACAGTTACAGTAAAATCAATTTGAAAAAAATAATTTCAGGTTGAAGATTTTTGAAACAGACTTCATACCTTACCTTTTGGGGGAAATAGCACTGGTTTAAGATTACAGTTCTTTGGAGAATTGCTTGTAATCTGCTTCTGTGGTAAACTGTCTCAGCCTGTGATAAATTTAAAATACAAAGGGAAGGAATTTCCCCCCATATTTAAAAAATACCTACCTACCGTGATTAATACATGGAATTCACTGCCACAGGAGGTGGCAGTGGCAACAAGCATGGACGGCTTCAAGAGAGAATTAGCACAAGAAGCGGGGAAACGCGATACTCACAGGGAGGGAGAAGGAGCTCCACGTGGAGGAGGAGGAGGAAGTAGCTGCAGGTGAGCCTCCTCCCCCTGCACCGATGGTGAGGCCCGGGCCCGCCAATTCTCCCCCCCGGTACCAATGGCGAGGCCCGCACGGGTCCCAGCTGCTGGGCCTGCCAATCCTTGTCCCCCACCCCCTGCACAGTAGTAAGCCACGTGGGCCCACTGAGCCTTCTCCTGCTCCCCCCAGCACCAGCAATGAGGCCCAAGCGGCTCCCAGGCACCGGGCCCGCCAAGCCTCCATCCCAACAGCCAGAGCATTCTCTGTGCATGCACAGGGGACGCTTTTACTTTTGAGGGGATTTAAATATCCCCCTTATATTTTTTTCACCTTTTAAAATTTTTCTGTATTCCTGGGGACTGCTCCAAGTGTACAGGAAAATCTCTCTGTCCCCAAGTGCCCCCGATGTGCCGATTTAGATATCCGCTGGGAGGGGGCAACTCGGCTATTAGATATATAGATTTTAGTTTTTAGTTTCAGGAGCAATTATATAGCATTAAGGCAGATGTTTCTACCGTTCCTCCTTTGGTTGGTGATAGCCAGTAAACTTTAAGAATGTAATCAATAACTATATTCTATAAATAGGATCTTTCACCTGCATAGAGAAGAATGCAATGTGTGGATGGAGTGGATTCATATTTGTCCTGTGTCAATTCAGCAGTTATGACTTCCATTAAAACGTGCAGATCTAGCTATACTATGATGTCATGTGCAGTCTCTGGCATCACAAGACACATTGCTTGGAATCCCCCCCCCCATTGCTCCCTAAACAGTTTGTTTGACACACACACACATACACAAAGGATTCTTTTGCTTCACTTTGTGGAGAACGATGGATATGTTCTAGGTGTATATTGTGTTGAGGCCAGAGTATCCAAAGAATAGCTTGTTAAGCTGTTTGATGAATAAGAAGCTTTGTAAGCAGCATAATATTTTGCAAAGGAACTCATTCCTGCGCACTCAACAGATCTGATTACCACATGACAATTTACAGTAGCCTTTTGTGGGAAGAAAACAGAGGCCTTCAGAGGCTTTGCAAGCATTTAATAATCTTCGGGAAACCATGGCTTTTATTTTGTTGATAGTGCTCAGCTGGGATTTCATTTTCAGTGTATCTCTTCATGTTGCAAATTAAAATGCATATGTCTGAATGAAGCTGCTTCCCCCACCCCACCCCCGGTGTTTTAAATGTTAAAATGAGCTTGAGATAAATGTTTTAGTTCCTTCATATATATTTAGAATGGGAAGGGCAGGAAGGAGTTAGAATATCTTGAAGTATTTGAACACCTCAGAGAACTATTGCATGTTACAGCCAAAGGTGAAGTGATTAGAATATCAGACTAGGGCTGGGTTCAAATCACTGCTATGCCGTGAAACTCATTGGATGACTTTGGACCAGCCATTCTCCTTTGTCTCCCATTCAGGGTTATTGTGAAGATGAAACAGTGAGGAAAGCTATGTACATCACCTTACTTAAAGGAAACAGGGAATTAAAAATTTGTAACAAATATAACTAGGGCTGTGATCACACAAACAATTAGCCGCTCCATAGGCGTGAATGCCGGGCAGATTTAACGGGTGTGATCAGACATGGACATCTGGCCAGCACCCCGCGCCCATAGGCAACCCGTTTTGCTCCGCCACAAGAGTGGAGTTAAAAGACACTAGGGAAAGTCCACTATCAAATGGGTTGTTACGGGCCACGGATGGACTTTCCCCTGTGTGATCATGCCAGCGCGCTCTCATGGCATCGGGATGGTCTGATCAGGCCACCCCAACTCTGTGCCGTTCCCCCCCCCCAGTATGCACATCATTGCATACTGCTATAGGAAGTCCTCAGTGTGGAGATGCAATTAATCGATCCCCTGTTTACGCGCATCGGAAACATGCGGCGAAAGACAAACCTGATTCACCCGCAGTTTGCATCTGATCACGCAGTGGCGGGCTGTCCCTGCAGCTCCCACAAATGAGGGTCAAATTGCTACAGAGCAAATAGCCTCGCTTCCCTCCCCCATGTTATCTCGTGCATGTGACCACAGCCTATATCTCTTTTTGTGGTGCCTTGATTTCCAGTCTCATTGGCACTACTGTGTGGAGGATGTGGCCTGGCTGATTTTTATTAGGAGATGCCCCATGGTTGTAAATTATCTCATTCATCATTAGAAGGAAAAGATATCTTGAGTTATTTTCTTTTCATTCTTTATTATTGTAACTCTCCCAAATCAAAGTTGCTTGTGAAACAATTTAAGTATGTTTGGCCTTCAGGCATGGCCTGACTGATAAAAGTCCCCACTTAGCACTTTATAGTTTGAAATCAGTAGCTTCTAAGAACTGGAGTGGGAAAGCAGTACTCTAATGAGGTCAGTTTGGCACTTTACTCTTTGATATACCACCAAAGCCAGTGGTAGATATCCTTTTAGATTGGCTTCATACAGAAGCGGGGTTTATATGTACACTTGGGAGATTTATAACATGGCTTCATAATTAGAATGCACGACTCATCTTTTTGATAAAATTCAGTTTTAGCAATTAAATATTTTTCTCACATTCCCCCCCCCCTTTCTTTTTACTGAATATTGGCTGACCTGATTATCTGCAAGTTAATGTGAAAATGTAATCTCTGAAACCATCTTTGCTGCCAGCAGGAAAACCCTCTTCAGCTTGTTTTTTTATTCAGAGATTATGTTCTTCTATACACTATCTTAGCTTGAATGTGGATATTTAAATCCATAAGGAGTGTCCTTTCAAAAGCTCCCTCTGCTGTGTGTACTTGCATTTATAATCCCCTTAAATTATTAAACTAAATGCCACAGTATTAGTGGTTCACTAAATATCTCTGCGTGTGAATAAGCAGTGAAAGAGTTTGCATAGATTCTTGCCTGTGTCATGTTAAAAGGTGGCATGACAGAGTAACAGTAATAAAGCAGCTTCATAAATCAGCAGACCAAATTTGATTTTAACTCTTAATTGGAGGAGAAATAGTGTTCTAGGAAGAAGGATGTAATTTTAGCCATGAGAAACAATTAAATGCAATTTGGAATAGGTGTGCCAGAGAGGGAAAGGTACAGGGATTTGTTTAGAAACCCGATCCTTTGACTTTACAATTCTTTTCTTATATGTAATAGCAAATGCAAGCATTGTAGTGCATAGGAATGCATTACAGATGTTCCTGTTTGGACCACAAAAAAGTATTAAAACTCTAAGGGGCTAGCCTCGCATGGGGCATAAAAATAACATGCAAACTAGAGTACTAATTCCTGGGATCTGGGTACTAGATACCTAGGCCAAAATGAGAACAAAGTTGTCCCTTGCAACATGCTGAAACACTGCTCTGTCCATTTTAGACAGCAAGCCCAGGTCCTTGATTTGTTTTTAAAAGGGCAAGATGGGCCAGGGTAAATCCTGTGACCCTTTTACGTAGTGCTTCTGGCAGTCTACCCCAGTACATTTAACATCAGTGGACCATGGCACTCAGCTAACTGCAGGGAAGGGGAAGGCGGGAACCAAGCCACCATGTCCCTTGACTGCTTGAAAATCTTGCACCATTTTTAATGACAAAGCAGAATCACATTATTAAGAGTTGACTGAAAGAACACTGGTTTGTCATTGAATACAGTTTGCCTAGGAAAGCTTGCCTCCCCTACCCCAGAACTAGTGTCTAAAATTTCAAGCTTCTTTACACAACTTCTGTGTTTTATGGGGACAGGAATCCACTCTAGAGGATTTCTATGGATTCTCTATTTAGCATTCATCATAGGTTTCTGCAGTCCAAGGTTTGTAGGTAGCTGTAGTCCTCCATAGGAAAAAATAATCATTTTTTTAAAAATAAACCCAAATATTACAAAATAGCAAGTTTTCAAGTCTCTATAGGTGTGGCATCAATAATGCTTCACAGTGCCCTTGCGGTGCAAGGCACCAAGAGTCAGAGCTTGCTCATACCCAGTGATATGGGTTTGCTGGAAAATTTTGAGTTGGAAAACTTTCCAGATTTATCATGTTTATTTTGGACTTACATGTCGTATATAAAGTTTTAAAAGTATCCCATGTTAATTTTATGTATCAATAGCAGCAAATGCTTGAACTTGAAATATTTGATTAGGAAAACAATCAAGTGCAATTTAAATTATTACAGTCCAGAGGTTTCTGTGGAGAATATCATCTTGGGATAATGATACTTGAAAAAAAGTTAAATACATTGTGGCATTTACTTCCTTTACATCGTTTAAGGAAAAAGATGAAGGACACTAATTTTAGCACACACAAAGAACTTTGTATGACATGCCATTTAGTTCAACAGAATATAACTTTCTTCCTCAGAGGTTACTGGGACACCACTGTTTCACTATCACTCTCTGTAGCATCACTTGCATTCCTTGTCATTTCCTGATCGGATTGGTGATGGCAGTATCCCTTCCACAATGTGAGATGAGAAATTTTAGCTTTGGTTTTGATTTGACCTGTGCAGCCAATCAGGTGAATTGATCATTTGATTTTTTCCCCCATTTGGATTGTTATGAGTGTTTGTGATTTTATGCCTTATCCTGTTTTCCACACACATAGGCTGAGTTCAGACTGGCAATTTGCCCCGCTATAGCCACTCTTCAGCTGTGTTTCCCAAGCAGATTAAAGGGGGCATTCACACAGGCACATTTACCTGGCGTTCCCCACCTGTAGGCAACCCGTGCTGTTCTGCTTCACTCCTGCGTTAGAAAGATACCTGTTACAAGTGGTAGCAAATCCCAGAGAGTGCCTTTATCCCATGTCAGTCCGCTTCCTGGAAGTGTGAACGCTCAGTCAAAAAGCTGGGAGCAACCTGTGTTGCTCCCAGTGCATATGATTGGCGCATATGATTGGCTGTGCTCCGCTCTACTACATAAGGCACATATGATTGGCTGTGTTCAGCTCTACTGCCCAATGCGCAACGGGATCCTCCCCAAATCGGCTGGATGCCTATGTGTGTATGGGCGCATGAGCGCTCATGCGCCCATGTGCCCATACACACATAGGCATCCAGCCGATTTACCAGGGAAAAGCCGTTTACAGCCATACCTCCGGGCCAGCAGTCTGAACACTCCCGCGCGCCTCCTCCGGGTATGCTCCTGCATCTGTCGGCCCTGTGTGACCGGGAAAACCCGGAACAGTTTATTCTGGGGCTTTTTTGCCACAACTGGCTCCTGCTGCAAACTGCCAGTCTGAACTCAGCCATATATTCTCTCACACAGTTCCTAGGGATAATCACCCGGAAAACATCAGTAACAGCTTTGTAATAATCTTGCATTGGCAATGCCATCTATTCCTTGTTACTAGTTTTATGAAACAGTCCATCTTTAGCAATTTCTTCCCCACATCTCTGGCACCATTTTGTGCTACTTTTTTTTTTTTGCTGCTGGGAAATCAGTGTATTTTCCAAATTAAACTAGAAACCAAGGGGCACTGTAGTATTTCTGTCTCTGTACCCCTTCCCACACTCTGGTTCCAAACCTTGCCTTGAGCCTGAAAGCCATCTCTCATTGCTGGTTGCCAAGTTAGTAGGCATAGACACAGGTACCTTTTTTTCTTTGAGCCACAGTGCATAGAAAGCTTTCTGGGACACTACCAGTAATCCTTTGCTTACAAACTATTCTTCAGGCTTGGTGTTTGGTACAAAACCAAAGGGAGAAAAGATATTTCAGGGCATGATGGAGAAGGCCCTTATACAATGGTGGAATTGCAGCCGTACAGTGAAATAAGCAGACATACACCTTTCTAATGTCTCCGGGTTTAGAAAGGTATCATTCTGTTAAGAATTGCCCTGCTAGTAACAATTTCCTGATGTCTCTAGGCAGAGACCCATCTACCAATACATCCACTGACTTTTGAACAGAATCAGCAGCAGTTAGAATACTGACGTATTGATCAAAGTCTCATGTTGGCAAAAAGCTTCATTTGCTGATTCCTGTAGACTTGAGACTCTGTTAAGGTCAAAAGAGCAGGTCAGAATTTGTTTGTTTGTTTTCCTCCTCAGCTGGAAACCTTGTGTACCAAGATAACAAGCAGGCATGAAGAGATGCACTCTGCCAGTTCTTGTTCTAATGACCACGCAGCATTTTGTAACAAAATACTAATTCTGATAGGTACAAATGAACACAGCCATATCTGAGCAGTAGAAGAAACAGAATACAAAGACATGCTGCTTTACACTTCATTCTGTGTACCTGGTAGTTTAACTATGAGAGCACAGTTACATCTTGATTATTTGCTGGCTGCAGTGTTTTGTCCACAATTTTAAATGATGCTAAAGCATCACAGTATTTCCTAAAAGCTACATAGATATATCCTGTGGCCACTTCCTTTGTTGAGCCTTCTTGCAGTCTAGCCATCTGCTAAATCTTCTGCAGAGTGCCTCACAAAGAGATTATCCACTTCCTCTTTATTTGTTATTTTGTGGTTGGATTAGCAAATCATTTGGTGCTTCTGTGATCCATAGATTGCAATGTTCCGTAAAGAGGAGTGGTTACAGATAGCAGAAGCATTATGATGTTTATAAAACCATATCACTAAACCAGTTAAATGCTTAACAGCTTGGGGGAAGGTAGATTAATCCTTCCATGATACAGTGTGTTCTCTGACCAGTTGCAGATTGTGCTAAAGATAGGGACACGGGGCTTCCTGTTTGCTTTGAGGTGCATGGTGAAATGAGAGCAGGAAGTCTAGACACAGATACCAGCTGTGTTTGTAATTCTGCTGGGTATAATTGCCTTGCAGTTTTTTGGGGGGTAAACATTAGATGTCATAAGTGTAGTAACTGTCTTGTATTCCTGATGTTTTTTGTTCAACACAGAAATTTTGACAAGAAAGCAGAATTTACTGCTGAGCTACTATGATTCTCCCATTAACGACATCAACAGTAATGATATTATTAGGTCAGTAACTGTTCAGTGGTACCATTTTAAGGGAGAATGGAGAGCTGCTTTGGTGTAGTGGTTAGAGTGTCTCACTAGGATTTTGGGGAAGCGTAGATTTATATCCCCATTCTACCGCTGGATGACCTTGAGCCAGTCATACTCTAACCTATCATACAGGGCTGTTGTGATGACAATGTGGTCAGGTCTTCGGGAATCCCAAACCCTGAGAGTCATGGTATGGAGCCTATTCACATTGAATAGTGGTAGTAATGGTAGTAATTCCATACATCACGAGGAAAAACTGGTAAGTTTCTAAATAGCAATCCTACTCTGTCTTTAAAAGATAATTGTAAAATAGGCTTCTTATGTAGGACATTGCCTTTCTCTGGTCACAGACTTTTAAAATATATGTAAACTAGAGGCTGTTCCCCCTGGAACAATTTAGTAGAGAAACATAATTTTACAATTAAAATTAAAATTTAAACATGCAGATTTGTACAGTTTTTGTGAATTTAGGTCTGTGTTTGTCTTGTCATGTGAGAGGCTTATAGGCTACTCATTACCAGATTCTAGCAACAAGAAATTCTGGAAGTTGTTTTATGCCTCCTGGACTTAGATCAAATTGTTGCTTCATTGATACTTTATACTTGTACTACCTACTTTACATTCCAATTTTTCTCTTTATTGATAAGAATCTGCATTTCCTTAAGCCAACCAGTTGTGATGTACCTTTCTGTATGTGGGGAAGCTGGAAAGTTCTCCCAACCTGGTCAGCCACAAAAAAGAGGAAAAGGCAGACTGTTCCATATGAAGGTTAGCACACTGAGCTCCCAAAAGTTAAATTCTGCTCTGATAAGAAGTCAGATCTTTTGAAAGGAAAAAAAATGCTCAAAACAAATGGTGGTTTACCGTCATAGTGTTGCCAAACAATCCTGGCAGTAGCTTAGGGCATCATTCAGTTGTAGTATGTACAACCATGTTGTAGTATGTCAGACTTTTTGCCAAGTTGGTAACGTATAAAATGAAAGCAACTGTGAAAACTGCATCACTTGCAGGAAGATTCAGGAAGCTTCCATAATGAGTGTTGTATCAGAAAAAAGAGGCCACTGTTACCTGTCATGCCCTCCATTCATTCATTCATTGTGACATTTCAATAATGTCTTTTAACCCATATGTTGCCAAGGTGGTTTATGTACATTTGGAACAATTTAAAAATACAGACAATTACAGGACAATATAATTTAAAAAAATATCAACAAGAAAAACAGTAAGAAAGAATCTACTTCTAGATAAACCCCAAATGCCTGAAGGATCAAAAATCTTTTCACTTTTCACTAAAACAGGACGCAGGAACAACATATAGACAGACGCCTCAAGGGAATGTGTTCCATAGTTCTGGAATCCCTCAACCTTAAAAGTTATTGCTCCAACCAGTGTCAATAGCAGTTTGTGTTATCCCCCCACACTCCAGATGTGATCTTAGGACACCCTGCTTGCCAATGGAAGAGCCTTAATTTGCTGGTTCCTCTCACCTGTAATCCAAAACTAATCATATTGTCTGGTAAAGCCCTGAGTAGACAAGAAAAAGGACTTTTCCCCTCCTCTCCTTATAATTTTTTCTTCTGGATGATAGGACCTTAGTTTGAAGGGAAAAAAACACCTTTGCCATAAATCAACAATGATTGATTTATAGTTGTGCAATCTTCCGCTTCACTGTGTGTGGTTTTTTTTTTTTTTTTAAAAAATAGCTATCTGAAGGTTATGTCAGACAGAATACCTTAAATAAAACTACAGTCATTCCTGATCTAGACACTGGCAGCAGTCATGAAGCAGGAACCCCCTTCAGACTAGAAATGTTGTTCCTTCTTTTGCTAAGAGGTATCTAGTGGCATTTTTAACATACCAAGTCAAGTAATCAGTATACTAGAGGATAATAAGATTAACCAGTATAGATACCCTAGACATTTACATACGTTATTGTTTCATTTTGGAGTCATGCTTTAGTCCTTCGGGAAGCTTCTAAGTTTCCTGTTTAATTCAGCAGTTTGTGAATGTATGTTGTAAGGAAGAAATGCCTGTTTTAAATAGGTGTGAGAAATAATTCTGCCCTTCAAATCAGGCATTCCCTCCACCCCCTACAATAATACCGATGTGATATTTATGTTTCTAGGCAAATTAAGAGTGTCATAAAATGATGTTGGAAGATGTCTGTGGGTTTTGATTGGCTCTGGTGACTGACCCCTACTGGGGGCCTGGAGGATATTCAGCCTGTCCTGTCCTTTTGACTTGCTGGTATTTCAAGGTCTCCTATCCAAGTACTTGCCAGAGTTAACCCTGTTTAGCTTCCAAGATCTGATGAGATTGGGTTTGTCTGGGCTATCCAGGTCAGGGCAAAGTTAGGCATTCTTAAGTCCATGCCTGGCTATGACTGCTTTCCCATTCAGAAGTGAGGCACCTTATGAAAAAAGTTTTGCACCTGGGTAAGGGATCCCTCTCAGGGACTCCTCTCAATGGCCCCGGTCACACTACCATGAAAAGCCGCAGCAGAAGTGCAACTTTTCAGAGGCGCGGCAAAAAGAAGTGCAGGAGCAGGATCACACAGATCCCCCAAGCCGCCGCACATTTGCTCCCTGGCGTGATCACATGCTGAGGGGGAAGCAACGGGATGACAGGCGAGGTGAGGCAACTGCGCATTTGTGGTCATGTGCAGTTTGGCAGAGCCTCGTTTACAACGGGAGTCGGGCAGGTCGGCGATCTCACGCACGCCCTTGCTGTGGATCATCAGCTAGGTACTGCATTTTGCCTAGTACCTTTTTGATCTGCGTTATCAGCTGGATGGGAGGGGTTAGGGGCAGGTGTGCGACGCTTGCCAGATGTTGACATCTGATCGCGCCGGTTTGATCCGCCCTTAATCCGTCCTATCTGTGTAGCTATTTTTCCGTGTGACCGGGACCCATGAAAAGCCTTGGAAGATGAGATTTCACCAGCCATTGTTAGTAGGCTAGTTTCAGAAGTCAGAATTTACAAATCTGCTAAGGAAAATAAACGTGCCGTATGCTCTTAGCCCAGATTTGTTCATATGTGTGTATATCTAATTCTCAACTTGACCCCATTTGTGGACACTTAAATCTGGAGACTGAAACCATGAACAAAGACAGATGTTTCTACATACCTGAGAAAAGTCCCAAGTTCACAGAGAAATCTGAAATCTAAAAAAAATTACATTGGGGGTTAAATGATAGAAACAGAGCCTATACAAATGAATGCCCTCTGTGGCCATTGCTAGGTAACCACAACAATATTGCCAGCCTGGCAGCTTTGGGTTTTATCAGTAAACAGTGCGGGGAAGAGGCAGAGCCCTTTCCAGGGCTGTGTTAGCCCTTGAGAGAGGGCTCATCATGGTCAAGCCCAGCAGAAACTACCAGGCAGCCTTTTACCATGTCACTTGCATGACTCACCCAGGCCTGGCTGCTTGCTACTAGTCGACAGTAGCCACCTCACTAAAGCCAATGTGTTATAGTGGTTAGTGTTTCAAACTAAGATCTGGGAGACCCAAGTTCGAATCCCCATTCTGCAGTGGAAACTTACTGAGTGATCCTGAGCCGCTCACACATTCTTAGCCTATCCTTCCCCATAGGGTTGTTGTGAAGCTAAAAAAGAGGAGGGGTGAATGCTGTAAGCTACTTTGGATCCCCATTGTGGAGACAGGTAGGATCTAAATGAAATGAGTAAATAAAAAATACAGTTGAAGATTGGGGGTCAGATAAAATGGTGGATGGAAAGATTAAAAGGAAGCATGGACCAGTGAAGATATGGGCATTGCCAGGAGGAGAAAAAGGGTAAAAAGTATGGGGAGGGAGATTCAGGGGAAAGTGAGGTGTTCCACACAAGTCATTGCAGGTTTCCCACCATGTTACTGGGCTCAGTCTGGTGGCCAGGACCACAGAACTGTACCTGGCCCAGGGCTGGAACTATTCACGTTTTCCCAGGGAGAGGTTGAATACAAGGGACAGAATAAAAGTAGGTTGGCTAATAGATGCGAAAAAGAGAAGGAACCAGGAAAAGGTGAGAGGCTAGAGGGCTTTCAGGAAAGGGAAAGAGGAAATAGTGGCAAAAGGGTAAATGAGATACCCCCCCCCAGAAGTCCTTTTGGGTCCTGAGCTTGTCGTGTCTAGTAGCAGTGGCTGAACCTCTTGTGTGGATCAGAGAAGCTGCAGAGGGGCACCAGGGCTAGGCCATATATTTTTCAGAAACTGGCATAATCTCTGTTTTGCAAAAAATATAAAAGTTACAAAAATTAGCCAAAACAACAACAAAACATAATAGGAAATGTTGAGAGGAAGGGGGATACAGGTGATTGGGTACGTTGGGGAAGAGGAAGAAATAATGGTGAAAAATATTTAATACTTTTCTGTATCACCTTCCAGCATTCAGAGCAGTTTGCAAAGATCAATAACTATTGATAAAACTATTAAATCAACAAAATTATTTATTAAAACACCATTATGCAAGATAATAAACATAGCCCAGTCATATCAGAAAAAATATTTCTTCAGTTGAGAGCCAGTGCGGTGTAGTGGTTAAGAGCGGCATACTCTGATTTGGAGAAATGGGTTTGATTCCCTACTCCTCCATATATGTAACCTGCTGGGTGACCTCAGGCCAGTCACAATTTTCTCAGAACTCTCTCAATCCCACCTACCTCACAAGGCACCTGTTGTGAGGCAGTAAGAGCCAGTTTGGTGTAGTGGTTAAGTGCGTGGACTCTAATCTGGGAGAACCAGGTTTGATTCCCCACTCCTCCACTTGCACCTGCTGATGTGACCTTGGGTCAGTCACAAGCTATGGCACAGCTGTTCTTGAAAAAGAGCAGTTTCTGTCAGAGCTCTCTCAGCCCCACCTACCTCACAGGTTGTCTGTTGTGGGGAGGGGAAGGGAAAGGAGTTTGTAAGCCGCTCTAAGACTCCTTTGGGTAGTGAAGGGCAGGGTATAAATCCAATCTCTTCTCTTCTTCTTCTCTTTGTGGACAATGGAAAGGAATGCAATTGTAAGTCACTTTGAGACTCCTTAGGGTAGAGATAACCTACTCTTCTTCTTCTTGAAAAAGAAAGGTTCTGCATTCTCTGTGGAAGTTTAGTGAAGATACATATTTTCTTGCTTCATCTAAGAGCTGGTTCCAAAACTAGTGCCACAACTTTAAAAGACTCTGGATTTTGCCTCCTGTTATGTTACCTGGGAAAAACATCTATATTGAAAAGTGAGCATATAAATATAGCATTTATATTACTTGCAGTCTAAGCGAATGCATTTTTACTTTGTTTAATGGTGCTTACTCCTAAGTAGATGTCATTGGATTCAAGCCCAAAATGTTTAACCAGCTGGGAGAACTGAAGAATCTAAAGAATAAGGAACTGTTCTCACTGTGCCACATCTTATTGAAGCAAGTTACATGGTTATTTGCTTTTTCACGGCTGATTTCCCACAAATGAATGGGAATTCAATACCACTGGAATTTACTGAGCCCTGAAAATTGGCTGGAAGTTTTACTAGCCAGCTTTAAAGATGTCGATGCCTGCAAATGCCATCATATGCTATGAAATCACACAAAGTATCCTTCTGGTTAACATATATAACGTACCTAGCACTGGACTCTAAATACATAACTCTTATGTTATCCGTTGTAGCAAAGCATAGCTTCATAGTAATGCAAACTGGGGGCTGTAAGACGTGGACATTCAGATTATCGTTTTCTTTTCCAACACCCTTTGATTGTGATTGTTGCTATTTTTAAAATGTTTGGAAACTGGCATTGTGCATGTCTTAAATTTCTCATGCTACTGGTTTTCTAACTAACCCCAAACAAATGTAAAAATATATGAAACCCACACCACCATGCTACTTCATACTGTATTCATCCTCCTACTATAAAAAGACTGAGTTTTCTGTGGTGTTTGAAGTTTTCATTAAAGTAAAGTGCTATTGCACTGTCAAATGAGAGCTTTTGACTTGAAGTGGGCTGACTGCATGATCTACCTTTTATGAATATAGCAAAGATGCATACTCAGGATATTTATAACAGTTAAGGCACAGTTAATCCATGTTAATTCTCAAAAGAATTAACACTTGGGGTCATTATTGACCCAGATACCATCCATGAATCCTTACTACAATTTCATATTCTTAAAGTAATTTCAAATACGCCTCATTTTTATATTATATGTCCCAGACAGATGCTTCTGTACCTTTGACTGCCTACTGGTGCATGAGGTGGGTGGCCAACATGGCAGCATTTACTTTGAAGTGACACCCTGTCACTGTGGCAGCCAGGATGCAGACTAGGTGTGTCTGCCATAGTTGCTGCCATGGCAGGGAAAACCCTTGATCTCTCACAAGAGCCAAATACATTGGGAATGAGAAAGGTGCATGCCCAGGTTCTTGGTGCCTGCATTAAAGCAAGTTGGTAGGAGGCCAAGGAAGACATCACTGGCTTCTTGCTCCTGGCTGTGTATGGCAGGAGCTGGTGTGAGGACAAGGATTAAAATGCTTGCCAACCTCTTCCTCTCCCATTTTGAGACTGTAGGAGAAGCAAGAGCCACAATGGAAGGCTCCCAGAAGGCTGGCAGCACCCAAATATGGAGGTGGAGTAGTGCTCCCTGAGCCTTGACTATGACCAAAGTGGAGAGGATTTGACTTCCAGTATCTGATTAGTAAAGGATTTTTTGTTTGTTTTTTTAGGCACAAGAGGATTCAAAAAAGAACAGATACTGACTTTTAGATTTGCACTAGGGGATGTAATCTTAGGTCCCGGTCACACGCAGAATTTGCCGGCCAGATTATGAATGACTTATGAATGCCGGTTGGATTTTACGGGCGCGTTCACACAGACACGTCTGGCAAGTGTCCCACACCCGTCACCAACCCGTAGAGGTCAGCTGAAGAAGCAGAGTAAAAAAAACCCACAGAAAATCCAGTATCAAAGAGGTTGCGACGGGCCGAGGATGGAGTTGCCGGTGTGATCGCTCTGGCGCGCTCCAATTGCGTCACTGGTTCCTGGATGAAATGCACCGGAAGCAGGCTGCAAGGAAGAACACCCGCTTCACCTGCCGTTGCATCAGATCATGCAGCGGCGGGTCAAATTACCATGGCACAAATAGCCTCGCTTCCCCCCCTGCATTTTCCGGCACGTGTGACCGGGACCTTAGTGTACTTCTTTATGTGGTGTGTAGAAGTGTCTTGCTGTTGCATACAGTAAACTTAGTTGGTATTCCAAAAAGCTTATGTTTCAAAATGGGCAAAGCAAGCAGCAAGCCTCCTTTCTCCCCTTGAAACATATCAGTTTCATTATGTTGTTCTCAAAAATCCATGCTGGCCAATACTTGTATGATGAGTTGGCATTGCTGATTGATCTGCTTCAGAGAAAAAAAATAACATGCTTTCCACCTCTCCTCTAGTTTCCTGGAGTAAAGCCCCGTCTACCACAGCACAGGATTATTGTTCTAGCAACTGATTGTTTCAAATCCTAAATTCTCGAGATAAAAATAATTGGTCAAGTTTTTATACCAATTTGAGCAAAATTTATAAGAGCAATTTTTCTCTCCCTAGAAGCATTCCCTCTGTTTTCTGCTCTCAACTGGAAAAGGAAGAATGCTCATATAACACAGATATACAGATGCATATATCAAGTACAAGTGTATATCCTTTGGGTTTAAGAAGTACATGGTGTAACTCTTGAATCCCTTAGAGCACTTTTTAGAGAAATAACATTCCATAATGGCATCTAACCGTATGGTTTTAATCCATATGAAGAAATGTTGATATATATGATCTTCAATTATTTTGCACTTATAATTTTAACAGCTGTGTAAATGTGCTGTAGGATTAGCTGGCACAATTCAAAGCAGTAAAACCTCTCTATAGCATCTTGGTATTACAGTCTTGCCTATTAGCAAGCTTTTTTGAATCTTGTGTGCTTGCTATTGGATTACACTGTATTTCTGTAGGTAACAGATAACAGCACTTAAAATACCATAGATTAACTTATTTTTAAAAGGGGATAAATGCTTTGAATCTATTTACTAATGTTTTATTTATTTATTTAAAACATTTCTGTGCTGCCTTTCCACCCAAATAGGCCCCCAAGGCAAACATCAAAACATTAAAATATCAAGGCATTAGAACAGCGTTTAAAATGTACATATATATGTGTGTTTCATTGAATTGTTTAATTTTTGAGCACAAATATCAATACAAGGAGGGAGGAGGGCCAATAACAGTTAGAGAATGCCAAACTAAACAAAAAAGGTTTCACTTGCTGGTGGAAGACAGTGGTAGAAGGAAACCGACACATCTCCCTGGGGAGGGAGTTCCAAAGTTTCATTGCCACAACCAAGAAGATTCTTGGGTTGCCACCAATGTAGTTTTAGTTGGACAAGTCGGTGCATATGGGAATAGGCGGTCCTTAACATATGCTTCCCCAAAGCTGTGTAGGGCTGTAAAGGAATACTAGCATCTTGAACTAGGCCCACAAGTAAAGTAGAAGCCAATGTAGATGGAGCAAGATAGGAGTGATATGTTTGCTATGACCCATGCTGGTCAACATTCTGGCCTCAACTGTAACTTCTGGACAGTCTTCAAGGGTAGCCCCTTATTGAACACATTGCAGTAATCTTATCTAGTTGTGACTAGGGTATCCACCACAGTGGCAAGACTTTGCCCAGATGGGAAGGGCTGCAGTTGGCTCATCAGCCAAAGGTGGTGAATGGTACCGTTGGATTCATATACGAAAGCGAAGGATCAGGTAATCTGACAGCCAGATCACTGAACAATAGCATTCCATTGTGTTCATGCCGGCAGTTTTATAGTAGTACAGTTTTTTCTACTTATTCATGTTGTTCTGTATTTTGTATTGCTGTTTCTCAATAAAATCAAATTATAAATTAAAAGAAAGAATGCAGGGTAGTTTCCATCCATGTGGTATTCAGAAAGAGATTTCCCTCCAAAGAGTGATTGATCTTCTGATTACTACCCACAGTTATTGAACTGAGCAACAGCAAGCCTAAATTCTATTAACTTTGGTAAATGAGCTGTTTAATGAAAGCTATCCAATACTGAGTTATCCATAACCCTTTCTGCAGTGGATCCCTTGTTTTCTGTATTGCACTTATAACAAAGTAAAATGTAACCTTGATTATATAAGAGCCTGCTGTTTACAGAGGAATGATGGAATGATACATGTTTCACATATAGTATTGCTTTTAGAGATTTTATCTTTCTAGTCTGAGGAATTGGATAATAACAGCAATTGTAAATCCAGAAGTCCATATGTTTCATTAACATTTATAGTATGCAATATTAACCACTTTTTCTAATACATCTTCATTATATCTAATAGCAAACTGGCTTGCCCATGACAAAAGCTACAAAATCAGGCCACCAGCAGACTGGGGAGGGGTGTCCGCGCGTATGCAGAAAAATATGATTTTATAAATTAGCCAAAAACAAGGGAGAAAGAAACCTTTCAAAAGGCCTAATGGAGATTAAATACGCTCCAATTGAGTGTCCTTTGGAAGTAGGGTTGCCAGGTCCTACCCAGCTACCAGTGGGGGGCTCCAAGGTCTGTCCTTGGATCTTCTGGTATGCGTGCTGTGATGACATCACTGACATTGGGAGGCTGAACCCAATTTTACTATAGAGTTTTGCCCAAAAACTAGAGTGTCACCCCCCATCGTTGGTGTGATGGCATCCCTTCTGGATGACATCATCATGTCACATTTGTGGGTGGGTGGCTCACAAAAGTGGGGGGCCCACATCTGGACTGGGGGCCTGGCAAGCCTAGTTGGAAGGGATAGTGGGAAGACATTAGCCTGCTCAAGCCCCTGAGAGCTAAGAAAATCCTGTACCAGGAGATAGAATGGGGATTTCTAAATTGCTTCCAGACCCATGCTTCCTCACCAGCCCCAAACTTTATATTAAATTATTTTTTAAAGTTTTATTTAATCACGGAGACAAAACATCCAGATCAGACTATCAGTAAACAGCAAAGAAATAGTTACCATTGTGCTGTTAAGCTGAATTATGCGTACAGTTACATATTCTGAAATATCTGATTTTAGGCAAATCTCAGTGTCATGGCTATAATCTTAGTGGAGCTTGTTTCTGTCTGTCTGTGGCTGCAATCCTAAGAACACTTTCCTGGGAGTTGACCCCACTGAATAAGACAAGATTGATTTCTGAGTAGTAGGCCTGTTTAGAATGTGGGATATGAAGCAGCTTGGAGGGTGCAGTATAGCAAGAATGTATTGTACCCAATTCTTCAAATAGCCAAATCCATGGACCACTTGCATCCTGCCTACATCCCAACAGACTTTTGTCACTTTCACTTACTTCTGGCATCTAATTGAGATGTTTTGCCATTTAACAGCAGATCTGTTTTTTCTCTTTACTGTTCAGTATGCCCTGACCTGGATAGCCCAGGCTAGCCTGATCTTGTCAGGTCTGGGAAGCTAAGCAGGGTAGGCCCTGATTAGTATTTGGATGGGAGACCACCAAGGAATTCCAGGGGTGCCACACAGAGGCAGGCCACCTCTGAATGTCTCTTGCCCTGAAAACCTTAGGGGTCACCATAAGTTGGCTGTAACTTGATGGTAAATGCTAATAAATAAATAAATAAATATATTGTGTTAAAGCTTACATTAACTGTGTACTTCTGTATTTTTTTTCAACATGTCTTAAACTGTTGAACCTCGCTGCCTTCTTTCTGCCTTTTCCTGCATCTCCAGTTTGCTCAATGAACTGTTCTGCACTTGAAGCTGTGGTTTTGCATTTAGAGAAGGACGTTTTGCTTAGCGATATCATAATTGCTGCAACCAGGAGACTTCTGCTGCCAAAATTAGCCTCTGCAGCTGTTCTTGACATTAGTCCCCCAAGCTGTGCAGTCATGCATGCTTTGTATTATTCTGAAGGAGTCATTAAAGTTCCTGTTCCTTAGCATCCCATTTGTTACACTAGCACCAATACAGAATCCTATCTGCAGATACTGGCAGATTCATAGAGGAAAGGTATGATGCCCTCTGGTTCCTTTTTCTGCTACCAGGCATTATTAATTATAGGTAACTGAATTAGATATGGTTGCTCCTCACAGAAGATGTGGCTGTAACATACCTATACATGAATACATCATTTCTAAGGCCTGTGAAAAAAGGGGCAAAAACAGAGGTACAGGAGATAAATTTTGCAGGATTAATTGGTAAATTAAAAATTAACAAGCCACTGGGTTTGGACTACATACAGTTAAAAGTTCTTGAAGAACTCAAGTGTGAAACAGTTGATGTTCTAACAAAAATTTGCAAGCTTCCTTTTTAGCACCTTATAAAAGGGAATTCAGGAGGATTCATTAGTGTAATGCCTGCTGTAGGTGAATAGGCAGAATATGTTTTTAAAGGTAGACTTACACAGAAGAACAGGCATTTTTGAGAGAGAGAGAGAGAGAATCGGCATGTCCCCCCCCCTCCAAAGGGTGAGCCTCTTTCACCAGCCTTTTGGATTTCATAGACAGTGGTAGGCATTATAGATTTAGGCTGTGGTCACACATGCCAGTTGAAGCAGAGGGGAAGTGAGGCTATTCCCTCCAGAGGAATTTGACACACAGTTGTGAGATCACACAGCCTTTTGAGCTGCAGGCACAGCCCATCACTGTGTGATCAGATGCTCTGATGGTTCCCTATGGAGCATGTGATGATGTGCATACTGAAAAGGGGGGGGAAACATGGCATGGAGTCAGGGTAATCTGATCAGACCATCCCGACAGCATGAGAGCATGCTTGAGCGATCAGACAGGGGAAAGTCCACCCATGGCCCACCTTATCTGGATAACACCAGACTTTCCCCAGTGTCTTTTAACTCCACTTCCATGGCAGAGCAGCATGGCAGAGCAGTGACTGCAGGATGCTTCCCTGATGTTGCTGTCTGATCGCTCCCTTTAGATCCGTTAGGCATTCGCTCCTATGTTGGATCTAAAGGAGCATGTGATTGCAGCCTTAGACTTTGAAAACTTTTTTGAGAAAGCCTCTCACCAGACTCTTAAATAAAGCTTAGCATTTACAAAAAAATTATTTGATTACATTTTTCCTTTCTTCCATCATAGACTTCATGTTGGTACTGATAGGTTTCCTAGGAGATCCCACCCAAATACTGACCAGTAAATCAGCTTAACTTCAGTAAGGCTGTACTAGCTTATGTCTTGAGGAAATCTAGACTTCTTGAGCAGGTCTCTGAAAACATGGAATTTAACTTTTTTAAACGGATCCTGTCTTTGGGCTAGTGTCCTTCTGTAATAGCTGTTAAATAACAGAATGCAAAGATTAGGAACAAACTGACAATTGTCATGCTGATGGGAAGTAAGCACTATGGTCCCCTATATATAACACATTACTGTAGTCTGGCATGAAGATAACTAAAGTATAGGTGACTGTGGCAAAGTCATCCTTTTCAGTGGAGAATAACTGGTGTACCAGCCAAAGACAGAGGGTGCTGAGCTATGAATTTCACTTCTGTACAGATATGCAATGTAGGATCTACTATGATCATCCCCTTTCCTGCAAGTGCAGCTTTGCTAAGATCGTCCCCTTGTCCTTCCTCTGCCCAGCTTCTATGACCCCATGAATCTTTCTAGCACTCAAAAGTGACTGCAGGAACAAAAAAGAACCCAGGAGAACTCTGTGTTCTTTTCCCCTTGTTAAATTATGTCTTATGCTCATGAAAGTTAATGCAGGAAAATGGAACGAAGATTGTGGTGCAGACAGCAATCTTGCACAAATGTTTGTGCAAGTAAAATGTTAATGTATGCCAGCCACCCGCAGTGTGCACTTAAGAAATTGTTGTTTTAATTCTGTATCGGGCAGTTGGGAAGGGCATGACTGTGAAATGTCAGGAGAGTTGTCATTCCAGAAATTTTGGAATAGTACTCCTGATATTTAATCAAAATGGCAATCATGTCCTTCTCCATTGCCATATGCAATTAAAAGGGGGAGGGAAGGAGAGAAAGGAAGGGACTCTGCACCTGCCAGCTGTTTGTTAGCACCTGGAGCCCTGTAATTTTTTATGGGAAGACCCAAATTCAGGCGATCAGGCCTACCCCCACAGAAAATAGTGTTAAAATTTAAAGGGACCCCGGAGCTGACAGCAACTGATGGTTGATAGACCTGGCCTCTGCACTGTGACTGTTTCCTGTGAGCAGTAGATCTGACTCCACAAGACAGCTTTTTGTGGGAATAGACCTGGTCTCTGGGGTTCAGGTGTTCCCATTGAAAATAATGGCCCTTAAAAATTTAAAGGGACCCAGGAGCCATCAAACAGCTGTGAGATGCTTCCCCCAGCCACTTCTTCCCTCCTGATGTGATTCTTGAATCCAGTGTTATCAGGAGTGATAATATTAGGTTTGGGAAGACAGCAGTTTTGGGAAAACAGTGTGTTGGGAAAACAGGAGTGGTGTCAGATATTGCCAACCCAAGCCAGTACCCCAGACATTGGACTTGTTACCATGTCAGCAATATCTAACTGCACACCCCTACTAGCCACCACTATAAAGTGCGTTATTTATTTATTTATTTATTTCTTAGCTGTAGCTCCCAGAATCTGTTTGAGGTGGCTAACAGCAGCATAAGGCAGAAAAGGTAGACAACCAGTTGAAAATAACCAAACCCACAGCATTTAATTATAAAAATAATCCAGAACCGGTGTAGAAAAAATAATGCTATAACCCAGCAGCTGAAGAACCAGAAAAGAAAAAAAGCACAAACAAAACTAGCATAAAATCCTTTAAAATAGCTGAAATACGAAGAGGTAAAAAACAGAGGATAACACTCAGCTAAAAAGCCCAGGCATGTAAAATAGTCTTTTTCCTGGCACGAAAGACAGCAAATTTTCAAAATGCATAGTTTGCAAACATTATAATTATGGCAGTTTGCTTTCTGCAAGTTTTCAAAATGTTTTAAAAATATAGTTTAAAAAACCTCATAAGCATATAATTTAGATAAAAATGTGTCTGTTTTACAATGTAGACCCTGAAATGAAAGTAAACCATTTACCGCTACAAGGGTGTCATGCCAGCTTCTCACTTTTTGTTCTGTTATTTTTCAAGTACCTTGCTGAAGAGAAAAAATGGCTTATTGAAAACTAGATTGTGAAGCAGATCTTGACAGCTCCTTCTTTTGAAGAGATGGTCAAGCATGCAAATTAATAAGTAAATTAAGGTATTCCAATGCAAGCACAATCCACCTGGTTTATTATTTCTGTATCTGATGACCTGGAAGGACATTTAAGACTTGAGAATGGTTTGGTGCTTTCATGTGAAACAGTGGAACAAAATGTTCCAATGTTTGAAGTTTCTCCACATGGCTACAATTACAGTTTATAATAATAAGCCATCAGACACTTAACAATCTGTAATGTGTTACTTTCAGACATCACTTTTCTACTAGATAGTGGAATAACCATAACAGGAGGAAGCCTGTGGTGTCGGAAACAAAACAGTTTTTGTAAATTTGGGGGCTGAAATCATAGCTGACATACTGTCTAATTATAATTATATATGTTTCTTTATCCTTTTCTCAGCATTTCTCTGTCTTGGTGGGGCGCTGTTTTTGTCCCAGCAACCTCGAGTTAACAAGGTGCTGTCTATGCATACAGTAATCATGTGCTCATGCTATGATTTTTATTGGTCTGGTTTTCTTCCAGTGGTGTTTGCATGTGTGCCTGACTTTGAGTCGCAGGAGCCATTTCTAGGAAAATGTAAAAAGGGAAGGATTTCTGGGGAATAAGGGTCCGATAAAGCACAGTTTACAGGTTGACCAGGTGTGTGCACACATTACTAGATTGAAAGCTGTATACTTTCCAGTGACTTGTTTACATACCCATAGTGGTACTTTCATTTTTGCTATATGTCAGTTTGCTTGCATAGGTCCTTTGTAAACATGAGGGATGTACACAAGTTGTGATACACTATGAGACCCTCAGTCTGAGTCAAGGTCAGAATATTTGCTTTTGGGTTCAGTGTGTGATGCAATTGTGATTTTGTCTTAAGTTTCTATATGCCAGCAGGGCTTCTTCGGAGGGGCGGGGGCAAGAGGGCCATATGGCTTGGGCCTCACATTCTTGGGAGTCAGCTTATACTTTTGATGTTAAGTCACATGTTAAATAAAAATGGGAACATTTATTACAAAGTCTTATAGTATTCTTTTTCTTATTGTATTAAATGTAAGCATTTATAACACAACTAATTTTATATCATTGTTTTCACACTTCTTCATTTTTTAATTTACTGGGGGGGACTCAAAAATGGAAGTGGCCCAGGCATCTCTTGACTTCTGAAAGGGCCTGTATCCCAGTATTAGCTGTGTCTTTGTTAACCTCTGTGTTAGGCTGGTGTTGGTATACTTTGAAGCCGGGAGCCGTGTTAGCAATTCACATCCCTGTTTATTTGTTGCGGTACCATTCCTTCTGTAGCAGCCAAGGTACAATGAATGTCAATGCAGACACATGCTATGATGGCAATGTTTCTTTCATATGCAGAGTGCAGCTTGACTGAAAGGTGTGTCTACATACCTCCTTTTGTGCACATGGGGAAACTGTAATATTATGCTGGTGCTTTGTGTAGCCAAATAAATTGTGTAATATAGTCATTTATTCTCTTAGAAGGAACTTGAATATTTCAGGGCATAGTTTCTTGTAAATGTGCCACTGAGGGCTGCTCTCACAAGATTATTTTACTGCATAAATATTCAGAAGGCAAGGTAATTCATAGCAGTTCTTCTGAGTCTGCTTATTAAGGGAATTGCGACAGAATTCCTAGAGCATTCACTTCAAAGCAGTACTTTACTAAAAATAGATAGTGAATTTCTAGCTAAAGATACAAAGTAGGAACATGCTTGTATGGAAGAGAATCACATGTACAGTGTTTTCCACTTCAGAATTTCCCAGGGACAAGCCAGCCTTCAATTTAAAAAGCAACTGCATTCAGATATCATAACAAACTATAGTTTATAAGCTATGGCTTTGTTAAACTTGTTTAATGCGAAAGTCTGAATGTAGTGTTCCAAACAAACTTGCATTCTAAATCACAGTTTCTGCCTGGCTTATTAACTGTGATTAGTTGTGATTTCTGAATAAAGAAGGTCCCAGTTTATTCAATAGTATTGCCCCTTTTAGCCTCTTGCACTAAGAGGAGGAAGCACAGAGCAACTTGTGATAAGCTTTACAGCTGCTGTCATCTGTCCATGGTCCTTACTAAAGACTTTCACTCCCTCCTTTCCAGCCCCTTCTCTCCAGCCCTTCTGCTTGTGATCCTGACTTGCCAAGCAGGATGGTGCTTCAGAGATTTCAGCCTCTCTGGAGACTAAATTTGAAAGCCTGTGAAAAGGGGAAGGGGGGGGCAGCATGACTGTAGAAGATCACTCTTGTTTCTGGATTGAAGTTGCTGTAGAGAGGGGAGGAGAGGGGAGGCTGAGAATCAGAAAGAGAGATGGTGAGGGCTGTAAAAGATTCAGTTGATTTTTATATTATTTATTTATTATTTATTAGATTTCTATTCCACCCTTTCCTGAAGGCTTAGGGTGGATTACAACAATAAAACAGCAATTGCATATAAAAATACATAACTTATAAGATAATAAAATCAGACACTGACCATTCATAGATAATCAATAAAATATAGATAAGTGAATGGTTGGATGAGTTCCAGGAGGGCCCACAGAGCAAGGTCAGGCCTCCCTGAACAAGACTTGACTTTGTGCAAGCCCTGTTTAAGCTCAAGAGGTCCCACAGGGCTCGAACCTGGTCTGCCAAGGCATTCCATCAGGACAGATAAAAGGAACAGATAAAAGGAAATACTTCTTCACCCAAAGAGTGATTAACATATGGAATTCACTGCCACAGGAGGTCGTGGCAGCTGCAAGCATGGACAGTTTCAAGAGGAAATTAGATAAACATATGGAGCAGAAGTCCACCAGTGGCTATTAGCCACAGGGTATAGAATGGGAACTCTCAGTCTGGGGCAGGTGATGCACTCTATTCTTGGTGCTGGAGGGGGCAGCAGTGGGAGGGCTTCTGGTGCCCTGGCCCCACTGCTGGACCTCCTGATGGCACCTGGTATATTTTGGCCGCTGTGTGACAGAGTGTTGGACTAGATGGGCCATTGGCCTGATTCAACATTGGCTTCTCTTATGTTCTTATGACAGGGCCAAGGTGGAAAAGGCCCTTGTCCTGGTGGTAGCCCAGCGGACCTCTCGGGTGCTAGGCACCACCAACAAGTTGCACGATGATGAGCCCAGCGTACGGAGGGGATTATAGTGAGAGAGCCAATCACTCAGATATGACTGTCCCATTTGTTGAGGAATACTGTGACGTAGCTAGATAAAAGGGGGAGGGGGAAGAGGACAGATGATCTCTTCCCAGTTTATCTCCCAATTAATGCAACTAACTGCTTGTTGCTTTCACAGCACATTGGCAATGCAAGGGAGCTCGGGATAGCATCCAAGGATTCTGCTTGGAGATGGGAATCGAGGCAAACAGCAGACTAACTGGGATTTAAAAACAACCCATAGTAGACTAACCAGGATTTGTACAACAAACTGAAATTTAAGAACCATATTTTATTACGATGTTCAAATACACTCGTCATGTACTGGGAACTTTTGTAGTGGAAACAGCAGGTATTTGGCTGAAGCAGACTTTCTTTAGTTCTTAGCCATGATTTATTTTGTTGTTACTTATTTTATTTACTTTATTTATAGCCCCCCTTTGTCCCCAGTGGGAATCCAAAGCATCTTACATCATTCTCCTCTCCTTCATTTGATCCTCATAACAATGCTTTGAGGTAGTTTTAGGCTGAGTGTGTATGACTGGCCCAAGTTCACCCAGCAAGTTTCATTGGCAGAGTAGGGATTTGAACCTGAGTCTCCATAGATCTTAGTTTGACACTCTAGCCTCTATACCACACTGGCTCTCTGATTGTTGTTGTTTTTGGTCGCAGTCCAGAGAACTGCAGAATTAGTTCTCCACCGTGTGCCCAAAGGCTTTAAGTATGGAACCTACACTTTACAGCTGTGGTTTTGGAGTATTCCAGATGTTTAGTGGGGCTTCTATCATGTGACAGTTCCTATCGGAGGCAAATCATATTAGTAAACCTGATGATAAATTTGTGAAGTCCATTTGAGACTGGCACATGAGGTTACTTTAAAAGCAGATAAATAAAAAATACGAACGTTGGGTGGATGTAGTCTCTAGTGCTTGCTTGAAGAATAACCTTCTTAGTATTCATGTGCTATATATTTAAAGTTTGTTTACATCTTAGCATTCTTAACTGCTTAGATCAAATTGGCTTGTGTGTGCAGTTTTTGTTTGACATTAATCATAATCAGTGCTCCTTCTCCCCTTTGTGTTTTTGCTGAAAAGCAGAAAATGAGTGAAAGGATAATAATAATTGTAATTTTCTTTAATTTGTTCCCTATTGTAGGACAAGACAATGCATGTAAATGATATTTTTAAATTGTAAAAATGAATTACTGTCTGAGTTTTGTGTTTCTAACTTCATTTGGCTGAGATCTTTCTTACTAAGAAGCAATAACATTGTTTGAATGCTACTAAAATTCATTAATTTATCAAACACAGTCTTGCTTTATGTTGGTTGAAAAAGTAGATATTCCCCACTCTTCACAATGCTTTTACTACTATTTAACTTCTACTACCTGTTTACTTTTTTCATAATTTCATTCCTCATTGCAAGGAGGAATTGTACTCAAATCTAAGTAGTTCAACATTTCTATAATTTCAAAAGGCCCTCTTCAGTTTGTAAATCTTTAACAGATCAAGCACTAGGTTAATGTTTATCCATCTGCTGTAGACTCATTTTCCTCTTGTCAAGTTTCCTGATTGTCTGAGTGCCAATTCGTAAGGAATAAGAATGTATACTGGATTTAGAGACAATGCACTGTTCCCTTTTTGGAAGCAGATTTATGTCCCTATTCAATATGAGCTCACATGGCAGGGACCATAGCTTCCTGATATGAATATGCAGTGAAATAGACAAGTTCAGTGCAGCACATGTAAAGAGATCAGTGACAGATTTGGGGTGAGTTGCCACCAATATAGGGGCTACAGTGGCTCAGTGGTTAAGATGCTGAACTGTAGACTGGAAGGTCGGTAGTTCAGCAGTTTGAGACCTGAGTGCTTCATGACAGAGTGAGCTCCCGTCTCTGGCCCCAGCTCCTGCCAACCTAGCAGTTCGAAAGCAAGAAATTGCAAGTAAATAAATAAGTACTGCTTCGGCGGGAAGGTAACAGCGTTCCATGTGCCTCAGCATTTAGTCATTCCAGCCACATGACCACGGAAAGGTCTTTGGACAGTGCTGGCTCTTCGGCTTAGAAACGGAGATGAGCACCGCACCCCTAGAGTTGGATTTGAGCAAGAGAAACCTTTACCTTTACCTGCCACCAATATGTAGATGATGCTCAATTCTATCTCATGCTTCCAGCAGATCCCATAGAGACTGTGGAAGCTATGTACAGGTGCTTAGTGGCAGTTTTGGAATGAATGAGGGCTACCAAGCTTAAACTGAATCCCAACAAAATGGAGGTGCTACTGGTTGGGTAAAGTGTTGTCCCAGGCATTGGGATGCCTCCGGTTCTGTTGCATTCCCCCTAAAAGAGCAGGTTTGTAGCTTGGGGGAGTGCTGCTGGACCTGAGCTTCCTGTTGAATAAAGAAGTGGCTGCAAGTGATCATGGGTGCCTTTCACCAGCTTTGGCTGCTTAGTCAGCTATGGCCTTTCCTTGGCAAAAAATACCATGCTGCTGTGGTGCATTCCCTGATAATGCACTGTACATGGGACTGCAGCTGAAGACTGTCAAGAACTACAGTTGGTACAAAATGCTGCACCCAGAATGTTGACTGGAGTACGTTGTAGAGTCTTGTTCAGTCTTGTTTCATCTACACTGGCTCTCAGTTTACTTCTATGCTCAGTTCAGGGACCTGATATTGACCTTTAAAGCCCTATTCAGCTCGGGACCAGTGTAGCTTAAGGACCACCTACTCCCATATGAAACTTACCCAGCCTCTCTGGTCATTTTCAGAGGCTCTGCTTTGGGAACCCTTGCCATGCCTTCAGAGTTGTGGTGCCAAAGCTTTGAAACTCCCTCCCCAAGGGGATCTGTCTGTCTCCCAGAGGGTGAAGACCTTTTTTGTTTTGTTTGGCATCCCCCCACTAACCGTTATTAGTATTCCTCCCTGTTTGTGTGCCCATGCGTTTATTTGTTTTATTTGGTTTAATATATATATATATGTGTGTGTGTGCGTGTGTGTGTATATATATATATATATATATATATATATATATATATATGTATTTTAAATGGTGTTTTAATATTTGAAATGTTTGCTGCCTTTGGGACCCTGAGCTGGGTGGAAAGGTGACATACAGATATTCTAAATAAAATAAATGTACATATATTCATTGCACTTACAGTGATGTTCTTAATATGTGAAGTGACCCTCTCTACAGCATGAGGCAATGCATTTATTCAAATCAACAAACATATGAAACAGCCGTGTTGCCAGTACCCTTTGTTAACTGCAATTCCAGCTAAAAGATGGCATTATGGTTTCTCTTTAGCTGATTTCATACACCAATCCTGAGGCTGTTCATTCAGAACTAAAATTCCAATGCAATCTATTTCCAAATTAGGGTTACCAGACTCAAGGTGGGGCCTGGAGTTCTCCTGGAATTACAACTAATCTCCAGACTACAGTGATCTGGAGAAAATGGCAACTTTAGAGGTATACCACAGATTCTAGGGGAAACTAAAGTCCTAGAGTCATGTCACATCCCTACTTAGCTCCCACCTCAAATTCTGCCCTCCCCTGGCACTGCTCTAAAAATCTCATAGCAATATTCCAGTTCCTTATTGACAGCCTTAGTTCAGGCATTTTTAAAGAATTGCTGCTGTAATGCCTGGGCTGGAAATACTGTAATATTTTTGGTTTATTGATTTGAACCTGGATTTTGTCATAATTTATTGTGCCAAAATATTATCTCTTTAATCTTTAGGTTGACTTTGTTCACTTCCTTTTAGAAGAAACACTTGCTAGTTTTGAAGCTTCTGTAAAACACAGTATGATCTCAGAAAAATACTACTATAAACTAAGTCAGATGTTTGACCTCTTATCCAGAACAGACCATTGGATACTTAGCATGAAGTTTCCTTCTCTTCTGAGAAAAGGAGGATATCTTGGTGGGTAATTCCCACCCTTCATTCAGGGAGGCAGGAACAAAGTCTTTCCACTTCCTGTCTCCTTGGTGGGAGTTGCCCATCTCCTCAGTTCTGGCAACTCCAAAAGCAGTTATCAATGATTTAAACTAAGAACGGATCAACACTCTAGAACTAACCAGAGAAAAGAAACAAATAACATCAAGGTAAGATAACAGTAGAACAGGAAGTGGCCCTGCTGACAGATGACTGAAGAATGATGACGACTTTGGGAGGGTCAAGATGTCCTCCTCTCCTCAGAGGAGAAGGACCCTTCACGGTAAGTATCCATTGATCTATTCTCCCTCTGAGTCAGAGGACATCTTGGTGGGACCTCCCAAAGCAGTGTCCTCATTTTCTGGGTGGGTCATTGTCACCTGCTTCTAGAATATGTTGTTAATACTCGTCTTCCAAACACTGCATCAGCCAATTCGAAGATGTTAATCTTGTAGTGCCTTATGAAGGTGGAAATCACTGATCAGGTGGCTGTCTTGCATACCTCTTCAACTGTAGCCAGTTTGTCAAAGTCTGCATTCCTCACGGCACTTTGAAGTGAATCAGCAGTAATTCCAGTTGGTATGTCTAATTTTTTTGGACTTTATAGGCTTCAGTTATGCAAACCTTGAAGGTACTACTGATGGCTGGTTTTGAAACCTCAGCTTAAAGATGGGGTCAGTCCTCATGACTACCTTGTCCTTACGGAACACACATAGCTCAGGATTGACCAACAATGTACCTGATTCAGACACCTTCCTTGCTGATGTGATTGCTATAAGAAATAAGACTTTCATTCTTGGCCACTTAAGAGGGATCACTTTAATAGGTTTGAAGGGGTGTCTAGTAAGGGCAGAGAGCACAGTGTGTAATTTCCATGCTGGAAATCAATGTAGTTATGGCGGCTCTTTTAGGGCAGTGCCATTGAGAAATGGATGAATGTGTGGGTCTCAGCCTCTCCGAGCACCCGCACCAAATCAAACTGGTTTTAACTGTCAATGGAACTTCAATGGAGAGATCCTCTGGTTTATAATTTGGGATTGAAAGAACCTCAGACTGTTATAAAGGTCTTGTGTGTAACCGACCCCATTGGATGGTGTCAGTGGTCAGAATCAGTAAGCTCATCAGCTTTGAGAGTATCATCAGTGATGCAGGCTTGCTCTAGATGGGGTGTCAAACATATGGCCTGGAGGCTGAAACCAGCCCATCCAGGTCTCTTATCTAGCCCACAAACAACTGGTGCAATGGAGGGAAGGCAGGAGGCTGCTGGGGGAATTCAAATCTGAGTCTCCCACATACTAATCCAACACTCTTAACCACTACACCACATTGGTGTTGGCCTGAGTATAATATTATAAATTCCAGGGAAAACCTTGGAGAAGAACCTGCCTCCTGTACATTACTCACGGGAAGACTGGTTTCATCGCTGCCAAAATGGGACCCAGTTGACACAGCTTGTTGATCTGAAAGGTGGCTTTGATGCTTTTTGTTGTGCCCTGCAGCATTTGTATGGTTTATGGAAGTGGAAAACTGCTCCACAGCCTCCTCCCAACCAGTTGGCAAGGTCTCCTTCCTTTAACAGCACTATTCTCAAGATAGTTTCCAGAACTCAATTGCCAGACTTGGCTTACAATGACCTACTTGCCATTGCTAGTGTACTTTTTAAAAGGCTAAAACTCCACTAAGACAGCCTTAAGTATTTTAGATCTGTCACCACAACAGCAGCAGGATAGCTTTTGAATTTTTCCTGTCCATTTCTCAGTTAGTCTTAAGTATCTCTGAATTGCTGTAAAGGAACCAGTTTCTGGCTACATTGAACTGCAGATTACCTTCCCCATGAAAACTAAAAGTCCTTATTAGCCTAAGAGTTTTTGATCAGTTTTTCCTGAAACCCAATCCTTTGATAATCCATCTCTGACTTGTCAGATAACCATTGGTTTGCCACCTTTTTGCTCTAAAATGCAGGGTTACATTTTCAAAATGAGATGATCCTGGGACTTAAGAGCGGAGCGTGGGGTGTTGGCCTTTATTCTGCTGAAGCATGTTTAAGACATGTATCTCAGCTGAAGTAGTTCCAAGCTGAGAACTACATAGGAACTGTGTGTCTGACATAATCTCTGATACATTTTAAAAGGACTTTCTGGAATGTGTACGTTTTGGGGCCCTGTGTAGTAATCTCATTCAGCAGACCTAAGCAATCCTGTATTTTATACTATGTACTAGAATCCTATTAGCTCCAGGACAAGGTTGCAGGCAGCTAATGTAGTCTTGTTCAGCAAAAGAGAATATTTGCAATGTTTTCTTTCCCTTCGTTTATTAGAAAAGGGCAACACTAGCACATAAACAGATAGCCAAGACAATAGCATACAGTTGTATGTGGAGGTGTTTGCCTTATGATGATATACTATCCATACAAATCTGTAAGCCGGTTCAGTGGCGGTAACAGGTGGCTTTCTAGGTAGCCACTAATATTAAGCAAAGGTAAGGGCTTAGTTTTAGTAGGACTGGACCTGCCGCTGTTGCTTGCTGGTCCACAGCAGCCACGGCTATCCAGCCTGCCACTGCCATAGAGATAAGGTTTTGATTCTGGAAGGAACAAAACTGTAATATTACTCCTTACTGGGCTCCAGTGCTAGAGGTAAGTGATACTTTGCCCACGGGGCTGAGATGAACACTTTCCTTTCCCCTGTACAGCATAGTCTATTTGTGTGGCTGATGGTTTTTGCCAGAAGCAAAGGGAACTAGAAGTTTGGCTCTTCCTTGGGTATAACAATAGGAGCACAAGGCATCTGATGTGTGTGCATCAGAGGACAATGCCCCAAACCCAGCAGACCAAGGGACGGAAGTTGTCCACTTCATTTTCTTGGTTTGGTCTTTTTGTTCCCAACTGTTTCTAATTTGAAAGTAGTTCTCCACTAAAAATGTGGCTTTTCTATCCTGACACGCTGTAGGTTTACTACAGTTGTGAAGTACAGCAATATTGTTACATTTTAAGGGTTACATTTATTTTAAAACAGTGTATGTTGAAAATGTGGATAGAATGAGTGAGAAAGAAGATGTTCTAAGATGAAAGGATGGTCCTTGTTGTACTAGGCAGTACAGATATGCACAATTGAGACAAAGACTGAATCCACAGGTCGTTGGATATTGCACTATTGCAGTCATTCATTTCCTGGATCTTCCTGTCAGAAAAGGCAGGAGCTAAGTGGTTACATGGTACGTTTCCAAGTGCGGTGCTGTGGAACTTCTGCTCGGCCCATTGGTCTCTGATCTGTAGGGTTCCACAAGGCTCTGTCTTGTCTCCCATGTTTCTCAACATCTATGCAAAGTTGCTGGAAGAGGTCATCTGGAGATGTGAGCTGAGTTGTCACTGATAACACAGATGACTTTCAACTCTATCTTGTGCTTCCAGTTCCAGTAGGCCCCCAGGATGGTGTGACCAGGAGGCAATTTTAGAATAGAAGAGGAATAACAACTTGAAACTTAATCCCAATAAAGTGGAGTTGCTTGTGGGGGGAAGGAAATGGGGGTGTCTCCTGTTCTGCATGGGGCTGAACTTCCCCTGAAGGAGGTTTGTAGCTTGGGGGTACTTATTGGACCCAGGCCTCCTGTTGGATAAACAGGTGGTAGCAGTTGCCATGGGTGGCTTTCACCAGCTTTTGGCTCTTCGCACTTGAAGCTTCCTTGTACTGAATCAGACATCAGACATCTGTCTGGAGCTACAATTGATACAAAAAACTGTGGCCAGAATATTCACTGGAATGGGTCGTAGGAACCATATCACACCAGTCTTGCTCCATCTACACTGGCTGTGTAGGTGCTGGGTCTCATTTGGGATTGGGGTGGCCCACTACTATGGCCAGCATGGAGGACTTTAACAGGCTAGGGAGTGGTTAACCTTCCATTCTTCCTAAGGATACACTAGGAGGCAAAGCAAGCTTGCAACAACAAGTTTTATTCAAAAGTTTGGCAGACAGAAGGGTCACCCTCAGGGTAGTTCCAGCACTCTCTTGACCCAGCCGCCTGTCCCGTGCCAACACTGCCTCTTCACTCACCACCCTGCGTTCTCCACGCATCTTCCTCCACCCAACTCCTCAGCATGGCTATCCTTAAATCCTCCTCTAGTGTTTGGTCTTGCACCTGGGGGCCTGGGAGAGGCCTGGGGCCATACTGGACCTGTTGGCTTCTCCACATGCTCCAGTTCCTAGAACCACCCTCTTCTCAGACAGTGGCCTTCTGACCATGCTTGGACCATGTGTTCTTATCAACTCCACCTGGACTTTCACGTGGTTCTCTTAAAGGCTCCTTACCGTTCCGTGCTCCTCTAGTGCCACAGGCTCCCAGTTTGTTTCCATGCCTAATCCAAGGTGTTAATATTGACATATAAAGCCTTATATGGCTTGGGGCCAACTTTCCTTAAGGACCACATTTTCTCATATGAACCTATCCATCCATTCTGGTCATCTTTGGATGCCCTGCTTCAATTCCACCTGCTATTTGAGGCTAGGTGGCACCAGAACTCCCTTCCTATGGAGGTTCATCTGTCTTCCTTTGTCATTATCTTTCACCAGCAGATGAAAGATAATGCTTTTTTATTATCCCCAATAGCTGTTATTGGCCCTCCTCCTTGGTTAGGATTGCCAAGTCTGGGTTGGAAAATACCTGGAGACTTTGGGGGTGGATCCGGGAGAGGGTGGGGTTTGGGGAGGGGAGGGGCCTCAGCATGGTACAATGCTATAGAATTCATCATTCAAAGCAGCCATTTTCTCCAGTGGAGCTGATCTCTGTCAGCTGGAGATCTGTTGTAAAAGAGGGAGATCTCCAGGCCCCACCTGGAGTCTGGCAGCCCTATCCCTGGTTGTGTTAAGTGTGTTTGTGTTTATATGGTAATACACACATACGCACACACACACACACATACACACACATACTTTCCCTGAAAACAATGAAAATTATACTGTATGAAAAAATATCTACATCCTATGTTTTGTAGTTACTGCGGCCTATTTTCCTTAGCCCTCTCTGCTGATTTATCTGTTCAAAGCATGATTAAAAAAACAGCACATTGTTTTGAGCTTTAGAAAAATGTTGGTTTGTTTACACAGCTGATGTTTCCATGCTCATCTGTGACCTTCTGCTTGCTAGTCTAATAATTTTTTTTTCTAAATTACATTTACAGCTGGTATTTCCATACCAGCTAGGGAAATATCCCAGATAAATCCCTCCTTTTGGCTTGTATCACATCCTCTTTTGCCCTGAATCCCACATTTGGAGGAATTAATGGACTAAACTCTTCTGGAAATAGAAAGCTGTTTTTTTGTTTTTTGAGGCACTGATGTGATTAAATGTAATATAATACACTTGGTATGAGCACTTAAAGGATAAAACATTCCTTCGCTTAATGTAGGTAAGTTTATGTCTTGCTTGGATGCTGCTCATTGTGCTAAGGAGAAAGAGAACAAGAATACAAAACTGTCATCAGAGGGGAAAAAAGCTCTGTCAGCCAAAAACGAATTCTGCCTGCAGGTGCAATTGAGTTAAATCCACATTGTAAAAAATAAGTAAGGACTGGTGGAACACTGGGAGATCTGTAGCATGAATTCTGTTAGAAAGAGTGTGTTTTTCCCCCCAAAGGAAGAAAAATAACTGTTACTAAAGCTTTTCCTTTAAAACTCTGTTTTCTGCAGCCACTTACGTACACATGTCCACCCACGTGATAGCAGAATGTTGAATACATACTCATGCTGCATTATTACTGGTACTTGTACAGACCATTAAAGGACTCTCCTGTGCAACCACTGTTGAAGCAAAGAGGAGTGCATCTGTGTTTTTGGGCAGCTGCCATTCATTACTGGGCATCTGGGACTTGCTTATCAAAATTTACAGGGAGATTTTCCATTATTAAACAACCTGTATGAACTGTGCATAGCAAAGATACAGTGCCCGTAGGGAACTTTATATTTTGTAGTCTCCCTGTATAAATGTGCACATGGAGATTTGGGAAGGAAACAGATCAATTTACAGGTAGTTTGTTATTTTATTCTGGCGAAGGTCAGCATAAATAGTCTGTGCATTATCAAACTTAAATAAAGAACTTACTTCAGAAGGACTTTGTAATAAACCATAATGCTGCAAAATTCTAATCTGTATAAAGAATGTTATTATTATAAAGAATGTTAATATTAGTTGTAGATTTTCCAGGCTGTATGGCCGTGGTCTTGGCATAGTAGTGCCTGCCGTTTTGTCAGCTGCTGGCAAAACATCAGGTACTACAGTGCCAAGACCATGGCCATACAGCCCAGAAATACTACAATGACTAGTGAACTCTGGCCGTGAAAGTCTTTGACAACTTATTATTATTATTGTTATTGTTGTTATTGTTATTGTTATTGTTGTTATTGTTATTGTTGTTATTGTTATTTAGATTTATACCCCGCCCTCCCTGCAAATGGGCTCAGGGCAGCTCACAATTACCGGCACCATGTGCCGAATCAACACAGAACATTTTAAAACAAGATAAAACAGGATAAAACAATCATTCATCAAACAATTAAAGTGCACGCAATGATAGTTAATATTCAGTCAGTTTGAGGTGGCATGCAATAAAATATAGTAGTAAGTCCCGATTCAGCAGTATTCTGGCCTCTCGTGACACTGTGGCTCGATCTCGTAATGGGCCGACCTGTTACCATGGTGTTAATAATGTTGATTGTTGGTGGTAGTGGTGGGCAGCTCCTAATTAAAAGCCTGGCAGAAGAGCTCTTTCTTGCAGGCCCCGCGGAACTGTACCAAGTCCCGCAGAGCCCTGATCTCCTCTGGGAGCTCATTCTACCAGGTAGGAGCTGCCACCGAAAAGGCCCTGACTCTGGTAATGGCGAGCTTGGCATCCTTGAGGCCTGGGATGGTTAATCGATGTTGTGACCCTGATTGTAGTGCTCTCTGGGGTATATATGGGGAAAGGCAGTCCCTCAGGTATGTCGGACCCTGGCCATAAATGGCTTTAAAGGTAAGTACCAGCACCTTGAAGCAAACTCGGTATGCTATTGGCAACCAGTGCAGTGCCTTCAGCACAGGTCGGATGTGCTCCCATCTAGGGAGGCCCATCAGGAACCTGGCCACGGCATTCTGCACTAGCTGCAGCCTCCGAATTTGTGACAGGGGTAGCCCCATGTAGAGAGCATTACAGTAGTCTAATCTCAAGGTGACCATTGCATGGATCACTGTGGCCAGGTCCTCTCAGTTGAGGAAGGGAACCAACTGCCAAATCAGCCGAAGATGGTAAAAGGCCGATTTAGCAGTGGCTGCCACCTGGGCCTCCATAGTTAAGGAGGGATCCAGGAGCACTCCCAAACTCCTCACCCCTGGTGCTGACACCAATGGTGCCCCATCAAAGGTCGGGAGTGGGATTCCCACTCCCAACCCACCCTGACCTAGGCACAGGATCTCCATCTTCGCTGGGTTTAGTTTCAGCCGGCTCCGTCTGAGCCAACCAGCCACGGCTTGCAGAGCCCGGTCCAGATCTTCTGGGCCGGAGTCTGACTGGCCTCCCAACAGCAGATAGAGCTGGTGTCATCAGTGTACTGATGACACCCCAGCCCATACCTCTGGGCAAGGGGGTGCATATAGATGTTAAACAACATCAGGGAGAGCACCGCCCCCTAAGGCACACCGCATTCAAGCGGGTGTCTCCTGGACTGCTGCTCCCCTAGCACCACCCTTTGTCCCCGATCTTGGAGAAAGGAAGCAAGCCATTGCAAGGCAAGCCCCTGTATCCCCATATTGGCGAGGCAGTGGGTTAGCAACTGGTGATCGGCTGTGTTGAACGCCGCCAACAAGTCAAGCAACAACAGTACTGCTGAACTGTCCCGATCCAGATATCTCCGGAGGTCGACAGTTAGGGCAACCAGCGCTGCCTCTGTCCCATGTCCCAGGCAAAAGCCAGACTGGAAGGGATCTAAAACAGAAGCGTCATCCAGAAAGCCCTGTAACTGTATCACCACATAATGTTAATATTAGTTGGTGTTACTAAGAGTTGGTATTACTGATTAATATCAGTTTGTATTCCATGCATGCTGCTGATTTTTGCATATGTAAAGTTGTATTTGAAATGCAGTATAACTTATTTCCACACTCTGTGCCTTTTGATGTAGTCAGCTGGTTTATAATTAAATGGCTTCTTTCATATTTTGAGCTCTGTGTATACTTCAGTCAGTAATCTTCTCTTCTGCCTATTTAATTTAAGATATTGATGTTGTGTTCATTTTAGTTAAAACAGAAAACCAAGTTATGGCAGGGTCTCATGCTAGTGGTGTTGGTGGGACAGACATAAATCTGTTGCCAGGCTTCAGTGAGGGATGAATGAACCCATCACAGGAAAACAGAATTGATGATGATGGTTTGCAATAGTGACCTAAATGGAGTGTTTGTCAGCATTGCTGCTGGGCCCTGTGGTTGCTTCCAGACATTGGCTTCTCTAGTATTGTAGCTGCATTTCTGAAAGCACAACAAGAAGTATCCCATAGAAAGTATACTTATACTAATGGCATTTTGAAATGACCATTACAGGTTTTATATGGTAGTTGTGGATACCCTTGTTTTAGCTGCTGCTGTCTTTGGATTAATAGTTATCAGCACTGGTCATTTTTGATGGAGTTGACATTTACCTTATGGGTCTCTGATATGCCATTGTTAGTGTGACTCTTGGCTACAGAAAGCACAGTTCTAGAAGGACACAAATATTTTGAAGAAAGCAGAATGAGAATAGTGAGCTTTGCAGAATTATGGAAGTCTCAAGGTCCAGGGACTTCGCACTGTATAGTCTAGGAAATGGCGAAGGGTATATTTGGTTGAAAGCTGTAAGATTCTGTTGGGGAGTGAGAAGGAACACTTTGATGCTATTGTTGGAGATGACCTTCTTCTAAGGATCTTCAGATGGATGTGACATGACCCCCAAGGCCACTGCATGGTGCTGGAGGATGGAGGAAGCTGGACTCTAGATCACAAAGTAAATTTCATTTCTTAGTTGATATCAGGATAATTTGCGAAAGGGAGGGGGGGTGTATCTGCAATTTATGTTTCCAAAATCTGTTTCTTACATTGTTTACCCAATGGAATTTTCATGAAAAACAGTGTGAACAACCATAGTTAGCCACTAAAAGTCATGTGTCCAATTATCAGAACTGGAAGCCCGTCTTGTGAATTTCAGTGCTTCCAAATTGTGGTTGTGAGTCCAAACCCATAAGTGGAAAAGCAGTAGTAAAAATAATATCATGTTTAAAATCTGAGCACCCCCCTTCCATCTAAATGGACATTGATGCAATCAAGGCAAATGCCTTTAATTGGATAAGAGTATTGATCCAGCTGTAGCAAAAGCAGCTCTTCAAGTTCCAGTCTGAAGTTTGATTCGCTTGTTTTGTATTGTTTAAAATTTGAGTACAAGGAGGCTGGTTGTTAAATACATGTGGAAATGCTGCTTATGCTTTACAGTTCAGCTCTTTCACCTTTTGTGAGTAAAGAGTCACTGAACCCAAGTTTTTAGCTTCTCTGCTTCCTCGAAATGAGACTGGTTGAGTTCAGACTGGCAATTAGCCCTGTGAGAGTCACGTTCCAGCCCCGTTTCCCAAGTGGATTAAAGGGGGCGTTCACACAGGCACATCTGCCTGGCGTTCTCCAGCTGTAGGCAACCCACGCCGTTCCGCTTATCCCCCACATTAAAAAGATACCTCTGTAAAGTGCTGGCAAATCCAGAAGAGTGCCTTTATCCTGCTGCATTCTGCTTCCCCGATGTGTGACTGTTCGGCCGATAAGCCGGGAGCAAGCCGGAACAGCAGCAGTGGTTTGATTGGCCGTGCTTTGCTCTACCGCCCAATGCGGCGCCAGGATCCTCCCCCAATCAGCAAAGTGCGCATGGGGAAAGCCACTGATAGCGGCACCTCCGGGCCAGCAGTCTGAATGCCCCAGTGCGCCTTCTCCTGGTAAGCTCTTGCATCAAATGGCCCCGTGTGACTGGGGAGCTCTGGAACAGTTTGTTCCGAGGCTTTTGTGCAATGACTGGCTCCCGCTGTAAAATGCCAGTCTGAACTCAGCCACTGTTTGTATGAAGAGGAGGAGAGCGAGTACTGAGAACTAACTATGCTGCTGTGATAACTTGGATAGCCACAAAAGGGATAAAGATATTTGCAGGTAGATATGCCACATACCCTATGGCAGAAGACACTGTGTTGAAGCAGCTTAAATGTTTTGTGTCATGACTTTTATTTTTGTATGTGTCTAGCTATATTTATTACATGTGTGTGTGTGTTCGTACTTTCAGTTTTATAGATTAAAACTTTGGAAGTATCCAGCAAGCACTACTTTCATGCAAACATGTGTTTATTTCTTTCAAATATATGTGGCTCATGCCTTCACAGTGCTTTGAGGAGTTCATTTGAATACAAGAACATCTTTTTCCCAGTGACTTTGATGCTGTTTGAGGTTAGAGATAGCCATAAAATGCTACAGCATACTCATCTGTTACCTTGACAACACCAAGGCTTGCTAAAGGCAGCGACAGAGATGCTTTCAACTGCACATCATGTTAATTTTTCCTTATGATGGTATTGTTGATTGTCTCTGTCTACCATTGCCTCTTTTTCAAATTTTGTTAAATGATAGGTTCCAGTTTTCCAGTATTACTAAACAAGAGCTTTTCTTCAATCCAGGTATCTAAACTTAAGTGGCCATGAAAATTTAAAAAGCAGCGGGTATTACTGATGAAAACTCCCCACTGGGCATTGTTGAAATGCATGTTGGCACAAACCCTATGATATGAAATATGCCTCAGGCATTTCCAGGGTACTATAGACTATCTTGTCATTCATAGCATGGATAAATTTAAGGTATTGTTAAACTTAGTGGGGTTTCTTTTCTGTTAGTAAGCTCTACAAACTATGTATGATTAACTCCAAATATTTGCTTTTTATATTCAGTGCCAATTATAAAATGAATTATTCATTCAGAATTATAATCAGTTTACAGAGCATAATTTCAGTATATTAATAATCTATGATGCAGAAAATATTGCCAGGATTTAGGCATTTTTCAGGATCCAGGACACACTGAGTGTATAGTAGCAAATAAAAAAAATCAAGTATCTTCTATAACATGATCCTCAGTACTACCTGTCTTTCAGTGCTCAGACTGCTTAAAGCTTTTTGATGAAATAAAAAATATAATCTATAAGATTTTTAATGGATTTCACTAAATTCATTTTTCAATTATATCAGAAGCATTTACAGATTCATTATCTGTTTTCATCCTATTTTGCAGGAAGAAATCAACAAAAGAATAGCAGGAATCAATAACCTTTCTTACATTTTTTGCCAGAAGTTGTCTAGGCTGTTGTGTGAAATCTTGAAATAGATGTACAGTCCAGCAAATTTATCTCAGTCATAGTGCCCAGTGTTAGAACAACAGCCAACTTTAAATTTAGGGCCATTGATAACATGGCTGAAAGTTGGATTTTTAATAGTGGTGCCCTTTTATTAGCTGTTTGAATGATGCCCGGGTTTTTTTTATGTTCCCAGAAGTATTGTAAGGTTTCCTTGACAATGTTGCTAGTATGAAGGGGATGGAGGAGTCTGCCAAGGAAATGTGGGATAGTTTTAGTATCTCTCAGAGCATTTGAACTTCAGATTCAGCTCCAAAATGATTGTGTGGTACGACTTCATCTGAAACTTGGCCGTAACTGCAGTCCGAACTCCATCTTTGAGGCAGTTTTTATTACCTATGATAAGTGATAAGGTTGTTAATATTTGTTCTGATCAGTAGTTAAAGTGATTCCTTGAGTGTTGTGACATATGTGAATTGTGTGAGGATCTGTTTGCTATTTTTTTTTTACAAAGAATATTCACAAACGAAAGAGTGATCCTTCTTACAGTTAGACCAATGGTCACTGTGTATGTTTGTGTGCGCGTGCGTATGTGTGTAAAACGCCGTCAAGTTGCAGCTGACTTATGGTGACTGCTCATGGAGATTTCAAAGCAAGAGGCTTTAGAGGCAATTTGCTATTGCCTGCTTCTGGATAGTGGCGCTGGACTTCACTGGTGACCTCTCATCTAAGTACTAACCAGGGCTGACCCTGCTTAGCTTCTGAGATCTGACAAGATTGAACTAGCCTGGGCCATCCAGGTCACGGCAGTCATAATGTAAGAGTATTTTGGATTTTGAAAAGCAGTGAAGAAATATGAGTCCAGAAATAGGAAGGATAATTCTTTTTTCTTTGGTGTCAGTCTTGCATTATTTTTAATTGTACTGATTAATGAATGGGCCTCAGGCTTCTTTGCCATATTATTTTTATAATATAATTATGGGCCATCACAAAATGAGCATTATGTTGGCACACAGAGGTATTCTTAAGTGGCCTTTACGAAGACATCTACCGTAGGATAGCAATGAGAAAGGTCTGAGAGCAAAGGTTACCAAGGTTGTTGGAATTTTCACAGGGGTTTTGAACAGACAAAATGAAGATTTGTTGCTTCCATGCACAGTTCATGGGGCTGACCTATAAATCTCTGTTGTTGGCCCTGCCTTTGTCCTGGGCCATAGAGAAGAAGAAGAGATTGGATTTATACCCTGCCCTTCACTACCCAAAGGAGTCTCAGAGCGGCTTACAACCTCCTTTCCCTTCCCCTCCCCACAACAGACATCCTGTGAGGTAGGTGGGGCTGGGAGAACTTCTGACAGAAACTGTTCTTTTTCAAGAACAGCTGTGCCAGAGCTTGTGACTGACCCAAGGTCACATCAGCAGGTGCAAGTGGAGGAGTGGGGAACCAAACCCGGTTCTCCCAGATTAGAGTCCGCACAATTAACCACTACACCAAACTGGCGGACTCAGTCGAGACCAAGGGGACAAGACAGAATCACTAACCAGAAGCGCAAAGCTGAGAGTTTAGTCCAAGAGTCATACACAAGGGAAGCCAGCTGAGGGTCCAAGAAGCAGAGTCTGAGCAGGTCCAAGAGCTGTAGTCAAGCAGGTCTGGGGTCAAAGGTTCAGGAGTTGCAGACAGGAACAGGTCCAGGTGGTGTGGTTACACATCTCCAGAAAAGTTATGAGTTGCTCCCACACCTACCCCATCTGAAGCCCTGTCCTTTATTGGTGGCTCACAGCTGGGTCTCATTGCTTGCAAGAGAGCCATTTATTTGGCTCATTAACCCCAGGTGCTCCTCTTGATTTTGCAGTTGCCGGGCAGCGAGGCACTTGCTCTGCCTCCTCTCGAGGACCTCCAAGAGTGCCCACCTCTTCCTCAGTTCCCCTGGCTCTGGGGAAAGGGGAAGCAAGGCAGCCTGTGAAGTCTCCTCAAGATCTTGGGTTGTTGAGGCACCGCCTCTCTGGGTTTCCTCTTCCATGTTCCCAGTGCTCATAGGGCTGGAGTACTTGCTGTCCTCAGCAACTGGGGCACTAGGACCTGCCTCCACCATCTCAGGGTCATTGACAGCATCAGCTGGTTGAGTCTCAGAGGTGCTGTTGGGGATATTATCAACATCAGCTGAGTGATCCTTCAGGAAGGAGAGCACATATTCCTCTCCTGCTTTTTGAGATCTGTTGTGGCCTATTTGTGATTCTTTCTTAGCACTATATAAGATCTGTGACAGTGTTCAACTGACCGTTTTCAGTGGTAGTAATGATACCATTTAGCTCCCCGTTGAGAGAACCCTATCTAAGCTGAAGTCTAGAGTAACCTTAAGATGGTGTCATAAAACTGATCCATGCAGCCTTCAGTGGAATTGTATAATTTTGCTGCAGTTGTGGCTTTAAAAAATGCATTGTGTGGTTTACAGGGTTTTTTTTTTTTTGGCTTTTCGGTACATCACTGGGAGCTGTGTAGAATAGAGTGGCATATGCATTTAATCAATATTTAATATCTTGTATTCAAATATCTTGTATTCAAATATGCTTTTGTGTGTTTAGGTGAATCTTGTGCTTTATCGTGTGGTAATATATAACACTATTTATTTATATACAGCTTTTACTTAATTTAAGTAAATCACAACCTCATTATTTAATAAGCAATTTAAGATGTTCAAAACCCAGCCAGTATAGTGATAAATCACTCTCAAATTTGGGTTTTTTAAAAAATATTTTCATGAAACACTGTGAATTTTTAATGTCAAGACATTTGAGCTCTACTTGATTTGTATTATTAAACAGAACAGAATGATGGATGCTCTTGCTAGATCCTGTGTTGTATCCATAGCCATGCAAGTTAGGCTTAGAAGCTGGTCTGCTGCATGCAGAAGTATGGTTCTAAGTCCTTAAGGGGCTATTGTATACTGTAAACTTTCCCTCCCCACCTTTGTCATATCTAATTCTGAACTGGCCCTAAAGTGTGAATCAAAAAATCTGCCCAATGGGCCTAGGAACAGACAGGAAGGATTTTTATACAAACCCAGGTGTGCAGAAAATGGTAAAAAGATTAAGAATCAAATAGATAATAGAATCAATATTACTAGCTTCCAGAGACATGCTCTCTGAGAGTTCATGAGACTACATTCTGAGATCTTGGTGAACATTTTCAGGAGGTAATAACAATATTGCCAACCTGTGGTTTGTGTCAGTCAGACTATGAGGCAGCGGGGGGGGGACGACTAACAAAGGTAAGAGATGGAAGGGGTGGAAGTCAGCAGGGAAAGGGGAGAGGAGAAGGGTGGAAAAGTTAAAAAAAAAGTAGTTAGGTGGGTGGGAGATAAGAAAAGGGGAAGAGGCTGGCAGGGGAGAGAAGGAGAGAAAGCTGAAGACTGGAGGGGCAGCTATTGGTAGGCTGGTGGGCAGGGGAAGCAGAGAAAGAGAAGATGCTGTGGGGGCTGCCAGGAACAGGGAAAGAGCATCATATGGAGAGAACAATACAGTGAGAACCTAAGAACATAAGAGAAGCCAATGTTGGATCAGGCCAATGGCCCATCCAGTCCAACACTCTGTCACACAGTGGCCAAAAATATCAGGTGCCATCAGGAGGTCCATCAGTGGGGTGAGGACACTAAAAGCCCTCCCACTGTTGCCCACCCCCAACATCAAGAATACAGAGCATCGCTTGCCCCAGACTACCTTCTGTGGCAGTGAATTCCATGAGAGATTTGTCTTTCTGTGTCCCTCACATGTAAACATAGTATTTCTGGAATTCAGTATAAACTATTCCTGACTGAAAGATACACAATTACCTATGTACAACATTAGTTTCCTTTGAGGCTTAGCAGTGAACTTCTGGAGCTAAGTTAATCAGTTGCCCTCTTGTCTTTCCAGGTTTTCAACACATACTCTAATGAAGACTATGACAGGAGAAATGATGAAGTTGATCCAGTGGCCGCATCAGCTGAATATGAGTTAGAAAAACGAGTCGAGAAGCTGGAGCTTTTCCCGGTAGAGCTCAGAAAAGGTATACAAAATACACAGTGCTATTTAGAGGTGGTTTCTTTTCCTGAAAAGCTCTTTAGATGTGTGATAGAGTTCTTGCCTTTCCCTTTTAAAGACTGATGTGAAATAAAAGTTGACAAGAAACACCTGGAAATATTTTGGTCCTTTAGGCTTTGTTAAATAATTGGTAGTGCAACTTCAGGAAGTTCTATTTTGCATTTTTGTGAGATAACACATTAATTCTCATGAGCAGCAGTTCTGCATGGTTAAGCTGCCTAAGTCTGATTGACTTCCATGGGATTTAAACAGCCTGGTGTTCAGGATTGTAGCAAATTGCCTGAATCCAAAGAGCTACTGTAGATGCCCTCCCTCTCTTCCTTCCAACATAAGCTGGTGGAATTGATGGCCCCAAGCTGGTGGTAGTGATCAGCCAGATAGGTAAATGGGACACTCAGAGTAGTGTGTTCAAGTTAGATTATTGGACTTGGATCTGGGAGGACCAGGTAAAGCTTGATGGATGATCTCAGCCTAGTCTACCTTATAAGGTTGTTGTGAGCATAGAACGAGGCAGAGATGCACATGTTGAAAACTGAGACTCTGGAAGAGGCAAATAGAGAACGATTCCCCTTCATCACCATCCACTGATTGGGAATTTGCCTGCATGCCTGGTTAGCTAACCAACAGAATCAGCCTGGTTCTACTGTTGCAGCGGCAGCCACCATTATATGCTGGTGGGATCGGGAGGCAGGTGGAGGAAGAGAAAGTTTATGTATTCATTTAGAAAAAATTAATGCTGCCTCTCCAGGGAGCCTACTAAGGTGGTTTACAGGATAAAAAAAAATGAAAACATTAAAAGTTATTAATTAAAAACCCACCCCCAGCACAGAAAGAGAGACCACTGAACAACTTCAAGTAATAACTTTCAGACTAAAACACACTAAAAACCATGGTGTTAAAAGATATGTTCCTTAATTAAAAACCTGGCCAAACAGAAACATTTTGGTCTGTACCTAAAAGGGAGCAACATAGGCTTTCTTTTAGGACTTGAGGCAGTCCTTCAGGTACCCTGCTCTCAAGCCATTTAGGGATCTAAAAAAAAGAACCAGCACTCTGAATTGTACCCAGAAATGAATGGGCATCCAGTTCAGATCTTTCAGCACTGGGGTGATATGATCTCTGTATCACACTTCTGATAGTAGCCTGGCTGTTCTGTTTTGGATGATCTGAGGTTTCCAGGAAGCCACATTTAGAGGGCATTACAATTATCTAACCTGGATTTAATCAGAACATGAATCACCATGGCTGGATCATGCTTACTTTATTTGCAAGTAAACCCCCAAAATTGTATATCTCTGCTGTATGGCATGGGAGGGTGCTGATGTTTGAGTAACTCTAGTTCAAAGTCTGCTGGACATATAGAATCAGTTGTATAGTTTTTCAGATTCTTAAATGTGTTATTTTTTCATTATGGAGAACAGCTATTTCAGTTATACTCTGAACTCAGATACATTTACTGTGGGACAAAGCTCCATGTGTACACAAAGTATCTTATTAGTAGCCGTGGCAGGAAAGATATGGGAGCCTCTTTCTCTTTTCATAGCCCATGTGGCACAGTGCTTAGAGTACTGAGCCAGGATCTGGGAGACCCAGGTTCAAATCCCCAGGGTGTCCTGGAAGTTCGTTGGGTGGCCTTGGGCCAGTCATTCTCTCTCAGCCTAATTTACCTCAGAGGCGAGTGGTTTAGATAATAAAATGGAAGACAAGATAATGTTCTAAGTGGCTTTGAATCTCCATTGGGGAGAAAAGCAGAGTATAACTGTCTACATAAATTAAATAAATATAAATGAATAAAATGATAGACTTTTTGGAGCTAGTTGGCCATAAAGTGCATAATGTATGCCTAAGATATTACAAAAACTAACAAAGGATATGATGGGAAGTGCTGGAAATGTCAAAGTACAGATGCAACATTCTGTCATATGTGGTGAGCATGTAAGAAAGCAAGAAAATATTGGATAAAGATACATGAAGAAATGCAAAAGATATTAAAACTCAAATTTGTGACGGACCCCAAAAGTATGCTATTAAATATCATACCAAGTAATAGTACAAGAATACATATTGAATTATTTAATTACTAGGGAGCAAAGCCCGTTGTGGTGGAAGACAACGGGCCCTAGAAAGGAAGAGAGGGAGGTGGAAGGGAGAGAGGGTTGGAGAAAGGAAGGAAGAGGGGGAAGAGTGAAAAAAAGGAGAGAGGAAAAAAGGAAAGGGGGAAAGGAAGGGAGTGTGGGGGACGGAAAAGGCCTTCCCTGGGCCTAGTGCCCCATAGAAGGCCCAGGGGATGGCGTGTGGGGGACGGAAAAGGCCTTCCCTGGGCCTAGTGCCCCATAGAAGGCTCAGGGGATGGCGTGTGGGGGGCGGAAAAGGCCCTCTCTGGACCTAGTGCCCCATAGAAGGCTCAGGGGATGGCATGTGGGGGGAGGCGGAAAAGGGCTTCTCTGGGCCTAGTGCCCCATAGAAGGCTCAGAGGATGGCATGTGGGGGGCGGAAAAGGGCTTCTCTGGGCCTAGTGCCCCATAGAAGGCCCAGGGGATGGCGTGTGGGGGGCAGAAAGGGGCTTCTCTGGGCCTAGTGCCCCATAGAAGGCCCAGGGGATGGCGTGTGGGGGGCGGAAAAGGGCTTCTCTGGGCCTGGTCCCTTCATAGAAGGCCCAGGGGATGGGGTGTGGGGGGCGGAAAAGGGCTTCTCTGGGCCTAGTCCCTTCATAGAAGGCCCAGGGGATGGGGTGTGGGGACGGAAAAGGGCTTCCCTGGGCCTAGTCCTCTCATAGAAGGCCCAGGGGATGGGGTGTGGGGGACAGAAAAAGCCTTCTCTGGGCCTAATCCCCTCATAGAAGGCCCAGGGGATGGTGGGGGGGGCGGAAAAGGGCTTCTCTCACTTGTCTCAGCCTTAAGGGCCTGTCCAGACGGTCCTCTCCTGTCGGAGGACTGGAGCAGACTGAGCTGAAAACACTGATCAGGGCTGACGTGGGCGGGACTTTGTGAAGCAGCCAGTCAGCCCTGGCCTGTGTCTTCTGACTGCCAGTTCTTGAGCCGAATCAATTATGGCAAGCATAGAATGCGGTGGAACCAGAATTCAAATATATATAAGGACAGGATATGGTGACAGCAGCAGGGGTAACATTTGTGGCAAAATGGAAGACAGAAGAATGTCCAGAACTGAAGGAATGGCAAAATAAATTAAACCATTATGTGACAATGGCAAAATTAACATCTCACGTACATAATAGACCTGCCTCAGAATTCCAGGAAAAATGGAAAGTATTTTTAATTACATAGCTGAGAATCAAGATTAAACTGTTAAATCATTAAAACAGAAAATGAGTCAGGCAACGTGTATGTAAAAATGGAAGGTTAGATATGAAGTAATTAGGGGAAGTGGGAAAAACCCAAACAGAAACAAGAGATTAAGTGTCTATAAAGTAATTATTTATGCAAGCAAGTTCTGATAATCAGGGTAGTTTTGATTTGTATATGTAGTTTTTGTCTTTGTACCTGTGTATGATTAGATATTGTGGATGGTGCAGTAATAGAAGATCACAAGTAATAGAAGATCATAATAGAAGAAACTTGCGGGAGTGGCTATCCCATTCCCCCCCACCTCTGCTTCTTCCCCTCTCCCCCTACTTATCTCACATGCCATGCCTTTTCTTACTCTCTCTCTCCTCTCCATGCCTGTCACTTCCTTTCTGCCCCCACCCCATCACTCTTTCTGCCTCTGTCACTCCTGGCCTCCCACTTACTTCTACTCCCCACAGCAGCAGTGGCAGCAGCTGCTCTCCAGGAATCAGAATGGATTGCCCAAATACAGATATTAGTTCCTCTTATGGCTGCCAGCTCCATGTTGGGAAATTCCTGGAGATTTCTTTCTTTCTTCAGCTTATATCCCGCTCGAACCCCCGAAGGGGTCTCTGAGCGGCTTACAGTTACTCTCTTAGATCCTATCTATGGCCACATAGCTGATTGGGGGAGGGACTGCCCTGCCGGCACCCCGTGGAGAGATGTTCTTGTTTTTTTCGTCCTGGGTCGGCTTGGCGTCAGCAGGTTCCTCCGGCGCGTGGTTCCTGCGTCAGCGCGGCTCCAGCTCTGTCCTCCGACTCCACCATGCCTGCGCCTCTACGCTTCCCTCGCACCGTCCTGGTTCCGCAGGGATATAAGCTGAAGAAAGAAAGAAAGAGATTTGGGGGTGGAGCTTTGGGAGGATGAAGTTTGAGCTTGGAAGTGATCTCAGCAGGGCATAATGCCATAAATTCCACCCTTATAAGTAGCCATTTGCTCCAGGAGAACTGATCTCTGTCATCTAGAGATCAGTTGTAATTCCAGGAAATTTCCAGCCCTCACTTAGAAGTTGGCAACACTAATTCCTCTTGAGAAAATGACCACTTTGGAAGGTGGCGTCTATGGCATTATATCTGTCTGAAGTCCCTTTCCACCTCAGTCCTCTCCATCCCCAGGCTCCACCCTTCAAATATCCAAGAATTTCCCAACCTGGAGTTGGCATCCCAATCTCCTTCCCACCCAACAGCCAACCTACCTTTATCTGCCTCTCTGTCTTCAGCTTTCTGTCTCCTTTCCTTCTGCAGTTTCTACTGAGGAAAACTATGGTTTTTCTCCACAATGGGGACTAAAGCAGTTTATATTATTCTCTCCTCCTTTTTATCCACACAACAACCATATGAGGTAGCAGTGTTCCCTCTAAGCTGAGTCAGTGTGAGTTAGCTCACAGTTTTTTAGCCTCTGACTCACACATTTTTGTCTTAGCTTAGGAAGGATGGTTCCAGAGCAAACTAATTTATGCAGTAACCAAGTCACTCACTCACAACTTTAATGCCACTAGCTCACAACGTAGAATTTTTGCTCACAAGACTCCACAGCTTAGAGGGAGCATTGGAGGTAGGTTAGGCTGAAAGTACGTGACCGGTCCAAAAACAGCCCAGTGAGCTTGCACAGCAAGATGGGGATCTAAGCCTAGGTCTTGCAAACCCTGCTCTGAAGCTCTGACCATTATACTACATTGACTTTCATAGGGTGGCTGCTGTTGAACAGTAGCAAGCAGTCAGGCCGAGTTGAATCATGCAAGTCAGGTGGTATCAAATCATCCAGAAGGTGCTGCTAGGCCTAGGTTTGCCAGCCTCCAGGTAGAACCTGGAGACCCCCCCCCGAATTGGAACTGAGCTCCAGACAACAGAGTTCTGTCCCCCTGGAGAAAATGGGTTGACTCTGAGACATTATATCCACTTGAGGCCTCTCCCCTCCCCAAACTCTGCACTCCTCAGACTTCACCACAGAATCTCCAGGAATTTCCCAACCTGGAATGGGCAATACTAGTCCCAGGCCTGGTTCCAAACCCTCTGCTGTTTAGCCTTTCATACTTTAGGAATCCTCCCCAATCCCAGATCCAGTCCTGCTTTTGCTTCCTCCTTTCTCTCTCTTGATGCGGCAGGGCCTGGAGTAGATCCCTGCAGCAGCCATTTCAAAAGGGCTTGGGGGGAATTCAACCCTTCCCGAGTGGGTTTTTTAAAAACTTTTTGGATTTTTTTTTGCAGACTCAGGGAGTCCCCTGAGTGTGTAGAAAAACTGTTGGGGGAGAGTGTGCCCCCTATCTGCAGAAATAAGTATCTGCACACAGAGGAGGCTGTTGAGAATTAGATATATAGATAGATAATTGTTCATGCATATGTTTATGTTCTATTTTTGTATTATTGTAGTTATTACTGTGTGACAAAACAAAAAATTAAAATAAATGTAAGATAAAGTACATTGAAATAAGAAAACTGAAATCAGTAGACCTTGCTTATACTTGGTGGTTTAAGGTTTAGAGAAAACTGTCTATCAAATGACACTGTGCTAGTTTATTTTGTACCTGTGTACAGCTGTAAAACCATAAATTAATATTTCAAGGAAAATTTTGCTTATGTGGTTAAACATGATTCAAACATATGAATCTGAGTGGAAGATTACTTTGAAAATTAATTGTATGCCCAACTGTATCTAATTCGCAGATGAAGATGGGCTTGGCATCAGCATTATTGGAATGGGAGTTGGAGCAGATGCAGGCCTTGAAAAACTAGGCATATTTGTCAAAACAGTAACAGAAGATGGGGCAGCAGAAAGAGATGGCAGGTAAATGAGATTCACTGAGCAGAAACTGCATGAGCAATTGTGATAATAAATTGTGGTTGTCTTAAAATACTGATCGGCATAATCTGTACCATTAGGTTTTACCTTGTGTCTTGGGCCGGTAGGATTTTTGGGTATTAAAGGGCGTGTTACCTAGTCTGGGGAGCTGCGGTGGCTCAAGTGGTTAAGACACTGAACTGCAGGCTTTGGAAGGACAGTAGTTCAGCAGTTCATGACCCAAGAGTGCTGCATGACAGAGTGAGCTCCCGTCTCTAGTTCCAGCTCCTGCCAACCTAGCACTTCAAAAGCAAGAAATTGCAAGTAGATAAATAGGTACCACTTCGATGGGAAGGTAACAGCATTCCGTGCGCCTTGGTGTTTAGTCATGCCGGCCACATGACCACGGAAACATCTTCGGACAGCGCTGGCTCTTTGGCTTTGAAATGGAGATGAGCACCACAACCCTAGAGTCGAATTGGACTGGCTTTCGAGCAAGGGAACCTTTACCTTTACCTAGTCTGGATGTCTGAATAGTAACATCCTACCTGAGTCTAGGAACACTTGCTCACCACCAGTGCTCAGAGATTGTGCTTGTCTCTGGGGTTTTGCTGTGTCCAACTGGGCATAGTGACATCATCAGATGGGTTGGCTCAAGCACAGGGAATGGATTGTAATACTGTATTGAAATGGTACAGAAAATATCAACTCTGAAAACAAATAGAAAGCTATTGGACAGAATGCTACATTCGGCTCCCAGCTGAAATCTTTTGTTATGCAACTTTAATTATATCTGTTGTGAGAGTTTCAATTAATGAACAGTTAACGCAGCAAAGCTATAAAATGAAGAACAAATTATTATGAAGGATTAATGCAACCTTAATTTCAACTATCATTTGCATATTAAGATTGTTTCACATGTCTAGCTACAGCCGTTTCTTGTTACTGTGCAAAACAGATGTATTACAGATAATTTTAGCCACTAGTTCTCTCTCTGCTTCCTGAATTACTTGTGTGGGTATTATATTGTAGCTTTTTATGTGCAAGTAAAAGTTTATTTACCTTGAATTTCTGCAGTATACAGAGCCTGTATATTTGAGACAAAGTAGTAACAGTTAAATTAGAACAGGTATGATACTACATGTTTTACAGTGCAGTCCTAAGCAGAGTTGCATACCCTTCTGAGTCCTTTGAAGTCAGTGGTCTTGGAAAGGTGTAAATCTTTTGGGGATTACCTTGTTAATGGCCTTCCAGTGTTACTTTATCTTCCGAACACAGTGTGCTTGAAGGGGAAAGAAAAGTTATACCAAAGGAAATTGAGATTCTTATAGGATGACACCTAAAGCAAAGTCAAATCAGTATCTTAAAATTACCAGGTTCAGTTGCAAAAGAAAATATCTCCTTTCAGCAGTGTTTTAAAGAAGAAAGGATGGGGGAGAGACGGTATTTAATTTTACAGTTGTTAGTGGTTCATCATTTGCTGAGTATATGCACAAAATATATTTAAATGTTTGAAAATCACTGACTTGGTTGCCCAGGTATTTTTTTTTTTGGTAAAACTCTCCTAAAAAGGAGAGAATTTTATTCTTTTTATCAGAAAAGGAAGGGGTAGACAGATGGAGAAAGAAAAAAAGATGGAGTGAAGTTTTCTCTGTTAAAATGGGTTAGTTTTAGTTAGTAATTAATACCATCTTTCGGCATCCATCATGGTTGGAAGGTCTTCTTTTTAACTTTGCAAAGTCCAGAAATACTCTGTTAATACAGTTAGTAAAGTCCATTGGGGTTAGTAGTTAAACAGCTCCTTACAGATGCAACACAAACAGTCCTCAAGGTGTCTTCTTTTTAAATCTCTTCCAGTTATGGACTAAGTCCTTTTTAACCTTGATGGCTTCCTCTCCTTCACCTCCTTCCCCTGGGCTGCTGTTTTCCTCGCTGCTTCTCATGATTTTGAGTGCTGCGTCTTCCCTCATGCCGGTGTGTCTCTTCAGATACCTTTGCATTTCAAGGATGTAGTCTTTCTTCTTTCTTTTCTGAGCTTCAGATTTCCCGGGCGCCATAACCACTTCGCAAAAAATTAGATCTCCGATGTCTTGTTTGCTGTGCTCGACCTCCCCTTCTACTGGCAGAGTAATTTCTTTTATAAAAGCAGAATTGGCTTTGACAGCCATATCCACCTCTTCTTTTAAATCTTTCGCTTCACTGCCAGTCAGGGGTGCCAATACATTCGTCAAACTAAATCCGAGATCCTCTTTCTCTTCTTCTTTTATGCCCTGAGAACTTAAAATCCATGCTTTCTGTTCGAATTCCGCCATCTTCCTTGATGTTTCCGATATCAATTCCTGTCGACTGATGAAGACACATTCCACTTTGAGCAAAGTTTCATTGATTTTCTGCATTTGCTCCAGCAGAGGGCGCAGAATCTCATTTTCCTGTTGATTGACAGCAAGCTCTGGGGGGGGCTACTCGGACCGGAAGTCCCACCTCTCATCTTTTCCGGTTTCTGCAGGACTCTCCCCGTAGTCGACATTTTGTTTTATTATTTACTTTTAAAAAGTTCGTGCCGCATCCCCCCAGGAAGTTAATACGGTCGTATTCTTTTAAACAACCCCAACGGTACTTTCACCAACAGTTCTTTCTCTCTTCCCCCCTCCGCGCTCCCTTTGTAGATCTTGCTTCTCAAAAGGGGTGGGGACTCCTCCCTCCTCCCATACGCTTAAACGCTTGCGGGGGGGTTCAAATTCACGCTTCAAAATAGACCTTCCACTCACGATTCGATGCCACTTCTTCTTTTAAAATTAAATCATCTCGCTGTCTTCACTCCTGGAAGTCGGTGGCGCTGCTAAGTCCCATGACGGGCACGACGCAGCGGGGCCGATTGGGGCGGGGAGAAAGCCTCAATTTCCCGGCTGTCTGCCGGCAAAGAGGCTACTCCCCAAGCGCCCCCGGTTCGGAGCCTTTGCCTAAGGCTCACTAGGGTCTTCCGCACATGCGGAGACCCCCCCTAACTGCGTGTGGGCTAGCCGCCTCCGGGAGCGTCCCGATACACGGCCGCCATTTGCAACGCCGAAACCGAAACCCCTTGGTTGCCCAGGTATTAAAATTGTTAAGTTATTTTCCCTTTGCTAATAATACAGTCAGTACAAAAGTTCTGCTTTCTGTATGTTGAGAAAGCACCCAGACAATTCTAATATATCATCAGTGTGTGAGTAATTGAATCTCAAGCATCATCTGCCTTGATCTATCTATAGATCTTTGATGGGTGAACTGAATTGTAAGGCTGCTCAACATACCTCTCCAGCGGGGAACAGAACCAAGCAAGAAAATCCAGTTGTGCATTTGTTCTGTTCCCCATTTCCAGTTAAATGATGCATAATAAAAGGCAGCCAAAAGGAATTTTAAAAAATGCATGATACAGTCCACCATAAATGGGATACCCATGCACAGAGAATCCCAGTATGGCTAAATAGATCCCAGTGTTCCCTCTGTTCCCAATCTACTCATGGGTACAGGTAGAAACGTGGGCCGTGCAAGGATGAATTAAAGGTCGGTATATGCTTCTCATAACCTTTTCCAGCCCTCCTTTTTGCCTTAATACTAATGAACAGTATTCTGATTCTGTAGCATAAATGACTTGCACTGAATGGAGAGGGAAGATTTAGTGGGAAGAGACTGCAACACCTGCGCAAGGCTGTTAGTGATAGCATGTTTTCATTCACAGCATCACCATAAGTCAGAAGCAACATAACAGCTCATAACACATCCATGCATGGATCTCCCATCATCATCAGGGCCCAAGGATCAGTTCTTTAAGCCTGGCAAAACACCTCTTCTTCAGTCCTATCTTGTGCAGTACATCTTATGACTCAGACTTGGGGGCAAACTTTGTACTCATCCAGCCCTGAATCACAGCAGTTCAGTTGTTTTGGACTGCAGGGGTTTCAAGACTTGGGCTGTTTCTGCACCAGGTTTTACCCCATGCTCACAGCTGTCATGTCTTGTGGCATTTTTTGCATTCTACGTTGCTTCCCTCTTTCAAGTTGCCATATATTTTTATTTCTGCTTTGCTTCCAGTTTTCGCTTTTCATTTTCCACGGGTTATTTTTAAATTCTACATTGTTCAGCTGTCAGTCCAGCTTCCCCCCACTGTTTGCACAGAGTATCTGAATGCTGGTTTTTTGGCGAACTTTAACCGCCCCCACCTGGGTCCACACCAGAGTAATGCAATGTAGAATCGAGCCCTTGGAGTATTCACCCCCGCCCTTTTCCCAGCCCCCTCAGTGGCCACTCCTCTGCCCACCTTCTGCGTCCTCCCAGGGGAGGCAACAGGAGTCCTTTGTTGTGCTTGCAGGTGAAGGAAAGTATTGTGTGGGTGTGGCACGTGCTTTGAGCTGGGCTTTTTTCTCAGATGATTCCCCAAAGACTTTCATGCTTGCAAGCACCAGGACAAAAGTCAAAAGGATCTCTGCATTCTATAAAATGACCTCTACTGTTGGAAGCAGTGCAGGGCAATCAGCAGCATGGTCGGGCTTAAATCTGTCTTTCTTTTTTCTTTCTTTGATTCACTTTTTGGAGAGAAAACAGTTTCATTCACAGAACTGAACAAGGAGGAATTAAATGGAAGGTGTGAGGAGCAAGGGTGGAATTGGGGTGGACAAACAAAATAAAGGAGAGGGTGATCATCAGCACGGAATGAAATTGATACCAGGATGATAAAGGGTTCTCCTTGTAATGCTTCAGTGGACAAAAATATCTTGTGTGATGGCCTCTCCTAAAATAACAAATTTTAAAAAATAAAGAAGGGAATCGCCACAATCTGTGCAGAGCACAGTCAGTGGTGCTGGAACTCTATTCATGGGGGAAGGGAGAATGGGGGGCATCAAACCCTTCCTGCTCCCAAGGCTCCTTGGCTGAGATCTGGAGCCCACTGCAGCCAGGGAGACTCACTGTGGCCAGAGCAGCAGGGAAGGGTTCCCCTCCACTACAAACAGCTCTCTGTGGCTTTTTGTTGGTGCCCTGAATGAGGCCCCGGGGGAAGGGGACCAAAAGAGTAGCCCAGTAGTGGCAAGCCAAATGGGCTTGGGAAAGCAGGGAGGAGAGGAGGGTATGGTGTGCCTCATCCCTTGCACCTGCACTTGGCCAAGTCATTGGTAATTGGATGCAACCTCCTACAGGTCACAAGTGACGTTAGCCACATTTAAGCAAAAACTGCAGGTTTGGGTTGTAGATGCAGTATGCATGATTTGCATACCTTCTGATTCGGGGGTGGGGATCTGGAGGTATAGAATTGCAGGCACTTAATCAGGAGTAGAGGCAAACAGAATTGGGTACAGAGAAATGGCAGGGTAAATATACGTGCGGAAACAGCTGTGCTTAGCTTCTGAGATCTGATGAGATCGGGGTATATTATCAAAATGACCCCTATTATGTTTGTTTGTCTTTGTTGTTGTAATAAAGGAAATAAATTATACCACCTGCAGACTAATGCCTTACAACTTGAAATTTAATTTCATGTGTTAAAGACTTGGTACTGTTAACTTCTATCTCAAGTGCTGCTATTTAATGTAATTAGTCCAGTCCTCAACAAAAGCTATTCCATATCTGCATGCACTGCAGAATTAAAGTAAATGCATGCATTCAACTAAAGATAAAATACCAGAATTTTTCTTTTCAAAGCTCTGACACTCTTAAAATGTTTTCCCTCCCTCAAACAGAAGTGACATAATTAGATTTGAGCTGCTTAGGCGTACTTAGGTATGAAAATATCACCCTTATTTGGAGCTGATGAAAAAGAACATGTTATACAGGGGCTATGCCAAACCATCCAACATAGTTCCAAAAAATGAGTCAGAAGCGGGAGGAAAGGCATTGGCAAGGAAAATAGAAAATAACTCTTTGAGATTTAATTCTGAATTAATAAATTTTCTGTGATTGTTTTTTGTATGCAGGTTCCTCTTAAGAATGTGTTATGACTTTTCAGAAATCAGTTTAAAGAATATTGTTATTCTTTTGTTAATAATTATTAACTTGGTACAGATGATAGATACTATCCACTGGGAAGTTCTCCTATACAAGTTCTACTAAAAATAAATTGCACAAAATGCAAGTGTGATTTGCAGCTGCTGTGCATTTCCACATGGCTTGTACGTGAGACCTTTCTAAAGGATTTTAACTGATGACTTTGGACATTGAGCATTTGGATGCAGAAGACTTTCTTGGTGTTTTTGTATATCTAATTCTGCACAAAAAAGTTGTAGGAAAGAATTTCTTATACTGACAAGCAGTTTTGTTAATATTGTGGATATTAAACTGTGCAGTTTATGAAAGAATCCATCTGTCTCAGTTTAATAACCTTTTTAAACATGTTTGCTTATTTCAGAACTGAATTTCAAAATGTCAGCTCAAACTACTCAACAGTGGGCTTACTCATATATCCACCACTATTGTAAGTCAGGCCCTACTAGAGTATTCCCACTTGTTAGTTCACAGAACTAGTTCTGACCAACTGATTGATAAACTCACTATCCTATTAAAGTGCAGTGTGTTTAATGCATTATTGCAACAGCAGGGTTATGTAAGTGTGCAAATTTATGATGATTATAGAGGTCAGTGAGAGGATCTTGGGCTTGAATGTTCATGGATATCTGTAATATGCATGGCTTGGAGCACCATATTTATAAAATGTCCATATGGTGTTGAACATGGTAATCTCCTGTCACGTAGTAGCCATATAACTGGAATACACTGGAGGTTAAAATAAAGATGAAGATAAATTCTTTGTCCCAGGATGGGATGGTGGTTACAGATGAGAGAATGTGATTGCAATCACTTTTTAAGAGATGTGACATATTTGACAGTGAACTTCTTTGGCAGCCAAACATACACTATTGGACACTCACAATCAAACCATGAGCCAATCAAGGAAATGTTTGGTTTTCATCAAGCAACTTGAAGAGCTGCCAAACAAGCTTGACTTTGCCTGTGGGTCATAACCCAATTTACCACTGGTTTGAGGATCAGCTGAGAGTAGGATTCTGATCTCCCAACACTTCTCTGTATTCTAGCTTTGTTGTGCTGGGACACTGGAAAGTTTCAGGAGTAATTAGAAATGGATGGGGGATCAGCTGGAAATGGGTATCTGAGGGTCTCTTCCAAAATGCTATCCAGTGATGCTGGAGATCAGAAGTCATCTCCTAATGGCAGGAGGAAGAAGAAAAAGAAGTCTGTGGAAAAGGAAGGTGGAGAGAAGAGAAGGGGAATCGGCTTAGTTTATGATACACACACACACACACACACACACACACGTTGCTGCATCTCTGCAACTCTGGGACACAGCAAAGTTTCATCGGTGGTAGATCAAAAGAATCCACCTTCTAGCTGATCCCCACAATCAGCTAGGAGATGTTTCCTAATGTCCCCCCGTGTTCCTGGATATAGAGCAAAATTTTCCCAGCAGGAGATCAGAAACCAGCTTCCAGCTGATCCCTCCAGCTGGAGTAGGTATTTGATAGCTACAAGAATCTGATTCTGTGAATAAATGTGAACAAGTTGCAAGCCCAACTGCTTACTGCCGTAAGGGAAAATTGTGCCCAAGTTAGCTCTCTTACAGATAAACACACATTATCCTAGATTATAGGGTGCTGGAAGCAGTTGATAAGAGAATAAGGCACAACCTAGCAGCAGCAAAAATAACTGAACACATCAGAGGGCTCAAGCCATTGATTTATGTGTTACTGAAGCATATGAAGTATAAAAGTGCATCTGTTTCAAAATCGCCTGACTGAATAACATGCAGTTCTTAAAACAAATAAAAGTAATAATGTTGGTATTGCAATTATGCCATTTAGTAGTTGCACAGTTTTATGCACAGTGCAAGTGACAGACTGAGTCAGTTGGGCTGAGGCTGGAAGTGGAGAGCACCTGGGGAGTTGCTGAGAGAAGGTAAGGGATTTTTCTTTCTCCCTTTGCCTTCCTTGCTGCTGTGTGGGGACTGAGAGAGAGTGGGTTGTTTTGTAGCCTGGTAGAGAGTGGTTCTGTGTAAGTCTGTGAGGGACTGTTTGTGCTTTGGGGGCTGTTGGTGGCTGAGTGTGTTGCTGTAAGTGGATTACTGTGAGTGGATTACAGGCCCTGCCCCCTATTGTGCTGGGTTCTGCTCTGCTGAGCAGCAAGGGGCCTCTTGGAATAAAGGGCTGCTCCCTGTGGCTCTTAGCCTGTGGGTTGCAGCCTGTGGGTCGTACTTGGAGGCCTTGTAAGTCCTTGAGTAAAGCGCTGCTTCTGAGTTCAGGAGGTAGACGTTCTGGTGAGATAGACATTTCGTCAGTCTCAAAGTTTTCAGGGTACATCACAAAAAGAAGAGTTTACATCAGAGTTTGAGGGAAGTTCCTGAAGCTGTAGAAGAAAGCATAGCTCCTGGGATAATGGATAGCGAGGGATCTACTCCAGTGACCTACCTGGGCTGTGCCATGATTATTTTTCTGCCACGCCAAGAAATGAATTATACATGCTGCAAGTGCAAGCTTGTAAAAATGCTTGAGGAGAAGGTGGGAGAACTCGAGGCACAAATCTGTGCACTGAAAAACACCAAGGAGGTGGAAAGCTTTTCAGACATGACAGAAGAAGAGCCCCTGAAAGAACAGCAAGAGGAAGGAAGTAACAAGGACCACATGGGTGAGTGGAAGAAAGTAACTTTGAGGAGTAAGATACTTAGAAAACAATCACAGCCAGTGGAGCAGCAAAATCGATACCAGCCACTTCTGTTGATGGAAGACCGGAACGGCACACTTCGTGATCGAATGGATGTGACTGGCACACAAGCACATAGGCAGAGAGGGAACCAAACCATCCCACAGAGGAAGAGTAGTGGTGGTTGGTGACTCCCTACTGAGAGGGACGGAAGAAGGTGTCTGCAGACCGGACAAGGAATCTCGAGAGGTTTGTTGCCTTCCTGGAGCATCCATCCAAGATGTGACGGAGAGAATTCCAAGACTGATCAAGACCTCTGATCCCTACCCACTCCTTCTGATCCATGTGGGAACAAACGATATGGCCCGAAGAAACCTTGAATGGATCTCCAAAGACTATGAGGCTCTGGGCAAGAAGGTGAAAGATCTGGGGGCTCAGGTGGTGTTCTCCTCCATTTTACCTGTTGAGGGCCATGGAGCTGGAAGGGAGAACATGATACTGGAAGTGAATGGCTGGTTACGTAGATGGTGCCGTCGAGAGGGCTTCGGCTTCCTGGACCATGGTATGTACCTCCGACACGAAGGACTGTTGGCGACGGATGGGGTGCACCTGACAAAGAATGGGAAGAATGTCTTCGCTGGAAGACTTGCGAACCTGATCAGGAGGGCTTTAAACTAAAGACATCGGGGGTGGGAAGAAAAAGCGGCATCCCCAACACTAAGTTCAGGAAGGGGAATGACCAGAGAATAAATGAACGAGAGAGATGTGAGTTTAGTAATCTTCAGGTAAATTTGAAGGGACCTACGGTAGGAAGGGATGTCTGTAATCTGAGGTGTCTTTATACTAATGCACAGAGTATGGGAAATAAACAGGAGGAACTTGAACTCCAAATATTGGAAAATAGGTATGATCTGATAGGTGTCACTGAGACTTGGTGGGATGACTCTCATATATGGAGCACAGTGATTGAAGGATATACCTTGTTCAAACGGAACAGAATAAACAAAAAAGGGGGTGGGGTGGCACTATATGTCAAGAATGAATATGCTTGCACTGAAATTCAGGATTTTGAGAGTTGCCCTGAAAGTGTGTGGGTAAGGATAGAGGTGGGAAAAGAAGGGGATATTGTTGTGGGGGTATACTACAGACCTCCAAATCAACTGGAGGAACAGGATAATGCATTTGTACAGCAGCTTGCTAAACTTTCACAGAGACAGGATGTAGTGATTATGGGAGATTTTAACTATCCAGATATTTGCTGGGAATCTAACTCTGCTAGACATGGGACATCCCGCAGATTCTTGAATAGCCTTGAGGACAACTTCATCTCTCAGAAGGTGGAGGTGGGAACCAGAGGATCTGCTATCCTAGATTTAATTCTGACTAACAGGGAAGAACTGGTTGATGAAGTGAAGGTGGTGGGTTCCTTGGGGAATAGTGACCATGTCAGCTTGGAATTTGACATAGAGAAGACTGTGAAACCAGGACGTAGCAGAACTCATATCCTGGACTTCAGGAAAGCTGATTTCAATAAACTCAGAGATCTAATAGGTAGGATCCCATGGCTGGAAATGCTGAAGGGAAAATCTGCACAGGAAGGATGGGTGATGCTGAAAAATGAAGTGCTTAAGGCACAATCTCAAACTGTTCCGGTAAGAAAGAAAGGTGGGAGATGGGTAATGAAGCCAAAGTGGCTGAACAAGGGACTCTCTGAGGAGCTGAAACTAAAAAGGGAAATGTACAGGAAATGGAAGGAGGGTCAGATTACTGAGGGTGAATACAAGACACGAGCACAAATCTGTAGGAATGGTGTCAGAAAGGCTAAAGCACAGATGGAGCTGAGGCTTGCAAGGGATGCAAAAAATAACAAGAAAAATTTCTATGCCTATGTTCGGAGCAAAAAGAGGAACGGGGATGGAGTAAGCTCATTGCTAGGGGAAGATGGTCAAACCTTAACAAGGGATGAAGACAAAGCAGAATTGCTCAACTCTCACTTTGCGTCGGTCTTTAACCGTAAAGTGAGCTGTATACAAACTGAAGAATGCAGGGCATATGAAGGAAAGGGGAACTGCCAGTTCAGAATAAGTAAGGAAATGGTTAGAGAACATCTAGCTGCCTTAAATACTTTCAAATCTCCAGGGCCGGATTGCTTGCATCCGAGGGTGCTAAAAGAAATTGCAGATGTTATTTCAGAGCCTCTGGCTATAATCTTTAAGAGGTCCTGGAGTACGGGTGTTGTGCCGGAAGACTGGAGAAGAGCGAATGTTGTCCCAATCTTCAAGAAGGGGAAAAAGATGGACCCAGGAAATTATAGGCCTGTCAGTTTGACATCAATACCTGGGAAAATTCTGGAGCAGATTATTAAACGCTCTGTCTGTGAACACCTCGAACAAAATGAGTTAATTGGTAATAGCCAGCATGGGTTTATGAAGAATAAGTCATGCCAGACTAACCTTATCTCCTTTTTTGACAGAGTTAGTAAAATGGTTGACTCTGGCAATGCCGTGGATATAGTGTATCTAGATTTCAGTAAAGCATTTGACAAAGTTTCTCATGATATCCTTGAGGATAAGCTGGTTAAGTGTGGGCTGGATGGCGCAACTGTTGGGTGGATTCATGGTTGGTTGAAAAATCGTACCCAACGAGTGCTCGTAAATGGCTCTGCGTCTACGTGGAGGGAAGTCTCGAGTGGAGTACCACAGGGCTTGGTCCTGGGCCCGGTGTTATTCAATGTTTTTATAAATCTGGATGAAGACATAGAGGGGATGCTTATCAAATTTGCAGATGACACAAAGCTGGATGGGATTGCTAATTCTGAAAAAGACAGTCAGGATTCAGAAGGATCTTGATAGGCTGGAACAGTGGGCTGAGACAAATAAAATGAATTTCAATAGAGATAAGTGCAAAGTCCTACACTTAGGTACAAAAAATCAAAGGCACAGATATAGAATGGGAGGGACTTGGCTTGATAGCAGCACATGTGAAAGGGATCTAGGTGTTATGGTTGATCACAAGCTAAACATGAGCCTGCAGTGTGATGCGGCTGTGAAGAAAGCTAATGCAATCTTAGGATGCATTAGCAGAAGCATTGTGTCCAGATCACGGGAGGTGGTAGTTCCGCTGTATTCTGCTATGGTCAGGCCCCACCTGGAGTACTGTGTCCAGTTTTGGGCACCACATTTTCGGAAGGATGTTGACAAACTCGAGCGGGTCCAGAGGAGGGCGACCAGGATGGTGAGAGGGTCGGAGTCCAAGTCTTATGAGGAAAGGCTGAGGGAGTTGGGTATGTTTAGCCTGGGAAAGAGAAGGTTTAGAGGGGACATGATTGCAGTCTTCAAGTATTTGAAGGGCTGTCATGTAGAAGATGGAGTGGATCTATTCTCTCTTGCTCCGGATTGCAAGACTAGATCTAATGGGTGGAAATTACAAGGGAGTCGTTACCGGCTTAATATCAGGAGAAACTTCCTGACTGTAAGAGTGGTTGAGCAGTGGAACAGACTGCCTCGGGAGGTGGTGGATGCTCCTTCGCTGGACATTTTCAAGAGGAGACTGGACAACCATCTTTTGGGTATGTTGTAGGTATGTAGGGGTTTCGGCTGTGTTCCTGCCGAGTGCAGGGGGTTGGACTAGATGGCCTGCAAGGTCCCCTCCAACTCTAACATTCTATGATTCTATGATTCTATGTTTAGCAAAATGCAAGGTACATGGAGTATGTTGGCTCAGTTGCCAGTACTGTAAAGCATTCGTTTGGGGGCTGCCAGAGCAAACCTAAAGAACCATTCACAGTAGTCAGCAGGCATCTTTAAAAGGCTGGAAGGTATATTTCCAAAAACACGAACTGATATGGCGGGCTGCTGCATGAAATCAGTTATTTTGTACAAAAGTGTAATGTATACTGCATACACATACATGTTACCTAAGAAATTCACCAACCTTTCATGTTCAAAAATGAGATATTTAAAATGGTATTCATTTGAGAACATTAGCATCTGCAGCAATATGACCCTCCCAGAGCTATAGAACCATATGTTCAGCATATATATAAACACACATACACATATATATGATTTTGAACATGAAATGTTGATGTGCATTTTGGGTACCTTTTTCATGCTGAAACCTGAATGTAGTCCTCGGTAATGCATGTTTGGAAATTCTCTTTGGAAACTGAGGATATTATTTGAATATTGAGTTGAACTCTCCCTTATCCTTATGGAGGCAGGAAGTTGGTTGCAATGACTGTAACCTCCCAATGTAGAACGCCCATCCTTTTCCCACCTCCATCTGGTGCTATTTTTCTTGCTTTCAACATGGAGACAGGACAAGAACTGAGGATGGGGGTTATTGCAACCGACTTCATGTCTTCAGTGGATCAGGGAAGATCGAACCTAATATTTAGAATGATGCCATCAGCTTCCAGACATAAGGAACCTTCACAGTGAGTAACCAGAGTTCCAGTCCCTTTTTCTTTTTAGCTCACATAATATAGTTTTCTGTTTGGAACACTCAAAGTTTGCTGTCTGCAGTGTTGAATTTGATTGGGTGTCTCTTCGGGTCTTTAAAGAGCTGTATACAAAAGGCAGTCTGTGCTGGATTTTTCAGAATTTTACTGCAGCAGCTTCCAGAGCTGAAAAGGCAGATCATTTTTCTTACGTCATTTTTTAAAAAATTTAAAATGTTTATACCCTACCATTTCCTCTATCATGATCCACCATACTATAACAACAGCATGAAAAAAAACAATAAGACAGAATCAAGCACAAATAAACATGTTAACACTGGAAAGAAACTAAAAGCTAAAGCAGTAATAAAGGCTAAATTTATGACAAAATAATAGCCCAAATAATTAATCTGCAGTAGCAGTGATTTAGCCTGACAGTGCAGGAGCCAAGCAAATCTCTGTCTTAATGGAGTTGAATAGTCTAGACAGGACTACTTAAAAGCCTTTGTCTTATGTAGAGCTAACACCCGCTGCACAGTAACTAAGGAATACAGAGCTGGTGGTCTTATGGTGACCAGTGTTCCCTCTAAGCTGAGTCAGTGTGAGCTAGTTCACAGTTTTTTAGCCTCTGGCTCACATTTTTGTCTTTGCTCAGGAAGGATGGCTGCAGAACAAACTAATTTATGCAGTAGCCAAATCACTCGCTCACAACTTTAATGTCAGTAGCTTACAAAGTAGAATTTTTGCTCACAAGACTGCACAGCTTAGAGGGAGCATTGTGACCTGAGTGAACAGGTAGTTTCATACAGGATAAATGGTTCTTTGCAGAGGTATTGTGAAAATAAAAATCCAAACAAGGTCCTGATTACTTTGTCCTGTTCCCATCTTTGTTTATCAGTCTTCCTGCATCATGGTCACCACCCATATAATAGGAACTCAATTTTATTTTGATTCTAAGCCTTCTGAGAAGGGATTGCTTTACTTCTGTTCTGCACATTATTGATGTGTCTGTTGGCATTAAGAGAGCAGAATATATAGCTGCTTAAATGAACAAACCTAGCCTTATCTGTGAATAGAATGAGCCTCTAAAGTCCTTGACTTGCATGGTTCCTCTCCCCCCTCCCCCGCCCAGCACGGATTGCAGATTGAAGACTTTCCTGATTTCATCCAAACCAGTTTTGTCTTGACATCCAAATCAGACAAATAAACTACATTTTGTTTTTTGGCTACAAATGGAATCTAAATCAGGATCAAACTGCAGTTTTTAGTGGGATGAAAGAAACAACAGTTTGTTCTTTTGCCCAATTTAGATATCATGACCAACTATGGTTTTCTTAATAAACCTAGAAGTCTCTAATAGGTGTCCTGCACACCAGTGAAAAAGGAAAGCAGTGTGTGAACTAAATGCCTTAGGGAATTTGTTTGTATGTTGTTGATATGTTACATTATCCATGCATTATAGAACGTTATCCATGCATTATAGAACAAGAACAGAATATATGACTGCACTGAGAAATCATGCACAGACCTCACAGAATCATAAAGTTGGAAGGGACCTCCAAGGTCATCTAGTCCAACCTCCTGCACATTGCAGGAAATTCACAAATACCTCTCCCCCACACCCCAGAGACCCCTGTTCCATGCTCAGAAGATGGGGAAAAAAACCCTTCCAGGATCCCTGGCCAAACTAGCCTGGAGAAGAATTGCTTCCTGACCCCAAAGTGGCAATCAGCATTTCCCTGGGTGTGTAAGAAAGGGCCACAAGAACTAAGACTGAGGCAACCCTTCCTGCTCTCCCTCTCATGATCTGCCTAAAGTCACAGAACCAGCACTGCTGTCAGATGGCCATCTAGCCTCTGTTTAAGAACCTCCAAAGGAGAGCCCACCACCTCCTAAGGAAGTCTGTTCCCCTGAGGAACCACTTTGTTAGGAAATTCTTCCTAATGTTTAGCTGAAAACTTTTCTGGTTTAATTTCAACCCATTGGTTCTGGTCCAACCTTCTGGGGCAACAGAAAACAACTCTGTACCATCCTCTATATGACAGCCTTTCAAGTACTTCAAGATGGTTATCATATCACCTCTCAGTTTGGTGTAGTGGTTAAGTGCGCGGACTCTAATCTGGGAGAACCGGGTTTGATTCCCCACTCCTCCACTTGCACCTGCTGGATGACCTTGGGCAAGCCATAGTTCTGGCACAGCTGTTCTTGAAAAAGAGCAGTTTCTGTCAGAGCTCTCTCAGCCGCACCTACCTCACAGGGTGTCTGTTGTGGGGAGGGGGAGGGAAAGGAGATTGTAAGCCGCTCTGAGACTCCTTTGGGTAGTGAAGGGTGGGGTATAAATCCAATCTCTTCTTCTTCTTCAGTCGTCTCCTCTCCAGGCTAAACATACCCAGCTCCTTCTACCTTTCCTCATAGGACTTGTTCTCCAGACCCTTCACCATCTTCGTTGCCCTCCTCTGGGCATGCCTTGTTTGCTGGTCCCCAGGGCAACTGCAAACTGTGTAAGACAGGACCAGATAGACCACTGGTCTGTTCTGGCAGAACTTTTCTTATGTGACCTCTGAATGCAGCCTATGTGTAATCCTACTATAAAAATAGCAAGGAGGTTGATTTTTAGCCATGTCTGAAAGTCTTCCCACATGCCTGTGGGATTATTGCACAAGTGCCGGTACATTCAAAATTTTGGATTTCATTTCAACTCCTGGGAAAAACAGAAAACATGAGAGCAATTTCTGACAAAACTTGGGAAGCTGAGTGGGCCTTTCAGTGAAGTCAGACTATAGTGGCCTGGCTTCTCTCTCTTGTATCTCCCGTTGCCTGGATGTTGCCTGAACAACGACAAAGCAAAATTCACATTCAGGGATTCAAGGTTATACAGACATGTTTACAGGACTGCTGCTGTGCCTGATGTTGAATCATTGGCCATTTATTCTATTTATTTCTCCCCCATCAATGTGAATAATTAGTTTAAAAATAACTGTATTTAGTTCAGATGGTAATTTTCTGCTCCTGAAACAACGCAGGACGACCTCTTGCTTCTTAACTCTGAAATGGTAAGAGTAAATGATTCTTTAATTCAACCACAAGGTATCAGTTGTTTGCTGCTGACTTAATTATTTCAAAATGACATTTCATATACACCCATACACACACAGTTTACATGTTATGTTTTGCTGAATATTCATTACTTAGATGCTGTCTGTTCTTTTGTTGTTATGTCCCCTGAAAGGATCAAAGTAAATGACCAAATTGTCGATGTGGATGGAATCAGTCTGGTTGGTGTCACACAAAATTTTGCAGCAACTGTTCTCAGAAATACCAAAGGAAAAGTCAGGTAATTTTTGATTTAAAAAATCATTACAGAAGCATGTTTATGTGGTGTGCTGATGATATTGTCTGATGATATAACTGCCTGCTTCATAATGAGATGAAAATGTGCCCAGGAAGGCCTAGACACTGTTGGATCACTTACTCCCTTGAAGGAACGGGGAAAATGTGGGGCCATGAAAATCATATCTAGAATGGTGCCATCTGCACCTGAGGTGGTGTTGAGTGTTAACTATTGTTTTGCTGGTGGTCAATTCATATTGTCATTATGGCTGCTATAAGAGGGTCACTAGCTGCTAACAGGCCTCATTGAGCAAGTGTTAGGACAACCTTTTAGACTATTGCTAGAAGTAAGCTTAAGAATGTTGAGCTTTTGTACGTGTTAGTGCTTCGAAACTGGTCTGAATGTGGAAATGAAAATTCTTGTGTGAACATTCTTCACCCTCGTGCATTGTGGGCATGAATGACATTTCTCCTAGCAAAATCCAGAAATGAATTTCTTGGAGTTAATAGCATGACCTGTTAAGAGAGCCAGTGCTGTATAATAGTTAGAGTAGTTAGAGTGTTGGACTAGGTTCAAATCCTTCCCTCCTCGCCATGGAAGCTTGGTGGGTGACCTTGAACCAGCCACTCTCTCTCATCTTCACCTACCGCACAGGGTTGCTGTAAGGATAAAATGGAAAAGAGGAGAATAATTTGAACTGTGTTAAGACTTCACTGGAGAGATAGGCAGGATCTAAATGAAGAAAGGCAGCATCTAAATGAAGTAAAGCCCTGAGCCTGCTTGTGGGGAGGGCAGGGTATAAATTTAATTATTAAAATAAAATAAAAATAAATAAAATAATTTGGTTTGACGATTTCTGTTACCTGTCTTTTGAAGTTCTGCTACTACATTTTACAAGGCATTTGTGTAAACTATAAGTCAGAATGAATTTCAGTTCACTGTTGTATAGTGAGAAGAAGGTATATAAAAGGGCAATAGAAATAATCAAGACAGCTGAGATTTTCTTTATGAATAGTTTCGAAGTGGGCCCTTTTAATCTTAAAGAAAAGATATCCATTGCAGGGAGGGAATCACACGGTTAGACATTAAAAGTTGTGGTATGGAAATAATGTAGAGAGTAGGGGAATTAGGTTCAGATTCCCCACAGAACACTTGCTGTCAGCCATTGTGTGACATTACTTGGCAGTAGGCATATGGAAAACAGAAGGGAGTACTTCAAGATGTGGTGACAGCTGCCTAGGATAACTTTTATGGGTTTATGTTTATTCAATCAAGAATTTTTATCCTGCTTCCACTCAGCGTGAAGCATCGAACAATGTTCAAACATCTACAACAAAACAATGCAAAAAAGGTCACAAATTACTGTGATAGAGGTGACAAGTTATACAACCATAAAGCCAGTTAAAACTTCATGTTATAATACAAACTCCCATATCAGAACAAAATTTCCCAGAATCTAAGAGCCTTAAGTCTTCAGCCTCAAGTCTTTAAAACACTTGCACAAAAAACAACCTCCGCAGAACTCTACTCCATTTGTTCAGGATAACAAACCACTGACTTAGGCTCTGGTCACACTGCAAAGGTAATTGTGCTTTGTTCCCGCTTTGTTTAAATCGGGAACATTTTTCTTTGCATTGGGCTGACTAGATGCAGCCAGCCCCTCTCTTACAGCACCCGCTTGCCTGCTGCTGCGCCGTCCCTCCAGGCGATCCTGCTGGCCACGGGGGATGCTTGGGCGGCTGCTGCTTCTGCCGACACTTTGGGGGGGGGGTGCCGCTGCCGCCATTGCCCCACGAAAACAGGCTCCACCATCTCCGCCGTCTCCGCCATCCTCCTTGCCAGCCCCATTCAGGCTGCTGGAGCCCCTGCCTCTCGTTCCCACCTCCAGGGCTGTCTTTGTGCATTTTTTTGTAAAGCTTCTAGTTTGAACGCTTGACTAAACATGCACTTAATAAAGCCATTATTAAATGTTAAATGGATTTATTAAGTGCATGTTTGCTCAAGCGCTCAAACCGGAAGCTTTAAAAAAAAAAAGAACAAAGAGTGTTCAGACAGCCCTAATCGCAATCATTGCGAAAGATGGGCTGTCCAGATAGGCGAAATTGCGCATTCAAAGCAGAAGTGCCAGGAAAACACTTGATTTTCCAGGGGTCAGGAAAACCCGGCATCATTGTGCGAGTGAGCCTGCTTCGGGGCAGGAGGCGGATTGGCGCGTGTGAACGTGAAACTGACATGTGCAAGGAAACAGCAGCGAATCCCGATCAAAACGGCAGTGTGACCGGACCCTACATGTCTGGCCTCAGAACTTTCAGTTTCAAAAGGCCTACAGGTACAATACAGCCTTACACTGCTTTGTTTGTTTAAGTTTGCCAGAAAAGGTAGTTTTCTGGCAAGTTATTCTACAAGATGAGGTTCATCTAGGAGAATGTTGTGGCCCTGATAAAGGACAAATGTACCTCTTGAAAAGAATGATTTACTAAAAACTGGCATTGTGGAGTTGCAATTGATAGATGGGCTAAGGTAAGGCCTTTAAAGGGGAACAGATAAATCTGGTAGGTCCTGCACTGGCTGTCATCATAACTAAATGGAACTTCTGTATTTAGAATCAGTGTAGTTCTGTTTATCAGATACTTGGGACAAACTGAATAGCTGTTTTCATTAAACACCCCAGGAATGTCCTACTCATCCACTGTGAGAACAAAATTCTGGCTTGATTGGCTTAGAGTCTGATCCAGCAAGACATTTCTTATGCTCTTATATTATTTCACTGATCTCCATAGTTAAGATCCACAGGGTGCTTCAATCCATCTTGCTTCTTGCAGTGATCTACGCAATTTGTGTGTCTTTTCCAAGCTGAGACATAGCAGTAATCTTGGGAAAGATTGCTTTGCTTTCTATGGGGTGTTTTAGGTACCCAAGACACTGCCTTGTAAGGTAACCTGTTAGTCACTGTAGATTAAGTCCAGCGCTTGCCTGTATCTTTTTTTTAGAAGTGTCATTTGGGTTGACTGCCTCCCAGACTGCCACCAACAATAATGCCATAGTTATATTCTTTTGACTTTTGTCCCACTTAATAATGAGAAGTTTTCAGCTGATGGTGTAGTATGAGAGGAGTTTGAACCCACCGTATCTCCACAGGTAGGGTTCAAATCCTACCTCAGCTCAAAATATAAAGAGTTTCCTTGAGCAAATTCATAGTCTTTCTACATTTGTAATAAATAAATAGTAGATAACACAACATAGCCCTGTAAGCTGTGCCAGAGAGGGAGCAGCACTTTTAGTAGTTCAGAAGCACTGTAGTTGTCACCACCACCTGTATATTATTAACAACATGTGGCCCCCATCTGCAGATAGCTAAATCTACAAATCAGGGCCACACAGACACTAAACAGATTTCTTAGTAAACTTGTCCTGGAAGACTGAAATGTTCTGCAATTGGTTTTTAATGTTTGATTTGTGCCCATTTATTCTTCTGTGTTGAGACTGACTTATTTTTCCTATTCAGAGAACAGAAGGGCACATGGTAGCATACATCCCACTGGAGGAATGATCAACTGGATGAGCTCAAAATGATTTAACTGATGTTATTAGGTCCTGCAATTGTATTTCCTGAGTATGTATGGGAACAAAGTTGGCATCTTCGTTCATTGCAGAGTCTGGTCCCTGGGTTTGTGTCTCTGAGGGGGCCAATTGTTATTGGTAAGCTGTTTTTTATTAGGGGACAGTCTATAAGCCAGCAAATTCCTGCTGCTCAAGGCCTCTGAGAGAGAAATCATATTATCCAGGATAGGCTATAGTTCACTGATTATGCACTGGAGCAATTTGAGTTGAGAGCTGTAGGTGACAAGCAGTGCCATTTAGCTGTTACCTTGTTTGTGCCTGTGTTGCAGTAGGCTGCTTCTGGCTAGCAGTCTGGCCATGTTGATCTGTTTCTTCACTTTATTGGGTGGATATTGTAATCTTAGTAATTTCTATTGTAAATCCTTCCAAGGAACTGAAGCAAATTTGATTGTAAAATTTTGCTTGGCTATAGCACATGTACTATATGGCTCATTCAATGCTATGGCCAGTGGCAGCATAGTGTTTAAGTATCCCATCAGCAGCTGAAAGGTGAACAGGCAGCAGTTGTCACTAGGGATGGGCACAACACCCCCCCAAAGCAGTTCATTTCAGGGTTCAAGGTGGCCCCCCAAAAGTGGTTCATTTTGGCGTTCGGGGCAGCCCACCCAAGTTGGTCCAATGAGTTCAGTTCTCCCTTTCTCCTGGCCGTGTTGAGCAGCTGCCAGGAGAAAGGGGGGCAGGGACTGTCCTGGGAGGGACTTCCCTTCCACCTTTCTCCCAGCCATGGTTCGCTGGGGTCAGGAGAAAGGGGGGAATGCCTGGGAAGGGTTTAGTGGATCACAGCCATTTAAACTTAACCACTGGGTGGGCCCACCAGTCAGTCATTAGGTTTAAATGGCTGTGAGCCATTTAACCTGTCAGTTTTGCTTTCCTCTGCTTCAAGAGGCGGAGCAAAACCTAATGGTTTAATGGCTCACAACCATTTAAACCTAACAGCTCAGTGGGTATACCAGTCAGCTGTTAGGTATAAAAGGCTGGCCCCAAACAGCCAAACTAGCCACAAGTCTGGGAAATGTTCAGGGAAGGTGCCTTCCCCGAATATTGGTTTGTGAACTCCAAACCAGCCCAAGTTCAGGCTGAATTTTGGTTCATGAACCAGTTTGTGCCCATCCCTAGTTATCACATCTAGTGTGATTGGCATGCTGGGGTCAGTATTGCTAACATGGCTATGTTTCCATTTTATTAATGCGTAAGGTATAACATCACCTGAATATTAAGTAATTTGTTTTCATTAGCATTGTCAATTTTCATTCTAAATATTAAACATTAGTAGACACATATGCATAATTTCCAGTGTCATTGGTATTTCTTCCTTAAGGATGATTTTCTGTCCCCCCCACCAAATAGCCATAGATCAAAGGCACTTTAGTCCATGTACTATAAATTGTACTTGATAAATTGCATGGAAGATGTTTTGAAAGAAGTTAAATTGCAGTTGCTTATTTGATTTTTCTGGAAAAATTCGCTCGATATCACTTTGGAAAGCTTACAGGGCAGTCCTGTTCAGTGCCTGGATTTCCTGCCAGAAACTTCACGAGCAGTTTGTTTAATGGTCGTGACAATGGAAGTCAGTGACCTAGAATAGATTTTTCGATGTAGCTTCCGGATATACTGCAGCTCCACTGTCTTTAGCTGACACAGTGAAGAAACTTTGAGCACAAAAATGTGCCTTCTACCTTTTGAACTACTCTAATTTTGGCATAGGAAACCATGGCAAATTATCCACGTGAAATATATCCTTTCAGCATTTTGCCCATTAGCACAAATTAGTAAAAAGAACCCAAAATGTTTAGCCTCTCTTAACTTGGAATGGTTTCTCTTGCAATGGCATTTGGCACTTTGAGGAAGATAAAAATAATTGCATACCTCCTGGGCTTTAAGGAGAATACTATAGCAACCAGTGATGGTTCTTCTTGTGTAAATATCATGGCCTGTAGAAACATTTTTCTTGACTTTCTGGTTTACTGTTATCTAGTACAAATCTCATACCTTGACACTTTTTTAAATTATGGGAAAAATTAAATTTCAGAATATATACAGTTGCTACCATTTAACTGTAGGCTCTCTGCTAGTTCAAGCGTCTGGTTTTCTGTAGGAATGCAAAACCTATATTCCTGCTTCTTCTGTCCCCTTTCCCAACACTGTTCCATCATACTGCTGTGCTTCAGTTATTTCCATTTTTCACATCATAAGCTGGGGTGCTGATCATGTAGTTATCTGTTTCTTCCTGCAAGCTTGTATTTTAGGGGGGAATAGGTTCCAGCTCTGGAATCCATTAAGAGAGAATATCTGAACTTCTAAAACTGCTCTAAAATTTCAGTAGACTGTCATGAGGATCCTATTCTATTGCCGTTGGAAAGAAATCATCACTTAAATTTAGAGCAAGGTGGGAAAGGCCTGTGCAGCTGAATTCCTGAAACCCTGCCACCTTCTCACACCACTTTTAAAGGACTCCTTGGTAGTGTGTGGCCATCGACATTTTAAAACTTAGGATATGATGGGCATGCTTGAAACCCTGGAAAACTTGCAGATGAACTTTCATGTAAAATATATTATTTCATAAGGAATGCAAATACATCATCATAGGATTTAAGCATTTGGAAACATACATTAACCGTATGCAGCTTGTCAGCTAGTAATAGAAGAAGAAGAAGAAGAAGAAGAAGAAGAAGAAGAAGAAGAAGAAGAAGAAGAAGAAGAAGAAGAAGAAGAAGAAGAAGAAGAAGAAGAAGAAGAGGAGGAGGAGGAGGAGGAGGAGGAGGAGGAGGAGGAGGAGGAGGAGGAGGAGGAGGAGGAGGAGGAGGAGAATGGATTTATATCCCGCCCTTCACTTGGAGTCTCAGAGCGACTTACAAACTCCTTTCCCTTCCCCTCCCCACAACAGACACCCTGTGAGGTAGGTGGGGCTGAGAGAACTCTAACACAAACTGCTCTTTCAGGATCAGCTGTGCCAGAGCTTGTGACTGACCCAAGGTCACATCAGCAGTTGTAAGTGGAGGTGTGGGGAATGAAACCTGGTTCTCCCAGATTAGAGCCTGCACACTTAACCACTACACCAAACTGGCTCTTAATACTGGCTTCTGACCTGTAATTCCAAGCTGTATGACAGGCAATGGTATGCATTTATTCATTGTTGTTGTTCAGTCGCACAGTCGAGTCCGACTCTTCGCGACCCCATGGACCAGATTACGCCAGGCCCTCCTGTCTTCCACTGATTTATTCATTAGTAGTGCAAATTGCTACCAGAGATACTATTAACTACAGCTTTCCCTCATACCCAGTGTAATATTAATAAGTTATTGATAAGAAATGTGTTCACCCTTCATGAGTACAGTTTCTCAGCTTTCATTTATAGGTAACTTCTACATGAATTGTGCAGGCAGAAACCTATGGATATCCATGCATAGTAGGGTTGCTTTCCCTCTTGCTGTCTGACAACTGGATTTATGGATTCCTGTCCCTTAACCCAAGTGTTTATGTATACTAGATTTTAAGTGGTGGAGCCTGTGCAGCTGAATTCCTGAAACCCTGCCACCTTTTGCAGAGCTGGACACCATGATCCCTTCACTCACCTTGTAGTATAGCTCTTGGGTATTCTTTGGCCTAGTATAGGCTTATGTGAATATGAACATAGATTCATCATTCTTCTGCTTCCATATTATTGCCAATAGATAATTTTCCAATACAGGAAATGCTTTTTTTGCTAAACTGGTTTTTATTTTTCTGAGCTGTGTTTGCGTATTTCTGAAAAAGCATTCTGTAATGGAAGTTACTCAAATTGACTGATAAAGTAAAAAGTATTTATATTCCCCCATTCTCCATGTATTAGTAGTGGCTCCAAGTGCTTTCAGCTGACAGTATTTAAATTGTTATTAATCGTTAAATAGATAGCCTTCCTTTGTATAAAGTGAACCAGCATGCACAAGTATAGTTTTTGATATTATTTTAAGGTAGTAAGACTTGTCCTGCTTCCTAGGGTTTGTATTTAATGATATTTCCTAGAAGTGACTTAAATCTCCTCCCCTTTTAACTGACTTTTGTTGGCTACATATTAGCAACCATTTGAGTTTTGCATATTCTTTATATGAAAGGTTGATATCACTGGATCTTCTGTTCCCTGAAGCAGTCATTTTACTTTCTGCAGTAAAACGATCATTAGTGTTGCTCTTGTTGCCAAGCCAGTAACCAATTCAAAATTCTTCCCTTCCTTGGATTACATGCTTAAAGATAATTTACACATATATATTGTACCGGTATATACCATCTTAACATATTGTTAGACCAATTAATATTCTTATATAAACATTAGAGCATACAGTTACCTTTAATCTAGCGGTGAATTATTGTTGTGCAACCATTTATAACAAAATTATAGCAAATTTACTGAACAAAGGTTGTTGCCATTTTGAGACCACTGCCAGAGCTGAACAAATGGACTTCAGATAAATTATTATATTTCCACTTTTAATGCTTATATTTCTATGCTGATTTGATTTTTCCCCTTTGATTTGATGTCATCCTTTTAATTCAGTTGGTTTAATTTTCCAAAAAGAACATTTTGCATCAATTAATTAATATTTGTACCCCATTTTTTTCTCCAAATCCATTTACAACATTGTACCTTGCACCCATTTTATCCTTGCAACAATAATCCTGTGTGGAAGGTTAAGTGAAGAGAGAATCACTGGCCCAAGGTCAGCCAACAAACTTCCATAGAAAAGTGGGGATTTGACCCTGGATCTCACAGATACTAGATTAACACTCTAACCAGTAAACAATTCTGGTTATTACATCACATTTTAGGTCACCACTAGCAAAAGGCATGCATGATCTACCAGAAAGTGATCTTGCATGTCTTGTGTTCCTTTCATTTGGGCTAGTATAAGTGAGTTTACTGGTGCACTTTGCTTATTATCCTTTCATTTCTATAATGTGACTCTGCAGTTCATTATATTTTGTATGTAATCATTCTGTATAGCTCTCAGTGGTTTCTGACTGGTGCTAAAGTACATGTCTAGTTCTACAGAGCTGGTTATGGGAAGTATATAATTAGCTAGTTTATTGAAATATTCTCACGTTTTGGTGGTTAATCTTTCAGGTAATGAGTGAAAACAGTATGCCCCCTTTTTATGCTGACTTCTGTCTATGTAATCAGAACTGGGATAAAGTTTAATATGTAATTAAATATTTTGCTCTTTTAAAATTCTTGGAACACATCCACAGGACTATAGAAGCATATAATGGCAGTATAAGCTGTTTTAAAGTATTATTTAAAATATGCTGGAAAATATAGGCTCATTTATTTATTTATTTATTTATTTTATTGGATCTGTATCCTGCTCTCCCTGTGTCCAGACTTAGAGCAGTTAACATAATAATAAAAGCATTCTAAAACATAAATACAATAAATATAATAAAATACATAATTATGATAAAATACATTATATTATAAATTAACAATGTAATAGAAGATGGCGTAAAATTCAGGGGGGACTGGTGTATAATTTGTCTGGTCTAAAACAGGAGGGAGAAGAGGGTGGAGAGAGGAGGCCAATCAAAGATGAAATCCATTACTGTTCTCAACCATAGACCCAGGGAAACAGCTGTTTTACAGATCCTGCAGAACTGCATTAAGCACACCAGCAAAAGGAAAACTGGTTTCCACACTGAAAACCACTGCCTTTCCCCTAAGAGTTACAGATAGAAACCCAGTTTGTGAATTCAGATGGACTCCAGATGTCATTGATCATAACTGGATCCATTAAGAACCAGCTTATATGATCATATGATTGTGCCAGCTTCAGGTGTAATGTGTAATAGCTTTCTTGATCACTCTTCCTGCGTGCAGCATCCATCTACAGACAAGTTGCTTGTATGAAATGTCCTTGAGCTATGATGGCTTCAGAAGAGAACCTTTCCAGAGTTAGCAGTGGTTTGTTTTCAGTCTACAGGTGTTGCCCCTAAGGCTTGAGCCCCCACATTGAGTCCCATGTTGTTTGCACCCCAAGATCCTTTGGTCTTTAGATGCTGGAGATGTGAGGAAAATTCAGACAGTTTGATAGTAAAACAATGTATTACTCTTAAAGCTGGAAGTCTCCCTAGGTGCTCTCAAAAGAGTTGCCTGGTGGCCTGAATTCTCCAGGAGGACATTAATCAAGCCTCTTTTGTTTGCCCCTCCAAAGCGCATCACATCCATGACTATAAGTAATGTTCCAGGTTTGCTGGACAATAACCACTGCAAACTTACTTAGTAAATCAGTCATAAGCCCCAGAAGGACCACCAAGCAGCCTCCTGGCCTGTGTCAAACAGACCTTAACTCAGGTAATCCAGAACAAGAAATAAATTCCATGTAATATCTTTTATTAGGCCCAACTGAAATAACACAAAATATTGTGCAAGCTCAAAAGTTTTGGTTGTTCTCTTGCTTGGGGAGCAGAACATATTAATAGGGGCAGAATCTCTCCTGACACTCATATCACCAGTTCTCCCTTTCTCAGAATGGCCCCTTGAAAATCCAACTGGCTCCTAAGTTTTGCAAACATTGTTTCATCCATGGTTGTAGTGTTTGTGTTGCATCATAGTACTGGATCGTGAAAGAGCTCCAACAAGGGCAATAATAACAACTTCCAATCATGACTGAGTTAGCTGGTATCCAGTACACAGCAATTCTAATATAACTGGACACTTTTTAAACTAGACATTTTGACATTTAGCATTAATTAGGAGAAGAGAGGAAATTATTTGTGTTTGCTGCTGTTCTCAGGTTTATAATTGGCCGTGAAAAGCCAGGACAAGTTAGTGAGGTGGCTCAGTTGATTAGCCAGACTCTGGAACAAGAGCGTCGCCAGCGAGAACTCCTGGAACAACATTATGCACAATATGACGCAGATGATGATGAGGTAATGTGTTTTGTTAGCCTTCCTTCTACTGTAACTCATGCTGTAACTTCCCTTTCCATGTCTACTTGCATTTCACTCTCTGTGATGTTTTGTCTAATCATAGTGGGAAACAGTTGCTTTTGCAATTGAAACAAATCCCCCCCCCCATGTGTGAACATTATCACAGCCATGCTGTGCACATAAAAATGTATTTTAAATATGCAAGATTTGGGGGAGGGGTGTACCCTGGAGTCACAGAGAATAACTGCTTTCCTAAATAGCAACTAGGCATACATATTTTTCCTTATGTGTGTTCCTCAAGACATTCTTGTACTGTTCTAAAATCCTTATTAACAATCCTGTGAACTCTACTTGGATTTTAAAAAATTTCCAATCCTCACAGTTTCGGAAAGTGGTCGTCAAAATTGCTAAAGAATAAGAAACAAGGGAGCCCCAAGTTTCATGACTTTTAGAGGCTGAATCACATTCATTTGATACAGAAACTGTAGTTTTTCATGGTAAATGTTTTTTGTGAATGTATTTGATGTAGAAGCTATTTGTATTTACCATTCCAGAGAGCTTCTTAGTTCCCAACTCCTGTTTATATTATTTTGGTTGCCACTATGTACAACACATTTATATAGATATTTTCTACAACAAATTAACAAAGTCAAATTAATAAGTGATTTGTTTCCATTGTAAAAAGAATCTGACTCTGTTTTAGATTCATACATTCTAATTTTTCAAGGGCTGCCTAAGAATTTCACACTGGAGGGGAAAAAATTCAAGCCCTGTTCAGACAGTATTTTGTCTCTAAGGTTCTTCCTAGGATGATAGTGGAAACAGGACTGGACTTTCATGGTTCCTATCTCATTCCCCTTGCTATAGATAGAGAAAATGGAAAGAATTCTTGGTTATCTTGGTATCATCTTCCCAAAAGATTAGCAAAAAATTAACAGGAAATGAGGCTGAGGTTCCTTTCCAACATCATAACAGGTTTATTGTCAAGGAAAATGTATTGGCTGAACAGACCTTCAAGTGGCCTGTTTTCCACTATGTCGTTTGCCATTTTCTGTGTTCATGAAAATGATATGTAAATTATGTAAATTCCATGCAACTGAAATTGGCACATTATCTTTAGCTCTCAAAACCTGCAACTAACTCACATATATGTCTTAATACTAAAGGAGTTTCTTGCCTCTGGTCTAGAAAAAAAGAGAGAGAAAAGCAATATTTATGTCCTCAGCAGGAATAAAAACTTATAACTAGTACATTACCTGAATTAAAAATTACTTTGTATTCCATTAAAGATATTGGTCATGATGAGTGACATTTTTGGAACACTTTTGTTTCTTGTTGAAGATCATGTTGCCTCTATTAAGAGTGGGATTTGTTAATACACAGAGGCACTGTTTTCTCTCTAGGAAGAGGATTATTTTTATCTTCCTGTAATTAGTTTTGAATGTGTGGAAGGGAGCTGGGTACAACCATGATACATATTTTTTCTACTCCTACACACACATATATGGAACAACACATTTTATTTATATATGTGCGTGCGTGCGTCTGTGTGATGTTAGTTGTCAAGTTCTATGCTGAGGTCTATCCTCTTTCACATCTATGTGAATATGGACTAGCATGCAGTCCTTACTAAAACCCATGTACTGAAATCCTATTTGCCTACCTCTTCATTTTTCAGAATGTACATTTCAGTCATTGCTCAGCATATTGGTTTCTTATTTCCTTAAAACTTACAATGACTTTGTTGGATCAACTATTGTTGTATATATTTGACCCACTGGTCTAACTCAGATTGGTGTACTGAGCAGAATAGATTCTGGCGCAATAATGTTCTGTATGACTCTGGTCAGGCCTGATTCAGATGTAGGCATGCACTTATAAAGCCCCAAGCATTTAATTCCTGGCCAGAGGTACACCTCAACGTTTTAGGTTTGTGGTCTGTCTAGTATATGACACAAGTGATACTATTAGAGAATCTCTGCTTCCATTTTAATATTTTATTAAAACTATTTTAGTATTTAAAATTTAATTTATCTTTACAATTAAGATTATTTTAATATTTTATTAAAACATAACTATATTGTATTTTAACATTGTCTAACTTAACAGAAAATTATAGCACCATCCATTACGGCTGCATAGATAATTAAAGCTGAACAATTACCTGAGTCCATTAAAATATCTTACCCAAATATAAGAAGGAGCCCCTTCTGAGAAGAAGTGTTAGTTAGTTCAGCTTCCCATATCTATGTTTTACCCCGTGGGCCCAAGAAACAAAGCAGCAGTCTTTAGGTCTTTGTTTTGTCTATAATTATCCACTAGATGATTGTAAAGGGTAAGCAAAATACATGACATTATTGACCATAATATTATTGCACAGAAGAGCTGCTATTTAATGTTTGTTGTCGAATCTTTTAGAGTACTGAGAGAGAATTTCATGGAATCTTAGACAACTACAGTAAAAATAACAACTGTTACCTTAAACAGGTTTGTGAAGAAAATAATTTGTCTCTTGTCACTTGCTATACTATGTATTTAATACGATTGAATAAATTGCTTTTTGAGTCTGACTAATTTCTTAACTGCCACTAATGCTGCAGTCCCTCAGAGAGGCAAAAGATGATCCCATGTTGAGATATTTCCTGTGTTTTTCTGAGATTATTTGGGTTGGAGTTAACTACATTTGTTTAACCTAGAAGGTAGAAGGATGCTTGAGGGAATCCTGGAAATCTTTACACAGTTTCATTGAAGCAAGTTAGATGCTACTAGAGAATCCTGGGAAATGTTTTCATTGTTGTGAGCAGAAACAAATGGCTACTACCATACATCTCCTTTGAATCATCTTGCAAAGGAAACCATGTGATATGATGTCATCTTATTTACTGTTTTCTCATTCCCTCTGCAAAGGCAACTGAGTGAATTGGACTATGGATGAGGATTCCCTGAAAGTAAGGGCCTCACATCATACATTTTTGTTATTAGATGTTATCAGAGAGGACCAGTGGCAGCCATACCTCCTCTGATGCCTGGTGGGGTCTTTATTCGAACCTTGTTAAATGGAAGTCCTTCAGTGAAACTATGTATTGCTTTGCTTTTTCTAACCTGGTAGACAGCTGTAGACATTCTAGCCTCGCCATACTAAAACTTCTGAACTGATTTTTGTAGTAACCTCTGTGGGGTTTTAACAGGAGGTAGAATCCATGAAGTCTGATGAACAATTCTGCAAAGAAGATACTTCAAAGATGAGAGCAGACATGATGTTTTTCCAACTCTTCTTTGGCTGTTCTACCCTTCATGTTCTTGTGACATGGAAGTATCATAAATAGAGTTTCATCTACTTGCATAAGTTAGGCTAGACCTTGGCTAAATGGATACATTAAATGGACAGTGGTATGGGCAGAGAAGAATGACTTAGTAATTAAGGGGGGAAAGCAATTTTTGAGATCCCATTTCACCTCTGACAGTGGCTGATTCACACATTATAGAGTACAAATGCTGGGTCTGGGGTCTCCATCTTATGTAGGTCAGATGTGAGCTGTGGATTCCCCTCAATTCCTGCATGTACAATGGCCAATTTTGATTGAGGCTGTGGCATGCATGGAGAAGGGGCTTCATTGTCCCCCTCCCCCATGCTATGTTTTTAACCTGAAATAGTCTGCTGGGCATACTTCGACCCATAGAAAAACTTACATGCATCTTATGGAATATGGGGGCTTCTCCAATTGGCCAAACAGTGCCCACCCCCAGACTGTTTCTTTCTTTCTTTTTTTTGTAAAACTCTCTTAAAAAAGAGAGAATTTTATTCTTTTTATAAGAAACGGGAAGGGTAGACAGATGGAGAAAGAAAAAGATGGAGTGAAATATTTCCTGTTAGTGAGGGTTAGTTTAGGTTAATAACCAATACCAATTTTGGCATCTATCATGGTTAGAAGATCTTCTTTTTAACTATTGCAAAGTCCAAAGTCACTCTGTTAATACAGTTAGTAAAGTCCATTGGGGTTAGTAATTAAACAGCTCCTTCCAGATGTTACACGAACAGTCCTCAAAGTATCTTCTTTTTAAATCTCTTCCAGTTATGGATTGAGTCCATTTTAACTTTGAAGTCTTCCGTTCCATCACCACTTTCCCCTGGGCTGCTGTCTTCATCACTTGTCCCAGTTTTAAATACTGCATCTTCCTCCCTGCTGGCGTGTCTCTTCAGAAGTTTCTGTATTTTAAAGATGAAATCCTTCTTCTTTCTTTTCTCTTTTTCCTTAAACTTCTGGCCTTCAAGCTTCCAGGGCTCCATAAACTCTTCAGATGGAATTAGATCTCCAGTTTGTCGCTTGCTATGCTCAACATCCCCTTCTACTAGCAGAATATTCTCTTTTATAAAAGCGGAATAGGCTTTGGGAGCCTCATCCACCTCTTCTTTTAATTTTATCGCTTCACTGCCAGTTAGGGGTGCCAAGACATTTGTCAAGGTAAATCCGAGATCTTCTTTCTCTTCTTCTTTAACGCCCTGGAAACCTAGAATCAGATTCGATTTCTGTTCGATCTCCATCATCTTTCTAGTTGTTTCCGATATCTGTTTCTGTCGACTGATGAGAACACTATCCATTTTAAACAGAGTTTCGTTGATTTTCTGCAATTGTTCCAGCAGGGGGCACAGCATCTCCTTTTCCTGTTGATTGACAGCAAGCTCTTGGGGGGTTGTCTGGACCGGAAGTCCCTCCTCTCTTCTCTTCCGGTGTCTGCAGGACTTTTTCCATTATCGACATTTTGTTTTTTTGTTTACTTTTAAAAAGTTCGTGCCGCATCCCCCAGGAAGCTAAGATGATCGCAGTCTTCCATGCAACCCCAACGGTACTTTCACCAACACTTTTTTTCTCTCAGCCCCCTTCGCGCTCCCTTTGTAGATCTTGCTTCTCAAAGGGGGTGGGAACTCCTCCCTCCTCCCAACGCTTATACGCATGCAGGGGGCTCCGATTTACGCTTCAAAATAGATCTTCAACTCACGATTCGATGCTACTTCTTCTTTTTATTTTAAACCATAGCGCTGTCTTCACTCCTGGACAGACTGTTTCATATTGGGAAAATGAGGTGTGTGTGAGGCTGAAGCTCCTTGTTCATGCATGTTACCGTCTCAATCAAAGTTGGGCACCGCACTTGCAGATGTTGAGAAAAACCTGCAAGTCATATCTGATCCCTCACTGAAGGCTAGAAGCCTGCTTTTCAGATTGCAGAGACAGTTTCTCTAGGAGCAGTCAATATGGTGGTGCATACCACTGTTCTGGGACAACTCCACTGAGGAGGAGAGGAAATGTCCGTGTATGCATGAGCAGGGCAGTAAGTTCTTTCTCTCTTCAGCATGAAAAGAGTAAGTTGGGCACTTAACTAACTAGCCAAAGTGAAGGATAAAAGAAGTCTCCTTAGTTATAGTCAGGGACCCTGACTCAGGGTCCAATCTAGGGGCTGCTACAGATGAGATTCATTATTTTAAAGGGCAGTGCAGGAACTGGTTCTCTGCCTAATAAAGTTGTTTTGAAGAGAAATTAGGGTAACCTTGGAGGGAGGATGGGGCACGCATCACAAAATGTGACAAGTAATAAAAGCCATGTGATCATGTCTTTTCTCTCCGAGCTGTTCAGAAAAAGGACACAGTACATATTTTTTTTTAAAAAATCTTGTTTTCTTAGCTATTCATCTTCTGACGTACTTCTAGGATTCAGAAACTGCACCTCCATGGCATATTTCTGTAAAAGATTCTACCCCTTGTTATCTGCTCCTCTCTCTTTGTTTAACTTACTCATTTTACTTGCAGTGTAGATTGGTTTTGTAAATTTTGTAAATTGTAATACAGTAATGCTGTATCTGTCACTGATGAAAGTAGATGCCATAAATGCTTTAATTCTCTGCTACTAAGACAGGGGAATATGCAACAGATGAAGATGATGATGATATGGGACCCATCCTTCCAGGAGGTGATATGGCAATTGAAGTGTTTGAGCTTCCCGAAAACGATGACATGTTTTCCCCGACAGAACTGGACACCAGCAAATTGGCTCACAAATTCAAAGAGGTGAGCCTGGAGAGTTTGGCACTGATATTCAGACGGTATTGATTCAACGTCATCTCGTTTGTTCAGTGATCTGGGCTTCTGTCTCTGAATGACTTGAATTGATTTCCCACTGGCTTGTAAAATCAATGTATGCAAATAGCATGAACTAAGTGAGACAAATTTTGCCAGGTCTTTTAAACATTCATTACAGGAATGGGTCATGATGTACTGCTGTTTTGACAGTGATTCACAAACATGCTAATGCTATTTATTAAAGCAAAAGCTGCTTTTTCAAATCCACTTTCTGAGGTGGCTATGTTGTTTTTGGTGAAATTCCTTCTGAGTAAGTGGTTAAGGGCTTGGTGCCAAAGAATCAACTACAATTTTATCCAGCTTTTCTTCCCTGTTAAACTGGCTGGCAACTATTCAGCTATCCTTTTCCACTGTGCTTTTAACCCAGAATCCCAGGATGTAAATATTGCCTTTAAAATACCTGTGTATATAATCTCCACTTCTAAATTCAGATTAAACATCTTGGGCTTTATTTTATACCCTAAAAATGACACCTCTGCAAGTGAATATTGCAGTACAGTGTACTTGACCGTATTGTTTTAAGAACAATCATTGTCTGGAAAAAAGAAGCATGTCATTAGTTTGGGCCAGATGGCTTTAGATTCCAAAATAGGTCATGATTGGAAGGTGCTGTTAGTTCCTCAGTGAAGTCAAATGGAAGATATGTCTGGGATAACTAATGCATCTCCTTTATCTTGGGTCAGAGCTAGATGTGGTGGGGCAACCATGTATATTTATTCACACATGTACCTCATTAACATACAAAGCAAGGAGTGCAGGGATCTATTTTTCACATGAAATTGTGAGTGAAAGGAGCTGTATCTTCTCCATCCCTGCCTTACCTTGCTGTGCTTTGTGGCTTGAAGCACCTATCTGCAACTGAGCTCTGATACTGGAAGGAAGGCCAGCTGAGAAAAAGAGTGTGAAACTCAGCAAGGTAAGATGGGGAGGGGGACTCCAGCAATCCCCAGACCATTTAACCTGTAACTTATTTCTTCTCATGTAAAACAAATTCCCTTTCACTGTGTGTAAATGGGGAAGGCAGAAACGTGAATGAATAGTGAGTGTCACTTCACACAAGACACACTTGCAAAAAATGAGCCTTTCTGCACTCCCAGTGTTCATTGTCATCTGTGATAAGCACACTCTTGTGCCTGTTTTTCTATATGTACAAAATATAAGTGTATGTGTCAAAACACCCTCCCTCTCACATGAAAGTGTCTGTGCATGTTATACAGAGTTTGCTGTGTGGAACAGTCTTCAGTAACAGAATTTTGGTAGTTATGTCTGCTTCCACAAAACAGCAATAGTTTGGTATTGGTAATTGTTCCCATATGGGCTGTAGAGAATAGGTGGAAAGATGTCTTTTTTTTTTAAGGCAACTGAATCAAACTTTGGGAGCTCCAGAATGTTGAGAACCCAACCATTGCCTGGCAAGACAAAATAGTGAAGTGGTTAGAGTTTTGGCCTAAGATCTAGGAGACAGAGGTCTGAATCCCCACTCTGCAATGGGAGCTTGCTGGATATAAATAAATAAATGAATAAATAAGGCTCTCAAGGGGCTCTTTTCTATCAAGCCTGTCTGGTAACACCTAAGATGGTTTTTCTCCACATCCCCCCCCCCCGGATGCTTGGGAGCAGGTGCAATAAGTGGCTAAGGAGGGGGTGTTGTTCGTTGATATGGTGCTGCCTTTTCCATGTTCATCTTTTTCCTTTGCTCTGGTAACCTTGCAGGCCATAATATTTTATTGTCTTCTGACTGAGAAGGCAGCTGCACCTGATCTGATCCCTACTATTCTAGAAATTGCCCTGAAGCCAATAGAATAGTCATTTCTTTTTCCTTTGCCTCTGAGAGCAAAGCAAAGGAGCTTAAAATCCTTTTGGCCCTTCTACCTAGCATTATGGCTATAACAGTAGAATGGCTTGACTGGCACAGAAGGTGTGCAAAGCATTCTTGGGGTCTTCAGATTTATTGATTGAGTACTGTCTTTTACCTTAATTCAGTTAGCAACATAGACACGCACACACACAGTATGTTGTGAAACAACTTTGTGATTTTTTTAAAAAAGCCTTTTCAATGTCAGAGGATTCTTTTTGATATGCAGGCAGACAGCCTTGTTGAAGCTTGTAGTCTGGTGGAGTCTGTTGTGTTGTTATTGGCTACAGTGGTCCTTGTTTGTGTCCTGTATTTGTAATAGATAACCCTGTATGAACACAGTAAAACACTGTCTGTTCCTGAGTCAGATTGTAAATTACAAAACTATTTTGGGTATATGATTATTGTTATGTTACTTGCTGAACATACTAAATAAGGTTCACTTGAATAGCTCTCCTTATATATAATTGAGTAGTGGGGTGGCACTTTCTGAACATTCCACACGCCTCTAAATCAATTGACTCCAAGATTTGTCACTCAGAAGCTGTCCCTGTCCTCAGGCGGTGTTGCCTGAGTTCCGCCCACAGAGGCGGCGCCCACCAAAACGTTCCTCAGAAGACGGTTGCTTCGCTCCAGTGAACACAGCTACTGTCTTCGCTCTCCTCGCCAGATGACGATTGATTCCCTCAGGGAACAAAACCCACCGTCTTTAGCCTCCAAGCCAAGTTTGCTGAGGCAACACTTGCCAGAATGGAAAAAAATCTGCCAAGTAAACAGCTGTCAGCGTGGCGGAGGCGGGGGGGACCAGACCAAGTTATCACAAAAAGCCAATGGATATACACACAAGCAGAGATAGAGGATGGGACCAGACACACAGAAAACAGGAAGCCAAAAACCCGAAGCTTGCTGCAAAGCAGAAATACAGACAGAGTCACAGACAGATCTACATAGGTACACACAAACAGGAGGAGTGCAGAAACAACTGGCTGAAGTGGAGAATGTTCAGAAAGTACCCCACTACTCAATGATATATAAGGTGAGATACTGCTAATATGTACTTAACCTGCTTCCAGATGATGCATTCGTTACACATCACATCTTTCTAGAGCTCATTATATTGCTTTTACAACGGGCTTTACTGCTAGTGAGCTGCGGTGGCTCAAGTGGTTAAGATGCTGAACTGCAGGCTGTGGAAGGTCAGTAGTTCAGCAGTTCAAGACCCGAGAGTGCCGCGTGACGGAGTGAGCTCCCGTCTCTAGTTCCAGCTCCTGCTAACCTAGCAGTTCGAAAGCAAAAAATTGCAAGTAGATAAATAGGTACCACTTTCGTGGGAAGGTAACAGCGTTCTGTGCACCTTGGTGTTTAGTCATGCCGGCCACATGACCACGGAAATGTCTTCGGACAGCGCTGGCTCTTCGGCTTTGAAACGGAGATGAGCACCGCAACCCTAGAGTCGGATTCGACTGGCTTTCGAGCAAGGGAACCTTTACCTTTACTTTACCTTACTGCTAGTAAAATTATTTTTCAGGTACAATCGGAAGGAGGATAGAAACTGTTTATGTGCCACAGTTTATCACCTCGCTCCATCTGTTGCACCGCGCTGCTGCATACTATCTACTTGGACCATTTACACTAGTGTGATGGAATGGAGATCTGAGATTTGGTGTCATGTGTTGAAAATCACCACAGGTGCAGGATCCATTCTTGTACAGTGGTTGATCAGAAGCGTAGTGACAGACTGTAATGGCGTAGATTTCATAAAACCACCATCCTGTTCCTTTGTGTGAATGAAGTCTTGAAATATCAAGATTCAGAGAGAGGCTTTGTTTGGTTTAAAATCATAGATTGAACAATAGGCCCTGGTTCAGACATTATGTAAAACCATGTATTCATTAAACTAACCTTGGTTAGTGTGGTCATATGAATACAGGCTGCTCTGCTAACTATAATTTAGCTGGGGTCCATCAAACCAGGATCTGAAGCCAAGGTTGAATGTTGATTTATTGGCCACAGTTAGTCATAACTAACTGTGTTTTCAAGTAATATACAAACACAAGTATTTTGAAACAAAGTGTGAGTCCACTGGCACTGTCACGACCACTCTTTTTTAATTTGTGGGTAGATATTGTGTGTTTTTAAATTTCTTGTTATTTCTTTCTCTCACTCAAGGTTTCAGGATGTTTAACAACTGTTCTTCAGTAAATAAAAGTGTATGTTAATAGCTTTTGACCGAGGTGTCACACCATTTCTCCTCACAATCATTCCTCTCTTTTAAACTCCTCCTTTCACATCAGAAAGTACTTTGAGCAGTCTTTATTTTATTTTGCTCAGTTTAATCTTTCCCTTTTTAACTCAGGTTTTTGTCAGCTTCTTTCTCTCACACTCTTATAATACTTTGATAATATTAGGAGTTGACTCTCTCTAGTCTCTAATATGGCCTCTATAAGTGTTCTACGTTCCTCTTTAGAATCTTAAATGCTTTTCACAGCAGTATATGGGATTCTAATTAGAAGACTACTTTTTCTAGTCACCATAGACCACAGCTGACTGTTTACTGCTGACGGCCTGATAACTTCTGCCTTCTGTCTCTCTACACACACAGTTCTTGGCTCTGCCCATACCCTCTCAATCACCAACCAATCACCTCACTGGTTCAATCCCCCTCTTTCACCCCCCTTGTGCTTCTGCAACTTACCAAACTTTTAAAGAAACACACACTTAAAACTTGAAATCATTACAGGCAATTTAAGATCAACAAAGGTGCCAGTGGACTCAAACTTTGTTCTGTTGCTTCAGACTAACATGGCTGAATCTACAAGCATTTTGGCTGAGTCCTGGTGTCAGTCCTTGTATATTTCCTGGCTACAGAAATGCCTGCCCTGAGCAAAAATGATTAAACTAGCATGAGTCAAAGTGAACCAGGATTTGAATAACTGTCTGAATCCTGGTTTCACAAAGTAATCGATAAGCCCTAGCGTGGCATTGTGTCTGAACTGAGCCTTAAATCTGGAGCCTTAGGCTGGAAGAATGGTTTGGGGTTATTGATTCTTTGGTGTTTTTTTAAAGGTAGCTTTTGTCCTCAAATCTGTCCCTGCTAAAAGCGTAGGTTGAGTTTATGATTGCAGCAGGTGGGAATGTCATCTCCTCTGTGGTATTAGAGTCTTGTAATCGCCTCATCTCTGAGTTAGCTGCCCTCTGTGACAAGCTTGCTTAATCCACGCAATGAGGCTTTCTAAGACTGCTTGTGCACTGTGGGACGTTCACATCCAGGCTAGCCACCACACTGACAGTAACAACTGGTGTTTCTTCTTTGTCCTCCAAGAAATTTTGAGTTGCCTGGGCAGATGGGATATATACTGATCTGATATTCCGAGTGGCCAGCCAGCAATGCTTTCTTTAATTAACTTGAATAGACTGAGTCATTTTCCAAGCTAGATATTTTAATTTACAGTCTACTGCACTGCAGCACTTCTGTGGGCCTTCTGCTGTGTGCTACAGGATTCAAGTGGCAGCGCAGAAGTCTCTTCTAAAAACATTGGAGCCTTTGCACTTGCAGCTCACTTAATTTGCTTTGTGGTTTCAATTTTCAGTTGCAAATCAAACATGCAGTCACCGAAGCTGAGATTCAGAAGCTGAAGACAAAGGTAAGAACCGTTGCTGGGTTCTAAATGGCGATTTATTTTCAGCTGATGTAGGCTGCGCATCCAACAGGAGGCAGAGGGAAAAGTAAGTCTTACCGAGAAATCACAATGAGGAAGAGGTGACATGGCTCCAGTGAGCTTGTTTTGGTGCAGTTTTATCCAAGCCTCAGTGGGATCAGGGAGATTAAAACTGCAAGGAAATAGCTGCAGTTACATATTGCATTTTTACTCCTTTTGCAAGTCATTAGACTGCAAACATCTTTGGAAGGAAATAGTAAAGCATTTGTTTCTCCCATCTGGGAGAGATTGCTGCTTGCTGACTTTGTTCTGGGAAGCATGAGGTTTTATTATCCTTTTTTCACAAGGGGGGGATGAGACAGTTAACTCAGGACTGATACTTAGAAATGCTGCTGTATTGCTTTAGTAAATACAGTTGTGTTTATTATATTAATGAGTCTAGAATCTTGAGGAGGCACTCATGTTGTTATGCATTGATAATACAGTGTTTGAAAATTAAATCGTTTGACCTTTACTTACTTTGAATTCAGAGGATTTCTTTTTCAGTTTTTAGAAAGTTTTAAGTGCAACTGTTTTGGAGCTGAAAATGCAAAGCAGAATGTTTATTTTTCTAAAAATGTTTATTTTTCTAAAGAAATTAATCTGAAGTATAATTTATTTTTTCTGTTAAAATTTTTTCCTCCTTTAAAAACCTAAACCTTTTTCTCCCTGTCAGATTAATAAAAATGAACGTGGGTGGACTTCTGTAGCCACTTCAAATCTCTTCTAGTGATCTGGCATGTGGCTAACAATTAGGGTTGTCAGGTCCCCCTGGCCACTGGCAGTTAATTGGGAGGGTAGGCTTGCCAGATCCAAGCTGAGAAACTCCAGGAGATTTGAGGAAGGAGACTGGGGAGGACAGAATGATGCTCTAGTGCTCTAAATCACCATTTCCTGTGTGTTAGTAATGCATGCTTAATAACAGCAATAACAACGGGCTTCTGTTGTGGACCTATAGTATTTCTAGCCAGCTTTGAATTTAAAAAGCCTCTTCATTGCTCTATCTAGCTACAAGCTGCTGAGAATGAGAAAGTGAGGTGGGAGCTGGAGAAGAATCAGCTTCAGCAGAACATTGAGGAGAATAAGGACAGGATGATGAAACTCGAGAGCTACTGGATTGAGGCGCAGACCCTGTGTCACACTGTCAATGAACACCTGAAGGAGACTCAGAGCCAGTACCAGGCCCTGGAGAAGAAATACAACAAAGCCAAGAAACTGATTAAGGACTTCCAGCAAAAGTAAGTACCAGCCCATGAGCATACAGCTCATACATCTTCACACGTTACAGAGTATACGGGTTTGGTCTGGGGTTCCTGTGTTGCGTCACATGCCACACAATCACATGTGAATTGTAATTTCTCCTCCGTTCCTATATGTGCTGTGCCTAATTAGAATCAGCATGAGGAGCACATGATTTCAGCCTTCCACCCTGCACCATTTTCCTGGCCTGAAACAGTCTGGGGAGGATTTCCCCAAATACTGCCCCCTTGGGGTTTTCAGATTGGAAAAATAGTGCCAGGAAGGAAGCCCCTTCTCCACATGTTCCTGATCCTAATCAGGCACCACAAAACACATACGGGAACTGAGAAGAATCCACAAATTTCATGTGCTTGGTTATGTTTGACACAGGGTGGTGACCCCAGCCAGTGTACTGCCTTCCTTCTCTTCATTGTCCTTCTGTTGGGGACTGAGTCAACTGCTGTGAGCTATGTCTCTGTTAGACAATTGGCTGTGGAATGCTTTCATTCTCAGGAGTTGTAAGAGGCATTGGTAGTGACTGAGTGGCAAAAAAATGCTTCCCTTCCGTGCTTACTCTCCCTTTCCTTCACCACCTCTTCCTTCTGCTTTTGGGAGTAAAAGCTTCTGGCAGCTGAGCACATGAGAACAAGGCAGTCCATCTTAAGCAACCAGTGGAATGGCCAGTGACTGTTTTGGATTCACTTTTATGCTACAGGCATACATGCATTAAAATAGATCTCAGAGTGCATTCATGGCGATATGTCTCTTCTTCATGTACTTGTTTATGCAGCCTAAGTACATTGTGTGCCAGGGCATGCTCAAGTATGACAGTGACTCTTGGAAGATTATGCTGTCACATTAGACACATCCAGTACTATATGCCTATCAGAGCAAGGAGGTCCTGTTCTGCATTGATCCACCTCTCTCTCTTGATAGTTGTGGGAGCTGATAAAGTGGAGGAGGGTTTTTCAGTGCATGGAAGTGAAATGTGTTTTCAGTTTTTATCCAGGAAAAACAGCACTCCCAGCTATCAAGTAGTTGGAAAATACTGAGTATATAAATCATATAGAGTCTTCTCTTTTGAAATATGGTGCAAAGGCCTGTAATGTAAAGGCCTGTGCTACTATCAGACTACCAAGCTATTTATGAAGAGTGTTGCTCAGGAGTTTTTGAAGGAAAATACAAGAATATTCCTTTCATAGAAAGGCTTTGTACATGCCCATTAAGGGAGGTTGAGACTACAGAGCACATGTTTTTTTTTAATATGCCCATATTATAAGATGGCACGTAATACGATCATCACACCATTGATTGAAGAAATTCTGGGCTTTTCTTGAAAAGTTAGACTCAAGTTTCTTCTATCTGATAGAAAACACAAGATCACTTACCAAGTAGTCAGTTTCTATATGGCGATACTCAGATTACAGAAATCTTATGGTAGTTAGGTAGTTACGGCAGTTAGACGTTAGATTAAATTTTAATCTGCTTTTAATGTTTTATTGATGTGTTTTAAAATTCTGGAATATTGTAAAGATGTACTTCTTTTTTTGAATGACTGGTCCAAGGACTGTAACCATAAACTGAATAGCTCTGGAGTTCTACATGATAGAGAACGGTCATTTCAACCTTGGAAGAGGGGAGGGATGTAAATTCAGTGATTTGGAGGTGGAGTGAATGGCACCAGTGCATAGAGCTTCTAAGGTGTATATTAGCATGTTTGCTTAGGATGATGCATAAAAGCAAATCACTAAAGCAGAAAAGCCGGATTCAAGTCCAGTAGCACCTTCATCATATACAATGGGAGCTTTGACTCTCAGAATTTTATACCTGAAAATCGTGTTCTCTCAAGATGCTACTGGACTTGGATCTAGCTGTTCTACTATAGGCCAACACAGCTACCCTCTGAAACTCACCAAAGCAGGTTTACTTATATCTCTCCAAATACCTAAATCTGTATCTTAAAAATTAAAATTAGCAGCAGTAAAAATATTTAATGCCCAGCACACCGGCTTATCCTGGCTAAGTTAACTGTGAAGCACCTACACAATCTCCATAATACGGCTGAGTTCAGACTGGCAATTTGCCCCAGTAGAGCCCCGTTTCAGCAACGTTTTAAAACCGCATTAAAGGGGCATTCACACAGGCACATCTGCCTGGGGTTCTGCACCCATCAGCAACCTGCACTGTCCTGCTTTGCTCCCGGGATGAAAACATACCTCTTTAAAGGGGTAGCAAATCCCGGAGAGCGTGTTTATCCCGCGGCATTCCACTTCCCGGCCATGTGAATGCTCGGCAGATAAGCCCGGAGCAAGCCGCATTGGGGCAGACTGCAGCAGTGGTTTGATTGGCCGTGCTCTGTTCCACTGCCCAATGCGGTGCCGGCGCAACAGGATGCCCCCCAATTGGCCAGATTCGCTTGTGCACATGGGCACCCATATGCGCATCGCCGATTTACCGGGGGGAAGCCACTGACAGTGGTGTCTCTGCGCCAGCCATCTGAACACTCCCGCGTGCCTCCTCCTGGTACGCTCCTGCAGCAGTCCGGGCTGTGTGAACGGGAAACCCCGGAACAATTTGTTCTGGGGCTTTTTTGCCATGACTGGCTCCCACTTCAAATTGCCAGTCTGAACTCAGCCTGAATTTTGATAATGAGTATTTATTTAGTTTCACCATTTCAGTTGTGGCAGTTCACAGGTTTTTATAAAACGAACAAGAAAATGTTCCTATAAATCTATTTTACAGTGTAGTCTCAACATTTTAATTTTAATGTAAAAGCATCCACTTCGTACTTTCCTCTTTCCTGCTGCCGCATATGCATTATTATCAGATTAGTGTAAGCTCTCCTATCAACACAGCAAGCTTTCTCCTCACTTGTTATTATAGTCTACTGTAAGAGCAAACTGTTTTAAATTCTGTTTTAAAATAAAGATTTTGTTCTAACCAGAAATGGTGTTTTTTTCCCCTCCCTTAAGAGAACTTGAGTTTATCAAGCGACAGGAAGTTGAAAGAAAGAAGATAGAAGATTTGGAAAAAGCTCATTTTGTGGAAGTTCAAGGTTTACAAGCTCGCGTAAGTAATTTTGGATATGTTGTGTGACTTTATTTCTGTAGCCAACTGCCTTGATACACAATATAAATATTTTAAACAAGCAATGTTGCTGTAAAGAGGAGCTGTTTGAGTCCCTTAAGAGCTTTGATTCATATTAAGGGAAGCTTCTTCTCAATGATAGTTGATGTCTCTTGCTCAGGTCTCTTGGCAACTACTTGAGTGGGGGGGGTTTTAGGGTTCATAGCACCTCCTAGAGAGACCTAGCAGCCACAGCAGCAGAAACTGTCCAAAGTCTGTTCTTGGCTCTCTCCAGTTCTCAGGCAGCTCTGCAGACACAAAAAGTAGCTGTTCAAGGTCACTGCAACTTCAACTTCCTTTTTAAAAAGTTTTTTTATTGTAATTCCTTATGTCTTAACTATCTGATATCATTTTTAGATTGTCTACTGCACAAAGATTATCTCTGTATCAGGCAGGGGGTAACATGCAGCATCCCTTAGTGATTAGCATATAGATGGTACAGTTAGCAGGCACATGACACAGCAATCTTACGGAAGCTAAGCAGTACCTGGAAAGGAGATTTTCTGCAAATCTAGATATAACATGTTAAGTTCCTTGATGGAAGAAGAGAGGGTACAAATGTAATAATTAATTCAGTGCATTTGTATTCTTTACCCCGGGGAGGATGGGGTAAAAGTGAAATTAATAAATACATAATAAATAAATAAAAATTAGACAATATGTGAAATGAGAGTCAGGTTGGCGGTCCTCCAGGGCTCACTTCAAAAATGGAAGGGATCAGCTCCCTTCCACCCTGTGCCGCTTTCAGCAGAAAAAAAATGGCCATGGGGGTGTTTGTCCTGCTGCAAGTTTCACATGTCTGCCCAAATGTCCTGGGCAGGTATGTATCAGATTTTACACATTGTGTTAGGAAACCCTTAGTAACTCTGTCCATTCACTAGGGTGGGAATAGGGGAAAATGGTTGCTGCTGCTGCTGCTTCGCTAATATTGAAATGTGTTACTCCTAGATCAGAGAACTGGAAACAGAGGTATTCAGGTTACTGAAGCAAAATGGGAGCCAAGTTAACAATAACAACAACATTTTTGAAAGGCAAACATCTGTTGGAGAAGTCTCAAGAGGAGATGGAACAGAAACCATGGATGCAAAGCAAGTGTCTGGCTTGGATACCATAAATCAAGGTTTGTCTGAAGCAGATGATAAGCTTGGTAATGCTGCTGTTTTTCTGTGATACAGTCATAGTGATGTTATAGTTTTAAATAACTATGGTATATGATATGGTGACCAGTTTAAAATACATATCATCTACTAAACCTAATAAACAGTTATCACCTAACTGTAATACCTGTAAGGTGTGTACAAGTATCTGTGTTCCACTCCATCCCAGTCCAATTCCATTCAGTGTTTACATGATGCTAATAAAAATGTGAGATCTCTTGTGCTTCCTGTATCTGTTTTTGTTTACCCAGTGTATCAAGGGACCCAAATGGTTGCCTCTGTGTCAAAAAAATAAACTAATAACTTACATGAACACAGAATGTGTATGCATGTGCATTTATGTATACACAGAGTCTGCACATGCTGGGTGTCATAATCTGGGTGAGCGGAAGGATAAATCATTTGGAAGGGCTCAGGCAGGCTGATTTCTCCCTAATCCCACTTTTCCTGTTGAAATGACTCTGAGTGGTCAACATTCCTTCTCTCTTGGAAGATATTTAGTCCTTATCAGGCTCCTCATTTTTTCCCTTTTTGGTTAATTTACAAAAGACATATTTTTCTTTGTACTTGGAGAATCTCCCAAATAGGGAAGGAGCCCTCACTTATCTGTTGGTGGCCCTGTTATGCAGCTTTCATCAGCCATGCAGGACCCATCTAGTTTTCTGGTACATATAGGCTTGGATCCTCAGCAGTGCACTTGACTCTAGCCAAGCAGATTCCCTGCCCCCAGGACATTCTGTGCCCCCGAAACAGTGCTCCCATGGGTCAGAGGAACAGTTTGGGGGAACAAATTGATAGTCTGAAATAGGAGAGGGGAATCTGCAAAAATCACCCTTCCTCCTCCTGTAAATGGAAAAGTTATTCTGTCAGGGAGGGCTCCGTGCCATAGTAATATTCAGGCAATAGATGTGTTTGGGCTGAACTGAACCCAGTAGTGGCAGAATCTGTGTTGATAAACCCAGGTCAGCTACAGTCATGTAGAAAGTGTCTGCGTATGGGGTATGTGTGTACCTCTGAAGCCTTATGCATGCAGAGGGATACTCTGTTGGTCTCAATCATATATTCACCTGTGTGGTCCTTATCGATTTGCTGATTTGTCTATGGGAAGATCAGTCTCATGATTTTGTGCATCAGTCTAACATAATAAGGTAGCTTCTCACCTTGTGAATTCCAGATAAGAAACTGGCTTTCTGACCAACTGCAGTTTGACCAGGGTCGCATTCACATGGGCAATTTGATCCGTTGTTCTTGCTGTTCCCTTATGGATTTAAAGTGCATGATCAGACAGCAACATCTGTCTGTTATGCCCCAGTCATCTGAGTTCCATTCCCCCCTCCACTTGCCCCGTGTTTCTTTGATACCTGAGAAAATCTGGTCTGTTGGTCTGAGCCGCTTCCAAAATGGATTTCCTGTTGTCTAGTCACTCTGTTGCGCACCCAGGCCACCAGGCAGGTCTCACTGATCTCTTGTTTTCCAGCCACCGCCCCCCCCGTTAGCAAGGATCTCTTGACTGTATATATGCACCTCCCCCCCCCCGGGGGCTGCTCAAAACCTTGTTTTCTTTTGAAAAACTCTCAAAGATACCCCTGTTCTGCAGCTTTTTAATTTTATTTGGAGAAGGGGTAAATTGAAAAGTTTAGAGGAAGGACGGCAGTGAACTCCATATCTCAGCATTCTCCACAAGCGCTTGTTCGCATGCTCAGAGGGAAAACTTTTTAAAGTAATGGCTGACATCCCCATGAACTACATATCCCAAAAGGCTCATCCCTGCTTGTGGGTATGCTCCTAGGACAAACTTTTTAAAAAAAATGGCCGATGGGTTGACTCCATGCTTGGTGCTGTCTGAACATTCCACAGCCAGTAAAATTGCTTTGAAGAGTGCTAAAAGGGGTGAGTCTGGTCAGGATTCTCTGTAACAAAACAAGCTGGCTGTATTAGAGACGGGACAACAGCGGATTGAAATGCCCATGTGATCGTGACCCAGAACTACATATTTTATAGGAATTTCATTTAGAAATATTTTTCAAGATACAAACTTTTGAGGACTGGAAATAATAGCCCATCATCTAACAGTCAACCTGTGCATGTTTGCAGAAGGAGCAGTAAAGGGGGGAGATCGTGATGATGTTTTTGGTAAGTTCTTCTCTAGAGATGAGTGTTTTGATGTTCAGTGTGTGTAGAAGTTCATCGTGATAGTCAACTGGTACAGTGAGTCTCCTGTCTGTTGTGGAACTCAGTGGCCCTGATACTGATCATGCATGTTCTTAGCTTCTTTAATATATTTTGTTTTGTTATATGAATTAAAGGCTATAGAAAAGAAAACGGGGAATATTAAAAAATTAAAAAGTAATTATTCATCAGTAATTATTACATTTTATCTTTGTTGAGGACACAGTTCTGATATTTTATTGCAAGAAATAGTATACATTTACAGTGACCATAATTTCTCTCATGCATGTTCTTAGCTTAAAATACCTGATATTCTGTGGCTGAGCACAGGACTATGAAGACTCATACTAGCAAATGTTATCTCTGCATAAGGCTAAACTTGCATCTGGAAAGAGCAAACCTAGCCACTATCACATATGCCTTGGTAATATCCAGTGTGGACTGCTGTAATGCACTTTACATGGGGCTGCCCTGGAAGATAATCCAGAAACTTCAAAATGCAGCAGCTTGGTTGTTGGCTGGTATCTGCTTCAAAAAACAGATAAAGCCAGTAGTTTTCCCGTTATGCTAGTTGTTCTGGGCCTGATTCAGTCTGCTGGTTTTGACCTTTAAAATACTTTAACAGCTTCACAGAAAGTACCTGATTTCAGGTTTTGCAGGTCTTGGAGTCAACCAGCAAGACATTCTTGCAGAAATGTGTGTTAATATGAGGTTTGTTTGGTAGGGACTCAAGGAGATGCATTCCCAGCTACTATCCCCAAGATGTGTGATTGGCATCCCCTTAACAGTCCTTAAAGTCAAGAGGATTTTAGTCTGAAAGGTCTTGAATGACATTATTTGCCTGAGATCTGAACATTGTTTTTTGTTGTTGTTCTTACCTTGTTTCTTATTGCCTTTTGGTGGCAGTGTGTCATCATTAGCTACCTCGAATGCTTTTTGTGAATTAGAAAGCTAGCATATAAACTAACAAAAAAAAGAATATCTGAGTTTTGAGACATTAATGTAAATCAGGTATATGTATTCCATAGTGTAACATGGTGAAAATTTTTAACAAGTGGCAGTCATCAGTAGTCTACTGGCTACTGTAGTCATCCCCCTGTAGGATTCTGAAAGCTCTTGAGGACTTAATTTGCCATCCCGCCCTCCGTGTTGTTTCTTTTAATTGACATTCATAGGATTGCCAACTCCAGGTTGGGACATTCCTGGAGATTTGGGGATAGAGTCTAGAGAGGGTGAGATTTGGGGAGGGACCTCCATGGGGTTGTCATGCCATAAATCCCACCCTCTGAAGCTGTTATTTCTCCAAAGGAACTGATCCGTGCATTCTGGAGATCAGTTGTAATTCTGGGGGATTCTCAAGCCCCACCTGGAGGTTGGTAACCCTAGACATTCAGCTACTCTCAACATTCCAACCCTTCTGGAGCATATTTACTCCTCATCAGGATATACTTTAGGGTGTTTTTCCATTCAGTTAATTTATTTGTATTTTCCTGCATACCTAGAGAGTCCCTGAGTATTTGGGGACCCCTGCCTTGCTGGTAGGTGGCCTGCTTTTATAATCTGCCCAGTATTTAGCCAGATTGATATAACAATTCTTTTCTTAGCTCCATGGCAACCCTGTGTGGGCCTCCTGAGTCATGAGACCATCCAGGGGAAAAGCAGCTATTTCAAGGGCTTTTCATTCTCTGTTCCACAGAAAATATTAATTTGAATAAGATTTGTGTTAAAAATTGTTTCAGGGGGCAACTATGTTGGTCTGCAGTAGAACAGATTCAAGTCCAATAGCACCTTAGAGACCAAGAAAAGTTAGAGGGCATGAGCTTTCAAGAATCAGAGCTCCCTTCATCAGTTAGTAAGACCACCAGGTGTCTGACGAAGGGAGCTTTGATTCTTGAAAGCTCATGCCCTGAAACGTTTGTTGGTCTCTAAGGTGTTACTAGACTTGAATCTAACGGTGTTAAAATTCCATCTTTATTGAGCTGTTCAGAGTACTGATAATAGCTATTCTTTCCTAAGTATCAGCAATCTGAAAAAATATTCTCATGGAGTATGACTTTTTTGCCATTGTTGCAGCCAATTTATGATGACTGTGTAGGGTTTTCAAGGCAAGAGACTTTCAGAGGTGATTTGCCACTGCCTGGCTCTACATACCGACCCTGGTATTCCTTGGTGGTCTCCCATCCAAATACTAACCAGGGTTGAAACGCCTTAGCTTCCAAGATCTGACGAGATCGGTCTAGCCTGGGCTATCCAGGTTAAGGCATGATTTCTGTGTTCCACAGGATTAGGGATTTTGTAGTCATGCAGAATTTTTTTTTACATATATTGCAGAATTCTGTTGCAGTTCCAGATGGATCAAAGGCTGGTTCTCTTTTTACACCTAACTTTCAAGGGAAATCCCTCCTTTTTGACCTATGGGCCAATTATAAGAACATAAGAACATAAGAGAAGCCAATGTTGAATCAGGCCAATGGCCCATCTAGTCCAACACTCTTGTCACACAGCGGCCAAAATATACCAGGTGCCATCAGGCGGTCCAGCAGTGGGGCCAGGGCACCAGAAGCCCTCCCACTGCTGCCCCCTCCAGCACCAAGAATAGAGTGCATCACCTGCCCCAGACTGAGAGTTCCCATCTATACCCTGTGGCTAATAGCCACTGGTGGACTTCTGCTCCATATGTTTATCTAATTTCCTCTTGAAACTGTCCATGCTTGCAGCTGCCACGACCTCCTGTGGCAGTGAATTCCATATGTTAATCACTCTTTGGGTGAAGAAGTATTTCCTTTTATCTGTTCTAACCCGACTGCTCAGCAATTTCATAGAGTGCCCACGAGTTCTTGTATTGTGAGAAAGGGAGAAAAGTACTTCTTTCTCAACCTGCTCAATCCCATTCATAATCTTATAAACCTCGATCATGTCACCTCTCAGCCGTCGTTTCTCCAAGCTGAAGAGCCCCAAGCATTTTAACCTTTTTTCATAGGGAAGGTGTTCCAACCCTTTTATCATTCTAGTTGCCTTTCTCTGCACTTTTTCCAATGCTATAATATCCTTTTTGAGATGTGGTGACCAGAACTGTACACAGTATTCCAAATGAGGTCGCACCAATGATTTATACAGGGGCATGATGATACTGGCTGATTTGTTATCAATTCCCTTCCTAATAATCCCCAGCATAGCGTTGGCCTTCTTTATTGCAGCTACACATTGTGTAGACATTTTCAGCGAGTTATCCACTACGACTCCAAGATCTCTCTCTTGGTCCATCTCTGCCAGATCAGACCCCATCAACGTGTATTTATAGTTAGGATTTTTGGCTCCAATGTGCATCACTTTGCACTTGTCCACATTGAACCCCATTTGCCACGTTGACGCCCACTCACCCATCCTCAACAGATCCCTTTGGAGTGCCTCACAATCCTCCCTGGTTTTCACCACCCTGAACAACTTTGTGTCATCTGCAAATTTAGCCACATCACTGCTTACTCCCAATTCCAAATCATTAATTATACACTCTATACTACTCTCAGAGACAAAGTAACATCCAAACAAGCAAATCTGCTTGTGAAAGTCAAGGTAGTACAGTCTTTTGGAGATGACTATACCACTTCAACTACTGAACATTTGAATCAACTCTTAGAATGTTTCATTGGGGAAAGAGAAAGGGTTTGGAATTTAGATCTGAGTTTTGCTCTGGCGTTTATTTTGATTTGTTTTTGTTTCAAAGGAAGATATAATTATGTAGTAGTGGGGACCTATGCCTGACTTAGACACAGTGTTAACCATTTGTTCGGAGCATTGTCCTTACAGAAGATACCATTAGAATACATGTTGTTTTATCCAGATTAGTTATCTACATAACCAAGAAAGATTTCTTCTTGTGAAGAAATGCTCCAAACAGTTGTGCAAATAACTACTTTCTGATGTGACATTTCTACACATACTTTCACAAGGTCATTTCCAAAAGCGAGTTCATAAGCACCACATGTTTTATTGATTAAATTTAGATGTATTTTCATCATATGTGTCCATCTTAACCTGTACAGGCTGAGGCAGTATAATAATACCTAAGTTTGTGTTCCATAGTTAAAATGGGAATAAACTGTACATCTGTGCCTCTCAGGAATATTGGCACCAAAAGAACATTTTTGCATTAAGAAAACCTAGATTTTTTAAAATAAAGTGAATTACTTGGTTTGTATAAATCAAAAATAACTACCTATAAACCATATAAGCCAAAATTATTTTGATTGCAAAAATGTGGAATGTTTGCCAAATTGTTTGTTATTGTCATTGTTCTTTTGGTAGCAATTTTGCTGGCAGGAGAAAAGGACAGTCAATTCACATTGATAGAGTTTTCATCCTGGATTTTGGCTGTTGCTCATGTTTCTGACACCAAGGCTGCCATATCTTCGCCATTCCTTGTATTTAACTATTTTTGTTGTATTCTGCAAGTAGTTTAAAATCATACTTACAAGAATTGTGATGGCTTTGTGCTGGGCTCAGAGACAAATCTAGTTTGAAAACTCCACAGTTGCTTTTTTCATTAATGAGAATAGCAGCCGGCATTGCTTGGTCAGTTATGCTGTTTTTTCATTCATGCAGGCTTTGGGTGGTTACCTGTGATGCAGGTGTCAGCTTTAGACATTATCCTGTCCCATTTTAGGAAGGAACAGGAAAACCTTGCAAGATGTCCTGCCTATAGCAAACTTTTCTGACAGTGCAATCCTTAGCAGGATTTCATTGAGGTTAATGGGCTTTAATGGGTAAAACCACAGAGTTTCTTCCAATTCCTAGAGCTACCCTTTGTCACTTGTACCTGGAACTGATGTAGTGATGTCAGTGATGTCACCAATATTGCACCCCCATGTCCCCATCCCTAGCCCTCCTCCCCCCAGTTGCCAGGCACAGCCCCCTGGTTGCCAGGCAACTCAGCCAGGACCTGAGGTGGAGAGAAGCTGGGGCTCTCTGGTAGAGTACATGTTTTGCAGGAGAAGGTTGGATCAGGCCAATGGCCTATCCAGTTCAACACTCTGCCACACAGTGGCCAAAAATACCAGGTGCCATCAGGAGGTCCACCAATGGAGCCACTTTTGACCCCCCCCCAAGCACCAAGAATGCAGTGCATCACTTGCCCCAGAGTCCCTGTCTATACCTTGTGGCTAATAGCCACTGATGGACCTCTGCTCCATATGTTTATGTAATTCCCTCTTGAAGCCGTCCATGCTTGTAGCGTCACCATCTCCTGTAGCAGTGAATTCCATGTGTTAATCACTCTTGGGTGAAAAAGTACTTCCTTTTATCCGTTCTAACCTGACTGCTCAGCAATTTCATTGAGTGCCAATGAGTTCCTGTATTGTGAGAAAGGGAGAAAAGTATCTCTTTCTCTACCTGCTCTATCCCATGCATAATCTTATAAACCTCGATCATGTCACCCCTCAAGTGTTTTTTCTCCAAGCTAAAGAGCCCCAAGCGTTTTAACCTTTCTTCATAGGGAAAATGTTTCAGTTCTTTTATCATTCTAGTTGCCCTTTTCTGTACTTTTTCCAAAGCTATAATATCCTTTTTAAGGTGTGGTGACCAGAACTGTATACAGTATTCCTTTATCTCTCTGAGACCTTTATCTCCCTGAGACCCTGCACAGCTGCAACCAGTCAGAGTAAGCAATATTGAGCTAATTGACCAATATTGACTAATAGTATAACTTGATATTAAGCAGCCTCATATATATGTTCTTATGATGCGAGTACTCAAGTTGCTATTATTTCTAGAAGGGTAAGAAATCACCATCCCTGAGTTTTACACACATACACATACATTTGCTTGTACATAAAGGAAAAATTTCCAGTGCTCTAACTAAACAAACAAAAGGAGTCAAAATGCATAGTGGTGTGTGTGTGTCGATGCTGTTCCTCAGAATCTTTCCTACATCTAAAAAGTGCTTTGGGGGGACTTGGAGAAAGCACTTAAAAGGAAATCACTGCGGGAATGTTATGTGTGCTCTGTAACACTTTCCTTTGCCCTGTTTTTATGCAAGGCCAAACTTTTTTAACTTGGCAGAGTTTTACAAGGATATAAGGAAGGGACGCTTTTGAACAGAAAAGTATGCAGAAAGTTAGGGAGTGTGACCAGAACATATGCACATGTCCCTTTGTGTTTTCCTTTCTGTGCACATTTTTTCTATATAGACCTAAATGAAATCTCACTTGATGGTTCAAATAGGCATTATTTTTTCTGTTGCATTTGTTCTTGAATCCTCTTTGACTCTAAATAATTACACCAGCATGACTGTCTTCAGGAGTTAATGCCCTCTTGCCCCTTCTGAAATGCTCTCCTAGACTGAAATCCTCTGTAAGTACTCTTTGTGAGGTATTAAGGCTATTTCCAGCACTTTATGCAGATCTTATGGACCAAGGTAACTGTAGTGAGAAAAGGCTACACACTGCTTCCACTTGCACAACCTGCTGGAAACATCTCAGCTGACTTCATCAGAAATAAATTTATGCTTCGATCCTTGTTATCTCCTGCCCTCATACACATACTTCTTCACTTCATTTATAACCACTTCACCTGAGGGATCAAATTCTTCTTTATGTAAGGAAAGCAGAGCCAGCTGTATAAGGCTGGTTATGCCCGTTTTTCATGAGGTGTATTTAAAATTACGAACATATTTGTAATGTCCCTTCCCAAGGCACATTGATGAGAAGGCTAGAACTTTAAACCCTTCTCTGACACTAGTGCTGTGTAACATCAGGTCCATCAACAAAAAGTCCACAACTCTGCAGAAATATTTTGCAGGGCAAGCAATAGACCTGGTGTGTGTGACCGAGACCTGGATTAAGGAGGGTGAAACAGTTGCCCTGAAGCAATTTGCTCCCCCAGGTTTCTTGGTCCTTCATCAGTCTCAGACAAAGGGTCAAGGGAGTGGTGCTGTTTGTCCAAGAGGCTTTCTCCTTCAGGGCACTCCCCATCCCAAAGATCTATGGCATTGAATGTGTTGGGTTCGTCTGGGACACTGAGGAGAGTTCGGCAATCTGTCTGGTGTACCATTCACCTAGCACACTAGCAGTGAGCTTGCCACACCAGCTGGAGGTTGTAGCAGACTGAGCCTTGGAGTTCCCAGGAATGATAGTTCTCGGGAACTTCAACATCTGTACTGATGCTGCCACCTCCTCTTGGGCAGTGGACCTGGTGTCTTCCATGGCAGCACAGGGGCTCTCTCACGTTGTATCAAGTCTCACACATCAAGCAGGCCAAACATTGGATTTGATCTTTGGTATGGGAATTGATATTGATCTGGTAGCTACTTGGCTGAAGGCTTGGCTGTGTACCCCAACTCCCCTCTGTCTGGGTGATGAGCGGATTTATGCTCACCCGCAGAGACTAACGGACCCTATTGGGTTTCAGAATGCTCTGTGGGAAGGCTGCTAAGAAGGAATTCTAAACAATAATAACTGATATAATGATGAAAAGTCAATTCAATTTTTCAAGTGTTTGATAAATATTAGTACATTTCTGTGAAATCACAGACACAAATATCCTTCACAATAAGAATAGTCCAGTGACATAATACTCCTTTCTATTGCAGGAGACTGCCTGGTCTTCCCCAACTCAAGCATCATCCAATGCAAATAAAGTGCAATAGCCAATAAAACATTCTTTGTGTCTTTCTTATTCTCATATTCAAGTAGCACAAAAAGCCATGATTCCACAGACAGGCTTGCTCAAACATCTGTTTCAATAAGCTTCCTCAGAGTAGGATACGTATAGACCTTACTCAGTTTTGTGACTACATGTTCTCTCTCTCAGGAATGAATAGCTCTAAACTCATGATTGCCACTTGTAATACTTAAATTGGAAACCTGCAATAGAGAAGAGTAGTATTCTTACCAAGACAGCTGATCTCAAACCGTAAGCTGCAGAAGGACCAGCTCATCCCGACGTATATGGATTAACTAGTTTGCAGGCCTTCTCAGTAATTGTGGTTTATCCATTGGTATGACACACCCAAATAGAATTGTCTATTATTTCTATTGTTCTACTCTGTCTTCTCCAGCTTCAGTCATTCTTGGAAAGCCATGATTCTTACCCTGCAGGTATAACTGGGGGAGGAAGTGTTTACATAAATCTAGAATGCTTGTTTACAAGATCAAGATTAGCTCAGTTCCTGAGATGATAGCCCTAGGAAACCTTTGACGAATCAAGGCAAGTAGGGGCTGCAGCATAAATCCATTCTAATTAATGGTCCAAATCAAGAATTTCTTATTATCTGTCCATCACATCAACTGCAGACATATGAGCTTGGGTGGACTAGAACAGAAAGTTTTGAATGGGTATCATTTTGGAAACCAGGGTGAGTGTTGTTCTTTAAGCAAGAACATTCAGTCTCTGATCACCATTTCTAAACCTACTAAGGTCGCTTATGATTGGAAGGTGGCCATCCAAAAATTATCCCCAAACAGTTGGGAAAAACTCTGCCTCAAACAACAGGTCTAATTCTTAAAATGTTTGTTTGCTTTTTAGATTAGTTGCTTGTAGCACCTTTACAGGCATGAAGACAACTGTCAGAAGACAGTCATGAGCCTTTTGTTGCCAAGTACACTGTATTCATTGTTTCTCATATCGTTTCCTGCTTCTGCGCTTGCGCTTAGTTGGCCAGCTGCAACTGTGGGAGAACTCCTTACTGCCGTCTGTTATTGGGATGGCCTTGACGAAGAGGCTACGGAGCGATTTCTCAGCTTAGGGAAAGTTTCCAGTCCTACGTGACTAGGCAGTGGGGGGGGGAGTTCTCCCGGTCATTAAGTAACACCCCGTCGGGAGTTTTCCCGCGCACACGCGCTAAGAACTCATTTGCTAGTTTGGCTTTGCATCATACTATAATTGCATTTGGCCTGACCTAGACGGGCATTCCTGACAATAGCGTTATTACTGTGGGCTACATCCTTGTATTCCAATAAAGCTTCTCTTTCTTAAGAAAATGCCTGGACATACTTGCTATTGAGCCTGACAACAACATAAGACAGGATATTTGATGTAAAGTTTTATTCTTCTTTCCTTCTTACAGACCCTGCTCTACTTTCTCCTCCATCTTTCATTTCTCCTTCCTCTGCTCTTAGCTTTCAGTGTAGAGAGCTCTAGTCTGTCCAGCAACATATTACAGTCCCCCTAATGGAAGAAACTTTTAAGCATCAGTAATGAAATAAAATATAGCTATTCAAACACAAGAAGTGGATTTCAGATTTGCTTAAAGCTAGTCAGACCATGTACCAACTTGGTGGTGGTCCATACAGTTATTTGCTCCATCAGTGTACTTGCAATAAGTGTGGGGCATCTCATTAGTCCTGCATACAAACAAGTTGGACATGTGTTTTGTAGATGGGAATGCAGACCATGTCCCCAGATATTAGAACATATAAATGGATACAGTGATTCCATAGCCTTTTTTTCCCTACAGATTTTAATGAAGCTGTCCCGGAGACAGAAAGGCTGGACTCTAAAGCGCTGAAGACTCGAGTGCAGCTTTCAGTTAAGAACAAAAGGTCAAGACCAACTAGAACAAGACTGTATGACAGCATCAGCTCTACAGATGGAGAAGATAGCCTTGAAAGAAAGGTGATGTGTAATTTCTTTTTCTCTTCAGTCACTGCCTTTTAATGTTCATATTGTCAGAGTGTCTTTATTTTAGCATAGGCAATACTTGCTCATGTCTGATGGAATTATAATAAAGTGTTCAGGCTATTTTCACTTGGAAGTAACCATCTCTTCCCTTGCAGCAGTTTCAAGGCTTTTGGTTTAATTTTGTGTGCCTTATGACGTAATGTATTCTGTGGGGTTGTTTTTCCAGATGTACTGTTATTAAGCCTGATTGAAACCACAGCAAACCTGCAAGTCGTGCTTAGCTGGCAACTTTACTTAGGTACAGAGAAATTATACCTAAATCCTGCTATGGAAAATGTGAAAACTGAAATTAGGAAAGATTAAAGTCTGAATTCTTGGGACAGGTGCTAAAATATGGATTTGTGCATTCAAAATAATACTGCTCTGATTGTTTCTTGTATGCCATAATCTGCTTCATAATCTCTTGTATCAACAGCCTTCGTATAGTTATGGTAGTCCTATGCACATTAGAAAATCACCTCTGCCCATGTGTATGAGAGCTTCCTCACCAGCATCAGATTCTGGTGCTTCCTCCCTTTCCCCTGTGGCTAGCAGTGCATCCTTTGCATTTGACAACATAGCTGGAACTCAGGATGAAGAACCGCAGTACATAAGTGTTGGTTGTTCCCATGGAGACACTCCACTCTCCTCTCCTTCAAAGTCCTGCCAGAGCTGTGAACATTCACCTGTGCATCATCCAGCCTGCAGGAGTATCTTCCATGACAAAGGTATATATGCATGTGATTGGAATTTGCATCACTTTTTATCCCTGTGTGCAGGCATTTCATTTGTCTAATTAGTACCTGCCTACTCAAGGAATTGACAGGGTTGTTTTTTTAATGTACTTTCTGGTTTCCTAATTTTTTTTGTTTGTCTTCCTTGCAACAGACATTTGAAACAAGTTTGGAACCTCTGGTTTGAAACAACTGTGTTTCTCACCAATGGTTATCTCTGAAAGGCTTCTCCCCCCTCAGTGTCTCAAAAACCTTTCTGTATCACCACCCTAGGGAAAGCTTGAAGTGCACTATAAAAATAGCATACCGTTGTAAAAGCACAAACAGAACTTGTTGCCGGGCTCAAAAGAACCTTTTTAGGTTTACGTAAAAGCCAGCAGGACCCCACCACCACGACAGCTGTTGAGACTACAATGGGGGAAGTTTGCAAACAAGTTTTCTTGACATCCAGGGAGGGCTTATTAGGTAATATTAACAGGGTTGCTCTCAGGAGGAAAGGACTTTCAAAAAGCCCCGGTGCACAGGAAGAGCTGCATATGCGCTTCTTCAGAACCTGACCTGTATGTCTGGGCAAATACAGTGGAATGTTGGGAGTTATTAGTGAAATTAACTTCCCGTTAAAGTAGCTGAGATGTCAGCGCAGCAGACACTACACAGGAATATGTGCTATAAATTAAACATTAAGAACATAAGACAAGCCCTGCTAGATACGACTAGTGGTCTATCTAGTCCAGTATCCTGACTCGCACAGTGGCTGGCTAGTTACTCTAGAAGGTCAAACAACAGGGCATAGAAGGTCAAACAACAGGGCTGGCACTGGGATTCAGAGGCCAACTGCCTCTGGACATGGAGGTTCCCTTTAGTCACCATGACAAGTAGCCATTGATAGATCTATCCTCCATGAATCTGTCTAATATCCTTTTAAAGCTGTCTGTGCCTGTGGCCATCAGTACATTCTCTGGCAATGAATTCTACATCTTAATCACTTCTTTAAGCGTAAAGAAGTATTTCCTTTTGTCTGTCCTGAAGCTACTGCCATCAGCTTCATTGAATGCCCTCAAGTTCTAGTATTTGGGAGAGGGAGAAAAAGTTCTCTCTGTCAACTCTCTCCACCCTGTGCATAGTTTTATTAACTTCCACATAGTCTCCCCCCCCCCCAATCTCCATTCTAAACTGAAAAGTCCCAGACTCTTCAGCCTTTCCTCATAGGGAAGGTGCTCCAGCCCTCTAATCCTTCAGGTTGTCCTCATCTGTATTTTTCCAGCTCTGCAGTGCCCTTTTTGAGATACAATGACCAGAATTGCATACAGTATTCTAAGTGAGACCGTATCATAGATCTGTACAGGGACATTATCACACCAGCTGTTTTATTTTCAGTACCTTTCCTAATAATCCCCAACACAGAGTTTGCCTTTTTCACTGCTGTGGCACACATTCATTCCAAATCAGCAGCTTCATCTGTGTGCCGAGGTCGCAGTAGAACTCCTGCCTACATAACATCTACAGCATGCATTTCAGTGGAGGATGTATGTCCATAGCTCTTGTTCACGTTTGTCTCAAAGGAGCCACCATGCATCCACATGGTGAAGGTACATTTGGGGGGAGGGACATGCATATACCCCAATCCACACAGTTACTCTACACTTCCCTCACTTCCCTCATTTGATGAGTAATGCCACATGGACCTGTGCATGTTGTTCTCCACTAAAATTATAGAAAAAAATAATTTTCCTATGTTGTTTTGTTTCCCTTTGGGGGTTAGGTAGCCTGTTAACCTGTGTTCAGGGCTTTGGGTTTCCATGGGAACAAATCCTGGATGCTTCAGCAATAAATAGTAAATGTTTACTGGATCTTCTAAAAAAGAAGAGACAGACTGATGGGAGAGGTTTAAAATGTGTTGATTTTTTTAAAGTCTTCACAGAAACAGCTGATAATCTGTTTCACAAAGAGAGATGTAGAAAGGAATAATCAGAATGTACTGATACAAATAAAGAGTGGTTTCATCTGCACATAGTTGTTGTTGTTGCGTGCTTGCCACTGGTTTGTCTTGTTCGCACAGGAAAATCCAGTTGCAAGTGATTGTTGTTGTGGAGTGAGAGTGCAATAACCAAACATGTGGGTATAGCCAGTGTTGTCGATATACTTTTCTGAAGACTGACAGGAATTGAGAGTGACAGCTAAAATGAATAAATGATCAATTGTTCATTTTTGGCCAGGTGCCCTGAGAACCCTACTCACAAAATTAATCCTCCTTTCAGACTCCATTCAGAAAATCTTTAGAGTGCCTGTTGCAAATACTCAGGTTTATTCAGTGGCAATGATTATATGATTTGGGGCTGTTTCCTTGCCCTTGTAATTTCTTTTACAGCTCCCTCTGTTTCGCAAGTCATCCCATGTTCTCATAAAAATTTACTATAAAAACTATTACTGTTTGGTCCTTTACACAGAGTTGTGACTTGTGAGACATAATATGCCTTATGCAAAAATAGGCATTTGCTGTACACTTCAAAAAAATCGGACATTATTTCAAATTGGCATAGGAGTATCAATGCAATCAACTATTTTAGTAGCTGGGTCTGAACTCTAGTAATTATTTCAGTCTCTGTCTTTTCTCTTTCATTGCACAGGCACATGCAATCACTGTGCATAGTGTATTTTGTTTTCTTCCTTATTCTGTATAATAATAGTGCATATGAAAGTAAATGTCAAATTGGAGAACTGTTAATGGTATTTTAATTGGGATTCAGTGATGGTAGACAGGATATAAAGTGGGAGATATATGAAGAGTTCGAGATGGGAAAAGAACCTGTTATAATGATTGTGAGAAAAATAACCAAATAACGCCCAGGGCTGTAGTCAAAAGAAAGCCTAATATGCGTAGAAAGAAAGATCTGTTGCATCAATAGAATTTTCTTCAACTTATTTTTAGTAAAAGGAGATCCTACTGCCAAAGAGGCAAGCCACTTAACTTTGCTTGTCTCTTCAGCACCCCAAAGAATTGTGACAAAAAAATTCCACGGAATCTTCACCTGAATCTATTTGGCTCTGCTATGTTCTGTGTACTTACAGCATTTTTTAATCACAGCTGAGGGATTGGATCCAAAGGTGCCTTTCTGTGAGTGTTGGGAAGGATGTGAGATTTTTGCAGTTTTTCAAGTTGCAGCTACCCCTCTTCTTCCTCACTACAACCTGTACTGTTCCCCATGGTCTTGCAATTCCCAGGAGCAAATTTTGATGGCATGGCAGGCTGCAGAAGATAAGAGAAGTGGGAAGGATCCATTTCACTAGCAGAGCTCCACTTGGTGTTTCTTTAGATCCAGCCCAAGGTCTTTTTTCTGTGACCAGACAATACTTTACAGTCATAACTTGCAACCATTGAATGCAGAACTCATGAATTGTGATCCAGTTAAACAATCTTGATTTTGCAAAAATATATCTTTCTAGGGGCAATATGAAATTGAGGTTTCCACCACTGAAATATGAATGATTATTATAAACTCTGTTTTTCCATGTACAAATATGTCCTAGATGGTGCCACAGGTATCCAGTCATCAAAAACATCCAATTTGGGCCATCCAAGACCAATAAAACAAAAGCTTGGGGACCTGGGGTAAGGACTTAGAAAACTTAATTCTCATTCATACGATACTCAGTTAAATCCCTTTTGAATGATGTAGCACATTGACTGTCTTAACATTATAGGACTCGGTTGAGGAAGAGTGCTAACAAGGGCAAGAAACGAAGAGATAAAGAAGCAGTTAGGGTCTCTGTTGGCTGCAGGTATGGAACAGGTTCAGGCCAGAATACTTTATTATCATTCATTTGTATTGCACCTTTCATGGGATTAAATGGTTTTGATTATCTTTTTCATGGTACAGATTACTAGTAGCCCTGCCTGAAAGATGGGAAAGTGTACCCAAGATGTACATCCCCCTGATGAGTTAAATGGATTTTATTTCCCTATACACTATGCATGGGATTACAGTTTATGGCAGAAAAGAGATGAACGTGCACAGATTCAGATCTGCAACCCTTGCTTCCTCACCCACTGCTGTACCAGCCAGAAGCTGTCCTAGATTAGAGTTGAAAACGGCACCAGGCATGCAGTAGAGTGGTACAGCTTTAATCCTTTGCTGTTGACTTGCAGCACACGAGCCCAAAAAACAAAAGACTGGCCATCCACTATAGATTGCTGGAAAATACTGTGTTTTCCCATGAGAAATGGTTAAAAAGGGGCAAAGGCTAATTCCTTGGTGTACTTCCCCAGGTATGATTAAATCGTGAGTGAAACTTGGCATTCGTTTCAACTTCCTATCAGCAAGCAGTAAGCATGTCTGCTTTGGATAAGAGCCTCTCTTGTTTAGCTCAGTCCAATTTAATGTGCTTGTTAATTGCAGGGCAGTAGTTACAGCTTTAACCATTCAAGCTCTTCTTGCTCATTCTTCGCTTTGCACTCTAGAGGATTTGTTTCTGGTGATCACCGAAGATATTCTTGCTGCAGTACGAGGCTGAAATAAGATGTAGGAAAGCACTGATCCCTTGACAGCGTCCCATGGCAAAGAATTATTCCATTAGCACAACTGAATGATGTAGAATTAATCATGTTGTCAGTTGGATACGTTGCATGTTGCTTTTGCCCTTGCTAAAGTCATATTCATAGCGCACACAGAAAAACCCTTTCAATGAGAATGCCAGAAATGCATTGGTTTTGCAAGAAAGTCCCCTGGTCCTGCAACAGAAAAGGTGTGATGTGTCATTTCATACAGCTAATGCTTTTTTGTTCTTCAGTAGAACAAATGAGATCTGGTGTGACCTACAAAGCAGGATGTCCTCAGTTTAACTATTGCCTCTTCCGTCAACTCACTAGGTGGCTATAGGTATGCCAATGAGCCCCTCTGCACCCACCCTCATCTTTAGTACTGATAATGATACTGATCTGCTTTACAGAGGTATTGTAAGAAATTCAAGATCACTTATGTGAATTGCTTTAAGCAGTCCTATAGAATTTTTCCCCCTGACTTCTAAACTTTATTCTTCTGTCCTTCAAGGATACTCTTCTCCCTCCCAATCAAGGTCTTTTTTCTGTGGATCACAGGTAAAGGAACTTATTTTCATAATAACTCAAGAAGCACCCTGTTACACCAGCAACCTGTTGCCCACAGTGCATTTGGGAGAGCCCTCAAGTAGAGGAGAGAAGGGGCCCCTCCTTCCACTGTTGCCCTTCAGCAACTGATAATCAGTACCACATTTCCTCTGCACACTAAGCTTCCATTAATGTACCTGGCTAATAGCCACTGATAAATCTAACTTCCATGAATTTGTCTAATCTCCCTTTAAAACTACCTAAGCCAGTAGGCCATTACCGTGTCTTGTGGCAGAAAATTCCATAAGCTAATTATATCTTACACAAATAAGTATTTCTTTCCTGTCCTAACATTTGCTAACTACTGACTACTTTCCTGTCCTAACATTTACTAACTATAAACAGAAAATCTCTCTCTCTTCTTCCCCCCACCCTCAGGGAGAAACAGTTGGTACCATCTGCATTTTGAGTCAGTTTCCTTACAGAAAAGTGTGGGCCTTATTTATGTATGTATGTATTTGTTTATTTATAAAGGTAGAAATAACATTTATTGCATATAGCCAATGGCCATCACAGTTAAACACAAACAACATAAAACATAAATTGAATCTATTGTTTATTTGAGGTATTTTACCCCTCCCAGGCTCAAGAGAGGTAACAATGCTATTTATATAATATGTATTGGATAAATCAGGCAATTAAATATACACAAAAAAGAGTATAAATCCATTCAGACAATTGAAGGTCATACATCTTGGCCACAAAAAAAATTATTCATTTGGATAGGCTCTTCTAAATGACTCCACCTATCAGTGGCTCCAGAATATCCACAACAGGGATGCCTTCCCGACACATTCAGGATAGCTGACAGAACTGTGGCAGGAAAAACTCTGTTTTGGGCAAAAGATGACTGAATCTGCCTACCTGTTGGCACTTCAAGCAGGCTTTGATCTGAGAAGCGGAGCTTCATTAATACTGAAATGAGGGTCCTCCCAAGCTGTGAAGAGATGTATAGGTAGTAACCAGATAGATTCAAGTGGGTAACCATGGTGATCTGAAGCAGCAGGGCAAAGTTCGAGTCCAGTGGCACCTTTAAGACCAACAAAGGTTTATTCTGGGTATGAGCTTTTGTGTATCTGAAGAAGTGTGCATGCACCTGAAAGCTTATACCTAGAATAAATTTTTGTTGGTCTTAAAGGTGCCACTGGACTCAAACTTGGTTCTAGGTATTAACCAGACAGTCGAATTGGACCTAGAAACAAATAGGCAGTGAGTGCAGTGAAAACCTGTGCAGTATGCAAATTCCAAGCAACTGCGGCCAACAAATGAGCTGCAGCCTTCTGCAGTAGCTGAAGTTTCTGGGTTGGACAAAAACAAACTTTGCCCAACAACAGGAGGCTCTGCTCTCCCACCTGAGAATCCTCCAGGATTTCAGCCTTGCTGACCAGCATCACCACCATCTTTTTGGGGATTCACTTTCAGCTAGTTTACACTCAGCCACTTCATCATGTCTGACAGGCACTGACCCAGGACAGAGACAGCTGCCTGGGGTGGTTTACACTAAGAGATGTAATAGCTGAGTCTCATCAATATACTGATGACATCCTGTTCTGAAACGGTGAACAAGTTCCCACAAAGGCTTCACATAAACATTAAAAAGAAACCACTGGGAGAATATTACAGAGCCCTGTAGCACAGCAAAAGGAAGATCCCACCCAATTCTGACTCCCCAGCTACGGTCATCTGAACAGAGCTGACAAATGATTTTTAACTACTGCAGTATGATTCATCTTGGATCTGTCTCCAGTTCAAAATGTTTCCATCGTTATCAAGTGATTTATCACATCCAAGGCTGCTGATAGATATAACAACAGTAGAAGGGAGGCAGAACCCTTGTTCATGCTTATTTATTTGTTTATGTTATTTATAGTCTGCCTTTCTCACTTGGACTTAAGGCAGATTTACACAGAGTGCGTCAATACAACTGATAGGACAGGACATGCAATAAACAGTACAATAGGATTAGGGTTCTAGTACCAATCAGAAATCTAAAAACAGAAATGAAGCAAGACATAAGTATTCACATGGCACATTAAATGATGTAGAAATTACATTGCAGGATCCTAGTTTCAGCAAACTAAACACAGTCGTATAGACCACCATCCCTTATAATTTATCCAGGCTTAAACACAAGTCACCTACCACTGTAATAATGCTATCTCTGACTGCAGCCAGACATGAAGCCAGATTGAAAAGGTCAAGGGCAAACATGCCATCCAGGAAGTCCTGAAGTTTCTCTGCCACTCCCCCTCGCCATCACATAATTCTTACCTGGGGCAGTTTGCTTCAGTGGGGGTGAATAGGTGCCTTCTGCCTGGCACACTTTTTCCAGCTGGTGTGCGCAAAGATTGAAGCTACAGGTCCACCCCCACAAAATCCTGTTTACATTGTTCAAATCAAGTTGAAAACATCCATAAGAGTACCAGACTGCTGACCAGACACTGCTACTGTTTGATCTATTATCCAATCAGAACAGAACCAAGAAGTTTTATCAGTGAAGAATTGTGTATACACATAACAGCTAATAGCTGATTCTTGTGAATTTTGATACTGTATCCTTGAAGGCACAGGAATGCCTAAACACCTAAATACTTGTTCTGAACCTTTTCTTTGCCACTGATACCATCACCTTGTTGAACTCTGAGTTATGCCATGTCAGGTTCAACCCAAATCTTCCATCAGTCCAGACTTCTTCAGTTCACGCAATTCCATGGTAACTCATGGGGCCATCTCCTGCCATCTGGATGGACAAGAGCACCAAGAGCATCTCTCTCTATAGTCCCCAGTAGCCTTTTATTCCATACTTTTACAAGAGTATCAACAGAGTTACTATTTTGGAACCTGAAATCCCTTAGAGCATTCCAGAATTCATGTGGATCCATAAGTCTGAGAACAGATAATTTCAAGTGATCTGTTGCCCCTGCTGTGAAAGGGCCGCACAGCCACCTATGCTTTCCACAGATAGTGGTATGACCATGACACATGCTGAGTATACAGCTCTCTCTCCATCCCACCAGTACATTCCAGGACTACCATTTCATATTTTGTTTGCTACTAGCTGTGTAACCATATGTGGTCAAATGGGCCAGCAGCCCTTCACCCTGCTACTGCCTTTTTGCCTAGTTCATGTATTCACATTGGGTGTTTCACTGCCACTTACCTCTACTGCTGTGTCTGGTGCTGCCAACTCAGAGGTTTTCTTTAAATTCTTGTGTATGTAGTATTTATTTTCCAAAAACTTATTGCAAAGTCCCAGTTTAGGGACAAATCATTTTCTGAACAGTTCCATAGAGGGCTGCAGCCTGGGGTGCTTGGAGCACCTCTCCCGAAGCCGAGGCTGAAGGATTGAGGCACCCCCCTGCCCCTATAGATCTTTGCCGCCATGGGACCAATCTCGGCAGGAAATGGGCATACCAGACCAGTGAGCAACTGACCTGGCGAAATAAAAGACTTTCTTGTACTGAAGAAATGGAGCATGAGTAAGATTCCAGTCCTGATGCCCCCCTAAAAAAATAAGAGAAAGTAAAAAGCAGAGGGGGAGGAGCTACCCACACCTGAAAACGGCAACGGGTCCAAAGTATTAGAGGGGGCAGAGAATGATGGCATCCCGAGCGGTTAGCAGAAGCTAAGCTAGATTGTTAAAGCGTTAAAGCAAACAAACTTCTGAAGATTTAAGCAAACTTTTATAAAGTATAAACAATGTCTTATCGGGCTGAAAAGATGGCAGTGAAAGCAAAACTACATCAAAGATCTGCTAGCTCAACACGTCCAGTTTCCAAACCGGATGGAGACTTTGACTTTGCAGGATACTGCATTGCGACCCCTGGTGGCTCAGATGACAAACATCACCAAGATTTGGAGTCGGTACAAAAGCAATTGAAAGATTCAAATAAGAGAACAATTGAAAACAAGACTAAAGCAATTGATCAAAGACTGCTTTTGCAACTACAAATGGAAAAATCATCTTATGTGTTAAGATTTCAAGGAGTACCAGAAGATAAATCTGAGAATTTGAAAGAAGTCCTCAGTGAGGTGCTTAAGGCAGAAAATTAAGGCAGAAAAACTACAAAGTGAACTGGGTATGACTTACCGGACATATTCAGATTTTATCAAGAAAAAAAACCCGCCCGGTCAAATATATGTAAAGTTCTCAAAGAGGTCTATTAGAGATGCTATATTGAAAGCAACATCTGGGATTATATTGAAAATTAAAGAAGAAGACATCAGAATATTAAAGGACATTCCATTTGAGATACGGAAAAAGAGAAAACAATACAAGGAACTGACTACATTTTTAAGAGCAAAGGACACTACCTACAGATGGATGATACCTGAAGTCAGTAAGGGCAAAAAGGAAAAGATTGACTCGGTTGTTAAAGCAAAGGAGTTTTTGGAAAGGCACCAAGAACAGAAAAAGAAAGCAAAGAGCACAGAGGGAAAAGAAGAAGAAGGAGGAGAACTGGACAGTCCACATGGCTCGAAAAGCAATGAAACATCCACAGATGGCAGTGTGCGAGAAGAATCTGACTCAGAATTGAGTGCAGCAGCACCCAAACTGCCTCGTGAAGAGAAAAGCAAGAAGATAGGGAAGAAAAGCAGAAAATAGTTTAAATTTTAGAAGAAATATAAATGTTATATTTTATAATCTTGCATTGACAACATTCTTAAACTTTCATACTTTGAATTAATAGAACAGATATTTTACTCTTAATAAGAATATGAGAAATCTTTGATGGTAGACATGTAATCCTGCATTATAGGTCATTGTATAGCTGTAATTTTAGTTAGTGTGTAGCTTGGTAGGGTGTATGTAGAAAAAATAAAAAATATTATATAAAAAAAGAAATTGAGCACGCTATGGCCCCCATGTTATAATGTTGGATATTGCTTTCTTTCATTCGTCTATTTTATAGTAACCGCCTTCTGTACTTGCTAGCACATTTTGTAATTATCGTTGAATTTTATTGTATTTATTGTTTTATCGTATTTTAACTACTGTACGCCGCCTTGAGCCAGTTTGTCTTGGCAAGATGGGATACAAATCGAAATAAATAAATAAACTCTTCCTTTACCTGTTCTTTCCTAAACCATAGAATCCTGTAGAACTGTTTCAAATAACAGAACTGAATATTGGAATAAACATATTAAAACACTAAAATATATATTATAAAACCATAAATCATATCCAGAACTGTGTATTGAAATCATTTCTTCACAGCTACTAACCAAATAGAAATATAAATCTTAAACTGGCAATATTGCTTCTGATTAACATATATATATGAAATTCAGATGCATAGTTGTTCCCTCTGGATAATGATCTCTTAGTACCTTGGGCAGCCCAATCAGAAAGCGGATTAGTTCCCTATTTATTGGGCCCTTCTGATATCCCCTCCAGCATTCATTCTCTCTCTCTCTCTCTCTCTCTCTCTCTCTCTCTCTCTCTCTCTCTCTCTCTCTCCACACACACACACACACACACACACCCCTCCAGCATTCTCTCTCTCTCTCTCTCTCTCACACACACACACACACACGCGCACACACACACATGCGCACACATACACAGAGTTATCATTACAGAACCTTCCTGCTTCTTTCCCATCAGGCCCCATCCTTTGAAATACTGCAGGCTACATGAATTCTATTTCCTTGGGCAAATCAGAACTGACTTTTAAATGGCAAGAATTTAAAATAAGGCATTTACAATTATGTGTATGTCCTCTGAGCCAGCAGGCAGCAAAATTCAATGAAACTTATGCCCTTTGTGTGATGCTCCCTGCGGGAAAGAATCAGATTCCTGGATCTCAGTCATATCTAGTGAGCGCCTAATCAACCCAGTTTTAAAACATCAAATTATAATATGGTAACAAGAAACTAGCCGTTCCTCTATTCCAGAGTGCTATAGCAAACTGGGGGAAAGCAATATAGCTTAAGCAGCCAAGTAGCAGAGAGCAAGGCTGACCCTCACAATGCCAGTTCTATCCATAGGGTTCCTTCTCTGGAGCCCTTTATTTTTGCAGTAACATTTGATAAAGCACGCAGGCAGCACTTCCAAAATAGATTATATATAGAGAAAAATACCGGGGGGGGGGGAGGCACAGGAGTTTTCAGGGAGGGAGGGAGGCAGGGAAATTGCCTTCCTCTAGCACAGCTCCACTTGTGCTGCTGCTTAAGATCCAAGACAGTGCACTGTTGCTGGGGGGGGAGGGGGGTTGTCTGCATTTTCTTTAGCCTTTTTTAAAGCCTAATCCACATGCTTGCTGCTTTGTGTTTAAACAGGACATCTAAGGAGCTGCTGGAGTGCTCAGCAAGTAGCGCGTCTATAGCCAAGCGATCCTCCTCTCTCCCATACAGCCCTATGCCATTTACTTGGTATGGAGAGAGTGGCAGGGGATCCAATTCTTCCAGCAATCTGCCTTCACCTTCCAGCTCAACTGATCCTTCCTCTGACAATCTAAGTCCAGCAAAAAAGGGGTGCAAGGTAGAAAATGCAAAGTACCTTATCTCCTGTGCATGGAGTTGCATAATCGGGTTGCTGTCAGTGGCTTAAACCAGGGACCCATACAGTAGTAACCTCAAGCAAAAATTGTACCACAAAATGTGTTATATGTGCATCAAAATGTGTTGCAAACATTCCAGGCTATATCTCCTTTGTTTTCTGTGTGGACTTGTCACATTTGTCAGAATGGCACCTTCAGGTTTTAAATGAACCTGCACAATTTGCAGGCGTGCAAGAAAGAACTGAAACTACTGCTGCTCATCTGGCTTCATTGTACTGAAATGAGCACATAAGATTCCCAAGTAGGTCTGCTTGAAGCAAAGCAGGGGATACTAAAGGAAGAAGCATGCCAGTTTAGAGTTGGAAATGCAGCAGACAAGAAGCAAGATGGTAGAGGCAGTGGCAGCTGGCACATGGAGTGTGGATCAGGGGATGGAAGCCATTTCCAGGTGGGAGAGTGGTTACACAGTTCATAACTAGGTGCCCAGTTCTGCATCATCATTGAATAGAAGTGAGAATATTGGAAGGATAAAATCCTGCGGGGTAAGTGGAATCCAACCTTAAGAAACCCTGAAGAAAAGGTGGTAATACAGGGTTTGGTACATTAAAAGTCTAGCCCAATAACTGAATTAGCCAGAATCCACAGGTCCTTACCAGAAGCATTCCAACTGGACACCTTGCAAGTTTTCCTAGCAAGAGACTTTTGGTGTGAGAGCCAGTTTGGTGTAGTGGTTAAGTGTGTGGACTCTAATCTGGGAGAACTGGGTTTGATTCCCCACTCCTCCACTTGCAGCTGCTGGATGACTTTAGGCAAGCCATAGTTCTGTCAGAGCTGTTCTCTCAAGGACAGTTCTCTCAGAGCTCTTTCAGCCCCACCTACCTCACAGAGTGTCCGTTGTGGGGAGGGGAAGGGAAAGGAGTTTGTAAGCCGCTCTGAGACTCCAAGTGAAGGGCAGGGTATAAATCCAATCTCTTCTCTTCTTCTTCTTCTTTACTCCTGTGAGGCCCTCCTTTCCCCCAAGGTTACATGCCCAGAGTGTGGTCTGATGCAGCCAGCTAATGAAAAATAAGCACATCTGGGTCCGGTTAGGGCCTGGATGGGAACCCACTACCTGCCTCCATGAGCTGTATGGAGGAAAGGTGGGAAATACATAAATAAATTGCATGGGGTTTGGTTGGTTCCAGCAACTTGAACAGATATTTATGTAGCCTTCTAGCTTGGTAATCCTTTGATTTTGTCTCCATTCCCCTCTTTGATATCTTTGCACTTTTTAAAGCATAAAGTATATATTAAATTATGAAAGTGCATGAAAGTATCTTTACAGTATACAAAATACCCTGTTGGGTTCCAAGTGCTATTTTAACGCATCAGTTGCAAAACTGGCAAACTAAAAATGGTCACTGTTCTGCATTCTCCATTCTCACACTTCTGTCTCTCTCTGGACAAGATGGTTCTTTCGTCCATCTTGAGTATTACATCCAATTCCATTCTGAAGTTCTTTGAACTAAGGAAAATTGAATTATTTCTGATGTGTGTTGTTCCCTTTGTACATATGTGCATGTTGCATTTAGCACGGTAGCTCATGACATACAGCTGTCTCCATATATTAGTGTTTTTTGTGCAACGTTTCTTGAGCATTTCATGATCTGTGATGGAAAAAAGGCAAAACCTCTTGTGTTTGAAAACCACGCTTTGATGCAGCATGATACAATTTGAGACATTCCTATTGAAGCAGGGCCTCATTGCACATCTTCCATTTATATGCTCAGGATTGATTATCAGTTGATTATGCTCACAGCATCCACATTTTCATGGACATTTGTTATTGCTTCTATTTTGGCTTTCATTTCAGAATACGTAAACTGGACTTTTGTGTGTCCAAGTCACACTTTTCTGGGAGCAGCCAAATGGAATGTATGTAGTAATTGAACCAAGGAAGCCAAAAATTAAAGCAAAACAATATGCTTATAGAATCTTATTTGAATAAAACAATATTTAAACTAATCAATAAACAGAAGCATTGTCTTGCTTTGTGAAATAGGAAAAAAACCCAGCTAATAAGAGTATGGGAGAGGGGTTATGCTTTTGTTCTCTGTGTATATGTTTTCAGAATTTGACATCACTGATTCAGATTTCTGGTGCTTGGAGACCTGAACACATTGGGAGACTGCATACTGACAGGCACTTGTAGTACGGAGATGTTAAGCACTTTTGACTTTCTAAAGTTGACATTGTTTAAAATATTTAGTTTTATCACAGATCTGTACTTAGTTAAAACTGATTTAGTCAGAAGCTGGTCTAAAAGCATCATAGCATTCATAGAGAGGAAAACAGGTACACTGAAAGCTCTGTTATCTGGCATGATTATCCAGAATGCTCAGTTAACTAGGATCACCCAGAGGTCAAATCTTTCCCCTTAAACCACCACACCTCCGTGTCTTCTGACATGTGTGCCCCATTCCCGCCTCTGCAGCTGGCCAGCCTGATGCCTCCATCTGTTGCAGGGCTTTTGACAGATGGCACTTCCAACTGACCTCATCCTTGGGTGCCTCCTTTCCCTCAGTCTCCTTTCAGCTGGCTGGATCCAGTGTTGCCAGAGGGCTCCTGGACAGCTGGCCTGCTGCCTGTCTGCTGCTTCGGGAGAAGGGAAGGGTCTCACCAGGTATGGAGGTTGTCCTCATTGCATAAGAACATAAGAAGAGTCCTGCTGGATCAAACCAAAAGTCCATCTAGTCCAGCATAGTGTCTCACACCGTGGCTGAACAGTTCCTCTGGAGAGCCAACAGCAGGGCACAGAGGCTGAGGTCTTCCCCTGATGTTGCCTCCTGGCTCTGGGATTCAAAGGATTAGTGCCTCTGAATATGGAGGTTCCCCTCAGTCACCATGGCTAGTAGCCATTTGATAGACTTGTCCTCCATGAATCTATCTAATCCCCTTTTAAAGCTGTTTATTCCTGTGGCCATCACTACATCTTCTGGCAGCAAATTCCACATTTAAATCACTCTGTGTTTAATAAAGCATTAATTCCTTTTGTCTGTCCTGAACCTACTGCCCATCAGCTTCATTGGATGACTTCGAGTTTTAGTATGGTGGAAGAGGGAGAAAAATTTCCCTTTGTTAACTCTCATCCCATACATGATTTTATAAATGTCTATCATGTTCCCCCTTACTTGTCTCTTTTCTAAATTGAAAAGTCCCAAACTCTTCAGCTGTGGATTTCTGTGGGGGTAGGGAGTTGCATAGAGCAATAATTGAAAGTATTTAATTAACTGGCAACCCTCATTTCCAATGAGTGCTGAATAACAAAGTTTTACTGTACTTCAACAGGGATGGGAGTCCAGTCTGACGTTTGCATATGACCTATGTTGGCTACATTGGTTTGTTCATTTCTGCGTTTGCCTCTTTCACTGCTCTTTTTATACATGTTTTCTGACAAAATATAGCAGTTAAAAATGCACCAGTCGTTCATCTGATTAGCATCACTGGAGATTGCTTCTAAGTCAGCAGTCATTAAAGGAGTTTCCTTCAGTTACACAGGAAGGCTGTAGAGCAATACTGTGTTTATTTAACGTGAAGAAAATGGCAGTTCAGACAGACCCTCAAATCCTCTGATTTTACTTTATTTAGGCCTTCGTTATCCCCCCAAAACGAAAGATTCGTCAGATATTTCTAGAAGCAGGGGTGGTAGTGCTATTTTGGGAAGAAAACCGTTCAGGGTTTCCTAACCTTGGGATCAGACAATTGCAGGGCCAGAAATGGACCAAGAATCTAAACTGGACAAGACACTCAGAGATCTATGGCCAGCTTTTACCAGCATTTTTTCAAGTCTCCTAGGTTTTATTTTGGATAAGAGCTATTCCAGGGAGGAGGGGCTATCCCATGGCCCCACCAGTGTAAACCACAGGTTACCAGCCCACTGATATCGTTTCCTCAAAAGGAAAATAAGACAGGCATATCTGTCGCTTTTCAAAGGAGCTAGTCTCAGCTGGTAAAATGGTACAGGGAAGGGTGAAAAGGTGAAATTTAGGGCTGCCAACCTCCTGATGATTATGACTGGTCTCCTGGAATTATGACTGGTCTCCAGACGACCCAGATCAAGTTTTCTGGAGAAAATGGCAGTTTCAAAGGGTGGACTCTGTGGCATCACATCCCTTCCCCAAACTTCACCTTCCCCAAGCTCCCCCCCCCCAAATCTCCAGGAATTTCCGTACCCATAATTGGCAACTCTAGTTAAATTCTCTGTCCCCCTCCTCCAATGTATTGGGGCCTCTAATCCAAAATGAGGCCTTTTGCCACTGCTGTTTGACTTTGACTTGAAAATAAGCTGAGAAGATCCACTTGTGGTGGGAGAAGGACAGGCCAGGTAAGGGGAAGAAGGGATCAGCAGGTTGTGCCCATCTGTTCCTCCAGTCCTTTTCTCAGCCAGTGAAAACCTGGCCCAGGGTACCTGAAGGACTGTTGCCTCCTAGCCCAGCTCTCTGAGCGCCTCCATCATCAGAGGTAAGGAGGGTAGCGACTAGAGACAGGGCATTTTCTGTGGGGGCATCTCGCCTTTGGAATGCCCTCCCCCCTGAGGCTCACCTAGTGCCTACTTTAATTTCTTTTAGATGCCATTCAAAAACACTTCTTTTTACCCAGTCTTTTCAATAGGGGAGCTCATCTTATCAGCATTTATCTTTTTAATGGTCTGCTTTATTTTTTTAATGATTGCATCTGTTTCATGGATAGTTTTTATGCTGCTTATATCTAATGGCTTGTTTTTAATATTCTCATGATTTAAATTGTAAGCTGTCTCAAGTAGAATCCTGAGATAGCAGCATAGAAATATCCTAAATAAATAAATAAGGTTGATCTTCCAGCATCTCTTCTAGTTAGGACCTAAGAAAGCTGTGTTCAGTGTGTTACAACTCACAACTTGATATTCCTCGTGTTTTACAAATAATGAAAAATGTCATAACTGTTGATGGAAACTAACTTCAAAAATTTCCTTTGCATTTTTTCCCAAAAATATCACTTGTTATAATTTTCTAGCATGCTGGAGCCAAAAGCTTAATTTAATATAAGAATGCTTTTTTCCCCCAAGTCCTCTTTTACGCTGCACTTTCAAAACAGGCTTATGTTTCTGTATTGTTGTTGGATTTGAATCTCATGTGACTTGCTTATTTTATTTGATCTCAAAAGTTTCATTGAATATCTTGATTCTGAGGTTCTGTTAACTGCAATTTTTTCCAGATCTGATTTATGCCATTGCAAAATTCTTACAATGGCTATTTGGGTGAATTTCATCAGTATTTCATGATGTATTCTGTTGAGAATTGCTCCTTTGTTTTTCATCCTTGCTATAAATTGTGATGCTTTGTTCATTACATTTATAATGAGGAAAATGTCTGGTCTGTGTCTTTGTTTTGAGTGCTCCTGTCTTTCCCATTGTCAAGGCAGTTGTAACATAATATATGGGCTGAATGATGTACAAAATGGCTATAAAAAAAAGAAACAAAATTCTGTGACAGCATATACATGGGTATACCAGACACATGCTTTCTGGTTGAAATTCTAATGCAAGACTAATGTTGTGATACAATCAGTTGTATCTCTTGTAATAGCACATTCTATATGTTAAGGAAATTATGCTCTTCTGAGAACTAGAATCACGGCTGCTGAGCCGTTAGAACTGATGAGGCTGTCTTGGACAGCTAGGTTTGTGTTAGAAACTTTGAAAAAATTGTTTCCAACACAGATACTGGAATTCTACTGGTGCAGTCAATTATCCTGAATCCACTTTCTATCCAATCCACTGTGCTTACTTTCTGGTGGAAGAAAAAGCTATTAGAGGTTGGATACACAAACTCTTGCATAAATTAGCAAGGGAATTTGAGAATGGATGTGCATTGTTGTGCTTACATTTTGATGAGTGTCCAATTTTATGTATACTGTTTCTGTAAGCAAGAAAGGCACTCCATAGAGTTTCCGTGGGTATCCAAGAACACTAGGCAGAAATGCATAGGAATAGAGGTTTCCGATATATCTCCTGAAAGTATCTCAAAATAAAGCTGAAACCCCTTTCCATGAACGGAGCTTTAGAGTATGCTACATAGTGTGGAAAGATCCCAGTAACATATGTAGTCCAGATTTGAGTGAGTAACTTCTGTTAGACCCTGCCAATATACTTCAGTTCACAGGGACTGAGAATAATTGGTTCTGTGGTCTACACACAGCTGGTTTCCTCCAGATAAATCCAGTGCTCCCAGCTGAGTACATGTCCAAACCAGGAATATGCATAGTGGTCTTCACAGTTGGAATGCAATTAAAACATTGGTTCTCATTTTTAGAAATCGTTAAAAAATATATATATCTTCGCTTCCTCCATGCATTCCAGCTCAGTGCAGTGACTTGTCACAATCAATCCTCAGCTATGCTTGCTCAGCAAGAGGGGGAGGGGCAGTTCTCCTGTGAAATGTCGGCGCATTCTCTGTTCTTCAGCTGATGGTAGCTGTTTGTCTTAACCTTTACAGAATTTTACTTTCAACGATGACTTCAGCCCAAGCAGCACCAGTTCAGCTGATCTAAGCGGATTAGGGACAGAACCAAAAACTCCAGGATTTTCTCACTCCATAGCGCTGTCGTCTGATGAGGTATCTGACCCATGAGCTATTCATATTGTAGGAAATGCATTACTCCCCATGGAGTTATTATTAATGGACTAAACAACTCTCCAGTTGATCTTGGAAGCAGCAGGTTTTTAGGGCTGCTGTTCACATTCAGAGGCCCAAGATAATGTATCTTTCGGGGGGCTGCAAGGGGAAAAGAGAGGGAAGGCCTCGGAGGGCATTGGGCATCAGTGAGGTTTATTATAATAACACATTGCATTTTGAGCCAAAGGGCCCTTTAGTAATAGCAATAACTCTGAAAACTGCATAGGACATAATATAGTCTATTAAATTATAACCTGATATGTAATTCATTGAAAAGGATAATTCAAATCAGCTGCATAACACATCACGGTACAGTGTTGCTGCGTAGAAGCTGCAAATAGTAGGAGTAATGAAGTCTAATGTCAGGCTAATAAAAACCGAGCTGGAAGAAGGGCACCTTGTGTCACGGGACTGTACCTCTTTAGAATGCAGATGAGAGATCAAATGCTTGGATGCTTCTCAGTATACAGAAGGAGAAAGTTCAAGCCTAACTTTTTTCCTGTAATAGATCTGGGTGGGTAGCCATGTTGGTCTGAAGCACGAGAACAGATTTTGAGTCCAGTGGGGGCACCTTTAAGGCCAACAAAGGTTTATTCAAGATGTGAGCTTTCTTGTGCACACACACTTCCTCGTACAAATTGAAGTGGAACTTAACAGACAGATGCTTCTGCATAGGTGAACAGCAAATTGTTTCCCCCCTGTTATGTTAGTGTGAAGGGCACACTGACAGCACATCCAACTATTTGATTCCCTCTCCCCCATGAAGTGGTCTAATCTAGAAACAGGTGTCACGTGAGCAGGCCTGTAGCAAGGGGCACCAAGGGGGCTTTCAGGGGGTTGGGGTGGGGGAGGCAGAGATGGCGCTTAAGTGGGTGGTGACGAGGGAGGAAAAGGCATGCCTGCTGGAGGAAGTGCCGCCTGCCCAGCCGCCACCAAGAGCACTTGGCTCCGAGCTCCTCATGGGGGGGGGGAGTTGGGGGGTGCTCATGTGTGCATGCACATGCTCCAGGCCTTGCATCCCCAGTGGGTTTCACAGCCTTCTGCCTGCAATGCCCAGCCATAAGCTGGCATATCAAGGAACTGGGGAGAGGAAGGAAAAGCCACGGCTCCAAGGAGTTCTCTGCATGGCCATCTGCAGTACAAATGCCCAATGCCGCTGAGGGAGGCAGGCAGGCAGGCAGGGAAAGGGCCCTTGACCCAGCCAGCATTGCCTCCTCCCCACAGAAGCTGCAGAGTGGCTCAGCTGCCAGCAAAAAACAGCTGTGAGTTTCATGCATGCTAGACGAGCAGCCCAGGCCAGATGATTTGGCGGGCACCATAGCCAGCCAGGCTGTCCCAGGTCGCCTCCTGCCCAGTCGCCGCCACTCACACCACTGTCTCCCACCACCCATACCCCGGCCCCTCTGAATTCCAGGGCAGATTGGAGGTTGGGGGCAGGGCACAGCAGATTTGGGAGGGGGGTGTTGCCTGCCTAGCTACGAGCCTGCACATGAGGCTGCTGATGGTGTGTTTTGCGTTGCAGTGGGATATTATTTTCCATATTTAAGCATGAGAGTTTGCAATTAATCTGTAATGCACATCTCCAGAATTGTTCTGATTATTTAAACAGGATTATTGAGGAATAAATAATCATTTACAACTGTTATTATAATAACTTACAACTTTCTTGTTGGGGTTTTTTTTTAAACCGAAGGACACACTAGTCATAAACACTTTGAGGAGGATCCACACCTAGTGTTTCCACAGGCACAACCTCTTGCGTCCATGGAATATGTTCCCACTCCCCTTCTGGTTATCCAAACAGTTTTACATTTTCTGTCACTTCTGTCCATAATGTTTTCTTTCCCATTTCTTTATTGCTGGCTCTGTCAGAGCTTGGATATGATTGATGATGAGGTGAGACAATACTGCATGTTTTGCTATGTTACACAGAGCTATAGCTATTCCCTCCCCCCTGCCTCCATTTTCAGGTTTTCTTTTACGTAGTAGATTCTTGTGTTGAAACTTATGCCTGACTTAGTACCACTAGTCATTTCTTTCATTCAAAAGCCCTTTTTGTTGTATGTGACTTTTTTTAAAGTTCTTGAAAATAGGGTCCAATTTTGTGTAGATTTAACACCAATCCTTACCTCTCTTCAGGCAGTAGAAAGTGATTGAAACCTATTGATCCCTCTGACTCTTTGGCATAACAGGGTATCATACTATATATATTTCCCCCCATAGATATAGGTAATTTTGTGTTTTATTATTATACTTTAGCTGTATCCTTTGCAAAAGAATTGTTGCCTAAGAGAGTTGAAGGCACAGTAAAGCAGTGAGACTTGTACATCCTGATCTTCTCAAACTTGGTACATGTTCTTCTGAGTTTTATATTCTAAAACTCAAATGAATGTTTTATCAGCCTTTGAAAAGTCCACCCATGAGTGGTTTCCTAATAATATGATGATTCCTTTCAGAAATGCTCTCCGCAGATCTCTCTGTTGCAGTGTGGGGGAGCTTGCCAACTCTCTCTGTTAATTGGCTCTGTTAATAATACTCATGAACTACCCATGAACTTGGTTGTCCAGGGATAAGCTATTCATACAGATAATGGTGCGGCCATCAGAAAGAGAAAGTGGATGCTTTTGGCTTTTTGAATATGGGGTGTATTGTTAGATGTATAGTAAACCACTGGTGATTGTTTTCATCAGTTGTGAATCTCCTTGAATTCTGGAAGTTGATCAGGATAGAAAAGTAATACATCAATATGTGTTTTGTAACTCAGATCTATTTCTCTGATTTTGTATAGCTCTATGACCCGTGGCCATAGGCATCTGAGTACTGGATGCTGGTGAAAGTCAACAAAAGGAGAGTGGTTCGCTTCATACCCTGCTTGTGAGCAGCCAGGGACATTTATTTATTTACTACATTTAGTAAAGGTAAATGTTTCCCTTGCTCGAAAGCCAGTCAAATCCGACTCTAGGGGGCATTGCTCATCTCCTTTTTCAAGCCAAAGAGCCAGCACTGTCCAAAGACTTTTCAGTGGTCACGTGGCTGGCATGACTAAACACCGAGGCGCATGGAATACTGTTACCTTCCCACCGAAGCAGCCAGTACCTATTTACCTATTTGCAATTTCTTGCTTTCGAACTGCTAGTTTAGCAGGAGCTGGGACCAGAGACAGGAGCTCACTCCGTCATGCAGCACTAGGGTCTTGAACTGCTGAGCTACCGACCTTCTGTTCTGCAGCTTAGCGTCTTAACCTCTGAGCCACCGTGGCTGCTATTTACTACATTTACCCCTGGCCTATCTCTCCCATATCATTCTCCTGTCCTCTGTTTTATCCTCACAACAGCCTTGCAAGACAGATTAGGACACTGTTGAAAGAGGACGTTGGGCTGGATGGATGTTGGTCTGACCCAGCAATGCTGTTCTTGAGATCTCATATCCCAAGTAGACACAGTATTCGACTAACATTGAAAGATGTGCCCTGGTGCTTTTTTCCCTATAATTTACATTGTGCAACATTTTGTTACAGATCCTTGATGACGGACAGTCTCCCAAGCATAGCCAGTCCCCAAGTCGCGCCGTTCAAGAATGGAGTGTGCAGCAAGTTTCCAACTGGTTAATAAGCCTGAATTTAGAACAATATGTTCCAAAATTCAGTGCCCAAAATGTAAATGGAGAACGTCTTCTTCAGCTGGATGGCAGTAAGCTCAAGGTAATTGCCTGCCAGTGCTGGAAATAAAATCTAGAATTTTGTCACCAGGGGAATATGCTGTTATGGATAATACTCCACATCGCTGGAAAAAAATTCCTATAAACTCTGCGGCACGGAGGAAACCTTTGGTACCAGTAATGTATAAAAGAAAGTTTAAATTGCTGGAGACTGTGATTGCACTGATGGTGTAACAGTTGGAAGTCTGAGACATCATTATCTCTGAACAATCAAGCCTTGGGTAAATGTTAACACTTAATGGATAATTTTGATATGCAAAGTTTATCACAGGGTTTTCTAACGTGGAAAGAGACAGCATGGGAAAGTAAAGGAGATGGAAATACATGGCCAGGAATATTGTATCTGTAGACAAATAATGAGGAATTATTTCAAATTTCACTTTTTTCTACATTTAAGTGGCTGACCCCGTCACTCTGCAGTATTAAATGGGTACTTTATCCTACTTGGGTAGTGAAATTCTTTACGAAGGTGCCAACAGACAATGTGAATGTAGAAAATGCACCGTATCGAAGTGTTGTATTGTTAAAGATTATGGTTTTTAAAAAACAAAATGTGAAGGAGAAAACCTGGTTTTATATTTCTAGGCATTTCTTACATGCACACAGCACGTTTTGGATTGTTTGGGATCTCATAACCCATACCCAAATACTTACTTCCCCTCTTGCACTCACAGGCTCATTTATTTATTTATTTATTTATTTATTCACATTATTTGTAGTCCGCCTTTCTCGCAGATTACACATCATGAGCCAGTGACAGTCATGAAAATGGGACATTCAGCAACCAATGCATTAGGATTTTAGAAGTCTGGAATCACCAGGAAGAACTGAGGCAGTAGCATAAGTATTCACGTGACATCACATCAAACCATGGTGTAATTAAGCTAACTATGATTAGCATGGCCTTCTGACCATGGGCCACTCCAGTATAGTGAGGCTATGTCAAATCAGAGAGCTAACAGGAGCACTTCTCCATTGGGGCTGCAGCCCTGCTCTGTATGTCGCTGCCCACCACAGTTTATTTATTTAGAATATACCTGTGCTACCTCCTCAGAGTCCTTCTGAAGGCAGCTTACGATTAAAAACCATTGTATAAAAAAGCAGCATGAAAACTGTCCATAAAACAGCAGACCATTAAAAAGCTGATAAGATAAAATCCGTAATTAAAAGCCTGGGTAAAGTTAAAAGCCTGTGTTTTAGCCTGGTGCCTAAAAGAAAGTAAAGTAGGTGCCAGGCAAGCATTAAGAGGGGAGGTCATTCCAAAGGCTAGATGCCACCACAGAAAATGTCCTGTCTGTAGTTGCCACCTGCCACACTGCTGAAGACAGGGACAGAGAGACCAGGGCTTGAGAGGCAGATCTTAACTATTGGGATGACTGGTATAGGAGGAGACGGTCCTCCGGGTACTCTGGCCACAAGCCAATTTACAGTGTTAAAGGTAAGAACCAGCACTTTAAATTGTGCCCAGAAACAGATGGGCAGCCAGTGCAGATCTTTCAGCATGGGGGGTGATATGATGCCTGTAACCAATCCTTGGCTGCTGCATTGTAGACCAGTTGCAGTTTCTGAACTGTTTTCAAACACGGCCCCACATAGAGTGCTTTACAGTAATCTCACTTGGACATGGTCAGACATAGATCACTGTGCCCAGATCAGGCATTTTGAGGAACGACCATGGCGGATAAACCAGCCGGAGCTGATAAAAAGTGGTACATTCCAAGGAGGAGACCTCAGCCTACAACTGTAGCCCAGGATCCTCCTGGGTGCTACTTGTTGTTCAGTCACACAGTCGAGTCCAACTCTTTGTGACCCCATGGACCTTGCTGGAGAAGGAAATGGCAACCCACTCCAGTATCTTTGCCAAGTAAATCCCATGGACAGTAATAAAAGGCTAAAAGGTGCTACTACCTAGGCTACAAATCTGCTCCTTCAGGGGGAGTGCAACCCCCTCTACAACAGGCTGCCTTCTCAATCCCCAGGCAGCTTCTCCATTGACTAACCGCAACTCTGTCTTATCTGGATGGAACTTCAGTTTATTGGCTCTCATCCATCCCATTATCTTCTCCAGGCACCTATTCCGACCTTTCATAGACCCAGCTGGCTTTGTTAAAGAGAAATCGAGCTGGATGTCATTCGCATATTGATGACACCTCACTCCAAGTCCCCATATGGCCTCTTCCAGCAGTTTCATGTAGATGTTCAATAGCACGGGGCAAAATGGAACCCCATGGGACTCCATAGCATAAAAGCCATGGTGTCAAGCAGCAGTCCCCCAGCACCACCTTATTGGATCAGTCAATCAAGTAAGAGTGGAACCACTGAAGTACAGGAACCCCTACCCCTGTCCCGGCTGGCCTGTCCAGAAGGATGCTGTGGTTCGTACTGAAAGCCATTGAGAGGTTTAAGAGGATCAACTGGTCCTGCTTCTGCCGCTGCCTGCCTCCTATCTCCTTCCAGCTGTTACCCAGTATGCAGAATGGAGATGGAGCTCAATCTCTTGGGGAGTCTGTTGGGGGAAGAGAGAAAAAGGGGTAATTCTCAGCCCTCAAGCACTGATTACAGGGCAGCCGGGAGGGGGGAGGTGGCTCCTTTCCCAGCTTCTATATCAGCTCTGCACACAAGTACAGAGTAAAAAGCCCTTTGGGTGAGTGGGGGGAGGGGCCCATCTACAAAGGGACCCGGTTGTGAAATGATGCCAATATGGTCATCAAGGTTAAAAAAATCCAAAGTTTCCTATCCACATGGCAAGTGAGCCTGCTTTGACTGCAGTCTTTCAAGAAAGGTTTGGGAAGCAATGGGGCTAAGTGGGAGCAGAAGACTCCAGAATGAGCATGATCCAGAGGATGATGTTTTGGGGATCCTCCAGCAAAAAAAATGCTGTGGGTTGAAGTACAGCAAAACAGCAGAGTGGAAGCAGCCCATTTGTAAAGTCATGGTTTTTCATGGCGTTGGTCTGAACCTGGACCCACAGTGTGTAAGGGCACTTCCAGAAGTTGGCTTCCATGTTGTGACTGACACCAGATTGTGAGGTGAAACCAAAGTACTTGTTTCTAGAGGGCTTTGCAGTAGCCATTGCTGGGAGTTTATGATGGTTACTGTTTCCTTCACACTGGCTTTGCTGTACACTTGGACTAGCAGGGACCAGTCTTGGGGAACCACTTCAGTCAATTTCTGGCATGCATGCGGCGCCCTGACTCAATGTGCTGTTCATCATGCCCATACATGTCTTTCCCTCTCCCACCACCAGCACAGAGTGGATGAAAAAATCTGTACAATGGAGCCACCTGAGGCGAGGAGGGTATAATTTTCTGCAAATCTGGGGAAGTGCCAGGTTTGCAGAAAAATACCAAATTGTTTTTTTAAGAAGAACTTGACAGGTAGGTATCCCAGCACAACAAAAAAGTACAGCAGGTGCTGTAGTTTGTAAAACATAGTAACCATAGCCACCACATTAAGAAGACAAGGCTACAGCTGGCTATGATTTGCCTCCCCCACCTACAGGCTTCCTCCCCTGCCAGCCAACCTACCAGACAGCAAGTGCCCAGACAGTGTACATAGGGGAAACGGTAAGGGCAAGGTGGATGGCCAGGCAGACCAGTGACTGCAGGAGAAGGGTGAGGATGAAGACAGAAAGCAGAGCTGGAGAGGAAAGCAGGGGGCAAAGAGAAGAAAATGAAAGGAGCAGATTAAGTGGAGTAGGTGAAGTGGAGAAGGACTGGAGGAAATGGATACCAGCAGGTCCCCCTCTTGCAACATTTTAATCCTCATGGCAAAGCAGGCATCAGAAAGCATCTTTCCATTGCCAGCACTCAGTAGGTGAGAAACGCTCAGCTGCACAGGATTAGTTTAAAACCAGAACTGCTGGTGACTAAGAAGTGGGAGGCTGTTCAGAGGAATTGGCATACACTTCAAGAAGCAACGGGTCTTAAGCAAAGGAGCTGAATATGTGCATACAACTGCATTAGTAGCATGATTTGGAAAAGTGTGAAGTCGGTCAAGGATTGGACATGACACTGGTCCTGGGGTGAATGGTAGACCAAAGAAACTGGAGTAGTTTTTCCTTATTCCTTGGGCTACTTTTCACACAAGGACTGATTCCAGGTTTCAGTAGATTGTGGTAAGGAGAGGGGGCCTTTGCTGGGACATCAGCTGTAGAAAATACAGTCTTAGGGTTTCAAGATGCTAGTTGAATTCTGATACCACCAACAAATCTCAGTTTGATTGGAACATCAGCAAGTCAAGTTCTTGGGTGCACACCATGGTGTAGAATCCTGTTCTGTAGGCAAAAAACAAACCACAGTTTGCAAAAGCACCTAATTCACAGTCAAAGACTTTCTTATTTGCCATTTTGGTGCTGCACACAAGGGGATGGATGTTGCCCGAAGCACTGGGCTGAGGTTCGTTCATTACATCTGAACATAGTTGTCGTGTTCTTGTGTAACTTAACTGGTTTTTGTAAATCACTTTAGTTCTGCCTTAAATAAACTGTTGTTGTTTCTTTCTTTTAACATTAGGCCCTTGGTATGGTGCCTTCTCAGGACCGAGCTGTCATTAAAAAGAAAATTAAAGAAATGAAATCATCTATAGAGAGAGCTCGTAAAGCGCAAGAGAAGATGGAGAAGCAAAGGGAAAAGCTGAAGAAGAAGGAAAAAGAGCAGCTTCAGAGGAAGTCCAAAAAGCCTGACAAGCGTTCTCCAGATCCAACAGATGGTGCTAGTGAGCAGTGATGCATAAGAGTTACTGTTCTATTAGGACTGGGAAGACGTTTTGGGAAGAGAAATGGAAAGCAAAAGCTTACTTCCCATCCTGCCAGTCTTTATTATACAGAGCTGTGTACCGCCTAAGAAGGCTTTACATAGAATAAATGGGGGAAACGTACATTGCGTAGCTACACTTTCCTGTGGCTGTAAAACATGACCTGCTTAGCAGTTCCAAACTATGATGGTTAGTGCATTTTCTCATCGCTGTGCAGTCAAGCCAGATGTCCAGTCCAGGACCAGCACAAAGCTCCTCCTTGCCCATCCCATCACTTCTGAGTCTATTCAGTCGTAATAGGCTGGTTTGTTTCTGATCTCTTTGATTATCAGTTAGGCACAGTATTACATGCTGACTACACTGTATGCATGAAACTGCCCCTCTCGAAGGGCAATGCCCTGGAGGCTTCCATGGACTTCTTTGAAAGTGACTAAACTGGAATCAACTGCATATCACTTACCACTGATTTTCAAAAGAATAGCTGCCTTCTTTGGGCTGCTTTGAAAGTCCTTCTGGAGTGGGAATCGGTTAGCAGCAATTCTCAGAGGAGAGGCTGCTCTGCACCGACGGCATAGTTGCGAGACTTGAAATTGTACACTGGAGATAAGAGGCAGGAGTCATGTCAATATCCTGTTCCTGTATAACTCAGAAGGAAAAGCAATTCCTGCGTTTCCCACCCACCCCCGACCCCCCAGCCACCTGAATTGTACAGTAATTTAGCTCAAGAAGGAAGCAAAGCCTTAACTTGCTTATCTGGGCTTGGAGAGTAACATTTACCCTCTGGACAAAGCTGGATTTGTAATATTAGCACGGCTTGTGGTAGAACTTTAGAGTACAGGGTTTTTTTAAAAAAAAAATGTTGTCCTCGGGTTGGGGGCTATATACTTTCCTGTAGCATTCTCTGAGCCTTCTTTTCTTGAAAGACTGGTCTAAAAACAACTTTTTGTGTCTTTTGTAAGGAATATGCCCCACCTCTAGGTTTGTAGCACTCGGGGAAAGCAGAAGGAGGCTGACGGCTGTTAGAGAGCATGGATGTTATCTGTTCAAGCAACTTCTAAAATGAATTTTGCCAGCAAACGCACTTCTGAAAACAGGGGAAGATGCCAATTGAGAAAATGTGAATTTTTTACATTTTAGTTCCCTGTTAGTAGAACAATGCAGTTGAGGAGGGGGACCCAAAAGCAACCCACTGTTTTATTAAGCAAAACAAGGGGCTGGCCTTTGAAAGATTGGCTCAAAATATGTGGAGTAGGGAACAGTGACCGATATGGTTTTGTAATGGTCCCTAAAGCAGCAAGCGCATGATCTCGCCAAAGTGATGCACTTTTAAATCTCATTTATTTCATGCTTAACTCCTCTCCCCCTTCCTTTTGGAAAATCACTGTGGCTTAAAAAGTATTTAGCGCTGCTGGAGTCATGCCTTGCCATGTTCCTCGAAAGGATGGCGATAGCCTTGATTTCCCCCCCCCCCATGCATTTTAAAAAATGTAAATAGGACAGAATTACAACTCAAATGGTTAATTTGCTTTCCAATTGGCACCTGATGCTGCTTTTTTACAGCTAAGGAATGGAAGTTTCAACAGACAGAAGTTGGGTTCAAATCTCAAAATCTTTTAAAGGGAGTCTGTTAATCATCTGTACTTTGTTACCATGTCCAGAGGTGCTTCAAAGCCTTACTACATGGAGACCAGAATGCTACAAGCAAGGTGTGGGGAGGTTACATATCCATTTCGGCCGTGATTGCTTCTGTGATACACATGTGGCAACAGCTGGTTGAACAATGGCTGCATCCTTATCCTTAAATAGAAGTATTCCATGTCTCTGGTGCAACATTTTAAATGAAATCTGTAGCTAGACTCCTGGGCAGATTGGCCCTTTACCTTACTTGCCCATCGTATGCCATGGCTGAATGGAGAGGAGAGGCCACACTGTGTTTGCTCCTGGGGTCACTTTAATGGCCCTGGCTAGAGTAGCAATGCTCTGCTACCAAGGACTCTGTTCCAGATAATGAAATACCTCCAGTGACACGGTAACACTTTATTGCACTGTCGGAAAATAGGTGGGCAGGTGGTGGGGCCGTTTCAGAAAGGACATTGAATAGAGAATAGTTACTCCTCTAGGAGGGAAATTCAAATGAAAATGTAACAGAGGCCTGGTCGAGCTATTTATTTAAGTGATTACTGTTTCTATTTCGGTAAAAGACAAATATCTGGGGGAAACTGGAGATATTTTAACTATAAAGTCAGTAAAGGCATTAGATGTTCATGTTCTCTTTTTAAGTTATGTTTACATTCTGGTAATTTAAAATGGATGTATATACTAGTAATGTCTATGGGTGCATCTCTCTGCTTTATATTATTTATGAGTTTTTTCCCCGCCTTTGTTTTTCTAAGACCCCAGGGGACTATATTGTGTTGTATATTGATTTTTGCATACCTGCTGTTTAGAATTGCATAAATTGTGGGGGGTTTTCCTGCAGATAACTAATTTTGATTCATGTCCTGTAATTAATTATTCTGTTCTTTGGTTTGTTGCTTTATGGCAATTTTTAGAGCTGAACAGTGAATTTTAGCCTAAGGGTTGTTTTTTATTTTAAAAAATGGGTCTAAATTTACTTTTAAGAAAGAAATGCATACAATACAAATGGACTAGTGTGTGCACAGACAGAGTTGCCAAAACCAGGCCAGAGCTCCATTCATCCTTGCAGTGTCACAATATGCTTTATATTCTGCTATTCTTTGCTCTTGGAGATAGCAAAAAAATCTTTCCTGGTCCTTCTATTTTGTGAAGCTGTTTGTCATATTTACAGCATAAAGATTTTAAATCTATCGCCATTGCTTATTGTCCACTTCAAAGACGCTGGAAATATATTTCCCGTGTCATAGGAAAAGTGTGGATGGCTTGAATGTTGCTAACAGTCAGTGCCGCTTTGCCTTTATTAGGTGGCTGTTCAGCAGAGGAGAGCTTCTCTCATCTTTGCATCATTATATTGCTACAAAGCTATGAAAAAGAGTTGGGTTAGGAGTTGACAAACCTAGATGGGACAAGTGGTCAGTTCTCTAGAATTGTCTAGTGCCTGTGGATGGCAAAACACTTTTTGGTGGTCAGTGGTGGCTGATGAGTGACTTCCATTTGTTCCTTCTGTCATTAAGTCATGTATCACAACGTGTTCAACCCCAAGGGTGGTTTTTACCTTGGCTCCTTTCCCATTTATTTGCTTTTACAAGGTTCATCCCCATGCTGACAGTTTCTACCCTCTGTGTGCCAGGAAGGGGCACTTTGGTTTCTGTCAGAGGTTTCACATGTTACTAATCATTTGCCTGCACAGATCATCCCCCAGTGGTGAAATCAGGACAGACACAGCAGTGCTTGGCCAAGGCAATGTAAGGATGCACCAGAAACAGAGCCATGCTTGCAGGTGCAAGGTGACTATAGGAGGGGCAGGGAACACCCTTACTTTACGTAGAGCCCAAACAATTTAGAAGCGATGCATTCTGATTGGCTAAGCCCTGCTCAAATTGAGAGTGCTCCAGAGTCTTACTTGATGGCCAGCTGATCTCACCCAATTACACTGTGGCCAGAGGAAAGGACTTAAAGTGCATGAAAGAGGAAAACCAAGGGAGACATTGGAGTTTTGGAGCACACAACTGCCAGTGCGTGCTTGCTTGCCCCTTGACTACTCACTGGAGCTTTGAGACTAGGACGTTCATTTCTGCCAGGCGCATGGGCATCCCTGACCTTCATACATGTTGAATCCCTCCCATGTGGCTCTGATGGTTGGATTTCCAGTCCACTTAGAGGAAGCTAATTTTTTTGTTCTTTTTGTTGAACTTTTCATTCATTATATGATACAATGAGTGACAACAGGCTTGCTTCCTTTTAAACTAATGTTTAAAATTTGCTTTTTCTGCTGCACTTTTCAATACTTTGGCACACTGCTTTAATTCTGTACCATGCCTGAAAATGATTTGCCAGATGTATAATATACATAAAGGTCTCCAGGTCAGTCTGACACACTGAAATCCATTTTCAGAGTTTTCATACATGTTTTTAATTTAGAATTTATTCCGTTTGTGGGCATTTGGGGAAGACATTTTCCTCTGTGTCTTCACATTTGTAATATACGAAAAACAGCTCCTGTGCTTTGAGTTGGGAAGCGAAAATGCTGATCTGTTGATAGCTCCTTTTCCAGTGTCTTAAACATCTCAGCTTGCTTCTTTGTTTAAAATACCACAAAGAAGAAGAAAAAATGAAGGGTGTTTGCATTTGTGTAGCTCCTACATAATCAAATGCAGGGGTGAAAGTGTAGAAGTGATGTTGCCTCTCTTAATTATTTTGGTTAAATCAGAACAACACAATATTCTAGTAACGGAGACATTTTCAAAAGTGAGCTGCTTTAAATATACATTCCTGTGTGCTCATGTTTATTTGCACCAAATATACTTGTGTTCCAAAGAGGTAAGAATCCTTGTAGACTGTACAGCCTAGAGATCTAGTCAGCTCACAAGGGGTAATAGTCAAACCTCAAGGAAATGACACTTGATCTTAGCCGCAAGGCAGAGAAACGATTTATTCTGGGCATAACCACTCTTGCCGAAGTTTAGTGAGCAGTATGGGTTATGTGTTACCTTTTATATAAATGAGGGAATATGACATTTTAAAGAACATGGTTTCTTAAAAGTTCTATTTCCCCAGTATTTTCTCTGGATGTCTTTCTGCATGTTGTTTTCTTTATTTAAGTGGGATTGACTTACTAGAGATTTACTATTGAAAAGAACCACTTTGGGGTGTGTTTCATAAACTGTGCACTTGAATTCTGTTGGAAAAGCTTTGAGAAGTTTATACCAGACTGGATTGTGACTTCAGAAAAGACTCTGGCCAATCATCAGACATGACTGTAGTCTCTTTACATATTGCACGGTTCTTTAGGTTAACGTTCTTTTTTTTTGGTTTATTGCATTTTTCTGACACTTGAGAAAGTGTATGATTGGACCACCATAGTGCCACAGCCATTCAAATGAGCCGTTCAGTGTTGTCCTGGGCACAAGGCACAAGAGAGTATATTCTCTTAACTGGGGGAAAACAGAGATCTTTGGGGCCATTGATTACAGGGTGCATGGATAATCCGTTAAGCAATGTTGTGGCACGACAACTGTATATTTCCATGCACCTTCTCATGTTATCTTCACAAAGCTGTGATATTAATGTCAGAAGATCTGTGCTACAAGGGAAGCAGAGGCTCTGTCTCCTTCCTACACCAGCATCATCCATCCCCAAAGCTGGGACAGCTCTATCATCAGAAGGAGCCACGACCTGGCTTTGTCCCAGGCAGCACAGATATCTGAAATCCTAGGCCTTCCCAATGCCTTTCCAATGCTGTAGTGCCCCCCCCCCATTCCACAAAAGTAGTAACGCTTGGGGAGAGACTCCTGTCACAACCTTCAATGAAAGGAATATAAAGGGTGTAGTAGCAGTGCTTGGTGGGTGTTCGGTGGCAGATCTTTAATTTCAGAAGGCCTCAACCAACCCAGTGTTTCTCATGGACAGGGCTTCAGGCTAGAAGGCCAAGTCCAATTCCCTTTGCATTCATCTTTGTAATGAATAAATGACCAATGAAGGGAGCCACCCAAGGGGAATATAAAGACATTTCAATAGCAGCAAAAATAATTTAAATTATTTTTTAAAAATATCTGCAAATGGCAATGACCCAGAGCGCAGTCCAGACGGCCCTGCATATAAATATGTCCCGTCATTTCCCCTGCTTTAGCTCCTGCTTTTTCTATTAAAGTTTCCCACCCCTATTGTCATTCAAATGTCTGGTAACAACCCTGTGTGACATACTGCTAAGACAAGGCTGCTCAAATACCATCCCCCTTCAAAGTGCATTGCGACCCACTGCTTAGAAACTATATACAAGTGGGCTTGTTAATCAAAAGGGAGGGGGTGGGGAATTGTGTTTTTTTGGATTTCTAATGTATGAATTGCATGTTGTTGTGGTATCCTTTAAGTTTGTACATCTAGGTGTCAAATTGCCTGCATGGAATATGCTCCATTCCCCTGTCTGAGTTTGTATGCTTGTGTTTTCTTAATTTGTCCTTCTCTCAGTGGCTAATCTTTTTTTTTTTTTAAAGAGGAAAAAACACTCTCTGCATTTGGTTATTCGGAGGCATTCAAAATAAACAAAAGAAAGGCCAGTTGCCCTTTGTATTCTTACAAATCCTTTTTGAAATAAACACACCTGTGATTAACTTGTTAGTGTATATAAACTTCTTGCCAATGAGTATTGTTGTCAGACAACGAATGCAATAAAAATACTGAAATTCAACAACGGCATTTTTTTGGCGTTTCACCCTCTCTTGGCAATGATGGGGGAGATAAAGGCTGCAAGCAGAATCCGGTCCCATGGTATCCAGGGCAAGAATGATCAGAGTGCAGTCTTTGGTCTGCGGCCCCAGCACCAAGAGGAGGGGCGAGGAGGACACCCAGGCCAGAGTCCCTCCATAAACTCCAACTACTAACCCCATATACAGTCTCCTTGAAATAATACACGCTTACACACAGTTTGCAGAAAAGTGGGAAAATAGGCCACAACTTTATTGATTGCAGCTGTAGTGTGCTTTGGCACAGCATGGGGTACCAGATCCTGTCCCTCAACTGACCTCCTGCCAACCGATGATCTGCTGTATGTCTAGGGATGACAGGTCTCTGGATACCACAAGGGTCAAGATCCCAAGGTGGTCTTCCCTGCTACCTGGGCATGAGGGTAGTCCCCAGGCATGCCCCCGGGCTAGGCGTACCACTTGCCCCTCATGCCAAAGTCTCTTAAGGGGATCCCCAAACTCAGGAAATGGGCACACAGGCCAGCTTTCCTGATAATGGATCCAACCCCATGCTGATACCACCAAGTTGTGACAAGGAATAAAATGACATGAAACAAAATGCATGCAACCCCCCCCCAACAAACTACACCTAATTAAAGAGATGGGAGGGTGGCCCAACTTGTCTGATGCCGAGGAGTGGCGCAGCACCCTAAATATCGGTCGGGCACTCCTACCCACCCAGATGCCCAGGACTCTACTGATAGGGCTGGCGTCAGGTCAGGTGAGCCCCAGTTTCCCATGCTTGGTGCTGGCCTGCCCCCTCCAACTGGCCCACCATAGACACCATCTCTCTTCCCCTCCTCACGGCGCCGCAGACAGGCCTCCAGGTGAGTCAGGGTCCTGACTTCCAGAATATGTTGATCAGAATGGTGAAGCAGTCAGGATGCCCGACTAGGTGTTATGCATTCACATCCCTGCTAAGCCACGGTGTTTAGTGGATGACCTTAGGCCAGTGACTCTTTAAAAAACCTACTTTGCAAGGTGGCTGTGAGGATTTTAAAGTTTTTTAGAAGCATTTATATCCTGCCTTTTACATTTAGCCCAAGTTGGCTTATAAACGTGACCACAAAACCAGACAACGTAAAACAATAGTAAGAGCGCAATGTCAAAAAGCTTCAAAACCACTGTTACACCACTGTTATCTAAAGAACAGCATCCAGTCGGGATCTCAGCCTTGCCGACCAGCATCTCCGCAGTCATGCCTGCCTGCAGCTTCAGCTAGTTTCCCCTCAATCATGACGATGGTGAACAGATGGTGGCCCAGAACACAGATGGCTTTATCATCAGCTTACTGATGAGACCTGGCTTCAAAGCTACAGACAAACTCCCCCAAAGGTAAATATTGGAAACCACTGAGGATAGTAAAGAGCTACACAGAATTCCACAGGACAAACTCCAAGCTGTTAATTCAGAATCTCTAGACACAATTATCAAGAAGAGGCAACTCCAGTAAACTAATCCCCATTCCTAGTGCTTTAACTGTATTTAGAAGATGACAATGTCAAAGGTCACCAAGAGATCCAGCAGTAGTAACAAGAAAGCATTTCCCTATCAGCTAGAAACAGATATTTCCACGAGAGCAATCAATGCTGTCTCTATCCCATGTTTATTTAGTACATTTTTATCTCACCTTTTTTCCAAGGAGTTCAGGGGAGCACGCATAACTTTTGTCCTCCTCCATAATCTCCTCACAGCAACTCTGTGAAGTAGGTTATGCTACGAGGGCATGTGACTGGCCCAAGGTCACCCAGCAAGTTTAATGGAAGAGTCAGGATTTGAAACTGGGTCTTCCACATATAACTACTACACCACACTGGCTCTCATCGCCAGTCCTCAACTCTGAAATGGTTCAAGGGGCAGAGATGTCACCCTGAAAGATTGATTCAAAACCAGTCAAATCTCAAAGAGCTTTTTGCAAGTGAAGTGCTGTGGCCAGCAGGTCCAGTTCCTTGTCTCTCAGAGCGCAGCCCGTGACAGCCGATGAAATGTTGGGGGAAGGTTAACAATGGACAATTAGAGCCAGGGAGCTGGGTTTGAGTTTGAGTGTGAAAGAGCATGAGTTACGAGTTGGCTGTAAGAAAAATAGCTTGTAACAGAGGCTTAGAAGTATGAATAGAGTTAGGGATCAAAAGTTCAAGTGATGAGAAACGTGTCTATGTGCCTGTAGCACACCATTGTTGTTTAAAGCTTTGAATAAAAGTTAACTTATTTTTGTTCACTTCTGCTGACAGGATGAATTGTCTCGGGAAGAAACTACTCACACAAACCAGTTAAGCCTTGTCCTAACTATATATTTATATAACTGTTGGCAGCCTGAAAGGGAAGCAATATTTAGTTCCCTAACTCAATAGCTAGGGGAAATATCCAAGTGAGAAGCTGCTGAAAAGGGAACTGGGCTGCCTTGTCTGGCAATGTCTCTGGGAAAGAGAGTGGGGACCTGATGTGTAAAAGGGTCAAAACTCTCAAAACAAGAAATATGGGCAAGACATGGCAAACCTGTGACTGCTTAACCTACTTGCACCTCGTGAGTCAGAAAGAGGTTATATTTGGGTAGTAGAGTAGGGGATCACAGTGGCTGAACATGAAGGGCCAAAACTGAGGACTACTGCAACCTCATGAGTGTTGTGCTCACTGTGTCTTGGCACTCAAACAAATACACAGAAGAAAGGACCAAAAATATAAAAACCTTTAGTACAGGCCACTTTGAACCAGTTTCATCAGTTGCCTTGTCTGATTCTCTTCTGACAGCCCTGCTCCCTCACCCTTCATCCTCTTTTAATACAAGATTCTAAGTTTTAAGAAGAAGAGTTGATTTTTATACCCCGCTTTTCTCTACACAAAGGAGTCTCAGAGCCTTTCCCTTCCTCTCCCACCACAGTCACCTTGTGAGGTAGGTGGGGCTGAGAGAGTTCTGAGAGGACTGTGACTGGTCCAAAGTCACCCAGTGAGTTTCATGTAGGGAACCAAACCCAATTCTACAGATTAGAGTCTGCCTCTCTTAACCACTACACCACACTGGCTGTCTTTAAACAGCACAAACCACAGTTATGTGGCAGCCTTCCTGAAGTAACAAGCCATTTTACTACCAAAAGTAGGCCTCTTGCTTTCCCATCCCCTCAGGGAATCAGAATGTAATGTATCCACTTGAGAACATGGGCTCCGGGCAGCCATGTGCTTGGACTGGTTCTAACCGGTCCACCATGTGTCCAGGCGAAGGGCCTGAGCTTCGCCCCGAAGGACAATGGACTAGTGGATCCTGACTCCCCTCCAATGGAGGAACAGGAGTTAATCCAATCAATGTAAATAGCGAATCACCGGGTGTGTGTATGTTTGGGGTGTGGGTCACTTGGGAATAAAAGCCGGCCTGCGAGCCGGCTTAGTTGTCTTGTTCTTCATCTAATAAAGTATGTGAGAGCTGAAATCACTAGTAAGTCTCCATACTTTTCACTGGCGACGAAGGTGGGATTCCAACTCCCTCCATGAACAACGACCACGAGACGAGCACCGATGACCGCCCCAACGCCGAAAGCACCGAACGCCGCCACCGAGCTTCGTGTCCGCCTCTTCGGTTCCTGGGCACCGCACCGCTCCCTAGCACCGCTGACCCCGAGAGCAGCCTCGCTTCCAATGCCGCCAACGCTACGCCTGAACCGCGACCTCCACGGGTGAGCACCATGGCCGCTAGCAACGAGAGCTTCCCTGCCTTCGACATCTCTCGTCCCGCACACTGGGAGACCTGGATCGAGACGCTGGAGCGTCACTTCGAGATCCATGGCATCACGAATGCGGGTACGAAGAAGGCCTATCTCCTGCGCTACTGCGGCATCGAGGCACACCTCCTCCTGAAGGACCTGGTGAACCCCCTCCTGCCGAAAGACGCGGCCGCCACCTACAACATGCTGGTCAAGGCGTTTACCGACCACTTGGCACTAAAGCCCACCAAGTTCGCGGAACTAATGGAGTTCTTCGCGAGAACGCAGGGCCCCGACGAAACATCTCCAGAATTCATGGCCGGACTACGCCGCGCAGCCACAAGGTGTGCCTTCCCCAACCTCGCAGATACCCTCCTAAACCAGTTCTTGGTGGGGCTGAAGGAGGCGAAGCTGCGCCGCCGGCTCATCAGCCGGGACGACCTCACTCTGGAGGCTGCCATCCAAGAAGCGGCTGCCTACGAGAAGTCCCACGCGGATCGCTGGCCAAAGACGGTCCATCGCCTCCAGGACTCCGGCCCCTCTGATGACTCGAACGATGAGGAGGTCCTACAGGTGAACCGCCGATCACAGCCACGCACCCAACGCCACAAGGGATCCCCCGCAACACCAACCCAGCCCAACGCATCTGCCTGTGCCAGCTGTGGCGACGCTCACGAGCGCCGGACCTGCCGTTTTCAGGACGCCGTCTGCAGGACCTGCAACAAGGCCGGACACCTCGCCCGAGTCTGCTGCTCCAAGGGCAAGCGCCTGGGATCCACTGCCCAGCTGGACGCTGCAAGCCTGCACACCGTGACGACCCAGCGCCGGCAGACGGTATGTAACTTGCCCCCTGAGAGCCCGGACAAGGTGCATGTGACTGTCCAAATAGAGGGGTCCCCCTGCCAAATGGAAATAGACTCAGGGTCCTTGTTCTCTATAATCTCCGCGGAGACCCTTAAAACGCTATGCCCAAAGGGGGGACCCCGACTGCACAAGCCACGGGGTTTGAAACTGACGGACTTTAACAAGAACCCAGTGGCAGTCCGTGGCTGGGGCAAGTTTCAAATCCGATTTAAAGGGTCCTCGGGCTTGCTGGACCTGCTGGTTGTGGAGGGGCGCCTCTCGAGCCTCCTGGGACTGTCGTGGTTTGGGCCTTTGGGACTCCAAATAGCGGGTGTAAACCACCTCGGGACCGCAGACTGGGAGGCGGTTTGCCGGGAGTTCCCCAAAGTATTCGATGGGACCCTGGGGAGGTACAATGGGACCCCGATTTCGCTAGATCTGGACCCTAACGTACGACCCATCCGTATAAAGGCACGGCCCCCTCCCATAGCCATGCGGGGAAAAATAGAGGCCGAGCTCGACTGCCTGGTCGCCCAAGGAGTGCTGGAACCGGTTGCGTCAGCGCGCTGGGAAACCCCCATTGTCACGCCTATTAAACCGAATGGGGCTATACGCATTTGTGCAGATTACAAATGCACCATAAATAAGGCCCTGCAGGACCACGCTTATCCGGTCCCGGTAGTGAGCCATGTCCTGGCCTCCCTGACGGGGGCCAAAGTTTTCGGTAAATTGGACTTGGCGCAGGCTTACCAGCAGCTGCCAGTAGACACGGCCGCTGCGGAAGCGCAAACCATCACCACCCACAAGGGGGCTTTCCGGGTCAATAGACTGCAGTTTGGGGTTTCAGTGGCGCCAGGGATTTTTCAATCTTTCATGGATTCCCTCCTGAAAGGAATTCCAGGGGTCCAGCCCTTTTTAGATGATGTCATCATCGCGGCACCGGACTCCACCGCCTTCGCCGAACGGCTGCGTCGGGTCCTGCAGAGGTTCAACGATGCCGGCCTCAAGGTGAAGAAGGAGAAATGCCTCCTGGGGGTGCCCCGCATCGAATTTCTGGGTTTCGCAGTCGATGCACAAGGCATCCACCCCACAGACGAAAAAATTAGAGCGATCACACAAGCCCCGGTCCCCACATCCAAACCGGAACTCCAGGCCTTCCTAGGCCTCTTGAATTTTTACCATGCGTTTCTGCCCCAAAAGGCAACGGTGGCTGAACCCCTCCACCGGCTGCTGGACAAGGAGGCGCCGTGGGCCTGGAAGCCGGAGCATGCGGCAGCTTTCCAGGCGGTAAAAGACTTGTTGGTCTCCAACGGGGTGCTGCACCACTTCTGCGAGGCTTTACCTGTGGTTCTGGCGTGTGATGCATCGCCCTACGGGGTGGGGGCGGTGTTGGGGCATCGGTTGCCAGATGGCCGGGAGATTCCGGTCGCCTATTATTCTCGGACCCTGTCTTCTGCGGAGCGTAATTACGCGCAGATAGACAAGGAGGCACTAGCGATAGTGGCGGGGGTTAAAAAATTCCACCATTATCTCTATGGCCGGCCGTTCGAGATCCTTACTGACCACAAGCCTCTCCTGGGCCTCCTTGCGCCCGATCGACAGACGCCGCAGATGGTCTCGCCCAGGGTTCTCCGCTGGTCCATATTCCTGGCGGGGTACTCTTATACCCTCAGCCACCGCCCAGGGAAGGCCATGGGTCACGCGGACGCACTCAGCCGTCTTCCACTGCCCGCGACGGACCCAGACCCGGCCCCCGCCCACGTCATCACACTCCTAGAATCGCTGCCCGGTCGCCCGGTACACGTCGAGGTGGCCCGCCTCACGGGCCGCGACAGGGTTCTCTGTCGGGTTTTGAACTGGGTGGGGAGGGGGTGGCCGACAGCTAGACAAGACCCGGAGTTTGCGCCTTTTGTCACAAGGCGCGATGAGCTGTCGACCTATAAGGGGTGCCTAATGTGGGGAGGTAGGGTGGTCATTCCGAAACCACTACAGGAACGGGTACTGAGGGACCTTCATGAGCACCACCCTGGGGTAGTCAGGATGAAGGCTCTGGCGCGGGGGTATGTCTGGTGGCCAGGGTTAGACCGGGATATTGAGGACATTGTAAAAAGGTGTCAACCCTGCCAGGCCTCCCGACCCGCACCCCCGACGGCCCCAGACAGGGCCTGGGAATCCTCTCACCGCCCCTGGTCGCGCCTGCACCTCGACTTTGCGGGCCCGTTCCAGGGGCAGCTGTTTTTTATACTTGTAGACGCCTACAGTAAGTGGCTAGAAGTAGAGCCGGTACCATCCACCTCCTCCCGGGCGGCCATCCGAGTGATGTGGCGGATTTTCAGCTCACACGGACTCCCTGACACCCTGGTCACCGACAACGGGACGGCCTTCATGTCCAGGGAGTTCCAGGAGTTCACCCGCCAGCACGGGATTCGCCACATCAGGTCGGCCCCGTTCCACCCCGCCACCAATGGCCAAGCCGAACGCATGGTGAGGACGGCCAAAGAGGCGCTCCGTCGGACCGAAGGAACGGACTGGGACTTCAGGCTGGTGCACTTCCTGTTCGGCCAGAGAACGATGCCCCATGCGACAACCGGCCGAAGCCCGGCGGAACTACTGATGGGCCGACGCCTCACCACCAGGCTAGACCGGTTACATCCCGATCGAGCGCCCGAGCGGGAGCCCTCCACGGAAACTCCAGCGGCGGCATGAGGGTTTTTCCCGGAGGATCCGGTGTACGCACGGAACTACGCGAAAGGGCCCCCGTGGATTCCCGCCCGAGTAGTTCGGGTCCGAGGCCCCCGGTCCTATGAAGTCTCGGTAGAAGACGGCCAGATCCTGCATCGCCACATCGATCAACTACGCCGCCGGGTGCTACCCCTGGAGCCGGATGAGGGGGAGGAGTGGAACGAGCCAGCCCAACCAGACGCAGGGACGGACGCACCAGAAGAAATCCCGGGGGACTTCAACTCCGGACTGACAGCCACCGCAAATGAGACACCGGCCGAGATGGTGAGCCCAGCCCCGCCAACACCAGAGCGGCAACCAGTCCCCACAGCCACCCGGGAGGCCGTCAGTTTCCCCATGCCAGAGCCCCGCCGCTCCACGCGAGAGCGGCAGCCCCCCAGCTATTTGAAAGACTATGTGTGCGGGTGTATATCGGACCAAGGGGGGAGGGGTGTAATGTATCCACTTGAGAACATGGGCTCCGGGCAGCCATGTGCTTGGACTGGTTCTAACCGGTCCACCATGTGGCCAGGCGAAGGGCCTGAGCTTCGCCCCAAAGGACAATGGACTAGTGGATCCTGACTCCCCTCCAATGGAGGAACAGGAGTTAATCCAATCAATGTAAATAGCGAATCACCGGGTGTGTGTATGTTTGGGGTGTGGGTCACTTGGGAATAAAAGCCGGCCTGCGAGCCGGCTTAGTTGTCTTGTTCTTCATCTAATAAAGTATGTGAGAGCTGAAATCACTAGTAAGTCTCCATACTTTTCACAGAAAGACACTTAAAAAGGCAAAGAGGTTCAACATAAATCAATAAACATACAAACTACACCTTGAGCTGGTTCTGGAACAAGTTGGCTGGCTCATCTCAAAGCAGGACCTAAATACCAGAGATCAGAATAGCCTCTGGCCACACTGAAGCTTTATAATTCCTCCAATAGGAAGGAAAAAGAAATGCTCAGGAAGATTAAAGAGATTCCTCTCAAGATTTCCCTCCCTGTCCACACTTGGAACTTAAAATACTGCATCAGCGTCACAAAACAATTCCCAGGATTCCACAGAAGAAAATCATGGAAGGTCAAGTTAAACTCTCTTTCAATGCAACTAATTGATATTCCTGAAAGAAGCGTGAACATTATTCTTTCTAAACTACATTTTATACATAGACTTTTTATTGTAAGTAACATTATTACTTTCTATTCTTTCTAAAGATTATTCTTCCTAAACTACATTTTATACATATTTTTATTGTAAGTAATTACTATTTTGCCAGTTTGACTTAATTAGCAAAGAGCTAATTCTTATAAAACTCTGGACAAGCAATAATCCAGATCTAATAGTTTGATTGCATGGCTTTACATCCGTGGTTGGCAGGGGAAGAAGAACAAAACACAACTGTTTTATTAAAAGTATGTTTTCTAAGGGTTCTCTTGTAAAAGAGTGCTTTCTATTTAACGCTTAATCCTTAATCATAAGGATTATAATACTGCTGGAAAATGTTTGTTAGTAAAAATCTATAGGGTACAAAGTAAAGCCAGACAAAGAAGTCATAGGGAAGCTGAAACTGGAACCATCCATTCTCAGTCCCTCGAAAATGCTTTGAATTATTCCCCTCCAACTACTTAACTGAATTGCATAACCAAATTACCATGAAGTGCTGAGAAGAAACAATGGATGGAGAAATCAAGAAAAAGAACAACTTGGCCAAGAAGTTACAAGCCCCATTCCAAGATATGCAACATTGAGATAGACACAGCCTGCTTTGCTTACATCTCTCCCCAAACAAAATCTGAAGCAGCATCTCTTCTGACCAGAGTGACCATCTGGTCGAAGGTACAGACTACATAAAGGCTCTGGTCACACTGCAAAGGTAATTGCGCTTTGTTCCCACTTTATTTAAATCGGGAACATTTTTCTTTGCATTGGGCTGACTAGATGCAGCCAGCCCCTCTCTTACAGCACCCGCTTGCCTGCTGCTGCGCCATCCCTCCAGGCGATCCTGCTGGCCACGGGGGAGGCTCGGGCGGCTGCTGCTTCTGCCGACACTTTGGGGGGGGTGCCGCCGCCGCTGCTGCCACCATTGCCCCACGAAAACAGACTCCGCCGTGTCCGCCATCTTCCTTGCCGGCCCCATCCAGGCTGCCGGAGCCCCTGCCTCTCGTTCCCACCTCCAGGGCCGTCTTTTGTGCGTTTTCTTTTAAAGCTTCCGGTTTGAGCGCTTGACTAAACATGTGCTTAATAAATCCAAACCGGAAGCTTTAAAAAAAAAAAAAAAGCACAAAGAGCGTTCAGACAGCCCTAATCGCAATCGTTGCGAAAGATGGGCTGTCCAGATAGGCGAAATCGCGCATTCAAAGCGGAAGTGCCAGGAAAACACTTGATTTTCCAGGGGTCAGGAAAACCCGGCATCATTGCGCGAGTGAGCCTGCTTCGGGGCAGGAGGCGGATTGGCGCGTGTGAATGTGAAACTGACAGGTGCAAGGAAACAGCAGCAAATCCCGATCAAAACTGCAGTGTGACCGGACCCAAAGACTACAATGCAACATCCCATGTTGCTGCTATCCAGTCCTTTTCCACACTTTGCCCCCCCCATGCCATACATTTTTGCTGTCACACTGCCCAAAGATCCATGTGCACATTGACCACTCTTTTGTCATATATTCTTTGCAAAGAAGGGCAAAAGGAATTTAAAATTTCATCTTATAATTTGCAAAAATTATAACTATATGCAATCAGATTTATTCTTATTCTATTTCCCAGACTTTTTTTTGTAATGCGGATACCTATTCCCACCAACAAGGGCTTCACTCTCCCCCAAAACCTTTTCCTACATAGTCAGTAGACTTCCTGGGTTTGTAGAAAAATCCCAAAAGTGAGAAAATCCTTTCAGGGACGGTTGAATTCCCCCAAAACCTTTTGAAATGGCCTCTGCAGGGACCTAACTCCAGGCATCAAAGGTGAGAGATTAGAACGTTGGGTGGGGGAGAGGCTTCTGACTGGCTCTGTCAGTAAAGGGTGGGGGAAGGGCCCTTCCTTTCCAGGCCTCTTTCGGCCTTGGAGGGAGGGGGAGGGAGGGGGAGGGAGGGAGTCTTGGGGCCAGGCTGTGGGATTCCTAGAGGTTTTGTGGTGGAGTGCAAGGAGGGCAGGATTTGGGAAAGGGAGAGGCCTCAGCTGGATATCATGCCACAGAATCCACCCTCCAGAGAAGCCATTTTATCCAGGGAGACAGACCTCTGTTGTTCACAGATCTCTGGAGTTCACTCTCCAGGCCCCACTTGGAGGTTGCCACCCCTAGGCCTGGCAGCAGTCTAGGGTTGCCAGGTCCCCCCATGGGCACTTGCAGGGGATGAGGGTAGTGGGGTTGCCAGCTCCAGGTCTGGAAATTCCTGGAGATTTGGGGATGGAGCCTGGGGAGGACAGGGACCTCAGTGGGGTACAATGCCCTAGAGTCCACCCTCCAAAGCATCCATTTTATCCAGGGGAAGTTATCTCAGTAGTCTGGAGCTGAGCAGTAATTCCAGGGGATCCCCAGATCCCACCTGGAGGCTGGCATCCCTAGGCAGCACCCTCTGGGTGACTTGATACCACCTAATTTGCATGACTCAACTTGGCCTGGCTGCTTGCTGCTGTAAGACAGCCACCCTATGAAAGCCAGCAGTGGTGCAGCAGTTAGAGCTTCAGAGTAGGGTCTGCAAGACCCAGGTTCAGATCCCCATATTGCGGTGGAAGCTGACTGGGTGATTTTGGACCAGTCACATACTTTCAGCCTAACCAACCTCACAGGGTTGTTGTGCAGATAAAAAGGAGGTGAGAATAATGTAAGCTGCTTTGGTCCCCACTGTGGAGAAAGACTATAATTTTCCTTGGTAGAAGCTGTTGGGGAGGGGGTGGAGACGAAAAGCTGAAGACAGATAAAGGCAGATAAAGGTTAAGTTGGCTGTTGGGTGGGAAGGAAATAGGGTTGCCAACTTTGGATTGGGAAACTCCTGGACATTTAAGGGGTGAATCCTGGGGATGGTGGGGTTTGAGGAGGGGAGGAACTTCAGACCGGTATAATGCCATAGACTCCACCCTCCAAACCAGCCGTTTCCTCCATGAGAACTACCATTGTCAGCCTCTGGGTGAGGGCTGGAGATCACCCAGAATTACAACTGTTGTCTGGGTGACAGAGATCAGTTCCCCTGGATAAAATGGTTGCTTTGGAGGGTTGAGTCTATGGCTCCACCCCCAGAAGGGAGAAAGAGTGTGAGATAGGTAAGGGTAGAGGGGAGGAAGCAAAGGTGTGAGGAATGGGATGACCATCCCGCAAGTTTCTTGCTGGTCTCCACTTGTTTTATTTATATTTAAGGATTGTTTGGAATTTCTCAGCCCTGCTATTTAACCTGGGAAAAGTCCCCTTTTTGTTTGGCTTCTCCCTTCCAAAATTTAATCCTGAGACACTTCATTTTTTGCATCGCTTTCTGGTTATTCACTTAGAATTTTTCCTGTAAGCTATATGCATTTTTCAGCACATTTGTGCATTGATAAATGACATATAGTGGATTTTAGAATATGCATACCCGGTATAAATAAATCCATAAAACCAGAGGTGAAAAGCTGAGATCTGAACTGTTGACAAAAAAAATTAAAAAGAGAGAATATTTGCATATCCCTAAATAAAATCAATTGAAAAACAACAACAACAAAAATACCAGTCTCGTATAATTATTTTAGTGATTGGAGGCTTTTTATAAAAGCTCAGCTTTTATTAAATTTCCAACAAAACATTTCCCTGTTCTATGAAGCATCTGTTTTCATTTTGCGTAGCTGGTGAGGCAGCAAGTGTAACCCCTGAGAGAGAGGATTTCACCTGGGAAACCAGAAAATACAAACAGCAACTTGCTTGTCCTAACAGACTGAGGGAAGGATAATGTGAAATCCAGTTACATACAGCCTTTGTTTATTTCCATGCTAAAGAGAAACAATTGGTTGATTCATTGGGGGGTATTTTAGTAGTGAGAACAATAGAAGCTTATTAATTCATGGAGAGAACAAAACAAGTCTGTTTTAGTTGCATGTTCAAGTTGTCATGCTCATGTTGGAACTGCCTGAAGTGACCACAGATCTGGTTTCTGTTGGCTATCTGGTTGGTGTTATCAACTACCTAATGCACCAACAGATACCCTGCCAGGCTTGTTGGAAGCCGTTTCAGGCTGGGCATTGAAACATCCCAGACTACTAGTCTTGGGGTATTTTAATGTCCATGTTGATGATGCAGCTTCCTTGCAGGCCAGGGATATAGTGTCATCCATGGCAGCACTAGGGCTCTCCCAATTTGTATTGGCTCCTACACATCAAGCGGGTCACATGCGGGTTATTATTTTGGGCATGGAGATAAATGTGGATCTGGTAACAGCTGATGTCACTTCGCCCTGAAGGCTTGGCTGAGTATCCCAACCCCACCCTGTTTAGGCAGTGAGCAGATTTATGCTTTCCCATGGAGACTAATGGATCTTAATGGATTCCAGAATGCTCTGGGGGATCTGATGCCCCCTGGTGGTCCGTTGGATGAGCTGGTGGAGGATTGGCACAGCCAACTCTCCGAAGCCAGCATTCTCTCCACTCTCGTGCCAAACAAACAAAACACTAGGGAATTGACTACTGGCTGTGAGGCATTTGCAAGCTACTTTGCAGACAAGGGCAGACACCAGGACCTCCCAGCCACAGTTGATACAGTAAGGGAACTGGAAGCCCCTTACTCGTGTTCTGGTCCGGTTTTGGACTGATTCAACCTGCTCTCCCAGGAGGAAGTTGACAGGATTCTGGTAGCTGTGAGGTCTACCATGCCTCCTGGACCTGTGCCCGTCTTGGCTGATCAAGGCCTGCTGGGACAGTGTTCGGGTTTCCCGGGAGATGTTGTTAACTTATCCCTATCCTCAGTGATATGGCTGAAGGAGGCAGTGGTACATCCTTGGACCCTGCAGGGTCCAATAAATCCATCATTGGATCCTGCAGTCCTTGCCAATTACCACCCAGTTTTGAATTTGCTATTTTTGGGTAAGGTGGTTGAAACAGCAGTGGCTGAGCAGTTCCAGGCTTTCTTGGATGACGCTTCCATCCTGGATCCCTTCCAGTCTGGCTTCTGCTCTGTTCATGGGGTGGAAACTGCGCTGGTTGCCCTCGTGGATGACCTCCACAGAAACCTGGATCAAGGCAGGTCAGTACTACTGTTTTGGATCTGACAGCAGCTTTTGACACAGTTCATTATGACCTCTTGACTGCCTCCCAATGTAGGGGTACAGGGGACTGCTCTACAATGGCTTTCCTCCTTTCTCCATGGTTGGGGACAGAGGGTGGCACTCCAAGAGAGAGTGTCTCTGCAATACCCACTGGGATGCAGAATGCCACAGGGGGCAATTCTCTCTCCGATGTTGTTTAACATCTATATGCACCCCCTTGCCCAGTTGGTCCAGGAGGTTAGGCTGGGCTGTTACCAGTATGCTGATGACACCCAGCTCTATCTGTTGATGGATGGATGGATGGATGGATGGATGGATGGATGGATGGCCAGACTCCATCACAGATAACTTGCACAAGGCATTAGAAGCCATGGCTGGATGGCAACAGCAGAGTGTTGAGATTAAATCCAATGAAAATGGATTCCTGCACCTGAGGCTTGGAATTGGAGGCCCAGGTTGCCGCTGTTGCCATGTCTGCCTTTTATCATCTGCGGCAAATCAGGCAACATGTTCCCTATCTCTTCCCCTGGGACTTAGCAACAGTGATCCATGCAACAGTCACTTCCAGGCTGGATTACTGTAACTCACTCTACATGGGGCTGCCCTTGAACCTGACCCAGAAACTCCAGCTACTGCAAAATGCAGCAGCAAGTTTGCTGTTGGCGAAGTCTGTGCAGGTGCACAGCCAGCCAGTGCTACACCAACTGCACTGGCTACCAGTTGAATACTGGATCCGCTTCAAGGTTTTGGTGCTCACCTTTTAAAGTCCCACATGGCCTGGGACCAGCATACCTTCAGGACTTTCTCTCCCCATATATGCCCTGGAAAGCCTTGCACTCTGCAGACCAACATCTACTGGTAGTCCCTGGCCCAAAAGACGTTCTCTGAACCTCAACCAGGGCCAGGGCCTTTTCTGCCCTGTCCCCAGCCTAGTGGAATGTGCTTCCAATTGAGATCAGGGCCCTGTGGGAGCATCTCTGCCTCTCCTGCCCATAGTAAGGCTATAGGTACCTATTATCCTGCTAACATCTAACAGGAGGCATATTGGACTGCTCTGGAGTAATGTATGTTTCTTAGCTGCCACCCTGTTTTATTTAACTGGTTTTAAATTATATATTCATTGTATTTTATTTATGTTGTGAGCTGCCCTGAGCCCACTGTGGGATAGGCTGGGATATAAGTGCAATAAATAAATCAAAGATAGACAATAATAGGCTTAATATGCCATTGTAAGAACTAGCCTCCATTTTCTCCAGCTGGAGTTTATTTTGTTTTGAAGTATTATTTACAGAGAGATTTTTATATTTTAAAACATCACAACAACATATTATTATTATTGTTGTTATTTAGATTTCTGAATCGCCCAACCCCGCAAGCAGGCGCTGAGTGATTTACAGCATTAAAACAGATAAAATACAATCAACATGATAAAATTATTACAGTGCACTAAATACAACAACCAGTCCAGATGGTGATCAGTCCTTTTTGCCAGCTGCCTTGCTCTCTGTGCAGCTGGGTGGGGAGGGAATGCGGGGCCAAAACTGAAAAAGGACGGTGCCAATTTTAACTATTGCTGTCCTCAGCCAAAAGCCTGGCTGAACATCTCTGCCTTACAGGCCCTGCAGAATTTCATCAGATCCTGCAGGGCCCTGATGTTGTTTGGCAGAGAGTTCCACCAGGTCAGGGCCAGGACTGAAAAGACCCCGGCCCTGGTCAAGGACAGCCAGACCTCCCTAGGGCTGGGGGATCACCAGTAAGCTGTTATTAGCTGATCTCAGTGCTCTTATGGGGACATATTGGAGGAGGTGGTCCCAAAAGTACATGGGTCCCTGACCACTCAAGGCCTTAAAAGTCAACACTAATACCTTGAACCTGACTCGGTACTCCACCAGTAACCAGTGTAGCTGGCGCAGCACAGGGTGTATATGTGCTGTCTGTGGCATTCCCTCCAGGGTTAGGGTTAGTGTCAGTCTTACATTCTGAACCAGTTGGAGCCTCCGGGTCAGACTCAAGGGCAGGCCAGCATACAGCGAGTGACAGTAGTCCAGTCCTGAGGTGATGATTGCATGGATTACTGTGGCCAGGTCAGGGGGCTCCAAGAAAGGACCCAGCAGCCGTGCCTGGTGTAGGTGTTAAAATGCCAGTCTGGCAGTATTGAGCAGGGAAGCATCCAAGGTCACACCCAAGCTCCTGACAGTGCACTGGTGTTAATAGCACCCTGTCAAAGGCTGGAAGCTAAAATCCCAGTCCCAGAGCCCTCACCCCCCCAGCCACAGAACCTTCATCTTCCCCAGATTCAGTCTCAGCCTGCTCTTCCTTAAACATCCTGCCACGGCCTCCAAACCCTCAGCCAGATTTTGTGGAGCAGTAGCCAGGTGGCCGTTCAAAAGCAGATATAACTGGATGTCATTTGCACATCCAAGTCCAAAACTCCAGGCCAGCTGGACGAGGGGGCACATCTGTTAAACAACATCAGGGAGAGGACTGCCCCCTGAGGAACTCCACATAATAGTGGGAACCTAGAGGATGTCTCTCCCCCAGTGCAATCCTCTGTCCCCGGCCATGGAGAAAGGAGGAAAGCCATTGCAAGTCTACCCCGTGAATTCCCACATCAGCGAGGCAGTGGGTCAAAAGATCAGTCGACTGAGTCAATTGCTGCCGTGAGATCAAGTAACAACAGCAGTGCCAACCCACCCCAATCCAGCTGCCTACAGAGATTGTCTGTTAAGGTGACCAACACCGTCTCTGTCCCATGACCTGGGCGGAAGCCAGACTGAAATGGATCAAGTGCGGATGTGTCATCCAGGAAACTCTGGAAGTGCTTGGCTACTGCTTTCTCAATCACCTTACCCAGGAATGGTAAGTTTGAAACTGGGCAGTAATTGGCTGGATCATATGGATCCAGTGATGGTTTCTTTAAGAGCAGTGCAACCACTGCCTCCTTAAGACCCTCCAGAAAGACCAGTTCCCAGGGATAGATTGATAATGTCCTCCAATGGGTCCCGTATCCTCTCATCACCAGCTTTATATATGCCCAGATCTTCACTGATAGGAAAGCCTCTTGCCAACTCAATGTCATATCATTAAATTCTTCTCTCCTGGCTATGATGAATTCAAGAGTAGGAGCTGCATTGGTCTGCTATAACGAAATTAGAGAGAGCTGTATAGATCTCCTTGAAAATTACAAATGTATAATGGAATAAGCTTTCATGAGCTTTGCATGCATTTGCATGATCCTATCCAGAAACTCTTACCAAGGAACTCTTACCAAGCACAAGTTCTACAAGTCAGGCCACCGACTAGAAAGCATGCTCTTGAGAAGAAGAGTTCCATCCCTTGGCAATCCTGCCCAGGCTTCTCAGCTTATGTTAAAGCCAGCATTCCATCCCATTCTCCTAAAATACTTCCATTTCCTGAGAATGACTAAGAAACAGAACCCAGAACTGGTTCTCTGTCTCACCATTCCAGACATAGCCTGCAGAAAGAGCAAGGAAAGCATTCTGTTAGTCGAATCTGCATTTGCATTTTTAAATCAGTTTCGTGCTGCTGTGACGCCATCAAGCACAGAGAAAAACAGGGTCATAGCAGCATGAAACTGATTTTAAAATGCAAATGCAGCACGAAACTGATTTAATAATGCAAATGCAGATTCGACCATGATAGGGAGCTGTTTTCAAAAAGCAGGCCTGCTGTTGCCCCTTCTCCAACAAGGGGCATGTAGGACCTAGTGGTTAGGGTAACTGCTGCCTCACCATCCATTAATGACGGGGGATATTGATAGATCCAGGTGGGCAGCTGTGTTGGTCTGTAGTAGTAGAACAAATTCTGAGTCCAGTGGGGGCACCTTTAAGGCCAACAAAGGTTTATTCAAGGGATGAGCTTTCAGCTGCACGCACACTTCTTCAGATATTGATGTTACAGCTGGAAGAGCTAAATGGAAGGGATTGGGGTTCCATTACCTGAAGGTGTGGAATAATTTATTTATTTATTAATCACATTTCTACCCTGCCCTCCCCGCATTTCCTCTTCCTGCTGCAGACCCCTGATTGGTCTCTCATGCTGAACCTGAAGCCTCCCTCCCCACCGGGGCAGCATTTTGGGGAGATTAGTGAGCTGCAGTGGGGGAGGGGGCAGAAACATCATGTTCCATTAAGTCACCCAAGGGTGGGCCAGATTTTTCTTAAGAGAAATAAAATATACAGAAATGACATGTGGGGTTAAAATTAGCAGTGTAGACTTCTGGACCAGAACTTCAAATTCTTTACTCTCTCCCTGCCTGGCCACTCACTAGTACAGCTATAACAAATAGAAGGGACCGGTACTCGAAGGGAATAATTGTATTCATTACTGTGATGCATCGGGGGCTGTTAAAAAAAAAGACACAATATAATCCAAGCTACTTTTAATTAAGAACAAAGAAAGTCAGATCTGTAGCCCAAAAAGAGATCAGACCAAGTAAAACTTTAATGGTTTTATTGATCGTAAGAACATGTTTTTTAATAGAAAGCAAAGAAGTAGTAAGTGTTCCTTTAAAAAAAAACAAGTTTTCAAGCAAATTTGGGTTTGGGTATGTTAAATTGTGAAGAATGCTACAATTCTGGCTTTCCTCCCAGAGTAGGGGGTGCTTCAGAAAAGCCCAGGAGGTGCTCCGTTTGCCCAAAGGAACCCTCATTTGGAACCTCCTGCCCCCACTGCAGGAGGGGGCTTGGCTTGGAATCTCCTCACAATTTATGGAACCTCCCAACATTCTGCAATTGGACCAGGCCTCATGGCAGCCATTTCACTAAAAATATTGCAAGGTTTTTATATCAAAATACCCCCCGCCCAACCAATGCTTTACTCAATGGAAAATTTTGTAATATTTCCGCCCTTACAAAATGCACTACTTGCCCTTCAAGTAATTTTTCACACTCCTCTGTGAAAGGGTGCAAAAATGATTTACAAAAGAGAAGAACTGTGTTGTGCACAGGTGCTGTACTAGGCCAGATGGGGAATACGCATGAATGGGGGGCAGGGGGAACTGCTCCACAGCACCAAAAAGCAACTAAACTTCCAGCACAGCACAGCAAAGACAATCAGCAACAGCCCAACTGCCTCAGCTGCGGGAATCTGTTCCCTTGTTCTGGTCCCTTCAAATAAAGGCATGCTTGACCTTCAGGACATCACAAAGCCAAATCTGATTAGCTATGAGGCACTGTGATGCCACTGCATTAACTCCATAGTCTGTGACTAGATACGATCCTGCAATGATAACGCCCTCTCACATTTATTTATTTTTTTTAAAAAGAGTCCAATAGACAGGCATGTTTTAAATATATTAAAAAGTAGAAAGTCCCCCCTAGCCCCAGACACTATACCCTGTCACCCAACTGAAAAAGTGGGTTTCACATTTTTTTTAAAAAAGCCTCATGCAACTTTGGCAAGCCTTACTCCAATCATGGAGCCGAAGTTCACAGTGTGGTAGCCAAAACAGTTTACAAAATTCTATGATTACAGAAGGCTGCAGCATCAACACAGTCCCAAAAGATTGCTTACTTCACTGTAGCTAACTTCACTCTGTATATCTTAAATCTGTAGAAACCTTACAGTTTTTAAACGACTTCCCCAAGACAGGGACACACTGGCCCAATCTGCATCTAGCATTTGCTCTGCTGTTTTACCAAACCCACACTGGAACAGAAATCCCCCTCTACATTGCATGCCACTTTCACTTTGATTGATTGTTGGATTTTATGGCATGCTGCTTTCACTTCATTTGATCTCTCTGTTTTATGGTAGCTGTCTGCATAGATTTATGGACATTTTATGACCATTCAGGAGTGACTCTGCAGTCAGTACAGCATTGGCCTGGGGTATTTGAATGGGGTTTTGCACCACATCTTTTCCATTCCAGTGTGGGTTTGGTAAAACAGCAGAGCAAATGCTAGATGCAGATTGGGCCATTGTTTGGTAGCCAGAGTGGATTCAGCCCATGATACCATATATCATCTTCCTAGCATCGTGCAAAGAACATTGGGAAATGGCAATTCAAGCATGACTAAAAAAACAAATGTTAAGTTACGCAAGAAAGGCTCAAGTGAAAAGCTAGCAGCACTTTCAGGAGAACTGTAGAAAGCTGTTTTTCACTATGTGAGGACTCTGATTTCCTCCCATTACAACCAGAAATATTCTTAGGAAAATGGCACACTCTTGGATAACAAGAAAAATTTGATCTGAGAAACGGCTAAAAATTATGCCTTTAGCAAAGATTGCTAACAAGAAATGCTTTTAAAAGAATTTATTTTTAAGAGCCTTGACCTCACCAGGCTATTAGGAAAAGTCACTGCTAAATGTAGGATGTCGTTTTTCTTATTCGATTTACAGGGCAATCCTAAACCGAATTACAACATTTAAAGCGCACTGACTTCAACAGACTTAGAAAGGTTTTAACTCTGCTTAGAATTGCACAGTAACAGAACTGCTGAAATAAGAGTAGGCCGAATTGCACTGAATTCTATTCTCCTTGCATAAGAAGGCATGACCTGTTCTAGGCTCTTTGCCAGGCCCCTGCCATTCTGTGAAAAGGCGGCAGCGGGGGGGGACGGGGGGGACAACACAACCTTTTGCAGAGTGTAGAAAGACAGGAGAGTTGGTAAGGTAATCTGCTTTTAAGAACCTTTAACCCAGGGATTATCCAGCTATTACTGCAGTTTAATGACACTGATTAAAATCAAAATGAGCCACCACTATGGAGCTAAATGATTTTCACACTCGAGGCTGAAAGAATGAGTCAAGGAAGCTCTACTTGTGCACTGTACTGGTGCTGTTCTGCCTGTTCCTCTCCACCTCTCAAGGTGTCCAGTGGGGTGCCACAGAGCTTGGTTCTGGGCCCAGTACGTGACAGGCGGCAGCCATAGATCAATTGATAAGAAGAAAACAGATAACAGGGGCTGCTCAGCAAGCAAGCAAAAAAATCCTGTGTATGAGGGAGGGAAGAGGGTGAGACTGGCATAAGGGGCAAGGCACATGTATGAACACAAAGTAGAACATGAACTACACAAAAAATAAACTAAAGGTCTCGAATGTTTGACAGCTTTTAAAAAAGTTTCAATACCCTAAGAGAATGACAGTGTTTGTAGATAACTTCTGACATCAGTGCGTTATTAAGGATGGTCTTTATTTTCCTCCATGGACCTGAAGGCAGCAAGTCATAAGCAGCCTTCCATGTAGGATGTAATGTCCTTTCTAGACAAAAGGGACATGTAATTTGAGTCTCAATCCAATCCAATCGTACTGCAAATATGCAACATTTCTTCCTTGCTGCTTGCTTGTTAAAATCATGGTAGTTCTTGCATTCCTGACCGGAAAGAAAAAGCCAGAAACACGCCAATTCACCTTGGTTGCAATGCAGGTTGGATTTAGCCATTTCAGGACTGCAGGTGGCGGGTGACGCTGACTCTTTTTCATGAGGCAAAGTCCATGATGGGCAAGTTACAGCTCACAGAACAGAGCTCTGTGGAATACAGTGCCAATAAGGAGCTTCTTGCCATACACTGTGGCAACTGAGCTTCCCTGAATTACCGACCCATCATCATCAACATACACTTGGCTGACTGTAGGCTTCTCGGAAAGGATGTCCTGAATGCGAAGGACCTTAAAGGAAGCAAGAATTAGCATTAGTTTTGCACTCCCTTTCAACAAAATCTGTGCTGCTGCTTCACAGCCATGAAGATCTTCCAGACTTGGAAGTCAAAGGCCTTCCACATCTCTTCAGGAAGAGGATATTTTTAAATGCACTTATGAGTTGTTCTTTTTCAAAAAGACTTTAAAGAAAGAGCAACTTACGAATAGGGCTTCACCATGATAAAAGGGTTCAGAAAGATGCTTTCATAAAGGGATATAGACTATATACTTTTACTACTGTATACTGTCTGTTACTGTACACATGCCCCTACTGCATAACGTCTACATCAGGGGTGTTGAACTCATTTGTTACGAGTGCCGGATCTGACATAAATGAGACCTTGTTGGGCTGGGACATGTGTGTCATAAAATGTAATGCCAAGGAGCGGGGATATAAACTTTATAAAGGACACAAACACAAAGGTGGGATCTTTTTTACTTAAAATAAAAACATGCTTAAAACATTAGCAATCATGCAATATTTTGTTTATTTAACAGTGCCTGATAACTGACACCTCTTGCCCTGAATTATTGCATCAACATGTCTGTGTTGTTGCAATCTTGACTATGTTGTTCAGGTGTGTATCTGTCAGCTGCAAACCTACGATGACGCAGCAGCAGCAGAACTGGAAGAAGAAGCAGAAGACAGCCAGTTCCACTGCGGGCCTGATAGAAGCCCTCCGGGGGCCTGATCCAGCCCACGGGGCACATGTTTGACACCTCTGGACTACATCTTTTAATGTGCCATGCTTAAATGCTTACACTTCGTTTCAGCTTTGTTAACTAACTAAATAAATTTTGCCGTTCTCTTGTTACCTCTCATCAGAACAGCTGCCAGTTTTTGGGGGTTTTTCCCCATGATGAAAAAGCAAATTCCTACTAACCTCAGAACCAGGAAGGTTTTCTGGATCATAGAAGAGCAGCTTGAAGCCATTGATATGACATCCGACCCAAATATCTCCAGTGTAAGGATCGACAGATATATTATCAATTAGAGTGTCCGACTGTAGCACCTAACCGGTCAGAAGAAACCAAGCAACATGGAGGAAAGCTTGTGACTGCAATACACAATGCTGAACATAACTGCTTTTTCCTATAGGAAGCATGTTTACTTGATGATATAAATTTCCTTCTCCCCTATGCTGAAAGGAAGAAATTTGCTAGATCAATGTTGGGGAGGGGCTGTGGCTCAGTAGTAGAGCATCTGCTTGGCATGCAGAAGACTCCTGGCTTATTTATTTATTCATTATAAATTAGATTTCTAGACCACCCTCCCCTGTGAATAAGGCTCAGGGCAGTGAACAACAGATTAAATAAACACAATCACAAAACAGATTAAACAATAAAAACAGTAAACAATAGAAAAGCAATTTCAGATGGTGCTAAAAATAAATCAATTGTGTCAATTTCCCTGTGGGGGGACAGAGAGAGAAAGGCAAAGCCAGGCCAGATGGATGGTCACCATTGCTGTCCTCAACCATAAGCCTGGTAGAACTTCTCTGCCTTACAAGCTCTGTGGGACAGCATTAGGTCCCTCAGGGCATGAATGTTATTTGGCAGAGAGTTCCATCAGGCTGGAGCCAGGGCTTGATGGACCAACGGTCTGATTCAGTATACGGCAGCTTCATGTGTTCCTTATTACTGAAATCTACAGAAGCACTGATGTTGCCCTAGAGTAGGCCTATCAAAAAATAAGATCCTGCAAATGGGCAAGATCAGCAGCTGCCCTTATACAGGCACTCTCTGTGGTGGCTCCCACGTTGTGGAATGGCCTACATGAGGTGGTCAGCAATGTTCCCACATGTCTATCATTCCAGAGAATGTGGGGGGGAAAGAAATGTTTAGGAGGGCTTTTAAATAAAGGGATTAGAACTGCAATATAATGGAACAGTCCTAAAAGATGCTTCTGTAAGGGAACAGGATTGTAACCTACTGCATGGTCGACTGTGTGTATCATCTTGCTTTTATTGCACTGTGTTCTATCCAGCATTCATATTTTTGTTTCACACATAGGGCTGGATCCAAACAGGTTTTTTAATGGTGAAAAATAAAGGGTTTTGCCCATTAAAAAGACTATGATGAGCCTCATGAGACCTACATGGAGAAAAGCCATGTGGGATGGAAGAAGAGGGGGAGTGGGCGACATTTGAAGACAAAGCTGACTGGATCCAACCTATACCCTGAATACCTGGATTATATTTTGTTCCACACTGGCCAAAGCTTACCTTTAAAGGAGTTAAACTGAAATTGGCATGTTTTTGCAAGACATGAATGTTGTGATCCATTAAATCGGCAACATAGACATACCTTGAAAGGAATGGAAAGAAAAGAGGTCTGAAAAATTCTAACTCCTTCCTTCTAGTTTTAGATGTATGTTTTTTTAAAAACCCTTTGAACATTTTACTATGTTCTAAGCCATTAGTTAGCTGAGGTCAAGATTGATAGTTAACATGAGTATAGTAATTTAGGGTGAGGTTTAAAAGCCTATTAGAGAGTTTTTAAATTAAATTATTTCTTTAAAAAACCCCTCTAATCTGTATGATTAATGCCAACAGCAGATTAAACACACACACACTCTTTCAAATTCAAATGTGCAAACTCAGAAGAATTTTGGGGAAGAGTTGGCATACCTAGTGGAGCTGATTCTATGGATTTATCCCTAGGAGGTCAGAGTTCTATCCCTCTAAAGAGAAAACTAGACAATGATCCAGAGAAATTCAGCAGTTCTCTGTGTGTCTTTCGTTAACTGCCATCTCAGCCACTTTCCACCTCTGCTTGGACATGGCCTCATGCTATCCAATCAATTATCTCAGGAACACTTTCATTTTTTTCTATTCAAAAAGTCTGTTCCACTCTCTAAGCATCAGATTTTGCAAGTTTAGGTCAATCATCCTTTAATTCCCATGTTAATTTCCAACCTGATATTAACATCTTAGTAATTACATTTCAGAAAAACAAATACCCAGTTCGCTTGACAAGCAGTGTCAGCAATGGTTAAAAATCAGTCTTATTAAGATGTATCTTTTGAAATCAGAAAGTAACAGTGCAACAACAAAACAAAACCTAGTAGCATGTTCACTTGAAAGGAAGATGACCCTGAATATAAGACCATGCCCCTAAAAGAGAGAGAAGGCTGCTCATGAACAGGCGACCTTGAACTTAACATAAGGCCGGCCAGCCAGACATGTCCTCCTCCAACCCACCCCCATGTTCCAAGCCCCTCCCCACCCCAGCTGCAAGCTCCAGAGGGCTCGGTCGTCAAGGCCTCTGTGCCTCCTGGCAAGAAAACATCAATCAGCATGACACAGCTGCTGGACGGGACTCTCCCCCCCCCCAGTGCTGCCAGAGAGGCTCTCTCCTCCAAGCTTCCTGGCTGGGACAGAAAGTGTGAAGGGAAAGAGTGCACCAGCAGCACTTCCATGCTGTGTGACCGACCTGCCTGCCGTCTCTCTGCAGGCAGGGCACAGAGGCATCTTCAGCTGTGGGAGTGGCAGGCCAATTCAGCAGACCCACCAAGTCATAGCAAGGGGGACACCTTTACATAACTTTATATCTGCACTTAAGGCAACCACCCCTCTTTAAAGTTTAAAACATTTTTAAGTGTTTTGTATTGAAGTAAATATGGCACATCCTTACTTATAAGGTTGAGATTTCCCCTTGAATTTTGTAATGCTATCCTTTAATGCTGTTAAGATTATAATGCTGTTATTTTACAATCTGGTTCAGAAATCAAGCAATTAGTTTAGTTATAGTTATAGCTGTTAACTCTGCGAGATGTTATAAGTACTGTTTCTTTAATTCCTTTGGAATCATTAGTGCAGCTGTGCTTTTTTAGAGTGGTCTTTCTGGATTGTTCGTATGGAGAACCGGAGAAGCCTTCTATAGAATTGTTGACTTGTGCATTGCAGAATTGTGAGCTTTGGATGAGTACAGCAAGCTAGCTCTTTTTTTCCTTGGTTACTATGTAAAGTATATTGTGTTATATTGTGTTTGTAATTCAGTTCCAGGAAAAATAATTGTGCCTGAAGAAGAATCTCTCAAAACACACAATTTTTGCCTGGGAGGCGTGTTGCTTTGATGCTTGCTGTATGTCTTTTTGGAAAGCATAACAGCCTGCTGGATCTCTCATCACTGATGACTGCTGCATCTCTCATCAGGAAGCAAGACAGTCTACAGCACTGGAGCCTGTCTCGGTAGCTGTGGGCTTTTCTACTAGATTTATAATGTTCTTTAGATTTTTGTACTATAATGAATAAGATACACGAGGGTCTCTATTGTATTTAAGTATATGATTTAAATCAATATATGAAGACACAGTAGCATAATAGTATTGTGTGTTTTGTTCTAACACGGTGTTTTTCTGAGTTTGCTCAACCTCCAGGTGGGGCCTCAAGATCTCCTGCTATTACAATTTATCTCCAGAAGACATGAGTCAGTTCCCGGGGAGAAAATGGCTGCTTTGGGGGGGGGTGAATTCTGCGGCATTGTACCCTGCTGATGTCCCTCCCTTCCCCAAACCCTGCCCTCCCCAGGCTCCAGTCCCCAAATCTCCAGGTATTTCCCAACCCACAGCTGGCAACTCTACCTACTTATAACGATTCTAAACATACTTCTGGGTCTGTTATTTAGAAAAATAACAACACCTCTGTCCTTTCTGTCATAGCCCACCAGGGCATTGCATGGCTTTGGAACCCCCTGCAAGTTCACAAAGACCTGGTCAGCTGCAGTTTGCAGCCAGGGATCTGCATGCCAGGAAGCCATGTTCTAGCTGTTGGGGCCAGGCTGCCTGGCCAGGCTTGACTGCAGCAGCCCACAGAAAAGAAGGCCAGGGGCTGCAACCTGTCCCTAGATAGTCAGTAAGTCAGGTCTTCCTTCCCTTTTTTCTTTAAAAAATGTTTACCTTATTTCCTTGGCTGCAATTCTGTTCTTGGTGTTTTGTTAATACCATTAATTGGCTGCTAAAGGAAAACTTTGTTCAGATCTGTGGGGGATTCTACCGAATCTTATCTCATTCTACTTTTATGCCTTAAATTTTTTTCATCCAAGTTACCTAGGAAGTATATGCTAACCTTTCAGGGGAGTGTGGTGGGGGTTAGACTGACGAAGCAGACAAAGTCGTCACTCCGTACCTAATCTGGATCTCTCCCATAGTACTGAAAAGGTCCACTGCTTGCTAACCTAGTATGTGGTGGTAGCTCCTTCAGTGTGAACTAGACCCCAGTAGTGAAGCTGGGGGGGGGGTGTCACCCATCCAATTTGGTTTGCCAAGTTACCCCCCAGGGGATGCTAAGGTAAAGAGGTGGAAAAGGGCTCTCCAAAGGATCTCAGAGAGGTAAAAATAAAACAAGAAAACTGAATGCATCACCTTTTTTGATGACCATCCACCAACAAAGAAAAACATGCCCATGACAATCTCTACAGCGCAACTCTAAGCATAGTTACACCCTTCTAAGCCCACTGACTTCCATGAACTTAGAAGGATATTAATTCTGTTTAGGACTTCAGTGTTAACCACACACTTGTACATGCATGCCTTCGAAGAACATAAGCCATCCAGCCTGTTGACAACTTACTGTCCATCTGGTGAAATATTAATTCCATTGGCAAAGTAAAATCCTGATGCCACTTCCCTAACTTCTTTTGGGCTGTAGTAGATAACGTTTGTCCAGGATAAACCCAGAAACATCTCCAACAACATCAGGGACAGCCCTGTGAAATAATGATCGTTGGTGGCATAGAAACTGTCTGGACTCAGAGCCACAATATCATTCACACTGCAAGGAAGAGGCAGAGAAGAAATCCAAAGATGCAGATCAGTGGTTGTATAGGGTACATTGTATTGCTCTAACATAACTTATACTTGTTCACAGACTGTTCTATAAATAATATGGATAGAAAACCAATTAGTTGTCCAGAACTGCTTCAATCTTGGTGCTTTCTATCTTCATGTCTTAAAATGATATATGGTAAAATTATGTAGATGCTCAGTACATTTTACAAAATAAATTCTCAGTTACTCTGCATTCCCCAGCAAACAGAAAAATCTGATATTATATACCTTGCCAGAAGTTCATGCTTGATTGTTTTAAGATGCACAAGAGAATTATCATCCTCCACATATTTAAACAGCTCCACCGTTGACGTGTACTGTGGATGGTTTACAACAAAGAGGTACACGGCATCATCTAGGGACAGTGAGGGGGAAAAAATTCAAGTGAGTCTGACAAAGCCAACAGGGAAGTCTGAATGACCTCTGCATGGGAAAAAATTAAGCAATTCTCAGCATTATCCCTTTAACCTCCTACTTTACCTGAGAAGCAGCAACCCCCTTCTTCATAACCTCATAAAGGAACCCTGGCAGCTGCCAAGAACTGGGGTGAGTATGCTTCTCCTCTGCTTGTGCTTTGTTTTTAAATTAGCAGCTTAATTATATTTTGGTATTTTTCTGTAAGCTACTTTGGGCCCCTTCGGGAGGAAAAATACCATGCAGATGCCCTACATAAAAGAAGGCAAATTTACAGATCTGTTTTCCATGCATCCATCCTAACAAATCCCTGTGCTCATCACAGAAAACCCCAGCCACACTGTGCAGATTTCTAGAGTGGAGTTTCTGCTTTGCCTCTGAATGCACAAAGGCCTTGAATATGCCATAACATGTACAGGTTGAAGCAAGCCACTGCCTGGGGCAGCAATAGGTTAGGGATGCTACTGAAGCACTGTGCAAAGTGAGAGAAGAGGAAAGCCAGGACTGGTCCTTCAGGCAGCAGAAAGATCCAAGCTGTGCTTCTGTTTTGATGATAAATCAGAAACCAGAAAAAATCCCATGCAGATGAAGTTCCCAGAATGCAACCTGGAGATCTGCTGTGTCCTTTGTAGTCTAGTGGGAACCGAGGTGTAAACAGCCACCCCTTTCCTGTCCATTCCTCTCACTGGTTCCTGCCTTCTCCACCTTCAGTACCGAGGACTCCAGAGCCTGCACAGGACTGGAGGAGAGACGCCACATCTGCTGTGCCCTGGGGCTTCAGTCATTTTCAAGGGGTGCAGAAATCTCAAGAGGGATGACCTGACAGCCATACAGACAACCACTCACTGTGTGTGTGTTAATACCATAGTCCCCAGCCAACAGTGTTGCCAACAGGCCTGGGGAAAAGGCCCCATCCCTTTAAGAGAGGCTTAATCTGTAGACATGGGCAACTGATGCTTTTGCATGGCACAGAGGTAAATAACATCCCATTAAGCCTCTATTAAAGGGAAAGGACATTTTCTCTCTCCAAGCAGTTGGCAACCTTATGAGCCAAAGTTAAGCACTTCTGAAGTCCCATCGATTCCAGTTGAAAAGTTTAGCGCAGGAGGACCAGGAACGTTGAGTGGCACGTCTCAGTGCTGTAACCTTTCTTTTCTAATGGATGTTCTACTTACCATCCCCAATGTAGGTGCTGATTCCATGAGGGTTGAAAGGTGCCAGATCAAACCCACGGCTGATTCTGAGCTCCACTGGCCGAGGGCTTTGTTCATTTAAATCTATCAGCAGTACTTCTCCTCTTTTGTCTGGTGCAAAGCTCTGTAACCCCGGGTATTTCAAACCCTTTAAAAACAAATAAAGAAGGTCTCTTGTCACATGGCAGTTAAGAATATTCCACCAAGAGCGAGGAGATCAACGGTTTGCCACTAGATGATGCACACATGCTTCATGCCAGCTGCCATTATCTTAAGCACATTAATAAAGACTTCTATGTTCAAGGAAGGAATGAGGGAAAGTCTCCAGGGATGTGAAAGTCCCCTCCCACAGTACTTCAACTTCACAGCCTTCTAATAATGATCAGTTGAGACAACCTAAGACTCTAGCAGTTCTTTGGAACTCTGTTGGTCTCTGCTTCGTCTGTTGCCTTGATATTCACAACAGATAAATACTTTGCCTTCACAACAGAACCACTCTGTCACTGAGGACAAAAAGATTTGAGTGGAGCATCCCACAGCCCATAGGAAAGTACCAGCATGAGCCTTCATGGGATCCCTGAAGAACTTCAGCCCATTCTCATGACATTAAGCCACACAGCCATATGCAGTACTGACTCAGGGGCTGTCTTATAGTTTTTGGGGCCCTGGGCAAAAGTCCTGGATGGGGCCCCTGCTACCCCCACACCACCGTGTCCCAAGCAAAGTCTTGGACATCATCCTATGTGAGGTGAGCAGGAGCCCCCACTGCCACCAGAAGCCAGCCAAGCCCCAGCTCAGGTGGGCACAAGCCCCCCTCCTCAGGGGGGACAGGGCTGTGGGTGGTAGGCCACTCCCCCTCCCATGTAAGGACCAGGATAGCTGCCCCCGCTGCCCATTGGCTAGGACCACTCCTGCACTGACTCCCAAACTGACAAAATTTAACAACGGGACTGACCCATAGGCCCAATTCTTGCTGCTTTTTGTCCTCAGCCTGCACTTGCATTGCAGTGGGTTCCATCAAATTACAGACTAAAGACAGATCTGGCCTGCAATGGGCAGCCTTTCCCTGCACTCAAGTGCAGTAGCAGTACTCACAGAACTAATGAAAGCCAGCCCGTTAGGAAGTATCTCAATATCTTCTGAGCCCGTCTCTGCAAAGAAAAGAAAAATCTTAAACCGAAACAGCTTTGAAAGGCATAAATATAATGGAATTAAAGATTGATTGTTTGTTTGTTTAAAAAATTAGTACTGTTTTTTTAATCTCCGTCAAAAAGCCTATTTATTAATTCCAAAACCCTTTCTAGTAAACAAAAAAACTCTGCTCAGGTTCTTTCAGGTGTGGTTCATCCCAACTTGCAGAACTTCACACGCCTAACTTTTGTTCACAGCATCCACCCTTCTTTCTCTCTCCCTTGCTGTGTCTGCCTTTGTTTCCTTTGCCTTCCACTGTTTTTCTTTTGTCTTACAACTTTTTTTTTATCCTTTCGCCTGAAGCAAAGCAAAGAGGCGATGAAATCTCTGGCTAGAAAACGGGAGCTAAACAAGGTTCTGAGGCACAGGCCATAGAGACGCTCATCTTCTATTGGTATCCAAAGAACACCACCTCCGTTCCATCCTTGCCCCTTCTCTTTCATGCCTGGGGAAGAAAACAAGGCAGTGTTCCATAGCTCCAGCCTTTGAAAAGCTTTCTGAAACAACCGACAAGAGACTTATGGCCCCATTTTATAGGAAAGGAATCAATGCTTTGGTTTTTGCTGGGGGGGAAAGGAGGCACACAAATAAGTCTGATGCTAAAGCATTTAAAAATTACTCCAGTGTTTCTTATTGGCAAGGATGATTCTCTATATAAAACGTTTGCCACACAGGAACTTTTGGAATGATTTCAAGTTCAAACTTGGCACAAAGAGGTTTTCCTCTAGTAACTGAACCAAACTGTGGATACCACTGTGTCACAACGACAGCTAGGAGGAAAACTCTGTCTGATCCACACACAGAAAGATCCTCCTCTGTTCCAACACCCGCTCCTTCCCCCACTTTTGTTAGAATGAAACACAGGAGGAAAAAACTGCTTGGCATTTTACCCTCTCAGATGCATCTCATTTCTCTAGTGAACTCTGCCTGCCAATAGCCTCCACCCAACATAATCTGCCTTTGCCCCTTGCATGCAATAAGTTACCAGGAGATACACAGTTGAGGGTGTGCCCCACACAAAGGCTTTAAGGTGGTATTTCAACTGACACAAAGGGGAAAATGTTTACAGCTTTCTGATTTCCCTGGATAGCAAGCTCCAAAAAAGAAATAAGGCCTCATTTGTCATACATAGCTGGTCTACAAACAAAATGCCTGCTCTTTTCTGTACAGTCTCCAAAATTGTCATTATTTATTTATTTATTTATGCATTTATTAAAGACCCTTCAAAAATAAGCCACAACACAAACGTGGATAAACATTTTCCCCCCTCTGAAATAGCAGATCCAGAGGTGGAAATCCCCAGGCCCTTGCTCCAGCAAAGCATGCAATATTACCTACCAATTCCTTTAATAAGGTGGCAGTTAGTCAGCCGCTTTGGTTTTAGTTCACGTGAGGCGTTCATTCGATTTCTGCAAGGGAAAAGGGCAGTAGTGAGCATTTTGCCAAAGCTCTGCAACACTCTTACTGGCTGGAATAACTCTCTATGGCTGTGGTCACACACACTAAATAATCCACTTTCAATCCCCTTTCAATGCACTTTCCAACTGGATTTTGCCAGTTCACACAGTAAAATCCAGTTGGAAAAGTGGACTGAAAGTAAACTGAAAGTGGATTATTTAGTGTGTGTGACTGCAGCCTATTTAACAACAGAAAATTGGGCAAATGGGGGGAAAAAACATCGTAAATTCCAATCCAGAAATGGAGGAGAGGAGACCGATGTAAGCGGCTTTGGGTCTTGGAGGGCAGGGGAAAGGTGAGGTATAAATAAAGCAAATATCTTGCCCTGACCCTTTCAGTGAACTAGTGAAAGTATTGCTGCATCAGTGCTCCAGATCAAACATTAGGAAGTACAACTGTACTGTGGAAACTAACTTGGAAGCAGAAAGTGCATGAGGCTATTGTTAAAACCTTTGCACCTCACCTTAAGGTCACGGGGGGGGCTAGCTTCAGTACCAATATAATACATGCATGTAAGGACAGGGGTGGATGGCTCTGCCACTTGGCCTCAATAGGATACTACTTCTGCTGTTGCCACACAAGGCTCTGAGACCAGGATGGGCACTTGAGGCAGCACAAAGCACATCTTGGAAAATGGAAGTGGCACTTGGGTGCTGTTGCTGGATAGGAGGCCACTGGCCTTTTGGATGCATGGACAGTATCTTAGCATAGGCCCACTGCAGTTTTTGATCATCCCATTTACAGCAGCTATCCAGAGACCATTCAGAGGAAAGCAAGGGGGGGAAAAACCAGATTAAAGGTGCAATCTTGCACTCACTTGCATGCATATGTAAAGTTTCATCAAGTTGCAGATGACTCATGGTGACCCCGTAGGGTTTTCGAGGCAAGGGATGAACAGGGGTGGTTTGCCATTACCTGCCTCTGTGTAGCAAACCAGGGCTTCCTTGGCAGTCTCCCATCCAAGGTCCTGTTTAGCATCCAAGTTCTGTCCCCAGTGGACCCAAAAGGAACTTCTATCTGAGCAAACACACAGGACTAGCTTGGACAGGTTTCCGCACACATGATCTTCCCATAGAATGTTTGATTTATTGCACCAAAGATGAAAGGAAGACTTCTCAAATATTTGGAGATTACCAAAGCAGACAAACAGAGGAATTTCTTACCAGAACACTTAAGGTGGAACTATTTATAAAATGTAAACGTGTTTGTTTGTTCTTACTGGAACCCAGTTTGACAGGACAGCTCAACATGAGTGGGGAAATAAAGAAGATCCACTTAACTCTCTTACTTCATGTCCTTTCCCTACCCCAAACCACCCCACAGCAGCTTCACTGGGGAAAACTTATTAACACTCACATTTCCCCCCCCCAGTATGGGTAAAGAAGTTTGGAGATGGCGATTTTCCATGGGGAAAAGGTATGAAGGGAAACAGTCCCTCTTCTGCAGTAAAACTACACTGTCAGCAGATACATTCTGTTTAGAAGGCCTCATGCAAAATAATCCCAAAACTAAATGTACTGAGTAGTTCACTTTCATAAAACTAACAAACAAAGGGCAGCGGGTCCAAACGATAGCAAAGATCACTTATGGCACAATCCATGGGGAAGATCTCCTGCAAAGGCCTCATTCATAGGAATAAGAGCTGTGCCATTCTGCCCTTGGGTGGCTTCCATTAATTTTAGAAAAGCTTATGCACAAGATCTTTCCAGGGGATTGTGTTCTGAGAGAAACCCGGAAACAGTTCTAACAGGCAAAGCTATACTTTCAAAATTGGTATGGTTCAGTCTAGGGCATCCTGTCCTTGCAGAAGGATGGCCAAGAAGGCCTACAAGCTATCATCTAGCTATATGGTTTGGTCAAAATACATGAGGCCCTACAGATGCATCAGTGTCTTCAGTCACAAGAAACACTGATCTATACCTTCAGAATCATCAACTGACCTCCTAAAAACCCATCCACTTAAACTATCTGAAATGTATCCCTAGAGAAACCAACACACTGTTTTAATTTATGGCTGTTCACCTCTCAAAACAATTCCGTACAATCTTTGTGGGACTCAAAAGTTTACTCCCAGTTTCCTAGTGGAGCATGCAGAAGCCCTGTGTTATACAGTGGGACTTACTCCTAGGACTGCAGCACCTCTGGACAGTGAACTGTCTTTCTCCACTCCATTCAAGGGCCCTCCCCTCCCTCTGCTATCTTCAGCCCTTCTCACCTCTAACTCGGTTGCACGGACACACACATGAAGCTGCTGTATTCCGAGTCAAACCATTGGTCTATCAAGGTCAGCACCGAGCTACAGCCCCACTTTTCTGGGCCTGAGACTGTAGAGAAGACAGATCAACTACTGCCTGAGCTGATCGCCCAGGACAACCACAGATCAAAGAGCTGACTGTATGATAAGGAAATGAAGTACTAGCACTATATTGTATTATTATAAATAAATTGCACAAGTAATGCTCAGCTAACGTATTTTGACAAGCTTCTAACTCATTTTGGCCCCTAGGCTACACCCATGCCAGTTTTTGGGAGTCAGCCATAGCTCAGTGTGTGGGGGGCCTGCCCTGTACAGCCTGCCCTGTAAGTCCCTGGCTTAAACTCCAGCAGCATTTCCAGTCCTCAGATGGCAGGTCTGGGGAGAAGCTCCTTCCTGCTTGAGACCAGAGATCCTCTGGGGCAGTCAGATCAGCGTATGTAGCCCTGTTTTGCAAGCAGCTTGAAATTATGCCAGCCTGGGATCAGTTACACCATCATCTCCCTCTTGGGTTGACTTGGCCCCTTCTCACTTCACCCCATCTCAGGCCCGAATCCCTTCCCTGCTCCCTCCCTGGAAAGCACACTTCTTCAGTTCTCCACCTCCTGCTATCATTAGTGAGGCTTTCCTCAACGCCCTTCCCCCAAGACCCACTCCTTAAGCCCACTCTTCCCAAGCCTCACCTTGCCTGCAGGTCCACCTTCATCTATGCCACGTCATCACGATCGCCCCTTCCCCAATTGTCAACAGCTGAAGTCTTCCTTTTGCTCCTACCTTGCTCATCTGCCAAGCCAGGCAGGCTTGAATAAACTCAAGGGGTATCCCGCCCACCCCAGATTGACCTCAGATTTTCATCCTGCTTCTCACAAGCTGAACTCAGCTATCAAGCGCCCAAACAAAGTCACTCAAGAGCATGCGCAGGTCCCTTCTGATGCCGAAGCAGCATCCCTGGGGTTCCAATTAGTAGGACAAGGGGTTCCTTCATTACTGCCTGTTGGGAAGGGTTGTTTACTTCATTCAGACCCCAGTTTTCTCCCGATATAGGGGCCCAAAATGGCTTACAACATTCTCTCCTCTATCTTATCCCCTAGCTCCCTTCCACCACTGCATGATAGGAACAAGACAATTGTTAGCTACTACATTTCTGTTCGGCCAGCTGTCGTTGGCTTTTCTGTTGTGTAAGCAAGGTTGCAACACAGGTGGCTTAACACGAGATATGTACAGGAGTCTGAACAAGGGAGCACAAAGCCTTTTGCAATACATCTTCAGAGGGTTTCAGGCTGTGACAGACTGTGCTTAACTGGAAGAGGCCCCACAGAATTCAATTGCTACATCAGAAATCCAGGGAAGAGTTTGCTGTTTTAAATGTCTGAACAGATCCTTTGTATAGATCTGCAGGACTTCTCAATTCCACCAAGAGACTGTAATTCTCCCCCCCCCCCACACACAGCTCACTGCCAACTCACATTTGTCATGGCTTCTGATTTTGTTTCCTGTGAGCACAAACCAGGATTCCCTTTCTGCTGGGGTATTTTGCAAAAGAAACAGGAATGCAAAGAATGCTGCCACTTCCCTCAGTTACTTTCCCACCACAAGCCAGTCCATGCAAAATAATAGGGTCCCCCTCACTGACGTGTGGCCATTTCAATCAAGACTCCCCTCGTGGTTGTGGCTATCAAATGGAGGCAGAATTGTCCAGAGTGTCCTAAACTAGTATAGTGGATCCTATTATGACAGAGAACTCTTATTTTACACTACTAAGGAAAAGAATCTTCCACATTTCCTTTTAAAAGCCTAAAACAAAAAAGTTCTATTGTAGTCAAAAATTAAAAGTTGTATCTTCAGACTTCATAGATCCTGGTTTTAGTAGGATACATTTGTCCAATATTTATCTTTTAATACTTGAAAGTAGAAAAAAGAGGGCCACAAGCAGTATTCTGCTCAAAGCACACCTGGAAGCAGTCTCTGGACACACACCGTGGATTTGAAAACAAATGTATTTGTGCCATGTCGTTTTCCTGCACCAGACCCACTTGTGGCTCACGATGTGGAACAAGCCATTCTTCTGAAAGCAGCACTCTGGGTCAGGTAAGCCAGGCAGGCTGTCCCCGGCAAGCACACATGGGATGCAGATGTTAGTTTGAGACCACCCCCACCCCACCCCCGGTGCAAAGCTGCCATGTCTTTAGAACTGCAGAGTCACCTATGCTTAGGCAGTGATCACAACAGGCAGTTCTGCACAGGCCTGTTTGCAGGGGCTGGTATTCCACTTGCACCCAGCTTTGGGCTGGAGGGGAAACTGGTGCCTCCACAAAGAGACAGTCTCCTCCTGGGAGCTGAGGTGGCTGCTGAGGGTGGCTCAGGCTGCTAAAGCTCAGGAGGGCAACTTCCTTAGGCTGGGTTCGCTCAGTGCTTGGACAGGAGACCCTCCTGGGAAACCTGGGTACCCCAGCCGAGTTCCACAGAAGAAAGGAGGGCTATAAAGAGATGTTATAAAGGCTTTATAGGCATTCATCTGGGGCTGCAATCACACACACAAAATAATCCACTTTCAGTGCACTTTCCAACTGGATTTTTATGGTGCGAACTGGCAAAATCCAATTCGAAAGTGGATTGAAAGTGGATTATTTCAGGTGTGTGACCTCAGCCTGGGACATGACACTGCAAACTGTTCTGCAAAAAAATGTAATTTTGGGCAGGTGAGGTTGGGAGTATCTCCAGGTGTACAATTCAGGATGGCTGAAAACTTCTGGGGGGCGGGGGAGGGAGCTCGTGTGCCAGCTTCAGTTCTCTTCTCACACAGCACTCTGCTGAACAGCCGACCGAAGACTAGGGCTCCAGTGCAGAGGAATCCTTTTCGCCCCGTCTATGGAGGGAGAACCCGAAGAAGGCATCGCCATCATCAGGAACCCAGGAGTTGTTGCTCAGTGGGGGATCCGTCCATCTGTCTCGCCAGAAACCTGCTCCAGCTCTAATCAATAGGTCCAGGACTCCAGACGTGCCCGAAACGATGCAACTCCTCGGAAACTTTGCCCTCCTGGAGGAGGAAGCGCTCGGAGACGGGGAAGCTCCGTTTCCAACGGGCTATGAAGTTTTACCACGTCTCCCCGAGCGGTAGGGTGCGCCTGGGGCGGCAGAAGAGCCGCTGCCTCTCCGAACGCCGCTTCGGTCGCCGCCTTTGAACGAGCTGGTGTGTGTGGGCTTCAGCCGCGCGCCCGCGTCGCCCCATCCACATAATTCCCAGAGCCTTCCTGCGCACAAAAGAGCCGGCAGTCCTGCAGAGTTAGCCCTCCCCTCCCCAAAAAAAACCCCGTTGGGCTTCGACGCGCTGAACTCCGAGGGGGAGCTTCGTTCCTTGTGCCCCCGCGAAGCGACTTACCGAAATCCTACCAGCCTTTCTCCAATTAAAGCGCCCACGAGGCCGACGACGGCGAGCGCCAGCAGTTTCCCCATGGCTCAGCCGCCTTCGCCGCCCGGACCACAGGGACGCCCAGACCTCCAGACCTGCCTCGGCCAACTTTTCCGCGGAGGTGGGCTCGGAGCTCCTCCCCGCAGCAGCGCCTGCAGCAGCAGCCGCGCTCCCTCTCGGCGCCCAGGCTCCACCCACGGCGGGAACGGCCGAAGAGGCAGACGCCAGAGCGCGCAGAGGGCCGCTGGGTGCTCGCCGGCTCTCGGAGGCTCCGAAAGAGCAAGCGGACGAGCACCTGCAGCCAGCGCTGGGATCGCGGCAGCAGTGAGCAGGCCGCCTGGTCCAGTGCTGCTGTTCCCGCGGTGCCAGAGCGCGGGGTGGTTCGACCCCCGCTGGCTGGCGGGGGACAGGTGGCCTAGCAGTGTAAGGGGGGTGGGGGAGAGGGGAGAGGTCACGGGGCCTCGGGCTGCAGTCATCATAAAGGGCTTAGAGAGCATGGGGCGTTCTCCTGTGCTGCAGGGGAAGAATACACCTGGAAGATGAACCGTGGTATCGTCGATATAAATAATTCTCAACCTGGCCAGACCCGTACGGGTGTCAAGTCAGAGGTTGGAGCCATGGACAGACAAGACAGGCTTTTCTACAAATCTGAAATCGTCTCAGGTTTGCAGACAATTTTGCATATGGTGATCTGAGCTCTGACTCACAAAAACTTATGCTGGACTAGATTTCAGGCACCACTGTGCTTGTTTCCTTTTGCTCCTGCAGACTAACACTGCCACTCATCTGAACTTTACAAAGCAAGCTTAAACAATGGCCCTCTAGGTCAGATCTCAACAGGCCTACAACTCTAAAGGCTCCACCCCAAGTTCTAATCAATCTTGGCCATAGTTGGGAAGGGCCCTTGGGCCAGAGACAGCAAGACACTTCCTTGGAAGAACATGTAGCCAGAAATCGACTGAATGGGGGTGGGAAGGGATCTGGAAAATATTGTGGAGCTTCATCTGTTTTTTTGGGTAGGGTTTTAAAAATTTCATTATTAATAGGAAAAATTTACAAAATTTAGTTTATTTCGTCACAATGTAATATAAAAGCTATAGCAAAAAAAAAATGAACCAAGAGAAGAAGAAAAAATTCAACGCAGAACCTAACAGGACTTTATCCAACAAACTGGCATCTGCAATTGGATCCCTCTCAAATTATTTCTTCAGTTTGAATCTTATAAAGAAATAATTTATAAAACAATTGACTCATTGGGTCTCAATGCATTGAAATAATTTGTAAATTTTAAAAAGTTCCAAAATGCAGTTTAGACACAAAAGTAATTTAAAACCAAAACAGTTATTAGAGATACAGTTATATACAAATTTCAGCAATAAAATACTAATTTCTCATCCTTGAAAACAAGGAACCAAAGCTCTCAGAATTACTAGTGTTAGATTGGTCCAAATCCAGGAAATTTTTACAAAGGATCAGTAGAACCTGAATTCATATTCTAAGGTCCAGTGGAAGAGAGCTTCTTGTGGAAATAGAAAAAGACCAGCATCACACAAAACAAGCATCCAGTTTTCAATTGAAAACTTAATTTTCAGGCATGTGGGAGTCTGATTCAGAGTGGAGCTGTAGCCTTCTGTGCCTGGGATGGGCTCAGAGTTTGATGACTGGCACTTTCTCTGCCCCTGCTTTCACTCAGCCCAGCAGTCTTCTTGAGGGGAATTGCACTGGCATCTGCGTTGCCTTCAGGCTTCAATTCTCTCAGGCCCAGACATGGCAAAGATATGGGGTAGAACGCTTTCTGGGAATTCTTCCAGTGCTTAATTTTTCTGTGGAAAATTTTCCGTTTCTAAAGATTACTGTTGCATAAAAAATAATGGCGAATGGATGCCGCTGCCAATACAATATTAGGCAAGCTTAGAGGCTTCAATGTTGTAATGAATGTTGGTAGTTTTATCTGTGGTTAATGCTGTTAGGTCACCACTTACAGTCCTGTTTCACAGCAGCTGTATATCCACACCACCACCGATCTGCCACTGTCTCCAGTTTTAAAAGGACAGTAGTTAAGCAGGGGAGGAGTGCACAACCTTCTTGTGGGTCCCGCTAAGGACAACTAGAACTTGGCATAAGAACATAAGAACATAAGAGAAGCCAATGTTGAATCAGGCCAATGGCCCATCTAGTCCAACACTCTGTCACACAGCGGCCAAAATATACCAGGTGCCATCAGGAGGTCCAGCAGTGGGGCCAGGGCACCAGAAGCCCTCCCACTGCTGCCCCCTCCAGCACCAAGAACAGAGTGCATCACCTGCCCCAGACTGAGAGTTCTCATTCTATACCCTGTGGCTAATAGCCACTGGTAGACTTCTGCTCCATATGTTTATCTAATTTCCTCTTGAAACTGTCCATGCTTGCAGCTGCCACGACCTCCTGTGGCAGTGAATTCCATATGTTAATCACTCTTTGGGTGAAGAAGTATTTCCTTTTATCTGTTCTAACCCGACTGCTCAGCCGGCATAAAAGTAAAGGTGTTCTGTGGTTCGGGAGGCAAAGTTGTGCTTTGCATATGAGTGGAGGTGTGGACAACTATTACCTTCTGAGAGATGCCTTCTGTATATTGGCACTGTGGGGACATTGTCCAAACCAATGGTGTGATTGATGGGCAGTGACAATCTTGCTAAGACCTTTGTGGGTGTGACTTTGGGCCAATTTGTATTTAGTATTTGCTCAGTTGTTTTACCAAACCCACACTGGAACAGAAAAAGATGCAGTTCAAAACCACATTCAACTACTCCAGGCCAACACTGTACTGACTGCAGTCTCACCCCTGAATGGCCATAAAACGGCCATAAATCTATGCAGACAGCCACCATAAAACCAGAGATCAAATTAAGTGAAAGCAGCATGCAGTCTGGACACCGCCATAAAATGCGACACTCAAAGTGAAAGTGGCATGCAATGTAGATGGGAATTTCTGTTCCAGTGTGGGTTTGGTAAGACAGTTGAGCAAATGTTAGATGCAGATCGGGCCTATATGAGCAGTCTGTTGAACTACTACCACTTGCTTGACTTTGCCACTGGGAAGGCACAAGATACCAAGTTGGTGGGCACCCATTTTAGGCTGGCCCGTACAACTGCCCTGTATGTAAATTTTTTATTCAAATTCCTTCTTTTTCTTGTGTCCTTTGGTCTTATGTTTTTTAATGATATGCACCTTTATGAATGTCAAAGTTCTGGGGCAGAATAAATATCTCAAGCTGTTTGGAAATTCTCCTGTGCAAGTTGTATTTAACTGAATGGAAGTTGCACAAAAGTATATACACACACACATACATATATATTTAAACATTTATACCCAACATTGCCAGCAATGGTCCCAAATACAGAAGTTTATTATAAATTCCACATTGTTTGAAAGAAAGCTTTATTTCTGGTCCACTTTTTCAGTTCAACTTATCATCATTTAAATGATTCCCATCAGCAAAAGAGCTAGGCAAAGCAACTTGTACCTAGGGATCGGCATGAAACTGGCTTGTGAACTAAATTCATCATGAATTTTGAGTGGTTCATGGTTCACAAAGCAATGTTTGTGAACTGAAATTTTGATGCCGTTTGTGGTGGTTCATGATGAGCAGAAAGCAGGGGTTTAAATAGCTCACGAACCAATACAAACCAGTTTGGTTTGTAAACCAGCATATCACTTTGTGGTTTGTTTGTGGTTCAGCCATGAACCCAACTGCAAAAATGCTGTTCGTGCCCATCCCTACTTGTACTTCAAATAGAGAGCCGCACTTTGAGATATATATATATATAGACCAATGTTTGCATGCTTGAAGGTTAAAGTTTGATTGCTGCTTCAGCAGAGTAGGATGGTGATGCAATTTTGACAGAAAAGTGTCAGATTAAAAATACAGGCATTATCTCTGGAACTTTGGTATAATTTGTCCTGTTTTGATTATTGCATAATTTTTTCTGTACAGTGGAATTTAGTAATTGCTGTGGCTGCTCTTATTTATATTTTTATTTATTTATTTATTTATGAGATTTATACCCCGCCCTCCCCGCAGAGCAGGCTCAGGGCGGCTTCCAGTCAGTATAAAATACATACATAAAACATGTTTAAAATACGACAATTAACAATACGTTAGAGATACAAAATATAAAACAATTGCAAAATACAAAGTGCAGAAATGCTGGCGGTGGTTAAAACCATTAAACCGGTGTTTCATGATATCTGAAGAAGCTAGTGTTCCATGCTTACCCCCACTCCTCCCCTTAACTCCATCACAATTACACTTTCCATGGCAATTCTGGCAGGCTTCTCAGTGGCATGGAACCCACCCTTTCCCTTCCCCTTCCTGGTTGAACCCTGCTATAATGCTACAGTGTGGCTTGGAAAGGGGAGAGAGAGCATTCAGTGGGCCAAAAGGAGGGAAATGCTGGCCTTAGCTCCACCATTTTGAGAGCTGTGGGTCAAGCATTCACAATGACACTGCACCAGTAGCCACCCACCATTTCTCCTTTGAGCGAAGAAAATGAAGTTTTTATTTCCTTTATCTCAAAGAAGGGGGGAACTGGGAGCCAAACAAGTCCTGCCTGTATTGGGCATGACATCTGGGTGCTCCCAGTTATTGCAGGACTAAAATTGCAAAATTAGAAAACATTGTGAATGCAAAAACAGTGTAAAACATTGGCATACTATAAACAATGTAGGAAATGGATTACAAAAATAGAATACAATATAGTAAGAGCAAGATAATGCACGCAGTAAGCAGTGCAGTAGATTATGGTCATATTCCCTTACAAAAAATGCCCTCAGTCAATTAATTACACTATAGCCTTATTTTCCCTATTAAAGTATTCACTTAAATATTTTCATTTTACACATTCTGCAATTATTAAAGTGTGGGGGTCTTCCCGACATTCTCATGCAGGCCATTCCACAAGGTGATTCCCCCCCCCCGGTGATGTGTGGTTGGAAAAACGGGAAGGATGACTGTGCTTCCCATTATGCCTTTTCCTGGATGACTGCCAATTTTGGATTCTCCGTGCTCAGGATTAAAGAAGCCAGTGTCTGACAATGCAGTCCTGTGCAGAGTTATTCTAGTCTAAACACCTTGATTTCAATGGCATTAGGCTAGAGTAACTGCATAGAAGTGCACTGTCAGTAGCTTCCGGAATCAATGCAAGACCTTTTTGTACCAACAAGTGCTCTGAAACTGCAGAAGAACACGGTGTTTGGATTTATTAAAAAGATACTTGATGTTGGTGCATTTCTAATTGTGTCCACGGATGAGATTTCAGAGACAGGATAGAATGAGGGTTTAAATAAATAAGTGACAAGCTTTGGAGTGCTGTCATATGACATGTGGATAAACCAGCTGGAAACATCATTCAGTTTCTGTTCTGTATTCACAACTTTCTTAAAAGGACTCGTGCAGTTTGTTAACTGAGGTTCGTATGTACTTTTTGATGTGACTTGTGAAAATTCCTTTGAAGTATCCTTAAATATTGACATGTGTACACTTCCTTCTACACCCAAACTGCAGCCAGTGTAAAATAATTTCCCTTCATCTAGCAGTAAGAGGCTGCTTTCATAATAATTGTGGCAAATGATGACCATGGGTTAAGTAAACACATTGCTCAAAGCAGGATAGTTTGACTGTAAGAGAAATCAATGCTGGCAAATAATTTCTGTACACATTTGCAATTCTGTACAAAATCCTGCCGTTCTGGTAGCAGAAGTAGTGGATTTTGAAAGAAACCCTTTCAAGCAACAAATGGCAGCTCCAGACTGGACCATCATAACCTCCATGAATGTATCTAATCATGTATGAAAACCATCTAAACTAGTGGCCAGTGGCCATTATCAGGGGTCTTTTAGTAGAAAAACAGCTGCAGGAGCTCATTAGCATATGGTATGCTAATGAGCTATTAGGCTATTAGCATATGCCACACCCCCTGACATCACCGGAAGTGATGTTGGAAAGGGAAGCAAAGGGGGGAGGCATCTTCAAAAGCCTCCCCTTCCCTTCCCCAGCTGGCCTGGGTGGGGGAGCGAAGAGAGAAGGGGTTTAAAGTTTAAACTCCTTCTCATGAGAGTTGGGCCACAGAAGGAGGAAAGAAGGAAGGAAAGAGGGAAAGAAAGAGAAGGAAAGAAGGAGGGAAAGAAAGAGAGGGAAGAAGGAGGGAAACAAGGAAAGGAGGAAAAAAGAGAAGAGAAGAAAGTGGGAAAGAGGACAAGGAGAGAAGGAAAGGAGGGATTGAAAGAAATTTGGCGGCAATTCGGCCTCATTATATCCTATGGGCCATTGAAGTCAATGGTGAAAACATAGGGTATATTTTGGGGGCTGGAAGGCAGAAGGTTTGAGGGAGAGGCTCCAAACTCACAGGGTAGCTGGTGGAGCCTCTCCCCAAGATACCCACCATGTTTCAAGAACATTGGACCAGGGGGTCCAATTCTATGGGCCCCCAAACAGGTTGCCCCCATTCCCTCCATTGTTCTCTATGGTGGGAAAACAACTTACTTTTTTCCCATTATAGAGAAAAATGGAGGGAATAGGGGCAACCTGTTTGGGGGCCCATAGAATTGGATCCCCTAATCCAATGTTCTTGAAACTTGGTAGGTATCTTGGGGAGAGGCTCCACCAGCTACCCTGTGAGTTTGGAGCCTCTCCCTCAAACCACCTCCCCTCCAGCCCCCAGAATATACCCTATGTTTCCACCATTGACTTCTATGGCCCATAGGATATAATGGAGCTGAAATTGACATTCGGCTGCCTGAAAGACTCCCACAGACGCCGGCTGGAGGTGGGGCTTGGCTCCTGAGCTCCCGGAGCTGCGCTCCGGTGCGCTCCCCCCACAAAAGACCCCTGGCCATTATTATATCTTATGGCAGTAGATTCATTAAAGTAAGTATGTGTTATGAAGGGGATTTGGGAAGGGGAGGGGTCAGTTGACTGGGTGAACTGCTTAGGGCGAAAGGGTTGAACACCATCCCTGCACCTATTTCAGTGTAAAAGAAAATTTGGGAAATCTCTCTGTTTTTCTTCCAGTACATGAACATGCACATAGCTTACTTATTCTGAGCCAGGTCTAGCAAGATCAATATTGTCTACTCAGACTGGCAGCAGCTCTCCTGGAGCTCCCTAGTGAAAGTTCATCATATGGCCTACTACCTGATCCTTTTAACATCGAACTTGTGTGACCTTCTGCATGCAAAGCAGATGCTCTAACACCTTGCTGTGGCCCCCTCCCAATTGAGTATTTGCCCTAAAGATGGACCACACCATACATTTATACCATGGCTTTACTGTCAGTCAGTCCTTTCCTTATAATTTCTAACGGCACCAGCATTCTGTTCTGACATGTCTTGCTAGCTTCCCACAAAAGGGCCCAAGGCGTGTGTCTATGTATACATCCATGCAGATTGTATGGTACAGTGGTTAGACTGCTGGACTGTGTTTAAATACGCCCTTGCAATGAAACTTCATTCTTTCTCAGCCTAACCTGTCTTACAGTATTGTTGTGAGGATAAAATTGAGGAGAAGAAAACTAAATAACAGTCTTGTTCACACTTTGGTGGCAGAAATAGGAGACAAAGTAAATAGAACATATGGATTAAATGAGACCTAAATTAATTAGGAAGTGATAGCACTGTTATGCCTTGACCTGGCTAGTCCAGGCTAGTTCAATCTTGTCAGATCGCAGAAGTTAAGGAGGATTGACCCTGGTTAGTATGTATTTATTTATTTATTTATTTATTTATTTATTTATTTATTTATTTGATTCGTACCCCGCCCGGCCTGCCGAAGCAGGCTCAGGGCAGCTTACATAAAGTTACAGGAGATAAAAACGACAATATAAATACAACAATACAAATGTCGGAATAAAACACAGCACAAAAGTACAACATAATTACTAAAGCCATTTATATGGTGGTGGAGGAGTAATAGTAGCAAAAGTGCAATGAATTGCCGTCAGCAGATGATTTCCTATCAGCAAGCACAGGCTGGATGATGGTATAGGGCACAGGGTCTTAGGCTGTTAGGTGCAGTTCCCTACCCGAAGGCCTGGTGGAAGAGCTCTGTTTTACAGGCCCTGCGGAACTGTAGAAGGTATTTGGTACTTGGTACAAGATACTTGAGCTGCGGTGGCTCAAGTGGTTAAGACGCTGAACTGCAGGCTGTGCAAGGTCAGTAGTTCAGCAGTTTGACCCGAGAGTGCCGCATGATGGAGTGAGCTCCCGTCTCTAGTTCCAGCTCCTGCCAACCTAGCAGTTTGAAAGCAAGAAATTGCAAGTAGATAAATAGGTACCACTTCGGTGGGAAGGTAAAAGCGTTCCGTGCGCCTTGGTGTTTAGTCATGCTGGCCACATGACCACGGAAATATCTTCGGACAGCGCTGGTTCTTCGGCTTTGAAACGGAGATGAGCACCGCAACCCTAGAGTCGGATTCGACTTGGCTTTCGAGCAAAGGAACCTTTACCTTTTCCTTTACCTTACAAGGTACTTGGAAGGGGGACCACCAAGAAACTCTAGGGTCTTTTTTTTTTGTTTGTTAAAACTCTCCTAAAGAGGAGAGGATTTTATTGTTTTTTATAAGAAAAGGGTAGGGTATATAGATGGAGTAAGAGAAAGAGTGGAGTGAATTTTTTCTGTTAAAAAAATTAGTTTTGATTAGTATTTAATACAGTTTTTGGCATCCATCACGGTTGAAAGATCTTCTTTTCAGCTTTCCAAAGTCCAAAATAACTCTGTTAATAAGGTTAGTAAAGTCCATTGGGGTTAGTTATTAATCAGCTCCTTTCAGATGTCACACGAACAGTTACTTCTTAAGATGTCTTCTTTTTAAGTCTCTCAAATTATAAGTTGCACCCTTTTTTGCCTTGGTATCTCCCACTCCGGCACCTCCTTCCTCTGGGCTGCTGTCTTCTTCACTGCTTGAGTCTGTCCAGATTGTGAGTGCTGCGTCTTCCTCTGTGCTGGCGTGTCTCTTCAGAAATCTTTGTGTTTTGGAGATGGAGTCTATCTTCTCCCTTTTATCTTTATCTTTATATTTCTGCCCTCCAGTTTTCACAGGCTCCGCAAACATTACACATGATATTGGATCTCTATACTGCTTGATAAACTCAACAACCCCTTCTGCTGGCAGATTATTTTTTTCCATAAAAGCGGGATAGGCTTTAAAGGCCATATCCACCTCTTCTTTTAATTCTTTCGCTTCCCTGCCAGTTAGGGGTGCCAAGACATTCGCCAAGGTAGATTTGAGATCTTCTTTCTCTTCTTCTTTCACGCCCTGAAAACGTAGAGTCAGGTTGGATTTCTGTGCGATTTCCTCCATCTTCCTTGTTGTTTCTGATATTTGTTTTTGTCGGTTGATGAGAACACTTTCCATTTTAGCCAAAGTTTCATTGATTTTCTGCATTTGATCCAGCAGAGGGCACAGTATCTCACTTTCCTGTTGATTGACAGCTAGCTCTGGGGGGAGGGGTTACCCGGACCGGAAGTCCCTTCCCTCTTCTTTTCCGATTTCTGCGGGACATCAACCGTCAACATTTTCTTTTTTTTGTTGTTGTTTACTTTTTCAAAGTTCGTGCCGCATCCCTCAGAAAGCTAATAAGCTCATAGTCTTCCGTAAAACCCCAAAGGTACTTTCCCCAACACTTTTTTCTCTTTGCCCCCCTTTGCTTTTCCTTTATAGATCCCGCTTCTCAAAAGGGGTGGGGATTCCTCCCTCCTCCCATACGCTTATACACTTGCGGGGGGGTTCAAATTCTCGCTCCAAAATAGATCTTCAACTCACGATTCGATGCCAATTCTTCTTTTTATTTTAATTCATGTCGCTTTCTTCACTCCTGGAAATCGGTGGCGTTGCTAAGTCCCATTACGGGCACGACGCAGCGGGGCCGATTGGGGTGGGGAGAAAGCCTCAATTTCCCGGCTGTCTGCCGGCAAAGAGGCTACTCCCCAAGCGCCCCCGGTTCGGAGCCTTTGCCTAAGGCTCACTAGGGTCTTTCGCATAAGCGAAGACCCCCCCAAACTGCGCGTGGGCTAACCGCCTCCGGGAGCGTCCCGAGAGGTGGCCGCCATTCGCTCCGCCAAAACCGAAACCCCCAGGGTCTTAATGCAGAGGCAGGTAATGGCAAACCACCTCTGAACATCTCTTGCCTTGAAAACTCTATGGTTTTCAGATTATGGAAGTAATCTGAAAAATAGTGTCTAGGAAACAGAATAAAACTTCTGTAAATACAGAACAGAGTTAGACCAGTATTAAACTATATGTCTTGTTTTGCCTTGCATTCTGGATTATCTGGTTTGACAGTGGGAACAGATTTTATTTTAATGCCTACCTATCTGAGTTAAGTGAGTTTTTTTTAAGAACTGCAGCATCTTGGTACCGGAAGGAAGTATGTTGATGTCTTTCCCTTCTAGTTCAACAGACAAGAGACAAATTCACATATATATTAACTCCTACAGTATTTCAGTTCAGTGACCACATTGTCATCATTATAGATGGAAGAAAATCTGGAAGAGTGCCACCATCAACTACCACAGCAAAACATTGAAAAAAACCCCCTCAGATTTACCTTTTTTACACCTATGTTTCCTTTGGAGATTCTGTGGATTTTTTCTGTTTAGACCTAATCCTGAATTTTGAGTGCCAAAATACTATTTGTTATTTGTATCCTCTTGCATCATTCTTCCCTGTATTTTGGTTCATTACCAAAAATGTCAAGACAAACAGGGTATTTGAACTTGTATCTAGTGAACACATGGAGTAATATTCACAGTTGCAGTGCATAAAAAACAGAGCTATGCTGCTTCAGTTTTGAGAAATATTGCTAACTGTTGGACAGCTATCATATATATTGCCCTTAAAAGAAGACTGACAAAGGAATTTGGATGAATGCACTGTGGGTTTTTTGATGTCGTACCAACCAACGACTGTGCTAAGAACAGCTGAGTGAGTTCAGGTTTCCGTAAATACATAGACACACACTTGCAAAACATCCATTGTGAAATGAGAGCTATGTAAGGAGACACAATGGTATGTTTCGAAATGTTGACTACAAGTGCAATAACAGGGTCCTTGGCTGGATAACTATTATATGAAGCAGGCATTGAAAAATACTGTGGAAATAAATGAAAAAAAAAAAGATGACTTGTGAGGCAAGGTAACACAGATTGCTATGCTTCTGATGGGCCTCAGAGGCCTATAGAATATACTATATAGAGATTCTTGGCGGTCCTGTCTCCTTCCTATCATTAGGTCTAGGGCTCAAATGCTAGTGTGCTGCATAGATGGGGTTTCTCTAGGACAGTAGTACTATGGTGTGGTTGCTTGGGTTGGGAGTGGCTCTGACTGCTGAAGCCTGTATCGTGCCAACACAAGGAGCTCTAATGTGTCACAAGCTAGGGCTGAGAGAGCGTTTGTACAGGACGGTGCAAGACAGAGCTGGTCCGCCAGGCTTTTGGCTGAAGTAGCTGGCATCCATGTATGGCCTCCCTGAGGTTGTTGTCACCCACCTACTGAGCCAAACAATATGCCAGGAAACCTCTCACAGACAGTCGACCTTGTTTGAACTGTGACCATTGCTTTTAATGTTTATTATTGTCTTTAAATTTTTAACTATATCTATTGTATAACTGATACGATGCTACCCAGCCTGAGCCCGCTTGCGGGATAGGTGGGCTATAAATACAAATAATAGATAAAATTAATACATAATAAATAGTAAATAACTGTATGATTTTTATTTATTTATAGCCTGCCTTTCTCACTGATATATAGGTGGATTACAGAATATTAAAAACAGCATAACAGAGAACATAAAAATGACAACCAATGAACAATGCAATAAGCCTAAGTTTACAAACTTAGAAAACAATATGAGCTGCAAACTACCTGATGCAGATATCCAAAAGACATTTTGGTCACTACAGGGCTTTCTCTACAACTGCATGATCCATTTGATCCGCTGTGTTTTGCCACTGGGAATGAACTAACCTGAGGAATCCTTGGGCTCCCAAGATCTCTCCCCTCATGCATGGTTCAGAAGTTAGATGCTTCCTCCACTTTCATGGAAAACCATAGTCAATATTTCTACACCACAAGCTATGGCTTCCTAACGAGGGTGTGGTCACACAAGTCATGTGCTCTGGAATTGCCCACATTTTTTAATGAAGAGTCCAAAAGGCTTTGTGATCAATCTGTTGGCCTCTAGGGTCTTCTGTGGTTCTCCCCCCCCCCCAAGCCCTCAGTTTTTCAGAGCTAATACAGAGCAATATATTTGTCTTTAAATGCTCTTGCAGCACCAGCTTTCCACATTTAAAGGCAAACATGCTTTTGATGCACTGGGGTAGTGGTTGGGTTGGTGATGTGGTTGGCCATGCTCTGCCAATCTTGTTTCCACAAAAATAATAGAAACGCCTAAATCACAGTGCCTTCCCCATTATTTTAAACAGCTACTGCAATGAGAAAACTAAACCAGGAAAGGTCCGATTTGGTAAAATTGGGGCAGGGGAGCATGAACTCTTGATTCTTTTGTTCTTTCTTTTGGTTGCACATGCAGATTTTAAAATCGTTTTTGTTTCCAGTAGGGTGTGGTGAAATTATGCTACAAGAAGTAATTTAATGCTTGACTACACTGAGTGAAGGGTAGTACATTTTGTAACTTTTTGTTATGGGTAAGGAAGTCTGTTTCTGATGCCAAAGAGACCATGGAACAAAGAATGTTCTACCAGCTTTTATCAGGAGGTGCCCAGGGGGCTGAGACAACACCCAGAAGGGCACAGATGGGGGGGGGACCAGCTGACTGATAACTGATGGATGAGCTTCCCCCCCATCGAGACACAGACTGTGCTATCGAGATCCTACTGGGTCACAAGATGCCCAAGAGGAAGCTGTACTTCATAAGTTTAGCTGAAAAGGAAGAACTCAGGAAGTTCATTGACAAAAACCTAGCACGGGGTTTCATATGGCCCACTGCGTCTCCATTCACTGCCCCTGTCTTGTTTCAGAAAAAGAAAGACGGCGGGTTAGGCCTTTGCACGGATTACTGAGGCCTTAATGTGGTCTCGATCTCAAACAACTACCCCCTCTCCTTAATCAAAGACTTGTTGTCTGAAGCTGCAAAGGAACAAATCTTTACCAAGTTAGATCTCCGGGATACCTACCTCACGGTGCACATACAGGAGGGGGATGAGCATAAGACTGCATTTAACACCCCACTGGGGCAATTCGAGTATCTGTTGATGCCGTTCAGGTTGCAAGGGGCGCCCAGGGTCTTCATGAACTTAATCAATGAAGTGTTGCACAAGGACCTATTCAAGGGGGTCCTTGTTTATCTTGATGATATCTTGATCTACTCCCCTGATAAGAGTTCACATGTGACACTGATGCGGGAGGTACTACAGTCTCTCTATGACCACACACTGTTTGCCAAATTGTCCAAATGCGAGTTCCACAAGGACGAGGTGGACTTCCTGGGCTACCGTATTCCATAGCGGGGGTTAGAGATGGACCCTGCCAAAGTGGCTGATGTATTGGGGTGGGAACCCCCCAAGACTAGACGGCAACTCCAATCCTTCCTCAGATTTGTGAATTTTTATAGGCCCTTCATCCCCAATGTCACCCAGGTGTCCCTCCCTCTCACAGACCTACTAAAGACAAAGGGGAAGGCACCTGAGGGAGTGAAGCCTGGGGGTCACTTGGCATGGACTGATGAATGCCAGGAAGCTTTTGATAAACTGAAACTGTTGTTCATCTACAAGCCCATTCTTCAGCACCCCGATGAAAACAAAAAAATTCGTGGTGAAGGTCAATGCCTCAGATATAGCCATAGGGGGCATCTTACAACAAGGGGAAGATGGGAAGTTACACTCCTTAGCTTATGTGTCCAAAAAGATTAATGCTACCGAAAGACACTGGGCAGTCTGGGACAAGGAGGCTGCTGCAATCCGGCTGGCCCTGAGGACTTGGCGGCATTAGTTGGAGGGAGCGCACGTGCTGTTCAAAGTGTGGACAGATCACAAAAACCTGGAAGCCTTATGCACTCCCTGCCATCTTAATGCCAAACAATTGTATTTTCCTCCAAGTTCCGATTCACCCTGCATCACTTCCCAGGGGCAGCCAATTCCTTAGCTGACACCCTCTTGCGCCTCCCACAGCATGCCAGTCAAAGGGAGGAGGTTGTAGACTCTATGTTCACACCCTCTCAATTGGGAGAGGCTGTAATCACCTGAGTGCAAGCACAAAAAGCCAAGAGGACAGACACAGAGATTGGGTGGAGCCTTTTCACTCTGCTTTTGTGGAAGAGGACAAAAGGGAGGTGGAAGCTGATGGGTCATTAACCATTTGTGGTGATGGATGCTGGTACAAAGGGGATAGACTCTTCATGCCTCTCAGCCTCCAAGGGGAGATATTGCAGCTGAGACATGAGTCTAAGATTGTGGGACACTATGGGTTCTTGAAAATGTTGTATCTCCTTCAGAGACAGTTCTGGTGGCCGCACATGAGACGGGACGTCTCTTTATACGTGGAGGCATGCCAGACCTGCTTGATGTGTAAAAAACGGCTGGGGAAACTGCTAGGGAAACTTCGGCTGCTCAAAACACCAAGCCGCCCATGGGAGGTCATTTCCATTGATTTCATTACTGATCTGCCCCCCAGCAAAGGGAAAACGGTGATTTGGGTGGTTGTGGACTTATTCACAAAGCAGGCACACTTCATACAATGCAAACAGGTCCTATCAGCTAAAGCTCTGGCCAAACTCTTCATGACACATGTAGTGTGTTTGCATTCCACCCCATCTAAGATAATTTCTGACAGGGAGCCTCAATTCATTGCTAAGATCTGGAAGGAACTCTTATTGATACTGGTGGTGCAACAAGGACTTAGTAGTGCCTACCATCCTGAAACGGACGGTCAAACCAAACAAATTAATCAGGTGGTAGAACAAGTCCTATGTTGTGTCACTAATTATCAACAGGATGACTGGGTAGAGTTACTTCTGTACGCATAATACAGCTACAATAACTCGGTCCACAGCTCCACCAAATTGTCTCCATTCAAAGTGCTGTATGGGTACGAGGGAGTCCCTCTCTTGATGACAGGGTGTGCCTCAGGGAGATGTAAATGTGTAATGGAAGGAATTGGAAGGCCAGTGGGTATTCATTCACAAAACACTTAACCGGGCAAAGGAAAAGTACAAACACTATGCTGATAAGGAGAGGGGTCTGGAATGGGATGTTTAGGTGGGGGACTCCGGGTACCTGTTCACTAAGAACTTGAAAGGTCTTCAGCCCCAGTGGAAGCTGGGGTGGAAATATGTGGGCCCTTTCCTGGTAGTGCGTAAAATCAATGAGGTGACTGTTGAGTTGGATTTGCCTAAAAATCTTAAAAGGATCCATCCCATTTTTCATTTCAGTCAAATGAGACCTGGGTCCAAATGCATGGAAACCTCATCCTGCTCCCCCCCCCAGTGAATGGTGAACCCCATCATGAAGTTGTGAAGATTCTGGACTCCAAGCATTGCAAGGGCGTGCTTTTCTATCTAACACAATGGAAAGACTTTGACCCCTCTCATAATGAATGGGTTCAGGCGATTCGTGTTAATGCCCCTCGTGTAGTCCGCTTGTTCCATGCCAAGTTCCCGGATAAGCTGTGGGGAGGGCCTTGCGGGGGCAGGATGTCAGCTCACTGCCATAAGTCAAGGAGGCTGGTGGAGGGGGGATAGGACTTCTTGGAAGTACCCTTGTTTGGGTACTGCTCCCTTATCTGTATAGTTTATGCGCTTGACCTTGGTAACATCATCTCTGGGAATACGGGGCCATTACTTTCCTGGCGGGTCCCACTGGCTACTTTGATTGGCTCCCTGCCACCCCCTGAATCCTGTATATCTGACTACCTCACGCTTTTCCCTTCAGTTTCAACACAGAACCTGTTCTGCCAATACTGATCAATAAACTTCCTTTCTAATGAAGCGAGTAGTTGATTCTGATTGTTGCAGGAGTCTGACAATAGTTCTCTGAGAACCCTTTCAGCCCCACCTACCCCACAAGGTGCCTGTTGTGAGAAGAGGAAAGGAAAGTGATTATAAGCTGCTTTGAGACTCCTTAGGGTAGGAAAAAGTACAGTATAAAAACCAACTCTTCTTCTTCATGTCCATTTGTAAGGCTATAACGTGAGCTGTAACCTTTGGAAAATATTGTTTCGATATGATATTGGAGAGAGCAGAACTCACTGAATCCATTAAAAAAATGATCAGTGGGCCAAGAAGTGCATGAAAAAAGCCCAGAATGAGTTCTAGAAATGATGTAGCTTGCTGCTTGACTGGAGGAGCAATGACAGACATGTGTTTTATTCCTGTGGTATGTTAACAGTCTTCAGCTCCACAACAGAAAAGTGCTGTGGGGGCAAAGCTGTAGTTCAGCCTCTGTGACCATAGCAGCTCTCTAGCAAGTAAAGGATGATCTTGCATTTGCAATAAAACTGCTTGCAGATTCTTTTACCAGTTCATAAGAATCCAATCAGAAAATCATACCACAGGTGTAAGGATTTTGCCTGTAACTTAGCTTATGAAACACCTGGGCCTTTAAATCTTTGGGTAAGTAATTGAGCTTATGTAATCATGTTTTTGAAAGCAATTTTGTAAGGAAATGTGATATATTTGTTTTGTTCTTAACTGTATCCCATCCTTTTAGTTTACAGTCTATTCTTCCCATTCCCCTTAGTCATAAAAATACTTAAGATTTCATACAGTGCTTCTGGAGTGTTCAAAACAGACAGGTGACATTTAGCTGTTGGAATATGCAAGGTCTATCATACATAGATAAGGAAGATGATAAGAATATCCTGTGGGGGGCAGCAGAGGGGACAACTAGTTAGCATAAGGAGATTAGGGACTTCCTGCTATTTTCAAATAGTCTCCTTCCTGTCTCCTGATCAGCTCAGTTAGGTCTCCCTCCTGCTCCTGCTGAAAACTGTTTGCCTGCTGAATCTCTCGTAGCTAGTTAGACATTCAGTGTTGAGTTATTTTTACTAAAAAGATATCACATGGCTTTCATGTTTGGATTTTGAGCCATTAAAGCACCTCATATACATAATCTTGGTAATCTTGACAACAGCCCTGCAAAACAGGCAGTATTTCAGATGGGGGGGAACAGACACTGAGCTTGAGAAAACAGTGGGCTGCTTAAGGATACTTAGAGATGTAATTTGATACAGGAAGCTGAGACTTCCTGCCTCACGTTTCATCCTCAGCCAGTACACTTTTCTGTCACTTCTGTCTTATCATTATGCCTGTAAGAAACAGCTGAAAGAAGACCTGGTGTTACCCCTCTCCTCATTCAGCGTGCAAGAGTTTAGACCAGGTCTCAGCCAAATCAAAGCAAAAGGAACCCTGTCAATTTTTCTTCTTCTTTTTCGCTCCTGAAGGGTTTTGCAGGTCTGGCAACGTATGGTATGAAATAATGAGATTATTGTCAGGATCAGCAGATGGTTTTCAGTAACTTGAAAAAAGCCAAGGGTGACAAAGTTCCAGAAACATCTTTGCATGTCCCCAGAAGATAAAACATTGGTGAATGAAAGAAGAAAATCAGGGTTTTTGTCTTCTATGGAAAAACGACAAACCCCAAAGAGGCCTGACAGGACACATGTTAGCTTTTATTCAAAGTGGCCTCCTGTTTAGCAGTTATTTTATGTGACATGAAAGTGTAACATTTATCTTATTTAACATATAAATATACTATACCCACGATCTGAAGGTCATTTCCCCTTTAATAAATAGTCTAGCTGTTAACTCTTTCCTGACTCCTCTACACAACCTCTTCTTTGCCCACTCCCTCCTCCCTTTTTATAATGCAATCTTCAGCCACACCTCTCTGCTTTATTGCTGTTTTCCTCAGCATTCCTATCAGGTACTGTAAGAAAATAATGTTTTTGTAATAGCTTTTTATCTTCAATACATTTATCCAGATATTGATCTGATGTTGGGGTTCAGCTAAGCATTTATCCTACTCTCAGCCTGGTCTAGAACTTGCAGTAAAAGAAAATAACAGACAGTGGACTCCTACTTGCATCCTCTCTCAGCACATATGATTGGCTGATTCCTGTTGGTGCAGGAGGAGAAAATTACTTAAGAGGACAGAGGTCCAATCTGCATTGGTCTTTCCTACCGCTGTGCCAGCGGTCTCAAATTGTCTCATGAATCTCTGTCTGCATTGCATGCTGCAGCCATTCTTGTATTGTATCGACTCAGCATTGGCTGTCTGCATCATTTTATTGCCCTGTAGTGGCGACTCTGGGGTCACTATGGTGTCTCACCGGGTTATGTGGATCTGGTTTTCAGCTGGAGCAATTGCTCCTCCCCAGCCCTGAGCCACAGTGAGCAATAAACAGACAGCTGGAACCAAATCCCCCCCCCCCCAGTTTTTCTCTGATCATGTTTCTTTGCTGGTGGGTTAGAAGCACGCCCACCCCTAAACTATGTTATTTCCTGGGGCAGTCCCCAGAACACCCTGCCTGGCAACTGCTGGGTGTTTTGTGTTGTTTACCCAGCTCATTCACTTTCCAGCTCCCCTCCCCCTCCCCCTCTGCCAGGTCACCCCCTTTACTTTCTGTGGAGGGGGTTGCAGTGGGTGCCGTTTCCTCCCCACAGCACAGTGCCCTGCTGGTGCCTCGGGAGGCTGCTCCTCCCCCCTCCCATGCGCACTCTCCCTCCCGCGTGCCTCCATGGTCACCAGGGTGAGGTCAGCAAGCTTTTATCCCAAGCCAGAATGGGAGGGAAAGGGGAACAATGTATAGTGGCACCTCAACAGACCGAGACTGCTTTACACAGCAGATGCAGATTCAGCTAGAGACTCACTTCAGGTATAAAAATAGGGTGTTGGGATAGTGTAATTTTGTATTTGTCTGCCATCTTTGAAGACACCAGAGAGTCATGAAATACTTCCAGAGGGCTCACTGCTAGTGGAAGAGGCTTCTGGAAGATGCACCATATTCCTTTAGAAGCTGCTTGAAATACTTTTGGATAATTTATTTTTCTTTTCCTCTAAACCATATAATGGCATTTATCATGTTTGAATTTCTGCCACGAGAAAAAAAGAAAAATATCCAGATGGAAAACTCCAGGTGAGGCCTGGAGTTCTTCTGAAATTACAACTGCCCTTCAGACTACGGTAACGATACCACCCTCCAAAGTGGCCATTTCCTCCAAGGGAATGGCATCAAGTGCCTGCTGTGCTCCCTCCCCTATCCAAACTCTGCCCTTCCCGTGCACTGCTCCCAAATCTCTAGGGCTTTACCAAGCCAGATGGAGCAACCCGAATACCTGCCTTCTGGGTGACCTTGAGCCACTCATACACTCTTAGACTGGCCTACCTCACTGTGTTGTTGTTGTGAGGATAAAATGAGGGAGAGAAGAATTATCTCGCTAGCTTTCTCCATCTTGCTCTGGTGTCCACAGCAACCCCAATAACGTGTTTTCAGCTCTGCTGGATCTGTCTACATGCCCTGACCTGGATAGCCCAGACTAGCTCCATTTTGTTAGATCTTGGAAGCTAAGCAAGGTCGGCCCTGGCTAGTGTTTGGATGGGTGACCTCCAAGGAACACCTGGGGAGTGACACAGAGGCAGGCAATGGCAAAACACCTCTGAAATGTCTCTTGCCTTAAAAACAAGTCTGGCTTGCCACCTAGTGGTGCATAATGCTAAAAGAGCTAGAATTTCTGGCCACCAGACAATCTTAGGGTCTCCTGGCTATTCTACACACACTGCCAGACAATCATCATCATCATTATCTGTCTACACAGACTGCACTGCTTGGATGACTGATTGCCATGTAGATTTCCCTCTTATGATCATGAGACAAACAGTAAAATATGTTGTCCATGCTGCACAAAACAGCTGCTGTGCAAGTTGTTTTGCCTTGATGTTGCTTATTCCACTTAGTGCTCAAGTTACCAGACCAACATGATTTTCTGCAAATGCATGGATTCTCTGGTATTTCCCAGTTCTGTGTGTTTCACACACTATTAGTGTCTTGGATATCAGATGCTCCCAGAGAAGCTTGACTGTAGCTTTAATTGGTCTGACAACCTTATGTTCAGATGATTTGCAATGAACCAGGGTTGTCTGAGGACAGAATGTGCTTGGACTTCACATTCTCTTTCCTGCTGTGGCTGAACAGCCATCATATCCTTGCCCATCATATGCCTGAGATATTTTTCCTCTTCTTTTGTAGGGGTTTAGCCTGAGTATGGCCAAAGGTGTAGCTTGTTACCTGTGGCCCTCAGTGGGCCAGACTAGTGAACCCAGCACCAATCCAGGATGTGGCCAATATGATTTCACAAGATAAATGCAAAAATCCCATTTAAAACAAATATAGATATTCTATAGAGCATTATATTGTGTGTGTGTTAAACAAAATTTTTGCATTTATTTTGTAAGCCTCAAGATTTGGGGGGACCAAAGCAAACTATAATGTCATAGAGTCTACCCTCCAAGGTAGCCATTTTCTCCTGGAGAACTGATCTCTGTTGTCTGGAGATCAGTTGTAATTCCAAGAGATCTCCAGGCCTTACCTGGAGAATGGCAACCCTAGATAGGGGAGTAGAATGTAAAAGTTCAAATAAAATCTAGTCCAGAGTCAGACCAAGTAGGTTAAATTTCATTTGTTATGGCTAGTGTTTTTTAATCTGAAACTGAAATAAATCCAAGGAATTTGTATATTTGGACCATCTACTTCAGCATCCTTTCTCCCAGACACAGTTGTTATTTCCCAGAACTCTCAACTGTTTCATCAGCTAAAACTAAGGAAGTATTTGTTTTTTTATGGCAACATACTTCCTCAAAGTTTGGCCAGACAGTTTGATCAGTTCGTTCTGCATTCTTGCAGATGCGTCCTTGCATTGTTGTTTGCCCTAGTTTCCAAGCGTTTTCCTACTATGTCATCCCTTCTCTCAACATGAGGTCTGCTGGCATTAACATGAAGAACAATGTCATGTGAGCCACAAGATTAGTTGAAGTAGCTGACTTTTGCCAGTAGTTCATCCACATGATTTATTAACTTGTAGCTCAGTTGGCCCCTTTCCCCTCTTTATAGAAGGTTTGCAAGCAAGATCTTCATGTGTACCTCTTTCTTTGCCTGCTTTCTTGTAGCTTCATTGAAGTCTTTAAACAAATACATGCCTTGGTAAAAAATGGGTCTTGTAGTTACATTTTATTTCCCCAGCTAGTAGCAAGAGGAGCACAATGTACACAATGTTAGAACACTTTCCTTTCAAAACAGCAGCTAGCAAGGGAGAATATTTCAAAAACCATTGTGTGGCGAAATGCTCCTTGGGCAATACTATCACACCTAAAGTCGTAATTGTCTATTATGGGAGCAGTTCTGATTTTAACACATCTTTTAGATTATTTCTTTTGAGATGCCTCATGTTTAGCTTTCCCTCAGTTCTACTGGATCACTGCGAGTAACTTTACATGTTCACCTTCTGGTTCTTGCCCCATGTCTGTTATGTCTGAGCTACTTGAAGAAAGGGTGTCACAGAAATAGAAACTAGATCTACGTAAATTGGTATCTAAAGAAGTGAGCAGCAACTCACGAAAGTTCATACCCTGCCACACATTTTGTTAGTCTTTAAGGTGCTACTGGACTCTGGCTCTTTTAAGTTGTCTGTTGAATTGTTGTCCTGCCCTTCAGGGCACCAAACATGATTATCTCCTTTACATTTTATCCTTAAAACAATTTCATGAAGTAGGTTAGGCTGCCAAAGAGTAACTGGCCCATGGTTACCCGGTGAGTGAGTGTCATTGTCAATGAAGGGAAAATTTTAACCTGGCCTGCCCACTCTTAGTTCAGCATACAAAACACTGCACCACCCTGGCTGTCAGGGTGTCCAATATGTGTATCACTCCCCATGGATCTCCTTGACAGTTGTCATGGATTGCATGGTTTTGCTCTCTTCTCTTATCATGCTCCATGGGTTCTATTCTTCTCTGTTCTCTTCCACAGTCCGTTCCTACTTTTCCATTGGAAAAAGTGCAGAGAAGGGCAACTAGAATGATAAAAGGGTTGGAACACCTTCCCTATGAAGAAAGGTTAAAATGCTTGGGGCTCTTTAGCTTGGAGAAACGACGGCTGAGGGGTGACATGATTGAGGTTTATAAGATTATGAATGGGATTGAGCAGGTTGAGAAAGAAGTACTTTTCTCCCTTTCTCACAATACAAGAACTCGTGGGCACTCCATGAAATTGCTGAGCAGTTGGGTTAGAACAGATAAAAGGAAATACTTTTTCACCCAAGAGTGATTAACACATGGAATTCACTGCCACAGGAGGTGGTGGCAGCTACAAGCATGGACAGTTTCAAGAGGGAATTAGATAAACATATGGAGCAGAAGTCCATCAGTGGCTATTAGCCACAGGGTATAGATGGGAACTCTCAGTCTGGGGCAGGTGATGCACTCTATTCTTGGTGCTGAAGGGGGCAGCAGTGGGAGGGCTTCTAGTGTCCTGGCCCCACTGCTGGACCTCCTGATGGCACCTGGTATATTTTGGCCGCTGTGTGACAGCGTGTTGGACTAGACGGGCCATTGGCCTGATTCAACATTGGCTTCTCTTATGTTCCAGTTCACTTAGGTTTTAGCCCTTTCCTAGAGCCTCATCTTCTCTGTTTAAGGAGGCCTGTACTATTGTAAAGGCAGACTAAAGGGAGAAATTTTTGCATGTTTCAACAGAAACCCTAATGAGTAGAGAATATATTTGATGTTGCATGCCAGCAGTGGTATTCAGGGGTCTGATGCTTCTGAATATGGCCGTCCCCTTTATTCACTATGGCTAGTAGCCATTGATGGCCCTATCCAGGCTAGTCAGATATCAGAGGCTAAGCAGGGTCAACTTCATTGTGTGTCCCCAAATTCTAGCACTGTGGGACAGCGAAATGAAGTTATTTCTATCCACTTTCTCTACTCCATGTATAATTTTATAAAGCTCTGTCACATCCTCCCTTAGTCATGGGATAAAAGGACATGTCCTTTTGTGGATCAAAAACTGGCTAATTAATAGGAAACAGAGAGTGGCAATAAATGGGCAATTTTCTCGGTGGAGGGTGGTAAGCAGTGGGGTATCACAGGGATCAGTACTTGGTCCGATGCTTTTAAACTTGTTTATTAATGATTTGGAGATGGGAGTAAGCAGTTGAAGTGGCTAAATTTGCAGATGACATGAAATTATTCAGGGTGATGAGAACCAGGGAGGATTGTGAGGCACTTCAAAGGAATCTGCCGAGGATGGGCGAGTCGGTGTCAACGTGGCAAATGGGGTTCAATGTGGTCAAGTGCAAAGTGATGCACATTGGGGCCAAAAATCCTAACTATAAATACCTGTTGATGGGGTCCAAACTGGCAGAAACTGACCAAGAGAGAGATCTTGGAGTTGTAGTAGATAATTCACTGAAAATGTCAAGATAGTGTGCGACTGCAATAAAAAAGGCCAATGCTATGCTGGGGATTATTAGGAAGGGAACTGAAAACAAATCAGCCTCATTTGGAATACTGTGTACAGTTCTGGTCACCACACCTCAGAAAGGATATTATAGTATTGGAAAAAGTGCAGAAAAGGGCAACTAGAATGATAAAAGGGTTGGAACAGTTTTCCTATGAAGAAAGGTAAAAGCGCTTGGGGATCTTTAGCTTGGAGAAAGGACAACTGAGGGGTGACATGGTCGAGGTTTACAAGATTATGCATGGGATAGAGCAGGTAGAGAAATAAGTACTTTTCTCCCTTTCTCACAATACAAGAACTCATTGGCACTCAATGAAATTGCTGAGCAGTCGGGTTAGAATGGATTAAAGGAAGTACTTCTTCACCCAAAGAGTGATTAACACACGGAATTCACTGCCACAGGAGGTGGCGGCGGCTACAAGCATGAATGGTTTCAAGAGGGAATTGGATAAACATACGGAGCAAAGTTTGATCAGTGGCTATTAGCCACAAGGTATAGATAGGAACTCTCAGTCTGGGGCAGGTGATGCACTCTATTCTTGGTGCTGGGGGAGTGGGCAGCAGTGGGAGGGCTTCTAATGTCCTGGCCCCACTGCTGGACCTCCTGATGGCACCTGGTATTTTTGGCCACTGTGTGACAGAGTGTTGGACTGGATGGGCTATTGGCCTGATCCAACATTGGCTTCTCTTATGTTTTTATGTTCTTATGTTCCTCTTTTTTTTCTAAACCGATATGTGCAGGAAAACATGCTGAAAAGTGAACTGTTGACCCAGCCAGCTCTCCTGCAGAGTGGTAATTCCAGGCCTAGAAGCCTGCTACTATTGTCTGTGTCTAGGCATGGCTTCTGAACTATCTCTTTGCGGATTAATAAGGGTGCCAGAGCTTCCTAAGTTTCATACATAGAATATTTTAGTACATTCCCAGTGGGTCTTGCTTTCCCTTTCCTTAGGACACTCTCAAGCATAGTAGCTGTTGTTTCAGAGGAAGACTGCATTTTTACAGCAGCCCAGTGTTGTTCATTAAAGTGTACAGAAATGGCATTTTCCCAGGAATGGATATTCTAGCTGGGGAATGGATATTCTAGTTGAAATGGATATTCTAGTTCCCATGCAACACACTACCATGCAACACACACTATTCCCATGCACACTATTGCTGCCTAAGACAAGAGTCTTCTTATGTTCTTATAGAATTCTATAAAAAGGTATTAGACAGATACATGGAGAATAGGCCTTAGGGTTGCCCGCTCTAGATTGGGAAATCCCTGGAGATTTTGGGGGTAAAGCCTGGAGAGGGTGGGGTTTGAGGAAGGGAAAGCTCAGCAGGTTATAGTGCCACAGAGATCACCCTTCAAAGCAGCCATTTTCTCCTGGGGAACTCATCTCTGTCATCTGGAGGTAAGTTGTAATTCCAGGAGATCTCCAGATCCTACCTGGATGTTGGCAAACCTAATACCAGCCATGGTGACAGAGGGGAACCTTCATGTTCAGAGGCACGAAACCTCTGAATACCAGAGCCAGGAGGCAACATCACAGGAAAGCTTCAGCCTCTATGCCCTGTTGTTGGACCTCCAGAGGAACTGGTTGGCCACTCTGTGAGACAGGATGCTGGACTAGATAGACTGCTGGCCTGATCCAGCAGGGCTCTTCTTCACTGTTCCCCCTAAGCTGAGTTAGTGTGAGCTAGCTCACAGTTTCTTAGCCTCTGGCTCACACATTTTTGTCTTTGCTCAGGAAGGATGGCTCCAGAACAAACTAAACTATGCCATAGCCAAATCGCTCATTCACAACTTTAATGCCAATAGCTCACAAAGGAGAAATTTTGCTCACAAGACTCCACAGCTTAGAGGGAATGTTGTTCTTCTTATGTACTTATGATTTCTTTTTTTAAAGAAAAAGCTACCTGGTACAAGGGGAGGGGGAACAGAGTCCTTTTTTGTTTTATGTTTTTCATATGAGGATGTGTACATGTGTGCATGCGTGACTGTGTGCACCTGGAAGTCATGGCGACCTCTGGTGACTGACCCCTACTGGGGTCCTGGAGGATATTCAGAGAAGTGGCTGAATAAAGCGCCTGCCCCGCCTCCCAACTGCTGGTATTCCAAGGAGGTCTCCCATCCAAGTGCTTGCCAGAGTTGACCCTGCTTAGCTTCCAAGGTCTGACGAGATCAGGCTTGCCAGGGCTATCCATGTCAGGACTAAAACTGATTCTGTCAGTGTGGAGGAGCTGAGGATATTGCTTTTCTGTGGTCAAGCTAGGCCAAGAATCCAGATTTCTACACCTTATTGCTTTAATTGAGAAAGGCTTTAGACATTTCCAACTTAGGATATTTGCACAGGAATAAAATTTTGATGAATGACTTTGATTCCTCTGAGCATATTTCTTTATACAGGGATCAGAGATCCTCCTGGTTTCCCTGTTGGAGTGAGTAGCTGGAATTCCCTTTATATAAATAGAACAAGCAGATCAGCATTACATAGTGTTAAAATTATCTTTGGGTTTGCAGGCTTATGCACTTTAGAGAAATTAGAGCACCCCTTCATGCAGATTGTCAACATACACGCTGCCACAGTTGAAACAAACACAAACAGTAAAGGGAAGCATGGCAGAAAGGATGACACGGGCCTCAGCAGCCAAGGTGGTGAAAAATGCTTTTTTGGAGGCTCTGAAATCAAATGACTACAGAACTCTGGAGGAGTTTTTGATACAAAAGCAAATAGACGTGGATACAGTGTTTGAAGTAGAAGATGAGAACCTGCTCTTGGCATCTTACAAACAAGGTAAGAATTGGCACCATGCTTTCAGTTGGTGAAATCAGGAGAACCAGGTTTGATTCCCTACTCCTCCACATGATGCCTGCTGGGTGACCTTAGGCCAGTCACAGTTCTCTCAGAACTTTCTCAGCCCCACCTACCCCGCAAGGTGCCTGTTGTGGGGAGAGGAAGGGAAGGAGATTGTAAGCTGCTGTGAGAATCCTTAAGGTAGAGAAAAGTGGGGTATAAGAATCTGCTGTTCTTCATTTTGGTGTACAGTTCTTTCTAGTGATTGAAAATATGAGCCAAAGTATTAAACAGACAGTAAAGACATAACTGAACTACTGCAAACAGGGACTGCAGCAGATATAACTCTGAGGAGTTGAAGCTGACATAAAAATCAGAAAACCCTTGTGTGTGCATGTGTGCATTATATGTGCTAAATCCCAGTGTGAAGCAATGCTTCCTCATATGTTGGCAATTGAATCCCAAATATATTTCATTATTTTTCAATCAATTTGCTTTGAAATGCATGTAAAATTAGAAGCTTAAGAGAATGCATTAGCTGCCTGCAAACTCTCACTAAAAAAACATTTCTTTACATGTTTGTCCAGCCTACCCTTGCCTTGCTTTGGCCAGACTGGCCCTGGGCGCTCAATATAATGCTGTGTTTGAAGTCACATTTACAATAGTTTCTTTCAGAAAGTAAATTCCGGTAGGAATGGAAGGTGACCCTGGATTTACTTCACAAGCTCTAGGCCGGGGTGGTGGTGGTCAAACATATAGCCTGTGGGCCGGAACTGACGTGTCCAGGGCTCTCATCCAGCCCGCGAGCAACTGGCCATTACCTTTATTGCCAATTGACAGAGGCTGTGCATTATGTCCTTGTATACTGTCCCAGTGCTAATGAGAAATGGGCGGTGGGGTGGGCATCAGGGAAATACTTTAAGGAAATACTGTAAAAGTGTTAATGTTTAAAACATGTTTGCATTTTGAGTAGAAAATAACATTGTTAATTGGGTTTGCCTGTGTCCTTTATGAAGTTTATTTTTTATGGCACACATGGCCTGGCCTGACAAAGTGACACTGATGTCAGATCTGACCCTCATAACAAATGACTTTGACACCTTTGCTAGGCTGTGCTGGGTCACATGTCCTAGGGTTGCCAACTTCGGTTTGGAAAATTCCTGGAAAGTTGGGGGCAGAGTATGGGGAGGGCAGAGTTTGGGAAGTGATGACCTCGAGTCCAACCTCTGAAGCTGCTGTTTTTTCTGGGGCAACTGATCTCTGTAGTCTGGCAATCAGCTGTAATTCTGGGGGACCTCCAGGCCTCCCCTGGAGATTGTCAGCCTTAGTCCCAACCGTCGTCGCAGCAAAAACAGATCACAGAATGTGAAAGTGAATATGGATTTTCTGTGAATTTCCAAGCTCTCTGAAGTTAAACATCTAAGTTATAGCAAAACAAATGTACTACTTTAAAAATGTTAGCCCTGTCTACTGAAGGGACAATGATTTAAAAACTTTCAATGACTGCGCATGCACATACCTCCCCTGTTTTATCAAAATTTTTGTGTTTCTCATGTAGTAACTTACTTCAGTGATCATTTGATTATTTAGGCATGTAAAGCCATTATGCCATGGTTGTTCAAGTGCAGGATGTTATACACCTAACAGTCCAGAAAACAACATTTGTTTATATACAGTCCAGAAAACAACATTTATTTATATATTCTATTTATATCTTGCCTTTGTCCCTATTGAGAACCCAAAACCACTTATATTATTCTGCTTGTCTCCATTTTATGTTCACAACAGCCCTGTGAGTTAGGCTAGGCTGAGATTATGTGACTGGCCCAGGGTCACCCAGCGTGTTTCCATGTTAGAACAGAGATTCTGACCTGGTTCTCCCCGACCCTAATCTGATGCTCTAACCCCTGCACCATGCTAGGACCAAATAAGATCGTACCTCCAAATTATAAGGTTAAAATAACTAAAAATAAATTTTGATCTACTTGCTAAGTCATAAGCTGTCAATGTATGTAAACATTTTAATAGATTTCATACGGGAAAGGAATTATCACCCGAGCGGAAGCATGGAAGGTAACCATGGCACCCGTTTGATCTGTGTAGTACTTGCCTACAGATGCCATTGCTGCAGGGTGGGCCTCTGATCATGTGAAAGTGGCCATTATGCTGTCCCAGGGCAGCCCTGGTGTGGGTAGAGGCTACAAAAAATAAATGGGAAATAAATATGGGAAATAAATACTTCATCAGCTGGAAAGGTGCTGAAAGAAAGGAAAGTGCTTAACTTCAGGGGCTCAGGATCACTGTTTGCCTGGGAGAGAGGAAGCAAGGCTACTGAAGGGGCTGGATCTTTTCAGCATCATTTTAATTTTTTCCCCCTTTACTCTTTAATCATTCTTTCCCTTCACACAGTTGGATCACATCATCCTCCGTCCTGGGGTGACAGCTGGACAAGGAATTGATTTTAACAAATTGACAATTCACTCAAATGCATGTATCTCAATCAAACTACCTTTCTTGCAGGTGGGGTGGTACCACATCTGGAATAATTTCTCCATTCCAAAGAAGGAAGCCAAGAAAGCTCCCCAGTATTATATGGGTGTTTAGCTGAAATTAAGAGAGAGTACTAACACTGGGATTCATGTGCATGTATACTAAATTATGGGGGATTAGATTCTGTTCAGCAAATACCACCCTGCAGAGTACAACATCAGTTCTTAACAATCCCCAGCATGTTGCTTTTTGTAAAATCTATATATTTTTAAAACAGGGTATTGGATGCCGAGTTATAAACTGCAACATTCTTGGGCAACTGGGCTACATATATCGGTCCTGTATGGGCATCTGGAAAGCCTGAAGGTCCTGTTGAAGTACAAAGCAACAGTCAACTGCAGACCCAATGGGAAAGCAGCAATCCACATAGCGTGTGAACAAGCCAACTTGGATTGTGTCAACATACTCTGCCGCCATGGCGCAAAGCCTAACTGCTATTCACTAAGTGGGCTTGCGCCTTTGCACTTCTGTTCTACAAAGCTCTCTATGCCTTGTGCCCAGCAGTTGATCTGGAGAGGTAAGTTCAGCTACTGATCTGTTCCTGCCTTGTGCCTCTTCAGATTGCTGAGGAGAGGTGATATATTGGAACGATCTCCCAGACTGGGTGTGGTACACAGCTTGGTGCAAGCAAGGAGACAACACAAGGCAGGATTCGTGTGTGTGTGTGTGTGTGTGTGTGCGCGTACTTGTGAGCCTGGAAGTCATGGTGACTTCTGGTGATCCCTACTGGGGTTTGGACAGAGGTGGCTTGATAACCTGCCTCTGCATCCTGGCTGGATTTACCCCCCGGGGTTACTTTGGCCTAGCCTAGAATAACCCCTGTACAAATGATTAGTGGTTGGAAGCTTCTTAGCACAAGGTTTATAGACTACAGATACTTTATTTATATTGCAAAGGTACTTATTCACTGACAAACCTGTAAATACAACTTGTAGATTCTGCGGCCCTTTCATATCAGTTCTGTCCATGGAGGAGATTCAATGCAAACATAGAGCACAGACCATTTTAATTCCTCCTCCTCAAGTTAAATAAAATGAATACAGTGTTTATGATTTTAAAATTAAGTTTATTTGGCAGGGGCATGTGGATTTGGAGGGAGAATGGCTTTAAGATAATTAATTATTTCAGCTTTGTCAACAGTTTCTTCTTGCTGGAAGATGCGCATAACTGCATTGGGTGGCCAAGTAAATTAATGGTGTCATTTTTATTCCCCATGAAGCTAATAAGGTTGACAGCAGGACTAAGATTGCTACCGTGAGGAATCATAGGGAAGTCCAAGACACTCTTGCAAAATGCCGTGTAAGCTGAATGTATGTGAAATGACATGTTCAAAGCTGACCCACATTCAGGAAGAAGGGCACAAAAGTATTTCTAAAGCAATTCATGATTCTCCTTGAAGGGGAGGACTTTGAATATTGGATTGCTCTGATACAAAGGAAACTGAAGGGAGATTTTATGAAACCCATCAATGCACAAATGGTGCAAAGGTGTTCGTCACTTCTGAAAAGCTTAGTTACTTAGGAGGCTCCCAGGCAGCAGGTTTAAAGCCAATGGGATGGAACTGCTGCATGCTGGAATGCTTCTGCATTCTTGGGGGCCATTCCATTTTTTTCATCCATTGATCCAAGGGCTGGGAAATGCATTTTGCTGCACAGTAATGTTGGCACGCTCTGGCAGGAAGGGCTTCATAGACTCAGATATTGCCAGAGTATTACTCAAAACGTTTTTTAAAAGACTTGGAATATTAAAATGAGGAGTCCTGCTGTTTCCTACAATTGGAAAATAGGTTGCGATCATACGCACAATTAGCCCCGCCATAGGTGCGAATGCTAGGTGGATTAAAAGGGCGTGATCAGACAGGAACATCTGGGAAGCTCCCCACACCCATCGGCAACTCATTTTGCTCCACCACAGAAGCGGAGTAAGAAGACACTGGTGAAAATCTGGTGGTAAACAGGTTGCGAAGGGCCACGGACAGACTTTCCTGTGTCTGATCACTCCAGCATGCTCCCATGGCATTGGGATGGTCTGATCAGGCCATCCCGACTCCGTGCCATTGTCCCCCCCCCCCGGTCTCAGTATGTGCATCATCGCACACTGCATAGGGAGCCCTCAGTGTGGAGATGCGATTCATCGATCCCTCATTGAAGTGCACCAGAAACACACAGAAAACAACAACAACAACCCCCGACTCACCCACGGTTGTGTCTGATCATGCAGTGGCGGGCTGTGCCCGCAGCTTCCAAGGACTGTGTGATTGTGCAACTGTGAGTCAAATTCCTACGGAGCAAATAGCCTCGCTCCCTCCCCCCAGCTTTATCTTTCATGTGTGACCGCTACCATAGTCTGCTTTCTTTATGAATGAAACTGTGTGTATATAAACCTGTCCTGCAGTCTGAGGAACATTTGTTAGGGTCATCAAGAGTTAGACCCAATAATCAAAAGGCTCATTATGGAAGGGTACCAAACTTTTCCTAAGGCCAGCACTGCTATTCTTGGAAGAGCAAATAGCTTTTGCTCCAATTCAGTGACTGTTTGCTCACGTGTCAGTTATGATATGCATGCAAACCCCAGGAACAGGGTGTGAGGTGTGAATTCTGGCTATGTTACTAGTCTGACACCCTTCAGTTTTTACACTGCTGTCTCTAATCCACCATCTCATTAAAGGATGCTACAGGGAGAGGAAGAAACACAACTTTCCTCTGAGGACCAATGGAGTCTGAGCCATTCATATATAAGGTGTGGTGGAGATTTTGGCCAAAATGGTTGATATGTCATATACATTTGGTCTTGAAGATTGCCTTTAACTTTTCCAGGCATTAGGGTTGCAAACTTCCCATTTCCAGTGGTCCTCCCATTGATGTTTAATGAGCTGGTAAGGAAAAATGAGGACAACATCATGCAACATTGTAATGTCATTTCCAGCTGACATCAGCATGTCACGTTGCATCCTGGGAATCCTCCAAACCTGTCTGGTAAAAATCATTGAGATCAGGGAGATTCCAACTGCATTGCATGATTCGAAGATGTCATTTCTGGTTTTTCAGCAGAGGTATTTCATGTTGGGGTATTTAATGCATTGTTCCCATGTGTCTCTGTCCCTCTGGCAGCCATACTGGATGCCTGACAGCTGAAGACATCCATCTTTTATGGATAACCCATAGATAAGCTGTGTATAACAGTTAGACTATCAATCCTCATTCGATGGTGAATGTACTCCTAATAAAAATTGAATTGTCTGAGAGAGTTCCACAGTCAGAAATGTTTAAATTCTTAACTCTCATTCACATTTTATAATATCTACATTTTGCAATGATATGAAGTCTCTCTGCAAGTTTCAATACATGCAGTGTTTCTTTAAGATAAGTACCCAGATGATTTAGCAAGGGCATTAGTATCAAGAGTGGGAATCAGCAGTCTAGTGGGATTGACATGGAGATAGACAAACAACCTGAGAAGGCCACAGGAGACGAGGACCGCTAGGGTACAGAAACATAGTTCAGCAAGGTCTAAATTAGGCCTGAGAGTTTGGACTAGGACAGCCCTCGGAGTCTCAGCTAACTTAAAGAGGTACAATGCCACAATTCACCAACTACAGGAGTGTCAGAAAAGTTGAATTACATACTTTGTTATCCTGGATACTATTCCAGTTTCTTCTTTTAGCACAGGAGAGTTCTGATGTAACTGTTCTCACACATCACAATAACTACCAAACTTTTCTTTCTCTTGCCATTCCCTGGTACTTGTAACTAGTGTTCTGGGTAACTCCGGGCAAGCCTGATCCAGATATAAATGTGCACTTAATCTAGTTAGCTTTCCTATATCAGAACATTTAACTACTGGCCAGAGGTATACCCGAGTAACACTTTAGGTTCAATCTGGGTATAGTAGAAAAGTTACTGTTTAAAGAATCTCTGCTTCCATTGAACCTTTTAGTAAAATATAACTATTGCATAACTTAATATTGATAAATCAACAAAATTACACGAGTCCATAAAAGTTTCTTACCCTCAAAGATAAGTGAGTCACAGAGAAGGAGCCCCTTCTTAGAAGAAGGTCTCAATCAATTCAGTTTCCCATATTTATGGGCTTTTAACATCATTAACTGTATAAAATCTTAGTTCATTTTAGCTGTTTTTTATCTCATCAAAGTCTGTCTTAAAACAGTGATTACAAGTTTCTCATACATAGTACTATCTTTTGGCTCTCAGCCAACACACCTGTCTTTGAACCATATCTCCACTTCTGTGAAGTTTGACCTTCCTGCCATACTCCAGCACTTCTGCACCTGGACCTCAATACATCTGATATATATATTGATATGAGTTATGACATTTGGTGTAGTGGTTAAGTGCTCGGACTCTAATCTGCGAGAACTGGGTTTGTTTCCCCACTTCTTCACTTGCACCTGCTAGATGACCTTGGGCAAGCCATAGTTGTTCTTGAAAAAGAGCAGTTTCTGTCAGAGCTCTCTCAGCCCCACCTACCTCACAGGGTGTCTGTTGTGGGGAGGGGAAGGGAAAGGAGATTGTAAGCCGCTTTGAGACTCCTTTGGGTGGTGAAGGGTGGGGTATAAATCCAATCTCCTCCTCCTCCTCCTCCTCCTTTCCTTCTTCTATCTATACAAGGCCGTATATAATTATGTTACTACATTGTTCTCTTGTCCCTTTACAAGACAATTCTGTACTGGGTCTCTAGGCTCTCTTTTTGGCATGCTTTGTTGAGACACCAGGCTAGCTCTGTTTTTGTGCACAAAGTCATTTTCTATCATCATCATCATCATCATCATCATCTTTGTTAATCACCCTATCCCTGCTTGTTCTGGGCTATGTGCAACAAAAAGGCACAGAACCATAAAAAATATACAAAACATTAAAATTCCAATAATAACAAAATTAAAATAAGAAAGTTAAAAGATGACCAGGTTAAAAAGAAGTCCAAGATGGCATCCCTAGAAATGACATCCCAATTCTGGGCTGCCTGGCCACTTTCTGGGCTGAGGAAGAGGAAGCACATGATCAGAATAAGGGGGAGGGAGAAAGAGAGAGGGTGCCAGCCACGATGGGATACCATTGCTGTCCTCAACCAAAAGCCTGGTGGAACATCTCTTCCTGGATTTTTTTTAGTCAAGTTCAGCAACTCTTCTCCTACATTTCTGGCCACATCTGTGACACTAGATTACCACAGGCAACAGAAATGGCTGCCCGTCTTCCTCAACTATGATTAGTGGGGTGCTAACTCTGGCTCAAGTGGTTAAATGGTCAAATGGAGCTGCGGTGGCTCAAGTGGTTAAGACGCTGAACTGCAGGCTGTGGAAGGTCAGTAGTTCAGCAGTTCAAGACCCAAGAGTGCCGCATGACGGAGTGAGCTCCCGTCTCTAGTTCCAGCTCCTGCCAACCTAGTAGTTCGAAAGCAAGCAATTGCAAGTAGATAAATAGGTACCACTTTGGTGGGAAGGTAACAGCGTTCCGTGCGCCTTGGTGTTTAGTCATGCTGGCCACATGACCACGGAAACGTCTTCGGACAGCGCTGGCTCTTCGGCTTTGAAACGGAGATGAGCACCGCAACCCTAGAGTCGGATTCGACTGGCTTTTGAGCAAGGGAACCTTTACCTTTACTTTAACTCTGGCTTGGGAAATTCCTGGAGATTTGGGAGTGCAACAGGGGGAGTGGTGCCATTTGGGGAGGGAAGGGACCTCTGTGGGGTATAATGCCATGGAGTCCACCCTCTAAAACAACCATTATTCTCCAAGGGAGTTGATCTCTACAGTCTGGAGATCAGTTGTAATCCAGGTAGGTATCCAAATGCCAGCTGATGGTTGGCCACCCTCACGATTGGAGAAGGACAACGAGCCAGAGCAGTCTAAAGAGAATGTGTTAGCAGCATCCACAAAGAGAAGGAGGATGGGTGTGTAATTTTGAGGGGGTCCAGAGCAGCTACAAATGAACTCTAAGCAGCTCCATTATTATAACAAAACAAAAAAAGAAATCAAAGCTAATCTTTGAATTTCTGGTAAATTCAGAGCTACCCCTCTTAACGTCCACTGTGGACTCACTTATATAACTCTCCTATGTATGCAATATTGGCCAGCATTAGGGGAAAATTCTGCCGAAGTCCCTGTTATCAGTCAAACAGGGTCCTTCTTTATCCTCATCTCTATAGACATGGCTGGCTTCTACTAGTGTAGATTCATTCAGACCATTACAGCATGTTTAAATAGGATTTTGGGTTTGGGGTGGTGGATGCCACACATTCAGCACAGACGACTCTCCACAAACATATGAAGTCTCACAGATACAGAAATTTGAGTTAATCTTGGGTAGGTTTTGATTATCCACCAAAGCTCTCTTGCCTCCATTACTTCCCCTCTCCCTTAATGTATAGAAGCCTTTGAGACCTTTTTTCTCCTTGCCCTGAGGCACATAGAGAACTAAGCATCAATGGATACTAGAGCTCATTCATTCTTTGTATTTATATTTATGCCCCACTTTTCCTCCAAAATGCTCTGAGTGGTATACATAGATGGAGTGATTCCATTTTTCCTTTCACAACAACCCTGTGAAAAGGGTTAGGCTGAGAAGGAATGACTGTCCTGAGTTCACAGCCAAAGCAGGGATTTGAACCCAGGTCTTCAAAGGCCAATCTGAAGCAGTGTTACCCAGCTAGTGGTTCCAGAGCCAACAGTGGCTTGGCAACACCTGTGGAAATGGGTTCCAGCTTTTTGCAGTTTTATTGATTTGTGCATGTTCTTCTTTTTTTGGGGGGGGAGGGTGGCTGTCACCATAGCAAGTAAATTTGGACTTGTGGGTCACTATACCAAAAAGGTTGGGAAGCACTGATCTAAAGAACTGTAATCCAAGAAACCCGTGTGGCAAGCCTGGTACTCAGACTGCCACCTACTGGCTGTTCCTCTCCTTAAGGCAGCCCACCTGGCATCAGCCAGAGCCCCTGTCTTTTCTACTGTAGCTCCCACTCTGTGGAACAAACTCCCGGAGAGAAGAGGGATATGCCCTCTCTACAAAGGGATGTGTATTTGCTAAGCCTTTCCATAAAATATAAACTACAGACATTATTTTATTCTGTATGCTTTCCATTGTGATTTGAAGGCTCCCTTAGGCCATGAGGAAATGCAGCGTATAAATACTTATATAATAAATAAATAACCCCCTGTAACACATTGGCTCTCTGCATATTGCAGTCTACATTCATAGCTATCCAGGGCATTGAAATGGCAGGGCTCATTATTTTTGTATTTTTTTTACCATCTAGCTAAGGCAGCTCAAGTTCAGATTTGCCATATACAGAGAAAAAGTAAACAAGAGGCTTTATATGTGTATTGCTACTGGAGTATAGACACTCATAGTCCACTAGATGGGGTAGTTGTTTCAGCTAAAATATAAATGGGGGTGGTTAAATGAGCTGCTATGGCTGCATTGGACTTGGCATGATTTCTATGTCATGAGCACTTCTGTATAGGAAATAATGTACAGCCTGTGTGAAGACTGTAATGTAGGATAAATACCTAAGCTGTTTGCTCTGAACAATGCAGAACACACACACACACACGATTGTTGCATGTTAAAATCTTCATGTGGGTTACCTGCTTTTTTACTTGTTATATGGAAGTGTTTTCATGAAAGAAGCAGGGCTCAGGATCTGAAGTGCGTATTTAGAAATATGATCACAATGCCTAATGTTATGTAAGGATGGGCATGAACTGCATTATTGTGTTTTGGTTTGGTTCGTGGTTGATAGCTGAATCACAAACCTATACAAACTGGGAGGTTGGTTCATGACCCCTGCTTTCTGTTCCCCACTGCTTTTCATGGGGAGCTGAAAGCAGTGGTTTAAATGGATCCAAGCCATTTAAACCAAACAGCTGAGCATCCCTGCCACTCAGCTGTTGTTCGTGAAGAGCAGAAAGCAGGGGTTGAAATGGTTTGGAACCATTAAAACCCTGCTTTCTGCTCTTCATGAACTGCTGTGAACGGCCATGAACTGCATCAAAATTCATGAAAATTCATGGCAATTCTTTAGTTTGTGAACATTGCTTCATGAGCTGCCCAAAATTCATGACAAACTTTAGTTTGTGAACCAGTTCATGCTCATCCCTAATGTTATGCTCGTAGGGCTGTGCTAGCTCAGGGTGTGAGTGATGGCATACAGAATGCCTCCCCCCAGTCAAAAACTTATCATGTAAGAAAATCCACTATGCCAGGGAGAAAAGTTCTAGTTTAGTTTTCTCCCTATCACATTGAGATTTTATACACATTTTGGATGTCTGTGTACAAACATGGGAATCCTGCATTCTGAAGTGGAACAATCCCAGGAGGGATGGGTTGACAGCTCTGGTTTGGGGAATTCATGGAATCTGGGGAAGGAAGGGAGTTTATCAGGGATGTGATGCTATAGATTCCACTCCTTGAAGCTACCATTTCCTCCAGGATGATCTCTTTGTTCTGGAGATCAGTTGTGATTCCATAAGAACTCCAGGTAGGTTATACCATTTGATAGTCTGTCATTATTTTGAGGAGCTCTGAAACCCTTACTTAGCTAAGACAGTTTAGTGTCTCTGAGTAAAGATTCTGAGGGAATGTTTAATTTTTTTAAAGTATTAATCCTGGTAAACATTACACTTAACCAGAAAAAAGGTTATTATAATATTACAGAGCTCAGAAAATATGTATATTTTGAAAACTGGGAGTTCAGACAAAGAGAATTGCAGTGGGAAGCAGACTGTGGAAAAGTACTGACAACATTTCTGACAGACATACAGCCATATTAGAGGGAAGGGCTGTAGCTCAGAGGTAGAGCCTCTGCTTTGCATGCAGGAAGTCCCAGGTTCAATCTCTGGCATTTCTGGTTGAAAGGACCAGGAAGTAGATGATGTGAAAGACCTCAGCCTGAGACCCTGGAAAGCTGCTGCTAGTTTGAGTAGACGATACTGACCTCGATAGACCAAGAATCTGGTTTAGTATAAAGCAGTTTCATGTGTGTTCTCCCTTGGGATGAACTCAAAAGAAACCTTTTTGTTTTCAGCACAAGACAAATGTATACAGTGCAGATTGGTCAGCCCTTGTGTTAGTCACAAACTTTGCTCCTCCCCCTTTCAGAATGGGAGTTTTAAAAACTGTTTCACTGTAGGAGAAGTAGCTTTATGGATGACCCAAACCTTACTCTCCCACATTCTTGGAGCAAGTTTAAAAAATGAAAATAAAACTGCAAATCTGAACATCTGAACTCAGGCTAAATGTGCATCCTTCCAACTTTTTCCTTTTATTTTCTTTCCAAAAAGGTGCAGATGTGAATATAAAAACAAACAATCCAGATGAAGAAACTCCCCTCCACATAGTTGCTCGTTGTGGCATCCCTGAAATGGTGGCGTTTTATGTAGAGCAGGGTGCTACAGTTGATTCTGCTAACGCCCACAGAGAAACACCACTGGCTTGCGCTGTCTACTGGGCCTGCAACATTAGGGAACAGACATACAGCACGGCTCACCATCTGATCTGTAGGATGTTGCTTGACTACAAAGCTGAAGTTAATTCGCGGGATGAGGACTTCAGAACACCGCTCCATAAGGCTGCCTGGAACTGTGACTGTGTACTGATAGACATGCTGCTTGAGGCGGGAGCAGAACCCAACCTGATGGATGACAATGGCTGTGGTCCTTTGCAGTATGTTCTCAAGGTGACATCGGTACGGGCAAGTGCCCAGCATGAAATTTGTTACCAGTTACTTCTCAATTATGGAGCTGCCAGGATATATCCTCCACAATTCCATAAGGTGAACATTTAGTCTTAGTGTATGTGCAGTTGTACTTCTGTAAACTGAGTGATAGGGAACAATGTGACAGAGGTACGCTATCTCCAGAACAGTGCTTGAACCTGTGCCAATTCAGTCAGGAGATTGGGAGTGTAATCCTAAACTCTTCCATTAAAGTCAGCTGGCTTACAAGGATATAATCCTGTTTAGGATGTCAGTGCTGATGTTGTAACATCATGTTTTACAGCAAGCTCCTGTACATCATCATAAGACTAACATCATCCAGTCCCCCTAAAGCCAGAGAGTAGGTCAATCCTCTTTTTTGCTTTTAGACAAGATTATAGTTTAATTCACATTGTGATCTTCATGCTGGCAAAAAAGAAATCCACTGTGAGCTAGGTTTTTGGGGAGGTTGGGTAGAAATACTTGAAATAAATATGGCTATACCTTATAACTGCTGCTGATGGACAGAACAGCTTTTCCACCTTGGAAATATGCACTCAAAAGCCATTCATATGAGAGGTTAATATTTTTATTTATGCCCAACATCTGCCCAATGGTGACCCAAAGCAGTTTATCACATCCTTTCCCCCTCTGACTTTATCCTTGTGAGGTAGGTTAGGCTGAAAGAATGTTACGGGCCCAAGGTCTCCCAGTGAGCTTGCCTGGTTATGCAGTTCTCTCAGCTAGCCATTATACCACACCAGCTCTCTCTTCGAGAAAGACATGCATGTAATTATAAATGCATGTAAATGAAATGCATGTAATTATTCCTGCCTGCAATGTGGCTAGCTGGTCTGCAATAGCTGCTGCCCCCCTGAAATACTTAATGGATTAAGGCACCAGCTTTTCAACAGCAGTTTGTATTACCAATAGTGAGACAGTATGCCTTATGCCACTTGCAGTGCTTTCCTAGAGTTGTTCTTTAGACTTTCCTGGAAATGGTGGCTTGAGGGTGTAGCCAATCATGACCATTGTGGTTTTCTTATGCAAAATAATTTTTCTTTGTATCTGTTACAGAAAGCTATGTAACAGCTATGCTTGCGAAGGTCCTGACACATAGTGAGGTGCTTGTATTGAGTTGCAATCAGATGTATGAGTCAAAGCTAGAGTTAGCATTACATGCAGTGAAGGAGGAGTTGTGTACCAAGCAAGGTGAGACATGCCTTGCCATGGATGGATGGAGAGATACAGGATAAGGAGCAAGTGGGCACAGGGTTTAGCTCTCCTTATCCATGCATTCCCATTTTTAGAAACAAGCAAACTCTTCTATCTATATGAGCATCTTGGGAAAGGAGGGAAAAGGTAATTCATATGCCAGTTCTCCCTACACCTTCTCTGTAATGTGGTATGTATACTGCTATGTTATGCATTTATTCTGATTTTAAATCCATTGAAATCCATGGCCTTAGCCAGGAGTAAGTCTGCATAGGATTGCATTGGTCATTGCCACAGTTCCCTCTAAATTGTGCTAGGGGGTGCTCGTGCACAACATTTCAGAGGCCAGCTCAGAGGATTTCTGGTCTGATCACAACCAAGTTTCCATAGGAAACAATGGAACATGGGGGTACCTCCTTCTGGGGCACATAGAATTGGACTCCCTGTTCCAATCTTTTTGAAATTTATGGTGGGGGGGGTTGAGGAGAGGCACCAGCAGCTATTCTGCAAATTTGGTGCCTCTATCTCAAAAAATGGTCCCCCAGAGCCCTAGATACCCTGTATCGATTCTCCATCATAGCCTATGGGGCCCATTGACTATAGTGGTCCCCATAGGTTATAACTGAGCCAGGGAAAAAAAATGATATATATTTTTTGCACACCCCTATTATGCTTTTCAGTATGATTTGTAAGCTGCCTTGAGTCACAGGGAAAAGTGGGATATAAATATTTGAATAAATAAGTAGTTTGGGCAGGTTGATAACATTTAAGCAACTTCCTGTTTGTTAGGTTAGGCAGGGTTCTGACATTGATTGTTCCACCTCTGTTATACTTGACCTGTAATCCTGGTTGTCATATTTCACTAAAAAAAAAAAGTAGACTGCAAGATTCCTCCCCACCAAAGGGCTGGTTTTTTAAGGGTCAGCGCAGGGCAACAGTCCAAGGCCAGGTCTACCAATATAGTGGACTGCGGTGGGTAGATCTGTTCTGGAGGCCAGGTCTACCAATATAGTGGCAAGGGGTGGGTAGACCTGTTATCCTGAGGCTAGGTCTACCAATATAGTGAACTGGGGTGAGTGAACCTGTTCTTCAGGGTCCTGGTCTATGCCTATAGAGGACATTTTGTGTAATGAAATTTGGCTTGGTTCTGTTTTCTCTTATAATGTTTAAATTATTCTTAAAATATAGTTTAAATATATTTTAAAGGAATTCATTCTGAGATTTTTACAAGGTTATGGAAATAATATTAAAAATAATTTACACAATGGTCAAATGAAGACTTGCTCATAACTTGGCCAGGAGGGCGGGGTATAAATCAAACTAATAAAATAAATAAATAAATACTAGCTGGTTTTGCTCATGAGGTAGAATTTCTGCTCACAACACTCTAGAGCTTAGAGGGAATACTGGATTGTGTGTAGATGCTTTCACATATCTGTCTGGAATTGAATAGAGAGGATCCTTTAGACCACCCCTGAGTATTTCCTCTCAGTTGAGGGTGGAGGTAAGGGTAATTGTGTTTCCTGTGGACTATCAAACTGAACTCCTAATATGAGTGGCTTTAATTCCAGTGGTGAGGAATACTACTCAAGTTCTTAAAAAAACAAAAATGACTTTGTCAAAGACAAGGCATGCTAGCTGAGCAGTAAAAAGGGGCAGGATCCAGAATAAAGCAAGAGGCTTATACAGCATGGAGCAGCAGTCACATTCTCATTAAGTGCCAGGTGGAATGTGAGGAGAAATACAACTGAAGCAAAGTTAATCCAGTAACAGATAATAAAGTCAAATAACAAGTTAATCAAGATGACTTGATCTTACACAAGTTACCTGCGTAAGCTGAAGAGTCATTAAAAGTTCATCTTAAAAGTCTGTAAGCAAGAAAAACTCTGTTCAGACCTGAGGACTCTGTTCAGTCCTTATGAACATTGCTACAATGTTCTTCAGGTTAGCTTCCCATTAGCAAAACCCCCATTCCATGATTACCGGTAGAAATCAATACCACGAGCTCTTCTCAGTTAATTTATACAGGTAGAGATTCATTGATTGATGGTGTCAAGGACGTTAGTAACCTCCCAGTGTTCTCACATGGTAAATATCACCTGCCAACAATTATGGGTATTCTGAGAAAGAAAGAAAGAAAGAAAGAAAGAAAGAAAGAAAGAAAGAAAGAAAGAAAGAAAGAAAGAAAGAAAGAAAGAAAGAAAGAAAGAAAGAGCATTCAGTAAACAGAAATTCCAAAATGCACATATTAAATCTTATGCAAGGCATTTTTTTTTAGTCTTGCATAATTTATTCTGCTCCTATGATTCAGGATTTCAATTAATTAAGAATTCCCTTTTGCAAGGAAGAGTATGACGGAGGGGGAGGCATAGAATAATTTCTGCAGTCACAAACTTCTCTTCATAACCTTGAGGACTAGAAATAGTTTTTTAAAGTACAAAGAAAGCTGAAATTCTCAAAACACCACCCTACACAATAGGTTCTTCACTCTCATAGCAATCTGTAGATAAGTGTTAATAAAATCCCAACAGGTGGCATGTCTTTCTGTTTGCAGGTTCTGCAGAGCTGTCACTCCTATCCCAAAGTAATTGAGGTCATTGTGAATTCATATGAACACATTAAGTCCACATCAAAATGGAGAGCAGCTGTACCTGATGATGTCTTTGAGGTAAATGTTTAATGGAGTCTTGGGACCAGCCACCTAAGCCAAGCGGGGTTCTCAATGGGAGAAATTAAAGTATGTGCTTATTTCCTTTCACTGAAGTCCATGAGGCTTAGAAGTACTTAACTTCATCCGTATTATTCTGCAGCTTCAGTAAGTTTGCAGTGGTTATGGAGAAAATATTGGCTGTCTCAAAAAAGCTCAGTCACTAAGGCTGCTCCCACAGATTAAGGATTCTGTTTCCCTGTCATCACTGCTGTGACTGCAGAAGTATTAGCACTAGCCATAGAGCATCCCCATGGGAGATTTCTGTGCATTTTCTTCCTCCAGCTGCCACTGGGTTTCCCTGTGTTTCCCCATCACAGCCACTGGAGGGTATTTTTGGACCTTTAAAAAACTGGTAATTCCTATTGTGCTCTATTGTTACATTATAATTATATATTGCTATGGTCTGGATTCCTCTGAATTCCCAGCAAGCATCCCCCCCCCATGTGAAACACTAGAGATTTTTAAAAAACAACAACAACAAAAGCTAGGGATTCAGAAGAAGTAGTAGGTTATGGCAGTCTGGAAGCATAGACTGGCTGTGGGATCGTGCCCTACAACCAGATAGGGCACAGATACAGAAATATCCAGTCATTCTGCAGCATGTTAAATGTTTTCAACCGGCAGATTAGCTTAAATCCCTTGAGATCTCCAAATATCAGAGAACCTTTAACCTGGCACACTTTATTGCTCTACCTTCAGCCTTCCTGGAAGGCAGATACCACTGCGTTCCATTTCCTCAATAGCTTCGGCCATGTCATATAGGGAAAGTAGAGTCCATTGAACATGTTCTGCTGCATTGCCCTTTCTATAATGACATCCAACATCAGTATATTGCTCCAATTCTGTCAACTTTACTGAGAAGATCTGAACAAGTTTATGTCTCTCTCCTCTTTGCAGACTCTTCCCAGGAGATAACTAATAAAGTTGCCAGATTCTCCCGATGGGTGTGTGGGATACACATGTGGCTGATTGAGACCCAATAATTTTCCCTGTCTGACAGAGGGTATTATCTTCTCTGTCCCCCTCTTAATCTGTGCTCATTGTTTTGTACTTCTTGCACTGCATGTGTATTCTTTTTTTATTACTGTTGACTCTCTGGAGCTGATTTTATATCAAAATAACATCTAACTGGAACATAATGTCATAATGCTATAGCAATCTAGCAATTACTGATTTTTTTAAAAGCCTGCAAAGGATCTCTGATGCATAAGAGAAAATGGTGGCCACAGGGGAGCTGAGACAGGAAAAACGGTGCCGATGTTGGTGGAACCTTCAAATGCACACCTTCCCGTCCACAGTTTGACTATGATCTTTACAATAAGATTGTCTCAAACCAGGTTTGGCAAAGTTTGGAGCAAAGCAGGGGGAAACCCAGAAACTGGGCAATTAGGAGACAATGTAATAGCTATGGAAGCTTTGAAGAAACCTGCTCCAGTTTGGCTGCCAAACCAGAGAAAAACCTTTATGTGGAAACATCTTTAAAAAGTAATTCTGTGGGATAGCTGTGTTAGATGGCTGCAACAACAACAAAAAGGCTGTGGCACCTTAAAGATGAAACACATTTATATAAATGGAGGCCTTTAAGAAATGTTGTATCTATTATTACTAAAATATTTATAGACTGCTTTCCCCCACATTGTGGGTCTAGGTTCCATCTGGCTAGAGGTGATTTCTGGAGAGCCTTTGCAAAGGTGAAAAAGATTATTAGGAAAGCAAATAAAAAATAAAACAACCAATGTTGTCATGCCCTTGTATAAATCTATAGTGCAGCCACATTTGGAATACTATGTACCGTTTTGGTCTAGATACTACAAAGCTGGAACATGTACAGAAGAGAGTAACTGAAATGATTACTGGGTTTGGTACATCTTTCCTCCCAGGAAAGACTGAAAAGTTTGGGGCTTTTCAGCATAGGGAAAAAAGCCTAATGAGGGGGGACCTGGTAAAAGTGTATAAAATTATGTGTGGAGAACAGAAGGTGGATAGAGATACATTTTTCTCCCTCTTCCACAATACTATGACTCAGGGTCACCCAAGGCAGCTGATGGTTAATAAATTCAAGAAAGACAGAAGGGAATATTTTTTGATTCAAGAAGTGGTTAAATTGTGGTATTCCATGCCAGTGAATGTAATGGTGGATGTGAGCAAAGAAGGCTGTTAAAAGGGATTCTTGGAGGATATGTTCATCAATGGCTACTAATTATGGTGACTGCAGGAAACCTTCGTAGTCATCAAGCCTCAGAATACCATTGCTAGGAGGTAATACTGAGGGAACACCTTAGCCTTAAGGCCCTGATTGTTGGCCCTTTAGAATAGCTGACTAACCACTGTGGTAAACAGGATGCTGGCATGATCAAGCATCTTCTATGTTACCACAGTTTTTTTACATCAAGTCACAACTGTCTTATGGTGAGCTTGTGAGGTTTTAAGGCAAGAGACGTTCAGAGGTGTTTTGCCATCGCCTGCCTCTGTGTCACAACCCTAGTAGTCTTTGGTGGTCTCCCTTCCATATACTGACAAGGCCAACCCTGGATACCTTCTGAGATCTTACAAGATCAGGCTAGCCTGGGACCAAGTCAGGTGTTATTATGATTGCCTGACAGGAAATAAAGAGGCCTGACTGGTTCATTTTTGGAATGGGGTGGGGAAGGGGGGTGAAGAGAACCTAGAAGAAGCTTGTAGAGAAAGTACTGAAGTCAGTTCTTTGGAGGTGACAATCTAGAAAATGTTTCCACAGTGTCATTACAACATTGAGGCAGTGTTGTCATTCCTATTGGGAAAATAGCAGCTGTTCCAGAGCAAAATACAACCAGTGGAGTGGTTAAGAATCTGTTTGGTGGAAGAATTCCTTCCTTTTGTTCCTTGGCTCTTAGGGAACTTCTACTGTTGTGAGGAAACACGGTCCTCAGAACCTTTACATGAAGAGAGATCTATATACGCATACCATCTCAACCATGGGTCTGTTTCCCATCTGACATTATATAAAGAGAGCACCTGGACCCTTATGGAATTTGTGAACAGGGCCCAGAAACCAAGGAGCCATGTTTTTTCTCCCTCTTTGGGACTGCTCAATATGTTGTTGACCAATGTTTCAGTCAAAATTTCCAGTTTATGTACTCCTTTCTTCTCTTCAAATAAAAGGGTTTGTTTTTTGTTTTTGTCAAAGCGATAGTTCAAATTGTTGAAGCAACAACTCTGTGAACACTAATAGCAATACAAGCCAGAATTTTTTGTTGCCAGAACTCAAGCCTGTAGAACTGTAGAAGCATAAACCATTGTGGGCTCAAGCCCACAAAAGCATTTTGGCACAATAAATATGTTAGTTTTCAAGATGCCACAGGATTTTTGTTTGTTTTAGCTCTGAGAAATAATCCCCTAGACTCACCTTTATTTTTCACTATGTTTCCAGTTCTTGCTTGTTAGAATGATCTCTCTCTGATTAGAGACACTGAACTATTTGAGATGAAAGGAAGCACTCTTCTCTTCTTTTACACTGAAGTGACCTGGAAGGTCAGAATAGTTGGCTTCAGAGTATTTTAGAGATCACTAAAGGAACTGTGACAAAATATAGCACTGAAAACGGAAAACACATTTTTTTCAGACTTTGGATATGTACAGGAGAGAGATGATATTGATCTAACCATGTTTTATTTTATCCTTGCAGTTGTACAGGGATTTCTACGAGTCTCTTTTTGAGGTGTGTGGAAATACACCAAGATCACTCAAGCATTTAGCTAGATGTGCTATTCGCAGAACAATATTCAGTAAATGCCACAAGGGAATCCCCTCTCTTCTCATTCCAGTAAGTCTGAAGAACTATTTGCTTTTAGAACCAGAAGGAATAATATACTAATGTTTGTCAGAGACATTTCCAATAACCTGATTTGTAATACTGATGTGCTCACATGAAAGAAGTTAAAATCAAGGTTTCAGCGACAAGACCAGTTCAAAACTTTATACAAAGGGTCTGAGCTCATGTAGCTGTGAATCACATAAAGTGCTTAAAGCTGCTGGGCACTGGAGCTTTTTCATAATATATTTCACTCACAACTCACATCCAAACCAATAACAGGGAAAAAGGAATTAGGTCAGCTTTTCCATCTGCTCTCAGATTTATGTAATGACTGAGCTACATGTATCAGTGCTTTCAAAAATCTAGCTTTCATTGATCCATACAAAGCAAATAACGTGAAGAGAAGGATGTGATTAGAGACCATGACTTTATTTGATTAACCTTTGGAACTAAGAACTAATCCCAATATAGCCATCTGAAGGCCAGCCATTCCTTAAAAGAATTTGCTGAGATTGGCACACCAGTAATGTTTTTTATGGCCTCTCAATCCTACCAGATGATTTCTTGAAGAAACTGTTTCCCTAAGTAAAGCCGCATCCTTTCCTAGTGAGGACAGGTTATTGGAGCTACCTCAGCCTTCAAAACAACAGGCAACCTCAAGAGCAGAGATGGAGGAAAGTGAATGCTTCACAAATGACTCCTGCCTCTTCCTGAAAGTAACTTCCCCTCATTTCACCAGAGACTCACAAAGCCTTCCTTTCTTCTTAGAGATCTTGCAAAAGCAAATTTCAGTCTTCTTTTCCTAACCTTGAGATCCAGTGGTACTGCTCCACAGTGTCATAGTGAAGATATATTTATTCCATATTTGACATACTGAAGAATATTTCTTCCTATTTAATGTCATCTGTCCTTTGATATCATTCTGCCAACTATCTTCTTCAACTGTCTGTCCAGGAGAAGAGGACTGAGACAAAGATAAAGTACAAAAATAATCATGTCTGGTGACATTTGCTACAAAGCTATTTTTGAGGAGGTACTTCCCATCAAGGCTGTCTTCCTCCAATAATTCCTCAGCTGTACATGAATACATGGTGGTAGAATTCTGAAGTGGCAGATTGAGCTGCGTCATGTCAGACCACAAGTGGAGGATCACAGAAGATCACATTGTGGAAGGCTTACCTATATTGAAAATGACCTGAAAATACAAAGCCAGCACTGCAAGCCTAGAGAAGGAAGTAAAGACTTTCTCCCTACTGTGGCAATTTTCTTATTGCCTGGATTTATCTCTCCTTATATATAATTCTATTTTCGAGTGGCAACATTCCATGCACTCCCTCAGCCATTGGCCCGTCAGCTGCCACTCAAGACTACTCGTGTGCCATTGGCTGGGTGCTGGGTCTGCTCCTCTTCCCCGCCCACTCCCCCTTCAGCCACTGCACCCTGTCAGAATTACTGGCAAAAGGCTTTCTGTCTTGATGAAGATGCTTTTCCTGCTTGCCTCCTGCGTGGGATTAACTTCCCCCTCAGTGGCTGTTGGTAGGTGTAATGAAATGGCAGTTACCTGTGTTTGTAAGATGGCTGTGTTTCTTTGTTTAAAATGTTCCCGCATAAGGTTTAATTGAACTGTGCTTCCAGAGAGGGGCCTGCAGGGGTATCACTCACTGGGTTGAATGGGGCTTCCTCATCTGCTGGCCTACACTTCCCAGCTGCCCCAAGGCCAAAAAGTACAGGAAAACAGGGACTGTCTCAATGGGCGGGGCAGCATCAATATAGACTGCAGCCCATCCAGGTAGGAGGCAGTCTTCGTCTCTGGGAGGCAGCAGAAATTCAGCCACTCCACAGTCGGCTGGGCTGGGGAATGAATGGAAGTTTCCCTGCTCTCTTGGGCAAGAGAGAGAGGCTGAAGTACAGCCAGTGGCTGGTCCAAGGAGAGATCCTATCCTCAGCCCACAACCTCCAGAGGTAGAGAGTATTGTGTGTAGGGAAAGAGGATTGCCATAGACTCCCAACTAGTCATTCTCTCCTGGGGAACCACTGTTGCCAATCTCAGGAAAGGGGTGGAAATCACTCAGAATTACAACTGATCTCCAGGGGGGAGGGGGGAGGAGATGGAAGCTGAATTCAGAGGGGCAGATAATGGCAGGTTGATGCTTGGCTGGGAAGGAGATAGGGTTGCCAACTCCAGGTTGAGAAATTCATGGAGATTTGAGGGGTGGAGCCTGGAGAGGGTGAGGTTTGAGGAGGAGAGGGACTTCATACAGATACAGTGCCATAGACTCCACCCTCTAAGCCAGCAATTTCCTCCTGGGTAGCAATTGTTGCCAATCTCCAGGTGAGGGCTTGAGATCACTCAAAATTACAACTGCTCTTCAGATAGCAGAGATCAGTTCCTCTGGAGAAAATGGTGGACTCTGTGTCATTATACCCTGCTGAGGTCACCACAGCACATTGATGTTGAGTGCCCAAGGCCTTGGCACTCTCCCAGAGCCTCTTTCTAGAGCTTGTTGTATTTATTTCCACAACGGGCCTTATTCCTAGTACATAATAAAGGAAGATTCAAAGCTGGGATCTTATTACCTATAGCCTGAAGTGAGTATAGACCGTCTCAGCATTCTGCCACTTTATCCCTCCTCATTCTCCTGCAGCTATAAACTAGGCCTGAGTCCTTTGATTTTTCACCTTCGATCTAAGCCTCATGGCTTCATCCTAGGGTGTTGGGTGGGGGATAACAAATGAATGGGAGATCTGAATGGAGTATAAAGCAGACTCAGAAACAATTCCATCCAATTTGCCATGTTTTGTGGTTGTTTTTACTATGTCAACCTGTAGCAAGGCTGAGTGTCCTTAGTGGTTCAGGGGAAACAATAGCTGGTCTGAGCAGAGGTGGCTGAGTGAATGCCTCCAAACCCTAATAGTCAACTTTGGCAGCCATATGGTGCCATTTGGAAATGCACAAGTGGGCAGTTGTCCATAGTTTTCAGTCATACGGTGAAATGAATTTTACCAAGCCTCTACTATCTCTCATTTTCATTCTGTTATGGAGTAGTGGTAAAGGTTTTGCCATGGCTACAGGCCCTACTCCTCGCCCTTACACCCATTTTGGGAGAACCCAAATGCATGTAAGGGCAAGGAGTCAGGCCTGTAGCCACAACATTTCCTTTTCCCACAACTTCACAGCAGACCACCTTTGTCCAGTATTCTGTAGTGAATTTGCAAATGACTACTGTACAGCCTGTCATCCTCAGTATTTAGGCCAAGATGAAAAACAAGTGGAATCTATTACTTAGTCACTGGTTACTTATATGTCTTGCATAAGAATCCATATTTTGTCTTAAACAAAGATACCCTAGGAAGCATAGCTGTGAAAAAAACTCTGCCTTGTATGCTGTCTTTGAGATACTGGCCGCAGTGACAGACACCAAATAATCCACTTTCAAACTGGATTTTGCCAGTTCACACAGTAAAATCCAGTTGGAAAGTGCACTGAAAGTGGATTGAAAGTGAATTATTTAGTGTGTGTGACCGCAGCTTATTTCAGCTTAGATAGCTTATTAGTTCTGGAATCTCTCTTCTTGAAGATGCAAGAAAAGGTTGGGGAGGTAGGTGCTCAGTATGCTTGAGACAGAAGATAACCTGTAATAGAAGCACTTGGGTTTTATAAGCCCTCGTGTCTTTCAGATGCTATAATTAATTTTGTAGTCTGATGCATTGTGAGCTGGTTCTTTCTAAATATGTAAGGGCGTTCCGGAAGATACAAATTGTATCTTTGCATCTTATGGTTTAATGAAGCCACTGTGTGTATTTGCTGTGAGCCCTTCAATGTGAGATGAAAATATGCTTTAAAAACACACACACATTTACATTGTTTGCTGTGAGAACCCAAGTGCCATCACGGTTTCCTCTGTTAACATACAGTTAAAACGGAATAGTTTTCCTCTCCCGTTTGATAAGGTTCACTATGAAAACATGGTAAATGTGCATTTGCTTCAACGAATCCATGAGCCCCTGAAAGAAGAGACTCAAGGAAACGCATCTGCAACTGAGATGGGTCTCCTACCGGGAGCAGGAAAAGATAGGGAGGAGTCATATTTAAAAACTGAATGTATAATTCTATTCACTGATACTGACAGAGTGTGCTTCTGGAAAAGTGAGGTCACGGGGAGAACAATAAGGCTATTTGGATCTGTCATTGTAGCTGAGGCTCCCATGCTGTGAGAGAAGAAAAAGGCTTGTCACTGCTATTCCCAGATGTCTTCCCCTCTCTTGTAGCCACCCTCCTTTTTTTTATTCTATGGGCATCGAGCCTCACTTCAAAGTTTTGTTCTAAGCAGGTGCTAGATTATACCCATTGTGGCATCTGACAGGGTGCCCAGCGGGATTGCGTTGATTATAGTGGTAAGAATTTGCAAGCTGTTCAAAACGCGGGCGAACATCAATAGTGGAGAAGCGCTGGCTTGTGTGCCCTTTTATTGCTGCTTTTCTTTATTTTATGATTTTTTAAAAAAAATCAGCTGAAAGACCAAGAGGAAAAATAAACCTTGGGACTTTACTCCAGATTAATTTCATTTGGGGTCACAGTTTGCTAGGTCATATGCTTGAAGGAATTGACCAAGAGCTTGAATACATGAAGTGGTAAGGCAATCACAAGTATACAACCTACTGCTGTTACCTCTTTCTTGCCTGGAAAGGCTCTGACCAGTTTATATGTGACTTTGTAAAAGACTTGCAACTATTGCCACACAATTCTGCCTAGCAAGATTTAGCTAACCCTAACCCATTACAAGGAATCACTCTTTTTATGAACATCACTGACTAAAGAAGCAATCTGTGCGGTCAAAAAGTTCAATTAGTTCAGTAAAACAACCCTTCGAATTAGTTCAATAAAACATCCCATCTTCCTCTATTCTGTGTCTCTTTTTCTCTCAGGCTAAAACAGCAATAACATTCAGAACATGTGGAAGAATTTTGCCATTCAAATAGATATTTGAAGGAGGGAGAACAGGGTACCGCTAGGCTAGATTTGATTTGATGCTGGGAGGTTAGTGTTTCTTAAATGGAAGTACATGAACATATGAAGGTGCCTTATATGGAATCAGACCCTTGGTCCATCAAGATCAGTGTGGTCTACTCAGACTGGCAGTGGTTCAACCATGTCTTGGGCAGTGGTCTTTCGTATCACCTACTGCCTGTTCCTTTTAACTGAAGGTGCTGGGGATTGAACCTGGGATCTTCTGCATGCCAAGCAGATGCTCTACCACTGAGCCACAGCCCTCCTAGACTGCAGAGTTTCTAGTTCACAGCAGGGTTAAGAAGAAGGGATTTACTACTGTCCACTTGTGATTTTGCTAGCAGAAACCAGCCATCCATGATTCTATTAGCCTTGAAGTCTGGGGTGGGGAGACTACTGAACATTTAGGTAGGATAACTAATGTGAATAGGAACTATATGTAATATGATAAAAGGTATCCTTATCGACAGTGTCCTAGGCATTAAGCTCTGGTGAAAGCTTTTGATCATTTTGCTTACAAGGGCCTATGGAACTCAAATGGGATCAGAGATGGAAAATGCTGGCAAGCGCAGTATAATATCTTAAAGCCCTGAAAGTCCTGGTACGTGGATAACCTGAAAGCCTTCCTCCATATGAATCTGCTCGATTGTTGAGATCTTCCTCGGAGTGGAGCCTTCCTCTGAGCACACTGTGTTCATGGCTCAGGTGGGCGGGCATAGGAGGAAGGACCATTTCTGTGGCTGTACCCCATTTGTGGAATTCCCGAGCAAGTGATGCTCATCTGATGCCACACCGTCTTTCAGGTGCCGCCCCCCCTGCCACAAATCTATCCATTTGGTGGTGGGTTTTGTTCTTGTATGTGAGGGAATGATTTTGTTCTGCACTATGTACAGTTGCCAACATCCAGGTGTGGCCTGGAGATCTCCTGGAATTATCAATGATCTCCAGACTACAGATATCAGTTTCCCTAAAGAAAAACAGCTGCTTTGGAGGGTGGACTGTATGGTACTATACCCTTCAGAGGCTTCTTCCCTTCCCAAATCCTGCCCTCCTCATGCTGTACAACCAAATCTCCAGGAATTTCCCAATCTGGAGTTGTCAACCGTTGTACTGGTTCTGCTATCCTGTGTGTCACGTCAGTTTCAGTGATTGTGGTATAGTCACACATGGGTTTTTAAAAACAGTTTTACTGAGAGTTATATTTTACTGTTTTATGGTCTTTTGTGAACCACTTTGAATACCTATTGGGTATTTTTTAAAATAAATTAGCGTATTATAAGGATGGTATGACTAAGGTTACAGAAATACAGTTTGGGATGTCTTATGGGATTCGTTAAAATGATTATTTTCCATGGCATAGCCCTCTGGGACTTGTGAAGCAAACAAGTAAAATTGTGCCTTTGAGTAAGTGAAAATCGTCTTTTAATCGTATTTCAAGATTTTTCAAAATGAATGTTGTTTACACACAAATTTTGTTCACACATGATTTCTACCCAAGATTTAACATGTTGTCCTCCAGTGATCCCTCTAAGCTGAGTTAGTGTGAGCTAGCTTGCAGTTTTTTAGCTTCCGGCTCACACATTTCTGCCGTCGCTCAGGAAGGAGGGCTCCAGAGCAAACTAATTTATGCAGCAGCCAAATCACTTGCTCACAATTTTAATGCCCGTAGCTCACAACATAGAATTTTTGCTCATAAGACTCCACAGCTTAGAGGGAGCTGGCTAGCAATAGTTTGGCCTAAAGGGGGCAGCATACAATCACATCTGAGCTTTGATTCCTGGTATCTAAGCTTTGTCCTTCTTCACTGCACTGAACTGTTCACAGCTGCTTTTTCCTTACCACATAAAATACATTATTACTGTAATAATAAAAAATATACATTTCTGCACTTTCAGAAATGAATGAGTCCATAGAATAGCAGACATTGTTTGCTTAGGACTATTATTTTCCAATATAGATCTGGTTTGCTTCAGGCCCAGGGCCAAGTTTAGGTCATACCTTGGCCAATTTTCTTGCCATTCCATCCATTTTATTTACCAGTCATGAAAATCCATCACCAAAGGGACTGTTGAAGTAATATTGATTTAGACCTGTGATAGTATCACCTCACAAAATTGTAGTACTTAGCATTTATATAACACTAACAAGTATTCCATGCGTTCCCTCATATATTCTCTAAAACAATCCAGGAAAGTAGGTATCATTGTGGTTCAGTAGTTAAGATGCTGAACTGCAGACCGGAAGGTGGGTAGTTCAACAGTTCAAGACCCAAGTGCAGCGTGACAGAGTGAGCTCCCATTTCTGGTCCCAGCTCCTGCCAACCTAGCAGTTTGAAAACAAGAAATTGCAAGTAGATGAATAGGTACCGCTTCATTGGGAAGGTAACAGTGTTTCGTGCGCCTCAGTGTCTAGTCATGATGGCCACATGACCACAGAAACGTCTTCAGACAGTGCTGGCTTTTTGGCTTGGAAATGGAGATGAGCACTGCCCCCTAGAGTCAGATTCAACTGGCTTTCAAGCAAGGGAAACCCTTACCTTTACTTTAACAAGTATTCCATGTGTTCCCTCCTATATTCTCTAGTAATCTCTAAAACAATCCAGGAGAGTAGGTATCATTGTGCCCATTTTACAGATGAGGAACTGAGGCAAAGATATTTGCTTAAAGCTTCCTACTGATTTTATGACTGAGGCAAGATTTCAACCAGGAGACTTACTGATTCATTGCTTAGCATCTTAGCCACACGGTAACACCGTTTTTCAGTTTTTTCATCTCTTATGTGTCACCGAAATAATGACCTTATGCATGCAATGTTTGCAAATAATATACATGGCAGAAGTCATCTTCTCTAAGCTTCTTCCAAGTTCCCCCGATAAAACTGCAAGACAGCTAAAATCGCTATTATCCTTTTGTCAAGGTGAATCCTGGAATATGTGGTGCATTTCTGTCTTCCATAGGGAAAAGTAGTAGCTGTGCTTAAGGGCAGTTTAAGAGTTTACAGTCTGATAAATGCAAGCATTAGGCCTGCATACAGACATCAATGCACTGTGTGCTTTAGTCATTGTCTGCTTAACAGGGAAGAAGGAAGATCTGCTGATAAATAAGCAGGTATTTCTCATTCAGACAGATTGTTTGCTAGTTTCACTGAGGCTGGAATATTTACTTAATGAATTAAATTATACTTAAATGCAGGGGTCTTTTGCAGGGGAGCACACTGGAGCGCAGCTCCGGCCCATAGAATTGGACCCCCTGGTCCAATGTTCTTGAAACTTAGTGGGTATCTTAGGGAGAGGCTCCATCAGCTACCCTGTGAGTTTGGAGCCACTCTCTCAAACTCCCTCCCCTCCAGCCCCCAGAATATACCCTATGTTTTCACCATTGACTGCAAAGGCCCATAGGATATAATGGGGCCGAATTGCCGCCGAATTTCTTTCATTCCCTCCTTTCCTTCTCTCCTTTTCCTCTTTCCCTCCTTCTTTTCTTCTCTCTTTCTTTCTTTCCCACCTTCTTCTATTCTCTTTTTCCTCCTTTCCCTGTTTCCCTCCTTCTTCCCTCTCTTTCTTTCCCTCCTTTCCTTCTCTTTCTTTCACTCTTTCCTTCTCTCTACTCTCTCTCTTTCCTCCCCTTTTTCCTCCTTCTGTGGCCCAACTCTAGTGAGAAGGAGTTTAAACTTTAAACCCCTTCTCTCTTAGCTCCCCTACCCAGGCCAGCTTTTGAAGATGCCTCCCCCCCTTTTGCTTCCCCTTCTGACATCACTTCCGGTGATGTCAGGGGGCGTGGCATATGCTAATAGCCTAATAGCTCATTAGCATACCATATGCTAATGAGCTCCTGCAGCTCTTTTTCTACGAAAAGACCCCTGCTTAAATGTGCAGAATTTGGGAAGGGGCCATGGTTCTGCAACAGAACACGTGATTTGTGTGCAGGAGGCCCTAAGTGTAATCCCTGGCATCTCAGCTTAAAGGACCTTTCTCTGCCTGAGACTCAGTGCCATTTAGAGACTAGACAGGATTGAGCCAGATGGATCCATGATCTGACCTGGTATAAGACAGCTTCATATGATCAGGCTTTAAGTCCTCTGCAGGCAAGCTTGCTTCATTCTATGTCACTTCTATCCAAGAACAAGCAAGAGAACAGCCATGTTATAAGATACATTTCCTTCTTTATGGAAAAGAAAGGCACAGCTGGTCCTTTCAAATAACCTATTAATCTTTTCTCCAACCATGCCATTACTGAAAGCATGCAATCTCCCTTTCAGGTCAGGTGTTTGTCACCCTAATATATATATATATATATATATATATATATATATATATATATATATATATATATATATATATATATATATATTACACAATCAGGTTAACATAAACTGACTGCCAGGTAACTGTAACCATCCAAGAGGGAGCAGCTGCAACATCACCCGTATATTGCCTTTCCGAGGCATAGTGAGCACATTCTGGGCATGCTGTGGAAAAGTCACAAGAGGCGTACAACGTTCCAAAAGGATGTCGCCGTGTAAAAACAGATGATGTCCAACGCAGGAGACTAATGCTAGGGAAACATGCATCTGTTTTCTTCTCCAAGGGGCCTACGCAAAGAGAGTCTCTTTACTGTCGCCATCTAACAAGGGCAGCAGGTGCAGCTTGCTTCACACTTGGAGCGTCAGAGCCCAGAATAGTTACAATTACATGCTTGAAGGAGTACTTCTCTTAAATGGCAAACTGAGTCTCAGAAACGTCGTTCTTCTCATGGTCCCACCCCCTTTCCATGACAACTATCAGCCTATACAAAATGTTCTTCCTCCCTGCCCTTTATCTTTGCCCTTTGCCTTTTATCTTGGCTTCTTCTCCATTGCTTATTTTATATGTTATTATATCTGGCCCTTCTTTCAAGGAGCACAAGGTGACATACAGAATCTTGTACGTTTTATTTTTTACAACAGCCCTATGAGGTAGATTAGGTGAATGGTGCAAGGTCACCTGCTCAGCTGAGATTTGAATTTAGGGGTGCCAACTCTGGCTTGTGGAATCCTGGAGATTTGGGGGGGTGGATATTGGGACAGGTGGGATTTGCAGAGGAGAGGGACCTCAGAAGGGTAAATGCCATACAGTCTGACCTTCAAAGCAGTCATTTTCTCCAGAAAAACTGATCTCTGTAGTCTGGAGACCAGTTGTAATTCTAGGAGATCTCCAGGCCTCACTTGGAAGATGGAAATTCTACTTGGAGTGGAGTCTCTATTACACCATATTGGGTTGGATCCTTTGGAACAGGGATTGTAATGAGGAAAGGAATTAGGTGAGAGTGAGAGAGAAAAAAATCCTGGATGGTCAGTGGAAATACTGGCCTGCCCAGATCAACAACCGACGGGAGAGAGTGAGCAAACGAGAAGAACAATGCAAGATGGAACCAAGCAGGGGGAGGCCGATGCTGATAGATCTCCACCGCCTCAGCCTGAGGCCTGGCGGAACATCTCCATTTTCAGGCCCTGTGGAATGGCATTAAGTCCTGCAAAGCCCAGATCTCTCTTGGGAGAGTGTTCCACCAGGCCAGCACCAGAGTTGAAAAAGCTCTGGCTCTAGTTGAGGCTAAGTGGACCTCCTTCGGGCTGGGGATCACCAGCAGATGTTGATCCATAGAGCATAATGCTCTTTGAGGGACATACCGGGAGAGACAGTCCCGAGGGTATGTTGGTCCCAGACCGCATAGAGCATAGGGCTTTAAAGGTTAAAACCAAAACCTTGAACTTGACTCGGTATTCAACTAGGAGCCAATGTAGCTGGCAGAGCACCCGTTGTATAAATGGTGTTCCTGTGAGGACATGTGCCACTGCATTCTGAACCAGCTGAAGTTTCCAGGTCAATCTCAAGGGTAGCCCTGCATAAAGCGAGTTACAGTACTCCAGCATGGAGGTGACCATTGCATGGATTACTGTGGCTAAGTCATGGGGAGAGAGGTAGTGAACCAGTTGCCTAACCTGGCGAAGATCGGGAAATGCTGATCTGGCAACATTTGTGATTTGGGCCTCCATTGATAGTGAGGCATCCAAAATCTTGCCCAGACTCTTCACTGTTACTGCTGGTGTTACTAATGCCTCATCAAGAGGTGGGAGTTGGATCCCTAACCCCATCCCCCCCCCAGCTCAGGCACAGGACCTCCATCTTTGATGGATTTAATTTCAGTCAACTCTGTTTTAACCACCCAGCCACAGTCTCCAAACCCTTGGTCAAAATATTTGGGGCAGCGTCTGGCTGGCTGTCCATCAACAGATACAGCTGGGTGTCATTAACATACTGGTGGCACTGACAACCCAGCCTAAAGCTTCACACCAGCTGGGCAACTGGATGCATATAGATGTTAAATAATACGGGAAAGAGGATTGCCCCTTGCAGGACTCCACAGACCAATGGGTAACGTGGCAAAACTTTCTCCCCAAGCACCACCCTCTGTCCTCGACCGTGGAGAAATGAGACAAGCCACTGCAAGGCTGAACCACATATCTTCACATTGGCGAGGCAGTGTGTCATATGATCATGATGAACCGTATCAAATGCTGCTGTTAGATCAAGTAATAACAGCAGTGCTGATCTGCCTCGATCCAGATGTCTGTGGAGGTCATCTATGAGGGCAACCAATGCCATCTCCATTCTGTAGCCTGGGTGGAAGCTGGGCTGGAATGGATCCAGGATAGAAGAATCTTCCAGGAAAACCTGGAGCTGTTCCACTGCCACTCTCTCAACTACCTTACCCAGGAATGGAAGATTCAAAATTGGACGGTAATTGGCTGGACCAGTCAGATCCAGAGATAGTTACTTTAAGAGCAGCTTCACCACTGCCTCCTTTAGAGTTCCTGGGAAGGTCCCTGAACTCAGAGACAAGCTAATAATATCCAACAGGGGGGCTCATATTCCATCACTGCTGGCTTTCACCAGCCATGAAGGGCACAAGTTCAGGAGGCAAATGGTGGGCTTCACAGCACCCAAGATCTTGTCAGCCTCACCTTGGGAGAGTCAGCTGAAGTGGTCCATTTACTGGGTCTGAAGACAGCCAAGGGGCCTCCAGTTCCCATACTGTATCAATACTGGCTGGCAAGTCATGGCGGAGCGACAAGATTTTATCCACAAAAAGCTCACAGAGGCCTCACAGCTAGTTGCCAAATGACTATCTTTTTGCATTCCCTGTGAGAGGGAAGTTAATAACCTAATTATTCTAAATAATTGAACTGAGCCAGCGGAAGTCGCATAGAATTCCTTCTTTGTGGCTTTCGCTGCCATCTCATAGGATTTCATAAACATCCTATAAGATGTAATTGCAGCTTCATCACAAGACCACCACCACACACACTCTAGTCATCTCAACTCTCGTTTCATCCTTCATAGCTCCACAGTATACCATGGGGCTAGCTTGGGGTGGGAACGGAGAGGGTGTCTTCAGCTTCCCCTGGGATGCCTCTGCTCTGCCCTTTCGGCTGCAATCTCTCTCTCCCTCTCCTTCTCTCATACATCCCCTCCCTGCGGAGCCAGAATGAGAGACGGATGCTGGGGGTTGTCTCAGTTTCCTCTGCCTGCCCCCTTCCTGCACCTGCATAGTCAGCCAGCCTCACACTCTCCTTTCTGGGAAGGCAGCACACACATCATGTGCTCATTCTCCCCTGTCCAGTGGTCAGCATGGCAGCAGCCTGCCTCTCAGCTGTTTGTCATCCTCCTGGCATGATCTGCCTTGCAAAAAAGCCCACCCTTTGCTCCATTCCCTGTCTCATTTCCTGAGCTGCATAGAGAAGCTTCTCTGTCACAAGAACAAGATTGTCATCTGGTAGATAAGCCCCTGACTGGAGGCAGCTGAAGAGCTGAGAGCGGGGTTTTTTCTCAGTTATCTCATGCCCCAGAGAAGAAAATTATGGAAGCGGCAGGGCTGTTAAAACTCATATTGTGATGCTGGAGAGGCAAAAAAGTTTTCAGGCAGTTGCTCAGAATAAGCATCACGAGAAAAAGATCAGTCTCTAAAAAGCAGTGGGAATTCCAGAGAAGGTCACCAACTGACCAAAAAAGAGGGTTCCTTTGCATTGCTGCCTTTAATGGCAGCCTGATCTATAGAAATTAGCAAAGGAGCTTTTGACAGAAAAGAGTGAACACTTATTACTGGCTGGTTTCTTCAAATCAAGCTGCTGTGAGATGCATAGGGGTAGGAGCTAGTAGGAAAAAAGTTGTCAGTCCCTAGATCTGGGTGACAATAATTGCAGGGGGTTGTGGGGGGGGGCATTTGGTGCTAGCGAATGAAAAGGGATGGATGCTGGATGGATATGGGGATGGGGGAATCAGGGAGAGGAGTGAGGAAAGGAATTTAAGGCTATAGTCCTTCTGTGCACATTTACATACAAAGCCCCGTCACACTCAGTCACACTCTGAGTTAACAAGGACAGGATCCAGCAAGGCCTAAGAATAGGAATGTGCTTGATTTTTTAAATATCAAAAACCCTGCACTCTGGCTGGGAGAGGAGGATGGGGTGGTCTCTCTCTGTTCTACTTTCTTTTTCTTTCTCTTTAAGGAGGAAGTGGCAGAAGACAGGGAGGGGAGGGAAAAACTGGAGCCAGTTGGATTTCAGTATCCAGGGATTACAGTTGCTTTCTAAAGTTAGTGCAGACGCAGGACTCTGATCGCCTACCAGGACTCATTCTTTGGTCCCTTCTGCATGCACAGCTTCCTGCAGACAGCCCAAGCAGTCAAGCCTTTAAGCCTGACTTCGGATCTGTGTGCAGTGTGCCTGCCGTATGCACCATTCTTTTTTCTCCCGTGTATTTATTCATAGTATTCACGGTGTGCCTGCATTTATTCTGCAGCTACAACTAAAATCCCCTGTTTTTCTTAATTGGGGTGGGAACATCACTTGTGATGTGTGGAGGGTGGCGTCCAAAGGAGTGTACAGACCCCCTTCAGATTTTCCTCCCCTCTCTTCCTGCCCCTCGAAGGTCACAGCCCCCCACCCACTTGGAGGTCATTCTGCCCACTCTGCCTCCTTCGCCATTTGTTGATGGCAAGCTCCAGTTTTCCCCTCGTTGTTTAATTTTTTTTTTTTTAAGTTGCATGAGGTGCCTCTTCATAAGCTCTGAAAGGGGGAGGGAGGGAGTGGAGGAGGGGAAGACTGGCTGCTGTTTCCTGCCCAGAAGCTCAGGCATCCCCAGACCCAGGAACTGTAGGACTGAGGTGGGGAGAGGGGAGGCGATTCTGCCAGCAGTGAAGCATTCTTTGCATAGCCCTACCAAAGTCATCAGCTCATTGGGAGGAGAGCCCTTTGGATGGGGGATTGCGCTTTTTGTGTGTGTTGTGCCTCAGTGTGTCAACTTGAAAGGGCAGTTCTTGCCAAGCAAAAGGGTGGTTGTGATCGTAACTGTTTGGGGTGAGCAAGAAGAAGGGATTTCTTGGCTTTCTCCTGCTATAACACTCGCAGGGTCATAAGGAGCACAACTTTGAACAAGGAGAACTCTTTTGATGAGTCTGCTAGTAAAGCTGAGTCCAGAGACTACATTCCCCAGCAGCCTCCATCACTAGTGCCCTTTCTGGGGAAATGGAAGCCTGGAGCATGATTAAAAACAAAGGTAACTCTGAGGTATGCCGATGGGTGTCAAGAAAGCCCTGGAACAGAAGGACCTAATATACCTTTGAATCTGCAAGTGACCATAGAGTTGGTAACTTCAGAAGCTTTGTTATAAGTTAAAAAAGTGACTTATGAGGAGTTGTTAGATAAAAAAGATGAATTAAAAAGTGGTGAGCTATTGGTTGAACAAAATATTAGACTAACGTGGTGGGACACTGTGCAATTGACGGCAAGATATAACAAAGACATTAGAACTTGCTTCTACAAAAATAAGAATGAGCTGGACAAAATCTGGCTATCTAACAATGATAAAATGATACAAAAACTATATAATTTGTTGATATCGAATTATCTTTTGGAGGAAACAGTAAAAGGTTCTATGATTGCATGGATGAAGGATTTAGAGCATACTTTAGATCTAGAACAGTGGGCTAAAGTGTGGGACTCTATCAAATTAATGAGAGCGATCCCTCACAAAGAAAACATATATAAGATGCTATACAGGTGGCACTGGACACCTGATAGGGCAGCAAAATGTTATGCAAAGACAGTAAGAATTGTTGGAAATGTAAAAAAAATGTGGGCACATACTTTCATATGTGGTGGAGGTGCGAAAAGATACAGAAATACTGGCAAAATATTAACAAGATCATTAGAGAAGTAACTGGGCTTGATACGCCATTAGCACCAGAAATGGCATTATTAAATATTCTCCCAGAGACATGTAGTAGGAGCAATAAATATATAATTTATTTTTTTTTTGTAGTAAAACTCTCCTAAAGAGGAGAGAATTTTATTCTTTTTATATAAGAAAAGGGTAGGGTAGACAGATGGAGAAAGAAAAAGATGGAGTGAAGTTTTTTCTGTTAAAGAGGGTTAGTTTTAGTTAGTAATCAATACCATTTTTGGCATCTATCACGGTTAGAAGATCTTCTTTTTAACTTTGCAAAGTCCAAAATCACTCTGTTAATACAGTTAGTAAAGTCCATTGGGGTTAGTAATTAAACAGCTCCTTACAGATGTTACACGAACAATCCTCAAGGTGTCTTCTTTTTAAGTCTCTTCCAATTATGGATTGAGTCCTTTTTAACCTTGATGCCTTCCGTTCCATCACCTCCTTCCCCTGGGCTGCTGTCTTCTTCACTGCTTGTCCCAATTTTGAGTGCTGCGTCTTCCTCCAAGCTGGCGTGTCTCTTCAGAGGTTTTTGCATTTTGAGAATGTAGTCTATCTTCTTTCTTTTCTCTTTTTCCTTGTGCTTCTGACCTTCAAATTTCCAGGGCGCCATAGCCACTTCACATGAAATTGGATCTCTGATATATTGCCTGCTATGCTCGACCTCCCCTTCTACTGGCAGAGTATTTTCTTTTATAAAAGCGGAATAGGCTTTGGGAGCTATGTCCACCTCTTCTTTTAATTCTTTCACTTCACTGCCAGTTAGGGGTGCCAAAACATTTGTCAAGGTAAATCCGAGATCTTCTTTCTCTTCTTCTTTTACGCCCTGAAGACTTAAAATCAAATTCGATTTCTGTTCAATTTCCGCCATCTTCCTTGTTGTTTCCGATATTTGTTTCTGTCGACTGATGAAGACACTTTCCACTTTAAGCAAAGTTTCGTTGATTTTCTGCATTTGCTCCAGCAGAGTGCGCAGTATCTCATTTTCCTGTTGATTGACAGCAAGCTCTGGGGGGGGGGCTACCCGGACCGGAAGTCCCTCCTCTCTTCTCTTCCGGTTTCTGCAGGACTTTCCCCGTTGTCGACATTTTGTTTTATTGTTTACTTTTACAAAGTTCGTGCCGCATCCCCCAGGAAGCTAATAGGATCGTAATCTTCCATACAACCCCGACGGTACTTTCACCAACACTTTTTTTTCTCTCTGCCCCCCTTCACGCTCCCTTTGTAGATCTTGCTTCTCAAAAGGGGTGGGGACTCCTCCCTCCTCCCATACGCTTAAACGCTTGTAGGGGGGTTCAAATTCACGCTTCAAAATAGATCTTCAACTCACGATTCGATGCCACTTCTTCTTTTTATGTTAAATCATAGCGCTGTCTTCACTCCTGGAAGTCGGTGGCGCTGCTAAGTCCCATTACGGGCACGACGCAGCGGGGCCGATTGGGGCGGGGAGAAAGCCTCAATTTCCCAGCTGTCTGCCGGCAAAGAGGCTACTCCCCAAAGCGCCCCCGGTTCGGAGCCTTTACCTAAGGCTCACTAGGGTCTTTCGCACATGCGAAGACCCCCCCTAACTGCGTGTGGGCTAACCACCTCTGGGAGCGTCCCGAGAGGCGGCTGCCATTCGCAACACCGAAACCGAAACCCCCTAATTATTTACATACTTACTGCGGCAAGGATATTATGGGCCAAGTGTTGGAAAGAGGTGAATGTACCCTCGAAGAAAGATGTTATTGAGAAAGTGCTGTCAATGGCAGAAATGGACAGACTAAGCATGAGATTACAAGGGAATAGCTATGAATTATTTGAAAGTAGATGGAAGGGCTTCTATTTGTGGGTGGATAATATGAGGCAAAAATGACTTGCATGTATATTCATATGTTAAATCGAAGGTGGTATGTGTATAGATGTTAAAAATTATAAATAAAAATTAAAAAAGAAGCTTTGTTATAAGTTGAATTTCTAATTTTTGAATCCAGTTATAGAAACAGACATCTCTGCATGGAGTGAGCTGGGAAAAATAGCTTCTAGGACAGATCTCGATCCCCTGTGCCCTTCCTCCTCTTCCCCAGCCCAGCAAAGCCCAGCCCAGCCTTGGCTGTCTTCAATGTCCTCCCCCCAATAGGATGAAGGTCTGGTCTCTTGCCTTTCACCAGGAGTGGCTCTGTGCCAAGGGAGAGGCACAGAATGGGAGCTTTTCAGCATTGCCCTTAGCCCTGGAGCTGAACGGCCGCCTGGGAGGGTCCCATCCTCATTGTGCCTGGCAGAGTGGGGAGGGGAGCAGCAAAAAAGGAGGTGAGTCTATCATAAGGATACTAACACTATACTCATGCCACTTGTAAAAAAATATCACAGTAAAACAAGGAGGGACAAGGAGCTTGCACACGATGAATGGTGGAAGAGGCAGTGTGGGCGGAATGACCTCCATGTGGGCAGGGGAGAGACCTTCGAGGGGCAGGAAGGGGGGAGAATCTGTATGCTTTTAATTTTTTCTTTCAGCTTGGAAGCGAAACAAGGGGAAAAACCACCGCAAAAACACTCTCAGAAACCTTCGGAAAACAGCAACTGGAAAGCAAACAAAGCGCTGAAGGGGGGGGGGATCAAAGCAGAATAAAAAATAAAACCCGACAAAAAGACAAGGTGAAAGTGAGGGCAAATGCAGAACGACAAAGAAAACCCGACGGACATGCACGATTAAAGTGAGGCAAACCACCTGTGCATAATAGATTTTTGTTTCAGAAAAGAGATACTTATTGGGAAGAAGAAAGTGCTTGCCATGAAACACCCCTGTGGGTGCCATGGTGCCTATGAATGCCAGATGCAAAAAGCAATGTACCTGTTAGCTCTAACCATCTTCTTCCTTCTTTTCCAAAGCAAGTCAGTGAGACAGAGAGAGTGAGAGCTCTCAGAGTACTATAAGCTAGATATTGTCTCTTCTTGTTTAAAGTTGACATGTGCTAGATGGTTGTTTGGTGTAGCCAGTTTGGTGTAGTGGTTAAGTGCACGGACTCTTATCTGGGAGAACTGGGTTTGATTCCCCACTCCTCCACTTGCACCTGCTGATGTGACCTTGGGTCAGTCACAAGCTCTGGCACAGCTGTTCTCTCAAGGACAGTTTCTGTCAGAAGTTCTCTCAGCCCCACCTACCTCACAGGGTGTCTGTTGTGGGGAGGGGAAGGGAAAGGAGTTTGTAAGCCACTCTGAGACACCTTTGGGCAGTGAAGGGCGGGATATAAATCCAAACTCCAACTCCTCCTCCTCCTCCTCCTCCTCCTCCTCCTCCTCCTCTTCTTCTTCTTCTTCTTCTTCTTCTTCTTCTTCTTCTTCTTCTTCTTCTTCTTCTTCTTCTTCTTCTTCTTCTTCTTCGAAAGTGGGGTGTGTAAATAAGTAAAATCTGTTCTTTAACAATACTGCCCATTTTCTTTAACCTTTCTTCCCTAATTAACAGTTATTATTCTATTCAAGTGTGCTAGCAGAAAACTGATAATATTTGGCTTTGATCAGGGTCACATGGGAAGCCCAGATGGAATCTTTATCTGGGGACCCGTGGCGGTTCTCTGCAGCCCTAAATCAAGGAAGCCACAGCCCTCTGTTTGCAAGACCTGAGCAAGGCTGTTCACGAAAGGATGTTTTGGGGGATGTGAATTCATGGGATTACCACAAGTCAGAAGTGACTTGATGGCACTTAACATGTGCACACAAAATTGTGGGTATGGAAGAGTTGGTGAAAATGTCATTCCCAGTATCACAGAGAGATAACACACCACCAAGAAGCAACTCTGCCTCTGATTTCCACACACACACCCCCTGGTGCTCTGGTATGCCTAGGCTGGAAATAACCGGATGCAACCTCCTCGCATGCACACCAATACATATCGCAAAAAAGGAATGTGTCTCTATCTAACACTGCAGAAAGCACTTAATGATGAAATGTATCCTTAATCCAATCCAAATATGTAATCTTTAATATCTATATGCATGGTTATTCTGCAAAAATTAATAACTATGCTAAAAAAAGAGAAAAGATGCTCCCTACCCCTTATGTAACAGTGATCTGGGTGCATTAATATTAGCATACAAAGGAAGAAAATAGGTCACAGACAAAACATGCTGGAGGCAAATCTGGACTGAAAGTGCCTGGGCTTTGACTTTCAAGGAGTTCCTCCACACACTGGGAGGAGGGCGGAGCATGCCACTCAATGACTAATCCTTTTGCCACCACCTCACATAAACATGTTTTTAAACTCTTTGTGCAATCAGTAGGGAACACTATGTTCTCTTTGTCTTGAGCCTGATATACTTGTGAGAACAGAGGAACAATGCCAAGAAAAGCCACAGCTTATTCAGTTGCATGTGCAGCGAAGCAGTGTGTGTTTACCGAGACTTATTATCTATCCTGTCCTCCCCCCCCCATCCCTCCCAAGTGAGCGACAGGAAGCTCTCAGCTAAAACTAGAACAAGGCCCAAACAGAGCAGCGGCTACTGGCAGAGAGACAAACACTCTTTCCTCCTGAAGGTTATTTTTTTTAAACATTTTGGTAACATATTGTTGCATCACTGTATTTTCTAGGGTCCCCCCTCCCCCTCTTGAATCCAGTCTGCTCTTGATCTGCCCTGAGTCAATTCATTTCCAAGTGTATACAGCTAACAGGCACCAATGGGAGGGCAGGCTTAACTCTCTCTCTTTTTTTAGACATGCAGCCTCAAAAACAGCTGGAATAATCTTCTGGCTTTATTGAAACTGTCTCCCATATTTGTCAAGCATTAATCCTTTCTTTTCCTAAAAGTCCTGGCTGTGTGGCATAAACAGAAGCTGTACCCCTCTTATCTACTGTTTTGAGGCCTCCTCCTCCTCCTCCTGTTGACACAGGATTCCTACAGCTACTGCACTTCATTTGGACTTAGGGATGAGACACAGAAAAGGAAAAGCTTAAGCAGGACAAGTGTCTTGCAGATCTCTCCCCTGCCGCCTTTTGCAGAGTTTGAGCTACGGGCCTGCTTTCTTTCCAACTGAAGTAAAATCAACAGTCTCAAAGGGGGATGCAACAGCAATATGGCAACCATGTGGCTGGCGCTTCTGCCTTTGCCTACCATTGAGGCAACATGTTTAGTGAATGTTAACTCCCCCAATATGCCCTTTCCTGTTCATCACTGAAATACTATGGTTCCATTCAATATGCTGTGTGACCTGTTTGCCTTCGTGAGGAAGCTGAGGCTGAAACAAAGTTTAGGCAAATAGCCATCTGGACACAGGTTTGCCCCAGAATCATTCTTCCCTCCTTTTGCTCCTGCTTCAGGAGTAGGATTGCCAGGTCCCTTCGTCATGCCAGTGGGGGGGGGGTCGGGGGGGTTACAAGGTGGATGGGGACATTGCACAACATTCTGACATCACCTGGAAGTGACATCAGCACGCTGGTGCCATCAGGGGTGACGCTCTGCTTTTTAGGCAAAACTCTATGGTAAAAATGGCCTCAAACCATGGAGATTTGTCCAAAAGGCAGAGCTTTGCCCCCGATGTCACTGATGTGCTGATGTCACTCCCAGTGTCATGCACTGGCCAGTGGTGGGGAATCCCCCACCCTCACCTGGGAGGTCCCCCACACTATTCAGGAGAGGGTACCACAAGTCACTTGGGCTTCTTCTGAACATTTAAAAGGTGTTCAAGATGGAAGAAATAAGCTGAAGTAGTTCAAGAGGATCTTGTGATCCCAGGAAAGATAGGACTTCTACAACAGATGGCGGGTTGGCCCCAGAATGCTTTTTGAATGAAAAAAGCCTATTTCCCTCCACTCCCCACAGCCCTTGTCCCATGTGGCTTTCATACACGCAGGCAGGGCTTTTTTTCTGGGGGAACACACCGGAGTTCTGGAAGCTCTTTGACAAAATTCTTTTTAAAATATTTAAAAGTTCATGAATTTTCAGTATACAGATTGAAAACTTCATTTCCCCCTTGAGAGTTCCGGCACCTCTTTTTTTTAAAAAAAAAGCCCTGCATGCAGATGCTTTGATTCTTAGGCCTATTTCCCACAAGCCGCTGCTCCACACTTGCTCTTCCCTTTGCTCTGATGGTACGTGTCAATTTCACACTAAGTGCTGCAGGGGCACATTTTGCCCCGCAGCTTCATGCAATTTTCCCTGCATCTACTCAGTCCTGGATTGAGTAGATGCAGGGCAAATTGCGCGAAGCTATGGGGCAAAATGCACCCACGCAGCACTTAGTGTGAACTTGACATGTACCACTGGGGCAAAGGGAAGAGCGAGCGTGGAGCAGTGGCTTGTGGGAAATCGGCCTTAGAATAGACTTTTTATGGTTCCTTTCTCACTTGGAGAAAAACTGGTTAGGTCCAACTCAGTGTGTTTTAACCTTCTAACACTTAGATTTATAGTTCTGGCATCTCAGGTTACAGCAACGGTACCTTTGGAACTGTAACAAAAGCAAGGCACTTGCCTTAAGCACACAAAACTAAGGACCATAGAAAAAGTATATCATGACTAGAATAAACATTGCATTACTATTACTGTTGTTATATATGTATTTACCTTTTTACCAAAATTACTACTATGAAAGTACAAGGGGCACAATTTTATATTGTTGTCTTGAGGGCAAAATTAGCTAGTTATGGCTCTGAGTTCCCTACACCATATCCACCTGGTTAGAAGTCTGAATTCCCTTCTGTCACATGGAGAGCATGCAGCCATCATTTATATTCCATCACTACTCAGCTAAAATGCTGTGATGCCCTAACAGGGGCCTGATCTTAGAGACCATATGGACGCTTCAGTAGAGACAAGTCATCAGGAAAACATTACCTCAATTTGGTGTAGTGGTTAAGAACAGCGAACTCTAACCTGGAGAACTGGGTTTGATTCCCCACTTCGCCACATGCAGCCAGCTGGGTGACCTTGGGTCAGTCACAGTTCTCTCAGAGCTGTTCTCTCAAGAGCAGGTCTCTCAAAGCTCTCTCAGCCCCACCTACCTCACAGGGTGTCTGTTGTGGGAAGGGGAAGGGAAGGTGATGGTAAGCTGTTCTGAGATTTGAGTGAAAGGCAGGGTATAAATCCTCCTCCTCCTCCTTCTCTGGATCCCTCTTGTATTCCAGAAACAATTCATGGTTATTGTTTTGACCTAGAAAATGCCTCAAAAGCTTAGGCTTAACAGAAGCCACCTTGTCCCAATAGACCTATTATGATCTCTGATGAAAATGCCCCTTATCTTTTGCGCCAGGTTAAAACAACATGGGTTCTCAGGGGTGCCCAGAAATGGAATGCCCTTCCCATGGAAAGCTGACGATCTAAGGAGGAATATTGTCTTGTTTGGCTAGGTTGGACTTTAGGGCTCAGCAGCCCCGTAGCTAGAACGTTTTTTGGTAGGGGTGCAAATTTTTTAACAGAGAGGCACTTTAGCATGGTGGAGAGCAGCCCATTATGTGTCTGTACAGAACTGCCATGCTTATACTTCTAAACGGTTAAGTCAAGTGGCATATCACACTAAAATGTTTCAGGTTTATAACAAAGATATGTGCATGTAGAACATATTGAGCACTCTTAATAAGTAACAGAGGGCGGGGAGGGTGGGGTATAAATCGAATAAATAAATAAAAAAATAAAATCATCATCACACTTTCTCCATTCCAGAAACTGGCTGATGAGCCACTTGGGCGGGAGGGCGGGATAGAAATGGAACAAACAAACAAACAAACAAACAAACAAATTCCATCAGTTCAATTTTACAAATCTCAGCGAGTCAAGCAGAATAGGAATAACTTTAAATACATTTCCTATGCACACAGCTCAGTGAGACAAGCTGACCATAAATGAACCAGTACCTCTACATAGTTGAGTGAGACAAATGGACCATAAGTGTCAAATACTGACTAAAACCAGCCATAGATTCTCTAAATTTTGAATTATCTTAAACAGAGACAAACTGAGTAAGTCAGAATAGCCTACTCAGACCATAGGCATCTGTAGACAACAGTGGGTGTTGGAAATATACAACCAAGGCAATATTACCAAGGACTAACTTTCCTGCAAATACATCACCCATTGGCAGGCACAGTGCCCAATGTACCAGCCCAGCTGCAAACAACTGATCTTGCAGAGTGAGTCAGAATTGTCTACTTAGGCTGGCAGTGGCTCTTCAGGGTCTTACTAACTACTAAACAAACCAAAACAAATGATCTTAAACAAAGACAAGCGGAGTTATATTGAACACAGGAAAATACAATGAAGCTGCCTTATACTGAATCAGTCCCTCAGTCCACCAAAGTCAGTATTGTCTACTAAGATTAGCAGCAGCTCTTCAGGGTCTCAGGTAGAGGTCTTTCCCATCACCTACTGCCTGGTCTTTTTAACTGGAAATGCCAGGGATTGAACCTGGGAGGATTTTCTGCATGCCAAGCAGATGCTCTGTTGATTGAGGGGACCGTAAATTGTTTTTGTTGTGTACCCAGGAAAGACTGCACGCAGTCGGGTCCACACGTGATCAGGCGGAGGGCCCAAGCTTCGCCTCCAAAGACAATAGCCCGAACGGATCCTAGCATGCACTTATTGGAAGGCTAGAATCCTAGAAGGGACCTATGGGATTAGGGTGCACTGTAAATAACCTATCACGGGTGTGGGTGTGTGTTTGGTGAAATACAGGGATATAAGCCAGCTATGGCCTGGCTAAATCATCTCAAGATCTGACTGTAATCAGTAAAGTATGAGCTTTAATCACTCTGCAATGCATCAGCCTCAGTACTTTATAGTTTTACTTCTTTAACTTCAACTTAACAGTTATGGTATACATATATATGAACTTTAAACTCACCCCCCAGCAGGAGAGAGAACTGGAGACCTTGGTCCATGACTGGGTGGGCTGGGTGGGCTGGGCACTCACTGACAGATGGCCTCTTCAGGTTCAGTTTTTAGGAGTGAGTTGTCTGCACCCCTCCCCACCCCCACTGGCAGCCCCCGCAATGGAATGCAGCATGCCCATGAAGGCTTGCCGGCTGCCACACCACAGCTGATCTAGATTAGCATGCACAGCTGATCCAGTGGAGCTGAGCCGGGGGGGGGGGATCCCGAGGAGAAGGTGCACCGTGTGCGCAGTGCCTGACCTGACTGGGAAAGCCAAGTGGACTCTGGGCTGAAGACTGGAGCCAAGCTGAGAAGAGCACGGGGCAATGAGGAGGAGCCACTGACCAGATCCAGAAGAAGCAGCTGAGGCAAGGATTCCCAGGGAAAGCATGCTACTGGAGCAGTGTGCTTTAAATAGAGCCGGACAGGGTCAGCCAAGCAAAACTCCCCAGGGTTCCATGGGCTGGCCAGCCCCAGGATGACATCAGAGGCTGGCCAGTGTGATGGCCTGAGGCTCCCACCATTCCAACTATTAGATGACGACTATGTAGGAAGGCCTCCTCCTGACCCCTCCTGCTCCAGCTGATTGGGGAGGGGCAAATTGAGGAGGGGCATCGCCCCTTTGGGGGGCCCTGTGGGGGGGTCCTGTGGAGCCGGGGGGGTTGCCGAGTTTGGGGAGGGAAGGGATTGCAGCAGTGATTTGATGCCAGAGTTCACCCTCTGAAGCTGCCTTTTTCTCCAGGGGAATTGATCTCTGGAGTCTGTGGAGCAATTGTAATTCCAGAGGAACTCCAGCACTCATCTGGAGGTTGGCAACCAATATTAATTCCCTCTGATATGGGGAATGTTGTAGTGAATTCATACTGAGGAGTGGTCCTGGTCATTGTCATTTCTGTCTCGAGAGAATCCCTGGTAAGCAGTTATCGTCATAAACAGCTGTATCTAGAAGTAACAGATGGTATGGAATGTCTTGGCTGAGATTGGCCAAAGGGACCATATTGCTCCAGTTCCACCTACACTTGCTTCCAGTATGTTCCTAGGCTCAATTCTAAGTGCTGGTATTGACTTTTAAAGCTTTGTATGGCCTGGGACAAACAGACTAAGGACTGCCTTTTCCCATATGAACCTATCTGTACACCGCGGTCATCTTTGGAGGCCCTGCTTTGGTTGCCCCTGTTAGCTGAGGCTGGATGTGTGGCAGCCCAAGAAAAGGCTTTCCTGGCCATGGCAGCAAAACTTGGAATGCTCTCCCCAGGGAGATCCATCCGTCTCCCTCTATTGGTGCCCTCTGCCAGCAGGTGAATACTCTTTCTTCCCGTTTGGCACACTCCCAGTACCTGGGTTACTGGCCCTCCTTCCCAGTTCTGGTGCTGTTGGTTTAAGTATTCTTATTGAATTATTTTATAATTTTAAATGCTTTTTTTTTTAATTTCGCCCCCTAATCAGGTGGAAAGGTGGCATAAACATTTTTTTAAAATAAAGAAATCTAGACATGGTTTGTCATACCCTGCCCTGGGTTTATGTGTGTTTACATGCTTGCAGCATGTTTGTGTCCATGTAAAGTGTGTTCCTCTTCTTCGTGACACCACCCAGAGTTAAAATCCAGCATCCCCCATTACCAGTGACCTGGGGAACACTAGTAAAGGCTATCTCTGAGCATGTGCAAAAGGCAGTTTTCCAATTATTCCAGCCCTTCCTCTGGGCATGTGAGTTTAGCATGAGCAAGTGGCTGAGGCATTCAACAAGGAGTTGAATCACAGTCTATCTTGCTCTCTTAAACAGGAATATTTTTATTGCTACAGATTTAAGTTAGAGCACAAGACAGGAAAATTAACTGTCATGCATTCTGTTTACAGATCTAAGGGAAAGAACAGAAAAACATAACACTAAGCTAAATTTAACAATATAGAAGATTAATCTCTCACATCTCCCCAAGATGCCCGTGGAGCAAATGCAAATTCTGACTGTTCCATGCTGAGGAATCTGACTCCTTGCATTTGAACAATGTTACTCAGTGTTTCCAACCGTTGAACTCTTCCTGCATTAGCTGGTGGGAAGCCTCTTACCCAATTCAGATTTAGGGAACTTGCCCCCACACATAGAAAGGTGAACCCCAATCTCCCAGCCAACCAAGGGTATACATTCCATACATCTCAATACCCAGATCATGTTTTACAATAGCCCTTCCTGGCAAGTAAAGCAGATGGTTGTCTCTTTGCAGAAACACACCTCTTGGTGCATTTTATGGCTATCTTCCCTGGGAACACAAGCAGCTATCAGGACTCCAGGTGAGCTTCAAAGCACCTTACATCTCTCGATTCACTACATGGTGTCGCTGAGCATTCCGTCATCTGGGACTTTGCCACTTAAACCATAACCCTTATGCCCTGAAGCTGGGACACGGCCTAGTGAGCCAGTTAGTATGATGAGTGCTGAGGCCACAGAGTCTTCTTCAGGCAGAGAAGAGGATTGGCCTGTACAACATTGGCCTCTGTGAGTGGCAGACAGTATGAACCCTTTCAATTGGCTAGGTCACGTACAAATAACAGGAACTTGACCTGGCTTTATACAGTCAAAAGAGGAGCCCCTTCTTTCTGATGTTCTCCATAAATCAAATGATCCTAGAGAATGTGGGACAGAGACAGCACCAGTCAGATCTGAACAGCTACCATCAGCTCTTGCTTGTCCTTCACAGCTCTGTTGTTCCCACCCCATAATGCTGCTCCTGTTCCTCCAAAAGGGAAAAAAAATGTCTAAATCGAACCAATTAAAGCAAATTATTATTTTATAATTTTGTCTATCTTTGTTGCAGACCTTGGTGCAGAAGCTAGTTCTATGTTCACGCTACTCTTCAAGAGGCTTAAACAATTTACTGCCTTGACTTCAGGAGGGTCACAGTTTGAGATCATCTGCCCTAAATAACAGAAGGTAGTTTAAATGTTACTGCTTCTTTACTCTTCTGGCTGTGGTATAAAAAATGGATATCAATACAACCAAAGTACTTATTTCAGTTTGCCCTTGCCGGGTACATCAATATCTTCTCTAAATATACAGAAATAACATGGCTTTCTTCTGGAGAAATCAGTACAAGGAGGAACTCCTTGGGGAAAAATCTATCTTTTGTCCAATTTCTACTTTTTTGTGTGAAGAAACAGAAGGATTCCTTGCTGGTTTACCCTGATGGTATAAAGACAGGACTTGGCCTTACGCCTGCATACTGGTCCTCAGGGGTCCTCAGAGGTGGCAAATAGATATCTGCCCTGAAGCTGAGAATGAAGCAAGGACAGCTCCCTGGATAAAGTCAGAAAAGAAATGTCCAAGACAACCTTCAAAACATAAATATATAGTCCTGTTCCATTCTCAGTTAATGGACAAGTCTGGCAGTGAACAAACAGGACCCAGGATACTCAAGATACAAGTCAACAATTGGTTCTTAAAATCTGTCTTAAATTCCACTTGCATTGGGTGCCCCTTTTGTAGGTTTGCAAGGCCACAATTCTTGACCAGTGCACATGCTTTGCAGGATCAGATGACTATTCTTATTATTCCCGGTGGAATGTTTCTGTGACAAATGTTGATTTCACTAGTTCTTTTTTTCACCAGATAATAAAAGTGAACAGTTCTTGAAAAATCCTCATCCTAGTAAAAGCAACAATCAATCTTTCAGTTCATTAGTTGTAGATTTTCTGGGTTGTATGGCCGTGGTCTTGGCATTGTAGGACCTGACGTTTTGCAAGTGGCTGTGACTGGCATCCTCAGAGGTATAACACAGAAAGATGGAGTACTCTCTGTGTCAAGGTGAGAAGAAAAATGGTAGGCAGGTAATTTATATCTACTCAGGAAGGTGGGGTAGGGCAGAGCCATTATCTTGTAGGAGTTCCCCAGGCTGTGACATGCTAATGGAGGAGTTTTCCTGAGGAGGTTCTTTTGCATATGGATTGGCTGTTGAAGTTCTAATCTTATCTGTAGTACTATTGTAAGATGTAGAGCATTTTGTGTTTTTCAGGACAGAAAACCATGCCCTATTTATTTTTAAACTCTCTTCTTTCCTGTTGAAATTGTGTTTATGTTTATGAATTTCTATGGCTTCCTTGTGTAAACTTACATGGTAACTGGTTTCATGGTAATTCAGTTCCATGAAAACTAACCGTTTTATTGTGGCATAAACTTTTGAAATTTTTTTGTGAGATGCATGAAGTAGTCAGTTACTGAACAGAAAAAAATGGGGAAGAATAATGGATAGACAAGAAGTGGAGGGAAAGGGGCAAGCTGGAAAACATGAGAAGAACTAGAACCAAACTGACATATATGTTTATGATGGTATGCAGAGCTGCCCGGCAACTGGAAGGAGTTGGGGAAGGTAGAGACTTTGGTTTGCGAGGGGGTTATTGGTGTTCCTCGCACAATTATGTCACTTCTCGTGCAAGAAAATGTTTGCCTCCCAATGCCTGTGAGAGAGGAGTATCATTATCCAGCATAGCTTGTAGGTAATTAATGATGCATTGAACTGGTTTGAGCTAAAAACTGTTTCTGACCACCAGGAGTGCTTCATTGTTTTCTTGTTTGGGCCTATCTTGTAGCAGGTTATCCCTTGGTATTATTCTGGCTTTGTTGATCTGTTTCCAGGTATTATAATTCCAAGAATGTCTGTGGTAGATCTTGCAGGTGAGAATCTCTGTCACACAGGCAGCCTCCTAACCTTTTCTTGCCCACAGCCTCCTAACCTTAAACAACTTCTCACCCACAGCAATACCCCTCCAAACATAGACATGGACTATGGGACCATGGCCTGCAACAAACCAAGATGCCAGCTCTGTCCCCACTCCCCATATCCAATTTTGACAAAACAATAAATGGAGCTAACAACTCCTGCCATACCATCTCAGGTTCATTCCCTTGTTTGTCTTCCAACATTATTTATGCCATCAAATGTCAGCAATGCCTGTCCACTCTACATCAAACAGGCCAGCCCCTGCGTAAAAGAATAAATGGACTTAAATCTGGTATTAAAAATGCAGCACTCAAAACCAGTTGGAGAACATCTTATTCTTCCAGGGCATTCCGTTGCTGACCTAAGAATGGCAGTTCTCAAACGAAGACATTTTGAGGGGAAATTACAATGTGATATTATTGAATTCGAGTTAATTCACAAGTTCAGAACAATGGAAACCACCACCACCACTCCAACCCTGAATAAGGACATATGATTCTTATCTCACTACAGATGCTAGTTTTCTGCTCCCAAGCATTTCCCCTCTGCTCTAATCAAGCTGATTACAATATGAATAGCACCATAGTATCCTAAGTCCCTTCTTTATAACACCCCTCCCACCTTCTGACTGCGATATAAAAACACAGATCTCCATTTCTACTCATGTCTGACAAAGGAAGCTTTGACTCTAGAAAGCATATACCCTGAAATGTTCTAAACTGTTACTGGGCTCAAGTCTAACTGTTTTACTGCAGACCAACACAGGTATACTCTGAATACCTAAAATAACATTATTTTGAGGAACTGGAACAATGCCACATTGAACTATCTGCCAGGTACTATCTGCATTAAGCATAGGATTACTTTTTTGCAGCTCTAGCCTTGTTACTGGCTGTGCTTTTATGTTACACTCCCTTATTGACTGAACCAAGGAAAGGCCTTGCTTTTCAACAATATTTACACAGCACACCCTGATGTTACACCAGTAGTTACCAGGGCAGTAAGTGATAAGGTAAAAATATATAGGTTTGGGTTGTTCTTCAGAGTAACAAAATACCATATCAATTGCTTTATTCCAGGAGGATGGCTTGAGGGCATTAACCTCCATACAGATTCAAGGAACGAGTTGCCAAGCGTTTTTAGGCATCAGTGGATGTTGTGAAGGTTCACAGGTGTTCCAGAACCTGTTTCTAGTTTGGGCCAAGTAACAGTGAACTCTAATAAACTAATTTTACCTATCTCTCAAACTCTGATACCACAACAGCCATCCTTTCCGTTCCCCGTTCCAGTTTAGAAGAATTGGATTCCTGCTGCATATATGGAGTTGCTATTGGAGAGGCTTCCAGGTTCTTTTTGACACTAATAAGGCTATGCTGCCAGCCCAACAGCTTTACCTGTCAGAGTAACAGGTAACCTGCCAGAGCCGATTTTCAGCAAGGTGGGATATAAATAGAAAATAATAAATAAATTCCAAGTAATCCTCATCTTTCCTTACATGTTACAGGGCTGTACCATAACATTGTCTGTGGAGAACAAATAGGAAGAATAAGGTAAGATGTCATTAGGGATGGGCACGAACCAGCTCACAAACTAAAGTTCATGATGAATTTTGGCTGGTTCATGAACTGAAGTTCATGGCAGGTCAACTGGCATGAACTTTTAAGTGGTTAGTGGAAAATTTGGTTGGTGAATGGATACATTTCCAGACACACTGTCTCCATCCAATGAAAATGTTTACCAACTTCAAAGCAATGGGGGGGGCAGTCAGTTTCAAAGTAGTCTGTCAGTTTCAAGAGGGTTCCCCCCTTTTGCCCCTGTTCCTTGGGTTCTTTGCCCATTTTCTTGCACAGAGCTTGCAAAATCCCTTGCTTGGATCTGTTGGGCTCTGTGCTTTGAGAGCAGTCCTTTTAAGCTTGCAGTACCAGCAGCACTGGGTTCTGCTGGGCATTCTGCACATTGTAATTAGTAGTGCTTGGGCTTGCAAAATCCCCTCTTGTGGATTTCTTGTGACACTGTGCTTTGATATGAGTTTGTTTAAGCTTGCAGTACCGCAGTAGGACTGGCTTCTGCTGGCATTCTGCACATTGAACTGGTTCCGCTGGGCATGAAAAATGCCTGCCTTCCAGTTTGTACTTTAGGGATTCTCTGGTTTGACATTAGTTCTCTTTTGCTTGCATTGCCAGAGTGGCACTGGGTTCTGTTGGGCATTCTGTACACTAAACTGGTTTTGCTGGGCTTGCATGCCCCCCTTGCTTGACTTGTGATTCTACTTCACATCAATCCAGTTGAGCTGGCATTGCTACAATCGCATTGGGTTCTGCTGGGCACTAGTATATTGCACTGGTTCTGCTGGGCTTGCAACTCCCCCCCCCTTTGTTTGGAGTGTGATTTTGTGCTAGACATCAGTTCTGTTGAGCTGGCATTGCCATAATGGCACTGGATTCTACTGGGCACTCTGTATATTGTACTGGTTCTGCTGGGCTTGCAAAAATGCCCCCTACCACCTTCATTTTCTATAGCAGAGATTTTCTGACTTGACCTTAAGTCATGTTGGCTTTGCACTGCCAGTGGCATTGGTTTTGCTGGGCTTGCAAAAATGCTCCCCACTTTCAGTTTCTACTGCAGAGATTCTCTGGGACCTCAATTGTTCTGCTTGGCTTCTATTGTCCTTGCTTTTTTTTGCTGTTTTTTCCCATCTGAAGCAATGGAGGATGGGGGAACCTTCCTTGGGGGCCATAACTCAGACCTCATAAATCCAATCCTTACCAGACTTGGAGGGCAGAGTAAACCAGAGATTCCTGGTGCATTTGGTGTCTCTAACACACCAGGGGGCATTCTACTACATCACAAACCAAACCACTTTGTTTGGCACCTAAAAGTTTATGATACTTCATGGCTCACAAAATCAGGCACACCATGAACTGCCACAAAATCCCTAGATGTCGTACCATTCTTGGTTTCTAGAGAACCAGTTCCTTCAAAACCTTTGCCTGCTCTTAATCAGCACATAATCACCTGGCCGACACAAATACCTTTCCCTCAACTACAAGGGTATACAAAGGTATGAGCAAATTTTATCCTGTCCTTCCTCTGTGGAGCTCAGGGGTAGCATGCATCAGTATCCGCTCCTTTATTTTACCCTCATAACCTCATGAGGTACATCATGCTAAGGGTGATGCAAAGTAATCCAGCAAGCTTTACTGCAGAGTGTGGATTTGAAGCTCAACCTTCCCAGTCCTAGTCAAATATTCTGGAATATAGATGACACCTCCAATCTACAACCAGTAACATCATTTCTTTGGGGAAAGAGGAACCCAACAGAAGCAAATTACAAACCATGACATCACAGGAAAAGATGCCCTTACCAGCTAAAGTGAAAAACCTATGTTAACACTGGCACTGTATCAGCAGTGCTATTTCATATCTTGGTTACTTCTAAACTAATCTGTTCGCTGGAGAAATCCAAACATACCCCTAGATTCTTATTGGATATTTAAGGAACCATTATATATTCAGTCAAAGTGGGATTCGCTGCCTGGCCCTGGTCAAGTCGCATTTCTTCAGCCTCCTCTGAACTAGACACAGCAGCACAGTAATGACCATCCCACAATTGGTTGTCAAGATCACTTAAAACACTTGCTCCACCATCATTACATGAGCAAGTAGCTTAACCCACAGCCCACATTTAAATCTGTGAAATACAGTGACCTACCAGAAGCGTATATGGTGTGTCTAAGAACACTTCCCAGGATCAGCAAGGTAAAGGTAAAGGTTCCCTTGCTCGAAAGCCAGTCGAATCCGACTCTAGGGTTGCGGTGCTCATCTCCGTTTCCAAGCCGAAGAGCCAGCGCTGTCCGAAGACGTTTCTGTGGTCATGTGGCCGGCATGACTAAACACCCAAGGTGCACGGAACGCTGTTACCTTCCCACCGAAGTGGTACCTATTTATCTACTTGCAATTTCTTGCTTTCGAACTGCTAGGTTGGCAAACATATACGCAAAAGGAGTTGCATGCAAGTGGCTCTCGATGCTATTATCGTGACTTGCCTTTTGGGAAGTTCACTTGCAATAGCTGACAAGTACAGCAGCACCAATAAGATGCCACCCAACAGGAATATTCCCCTCTAATCTCATTAGCTCATCCGAAAGTTTCCTTTATTGGTTAAGTAATATGCAGTAAGTTTTTTTTAAAAAAAAATACGATCGCTGCTAAGATAATGGAAGCACAACTGCAGGGCAAAGGACAAAACCTTCCACTGTATTACAGAACAGAGAAAAACTGTGACTCCAATGGAGTATGTCAGAGAAATTCTTTTCAAGGCATGTGTACCCACCTCCATGCCTTTATTAATTACTTTAAAAATGTGTTATTTTAATATTGTAATATGGTTTGCTGAGGAATACTGGAAAACCTGTCAAGGGAAAATATTTTAAACGTCTTATGCCCCAGAGTACAACTTCTGTATTTGTCAACATCCACTTTTCAAATCCTTTGTTGTAACTTATTTTGCTATTCCCCAAACCCTTTGCCTGTGAACCAGCAGGTGCCCCCTACGAAAAGCTTACACTATGCTACAGCAAAACCATTAAGCTTCTACTGCCATTTCATATTCAGACATATGTATCTCCTGTACCAAACCACAGCAAAGGGCAATGTTATCTTAGTTCTAGGGCATGACTGTATTTACTTTTGTATTCTCCAAGACACCATTCAATATTAAGTAAATATTAGAGTGTTGGTTTCAACAGAATACAGCACAACATCTTAGAATGTCAGCAACAGTTAGTAATAACGGTTTGCCCAAAAATGGAATGTTGGGAATAGGTTATGCAGATACAAAAACAAGTAGATCCACACTTAAGAGGATTTAAAAATTATCAAATGAGTCAAGCAGTGTTATTTAAAAAGAGTTTAATTTAAAAACCTTACAGTACATTTCAAGTATACCTGAAATTAAAGGCACACAGTAGCAGAAACAAGGCAATTGTCTAAATCCATTTGTGGTTTTGTTACACTCTGTACTTTGACATTGTGTGAACAGTGCAAAAGCAGACCAAAAGCTCGTTTTGCTGAGGAGATGTGCATAATATGCAGTGTTTCAGTCCCAGCCCTATAATTCAGCAAGTATGCTTCCAAAGGGATTCCAATATCCCTTTTACGTGTAAATGTTAACTGTTTGTGACAAAGATATATTAAGACAATGGCAATTTTGATTACTTCTCAGAAACAGTGCATAGATTGACAGCATAGGTTAGGTTATTTTAATATTATCAAAACAACTTTTTTTTTACAGATTTTATGTGCTATAAAAAGTCAAAGTGCAAACAAAATATCAGTTACCAAAAACACATTCTGGTAACACTGGATGGGAAAAAGTCTGATTCTACAAAGATGATATGAATGACAAATATCTTATTTTAATAGTTTATGCACTGCATTAAGACCTCAGTATTAATTAACTCTGCTGTGTAGGTGGCAACTTGAACTGCAATTAGCACTCTGCAGTTAGCACACCAGCTATAAAGTCATTTACACAAAACAGCCACTTTACAAAACAAAAATCTTAGTGGAGTGCCCATATCTGAACTAAGTTTATCATGGGAATAAACATACAATACTCCAGCAACGCTAGCCGCTAAGCCTTTTGTAGATTCACTGTACCAACAGCACACAATAGCCTCACATGGCTGGGATTACCTATCTGACTGAACTTAATGTTCACAGAAAGCGTGAACGTCAGCAATAAAGTTGCTACAACCGAGCATGAACACTAATCTTCACAGACAAGTTAGCAATCTTTTCAAAGTAAGCTAGGATTAGCTCTTTAGCATAATTACTGCCTTTTTCAAAAAAAGAAGGCTGACCTAAATTGTCACTAGCTGGGCCCTTACCAAACTCCTTCTTTATGGAGGTTCTAATTCTTTGGAATGGAATATTCTCCCAATAATCACTTTTCACAGAGGAAGCACTGTGCCATTTTGATTCTGCAGTGCTGTACACAGAATGAGTGCATCAATTCCTCTCATTTTCCGTTTACAGATTTTCTTGACTTTCTTTCTAATTCAGGTACAATATCCTCCAAGACCTGCTTATCATCGCATCTCTATGATACTCACATTTACAAATTAGTCTGAAGTCACATTTTTGTAAATTGGATTGTTTTGCATTCAAAACTGGCAGCTCCTAATTAACATATAAAAATGTCCCATTATCTACTGAAGCAAAGACTTCACAATCTGATTGTTGCATGCACATTTGACATAGTACCATCATGAGAAGTAACCTGCCTCCTTACATACAGTCCTGCATTTCCCACTTTATTTTCTTCACAGGTTTCCTTTGGGAAGCCAATTTTAAGATCAAATTAAATGGCCTGCATTTAAATTCATTTTGAATTTTTTAACCTCCTTATTGCTTTGCACCTTAATTAAATTTCACAATAGATCCACTTATCTTCCTTGATGTTATTTTATAAGCATTTTCGGCAATAAAAGCTCATCACTTTGAAAAATAATAAAAAGATGCTATATACAAGTACAGTTATTCTGGGAGTTAAAAATTCAAGTAACGTTTACCATGTGGCGTATAAGAGGAAAAAAATGGCACTGTGTTATTGTCTCCATTTCTCATCAAACAAAACTACTGAAGGGAAACCAACACAGCATGTTGTCACAGCCCTTCAACTCCCAACAATTGAGAGCATGTCAAGTAATACATTGAAGTATGTGTGTGCACCCACCTACCCCCGGCCACAATCTGGTAGTAATATTTGGTAGTAGCTACAAAGACCAAGGGAAAAGTTAATACTATGTGCTGGAGTTCAACTATTATACAGTTTCTGAACGTATCTAGTCCTAACTCAAAGGTCGTTATACTTCGGAGTGTTAATTTATATTTGCTTCCATGTGTTAATTTCCGAAGTGTTGTGGAACCATGCACACAGCTTCCTATGCCTTTTGCTTTTCCTGGCACTTCGGTCACCATCATCCATACAGTACATGCAGCATTGCCTACAATGCACATGTTGACATCTCCTGCTCCGCACGGTAATTTCTTGTCTCTGGGAAGTCCTGGTGTAGGACAGGAGTGGTCCAAAGGTTGGTTTGATTTGTCCTGGACTGCAACATTAACTTGATCCCCCTTTCATATTTTGTGTTTCTTCTTGAGCATGTCCTAGGCACATGCTGATCTCATGCAGCTGCACTCTGTCTTGACAAGTTTTTTGGCTCTTTACTTGGAACACACCAGTCATCTGCTTCTATAGCAATTTGGTAATGTTTACAAGCAGATTTGTTGAAGACAGGAAGTTTCTCTACAGACTCTGTGGAAAGGGCCTAGAAAGGAACAGGAAATTAATTCAGTTAAAATATTGGCTAATCCAAGAATAACTGAACAACCTTCATTTGGGTCCAGTTATTAGCGATTACCTTGACTGCAATGGTTTGAAAAAGCAAGACAGCCTTGTCATAGAATGATGCAGCATCATCCAATAATTCTAACCATCTTAATATTAGTGTAATAAGCTGATAATACTGGAATGGGGTTAATTTTCTACAACAAGCGAAGGGATAAGCCATGGAAAATAGGCTTAACCATTTTTATTTGAAAGTAGCCACATTTGTGAAGACGGAATTTGTTCTCTCACACAGCACTGGATAATAATTTATGATCATTAATATTTGGAACACAATGCTAATGTTGCTGCTAAACCAAGCTGAATTCAAAGGAGCAGACAAAAAACATACTGGAGTGGAGCAGAAGATGTAACAGTTTACCTTTAAGTAGATCAGAGCATCTGTTCCATAACCAGAGATGGAACACAAATTGAGGTCTCCTTGAAAGTATTTAGCATACAGCCGAGAAATTGGTAGGCCATAACCAAAGCCAGCCTAGAAAGAAAATGAGATCTCTTACTACCTGGAACAAGAGTTTGCTTCATTCTGGATTGTGTTTAATACAGTCAGCTATTTTACTGTTACAGAATCTAAAGACTTAGATCAAGATGGGCAGCCGTGTTAGTCTGTCTGTAGCAGTAGAAAAGAGCAGGAGTCCAGTAGCGCCTCAAAGACTAACAAAATTTGTGGCAGGGCAGGAGCTTTTGTGAGTCACTGTTCACTTCTTCAGATACAGCTAGAATTCTTCAGATACAGCCACAATCTCACATTCTAGCCGCATCTGAAGAAGTGAGCAGTAACTCAAGAAAGCTCCTCCCCCTGCTACAAATTTTGTTAGTCTTTAAGGTGCTACTGGACTCTTGCTCTATTCTAATGCCGGAGTCCAAAGGGCAAAGATTAGAATAGTAGAGAAGATTACCTATTCATAATTTCAACATTGTTTTATTACAGTTCCCTTTCCTTCAACTGCTATAATCAATAACACCATTCTAGAATGAACTATAATACTCTACAGACTGAGTTTTAAGCTGCTCCTACCTATCTCTCCTCATTACCACTGCTCAGCAGCAAGTGTGGAAAAAGCACAAGGAGCTGGTGACATTTTTGCCTGTTCTAGTTTTGCTGGTCTAGTTCTCAGAGTGAGAAATATGTATCTGAGCCTTTTAGAGGGAAGGCAGTAGCTAATGACTGACCATTCTTCTGTACATAGTTCCTTCACACACATAAAATTAGGTGGCATGAAGAACTGTTTCTAGGCTAGACTTCTGCCTAGCATACACCTTTCCCTGTGCAGTGAGAGTTGGGGTTTTATTTTTGATATGAAGGATTTGTATGAAACACATCCAGCAGCTTGAAGAGATGCAGCCCAAACACAGGCTTACTCTGCTTGATGGGAACTAAACCTGAGCCCTCTTTGGCCTATCAAATGTGTACAGACAGGCACAATCACTGAGCATATTTAAGGTTGTCAGGCCTGCCAATATAGGTTGGTATCACAAACTTTTTCTTCTGGAAGCATTTTTTGTTTCAACGAATGGAGAAGAAAAATATTGGATAAGGTGTAAGGTTGCTTTACAAAGCAGGAAAAAGATCTTTGGTATCTTACCAAAGGAGTGGAATTGTTGCTGTCCATCACAGGCTTCGGAGCGGTAGAATATGTGTAGCTGAAGAGGCTTTCTATTTTTCTCACAGGAACACCACCACCTCTATCAGATATCTATTTAAGAACAAAATCAGCTATTAACAACAACTAGAAATATACATCTGAAGTATCAGAAGCACCACTAACAACTGTATTTATTGCCAAAAGCTCTTGTACAAAATTTGCTGACTGAAGGCATGTTTTGTGCAGAACAATGTGCAGCTGTAAACAGCCATAATCTCTAAAAGGCTTTCCTATTATTCATAATTGGTTGCAATCCATAACTTTATTCCAACAATCCAGTTTAAGGCAAGGACACTTTATTAGTGACAGTTCTAGAGGGAAAACAATACTTTTCTGTTGTGGCCACAATACATAGGAATCTAATGTGCTACAAGACTCCTGTATATTAATAGTGAAACTGTTAAAACTGTTAAATCATATTCCCAGCCTGCTACAGTATTAGCAAGAAAAGCGAGTTACCTTAATTGACAGGTCTTCTTTCCCAAGGACAACAGTCACCTCAATTGGATCAAGAGAAGGTTTCTTTTCTTGATGTTCAACTGTTGCCCTCATTGCATTCTGAGAGAAGCAAAGAATTGTAAGACTTCATGCAACTTATATAATTCAGACATTTAATTTTTGTGTTTTGGATTTAAAAGACAGATTGGACCCCCAAGTGTCATTAAACTGATGTTCCTCCAACTAAGACAGAAGTTCTTAGCAATTCAGCATTTCACTCTATCCTTAATTGTCTCATATGTTACACTTCACTGGTTTATCATCCTATTCACATGGAGAAAAGTTATATTGCATAGAATGCAGGTCGAGGGGTGGCTATTGCCTGTGAGCTTCCCTTTTTGTTTCCTCTTAATCCTAGTTTGCTATTATCAGGACTATATTTTAAGTGAATAGAAAAGTCATTAGAGCCCCCTTCAATTGACTTCCAAACAAGTGCATGATTAAAACAAAGGTACTGAAGATGAATTCTTCACAGCCACAAATACGAACCTTGAAGAGTTCAAACAGCATGTGGAAGAGATGGGAAGGAACATATACTATGTGAATAGGCTGCCCAGCTGCTTTTCCTGCAGGAAAAAAACACAGGCAAACAATCAGTTCTCTGGTTTTATTATCCAAGTGCAAATGGTTTCATTATTAGTGCATCCACAGCAGTTTTTGGAGAGCCATGACTATAAGCCACAACATTATGCAATCCACACAGCATTCATAGCACTCTGTTCAACAAAGAGACCAAATTCCTTGCAGTTTGTCTGTTCTAACTGCTTTTTATATAAAAACAAATGATTGTCAGCTATTTTACAATCATGTGTCAAGATAATCTTTTTTCCTAGTATATCACTTCTTATTAGGGGCTGCATAGATGAATGTGTACTAGTATGGAAATTTAGCATTATCTTCAGAGCGAAAAGTTACAAGTTTGTTGTTCACTGTGATGCATACAGAAATGCACCCTAGTTAAGAGCAAGGACCATATGGCTAGCCTAATATAGTTGAGATGGAAAAGGAGATGAAAAAATCTCACCATTCACTTGAGTAAGCTTCAGGTCTGGAGAAGCAAAATAATACTGATCACAAAGCATTTGGGCACTCTGGAAAGCATCTGAAATTCAATTTAAAAGGGAAAATGTTTTAAACAAACTCTCATTTAGAATTTCACGTTATCTAGACACTGGATTACTTCCAAGCCAGCACTTCAAAGTGAGGACAGAATAGTCTTGCTGCTGAGAGACTTTCAGCTCTTATACTTTCTGAAACACACTGGCTCATAAGTGCAGAGCTCATTTTAATGAGTACATCAGAATGAGGCCTGTAGCCATGGTGGAGCTCCTTGGGGTTCATGCCCCACCCCCCAAATCTCCCCTGGCCCCTCCTGCCCTCCACCCTCACCTTGATCCTTTTTTTACTTGGCTGCACTGTACTCAACCCTCCCCCCAACCACGGCACAGCACACTTGGGGCTCAGGGCCAGCAAGACACTTGCTCCCCCTGCCTGACGAGCTCCAGCAAGATGGTCTGGACTGGCTGCGGCTGAGCAGGAGGGGAGGGAGTTCCTAGTTGTAGAAGTTACCTAACCAGCGAAGGGGCCTTGGCAGGGCGGAGGAAGGGAGTGGCCTTCAGGTCTGGGTGGGGCTTGGGAAGGGAGGCAGGCACAGGAACAAAGCAAAAAGCCAAGCTCGCTGGCCAGAGCTTGGCACAATAAGGCTGGCAAATTGCACAAGGAACCACTGGAGCAGCACCCGGTAACAGCCAGGATAATGCCATGGCCAAGTTTGTTCCCTTTGCTGCTCAGTCTCTATCTCGTCCAGCTTGCCATTATGACGGTGAAGGGTGGCACCAAGTGCATCAAGTACCTGCTCCTTGGCTTCTGGAGCACAGAGCCGAACGGGGACACACACAGAGCAGTGGGACTTGGCTCTCCGGTTGCTGCAGATGTAGGTCATCCTTCTCACTTCTCTCTCTCCCTCCCTTAATCTAATTAGTGGTGATCTTATTGAGCTGCCCACCTCCCCTCTCAGAACTACTATTTCGTACAAGTTTATGAAGACACATAGCAGGGCTAAAATCATGATATTACCTTCATCGACTAAGAAATGTTCATATTGCCTGCATGTTAACCTACATGAAATTACATGATCACAATTTAATACCTACCGTGCACTAGATCCACAACGTCACAGCAAGGGTCAATGCATCCAATATGCTTTGGGTTGCCCTGGCTGTTACTGTTATCAAAAATAAGTGCTGTGGAAAAGAAAAATAGATATTTCAAATTATTCAACAAAATTTACCACACCTATCTAATGTATAACTTCCAGCTTCAATTTTTGATCTCATTTGTGCCTCTTCCTCCTTCCAAAGACACTCAGGTTGGGCATACATCTGATTTTATTTTTCACAACAACCCTGTGAGGTAGATTACACTAATATAATGTGTTGTATAGAGCCATAATTGGGATTTCAATTCAGGACTCCTTATAGTATCTACTACAGCATACCAAGGTTGCCTTATACCAAATTAGACCTTTGGTCCATCATGCTTAGTACTGTCTACTCGAACTGGCAGTGGCCCTCCAGAGTCTTAGGAAGAAGTCTTTCATATCACCTATTACCTAATCCCTTAAATTAGAGATGTCAGGAATTGATATGACATATTATTTTATTAATGCTATATATATTAGTGTGAAATCTCAACTTACTGTGCTGGTTTATTAACATCCGGATAGATATACGGTTCATGTAAAACCGATCCAAGAAGTACTGGATGTTTTGATTGGTGAATGGGTCCATTTTAGAAGAGTCTCTGTATTCTAGAACACCTTGTGCCATTGTAGGTACAACATCATGGTGTCGATTTCGGACTTTGACAATAGCATCTATAAAACTTAAAGAACAGAATAACTTCAGATATGCCTACATAAAGAAACCAGAAAACCAAAATTAACTTACACTTATATAGACATAAGCATTTAGCTTTAAAAAGAAGCAAACAGGATACACACTCACATTAATCCTAATTACCAAACCAGAATTCCTACTCTCCTCCTTCTACAAGGAACTTCAACAGAACTACTGTTAACACTGAGGGGCAGAAATTGCTTACTTCCCCTCAATATTCATGCTGTTAAGGCAAATTAAGCATTCTAATGTTATGTTGACAGTTTGGAATTTATTGTCAACTTGTTTTATTTCAGTGCGACACTTTTTCGAACATCAGGTGTCAGTTACAGTTATACTTGTAAGCTATCTCATTACTACATAAATTAACAGTATCTGTATCCAGAACTGAATGAAGTTGAAATGACTTAACAACAGATGGCAGATAATTTGAACAGAGTGAGATACTGAGAGTATACAAGACAGAGCAACTTACTCAGACAGAACTTTGTGGTCATCTGGTTTTTTCTCACGGAACTCAACTAGCTCCATCAGACTTTGGACATACCTATTGAGAGTACAAATATAAAGCAGGTTATCAGTATACAGCAAGAAAAGCTTCTTGCACAGATAAGGTTCCTCAATAAGGCTCTACATTTTAACTTAACACAAGCTCAAACAGTAAATAACTGATCAAACAGACTACTGATGCATGTTACGTTAGGAAAATATTTCAAATTCCTTGCTGCAAGCATTGCAGTTATAAGCACTGATACACCTTAGATTTTGGGTGGCAAGACTGAATGCAGGCTAGATTTAATTTTGTAACTGCTTTTCTAAGAAAGTTGTGTATAGGATGTGTGGTATCATTTGGGTGATAGCATTACATACGTCAAATGGACAGAACAATGCATCTCAGTATGCGTACAGAGGGGACTGCAATTTGGGTTTCTTTATCTTGACGCACTTAATGGCGTCATCTAGTACATCTTCACACAATCTGCTCAACGTGCGTTACAGTTCAAGGTCATGCTCCCATTGTATTATAAAGTTTGCTTTCCTTTAAGTTTCAAATATAATGGATGCCCTGGTCTTTTTAAAAAACAAATCCTGTTGCAGAAGGTTTGTAACTTACCAGCTTTTTACCAGCTGTACTGAAGGAGTGCTCAGCAATGGACTAGGGAGGAGGTCAATTTCTTTCAGAATATTTGCCAGCCGCACAGGAAGTTCATGCCGCAAGAAGGAAAAAGAGGTTCTTTCACATGCATTAGTTGACCCTATGAAACAAAGTAGTCTCCTTTAAGATGTTTCCAACATAGGTATGTTAGCATTAGATTTAATAAAACTCGATATACTGCCATTATACTCTATAAGTAACTCAGATATTAGCACAAAAGACTAGTCATTATTAAATAGAAAGAAAAAATCCTCCACAACTGCAGTAACCCATACAAAATAACCACAGAAGTCCTCAAGTCTACCTATCATGCTTTATAAAGCTTGCATTTTCTTGCAGCATCTACTCTACTGAAGATGAGGTCTTACAGAAAAGAACTCTAGTGCAAATTATCACAGTACCAGCAGTAAAATAAAATCTGAAAGCTGTAGTTAAAGGGATTTCAGCAGTGACTCAGAAAACTCACTCATGAACAGTGGAATTTATGCCCCATCTAAGATTTGTTTTAGCAGACAGTCCAAACTGCAATACACATTTCCTTCCTTTTAAGATGTTAAAAAAGAACCCCGATTGCTTTTAGATTTCCCTAAACTGTGTGTGGTATATTTTACGTTTTATAATTAGCATTAAGAATATGTAGCTCAAAATAGTTCTGGCTTCTTTACAAGTTAAAATGACAGGCCTATTCAGAAAACAGATACTTGCAAACAAAAACCAGCTGTTCCCAAGTGCTCGCATCACACAGACTTGCTACCACTAACAGCATATATTGCCAACTTAAAATAGCATGAAGCCACTGCACTTTCAGGTTTTGCTGGAGTGCCCTAAATTATTCTATTTGCAGCAAACTGATCATGTTAGATGCTGATGTGTATGTAATTAGCTGGTGGGTGTCTGTAACTCTTATGACATAGGGAAAAAAAATTCTGCCAACTGAAAACTTGTACTAAATTAGCAGTAAACCTTTACTAACATAAAGGATTGACACTGATGCCTCAAAGGCTAAAGTCTACAATACGAAGACTCACTCTATGATTACAACATATTGCTGACAATAATAAAATACTACCCATGAATATTACCAATGGTAGGGATGAACTGACAAACTGAGTAGTGCTGAAGAAAATTAACTGGCAAGTTACCATAATGAGATAAACAGATGGTCTTATATTTTGGGATCTGAAATACTTTAGAGCTTTCCCTATCTACTGTAATATGAGAATATGGCAAGCAACCACAGCCAATGGAATAAGAGTGATTCTAAGGATTCCTAGAAAGATTCTGTCACTAAAGAATTTCTTTTTCAAGTTACACTGCTTCCTTGGAGAGCTTTTTAAAAATAAAAAGTAATAAAGATAGGAAAGAGGTCCAGACATCTTTGTCTCCAAATGCTTCACACTTTACTGCATAACAACTTAACAACAGCTACACTGCATTGGAAAAAGAGTGCTATGAAAAGAATCCAAAATTAATTTTTTCCTTATTTCAGTTGACTTGTTCAATTTAACTAAATTGTGTCCTCTAGATTTTCTACATTCTTTCTTGTAGAGGTTGTTACATAACAAAGCCATACTGGAATAACTCCAGTTGTGAAAAATTCTCTGTGCTCAATGGGCTGTAGTTGCCATTAACCTCTTGTTTCTGTGCACCTATGAAACCTGTTACAAAAAGACAAGGAATTGTTTCTATCCTGAAAACCACAATAAAAGTTTGAAGTTGAAAGCATTTGGAAGGGGGGGGTATAAAAAAGCCTAATCTAAAATGGTATATGCTCATGCAACTAGTGTGACCTTTTTTGCTTTTTAATCCTTATGAATCCCACCTCTAGATAAAAAGACATAAAGGTTCCCTTGCTCGAAAGCCAGTCAAAGCTCGATCATGTCTTTTACTTACAGCTTTTCCATCTGCTACAAAGAGATGAGACATGGGATGTCTGGAAAACTTTTTAGTTACAGTACCAGGGCATATCAAGGATGGATATGAGTGACAGATTGGGCCAGAGCAAAAAGAGCAAGAAATCAGCTACTCTCCCATGGTGCCTGGGTCCAGTCCAAGTGAGATTCCCCACTATTTCCAGCTACCATTGCTAAGGCCACAGCAAAAAAAGGAAGTGGACAGGTTCCCTTCCCCTCATGACTGCCCAATGATTTCACCATTGCGAATAATTTTTCAGGTGAAAAGCTGCAGAAATATTTAATCTAGGAACTGCATCTCTGTCCCTTGCTCAAAACTACCCTATCCCTCCCTAATTATCACTGTCCCAACCACAAAAATTATACTGGAAGAAACCCTTTTAGGAGCTACAAGACTCCCATTGATTTCACCCAATCAAAGCATTCTTTTTTCCTCTTCCCTTCCTACAGCTCGAGAATCCCAGAAATTTGGAACAAGCACCCCTCACCCAAGGGCCACATAGGCGCCCCTCCCTTTCCCCCCCGGAGCCCAGTCTGACGATGCTGCCAGCCGTTCCTAGAATAGCCGCACCCCTCAATCCACAAGTCACTGGGATCTTCTATTGCATCATTTGCGAGCAACTTTAACAGTTGAAAATAGAAGTTTGATCTGCACATATAGCACAATGAGGTGGCGGAACCAACTGCACCATTTCAGGCTGCAAGGGAAGAGATGCTAAAAGTTTCCCTACATAAGTTATTCCATGCAAATCCAAGTTTTACAGAGGAACGGGGCAGCAGTAAGTCATTATGATGTGCTATTTTTTTACCTGCATGGAGAGGTCTGTGGTGGGTTTTTTAAAAAAAACATTATCACATGACTCTCCCCATCTACAAGTGGGATTGGTACATTCCCGTTTTACCCCCTCAATTCCGCCACCTGTCCAGATCAGGCATAAACTACTGCAGGGGCACAGGAAAAAGCGAGCGGCTGGCATAAGTGGAAAGTAAAGAAAACAGGGCAATAATTAAATATTAAAAATAAATCTCACACTTCGCTCTCACCAAAATCGAGGAACTGCTTAATGGAAAGCGGCGACGGAGAGTACCGAGCAAAATGCTCCACCTCACAAGTCGCTCGACCTCCTCCGCCGCCTGTGGTCGTGGCAGCCAAAGGAGCCGCGCTCCGCAAGGCGATCCGTGCGGCCTTCATGCCTGCGCTGCTATTTGCGAGGATTACGGAAAATCAGGCGGGCGCCACTCGAGGTACAAATCTAGGATCGCGCGCAACTTTCACCGCCCGCCCTCGAGTCGATTCGAACCGTCTGGCCGGAGCCCTGCACGTGCGGCCCCTATTTACCAACTCCAGACCACCCTCCGGGGCGGGGTCACGAACTGAACCACGCCCCCTCGGGCTTACTGTCGGTGAATGAGGGAAACCTCTCTTGGACTTCACGGTCCCCTCCCTCCTCAAGGTGTCGTGTGGGTCTCTGGTTAAGGGGCGGGGTTGGATACCTCGGGAGGAAGAGAGGAGGGAGCTCGCTGGAGGCCGGAGAAGTGGGCGTGTCCCCCAGTCTTCCAACAAGCCCGCTCAGGGCCCTTGTTTACGCGTTTTAGGACGCAGGACAAAATGTCATCAACCCCCTTCCGCCCATCCAAGCGCCCCGTGCACAGCATTCTCCCTGCCCAGCTACGAGAAACAGACACGTGAAAGGCGCAGGCCCATAGAGCGAGGGTACAAACGCTTCCCGCTCCTCATTGGCTGTTCTAATTGCAACGACTCTCCAAGCGCAACCAATCAGAAGGCTGTATCCACACTAGCTTCGTTGACTTTGGGAAGGCCTCACGGGCGCGAAGGGGATAAACAACTGGGTATGATTCCTGAGGGGGGAGGGGTTGTGCTGCATTTTCCGAGAATAGGAAGAACACGGCGGGGGAGGAGTGGGAGCGTCACGCCCGCCCTTTCGGGAGAGCGGTCTGAGGCGGGTGTGGGGTGTCGTGCTGGGAGATCAGGACCGGCTCCCGGATAAACGGAAACAACTCCGTTGCGTACACGAATAAACCGAACTGAGGGGGTCGAGGAGTCACGTCTGGTTATTTTCCGCACTTAATGTGGCCAATTGTATCGCTGTGATATTTGACCTTGTCTTAAAATGGGGAGGGAGAAGACGAACGATGATTTCCTGGGCCTGCGTTGTTTAGTCTGGAGTACGGGATGTGTTCGTGGAAAACCGGTTGGATTGCCTGCTGCCGGTGCAAACCAGACAGGAGAGGCACCAAAGACCACAGCAGCGAAGTACTTAAGAGTTTGTTTTTGACAGTTTAAATGCTAGCAGTTAATCAGTCGTTCCTCTAGAGCTAAACGAAACGCACACATACTCTGTAACACAAAAGAACACAAGTGTAATAATTTACAGTAACAAAACTGGAGATTAATTTAGGTGATGCATTAGGTAACAAGTTATAGAACTCAGGTTTCTTTAAAACAATTTTATCCAAAAGAACGGGGCTGTCAGACAGTTAAAGAGATCTTGGCTGATTAAGGGTAATACAGTTGTTAAGTCTGCATCATTTGCATATGAATAAAACTACACAGCAGGCTTCTTAAGCACTCCCCTGATGTGTTCGGAGGTATGCTTTTTGATGATGGTGGTTCTTATTTGCGGTTCTCATTTATTTTTTAAAAATTAGATGGTTTACTCAGTCAAAAGAGTTTTGTTAATCCAACTAATTAATTAAAAGTTTCTGCTTTTATCTGTGGGCATTTGAAGGGTTGACCCTTGCCTCATGGGTAATAAGGCAACAATTGAAATGACAATTCAAATTGCAGGGCCAGTTTGGTGTAGTGGTTAAGTGTGCGGACTCTAATCGGGTTTGATTCCCCACTCCTCCACTTGCACCTGACTGGATGACCTTGGGCAAGCCATAGTTCTGATAAGAACTGTTCTTGAAAAAAGAGCAGTTTCTGTCAAGAGCTCTCTCAGCCCCACCTACCTCACAGGGTGTCTGTTGTGTGGGGAGGGGAAGGGAAGGGAAGGGAAGGGAGTTTGTAAGCTGCTCTGAGACACCTTTGGGTAGTGAAGGGCGGGGTATAAATCCAATCTCCTCCTCTTCTTCAGTTTTGGTTTGAAAAGCACTTAATAGGCTTTGTTGGGTTCATTTACATAACAGTTTTCTGAGGTAGATAATGTGTGCTGCCTGATGTTATCTGTGTCTAGTCAGAAGTAGGTGCCTTTATGTTTAGCGGGACCTGTGCCCAAGTAAGTGTGCATAGTTTTATTATTCCCATGTTACAGAGAACAATAGGGATAAGAGTGAATGGTTTCACTTGAGGCCATATAATGAGTATACAGTAAAGGTGAATCTATGATCCACATGTTCCAAACAAACCTCATTCATGGGGTGATTCTTTTGTTTACATATGGAGCAGAGAGTTTAAATGATAAAAGGATGGCATTTCCCCTTTGGTTTTTTGGTGAGCAGTATCAATAAATGCCCTGTCGGGTTTACAGCTTTACTGTATTTATTGTTTTACTGTATTTTATCTTGCGTAAGCCGCCATGAGCCAGTTTGCCCAGCAAGGCGGGATATAAATGGAAAGTAAATAAATTAATAAATAACATAAAAATAAATAAATTATGTGATTTGTGTTTTTTATGTTAACAGCATATTTTTAACAAACAGGATCAACTCAACTATGAGAAATCTCAGATTTATCCTCTGCTTTATTTTTTTCCTCCCACTGATTTCTATCTATATCATAAGTATGCAGAAATTAAAAGTAGTCATCTTTGTTGGGGTGAGTGATACAGAGAAAGGGAACAAAATTGCTAACACAAGCTGAATACTTGTGAGGTTCAATGTGCAGGAGAAGAGATGAAATCTAGGCTTTCTACAGCTCCACACATTTGGTCCCTGAGGAAAAATTCTTCAGAAGTAACTGGCTTAGCTTTATCAAGGAACAAATGAAAGATTCATAGAATCATGGAATGTTAGAATTGGAAGGGACCTTGCAGGTCATCTAGTCCTACCCCCTGCACTCTGCAGGAGCATAGCTGAAAGATAGCCCTAAATACCTACAACATACCCGAAAGATGGTTGTCCAGTCTCCGCTTGAAAACATCCAGCGAAGGAGCATCCACCACCTCCTGAGGCAGTCTATTCCACTGCTCAACCACTCTTACAGTTAGGAAGTTTCTCCTGATATTTAGCCGGTAATTTCCACCCATTAGATCTAGTCTTGCAATCTGGAGCAAGAGAGAATAGATCTGCTCCATCACATAAATAAAAAAAATTATTACTGGGGGGGAAGTTATCACATAAAATATTGTTTTAGTTAATGAGACTGAGTTAATTGGAATGCTGACAAAGTCCTACACCTTAAACTGGTAGATCCAATATGTTATTTTTTAGATCCAGGTGGGTAGCTGTGTTGGTCTGAAACAACAGAACAAAGTTTGAGTCCATTGGCACCTTTAAGACCAACAAAGTTTTATTCAAGGTATGAGGTTTCATGTGCATGTATACTTTAGATACAGTGAAATACATTCTATTTTATCTGAAGAAGTGTGCGTGCACATGAAAGCTCATATCTTAAATAAAACTTTGTTGGTCTCAAAGGTGCCACTGGACTCAAACTTTAGTTGCTGTAGATTTTCCGGGTTGCGTGGCTGTGGTCTTGGCATTGTAGGAGCTGACGTTTTGCCAGTAGCTATGACTGGCATCCTCAGAGGTATAACACAGAAAGATGGAATACTCTCTGTGTCAAGGTGAGGAGAAAAATGGTAGGCAGGTAATTTATATCTACCCTGGAAGGTGGGGTAGGGCTGAGTCATTATCTTGTAGGAGTTCTCCAGGCTATGAACATGCTAATGGCAGAGCTTTCCTGAGGAGGTTCTTTTGTCTATGGATTGTTTCCTGAGGAGGTTTCCTGTTTCTTGAGGAGGTTCTTTTGTGTGTGGAATAGCTATTGAAACTCTAATCTCCCTCAAACTTTGTTCTATTGTTTTTTTAGCACACCTCTGATCCACTTCTGGTACCTTGTTTCTTGTTAGAGGTCCCACCCCATCTTTTGGAAGGTGCGTGTGGTAGCCTGGTGCCAGTGTGACCTTTTCTGTATCACATTACCAGCTCCATGGCAATCTCTACATCTCTCATTCCACAGGAGATACAGAATCACCCCAAGATCTTTCTAATACCTAGTGGTGGCCTTGGATGGATCCTAGTGCAGCACTCCAGGGAAGGTAAAGAACTTAGTTAGGGTGGTCATAGTGGGCTGGGGAGTGGGGAGAATGAGAAGGAAATAGGGAAACCAGATGTGGACTACTCTGCTGTTCGAAGGTCTAAATCAGGGGTATCGAACTCATTTGTTATGAGGGCCGGATCTGACGTAAATGAGACCTTGTTGGGCCAGGCCATGTGTGATAAAATATAATGCCGGGTAGCGGAGGTATAAACTTTATAAAGGACACAAGGGTGGTTTTTTTACTTAAAATAAAAACATGCTTAAAACATTAGCTCTGTAAGCTGCAAACCTACTTTTGATTTATTGACATTCACCACAGAAATCTCTTGCTCAGAGTTAGGACCCAGGTTAAAACATGGAATGGCTGAGTGATTAAGAGAGTCTGGCGAAGCAAGCTATGATGCAGCAGCAGCAGCAGCAGAACTGGAAGCAGGAGATGGCCACTGTGGGCCTGATGGAAGCCCTCCAGGGGCCTGATCTGGCCCCCGCGCTGCATGTTTGACACCCCTGGTCTAAATCATATCCTTTCAACCTTGGTCAGTTGAATCCCCTGAGAGGTCCTAGTGTAGTTACTGAGAACATGGCTTGTATGGATGTGAAATAGAAGATTTGCGCCTCACCTTGCCTCTACAACCCTATTATTGTAGATCCACAGTAATTTGATGCCCCCTTGCCCCCCTGGAAACTACCATACTCTTCTTCTTTCCTAGAGGCTGAGAACAGAAATAGAGCCATCTGGATTATAGTGGTCAGTCAGATCCTTCCAGAAAGTGGATAAACAGGGCAACTGAGAGATTTCATTTAGTTATATTGGGTAGTAAACATGCAAAGAACTATCCTATATGGACTTCTCTAAACCTCTTTCAAGGCTGTCTAATCATATGGGAAAACTTATGAAAAAAACACAACCTACAAACAGTATTCAGACCCACCAGAAAAATACAACAGATATTACGATCGCATACCCTGCAGTTGTGGTCAGGTTTACATTGGGACCACACAATGCAGCATCTAGACAAGAATAAAAGAACATGAAAGACACTGCAGACCAGTGTTCCCTCTAAGGTGAGTTAGTGTGAGCTAGCTCACAGTTCTTTAGCCTCCAGCTCACACATTTTTGTCTCAGCTCAGGAAAGTTGGCTGCAGAGCATACTCATTTATGCAGTAGCCAAATCACTCGCTCACAACTTTAATGCCAGTAGCTCACAAAGTTGAATTTTTGCTCACAAAACTCCTCAGCTTAGGGAGAGCATTGCTGCAGACTGGGCCAGCCTGAAAAATCAGCAGTGGCTGAACATAGCCTAACTCAAACAGGACACAGTATCTTATTCCAAAACACTGAAATACTGGGCAACACATCCAATTAGCATGTCAGATTACACAAGGAAGCCATTGAAATTCATAAACATAAACACAATTTCAACAGGAAAGACGATGAATAGGGCACGGTTTCCAGTCCTGAAAAACACAAAATGTTCTACATCTTACAACAGCACTACAGATAAGATTAGAATTTCAACAGCCAATCCATATGCAAAAGGACATCCTCAGGAAAGCTCCTCCATTAGCATGTCACTGCCTGGGGAACTCCTACAAGATAATGACTACCCCACCCTCCTGAGTAGATATAAATTACCTGCCTGCCATTTTTCTTCTCATCTTGACACGGAGAGTACTCCATCTTTCTGTGTTATACCTCTGAGGATGCCAGTCACAGCTGCTGGCGAAACATCAGGTACTACAATCCCAAGACCATTGTCATACAGCCTGGAAAATCTACAAGTAATGTCTAAGTGAGGGTCAGTCTCATGGTATGGCAATTAAGAGAGCCAGTTTGGTGTAGTGGTTATGTGTGCAGACTCTTATCTGGGAGAACCGGGTTTGATTCCCCACTCCTCCACTTGCACCTGCTGATGTGACCTTGGGTCAGTCACAAGCTCTGGCACAGCTGTTCTCTCAAGGACAGTTTGTGTTAGAGTTCTCTCAGCCCCACCTACCTCACAGGTTGTCTGTTGTGGGGAGGGGAAGGGAAAGGAGTTTGTAAGCCGCTCTGAGACGCCTTTGGGCAGTGAAGGGCGGGGTATAAATCCAAACTCTTCTTCTTCTAATTCCTTAAGTGAATTATGAGTTCAATTAAAAAATTCTTTGTCCTGAATTTACTGCCAGTTGACTCCATTGGGGATTCCCTTAAGGTCTTAGCGTCCTCCTACATGTTATGATTTTTAAGGTGAGGGAATGCGTTTCCCAAGAATGCAGGGCCCTGATTTGAATTAGGACTACAGTATGGGGAAAAGGGGCTTCAGTCTTCCCCCTGCGCCATTTTTCCAACCAGAAACAGCCCCACTGGGAACTGCACATGTATTGATGGGCTACATGCCCTGGCCAGTTTTCGAGAACTGTTCTGTCTTCTGTTTACCCAAACTGACCACAACCTCTGTTCTCTGAAAAGTTGTACTTGGAATGGGGTATGTGTGCACACGCAGGGGCTATGGTCTGCATTGTCACCTTCCCTCCTGAACATGGGGGTTTCCTTCATCTGCAATCATTCTGCATTCATAATCACTAATATGAATTAAAATTATTAATTTCTGCATTCTGCATTCATAATCATTAATATGAATTCAAATAGGTAATTAAAGCAAAAACAAAATGGCCTAGTACACAAATGAATTGGCTACTTGAGGGAAGATTGTACCCAGTGCAAGTAGGCTTCCCAAATACTTACCTCCTGCTGGCGGGGGACGGATACATCCTGGCAGGACCATCCCCGGGGGAAGGAAAGACGCGCCGAACGATGACATCGCCAGGAAGTGACGCTAAGTGACGCTCTGGCAATGCGGCTGGAAACTCGATGGTACCATCGAGTTTTCAGCCCCATTGCCAGAGTGTCACCTGGCATCACTTCCTGGCGACGGCATGGTGTGTTACAGGGAGGGATGGTCCAGCCTGGGAGCATGTTTCCCCTGCCCCCACGTGGTAAGTACTTGGGAACCCTAAGTGTAAGGGATTGCTCTTCTACTTCCTCATACAAACTATATTCTTTTCTTGTACAGCCTCCTCATTTTCATCCTAATTCCTTTTCTTTTCTGCATGGCCATTTGTTTTTGATCTGCTTCCGCAGTCTTTGCAAACTGAAGGACAGGAGGGACCCCTTCCCTATATGTGGTGAGGGATGCTTATATTCCAGTGCACAAGATTGAGGAGAATAACTTTACAGGTTCAGATATCATACGTGATACTTGAATGTATACATGTATAAATCTTTGTTTAGTGTCCCAAGAACAGCTAAGAATGTAATGCACAGCTAGGTTTCTGAGCAGGATACCTCGTTTTTTTCGAAGTTTTTGCTGATAGTACATTTTTTTAACCTTAAGTACTTAAGTCTATCTGAACAAAATGAAAGAAAAGGTTACACAACGAATCAGCAGAACACCTGGATAAGAAACTAATCATTTCAGCAAAGAGTTCTCCTGTGAACTCCTAATTGACTTAGTAAGTGAGTAAAGCAGACACTGCCGTGTTAAGCACAGTTGCTTAAGACTTCAGTTCCACTGGACATAGTGGGAGTTTCTAAGTAAACATGCTTGCTCATACTGCATGTTTATTTTGAAGATGAACAAGGCTTGCCTTAATGACATTTTCTCTTGAAGCTTTCACTTTATCAGGAACAAGCCTTATCTTGCTGGGCCTTATTTCTTTTACTCTTGTTTTTCCACTCTCTCCTAGCATTTTCTATATTTACTGCGCCCCTTTCGGATACTTAAGACAGCTGTGAAGCTCTGTCACCTTGGCAGCAAAGCCATTCCTGTAGCAGAATGAATCTCTAAACCAAGAGACTGAACGATGGCTCATATGGAAAAATTAACAACAAATTAATATCAGCCTCTTTTATGAGATAGTACCACTGACAGCAAACACTGTTTGGATTAACATGGTTAAATTTTATTTAATCTGCCCACTGCTATTCTGCAAAGGGCTATACACAGTGGCAGCAGGAGGGAAGTTGTTTACACATAAATTCTCTTTCTTGCAATGATCAACTAAAACTTGGAAAGAATTCAGGAAGAAAGGATTATGCAGATCTACCTTGAAAAATCCCGTTGGCTAGGGTTCCTAATGTTTTTCATAGCCAGTTTGTCCTGCTCAAACTACTCTGACAGGATTTTCAAATGTGATTTTTTTCAGACCTTGAAAAACAAATCTTACTCTGGAAAAGAACAATGTCTTTATCTTTTACAATCACAACTCGAGATGTAGGCATTCAATCCAAGTGTCCCTACTACAGTAGAAATGATGGATTAGAAAAATCTTTGTCAGCTTGCTGCTGATCTAGCACACATATTATCAGAGTAGAGTTTAATAGGGGAAAGTTCACTGGTCTATGAACAAAGACTTTCCGTTTGGTCTGTGGCAGCCCAAAGATATTTTAGTGTGTCTCTGCATCTGAAGTTTAGTAGGGGAAAGGTCACAGCTGGCTGTAAAGGCGTTACACAACATCCTCTTCATATTTCACAGAAGTCAGAGAGTACAGTACTTGGATTGCTTCCCCACTGCATTAATCCCTGTGCTGGCTAGATGGAAAAAAGTAGTCAAGAATAACATTTTGGTAACTCTGCTTGTTGCAAACAGGAGACAGCCCTTGGCATTTTTCCGACCCATAAAACACTTGTTTACTTCTCCTGTTTGGAATACTGTTAAAATACCCTGGTTTTAAAAATACACCTGTCTTCATCACAAGACCCAAAGGGAGAAAAAAATGTTCTCATAATCACATCATCCAGATTAACTAGTATTTAGTACACTTAAACCACACTTGTGTTCACATGACCAAAAGGTTGAAGGAGCATCTGATCTGTATTTAAAAGCATACCTCTAAGAAAGAATGGTTGGGCTGCTAACTACAGGCTGGAAAATTCCCTGAGAGCTGGGGCTGGAGCCTGGGAAAGGCAGGATTTGGAGATGGGGTGGACCTCACTGGGGTAAAATGCTATAGAATACACTCTCTAAAGCAGCCATTTTCTGCAGGCGAACTGATCTCACTAGCCTGGATACCAATTGTAATTCTGGGAGATCTCCAGGCCCCACTTGAAGGTTGGCAACCCTAATTCTAACTCATAGCAGTGATATTAAAAACAGCTAGAGTTTATATGGTTCAAAAGATACATGTGAATGTAGCCAAACAGTTTGGAAGATGGGGAAAGCCCTTGTTCTAGTTCTAGTTTGTTCACATGTCTTTCTTGTGTAACCCATTTAGTTAATAACCAAAGGATATTCCGGCATACGTGCTTGAGTCTTATGTGCTATTTATTTATTTCAGGAACCCAGTTCCTGTAAACAACTCATCTCTATACCTGATCAACAACAATTCCCTGCCTATCCATCCAGAAGATGTGGGAATTCATGAGCTGTGAATGCATTGGGGGTTGATCATGAAGAACTTTTAAGCATCTGAAGTCTTTTATTTGGAGGTACTGTTTCCCGTGACAGAACAGATGATGGGATGTTAGCACATGAGGCTCTGAAAATGTTCCTAATTTCAATAAGTGATAAGTTATCTAGGCAGGATCTAGACCCTGTTTTAAAACATGGAAAATTTGGTTATATGACCATCAAGAACAAGGATGGAAGGGAAAGGTGACTGTAGGCAAGCAGTGTGTCTCTGCATGAATCTATGGAATGAATCCATGCAATCTTTCCAGCCCCCTTATACGTCTTCTTTATAAATGGTATATTTATAGCCCTGCACGCCACAGCCCCTTAAAGGGTCTTTTTATGAGCAGAGCTGCTGCCAGTGACAACCCCTCTCCCTCCCTGCTGAAAGATTGAAAGGGCTGGCCAGCTGATTGTGCTCCCTGCCAATCAGCTGAAGCCCTTTAAATCTTTGCAGGAGGGGCGGGAGGGGGTGGCCAAGTATGGTCAGGGCTTGGGGTTGGGGCTTCCCCTGCTAGCCAGCTGGCAGGCAGTGGATTGGAGCCCCCAGAAGTGGGGGAACCCCCGCCCAGACCTGGGGGCTGGCAACCCTAAAAAGTTTGCTGGAAAGACACTGGTTCACGAGAATCAATGTTCAAGGAGTGTCTGTCTAGCAATACTGGAAGAACTGGCATCTGAGTTCCCACATGTACTAAGGCTTTAGGAGCATACAAAGGTCCACCAGTGACTTTTCAAACAGACCCTACGATAAAACCTATTTGAACCCAGAAAGTTCCTTTTGCCCTGAGATCAAAGATCGATTAAGAATTTGATTGGTTCATCCCACAAGGAGTTATAGAGCCAGTGACTCACACCGCTTGGGCCACCCCTATAGTTCCTGTCTTGTAATCAAATGGCAACATATGTATTTGTGGGGATTACAAATGTACTGTAAATAAGGCACTCAAGCAAGACCCATATCCAGTGCTTGCCGTAAACCAGGTGTTGTCTGGTCAAGCAGGAGGAAAGGCTTTTGCTAAACTGGACCTTGCTCAAACCTATCAGCAACTGATAGTGGATCAGATGACAAGGCTGCAGATACCAAAACCATACAGAGGGGCTTTTCATGTGAAACACCTTCACTCTGGAATCTCAGTGGCACCATGAATCTTTCAGCGCTTCATAGAAACTTTATTAGCAGGTATTCCTGGGGTTGTGCCTTACTTCAATTATGTGCTAATTATGGCCACCTCTAAGGAGCAACTCGTGAATTGACGCAAAAAGGTTCTGCAGAAGTTTGATCTTTCAGACATCACAGTTAAGAAAGAGAAGTGCCAGCTGAAAGTTTCCAGTATTGATATCAGATTGATGCAGCTGGTATCCACTTTACACAGGATAAGGTAAAGGCAATACACGATGCCCCTAGTACACGATGCCCCTAGTCCAAAATGCAAGGAAGATCTTCAGGCATTTGTGGGACTCCTAAATTTTTGTCACCTTTTCTTAAAAAATAAAGCCATTATAGCAGAACCCCTTCATCGCCTGTTAGATAAAGGTGCTCAGTGGAAGTGGTCTTACAAACATGAAGAGGCTTTTCTGGCTGTAAAGAAGTTGTTGACCTCTGACTCTGTGTTTGCTCACTATGATGAACAGAGGCCTCTGTCTGTTACATGTGGTGCCTCACCATCTGGAGTGGGGGCTGTCCTCAGTCACGTACTGGGGAAGAAAGAGAAGAACAAAAACTTAACCCCCAAAAATGAATTAAGAACCTGAAAGGTCAAATTGTACAATATGCACAATTAGGACTTTATGCAATCCTAATGCTTTTTGGCCTACCAGCCTTCTTCAGTTGTCAAGCATGAATGTTGCTTTTTTTAAAAAAAAAATTAATTAAAAAAACAATAAAAAATAAGAAAGTAAATCCTGGTGTTTGTGCTGAGCAAACAGAAAGGTGTTGATTTTGTGTGTTGCTGACGCTTCTAAGAGGGGCATCCATTTTTCTTGGAGGTTGTCAGGAACAGGTTGGTTTTCAGATCGAAGGATACTGGTGGAGACTTTGTCCTGTAGAAAAAAGTCCCACAATTTCAGATACCAATCGTTCAATGACAGGGTCTTCTTCGATTTCCAGTAATATGCAATAACATTCCTAGCAGCCGCAAGACATAATTCTATTAGCTCTCTCATAGGTCCATTGGGAGGGTTGGAGTTGTAGAGCACAACCCATAAATAAAAATATTTGGGCTTTGACTTCTCTCTAAAAGGTCTGGACCCTGGGGCACTCCCACCAGCAATGAATATAGGTGCCATGGCCCCACAATTTTTCCAACATCTGTCTGAAATCGCGGGGTTGATGCCATGCAGCTGATGTGGGGTCAAATACCATCGAAGTAGAAGGGGTATGTGAGTCATGGCACACTACGTGTTTGACTTGTTCGTATTCAAACCAGGATACCCGTCCCTGTAGCTTATGTTCTATTTCTTGTTGAGTATATAGGCAGCCACTGACCATGAGGTCGCAAAATCTGGTAAGGCCGTGTTTTCTCCAGAAACGATAAGCTGAAGGGTCTTCCCCTGGACTGAACCAGCTCTGGCCCAAAAAAGTTTGCAGTGGTGAGGATGAAGAGACTAGGTAAGTTTCAAGTCGTTCCCAAGCCCCGAGGGATGCTTGCAAAAGCTCACTGTATCCTGATCTTCCGGGGCGGGATGACGGCGGCATCCACAGCACTTCCTCCAGCGATTTAGGGTGCAGCCCTATATTCTCGATGGTTTTCCAGTCAGCCAGGTAGTTAGGCGAATAGTGCTTTAGAAGTTTTGATAAAAGTGTGGCATCACAATAACGAGAAAGGTCAGGAAAAGCCAGACCACCACGTAACTTGGGTTTAGTTAGAGTTGTACAGGAAATTCTATGACGTTTAAATTGCCAGACAAAATTCATCAGTGACTTCTGCCATTATTGTATCATTTTACTGGGGAGAACTAGAGGGAGGGCTCGAAACAGGAAAAGAAATTTAGGAAAAATCATTTTAATAATTTGGATCTGCTCAAACCAGCTAAGGGTCATATCATTCCAGGACTTAAGAGTACGTTGGACTGAAACATTGAGGTCTTCCAAGTTTACCTTAGCCAATTTTGTGAGTTGTAAAGGGAGTTTTACTCCCAAATATGTCCATGTGTCCTTTACCCAAAAATATGGATAAGACTCTTTTAACCTTACTTCTTCTGCACTGGAGATATTGAGCGGGAAGATCAATGACTTATCTTTATTCGTCTTAAGGCCTGAAACTTGATGAAAGCGATCAAGGATCTTTTCTACAGCAGGAAGTGAGGTACCAAGGTTCGCCATATACAGTACCATATTGTCAGCAAATAAGCTAAGCTTATAATGGTTATCTTGTATTCGTATGCCTTGAAAGTCCCGGTCTGCCCGTAAAGCCTCAACCAATGGCTTTAACGCCAATGTGAACAGCAAGGGAGAAAGTGGACACCTTTGCCTCGTCCCTCGCGATATAGGAAACCTGGAAGAAGACATACCATTCAGGTGGACCATCACAGTAGGGTAATCGTAAATCGACTAGATAACCCTCCGAAAGTTGGGACCAACTCCCAGATGGTCCAGTAGAGTGAAAAGGTACTTCGTCTCCATCTGGTCGAATGCCTTCTCAATGTCTAAGGATAACAACAACGATGGGCCAACAGTTCGTGATTTACAAAAATGTATCAGGTCCAAGGTTTTATAAATGTTATCCATTATATTGCGATTGGGAATAAACCCCGTTTGATCAGTATGAATATATTGGGGAATAATACAGCTAAGCCTCCTAGTCAACAATGCTGCAAAGATCTTATAGTCTTGATTTAACAATGAAATGGGCCTGTACGATTTAACATCAGTGATATCTCGGTCTTTTTTAGGGATTTTTTAGGGATGACAACAATGGTGGCATCATTCCATGATGGAATGGACCCAAAGGTGAGTATATCATTGAAAATTTTCATAAAAAGGGGGGCCAAATGATACGAATATTGTTTATAGAATTCAGCCGGGAAACCGTCATTCCCAGGAGATTTGTTATTTTTAAGAGACTTAATTGTACACAAGACTTCTTCGGTGGTGATAGGGGTATCTAGAATCTTCACATGTTCTTCCTGGAAGCGTTTACCAGGGACATGCTGCTGTAGAAAAGCTGCGATGTCTCCATGTCTTGGCTTCGAAGATGTATAAGAGAGGCGTAATATTCACGGAACGTCTCTAGGATTTCTGGGGTCTGGGTGACTCTGACACTTTGCCGATTTCGAATTGCTTGCACTTGATGGGATAATTTTTTAAAAAAAGCATAAATGTTGCTAATATTAATCAATATAGGACCAAGTGAAAATTATGCTGAAAAGGAAGGGAAAAAAGTAAAAAGTAAAAAAAATCATCAATTTGCATACAATGTCTAATGGTACAATTATGAAGATGGGAATGTGTTAAAAATTGTACAATGTTGAATTACTTACTTCTGATAAATATCAGTGACGCAAGGCAAGGATGTACTATATAGATCCTAATTGTGCATATTGTACCATTTGAAATTCTTATTGGGTCTATAATTGTTTTTAAACTAATTTGTAATAAATACATCTAATTTTGATAATTTGTAATATTTATGTTGTATATTTATTAATTTTAGCATTGGGCCCACTAATTTGTATTCGTTTAACCTTTCAGGTTCTTAACTCAGTCACATACTACCAGATGGTACAGAAGCACCAATTGTTTTTATTCTAGACAATGGCCTCATCTGAAAGGAACTATGCTCAGATTGATAGAGGCACTGGCTATTGTGGCAGGAGTTTTTAAAAAGTCATAATTATGTATATGGTTGTCTTTTTCAATCTGAACAGACCACAAGCCACTTATGGAATTTTCACCAAAAACAAACCACCTCCCATTTTTTCCTCCCCATATGCAATGTTGGCGTATTATATTGAATGCTTATGATTATAATTAGCAGAAACTCATTAGCATAGCAGACCACACCCATCAGCAGAAACACATTAGCATATTAGGTCACACCACTGACAGCAAATTCATTAGCATATTAGGCCACACACCCCTTATTACCAGAAGTGTGGTCATCCAGCCACACCCACCTTTTGCTCCTTATTCTGTTTACCTTCTTTGTTGTCAAAACCCAGGGCTTTTTTTGTAGCAGGAACTCCTTTGTATCTTAGGCCACACAACCCTAATGTAGCCAATCCTAATGAGTTTCTGTTGTTGGGTGTGGCCTATTATGCTAATGAGTTCCTGCTAGGCATGGCCAACTTGGGAGCCAGCCGGAACTCCGTTCCTGTGCATTCCTGCCCAAAAATAGCCCTGATTATAATCGCACATTAGCCAGGAAAAGAAACTGCAAACACAGATGCGTTAAATCATCTACCTCTGCAGATACTTGACTGCCATTCAGGCCCGTAGCTAACAACTTTTTGCTCAGGGGGCCCACCACCAATGTTCCCTCTAAGCTGTGGAGTTTTGTGAGCAAAACTTCTCCTTTGTGAGCTACTGCCATTAAAGTTGTGAGAGAGCAATTTGGCTGCCGCATATATTAGTTTGCTCTGGAGCCCTCCTTCCTGAGCTAAGACAAAAATCTGCGAGCTGGAGGTTAAAAAACTGTGAGCTAGCTCATACTAACTCCGCTTAGAGGGAACACTGCCCCCCCCCCGGAAAAAGAAAAAGGCTACCGGGAATCGCTCTGCGGCAAAGCCCCTGCCTGGAAGTGGAGGGTGTGTGGCAGGGGGGGGGGGAGAGAAGGGGGCTGGCTGCAAAAAAATCCCCCTCCCGCCCGAAGGAGCCAGAGATGGAGGGGATTCCCCACGCGCGCCCCCTCCTCCTCCTCGCCCTGCGTGTGGTCCCCCGGGCTGGCGAGGCAACTTACGTTGGTGGCGGCGGCGCTAGCACAACTACTGCAAGATGTTGCTGGACTGCAGAGGTGGGGAGGCTGCAGGAGAAACTGTGGTTGTCACCATCTTGGTGCGCTGCCTCCCCTGCCCCCCCCCGGTGCAGCGCGCCCTTCCCTTGCATAATTGATGATTTGCAGCAGAGCGCTCGCGGGGGGGAGAGGACACCACATGCGCATGCCCGCCCGCCTTTCAGGCGACGAGGCTGGGCAGACTCGCGAGGGCAGCGAGGTGCAAAGCGAATTCCCCTCCGAGCCCCTTCGAAGTGCTGGGGGGGGGTGAGGGAGAGAGCCCTGGCCTCGACGGGTGGAGCGGAGGGTGAGGTGGAAGGCCAGGAGGAGGGGGAGCAGAAGATCGGGGGAGGGCCCCCACAAAACCCGCCAGGGGGCCGGGCCCCCAGGGCCCCACGCAGGCTACGGGCCTGCTGCCATTTCTTCATCAGTGGAACTCCATAAGCTGAAATCCATGCCAGAACCCCCTCTTCAGGCTTCACAGACTGCTAGAATGACAACAAAAGATCCTGTCTCCGCATGTGTTCTCAACTGAGTACGAAGGGGGGTTGGCCCACAGAAAAACTGGCTGAAGTATTCAGGCCATTTTCATTCCGCCAGTATGAACTGTCAGTTCATAATGGTTGTCTGTTATGGGGAACTAGGGTGGTCATTCCACAGAAACAGAGTCACACTAAGAACTCTGCATGTAGCACACCCAGGTATGGTGCAAATGAAGGCATTGGCTAGAAGTTATGTGTGGTGGCCTGGACTAGATGCTGATACTGAAAGGGTCATGAGTGAATGCAACATATGTCCAGGTACTTGCTACAATCCACCAAAGGCACCAGTTTTCCCTTGGGAAGTGACAAAGGAGCCTTTGTCTCATCTCCACATAGACATTGCTGGCACCTTCTGGGGCAAAACCTTCCTAATTATTCTGGATTCATTTTCAAAATGGCTAGAAGTAGCCATTGTCCTAGCTGTAATCTCGAATGCTGCCATCACAGCTCTCTGTCAATTTTTTTGCAATTCACGGAGTGTCAACCCAGTCGTTTCAGACAGCGGTGCTTTCAGCTCTGCAATTTTCCAAGACTTTGCTAATAAAAATCTCATTAGGGCTATTACAGTGGCATCATATGGACCCCAGGCAAATGGGCAAGCAGAGCTGATGGTACAGACTACAAAAGATGTGCTGAAAAGGATAATTTCTGGGGACTGGGCAACCAGATTGGCAAGATTCCAGCTGACTTGCTTATGGGAAGTTGTCTCAGGACATGCCTAGATCATGTCCACCTTGATATTGCAAATGATTTGCAGACTGAAAAAGAACAGGTGCTGTATTCTATGTTGTTGTCTAGGAATCTGCATACCTACTCTCCTCAGGAACCAGTATGGGCTTGGAACTATGGAAATGTTTACAGTAAGTTCCATCTAAAACAGTGGAAGTCACAGATCTTGTCTCATTTAGCGTGCAGATTGCAGATGAACTGTTATGGAGACATCACGTGGACCACTGCATGGTCACACAGACACTCCTAATTCTTCAGTGGAAACTTCTAAGGAAATCAACCCACCAACAACAGGTTCAGAATTAATTGGCCATCCTGATCCTGACAATAAGGATCACCCTCCTTCATTGTAAAGAAGTGATGGCCTTATTACTTAGTGACCTGTGAAAGAGATTTCCTCTTCTGAGACTGCAGTTGAATCAAGCCAAAGGGGAAGACCACAGCAGGAGTGGAAATGTCTGGCTTGGATGGCTGAATATTCTACCTGGGGGGAGGGGTATTGTATACTGCCTCTAAGAGCCTGTCCCAGTAGGCCTCAGAGTAGAGTTGCCAGCCCCCAGGTGGGAGCAGGGGATCCTCCGATTTCGCAGGCTCTTTCCCACAGCTGGCCAGCAGAGGGAAACTCTGCCCCCAACAGCCACAACAGCCTCCCCAACATGATGACGTCACATGGAAGTGTTGTCATCACGCTGGGGATGTCACATGGTGATGCTCTGGTATTTTGGGCAATAAATAAAGTCTCGCCGCATGACGTCCCCAGCATGATGACATTACTTCAGTGGGACATGGGACATCATATGTGGCAATGCTGCCGTACCCCCCTCACACATACCTCAGGAAAGCTCCCTCTCACCCCCTGCTGGTGAGATCCTAAGACCTGGCAACCCTGCCTAGAGCAAGCAGGAGAGTCAGAGGAACTCAGTGCTTCTCAGTCTCCCTGCTAGCAGGGTGCAGAAGAATCTGCAGAACCAGGCCAGGACAACCGTGGCCTACAGCTGTAGAAATACCTTCGTTAGGTATTGTTATTCCTTATTGCAATACCCAAGTTACCTGCCCTACAGTTACTGTTAATAAAGAGACTTTCAGCCAAATGGAACTGGGTGTTTGTTGTTTGCTCCACTACAAAAAAGGCTGGTCATCTGGTGATGCTCCAATGTAGATCTCTATCTTGTTTTCAGTGATGGCGTTCTCTCAAAATTCCTCAATGCTCTGAACACAAAAGCTCTCCATAATGCTGGAACAGGAGCCATTTTCTCACAGTTTCTGAGTGAAATTTAAAATAATTTGTAAGCCAGTCAGGAGGGTGGTCAGCAGTAGGAAAGGAAGGATTGGTGGAAATTGCCAGTTTAGTCTGGATCCAGCCTTCGGTTCCCCAGTATGTCTTATCACTTCTGAAAATGAAGTCCTAATGAAATGTTTGGGCCAAATACAATATAGAAAATACCATCCTAGCATTATATATAGAGACAGAGAATATAGAATTCTAGATGGTGTGTGTATATATATATATAATTAGCTAGCACAGTCATCAGGTGTGCTTGACCATTTCTAAATAAGTATAATATATCGACAGAAAAAGAAAGAGAGAGTCAAATAATTTCAGTCTTTTGCCACTTTTCAAACGATGTGCCAAGCACCTAAGGACCTTAAAGTAGAGGAGATTCACTGAGAACATAGAAAATTATATAGGAAAAGCACCAATTCACTCTTGCTGAGTAGCAGTTTGGTTTGGTTTAGCGACCTATGAAGTGGTACATTAAAATAATGAACTTTAAGGAAACCTGTGAAGAGTGTGATTATCAAAACCTGTTACAGCAACCTTTATCTGTTGTCTATATTGTAAGGAAGATAAGACCAATAATTCCAACCCCTTTCTCTTTCCCTGTGTACTCTTAATGGCCATAAATTGAAAAAAAATGATTTGTTAGGGCTGCTAGACAAAATAAAGGTTCCGCTTGTATATTAGAGCTCCTCAGGACTGTTATTTATTTGCAGTGTCTTAAAAGCTAAGCGTTTTTACTGACAGGGAAACACAACTCCATGACCTTAGCCAAAAGTGTCATTGCTGTTTCTGCTGTTTTTCATGAATCCTTTGCCTTTTCCTTCTAATGAAACTTTGTCTTCAGATTTTAAGGTTATTTTGCTGAAATGCTGAGTGCAGTCTACCCAGGGGCATAGCCAGAAAATGTTGGGTGGTAGGGCGTTGGGAAATCTGAGGGGGCAGGGGAGCAGGGGAGAGAGGGGGAGAGATCCCATTGGCAGGCAGGCGATGAAGAGAAGGGTCTTTCCTTACCTGATGGCACAACTCCCACGGAGTTGTGGGGCATGGGCCATGAGTGAGAGGGCACAGCCCCTAAATGCCCCATTGTGGCTATGGGCCTGAGACTATGAGTCCGATCAGATGGCTCTTTAGATCCGCACGAGGCACGATTGCCTCACGGATCTAAAGTTAACGTCCAGACAGAAACATCTGGGAAATGTCCCTCTTCCGTGGGCATCCTGTTTTGCCGCGCTTCAGAGCCATACTTAAAAGATACCACTTTAAATCTGGGGGGTTTGGTTACCTGCGGGATGACTGCAGACTTTCATCCATCTGGTCGTTCCACCAGCGTGCAATCCTCCCACTAGGAAAGCGTCAGTGGACAAAGTATTGTCAGGAGACCAAAACCCAAACTCTACACCCTCATAGAGATTATTGTCAAAAGACCACCAGTTAAGGGATTTCAGAATAGTCCAAGGTATACTGAAGCATTGCATGGGAGTATGTGTTGTTGGGTCGAACCTCCTAAGGAACCACAACTGGAACCACAACTGTAACTCATGTAAATGGAGTTGTGCATATGGCACTACTGCAGTGATTGAGGCTAGAAGTCCTAGAAACCATTGGAGGAAACTCACTGACTGAAACCAATGTTTCTTAAAGGAAGTCAGCATTGACTGAATAAGACTTTCCTTTGTCTCGAGGTAAGAATGCTCTACCTCTCTCTGAATCAAGGATGGCCCCAATAAACTGTATACATTTAGTTGGGACCAAGTGAGACTTCTGCACATTAACCATCAAACCCAAACTGTGACATGTTGAGATAACTAAGTGAACCTGTGATGACAAGGATTCTGGGGAATCTGAAGTGAGCAGCCAATCATCAAGATGGGGAAAACTGTGCAGCCTTTTGTACATAGATAAGCCACTACTACTGCCATGCATTTGGTGAATACACATGGGTCTGTGGTGAGGCCAAATGGCAGCACAGCATATTGAAAAAATATGTTCACCTTGCCTAAATCTAAGATACTTTCTTTACTCTTTATGAATTGATATATGAAAATATGCATCTTTGAGGTCCAGCACAGCAAACTACTTATGTCTAGAGAGCATATTTATCACTGAAGATAAAGAAAGCATGCAAAAATTCTTAACAAACAAGAACTTGTTTAATGATCTCAAGTCTTAAGATTGGTCTTCTCCCCCCCCATCCTCATCAATCACAATTTTTTTTGAATGAAAACCAGAGGTTTGTAAACCTTTAGGAAACTCTTCACCTGCACCCTTGGTAAGCAACTCTCCCAGTTGGGCAGAAAGCTCTGGAAACTGGTTATCTGCTGCCAAGGAACCCTCAGAAAGGGGAGGAGAAGAACAGAACTCTACCCTATAGCCAAATTGGATAATAGACAGGACCCAGGAATCTGAATAGATTAACTCCCATGTAGAGAGGAATTGGGATAAACGGTCCCTAAAACTCAATTCAGGATTAGCTAGTGGAGGAGGTAGTCAGAGCTTAGGTGGCTGAGGATGCTGTAGTCCCTGATCTTTTTGCATCTGGGGAACCCTTTGCCATGGGGCCCCACGTCATCTACCATAGGTGGCAACTTGCCCCTGATAGTACCTTGGAGGATACTGGTATTGATGAGGTGGAGGTCTTTGCGGATGATAGAAGTTGGCTTGGAAACTGGGTTGTCTTGGGTTAAATCGCTGTGATGATTGTGATCCAAATGAGTAGACACTCAGAGAATGGGCAGCTTGCCTACTCTTCTTTACATCAGAGAGGAATTCATCAGTATGGTGGGCAAAAAGAGTCTTTTGATGAAAGGGCAAATCCTCCACTCTGGCCCTTGTCTGTAAAGGTAGTGTAGTACTTCGAAGCCAGGAGTGCCTACGGAGAACTATGCCAGAAGACATGGATCTGGCTGCTACTTCTGCTGAATGTTTCCCAGCACTAATTTGTTGTTTAGATAAACATATAGCCTCAGTCTGAATTACTCTGGCTAGTGTTTTAGCCTCCTCAGGGAGAACATCAATATATTTCTGTATACCTTCCCATAGATACAACTGGTACCCCCCATTATAGTCTCACAACTGGCTACTCTAAAGTTAAGGGCAGCCGAAGCACATATCTTTCTGCCCAGTCCATCTAGGCGATGACCTTTATGGTCAGCAGGAAAGGAATGCTGCTCCAGATGCCACTGTGCTTGCATGCCCTCTGTGATAATAGAGGAGGAGGGAGGATGTGTCATCAGGAAGTCAACACTCTCAGGCTTGATCTTGTAAAGATGCTCCAGTTTTTGAGGTGTAGTTTGCAAAGAAGCAGGAGTTTTCCGTATCTGATCTGCCAGTTCATCAAGCCTCTTCAGTATGGGGAAGGCAATATATGTCAGTGACTCTGCATACAAATGAGATAAGATCTTATCTTTGGGTCTGGAATCAGAGACAGTCATGGCAATTTCCAAGGCTCTGGCCATACGTATCATCTGCTCACTATAGAGCCTGCAATCTTCTGGGATCCCTGGTGGAATCATCAGGGAGAGTGTCAGAGGCTGTTTGAGATATTTTAGACACCGTGTCTGCCTCCTGAAGAGGTGGGGGGAACTGAGCTGGAAAGTTTCCCCTTGATTCGTGATGATAATCTGGATCCCATAATGGATCTAATTCATAGCCATAAACTAACTCCTCACTCTCTCAGTCTGTGTATCTAGGAGACTTAAAACAGTAATCTTGAAATTGAGTACCGTAAGGCTCCATTAGTATTGGAGGCAGTGGACCCGACATACGGACTGTCTCCCTGTGCTGGTCTAGATACATGACATCTGTTTCAGAGTTGGAGTCATGAATGGACACCAGCTGTGCGGATGGGGTGAGGGGGGGGGCAGAGACAATACAGGCTGTGCTGCTGCAGAGGGTCTGAGTTAGAATTAGAAGCCTTTCAGAGTAGTCTCTCTCCTTGTCTCCATTCTTTGACTTTTTATGTTGTTTCTGTGGTGGTTCAGAGAGGGATCTAACTGCAGTAGAGGTCTCAGGGGAGGGTGTGTGAGGGCGCACATGCTCTGGCTTTGAAGACACACACAGAGGCTGCCCATCTGGGCGTCAGTTTTGGAGCCGATGTTGGAACTGCCAGGACTGACTGAGTTGAAGGTGAAGCCATAGACTGAGTGGCTGTCGAGCCCATAGAAATAGCTGGGGCAGGAGTCTGCCGATCTGCTTGAGTTTTAATCGGGAGGGTTGATGAGAATGCCCTCTCCCATAAAGCTGCTTTCAGGCGGGATGCCCTGTCAGTGCAAGCTTTTGGGGTAAACTTTTTACTTGGGAAGCAGCTGAAGACATCATGTCCCTCTCCTAGGCACATCAGACAATGATCATGTTCATCTCTTTGTGGCATTTTTACCCCGCAGCGAATACACTTTTAAAAAGATGGCTTGGGGGCCATGACGTTAGTGTAAAGATGAGGAGATTCTCCTCAGAATAACGGTCTCTCACAGATTAAAGCAATAGCGTGAACAGAAGAACCAGTCTCGGCAGTGGCGAAAAAGGAACTAAGGGAAAGGGGGCGGTTTGCCCAAGGTCACATGACCTGTTTTGGTGCAAATAAAGGCTCAGACTCAGATGAGAAAGGGCAGACCACTCAGTTCTACAACTTTTCAGCTAAAAAAATTTGTCTCCGAGGCCGACCTGCTCATGCACAGTCCCAATGTGGGGCTGCACAGGAAGACGGACGATGAAAGAAGATTTACTTATGGACAGGTCGGTTTTAATAGATCAGCAGCACATGTCTTCAGATTGTCAAAGAAGAAACCTGGCTGAGGTACATGAAGGGATGCCAGCCTCCAGCTGGGACATGGAGATCGCCCAGAATTACCACTCATTCCCAAACTACAGAGATCAGTTTCCCAGGAGCAAATGAGTGTTTGGGAGAGTGGATCGTATGGCATTATGTTCTACTAAGATCTCTGTCTTCCCCAGGCTCCATCCTGAAATCTCTGGGAGTTTCTCACCCTGAATCCGACAACTCTACATCCCCTACTGATGGCTAGGGGGGCTGGCAATCGTAGGAACATAAGTTTAAGCTAATTATGGCTTCAGAGTGTGGGTCTGAATTCTTGAAGATACAAATAGACTTTAACTGACTAGCCACTAGGTTGGATCCTTTCATGCACACCGGAGATACTACACATACCAGCCTGTCTTTTTGCAAGAGTCAGACTAAATGGTACAAGGCCTGTTCATCACCAGAAATCGTCCTCACAACCAGATACTCTATCCACTCTGAGAGGCAGTTAAATCAGTGTGGTGTAGTTGGACTAGGATTTGGGAGCCCCAGGTTCAAATCTCTGTTCTGCCATGGAAACTTGCTGGGTGACCTTGGGAGATTCACACATTCTCAGCCTAACCTACCTTGCAGGGTTGTTGTGAGGATAAAATGGAAGAGGAGAATGATGTAAGCCACCTTGAGTTCCCATTGGAGAGAAAGGTGGGGTATAAACTAATTAATTAACTAAATAAACCACTCTGCCATGCTACCAGGCAGAGCTCCCTTCAAATGGTCTGTTATTTTGCTGAGCCAGACCTGAGCTATCACTGCGCTCTCCCTGAGGTGGGGGGGAGGAGGAAGAGGAAGAGGAGACTGGATTTATAACCTGCCATTCATTTGGAGTCTTAGAGTGGTTTATAATCTTCTTTCCCTTCCCATCCCCACAAGAGACACCCTGTGAGGTAGGTGGGGCTGAGAGAGCTCTGAGAGAACTGCTCTTGAGAGAACAGCTCTGACAAAACTGTGACTGACCCAAGGTCACCCAGCTGGCTGCATGTGGAGGAGTGGGGAATCAAACCCAGTTCTCCAGATTAGAGTCCACTGTGCCTCTCTTAAACCTTCCACCCCCACCCCCACCCCTCTGAAAGGTGACTGGATGCTGGATAGACTCAGCTGAGTGGCTGTTTTGTTCTTCAGGGCAGGACAGACTCCTGTCTCAGAAGGAATAGTGGTAACAGGTATTTTATATGTAGATAGAAAAATGCTCATCATTGTGATGACATGTGGACAGAGAATTTGTATACCCTGAGGTGTGCAGCTTATTTGCATAGAGAGACATGGCACCCCCAACTGGTTCTTCTATGGAGTGGGCCTAGGGTTGCCAGCTCTGAGTTGGGAAATTCATGGAGATTTGGGGGTGGAGCCTGGGGAGGGTGAGGTTTGGGGAGGGAATTCAGTGGGGTAAAATGCCATAGAGTCTATATTCCAAAGCAGCCATTTTCTCCATGGGAAATGGATCTCTGTAGTCTGGAGATCCATTGTAATTCTGGGAGATCTCCAGGTCCCTCCTAGAGGTTGGGAAACCTAACTGGGCCACCCCAGTGTTATAGGTAAAGGCCAGGTTTTGTCCTTATCACCGTAGTATCTCCTGGTGCCATACATAATATTGTATACCATCTGCACAAATGCAGGGGAACTATTCACTTATACTGGAGAAGAATAGAGAGGTATACTTGGACACAACAGTGGGTTGGGGTTATGCTCCTGAGAATCAAGTCTGCCTTTGACTGATAGACCAACTTCTTCATCTGCATAATCCTAAATTGTATCCTGGTTACACTGAAGTGCGATGAAATATTAGGAACTGGAATGTCATATCTAGAGATAAAAATATAACGTGATTTGGACATCCAGCATTCAGTCTGAGTTCTGGCTCCAATTAATTCCTAGTCACAGGCTATAGATAAAGTAGCTTTTGCTAATCTCCAATCTGCGTTTATTAATTGACAGTTTAGAGCCATTTGTTTTTGTACATTCTGAACCCATTAGATGTTCAAGTGTCCTTTCATTTAATCTGAGAAGAACCTTCTCCTAGATCCAGACGACGTCAGTGGGTTGATTATTACAGTACTTGCAGGCTAATATTAGACCACTTGTACTCAACAGCTTGATTGGTGATTTTAAAAAACCAGCCAAAGAACTCACTAAGCCATACTGTTTAACAGAGCTTTTGAACATGTGGAAATCAAGTGGATACCAGTTGGGTCAATTGGCAGTGCTGAGAATTATCTAGGATATTAGTTAAACGATACAGGACATTTTAAGAAAACAACACATGCAAAATATTTTTACTGATCTGTGAACTCTATGCTGTGTGTAAATTTCAGAAGTAGTATATGTGTTTCAGTGCATGGATTCTTATAACTCATCATTTAGCAAATACCTTACATTGTGCTTAATGAGTGAGCCTTTCATTAGTGAGTGCAAAACTTTCTGTTTCATGTATGTTAAAGTTTTTTTGAAAGACGATAAACTAATGTTTACATTTCCCCCAAAATATACCTTCCATTTTCTCAAACTAGAACTCACAGAAAAATATGCTTTCTATTTCTTCCTATTTTTAGATATGTACCAGAACTAGTTATGTCTTTTACTTGCATGGTAATATCTGCACAGAATTAACTCACGGAAATTCTATTGATATTGGCATTTAACAGTGTATTTGAGGTTACTAAATAATGCCTTTTTGATGCTACTTTTAGCTACCTTGAAGAAGCCTTAAGTTGAAAAGGTGGGATAGAGCAACATCATATACAGCAGTTGAATGACCAGTAAAAAAATCAACCAATGCAGCTTTTTCTAAATGTTTGCCTGTCAGAAGGCAGTTAAAGGTATAGAGGTCCCATCACAGAATCTGGCAATCCTGATATAAATGGCATTTACTTTGCACTGCCCAGAGAGCTACCCATTAAGATAAGGAAGAAGATGGCTGGGACTTTGGTCAGAAGTGCATCTGTGGAGGCTGCAGATCATAAATGGTAATATATGTACATTAAATATGGGATATGTTGTACATCTGGTGGATAGGGTTGCCAATAACCCAGAGGAAAAAAATGCCTTGCCTCTTTAATGGAGGCTTGGTGTATAGAAGGGCAGTGGAAGCTTTTCATGGGAGGGGGATAAATAACATCAGCTGGTAAATAACATCCCATTAACACTCTCTCTCTCTCTCTCTCTCTCTCTCTCTCTCTCTCTCTCTCTCTCTCTCTCTCTCTCTCTCTCTCTCTCTCTCTCTGAAGGGGCAGGGTTTTTCCCCACATTGTTGGCAAACCTACTGGGTGGATGAAGTCTCTGCTGGATCCAACCAGTTTTCCTGCTGGAGAAAAGGGAAGGAGGCATCCTCTTTGACCATTCAGAAAGGCTATTCGTAGAATCATGGGATCTACATGTAGAAAAGCCGTATGGGACAAGGGCTGTAGTATGGATGGAATTTGGATGAGGTTGCTGAAAAATCAGTCTGGATCCAACCCTATGTGTCTACTTTTCAGTTTTTGCTCTCCTTCTGTATTTTGCTGCTCTCCAGACTAGAGAGAGCAATTCCCCTGGAGGAAATGGCAACTTCAGAGGGTGGTCTTTATGGCTTCACATCTTGACTGAGCTCCCTCCTCAAACTCTGCCCCCACCCATAGGCATTGCCCTCTGAATCTCCAGGAATTTCCTGTGCAGGGCTTTGCAACCCTAATACCCCCCTCCTGTCTTAATAGTATGTTTTAGTGCTCCAGTGATGTACACCTGCTGGAAATTCTGTGCCTTCATGGAAAGTATTGGCAGAGCCAAGAGCAGGACAGCAAGACTTACCCTAATGAATAGTCACAAATAGTCAAGGGGATCTGACATTTTTGGCAAGTGTGGCAAAGCCTGCTGATGTTTGTTGTTGGGGACAGCAACGAATTTAGCAAAAGTAACACCCGTGGGTTTTTAAAAGTGAATACTCAGGTTTCCAGCTTCTGATCCATAGACAAATACGCTGAGGCTTTTGGTTCTGTACTCTGGTTTGAATGGGAGTGCTGCTGTATTATTCAGCTCGACCAAAGGTTGCAAATGTAATAGCGTAGGCAAAAATACTTCGATTTTCCAATCTCAATTGTGTACTTTGCTCTTTGAAGCACACTGAAGAGTGAGCTACTTTCTAAGCATAATTTAGTCTTTTCATCTCTGCTGATGCTGCCAGTCTGGATGCTAAATGGGCTTGCTTATGTCACAATTATCACTATGGCTCTGGACAACGCTCACAGTAGGGATACTAATGCTTCCTTTATATGAAAGATTAAAAAATGTGATCTGACCAAATATAAGTTAGAATTATCCCTGAGTGAGTGGCATCCAGAGAGTATACCTTCATTAATAATTTTACTGAGCTCTTTCTTATTTCCTTTATTTTTTCTTTCTGCATTGTGTACTGAATTTTTAAAATAACTGATTTGTTTGCGGAAATTAATTTTGCAACCAAATTAATCTCAGTTAAATGTTAGTGATGGGAAAGGTTAATGCAACAGCAATCAGACTGTGTAAATAGGAAAGCCAAGTTGTTTCCTGTGCTAATAATGGTAAAGAAAAAAAGCCCTTAATGCATACCTATTTTTTTTAACCCTTGTAGGGTTGTTTCTCTTCTGCTGAATTCATGGTACATAGTGCACCGTGATTTTTCTCCTGTTTTTTTTCTTCAGTTTGCATTTATTGCTAAGAAAAATCTTATGGCTGTCCGTGTTCTTGTAATGCCAGGGAGGCAGAGCAGCAGGAAGTGTTTGCATTAGACAGTCAGTAGTGAAATTCCCAGGTCTTCCCATGCAGGGGTGGGGCGGCCATTTAACTCACAGGGGGAAATCCTGGTAGGCAGTTGCCTTAGAGAGCTATTGGAGGAAGAAGACCAAGCTCCAGCAACTCTGCCATTGCCTGAGGAGCCACTTGGGCTGGGCCTTTGATAATCAGCATCTGCTCACCAATCCCTTCCTCCTGCATCATCAGCAATTTGTGGACCTCCGATGGGTGAGTCAGTGCCTATAGTGCAACCAGCAGCACAGACTCAGCACCTGGGGTGGCTTTCCCAGAGAGAGAGAGAGACACCCCGAAATGACCTCTGAACCTCCATAAGCAGTGCCCTGATGAAACCAGGCTTGGCTTAAACAGTGACTTTTGCTGGGAGACTAGGAGAACCACATCTTGGCTGGGAAAACTCAGGCCAAGTGAAGATTCTCCAGGCTGGCTGCCCTGCCAAACATCCTCCGTGCAAGCAACCCCCCTCCCATCTATCCTGTCAGCTCAGTCCAAAAGGGCTAAGAATGGGCAAGTCTCTGCCCTTGCCTCAGGCAACTTCTACTGACCAAATGGCTAGTCTTTTGTCTGTCAAATGTACAGGCAAGCAGGGACAAAGTGCCTCTGGTCTGTGCTATTGTCACGAATGAAGTATGTTGCATGTTTCCATCCCCCATCTCCTGTTTCACCTATATTTCAGGAAATACCTTTGGAATAATCCTCTCAAACCTGTCTCCATATATTTGTCTAAGATATCTGCATTTCTCTCACCTATGCTAGACCCATCAAGGTAAACGTTGCTGTAGAATGGTAATCCATTCAGCTTCATCTGGTCAAACATTAAGGAAAGGGTTTTCTCCTCTTTCTGGTACCAGGGAAACACCAGATTGCCCTATTATTCCACAATGGGAATCCCATCAATCTGTTGTGAAACTAGCTACCACACTTTAACATACCTTCAGGATACATTTTGAGGTAACAATAGTTAGTTTGTAGTGCCAAAGGGGCAGGTTTACCAGGTGTCCCGCTTCAGGGAGAGACCTCCTCACACCCACCCACACCCCAATGGTTTCAGCTGCCACTCAGCTGAGTGGTGGAAGAAATAGGGGGAGGGAGATGATCAGCAGCATCCTGGTGCCATTATATCACTTCCAACACAACCTGGAAGTGATGCCATCATGTTGGGTGATGCTCCAGCATTGGCCCCAAACTCTAAGGTTAAATCTTAGATTTTTGGGAAAATTCTAGGGCATCACTGGTGACAGAAAGACAGCACTAGCAGGTCACTGTGGCAAGCACTCCATATGGTGAGCTCCCCCCTACTTGCCTCTTTGATGTAGTGGTTAAGTGCTAGTTTGGTGCAGTGGTTAAGTGCACAGACTCTAATCTGGGAAAACCGGGTTTGATTCCCCACTCCACCCCTTGCAGCTGCTGGATGACCTTGGGTAAGCTGTAGTTTTGTCAGAGCTGTTCTTGAAATGGTAGTTCTCGAAAGAGCTCTCTCAGCCCCACCTACCTCATAGGGTGTCTGTTGTGGGGAGGGGAAGGGAAAGGAGATTGTAAGCTGCTCTGAGACTCTAAGTAAAGGGCGGGATATAAATCCAGTCTTTTCCTCTCCTCCTTCTCCTCCTCCTCTTTCAGGTTGGCAGTGCTACACAGGGGCCACACAGCTTGGCTTGCTCCAGTGCCGTTTTAACTTTCCATTCTGCCTCTATAGTCATGGTAACTAAAGACCCAAGTTGTATGTGTTGCTGTACTGACAACTAAGCATATATAGTCTGAAAAAAGGGCTGGTATGCTGGTGCAGTGCAATGGCACTGCAAGGTCACCGTGGCATTACATCATCAGACCCCTTTGAGTTGATGCTGCCATGGTGGCTACAATAACCATTGCCATACATGATATAACAGCTGCAGCCAACTTTTAAAATAAAGGATAGGAATGAGCAGAGAAGACAGAACCGCTGATAAGTCAGCCATCACCCTAAATTAATTTCATCCATCACAGAACAGCTATCTCAGGACAACTCTGTGTGCCTGCCTACTATATTGTAATAAGCAGTCATTATAGGATTCTTGCTGATAGGAAGCCTACCAAGATAGGTTTCCTGTTACAGGGGATACTGCCTGTACTACACCAAACCAGTATTTATTGGAGTGTAAAGTAATTTTTATAAATAAATAGTGCTTTGTTGAGTATAGAAATATTTTATTATTTATTTTTAAGCATTTTTGTGCTTCCTTTTCACCCAAAATAACATCCCCAGTCTACTTCAAATTGTGTCTGCTTTTGCCACAATAAATTTATGCATCTATCTGCTTCATTTATATCCTGCCTTTCTTACCCAGACTTAAGATGGGTTACAACTAAAAACAAAGCAAATAATATTTTTTTTCAGTGCAATCAACACACCTAGGGCAAACAGCTTCACCTAGAGAACAGTGCACTAAAGCTCATTATAATACTGACAATAAAGCAGGCTTACAGTACTGGAGAACAATGCATCAACTTGCAAACATAACTAAATCAATCTTATAGCAAATTAAATCTTCAACCAAAGAAGGATTATTCCCCCTTTTAAGGTGGGCTTTTAACACAATTGGTTCCTTCATACGCTGTTTTATTTTTGCCCTTTCACCAACATAGAGAAGACAAACAGGCATGGATGCGGCTACCTCTTAGGCAGCTTGTCTTCAGTCAAGCAGAATGAATCTTTGCAAAGAGCAAACAGGTAATGGGGCCATTAGAGGAAGCAAATAATGAAGCCAAATGGCATGAGATGGCCGGGATGAGCTCAAACAGGCTAAAAATATGATTCCTCAAAAGTGCCCTGTCAGCAACACCCTCCTCACTTCCAATAGACATTATCAAGTACGTGCTCTTGAGCAACATGACTGTACTCCTTGAAAGGAAAGAAAGTTTTTAAAAACCCACACGCACACCTGAAATGAACATATATGACAGGCTTGGTGGGCGCATAAGGCACCAGCCATGAGCACTTTCCTGGGAGTTTATCCCTACTAAATAGACTTGAATAGGATTCTCTGTAGATTTGTGTCTGCAAACTTCTCTATGACTTTATAAAGTGTATTGAAAGTCCAACATGTATGAAAGTTGCCTAAGAGTGTGGCAAACTAGGCTGGTTGCCATAAACAATGGCTGCCAGCTCTCACAGAGATGAAGATGAATAAGATGAAGGGCAGGAGGCTAGGACTGATCTGAGAATGATGTTTAAGCCAGCAGGAACACTGGGCATTGAGGGATGTTCTGTGACTCCACTATTAGGAGCTTTAGGAGAAATACCATGACTTAGGCGGGTATAACTCTGCTTAGGACGGTGCTTTGAATTTAGCTCTTGCTTATGAACAGTCCTTCTGACTTGAAACATCCACTCACCTGCAACAGCTCTCCACCCAGCAGAGGCATGATCCAAGAAACAAGGTACGTATGATCAGTCCAATTCAGTACATTCTATCAGCCTCACACTGTTCTAAGCACGTTGACTTCAACGGACTTTGAAGGGTGCAACTATCTTAGGGTGGTACTCTTGCAGTGCAATCCTATGCAGAGTTATTCCATTCTAAGCCAACTGAAATCAACAGGCACTGTTAATGGAGTTCTGGTTCACAATCTTCAGTACACAGAATTTAATGATACAGAAAATCTTCCATCAGTTGCAGTATGCTGGCATAATACATATCTAAGTGTCGATTAGATTTATGAAGTACTACCAAAATTCATTTCTGACCTATGATGGTTCTCTGCTCACCTGTTCTTACCTAAGGGTCTAACCAATACATTCAAGTCCTTTTCAGATGTTCCTTCGGGGGGGGGGCATGCATGTTTTGGACGGTAGGATTAGCCCCTTTCTGCCTTCCTCAAGTTTTGGGCATAAGGCTTCTCATCGACTGAGAACCAAATCGTGGATGCAACTATAGACATGTTTGTGTGTAGGCTCAGTAGATATGTGACTATGCAGAGATCAGGGCAGAGCTTTCTGCTACAATCTCACTTCTCCCCTATTGTCTTGTCCAAGTGGTAGGGTAAGAAAGGTTCATTTCCAAGAATTAAATATATTTCATTGGTCTAATAGATATTAGGGTGGGATGTAAGTGTAAATTACCACCAATGTGGACCTGCTGAGAGTTTTAGGAGCAAATGAGTCACAGTTAACTATCTTACATTATAGCCTTGTTGTGAGAACACTTGAGTTAGGAGAGTTTAAAGGATTTTAAGTTGCTATCGTGGCCCTATTCTCTGTTGTTCAGTGGCAAAAGATTATTTCTCTTCTTTTTTAATTGGCCATGTCAGTTTAGATGCAACAGCCCTGAATCTGAACTTAACTTCTCTGGCATGGCGACTTGTTTTTCTAATAAAATAATTTTAAAGGCTATTAAATGTAACAAACACATATTTTGGCTTTGTGTCACATTTGTTTTGATGGAATAGATTCCCAAGAGACATTTGTAGACATTTTGCTTTTCTTGTCATCTGTTTCCTGTGAAAAAAACGGGGGTAGCGTTAGAGCACCTGTGGTGGAAGGTGAGGTTGAGAGAGGAGGGGTTTTTCCCGTCCAAGAGAGCCTCTAGTGGTTCCGTCTGCACCTACAATTTATTTTGTCTTCAGCTACTTGAATTATTTTGTAACATGAAAAACACCCAGGCAACTAGCAGAAATATGATGACTGTTTCTGTTTCAAATAGCAGCGGTTGAAAGAGAAACCTCATTTAGGAAGGAAACGTAAAAAGGAAGTAAAACCTAAATTACTGTTGGGTTCATATGTAGAAGATCAGAAGAGTTCTCAGCCAGCTCTTGCTGACTTCTGGTTGGGCCAGTACATGCAATTCAGCAGACCTTTCTTTTAGTGCCACTGCAGACATCTGACTTTTTAAAGCCATGCCAGCGAAAAGCTGGAAGTCAGTTGCCTGAAAACTTGGCTGCCATCGGCTACAGCAGTTGTATAAAAGTGAAGTTCTCAGTGATGACCCTTTCTAATTAGCCCTGGGCATCGCAGGAGCTCTCTCAACCACACCCACATTGCCGAATTGTTATATGGACTGTGTACACCAAAAGGTGCTGCAAAGATGATACAGACTCTTTTCCTTCATTTTTCTCTGTTCTGTATTTTCCCTCAGATGTTTATCTGTTCTGTTACCTGCCCCTTTTCTTGACAGCTCTCCCATTCTGTTTTCCATTAAATTGCAAAATAATTGATTTCGGGTAAAGTTACAAAAAAGCCAATACAAGTTTTCTTGATTTCTGCTTCTGCCCTCTTTTGTCCTTGCAATTAAATATTATGAGGAAGGAATTCTGGTCTAGGGAGAACAGTGAAACTGTTGTGGTGGTGGTTCCTGGGCCAAGTATGTTGAACAAGGGACCAAGTATTGTTGAAGAAGGTGCGGACTTAGCCCCGACAACAGAACTACAGTGAAGTATCAGAACAGGGCTACAGTCCTATCAAACACTTTCCTAGGAGTAAGCCTTGTTAAATAGAATTGGACTGATTAGGATTGCTCCCTGCATAAACCTTGAACCAAGAGGAAATAGTGGGGGCTGGAGCTCTCCTGGAATTAAACTGAGTGCTGGACTACATAAATTTCTTATTTATTTGTTTAAAACAGTGATTCCACTTCTGTTGGAGAAAATGGCTGCTTCGAAAGGTGGATATTTGTATGACATTATATCTTGCCATTGTTCCTCCCCTCCCTAAACCCGACTCTCTCAGGCGTCAGTTTCACCCTCAGATCTCCAGGTATTTCCAAATCTGCAGTTGGTAACCCTAGTAGGATATCAATGTTTTACTATTAAATAAATAAATCCAGGTAGATCGAGTCATCGTAGCCAGCTTTCCTTGCCACTGGTACAAAACTAAATGGAGAATCGGTGATGTAACTAATAGAAAAGGTCACTTAAGTGTGTTAAGGGTGATACTGATCTTAAGCAATTGACCCTGAGCCGAAGGGAGTCACACATCTGTGTAGAACTCGGAAAGTCAAAGGGGTGGGGGATTTGGAATATCTAACACTTTTTAGGGGAAAACCCAGTGCTGCTGATTTGGTTTTGCAACCAGAGTAATGCCAGGTCCAAACTCAAACACTGATAATGAAAGTTGCTGTCAGGCAGTAATCCCCCCCTCCCCAACTCTGTTTGTTCCAAATGGGGCAGTGCATTTAGTAAATCCACACTAGCTAGTTAGTAGTGTATTGCAATGCAGGAGGAATTTATTACTGCGTATTTGCATTTAAAGCATCTGATTTCAGCCTGTTGTTCTTTAGCAAACTTCCTTTTAAGAAGTAATGACTGACCTGAGCCCCAGAGTTTCAGAGTGGAGAAAGCTCCCAGTTTTGCATGACGTTTCCATCAGTAAATAACCACAAATCACCCACTTTTGACAGTATGGATTACCCTTCTTATCTGCTACCTTTCCTAACCACTGTTAGCCCCAATGCCTTGTTTGACTACTGTGTTATAGGTTATTCAGTTAAACATTATAATATGTCGTTGCTTTCAGTATTCATATCATGTCTAGTAAATTTATACTTTCTTCTTGCCTGCTCCCTACATCATAAGGATATTCATGTGAAAGGTCCCCGCCAGTGAGAATGCCACAGTTAGCTGCCAGAACATGACACTGGGTTGACGTAAGGGATGTCCCTTAGGTTGCTTTCAAATTACACCAGCTGCTGTCTGTACAAATCAAGGCAGCATTTTAGTGTGGCATAAAATGACGTGTATGATTGGAAAGAATCAAACATACGTACCTATGTTTGAAATATAGCTCTGGACAGTAAATTTGTTGAAAGTCAGCGGGTCTTGCTTCTAAGTAAATAGGCTGCAGATTTGTATATGAAAGGATAACTGTGCAATCCTACACAGAGCTACATCCTTTTAAATCGGTTGAGGTCAGCTAGCGTAGAAGGATGTAACTCTGATTACAATTCCACTATATTCTACAATCACTTCCACTGTAGACTTTGACAACTAGGCTGTCAATAAAACTGCAGTCCTGAAATAATTTATTCTTCAGGCATGCTACCACTGACTTTTGTAGACTGCTGTGGAATTACTGTAGAGAGGCATTCTGAAACAGGATGATCCCATGCAGCATAATATCTACACATCTTGATGTACATTTGACAGATGCTCTGCGCCTTTCGTTGCTCCCAGAACTGTTGGGTGAAAGCACTGGAACAACATTTTGAGACAGATTTTATGAGAATTATTTATTTATATATATTTAAACACTTGTTTAACACTTTTTAAAACACTTTTTTTGAACACTTAAGGAGCTGCGGTGGCTGAACTGCAGACTGTGGAAGGTCAGTAGTTCAGCAGTTCGAGACCCGAGCTGCATGCCACCCGTCTCTAGTTCCAGCTCCTGCCAACCTAGCAGTTCGAAAGCAAGAAATTGCAAGTAGATAAATAGGTACCACTTCGATGGGAAGGTAACAGCATTCCATGCACCTTGGTGTTTAGTCATACTGGCCACATGACCACAGAAACGTCTTCGGACAGCGCTGGCTCTTCAGCTTTGAAACAGAGATGAGCACCGCAACCCTAGAGTCGGATTTGACTGGCTTTTGAGCAAGGGAACCTTTACCTTTACCTTTAAACACTTGTATCCTGCCTTTTCTCTTGCCCCAAGGCAGCTTACAAATCACATTTTAAAATATTACAATTTAAAAGCAACACAATAACCCCTCCATGTAGCTCCTTGCCTCATGGGTAGTAAGTGATAAATATGGAATACAAGCAGGGACCTGTAAGACTCGCAGACCTGTAAGACCCATTCTTCCCTCCTTTTGCTTTCTTGGCTTCCTCTGGCCTGGCCTGGCCTGGAACAAGCAGTGTGTCAGGCTCCCAGTCTTGCCCAACTACAGTGGCTCTGCAGGGACCCATGAGAAAGTCATGAGGAAAGGAGAAACTCACTTGTCCCTCTCCTCACTCTGCCTGCCCTCTCACCTCTCTTCCTACCCACCTATTCACCCTTGTTCTCTGCCTATACACCTGCCCCCACTACTTAGTCCACTTTCCTGTTTCCCTCCCCAGCAGTCTGCTGGCCTACCCACCTATCACCCTCCCCAGCCACTCTGCCTATCTGACCATCAGCCAATCCCTGAAAAGTGTGTTTGTGACAGTTCCTGCTCCCCCCCCCCATTCCATCTACCTGCAGCATTGCTACCAGTTCTGTCTATCTGGCTCAGGTGGCAGCTCCCCTCCATCTCCCATGCATACCACTTGACAGAAACAAGTGTAGACAATACACCTTTGTTTGAGGAGGTTTAACCCCCTCCATTTTAAAGAAAACTTTTTCCTGCAAACCTAGGGAGCCCTCTAAGTTTGTAGGAAAATGTTCCTCTGTTTACATGGCCCCAGTCTGTGGATTTAATTATCCACAGATGGGGCCATGTTGAGAATCTCTCCTTATAAATAATTATCTTTTGGTTTTGCAAGATTCCATGCGCTCCCATTGGCTGTAAAATGCCCTCCCTCAGCCATTGGCCCATCAGCCGCCACTCAAGAGTACTCACATGCCATTGGCTGGGTGCTGGGTCTGCTCCTCTTCCCCACCCACTCCCCCTTCAGACAGATTTTGCATGTCAGATTTACTGGCAGACAGCTCTCTCTCCTGAGGAAGACAGTTCTCTTGACTCCTGTGAGGGACTGTCCCCTCAGTGGCTGTCGGTAGGCAACCAAGCTTGGTTCTGTGAGTAAAAAAACAAAGGACTTTCAGCATAACCCCCTCCCCCGCCCATAACCCCCTCCCCAACGGCCACTTTCCTGTCAGAATAAATGGAAAAAGGCTCTTTCTCCTGCTTAGCTTCAGCATGGCTGGCTGGCTGGCTAACGAGGTGGGCCAGCAACCATCAGACCATTTTCTTCAACTCCCCGCTGTGCAGCTGACTTTCCCCTAGGGCTGCCAATCTCCAGGTGAGATCTGGAGATCTCCCACTGTTACAATTGACCTCCAGATGACAGAGATCAGTTCCCTGGGAGAAAATGGTTGCTTTGGAGGGTAGACTCTATGGCATTATACCCTGCTGAGTCCTTCCACCCCCCCCCCAAATGCTGCCCTCCACAGGAGCCACCCCCCCAAATCTCCAGGTATTTCCCTAATCAGAGTTGGCACCTGTACTTTCTCCTCTGTCAGTAAAAGGCCCTTTCCACACCTATGTTGGCCTTTGGGAGAAAACTCATTGGGCCCCGTCCTGATCAGGTTGCCAACTCCAGGTGGGCAATTCCTGGAGATTTGAGGGATGGAGCCTGGAGAGGGTGAGGTTTGAGGAGGGGTGGCACCTCAGACAGGTATGATGCCATAGACTCCACCCTGATGGGGAACCATTGTTGCCAATCTCCAGGTGGGGGCTGGAGATCACTCAAAATTACAACTGCTCTCTAGGAGGGAGGGGGGAGGAGATGGAAAACTAAAGGTAGGTTGATGGTTGGTTGGGAGGGAGATAGGGTTGTCAGCTCCAGGTTGGGAAATTCCTGGAGATTTGAGGGGTCGAACCTGGAGAGGGTGAGTGTTGAGGAGGGGTGGGACCTCAGACAGGTACAATGCCATAGACTCCACCCTCCAAACCAGCCACTCCCTCCTGGGGAACCACTGTTACCAATCTTGGGGGTGGGCTGGAGATCACTCAAAATTACTACTGCTCTTCAGATAGCAAAGATCAGTTCCTCTGGAGAAAATGGTGAACTCTGTCATTATACCCTGCTGAGATTGCCACAGCAAATTGTCACTGAGTGCCCAAAGCCAGGGCACTCTCCCAGAGCCTCTTTCTAGAGCTCGTTGTATTTATTTCCACAATGGGCCTTATTCCTAGTTAAATATATTGATGGCATTGATTAGGGCTGCAGTTCTGAGACTACTTAGTAAGCTGGTGGTACTTCTGAGTAGACCTGCCTAGGAGCACTCCGTAGAAGACTTAATTAAATATTTCTGAAGAAATTAGAGATGAAATTCCAAAATGAAGCCTGGTTTGAAAAAGGTTTGATGCTCTCTCCTGTTTATAACACACTGCACTCCTTTTCTTGCATGTGAGTGGTCCACTTGACCTTTTGGTTCTACAGCTGATGTTAGGCTGTTGACCTTGGGAACTGAGCCTTAAGAACATATCCTCAAGGTCTGGATTGCAGTGTGGCTGTCCATTGCCCATCCTGACTCCAGCATTAATTTCCAGTTTCCATCTTCAAAATTCAAAGGCCTGGGGTTACAAAAGAAGTGTTATCATCCTGTGAGCAATGCCCTTCTTTGGGATGAGTTATGGAGGGGCTCATAGGGAGACATAAATTTGGTCAGGACCTTGACCATTTTTTGTCTTAAAACTTATTTAAACTACCAGCTTTTATGTGGTCTTTAGCATTGTCTTTCTTTGTTTGGATTACATTCTGACATCTAACAGAACTGGTGTTTTTCAGAAATGTATTTTTGAATGTAAGAACAAGTTCCTGGTATGTCAGCCTGTCTGTATTCTAGCCATAACCTTATATCTTTCCCACATCACCATGAAACACATTTAGAGCTACCCATCAGCTTGTTGCCTGAAATGTTCAGTAGACTCAAGGAGATAAGGCAATGAGCAGTGCACTGCGTTATTATCTGGTTTCCATCCACGCAAGCTGTGACCAGTTGTGTTATATATAGAAATAATTAGCCTTCAGATTACTTCAGCCAAAGGACAGAAAGACACAGATGTCATCTCACATCACTGAAAACTATTAACTTTAAAAAAAGAGAGACATTTTCTTCCCGAGAGAAGAAACTTTCCCCCTCAAAAACAAAGAAAAAAAAGAATAGTGAAACTGATTCTTATATTACTTTTTTATATAATTAAGTCAACCAAATGGAATACGTCATGTCCGTTTGTTGCATCAGGTAACTATTAATTTGAATGTGTCCTCACTGAGGCCTTGTTTACATGATGTCACCGAGGATACTACTTCCTCCATGATTGTTCTCACAAGCCTCTGGGTAGCGATATATTGTGTCAAGTCATATGGGAGCAAACATAAAAGCAGAAACAGCCATTGTCAAAAGACAGTTCTTAAGGGTGACAGGTTGGTCAAGAACAAGACCACATAATGCTGGAGTGTGAGTCCTCACAGACAGTCCCATGGTAACATTCTACCACCAGTCTCCTTTAGTAACCCACCAGCCAGAGACTAAGGGACTGAAAGTCCAGCCCTCCCAAGTCTAGATCAAGAAGTCTTCCCTGCAAGGTGGGACACTTGGATTGAGTTGTGGTAGCTGTAGCCAAAAAAAAAAAAGGCTAAAATACTGGATTCAGCTTGAAGCCACCAAATCCAAGAATACCACAAAATATCACTTAAAAAGTTTATTAAAGAAATGTGCAGAGATATACAATATGAGAGCAGTGAATAGCAAGGATAAAATAATAAAAGCTAAATAACTAACTTAAGGCTCTTTTACACTCAGTGGTTCTCTAATCCAGATGCTACTCAACCAAACTGAGTCCAAAAAGACTTTCAAAGTCCAAGGTCCAAGGCGAATGTTCCAGCCAACAACACCCACCTGGCCCAGAATCAAGAGGTGACCTGAAGGCAGATGTAATCCAGACAAAGGGCAGAAACTAGAGTGAAAAATCTTCCTTTATGCCAAACAACCGATGTTGGCATGATTCTAATTGACCAGTCAAAAGTGTTGTGAAGTGAGTGACCTCAGCCAATCAGGTATGTTGCTAGCAGGAGACCATGTACTCTGTGAGTGTGCATAGGCTCAGTTAAGCAAGCCGCCTTCCCCTTAGTGATGTGAGGAGGCAATTATGCCTCCCATAAGGCTGTGCAAAATTGCACATGTGCTAATAGTGTTGCAAAACTAGGCTGAAATAAATACCAAAACAGTATAAAAAACTGAGTGTTTGTTTATAATTGCTGGCTGACTGATTTGCTCATTGCTTATTTATCTCTCCAGCTGGTGAGTGGCATGCAGCTGGGCTGGTCAGTGGCCCCACCTATGAAGGGGCACTACTTTAAAAAGCTATGCAGAGATTCAGACCAATTTGACTGAAAGCCGTGCATTAACCACTAGACCGTGCTGCTGCTCGATGTCTGAATGCTGGTTTACAACATTTAGCCTTTGCAGGGCATGGCCCTTTCTTGAAGATGGACTTGTTACTTTTCAGCTCATCATGGTAACAACAGTCTGTAGCCCACAACTCTTGTCCTGCAGGTTGCTTCAGCAGCTCCTCTGCCTGTTTGTGCCTGGTGTATTGTAGAAGCCCATACTTGAAGTGCAAATTGTGCTTGGGTATCTCAACAAGCATACTAATAATGAAAGACAACACATGAGCCAAGAAGAAAAGATTTCACTTCTTGTAGGCTTGAGGAAAGGTGGTGTTTTCTTATGTTTTAGAATAAAACAATGTAATGAAAATGTAGTTATAATGAAACTATTGTAAAGGTAAAGGTTCCCTTGCTCGAAAGCCAGTCGAATCCGACTCTAGGGTTGTGGTGCTCATCTCCGTTTCAAAGCGGAAGAGCCAGCGCTGTCCGAAGACATTTCCGTGGTCATGTGGCCAGCATGACTAAACACCAAGGCGCACGGAACGCTGTTACCTTCCCACCGAAGTGGTACCTATTTATCTACTTGCAATTTCTTGCTTTCGAACTGCTAGGTTGGCAGGAGCTGGAACTAGAGACGGGAGCTCACCCCGTCATGCGGCACCCGGGTCTTGAACTGCTGAACTACTGACCTTCCACAGCCTGCAGTTCAGCGTCTTAACCACTTGAGCCACCGCAGCTCCTAATGAAACTATTAAGCAACTGCTTAAAAGAATAAGCAAAGAGTTTCCTATGCGGTATTTGCTTATGATTTTACAACTGATTTCTAGAAAAAACAGCATCTAATCGTTGCTTTGCAGTTGTGTGTGTGGTCTATCTCCATTTACAGCACTGCATTAAGTTAATGTATATCAGTGCTGACTCTGCAGATCCTGAAGTTTGCCTTATATACCTGATATCAAATGCAAGCATTAACTAGCTGTACAGCATCATAATGGAAGAAAACTCATCAAAGGAAGTTTTGTGTTATTGTATTATCTGTTGTGCCAAATTATGAGACCGGTCTCAGTTTCTAGGTTATACTTCCTAATGGCTGGTGCTGAACAGCAGTCACAGATAGACCCGACATCTGCCTTTCTTTCATGGAATTCCATAGAAATCCTCCATTCAGGCACTGACCGAATCCAGAGCAGTGCAGTGTTAGCAAGGTTCTGATATCACACATCTTCAGATGATGTCTTGAGACCCAATTTTTGGAGGTGGTTGGCAACAGGCAACTTTGGATAGCCTGAAGAATTGTGATGTTGCTTTTGGGGAACTAATAACATTCCAAGACTCTAGTTGCTGACCACCTGCTCAACCTGCATGTTTGTAAATGAATATTGTACAAAATACTCCAGTACTCGCTAGTCTCAAAGAAAGCAAGTCTGCAAAAGCTGCTTTTGCAGCAATGTCTTGCTTGAAAAATTCTTGAAAAACAAGTTAAGATGCCAAAACTACTTAAGTAAGTATGTGTGCCAGCCTGACTACAGGAAAAGTCTCTGAGGCTGAGGACAGACTGGCAATTTGCAGCGGGAGCCAGTTGTGGCAAAAAAGCCCCAGAACAAACTCTTCCGAGGTTTCCCAGTCACACAGCTCGGACTGATGCAGGAGCATACTGGGAGGAGGTATGTGGGAGCGTTCAGACTGCTGGCCTGGAGGCATGGCTGTAAATGGCTTTTTCCTGGTCAATCAGCTGGATGCCTATGTGTGTATGAATGCCTGGTCAATCAGCTGGATGCCTATGTGTGTTCCTGTAGTCAGGCTGGCACACATATTTACTTACCCATACACACATAGGCACCCAGCTGATTTGGGGAGGATCCTGCTATGCCGGCACTGCATTGGGTGGTAGAGCGGAGCACAGCCAATCATATCGCTGCTCCCTTATGTGCAACGCGGGTTGCTCCTGGCTTTTCCACATAGTGTTCACACTGCTGGGAAGTGGACAAACGCAGCATAAATGCACTCTTCGGGGATTTGCTACCACTTTTATGGAGTATCTATTAAACGCAGGAGCGAAGCGGAACAGCACGGGTTGCCTACGAGTGGGGAACGCCAGGCAGATGTGCCTGTGTGAATGCCCCATTTAATCTGCTTTTAAAACATTGCTGAAACGTAGCTATAGTGGGGCAAATCGCCAGTCTGAACGCAGCCTGAGACTGTTATCAGCAACATCCAACCAGTGGGAGAAGTAGTCAGAAGTATCAGATCTTTGTTCATGTGAACACAGGGTAGTTGAAATGCTGCCGAACATGTTTGAATTGTGAGCTGCAAGGTACAGCCCTATTGAAATATTGATGTAGCACATGGAAGCCCAAGCTGGGCAACTGGATAACAATGATCCATGGATGACTGATGATTAGGTAATATGGGTACTCAACTTTAATTCAGGCCAGACTAGCTGTGATTGGTGTGTGTGTGTGTCCATGTTTGTTTATTCACCTGACCCCTGTTTCACATATAAAACAAGGATCATATGGGTGGAGGTCTATATTTATTTAGTACATTTTAATCACATCTTTCCTGCAAGGAGCTCAAGGTGGCGCATGGCATTCTCTTCCCTCCTCAGTTTTATCCTTATAACAACCTTAGGATTGCCGACTTCCAGGTGGGGACCGGGGATCTCCCAGAATTACAACTGATCTCCAGCTAAAAGAAAATGGCTGCTTGGGAAGGTGGTGTCTGTGGCGTTATCCCTTGCTGAGATCCCTCCCCTCCCCAAACCCCACGGTCCCAGGCTCCACCCCAATAATCTCCAGGAGTTCCTCAACCCAGAGCTGGAACCCTCAACAACCGTGGAGATAGGCTAGACTCAGAGAGAGTTAACTGGCCAAAGGTCACCAAGTAAGCATCCATGGCGACATTGTTTATTTCTCATAAATTACAAAAGGACCTATTTTTACAGCTTTCCACTTTAACTTGTTTTGCTATACTGTAGTAAACTGTTACATTGCCATCTAGTGGCACAAGATGTCAGGGTAGTCTGCTCATATATTTGTTTCTACTGATTTATATCCACTGAGTCCATTTTAATCCCAGCCTTCCTTCAAGGAATGCAGGGTACCATGCATAGTTCTCCCCTCCTCAATGCTGCCCTCATGACAGCCCTGTGGGGTAGATTAGGCTGAGAGAGAACGGCTGGCTCAAGGGTCACCCAGTGTTCCAGAGATTTAACCCTGTGTCTCTTTCCAGACCTAGTTTGATGCCCCGGCCACAATATCATGCTGTTGTCAAGAATAACAGTTAATAAAGGGCAAATCCAGGCAAGAACTCAATGCCATTTCATGCTGGTGTAGTGTGGTGGTTTTAAAAATTGAGCTGAGGGTGAGGAAGTTTGCATTCAAAAGCTCACTTCTGCTTCGAGCTGTATTTTCTCAGCCTCAGTCTGCTATTGTAGAGATAATCGTAACTGGATATAATAATAACTGGCTTTACAGGATTGTTGTGAGGATCACAGAGGTGCTTCGAATATTTGAAATACACCATATAAATATTACTGGCATTGTTATTTTGTGGTTACCTATCACTGTTCTTGAACATGGGTTTTTTATTCAGACTTCCCCGGAATGGAAGGTTCAAGGTCTTTTTCTTAATAAAAGTTGAGCTGGCGTAATTGCCCCTGCGCAGCTTTTTGCACAACACATTTGAAGGCAGTTTGATGGGGGGGGGAGCGGTGAGAGAACAGCAGGGGAAAACCTGAGATACTGAGACAGAATCATGAAATAACTGCACTGTAAAAGATACAGACTTAGCTTTGCCATGGAATCAACATACAGGAGTCTTGAGGCACCCAGAGACTAATATATTTCCCTCCCCCAGCAAACATGTTTTATGGACTAGAGCCCAATTTGTCACATGTAGGGGGCTCTTGTTCACAAAAGCTAGAATAAACGTCCATTTTTAAGATGCCACAAGATTCCTGTTTATTTTTTTCCATGCAATCTGTGTTCATTGCTTCTCCAGCAGCCTACATTCCACCAAGCCTAAATGTCCTACAGAGAGGGTTGCCAGCTCCTGGTTGGGAAATACCTGGAGATTTGGAGGGGGGGTAGAGCCTGAGGAGGGGAGGGGCTTCAACAGGGTATAATGCCATAGGATGCAACTTCCAAAGCAGCCATTTGCTCCATGTGAACTGATATCTGTTGTCTGGAGATCTGTTGTAATCCCAGGTGATCTCCAGATACCACCTGGAGGTTGGCAAGCCTATCCACAAGTCACCTGATCTGGGGGCCAGACTACATGTGCTATATTTTACATGAGTTTGCCACAGCAACTTGCAGCCATATTGCAGCTGCGAGTCCTCAGTGGCAACTGGGTGTAAAAGTGCGACATGGACACAATTCAGATCAGGGCCATAGAACAGCAGGAGGAGGGGCTCCTGCCTCCCCCCATTCTCTTTTCTGAAGCCAAAATGGCATGGGGAGCATTATTCGCCCCATCGGGGGCTGCAAATGCCTTGAATGCTTGCGTGTGCAGCCTCCTCATGGGGCAAATTACTCTGGTGCCCCCTGAGCTATTTCAGCCTCAGAAAATGGTACAGAGGGGAAGGAAATAGTCTTTCCTTCTTCTGATCTGGAGTGGGCCTTGAGGCATGGGGGGGACTTACCGGGAGCAGCAGGAAGGTTCAGTCGATGTGACCTGGAAGTGACATCATTGTGTCTGATGGTAAATTTGGTAAATTGTTGCATGTTGGATGGTTCTCCCTCTTTTCTGGGGTAAGTTTCCCTCCACCTGCCAGCTGATCGGTGGTGGGAGGTGAGGCCTGGCTGTGGGGGAACCCCATCTCCACTGAGGGGTCTGACAACCCCACCTGAGGCACTTTTGCACAGAGTTACAATTGAGAACTTGCAGTTGCAATATGGCTGCCAATCCCATTGGGAACTCATGTAAAATGTAATATGTAGTTTGGCCTTGATTTTTTCACTGAGTGATCAACTCCAGTTTACTTGGTTTATTGATTTGTATGCTCCGAGACTAGGTTTATCAAGTCCATGTTGGGAAATTTCTGGAAATTTGGAGCTTGGGGAGAGTAGGGTTTGAGGAGGGGTGGAACCTCAGGAGGGTATAGTGTCATACAGTGCTCCCTACAAAGCAGGCTTTTTCCCCAGGGGAACTGAACTCTGTCATCTGGAGATGTTATAATTCTGAGATATCTCCAGGCCCCACCTAGAGGCTGGCAACCGCATCTGAGACTCTTATGAAATGGGCCACATAATTCCTTCACACGCCATTAGATCTGGAATGCCTGAACTAGAACAGCCAGATGAGCTAAATGCCTTGGAAAAATGCATGTTGATTGGAGGAGATTTAGCAAATGGTATGCCCTGCTGAGATGCAATAAAGAGGGATAAAGAGACATTCTATGTATTCCATTTCAGGAACTGGTTACTAACGAGTTTTTTCTGTCATTTCAGACAGACCCGTTTTACTAACTGGTTCCTAATTCTGTCCTTATAAATATTTGAATTTTGGTTCCACAACATTCTATGCTTGCCATAATTGATTCGGCTCGAGAACTGGCAGTCAGAAGACACTGGCCAGGGCTGACTGGCTGCTTCGCAAAGTCCCGCCCACGTCTGCCCTGGTCAGTGTTTTCAGCTCCGTCTGCTCCAGTCCTCCAACAGGAGAGGACTGTCTGGAGTGTGAGTGCAGGGACAGGCCCTCAAGGCTGAGGCAAGTGAGAGAAGCCCTTTTCCATCCCCCCACACCATCCCCTGGGCCTTCTATGAGGGGACAAGGCCCAGAGAAGGCCTTTTCCGCCCCCCCACGCCATCCCCTGGGCCTTTTATGGGGCACTAGGCCCAGAGAAGGCCTTTTCTGCCCCCCACCATCCCCTGGGCCTTCAATGGGGGCAGTAGGCCCAGAGAAGGCCTTTCCCGCCCCCACACCATCCCCTGGGCCTTCTATGGGGCACTAGGCCCAGAGAAGGCCTTTCCCGCCCCCCCACACCATCCCCTGGGCCTTCTATGGGGCACTAGGCCCAAAGAAGCCCTTTTCCGTCCTCTACACGCCATCTCCTGGGCCTTCTATGGGGCACTAGGCCCAAAGAAGCCCTTTTCCGTCCCCCACACGCCATCCCCTGGGCCTTCTATGGGGCACTAGGCCCAGAGAAGCCCTTTTCCGCCCCCACACGCCATCCCCTGGGCCTTCTATGGGGCACTAGGCCCAGAGAAGGCCTTTTCCGCCCCCACACGCCATCCCCTGGGCCTTCTATGGGGCACTAGGCCCAGAGAAGGCCTTTTCCGCCCCCACACGCCATCCCCTGGGCCTTCTATGGGGCACTAGGCCCAGATAAGGCCTTTTCCGCCCCCACACGCCATCCCCTGGGCCTTCTATGGGGCACTAGGCCCACAGAAGGCCTTTTCTGCCCCCTACATGCCATCCCCTAGGCCTTCTATGGGGCACTAGGCCCAGAGAAGGCCTTTTCCACCCCCCACATGCCATCCCCTGGGCCTTCTATGGGCACTAGGCCCAGAGAAGGCCTTTTCCGTCCCCCGCACGCCATCTCCTGGGCCTTCTAGGGGGGCACTAGGCCCAGAGAAGGCCTTTTCTGTCCCCCACACACCATCCCCTGGGCCTTCTATGGGGGCAGTAGGCCCAGAGAAGGCCTTTTCGGTCCCCTGCACGCCATCCCCTGGGCCTTCTATGGAGGCAGTAGGCCCAGAGAAGCCCTTTTCTGCCTCTCTTCCCTTCCTTTCCCCCTTTTCCTTTCTTCCTCTCTCCTTTCTTTCACTCTTCCCCCTATTCCTTCCTTCCTTCCTTCCTTCCTTCCTTCCTTCCTTCCTTCCTTCCTTCCTTCCTTCCTTCCTTCCTTCCTTCCTCCAACCCTCTCTCTCTTCCACCTCCCTCCCTTCCTTTCTAGGGCCGTTGTCTTCCACCACAACGGGCTTTGCTCCCTAGTGGAATATATTTACCTGTTCAGACAAACACGCTTCTGTCCCGTTCGGGAATAGTGCCTGAAGTGTTATTGGTTCAAACTGCTTTCTTCCAATCTTCAATCTTTCCTACCGATTCTGAAGTGCTATGGGGTGCTGTATGAAATGCCCCATAGCGCTTCCTGCAATGACTTTTTTTCATGCCCCTTTCCTCCCCACCTGCAATCATCCTCTTTTTAAATGTTCTATTGGGAGCGCTATGGTGCTGAAGCAGGACCACAAATCAGCACCACAGCAACCCCATTGAGATGCCTGGACTCTGCCTAGATACACTGACATTCGCTACTGCTGTCATCTGGAAACAAGTGCCTGATTGGATAGCGTGTTTAAGTGGGAGATCAGGGGCATAAGTGAATGGTGAGACAGATGTTTGGTCGATTTTTAAGAAGTTTGCTTTAGAGGAAGTGCAGACTCAGGCGCACGCACACACACTCCATGGTTTGTGGGAGTTAAGGAAGGAAGAAAAGCTTCCTGGGTTTCAAAACTGCCCAGTTCCTCCCTCCCGTGCTTGAACTCTGTGTCCAGTGAGCTCCTTGTTTCCAGGTGACAGCAGTAGTGAATGTCAGTGTATCTAAATGGAGTCCAGGCATCTCCATGAGGTCGCTATGGTGCTGATTTGTGGTCTTGCTTCAGCGCCATAGCGCTCCCAATAGAATGTTAAAAAAAACCCTCTCAGGAAGATTGTGCACGTGAGGGGAAATGGCAGGAAAAGAAAGTGGCATAGTTTGAAATGACACATCGCTTCAGAGACGGCTCCTTACTGAAAGGAAAATGTTGTGCCATCCTTGTACCACTTTACTCCATGACTGGCCAGTAACAGCAACCATGCAGTTTAAAAAGGTAATATGAAATCAACCAAAATATCCTGTGAAAATTGTTCCTTACTTGCAAGTAAGCCCTGAACTTGGTGAGGTTATTCAGTTGCCATGTAGAGCATGCTGATAATTTGTTATGCAACTACTAATAATTATCAATTGTGTTGCTACTTTTTCCCAGACGCTGGTGCACAGTTTTCCTGGTATGCTAGCAACTTGACAGGAACTGCAGAAGGGACTCATGAAGCCTAGATTACACACACAAAGCCTGCAGGCAGCTGACAGGCAATTATGTATAATAAGGTGTTATGAAAAACATAGCCCAGCAGGTGCACCAAAGGAGGAAGAGACAGTCTCCTGCTGGGCTTGCATAGAGATCTGAAGGGAAACTAGGGGATGGGAATGGAAAGAACACTGGGCTTGGCATATAAAACATGAAACAGCAAAGGAAAAGGCAAGACATAAAGCTGCTACAACCATTTGTAAAAGGAGAGGCATCCAGGCTCAAGCCTTCTTGGAAGATAGAGGAGATCATAGCTCAGTGGCAGAGCATCTGTGTGCAGAACGTCCCGGATTCAATCCCCAGCATCTCCAGTTGGTTTGATTCAGTATAAAGCAGCTTAATGTATTCATGAGTGATCCTTTATGTGTTCAAGTTGTTTATCTTCCTCCAATTCCAGGGAGGTGAAGGGAGGACTAGCTGTGGTTCTGTAGGGCCTCGTGACTCTTTCATCTGGTAGTAGTGTCATGGACAGTTGCTGGTCATGACTAAAAAAACATGGGGGATATTTCTGCAGGCCAGAAGAAGGACTGGCACAGTCTTTGGCTAACAGGGAGTTCAGAGACCTGGAATGGAACAGTCTGGGGGAACAGTAAAGAACAAAGGAGTCACAGAATAATATGGCATTTGGTAGATTAATAATAAAATGATTACTATCAATAAGTATGTGCCTGGGTCCACGCTGAGAAGTGTCTGGCAATGTCAAGAACATCCAGCTAAATACAGAAGTGAAGATATAGTTCAAATTTGGCATGTATTGATTGGGCTCCAAAAGATAGTCATATGCATGAAAGTTGTGTAATCACTATTTTTGGTGCACTTTGTTATGATAAAAAGTAGCAAGAATGAACTATATTTTAAGAAGATACTTGCCTATAGTTGTAAGAGAATTAGCTAGCCAAGAATGTGAGCCTTATTGAGCGGGACACCTGATTATTGTTGGAAGATAATTTCGAAAACCTATAAATATGGAAAATTGAATTGAACTGCGGCACATAACCTATTTACTTTTGGTAAGAAATAATCAATGGGCTCAAGTAATTGCTCTCCTTTAATTATCCATATGGTTACTGGGTTCAGTTCAAGGTATTGGCTATGGCATACAAAGCCGTACATGGCCTTGGACTCTCTTCTCTGCAGGACCACTTCTCCTTCTATGTTTCCCCTCCCTTCCAATGGCTTTGCTCATCTGTTCAGAGCCTTCTGCGGGTGCCAACCTGCCAATGAGCAAGATCAACAACTGCCCGTCCATGTGCATTGTGTACTGTGGCTCCCACCTTGTGGCGTGGCCTGCTTGAGGAGGTCAGGAAGGCTCCTGTGCTTCTGTCAATCTGCAAGTTATGTAAAACAGATTTGCTCAGGGGGGCATTTCTATAAAGGTAATAGAGCTATACTATAACAGAATGGCTCAGGAAGGCACTTATAAAGAGAAAAAGACTGTGGACTATACTACTACATATAGGACGTATTTATCTGTTTGCTTATCCTGCCATCACTGCATTGTTTCCCACTGATGTAATACCCTCTTCTGAATTCTGCGCCATGTCTAATGTTCTGTGCTTCATTCAGATTCCTGTTGTCCTAGTGCTAGCGCACTCCTTGTTAGATGTGTCATCATGTTGCAATTGACTTAACAGTGTGATGCTATTCAATGTTGTTATGCTATCTAGTGTTTTAATCTCTGGGATTTTTATTTATGATTTAGGTATACATGTATTGTTTTATTTACTGTGTTGGAACTGTATAATGTGCTATGCAATAAAAGATTTTGATGACTGAATGAATGGTTTACATTCAGTGGTGGACCTACATTTCTGGGACCCTGAAGCTTGAACTGTTATAGGGGCCCCTTTCTCAACTATTGGCTTATGATTCTGTCACTAAAATAACCTTATTTTAACAACAAACACTTAAAAAAAACTCCATCAATTTTGTTGAAAAATTCACTCATTAAAAAAAAAAGTTGCTTCAGGGCCCCTCCATGGTTAGGGGCTCTGAAATTTAAGCTTCATTCGTTTTATATTAGATCTGCCCCTGCTGGGGTTGCCAGGTTTGTCTGGTAGGGGAGAGAAGCTCTCTTCCCAGTTTGTCTGGTGAGGAAGAGAAGCTCCCCTCCTGGGAACTTCTGGTGCACGCGCTGCGATGACATCACCTGGAAGTGATGTCATTGTGCTAGCCACATCTCCAGGGAACACTCTAGCATTTAGCTAAAGACTCTATGATACCATACTTATAAAAGTAGCAAATAAATAATGAATGGATGGTAATGGTTAGCATGACAGACTAGGATTTGGGAGAACACCTTTCAGATCCCTATCCTTCCATGAAGCTTGCTGGTTGACCTTGGGCTGGTGATTTTCCCTTAGCCTAACCCTACCATCACAGGACCGTTATGAAGGTAAAATCCACTTTATAAAGCCTCTACTCTCCATTGGGGATCAAAGGAAGCTTACAATATCATTTTCCCTTCCTCTGTTTTTCCTAACAATAACCCCATGCTAGAAGTCTCCGAGGTAAAATCGGGGAGTTGGAATGCTTGGTGTTGGGGGGGAAATAGACATTGTGGGTATTTCAGAAACTTGGTGGGATGAGGAAAATCAGTGGGATACGGTGATTCCTGGTTATAAATTATATCGGAAGGATAGGGGGAAAGGGTTGGAGGTGGGGTGGCTCTGTATGTCAGAGAGGGTATACCATCCAGTAAGATTGAGAGGGTAAGAGAATTGGATTCCCTTCTGGAAATGCTATGGGTTGAAATAGTGGGTCCAAAAGGAGGCTTAACAGTGGGAGTTTGTTATCGCCCACCAGATCAAAAGATAGAGGAGGATTATAAAATGATGAATGAATTAAAGATAGCGGCTAGACGAAATAACTGTGTTGTAATAGGCGACTTTAACTACCCACACATTGATTGGGTCAATATGAGTTCTAGTCGGGAAAAAGAGATTGCGTTCTTAGACACTCTCAATGACTGTGCTGTGGAACAGATGGTCACAGATCCTACCAGGGGAGAGGCGATCCTGGATTTGGTCCTAAGTAACACCCAAGACCTGGTGAGAGATGTAAAAGTGACTGCACCACTTGGAAACAGTGACCATAATGTCATTGAGTTTAACATTTGTACAGATAGGGAGTTGCCCAAAAAGACTGACGCAACCACTTTTAACTTTAAAAGGGGTAACTTCTCTGGTATGAGGGGACATGTGAGGAAGAAATTGAAAGGAAGAGTGGAGAAGGTCAAAACCATTGGGGAAGCTTGGAGACTATTTAAAAAGACAATCCTAGAAGCTCAGAAAAAATATATACCGCAGGTTAGGAAAGGTACAAATAGGTATAGAAAAAAGCCTGCATGGTTAACAAATAAAGTAATGGAAGCTGTAAAAGGTAAGAAGGATTCCTTTAAGCGGTGGAAAGCTAGTCTTAGTGAGGTTGATAAAAGGGAACACAGACTATGGCAAATAAAATGCAAGTCTGTGATCAGGCAAGCAAAAAGGGAATATGAGGAGCATATCACAAAAAACATAAAGACCAACAATAAAACTTTCTTCAAATACATTAGAAGTAGGAAGCCAGCCAGGGAGGCAGTGGGGCCCTTGGATGACCAAGGGGTAAAAGGAGTAGTGAAGGATGATAGGGAAATGGCTGAGAAGCTGAATGCATTTTTTGCCTCTGTCTTCACTGTGGAAGAGGAGAAGTGTTTGCCCACTCCAGAAGCACTGATTTCGGGAGGGGGTTTGAAAGACCTGAATCAGATTGCGGTGACAAGAGAGGAAGTCCTCCGACTGATGGACAATTTAAAAACTAATAAATCACCAGGCCCGGATGGCATTCATCCGAGAGTTCTGAAAGAACTCAAATGTGAACTTGTGGATCTCCTGACAAGAATATGTAATCTTTCTTTAAAATCTGCCTCCATTCCTGATGACTGGAAGGTAGCTAATGTCACTCCCATCTTTAAAAAGGGCTCCAGGGGAGATCCAGGAAATTACAGGCCAGTCAGTCTGACATCGATACCGGGTAAGTTGGTGGAAACTGTTATTAAGGAAAGAATTAGTAGGCACATTGATGAACAAAAACTATTGAGGCAGACTCAGCATGGGTTCTGTAAGGGAAGATCTTGTCTCACTAACCTGTTAGTGTTTTTTGAGGGAGTGAACAAGCATGTGGACAAGGGGGACCCAATAGATATTATTTACCTTGACTTCCAGAAAGCTTTTGATACAGTTCCTCATCAAAGGCTCCTAAGTAAGCTCAATAGTCATGGGATAAAAGGACAAGTCCTCTTGTGGATCAAAAACTGGCTTATAAATAGGAAACAGAGAGTGAGTATAAATGGGAAACTCTCTCAGTGGAGGGTGGTAAGCAGTGGGGTACCACAGGGATCAGTACTCGGTCCCATGCTTTTTAACTTGTTTATTAACGATTTGGAATTGGGAGTAAGCAGTGATGTGGCTAAATTTGCAGATGACACGAAGTTGTTCAGGGTGGTGAAAACCAGGGAGGATTGTGAGGCACTCCAAAGGGATCTGTTGAGGATGGGTGAGTGGGCGTCAACGTGGCAAATGGGGTTCAATGTGGCCAAGTGCAAAGTGATGCACATTGGAGCCAAAAATCCTAAATATAAATACACGTTGATGGGGTCTGATCTGGCAGAGACTGACCAAGAGAGAGATCTTGGAGTCGTAGTGGATAACTCGCTGAAAATGTCTACACAATGTGTAGCTGCAATAAAGAAGGCCAACGCTATGCTGGGGATTATTAGGAAGGGAATTGATAACAAATCAGCCAGTATCATCATGCCCCTGTATAAATCATTGGTGCGACCTCATTTGGAATACTGTGTACAGTTCTGGTCACCACATCTCAAAAAGGATATTATAGCATTGGAAAAAGTGCAGAGAAGGGCAACTAGAATGATAAAAGGGTTGGAACACCTTCCCTATGAAGAAAGGTTAAAATGCTTGGGGCTCTTTAGCTTGGAGAAACGACGGCTGAGGGGTGACATGATCGAGGTTTATAAGATTATGAATGGGATTGAGCAGGTTGAGAAAGAAGTACTTTTCTCCCTTTCTCACAATACAAGAACTCGTGGGCACTCTATGAAATTGCTGAGCAGTCGGGTTAGAACAGATAAAAGGAAATACTTCTTCACCCAAAGAGTGATTAACATATGGAATTCACTGCCACAGGAGGTCGTGGCAGCTGCAAGCATGGACAGTTTCAAGAGGAAATTAGATAAACATATGGAGCAGAAGTCCACCAGTGGCTATTAGCCACAGGGTATAGAATGAGAACTCTCAGTCTGGGGCAGGTGATGCACTCTATTCTTGGTGCTGGAGGGGGCAGCAGTGGGAGGGCTTCTGGTGCCCTGGCCCCACTGCTGGACCTCCTGATGGCACCTGGTATATTTTGGCCGCTGTGTGACAGAGTGTTGGACTAGATGGGCCATTGGCCTGATTCAACATTGGCTTCTCTTATGTTCTTATGTTCTTATGTTCTTAAGAGAACGAAGTTTGAATCCACTGGCACTTTTAAGACCAACGTGGCTACCCACCTGAATCTACCCGTGAGGTAAATTAGCCTGTGAGAAAGAGGAGAGAGAGACTGACTAGCACAAAGTCCCCCAGCGATCTTCAGTGGCAGATGGGGGCGGGGTGGGGGTTGAACCTGGGCCTCCCAGATCTCAGTCTGACACTGTAACCAGTGTACCACTCTGGGATTGTGGCGAAGGAGGTAAGAATGGTCTTCTGCAATGAGCTCCTTGGAGGAAGGGTGGGGATAAAAATGTACGAAACAAATGCCGACGCCAGCATGGGCTGCAGTCAGATTTGCATCCTGCACACTGTTACCAAAGGCTTGGGAAAACTCTTCTCATCGTACCAAACTATAAGCACATGAGGACTCCCTTTTATGTACTAAGCTACTGAGGGTATCCTGTCAGCTATCATGGCCGGGGGATGCGCCTTGGAGGACGCTGCCTTCCGCCATCTTGATGAGGAGGATGGGATGCTCCGGCAGGCCTCAGAATGAGAGGGGAGGGGAGGGGGTTCTTTCTACCCGCATCCTCCTCGTATCACCTAGGAACCTCCTCTGCACAGCCGGGTCTCCAAGTTAATCCTCCCTGGGCTTGCCCTTTGGTGTCTCCTTTTAAACTTCCCTCCCTTTCCTTGAGCTCCACCCTCCTCCTTCTGAGTGGAGCCAGCTCCCATCTGTCACCTGCAGACCCCTGGCCATTGGGTTTCTATTGCTGATTTAAATGCCCTGCCCCTCCCATGCCTGGCTCTGCCTGGCTCTCCCACCCTTTCTGGTATGGCGCTGCTACTGGAGCAGGAATCACCATGGTTCTGCCTCCCTGGGGGAGACCTGCCCCGAACCTGCCCCCAGTGGCCCCATGTCAAGGCACAGCTCTCCGCTGCACTGGAAACCACCTTGCCTTTGTGGGCATCTGGGTTGCCCCGTGACCCACTGGAGGCTGTCCCCATCTGTCAGCAGTGTCTCAACGGGCTGCCGCTGACTCCCTTAGTTACAACCCTAAGGTAGGCTCTGTCTGGGCTGTGGTGGGTGCTGCTACACCCTGCCCCTGAGCCTGCTGCAGCAGCCTTTCCCTGTGGTGGCAACCCACCTGGGCTTCCCCAGATCTCAGCTGCCAGCTCCCCTCCTGGCTCCTGGCAGACATCCCAGGCTGTGGTCTCACCGGCAACTCCCGGAGCAGCAGGCCTGGTAAATCCAGGGACTCAGAGCTTGGTATGAGCCCAAGGCGTGTTCTGAACGGTCGCTTACTGGGGCTTGCTGGGGTTGGTTGGCTGGACTGTGGCCACGTCCCTGGACATCAGCTAAATTCAGAATCAGCCCAATATTTATGAATGTTCTCAGAAGATTTGGAAAAAGCTCATCTGTTTGTTCAGAGTGGCTCATAGACTGGCACATGCATGTTGGTGGGGCTCCTATGGACAGTAATTTGATTTATGTGAACTCTTGAGGGGTACATGTGATCAGAAACCTAGAGTTTTGAGGGCATGTGTTCATTGAAACCAGGGTTATTTTGGGGCAGGAATACACAGGAACAGAGTTCTGGCTGGCTTCAGAGTTGGCCATACCCACTACAGCCAAAACCTCTCTGTGCGTGACTACAGAGGGAAGGCCTGGAGAGCGACCCCGACCGGTGACTCTGAGGTGGGCGGGCCAGGGCTCCCCCTTGAAGGATTGGGGAGGCATTTAAATGCCCCCCTGTGCCTTCCCTGTTCTGTTCAAGGGCTGGCTTGTCTGGGTGCCCCACAGATGCAAGGTGCCTGGGCAAGCCAAGGGAAGGCAGTTTAAATTGCCTTCCCTTCCCTTCAAGGGGGGCGGGGGCTTGCCTGGGCAAGCCAAGGGAAAGCATGGGGGATGTGGCCTAATATGCTAATGAGCTGCATGTCAGGGTGTGGCCTAATATGCTAATGAGTTTCTGCTGGGCTTTTACTACAAAAAAAAGCCCTATGTCAGAAAATGCCTTTGATGTTTCTCACTGAATCCATTGTTTTATGTTCCCTACCCTGCTTTGCGCTTGCGTAGCTATGCAGGCAGAAACGTGGGAGCTTCTTCCCTGCCGCTTAGTCTTATCACGGTGGCCTTGAATGTAGGCTTTGGACTATTCTTGTTTCGCTGAGAATTTTCCAGTCCTGGGAAGGCAAGGGGAGGGGGAGTAGTCTCCCGTTCATGAAGTATTTCTCCCGCCGGGAGTTCCCGCGCGAGTGCACAAGTTTCATTTGCTAGGCGCTTCATTGCATCACACTATAAATTAGCTTGCTTTGCTTCGCCCCCATTCCTGACAATGACCTCCTACTGTGGGTTTTAGCAAGATAATCCAATAAAACCTTTCTTTGTGCAAGAATGACTGGATCTACTTGATTTCAAACCTGACAGAAATTGTCAGGAATCACATCATTCCCCCACCGTCAGTTTCCGCCATCTACCACGATGAGCGGAGCTGGGGGGGGGAGCCACGGGCACAGTCCCAGTGACTACTACTTCGGGAGCCACGGGCGCAGTTCCAGTGACTACTACTTCGGGAGCCACGGGCACAGTCACTACCGTGGCAACTCCAGTGGTCACTGTCCCGACCACCACTGTTGTTCCAGTGACTACAACTACTGTTTTGGCAGCGCCAACACCACAATCAGCAGCCGGGTTGGTTACCCCTCCATTGATTGGCACAGTGGGTGCTCCGTACACTCTCCCAATCTATAGCCCGGCCGGGCCAACGCAGAGTCAAGGAGGAGCGGTTCCACGAACCTACGTGCCAGGAGCCCCAACACCCTGGGACAAAGGGGTGACCTATCGCAGATCACGCGATTGGACTAAGAACCTGTTGGACACTACCCAGACAACCTGGACCATGCCGGGAAGCCAGAGCCGGGACAGCCTTTTGGATCCCAGAGGTAGTTTTGGACTTCCCCAGGGGAGGATGTCTTGAGGATCTCCCAGAACAGGGTCCGGTTCAGATACCGATGCCCGCGTGGACTCTATTCAAGAGGATACCCGACGTCTGGTAAGGGACATGAGCAAACTAATGCAATCCCTACCACAGATGATGGACCAAGCAATTCGAGCTCATCCGCTGACGCAACCTAGACCAGCACCTGCACCACCGCTGCCACCGGGACTGCCACCTCCTGCTCCCCCGGGACCAGGGCCGGGCCAACCAGCACCCCCGGGTCCAGGGCCGGGCCAACCAGCACCCCCGGGGCCAGGGCCGGGCCAGCCAGCACCGGTCCCACCTCCACCGGCCGTCCCAGCACCAGGACCCGGGCCAGGGCAACCAGGACCTATCCAGCCGCCAGCTCTGCCTCCGCCTCAACTCCCTGCTCCAGCACCCCTCATGCAGCCAGTCCCAGTACCAGTCATGGCGCCGGCCCCCCCAGTAATCCGCCCCAAGGACATGCTAGAGATCACGTTTGATGGAGATCCAGAGACTGTGTCCTTTTTCATATTGCAAGTAGGGAAATTTGTGCAGAGATGGGGCTATGTGTTTCCAGACGAAGAACAACAGGTGGAGTTTATCGCTTCCAGGTTCCGGGGGAGTGCTACTAGTTGGTATGTAGCCCTTCATGATCTGGAGGCAGCGGAATTGGGGAATGTGGATGACTTCATGTGGGCCTTGAGAAACCGTTTTGAGGACCCGGGGACGGCCCAAAAAGCTGAAGCCTTCCTTCGCACGTTCAGACAAGGCAAACTCTCCGTGCGGGAGTATTCAAGGGAGTTTCAAAGGCACGCCGTGAAAATTCGGGACTGGACCGATGCGGTTTTGGCTCAACAATATCGAATGGGACTAGCTGTAGACGTCCGCAATAATGTCCTCAGCTCTCAGCAACCTCGCACCCTCCAGGGTTGGATGGAGGAAGCCGAAAAAGCGGAAAGTCGCTTACGTGTTATGAAACTGGATCTATCTCTGGGCAACAACCGTCCGAGTCTTGCGGCAGGCCAGGCCAGACCCAAACTAACATCCACCCCAAGTGGGATGAGAGATCAGCGTATGCGACAGGGCCTCTGCCTGCGGTGTGGGGAGAAGGGGCACTTCGCCGCATCCTGCCCGAAAGCCGATCCCAATAGAGCTCTACCACAAGAGGAGCCCAGAAGGTGGACAGCCCCTACCTCAAGGAAAGGTACAGCGAAACCACGCAACACACGGGCTCTTTTGCTAGCCCCGACCAAGCAGATACCATGATGCTGGAGGAGGAGAGTGAGATGCAGGGAAACGAATTGGTCCTGTTTGTGAATGGCGCTACACAGCAGGACCCAGTACCTGAGGCGCCTAAACTGGTGAGCAATTACCCCTCTCTCTTCTTTGTGACTGTTCTGGTGATGAACCCAGCAATGATGACCCATATTCGGGTTCGAGCCCTCATTGACTCAGGGTGCGGGAGGGACCTGATAAACCCGTCTATGGTTATGGGGTTGGAGGCAACCGTGGTCAATTTGAAAGACCCGATAACTTTCACGCAAATGGATGGGTCTCCAATGAAGGAACCATGCCGATTGGAGACTGTTCCTTTAAGAGTAGGCATTGGTGACCACTGGGAGCTACGCTCGTTCGTAATAGCCCCTCAAGCCCAGTTTCCCTTAGTATTGGGTAGCCCTTGGTTACATGGACATGATCCTTATATTCTATGGGAGGAAGGGAGCGTACAATTTATCTCCCCGAAATGTACAGAACACCAATGGGACCCAGGGTGGGGAAAACCCCCATGCAATGAACCTCCACGAGCTTGTTTAGCCACGGAGGACCTTAACCGCATCCCTAAGGATTACCGGTATGTAACCAGGGTTTTTGAGGAGGAGGAAGCTGATGAACTACCCCCCACCGTAACTCTGACTGTGCGATTGAAATCCTTCCGGGCCAGAAACTACCAAAAGGGAAAATTTATGCCATGAGTCCCATTGAAAAGGAGGAACTACGCCGCTTTATCGATAAGAATCTGGCCCGTGGATTTATTAGGCCGGCATCATCCCCTTTTGCAGCACCTGTATTGTTTTGTAAAAAAAAAGATGGGGGGCTCAGACTCTGCACGGATTACAGGGGACTGAACGCAGTGTCTGCAACTAATGCCTACCCAATGCCCCTCATCAAAGACTTACTGGCAGAGGTGGCAAAGGGGAAAGTGTTTTCTAAACTGGACTTACGAGATGCCTATTTTCGGGTCCGTATCAGACAGGGGGATGAATACAAGACTGCATTTAATACCCCGCTGGGGCAATTTGAATATCGGGTTATGCCCTTCGGTTTACAGGGGGCACCAGGGGTCTTCATGAATTTAATCAATGAAGTGTTACACCCCTATTTATTCAAGGGGGTGGTTGTTTATTTGGATGATATCTTGGTCTATACCCCGGATCAAGAATCTCACACTGCCCTTATGCGAAAAGTATTGGAAACGCTATTAGAACACAAACTGTTTGTCAAACTGTCAAAATGTGAATTCCACCAGGAGTGCATTGACTTTTTAGGGTACCGCATATCCTCCGCGGGGTTAGAAATGGACCCAAAGAAGGTCCAGGATGTGTTGATGTGGGAGCCCCCAAAACCAGGCGGCAGCTCCAAAGTTTCCTCGGTTTCGCCAACTTTTACCGTCAATTCCTGCCACACTTTGCCCAAGTAGCCCTCCCCCTCACGGAACTGCTCAAGACTAAGGGGAGGGGTTCTAAGGCTTCCATGCCAGGGGCCCCTTTGAACTGGACCCCCCAGTGTCAGGAAGCTTTTGAACAACTAAAACAGTTATTCACGTCTGAACCCATACTAGCACACCCCGATGAAAAAAAAAGTTTGTGGTCCAAGTTGACGCGTCGGATACCGCTATGGGTGGGGTGATTTTGCAAGAGAATGTTCAGGGGCAACTACAACCCCTTGCTTATGTGTCCAAAAAATTCAATGATACGGAGAGATTTTGGCCCATTTGGGATAAAGAAGCAGCGTCTATACGTTTAGCATTGATCACCTGGAGACACTGGTTAGAAGGGTCCCAAGTACCTTTTGAAATCTGGACTGATCACAAAAATCTGGAGGTACTGCGGAAACCCCGGAATCTAAATGCAAAACAATTCCGGTGGGCTGAGTTTTTCTCTAAATTTCAATTCACCCTTCACCATTTCCCAGGTAAAGCCAATCATCTGGCAGATGCTCTCTCTCGCCTTCCCCAACACCTCTGTAAGAGGACAGAAATACGAGAGTCTATGTTCACCCCTGAACAATTGGTTGGAGCAGTTGTAACCCGTAAAACCAAACGAGCACAATTGAATCCCATCCAGACATTAACCTGGGAAAAACAATTTGCCACTGACATCACCACACAAGAAACAAGTGAGTTACACACCAGGGATGATGTGAAATGTGGTCCGAACGGCTGCTGGTACAGGGGAAATAAAATTTTTGTCCCCGAAGCTACCCGGTCCCAGATGTTGCAGACAGTCCATGACTCAAAATCTGCGGGGCACTTTGGATATGTAAAATCCTTACGACTCCTGCAACGTGGCTTCTGGTGGCCCCGGATGAAACAGGATTTATCCCTTTATATACAATCCTGTCCGACGTGCAATCGTTGCAAAGCCAGACCAGGAAAACCTCCAGGTCTTTTATAGCCTCTACCCACCCCGAGCCGACCCTGGGAAGTAATCTCTATGGACTTTATCACAGATCTTCCCCCTCTAGACATATGACGGTCATTTGGGTGGTAGTGGATTTATTCTCGAAGCAAGCTCACTTTATACCGTTCCCCAGTCTGCCAACAGCCAAAGTCTTGGCCAAAGCCTTCCTCCAACACATTGCCAGGCTACATACGTTACCACTCAAGATAATCTCCGACAGGGGGGTTCAATTTGTTTCAAAGTTGTGGTCAGAGTTAATGACTCTAATGGGTATTGAACGTGCCCTCAGTACTGCCTATCACCCTGAAACCAATGGGCAAACGGAGAGAGTAAACCAGACTTTAGAACAATACTTAAGATGTTTCTCTAACTATCAACAAGACAATTGGGTAGATTTATTACCATTGGCGGAGTTTGCATACAACAACTCATGGCACGCTTCAACGAAGATGTCTCCCTTCAAAGCTGCCATGGGCTATGACAGCCCCCCTCTTCCCTTTTTAAAGCCCGGTGAAACTGTTGGGGAAGCCTCAGCATGGTGTAAAACTTTCCGGGACTCTTGGCCCCTAATTGTTGAGACATTAAATGAGGCCAAGGCACAGTACAAAATGCAAGCAGACAAAAAGAGGGCGGGTGGCTGGAAACTGCAACCGGGAGACTCGGTCTACCTTTCAACCAAGAACCTAAGATTAGCGCAACAGTCCCGGAAACTTGCTTGGAAATATATTGGTCCTTTCAAAGTGTTGAGATGTATAAATCAAGTAACTGTGCAACTAGATTTGCCTAAATCTCTTAAAGCAATACATCCAATTTTCCATTACAGCCTCCTCAAACCTGCGTTACCCCCGACTAAATGGCAAGCTGCGTTTCCAGCACCTCCCCCCTTTGATGGTTGACGATGAGGAGCACTACGAAATTGCTGACATTTTGGACTCTAAGATTCTCCGTGGACAACTCCTGTACCTTGTTGAATGGGTACACTTCGGGCCCCAACACAGGGAGTGGGTGAAAGTGTCTGATATTAATGCACCTGATCACCTAAAAGAATTTCACTCTCGATACCCAAATAAACCTGGGGGCCCCTCGTTCTCTCCTTCCTGAGTGGTGGGTGGGTGGTATTTTGGGAAGGGCAGAATGTCAGAAAATGCCTTTGATGTTTCTCACTGAATCCATTGTTTTATGTTCCCTACCCTGCTTTGCGCTTGCGTAGCTATGCAGGCAGAAACGTGGGAGCTTCTTCCCTGCCGCTTAGTCCTTATCACGGTGGCCTTGAATGTAGGCTTTGGACTATTCTTGTTTCGCTGAGAATTTTCCAGTCCTGGGAAGGCAAGGGGAGGGGGAGTAGTCTCCCGTTCATGAAGTATTTCTCCCGCCGGGAGTTCCCGCGCGAGTGCACAAGTTTCATTTGCTAGGCGCTTCATTGCATCACACTATAAATTAGCTTGCTTTGCTTCGCCCCCCATTCCTGACAATGACCTCCTACTGTGGGTTTTAGCAAGATAATCCAATAAAACCTTTCTTTGTGCAAGAATGACTGGATCTACTTGATTTCAAACCTGACACCCTAGTTGAAACCAAAGCTGAAAAATATGCATTTTGCCCTATATAGACAAAATGGCAATTGTGAATATCTGGAGGACTGGGGGTAACAGCATGTTCTGCTGATATGCAAGGTTGGAGCACCAAAAGCATGATTGACTCTACAGGACTATAAAGGAGGTACTTAGGATTGCAGCAGTCAGGGGCAAAAAGTCCACTGATGGCCGCATATAGCAGCTAGCTTTGATTCTGGTAATTCCAAGTCAATATGGTGTGTTATGAGATGTATGTTTAACTGGGAGTCATATTGACTATCCTGCAGCCTTCATATCATGGCACATAAAGAATTCTTCAAATATGACTGAAGAAAGGACACTTTCCTCAACTCCGAAATGAAACAAACTAGAACTGGCCTGATATTTAACAGCGCCATCTAGTGACTCCTCCTAGTGACAACAGAATTAGGAAATAAAGTTTGTTCCCAGGTTTAGAATCTAGACAATGTTCCTTCCAAATTGTTGCATTTCAGTGTTTTCCTCATCTTTTCAAGTGCTGACATGATGACTCAATTAGCAGTGGTGTCTCACAATGATCAGCATTCGGACTGGTAGTGTTTAATTTGATTGTAAGAAGGAGGAGAGAAGAGATTGGATTTACACCTCGCCCTTCACTTGAATTCTCAAAGCAGTTTACAATCTCCTCTCTCTTCCCCTCCCCACAACAGACACCCTGTGAGGTAGGTGGGACTGAGAGAGCTCTTTCAAGGACTCAAGAGAGAACAGCTCTGAGAGAACTTGTGACTGACCCAAGGTCACACCAGCAGCTGCATGTGGAGGAGTGGGGAATCAAACCCAGTTCTCCCAGATTAGAGTCTGTGCTCTTAACCACTACTCCAAACTGGAATTAAGGGTGAGCAGTCTAGTAGCTAAATTTGCAGATGATATCAAATTATTCAGGATGGTGAAAATCAAGATGGATTATAAAAAGCTACAGGAGGATCTCTCTAAATTGGGTGAGTGGGCAACAGCATGGCAAGTGAAGTTCAATGTAGTCAAGTGCCAGGTGATGCACATGAGAACACGAAAATCCAGCTTTAAATATATTCTGTTGGGGTTCGAACTTGCTGAAACTGAGAGAGATCGAGACTTTGGGGTTCTGGTAGATGTGTATGTGTTTGTGTACTTTTGTGTGCTTGCCTGGAAGTCATGGTGAGTTCTGGTGACCCCCTACTGGGGGCTTGGACATTTTTCAGAGAGGTGGCTTTATTAGCCTGCCTCTGCATCCCAAGCCTTAGTATTCCTTGGAGGTCACCCTTCCAAGTACTTGCCAGAGTCGGCCCTGCTTAGCTTTCGAGATCTGAGGAGATCAGGCTTGCCGGGGCTATCCAGGTCAGGGCCAGGGTATAAACTTTTGAAAGTCAACACTCCCATCATCAGATGAGGTGTGCCTAATGGAGCTGACAGATTTAGCAAACCCAAAAGGAAGTACTGTTTTACTTAACAAGTGGAATCCACTGATAGCGAACACAGAGATGGCCATAGCATAGATAGCTTTAAATAGACAGATCCATGGAGGATAGGTCTATCAGTGGCTGTAAGCCATGGTGCCTAAAGGTAGCTTCTGCATAGCAGTACTGGGGGCAATATCGCCAGCCCTTGGTCTCTATACCCAGTTTATTGGTCCTCCAGAGAAACTTCTTGTCCGCTCCATGAAACATGAAAGATGTTGGACTAGACAGACCACTGCTTGTGGTGCTACTGAGATCATTCAGCCTGACTTGCTCTATTTTAACTTCCCAGTCTCCCCCAGAACAGTCAATGCTTAATTGACACTGAACAGGGCAGACTTTCTGCAGAGTTAACAACTAATTGCATTTTTGGGGGTTGCTCCTCTAGATTGTCTGGTAATTTATTATGGTAAATCTATTCTTGTAACAACTTCAGGGGTCTTAGTAGCTGTGGAAGAAGAAAGCTTGTTGCATTGGCTCCCAGCCAATGGCTGGCAACCTGTGCAAGATGGAGAAACAGGGACATGGGGGGCACTGGTGTTACATACGGTGTGATGTCACTTCTGGGGAAGAGTGCAAGTGATGTCACCAGGGCTCTTTTTGTAGCAGGAATTCCTTTGCATATTAGGTGACACACCCATAATGTAGCCAATCCTCCAAGAGCTTAAAGAGCTCTTCTTACAGGAGCTATTGTAAGCTCTTGGAGGATTGGCTACATTATGGGTGTGTCACCTAATATGCAAAGGAGTTCATGCTACAAAAAGAGCCCTGGATGTCACAACATTCTAGGAATCAGCAGAAACTCTATGGCTGGGGGGTTCAAACATACAACCTGTCCAGGTCTGTTATCCAGCTTGCAAGCAAGGAGGGGTACGGAGGAGGTGATGGTGGCAAGAGCAGTGAAAAGATGTGTATCAGGTTGGCTGGCTGGAGGGTCCACCTCCCCCCCCATCTTGGTTGGGCCAGGATGCACACATGTGACCACTGCTCCCTGTCAGTGCACGGGTGTGCTGGGCCTCCCCCTTTGCTTCAGCAGCAGAAGCAGACTCTTTTATTATTTATTTATTTATTTATTTATTTATCCATTCATACTGAGTCAGTACAGTCTATAAAATGGGACATTCACACACCACCTACCAATGAAAGAATGCCACAAATCTCAGGTAGGTGGGGTGCAGAGTGATGCTGTACTGAAGGATAAGCTTTTTAAAGTTGGCATCAGCAAATTTTACCAGTTTTGGGGTTCAAATTACCCCCAAATTAAGGCTCTTGCTTTTGCAATTCTGTCTATGTTTGGGAACAGCTCTTTTCTGTAATAAATGTCAATAAATCAAAAGTCCCTTGTCAGTTTACAGATACACACCTAAACAACGTACTCAAGATTGCTACAGAACAGACGTTGACTATAGATTTTGATGAGTAAGAGGTGTCAATTATTAAAGGTAAAGGTAAAGATTCCCTTGCTCGAAAGCCAATTGAATCAGACTCCAGGGTTGCGGTGCTCATCTTCGTTTCAAAGCCGAAGAGCCAGTGCTGTCCGAAGATATTTCCATGGTCACATGGCCGGCATGACTAAACACCAAGGCGCACGGAACGCTGTTACCTTCCAACCGAAGTGGTACCTATTTATCTACTTGCAATTTCTTGCTTTCGAACTGCTAGGTTGGCAGGAGCTGGAACTAGAGACAGGAGCTCACCCCATCATGCGGCACTCTCGGGTCTCGAACTGCTGAACTACTGACCTTCCACAGCCTGCAGTTCAGCGTCTTAATCACTTGAGCCATCGCAGCTCCTCTGTCAATTATTAAAAACTATTAAATAAAGGAAATACTGTAAGAGTGTTAATGTTTTAAGCATGTTTGTATCTTGAGTAAAAAATAATATCGTTAATTGGGTTTGCCTGTGTCCTTTATAAACTTTATGTCTCTGGTACCCGGCATTACATCTTACACATGACCTGGCCTGACAAAGTGACATTTATGTCAGATCTGGCCCTTGTAACAAATGAGTTCTGCACCTCTGCTCTATGGTAAAAATGCAGAGTGTATGGAGATTCCTAGAGTGATATGACACCACTTCCGGGGTTTCTCCAGAAGTGATGTCACACTGCACTCTGCCTACGTGATTTCTTTTTCTCCTGTCACTGGTGCATGCAGCAATGGGAAGGAAGGGTTGTTGGTGGGAGGTCTCCTGCCATATTTCGAGACCTGGCAACCTTCTGGTGGATAGTTGGTTGTATCTTTCACTGTTACGCACAGCACTGGGCTTTAAACATACATGAGAAAGCATTTTTTTCTGGTGCTTCCCTATGCAAGCTAAAACCTAAATCTTGCTTGTGACAGTGAGTAGTTATAGCTACTCAAATTTCGGGTAATAGGAAATGCATAATTGCATGTGCCTATGAAGATTCTGGGTAAGACACAAGGAGGAGCAAAGGAGAGAAGAAAACCAAATAAAATGACAGTGGTCATCTCATCCTATTGTCCTGACTTACCTACTTACAGTTTATGATGCTCCCCTAGCCAGGGCCCCATCCCCCCAGAGATGTGCTGTGGTGTATCCATGTGGTCAAAGATGAGTTACCATTCAAGAGATTACAAAGTTGCCCATTTTATTGCTTATCTCTGTTCCAAACAGTTCCACAGTTAATAGTCCTGCTTCAGCTTGGCTGGTTTGTCCCTGGCTGATTGCCCCTCCATCTGCTTCCACCCATATTCTTAGGCTGGCTTCCCCTACTGAGGTCCTTCATCTGGTCTTGCTAGCTCATAGCGCTGGCCACCTCCTCTTGAGGCAGGTTAGTGTTGGCAGTATCTAGGAAAACCCAGGCCTAGCCAGTGGTAGTTATGGCCAGTTTGGTGTAGTGGTTAGGAGTGCAGACTCTAATCTGGGGGTTTGATTCCCCACTCTTTCACAAGCAGCTGCTGGTGTGACCTTGGGTCAGTCATCAGTTCTTTCAAAGCTGTTCTCTCACGGGCAGTTCTGGAGTGAGCTCTCTCAGCCCCACCTACCTCACAGGGTATCTGTTGTGGGGAGGGGAAGGGAAAGGAGATTGTAAGGCGCTCTGAGACTCTTTCAGTTAGGCCAGGAATGCTGCTTTCCCCATCCAGGAGAGTCCTGTGTCTCTACTCACTGTAGAAAACTGAGGCTTGCCTGGCTACTTCCCTTTCCAGTTCCTTTTCAAGTCCCCTCCAGGTACTCTCCCCTTACCGCCCTCAGCTGGGCCCTTGTCATTCCTCCTTCTCCTGGTCCATCCCAGTTCCTGCTGCCCTGTACCTATGCCTAAGTAGTTCTTTTCTCTCAAGGAGACCTTTGCCTTTAAGTAGGTCTTTACTGCCATGGGAATTACCCCTGGTTTTCCTTCATCCTGCCATGCCCTCACCGCCCCCCAGGATGCCTCCTTCTGCCCCATGGCAGTGCTGCTGGCATGCTCAGGGCAGTGTCCGTGTTCCACCCCTTCTCCCCCAGGGCTGGCTGCCCTGGAATGTGACACAGTATTTAAAGCAAACCAACAAAAAAACCACAGGCACTGCAGAGACTATTTTGTTTCTTTTAGGAATGTGCTATTAAAATAATAACAAAGCTAGTGGAGGTGATGGTATCCCAGCTGAGTTATTCAAAGTCTTAAAAGAAGATGCTGTTAAAGTGCTGCACTCAATTTGCCAACAAATTTGGAAAACACAACAGTGGCCACAGGATTGGAAAAGGTCAGTGTACATTCCAATCCCAAAGAAGGGCAATGTCAAGGAAAGTTCAAACTATCGCACAATTGCACATTTCACATGCTAGCAAGGTCATACTAAAAATCCTACAAGCTAGGCTCCAACAGTACGTGGATAGAGAACTGCCAAAAGTACAAGCTGGGTTTCGAAGAGGTAGAGGAACTAGAGATCAAATTGCCAACATTCACTGGATTATGGAGAAAGCAAGAGAGTACCAGAAAAACATCTACTTCTGCTTCATTGGGTGTGTTCAGACGGATCTTTTGATCTGCCATAGGAACGACTCCCTTGCGGATCAAAAATGCACAACCAGACAGAAACATCTGGGAAATATTCCGGTCCCATAGGCATCCCGTTCTGCTGCGCCTCCAATCCTGATTTAAAAAGTAGCAGTTTCAATGTAGGGTTTTCGCTTACCTGCGCAACAACTGCAGACTTTCTTCCGTCTGGTCACTCCATTAGCGCGCGATGCTCCCGTCAGCTCGGTCTGACGTCAGACCGAGCCGACGGGGGCGCGATTTTTTAAAAATTGAAACCCCATGTGCGCTTTAACGAGGAAACGCATTCAGCGATAAGCGCTACGAGGAATGTAATATTCATGCTTATTTCTTTTAGGGACAAGATGTTACCGCGATGGGAGATGGAGGGGGGGAAGGACTGTTCTAACTTGCAAAATAGTCCCTCCATTGATCATGATGGCAATGGGAAGGGGGAGGACCGGGACTTTGCTGAAAACCCTCCGCGATCGCCTCAGTTCTCCAAGGAGGCGCAGCCTTGCCTATGCGAATGTACAAAACTTTTTTTAAAAAAAATCCTCGGTGGATGCCGTGTAGACAAATCACGGCGGGAACAATGCGCGGTGAGGCTATTTCATGGGGGGGGCGTCTGGTCGTGCTAGGCTGGATTAAAAAAATCGGGATAAAATTTTAGGAGGGCTCATGGCGCGATTGACTGGCCGTCTGAACGCAGCCATTGACTATGCTAAAGCCTTTGATTGTGTGGATCACAATAAATTATGGCAGGTTCTTAAAGAGATGAGAGTACCGGACCACCTCACATGTCTCCTGAGAAACCTGTGTAAGGGTCAAGAAGCAACAGTTAGAACCGGATATGGAACAACTGATTGGTTTAGCATAGGAAAAGGAGTACGACAAGGATGTATATTGTCACCTTGCTTATTTAATTTATATGCAGAGTACATCATGCGAAATGCTGGCCTGGATGAATCACAAGCTGGAGTTAAGATTGCTGGGGAAAAGATCAATAACCTCAGATATGCAGACGATACCACTCTGATGGCAGAAAGTGAAGAGGACCTAAAGAGCCTCTTGCTCTGAATGAAAGAGGAGAGCGTAAAATTGGGCTTGAAGCTCAACATCAAAAAAACTAAGATCATGGCATCTGGCCCCATCACTCCTTGGCAAATAGAAGGGGAAGTCGTAGAAGTAGTGACAGACTTCACGTTCCTAGGATCCCAGATCACTGCAGATGGTGACTGCAGCCATGAAATTAAAAGACGCCTGCTCCTTGGGAGGAAAGCAATGGCAAACCTAAACAGCATGATAAAAAGCAGAGACATCACCTTGCCAACAAAAGTCCGCATGGTCAAAGCAATGGTATTCCCCGTAGTAACGTATGGCTGTGAGAGTTGGACTATAAGGAAGGCCGAGCACCGAAGAATAGATTCTTTTGAACTATGGTGCTGGAGAAGACTCTTGAGAGTCCCTTGGACTGCCAGGAGATCAAATCAGTCAATCCTAAAAGAAATCAACCCTGATTGTTCCCTGGAAGGCCAGATCCTGAAGCTGAAGCTCAAATACTTTGGCCACTAAATGAGAAGGGAGCATTCACTGGAGAAGACCTGATGCTGGGAAAGATAGAAGGTCAAAGAAGAAGGGGATGACAAAGGATGAGATGGTTAGACAGTGTCATCGATGCAACGAACATGAAATTGAGCAAACTTCAGCGGACAGCAGAAGACAGGAGGGCCTGGCGTAATCTGTTCCATGGGGTCGCGAAGAGTCGGACTCAACCTTGCGACTGAACAACAACAATTAAAATAATAGCTGTACATTTTCGCACCAGTGTTACTACACGTTTTATGACCAAAATCAGCTGTAAACTAACTTAATGTGGGACTGCTTCAGGGTCAGCTTTGTGTCTGTGTGTTCACTAAATGGAAAATGTTTGAGAATGGTTATTAGGTGATGAATGAATGTGCAGCATTGTGTTAAAACACCATTAATCTGTACTGTGGGAACTGCTCCCATCTTTTTGATAAATTTGCCATTTGTATTATGAACAAATAATCTGTTTGGGCCATGTAAAAGTTCTGTTCATGCATAATATCCGAAGCACTGCTTTGACACAGGAGCCATTAAGTTCAGCGGGGCCTGCCCCACAGTGGACTTTCTGAACTGCAGCTTTGATGTAAGAATATGTAGGCCTCAGACCTGGTTCATGTGAATTAGCGATTAGAAAAAAAATGAATTGGGAACGTTAACCAAAGTTACTCACTTTCCCTCAGGCACTTGAAACCATAGCTCTACTCTTTGAATATGTTTATATTTCAAATATGCTCACAAGGGAAAAAGGCACCAATCCAGTTCAAACAAATACATCCTACTGAATGTATGTATGCCATGTGGAAATACCACGCATTTCACAAAAGGACCCCAATCCATTCTAATGTGCACACTTAGGGGGTGGTGTGTTTAACAAGCTGAAAACCAAGGTATTTTATTTGACTTCAGTTCTTGGCCAAAGGTGGATTTATTAACAGACCCCTTTTATTAAGAGAGAGAGAGAGAGAGAGAGAGAGAGAGAGAGAGAGAGAGAGAGAGAGAGAGAGAGAGAGAGAGAGAGAGAGAGATGCTGTCATTTGAGTGTCAGTGGCCATCAAGAGTTAATGGTAGAGTAGTTGTTCAGAAATAGTTTTCCCTGGGCATTCTTATAAAAATTTATTTGCAAGTAGACAGGAAAAAAAAATCCCAACCCTATTTCTTATGAACAACACCATTCCTTGAAACCCCTAATAATTTAGCATTACAATTCTTGGAGCTAAAAGAAATAATTTACCAGAGAGTACACAGAACACAATTATACACAACTGAGCCAGTTATTCAAAGCACTGACAAAAATATTAACTCCCCCCAGTCAAGAGAATTACGTTATCTTTACTGCTTCTTCTAAGATGATTAAGCTGTCACATTTCTTTGCTATGCACTTTCATCTCTGCCTCACAAGCGCTATGCTAATGAGGCCAGAAATTCAGGAGCTGTGCTGCATATGTAGTGCGCTGGCAGAAGAAAGGATGCCTTAAGCCTTGAATATATTATGTCCCACAGAACAGAGCTACCAAATGGGAGTTCAGGGGTAAGGGACTACTTCTAATGTACTTTCATTAGGAAATTATATATTTGGAAGTTGGTATTGTCCACTTAAAGGGCCTCATCCCAGTAATCTTCAGTGCTGAAGGCCTTTGTCCTATAAGTGGGTCATGTATGTCAGAAATGTAGGGTTGCCAGGTTCCCCTGGCCACTGGCAGGGGCTTGGGGGGGGTAGGTTGCGAGGTCCAGGTTGGGAAACTCTTGGAGATTTTGGGGTGGAGCCCGTGGAGGGCAGGAACCTCAGTTGGGTACAGTGCCATATAGAGCCCACCCTCCAAAGCATCCATGTTCTCCAGGGGAACTGATCTCTGTAGTTTGTAGATGGGCTGTCATTCTGGGGGATCCCCAGTTCCCACCTGGAGGCTGGCATCCATTGGTTGGTTACTTGAGCTGCTCTTTTGCCATGCGTATAAGGTTGGGCTTGACACAGCACTTCTCTCCACTATCATAAGCAGCAAACAAGGAAGGATGGCTACTTCTTGCCAGCACGTCTTGCTTGTGAGCTTGATAGGAGCGTCATAGGAGGAGCAGCTGTATCATCCTTTGGAGAGTGGCTGGAACTTAGTGGTAGCAGCCAGGCTTTGCATGCAGAAGGCCCCATGTTCAATCTATGTTGCTCCCAGGTAAATGGATATCAGATTACAGGTCTGCAAAGCACAGCTGCGGAAGCCCCTTGCAGGGCTTGGAGGAAATACTTTTGACCTATACAGACTAACAGACTGACCAGTATAGGGCAACTTTATCTGGCTGGTCATTGTCAGAATCATCGTGCTAGAGCAGATAACCCTTTGGGATCTAGCTATGAGTCCACGATCTTTTTTTTTTTTTTTTTTCCGGCCGGAGTTAAAATGGCGAATTGACACACTTTGCGATTTGAGCAGAGTGGACAGCAGTATCTGGCGACAGTTTGGGCTTTACCTGGCCCAACGCAGCACTCCCCAGGCGGGGGAGTGGCAAGCAAGCAGCCAAGCCTGAGGGGGGGTTGAGATCGGTGTGGATAAGCCTCGGAGGAGGCTTGTTTACACCTTGATCTCCCTCCGTGAAGAGGGCAGTTGCAAATCAGCACTACAGATGCCAGCTGGGCTGAGAATTCAGCATAAATCCGTCATCTACTGGCCTCTTTAACATCAAGCTTAACATCGGTTACAGAAGAAGCACTGCGAAACCCCGAGATTACAAGCAAAGTAACAAATGAACAATTGCTTACCGGTTTAAAGAAGAAGGCAAAATCTAAACGTTCGGATAAGTGTAAAAAGCTTCAATGAACTAATCCGCTTGATTTAAAAGTAAAAAGAAAGCTTTCCTTTAGAGAAAATGGCTGAAAAGTAACTTTGTTTTGCATTCCTGTGGTCAGCTAAGACTAAACTTTGCGTAGCAGAAACGAAACTGACTGTGATTCTATGATACAGGAAGTAGGCTAGAGTGGATGTTTTTGATCTTGCTGTGCCGGAAGTAGACGGACGTTTTAGAGTGTGGCACCGGAAGTTGGATTACAGTGACGGACAGATAAACAGGAAGTTCTGAAGGAGCCTACTCTAGCCAGAAAATCATAGAGAAATTGCGCCCGCCATTTTGAGGAGGACTAAATTTTAAAAAGTTATTTTTAAGCTGAAAAAGCACTGGAAGAAGTTATAAAGGTGGCGATTTGGCTTGAGGATTGCTAATATAAAGATTGACTAGCCCTGAACTCGCTTTCAAGACGGATTTGAGGTCAAGACCAAGGGCTGCCTCATCACCTAGTCCAAGAATGACCGCAAAGGAAAAAAAAGAGTGGCAGGCTGCCATGGAAGCGATGGAGAAACGGATGACTGAAGTGGTGCAGAGTTTGGGAAAGCAAATAGAATCACAGCTGCAACAACAGTTGCAACAACAGCTGCAAATACAACTGGAGCAAATAGAACAAGTACAAGTCCAAGTACAGAAAAAAAATATGGAAGAGTTAAAAGAACTGGTACTAACAGAAGTGGCAGGGATAAAAAAAGATACAGAAGAAGTTAAAAAAGAGGTTAAAAGTCTGGTGACAAAATCAGAAGAAATGGAACAGAAAGTTAAAAGAACCCTGTTAGAAAATACAAGACTGGAGTCCATGATGGAATATAGGGCCACTCAGAATCACTTGAGATTGAGAGGAATCGAAGAGGAGGAAGATCAAGATTTACGGGCCCTAGTAATTAACACATTGACAACTTACATAGGGGAAGATGTTGGAGACTTGGATCCAGACTTTGACCTGATTTACAGAGTAAATTCAGCGTATGCCAAGAGAAAGCAATTACCCAGAGATGTGATTGTTCAATTTGTGACTACTAAAATGAAGGAAGACGTTTTCAAGAAGCAATTTACACAACCGTTGGAAATTAATGGAAAAAAAATAATAATTTTGAGAGAAATTCCGAGATCGATCTTACAAGACAGAAAGAAATTCAAGAAACTAACAGATAGGTTAAAAGAAATGAGTATCAGGTTTAGATGGGAGATTCCATATGGATTATCATTTACATACAATTCGGTGAGATTTACTCTTAAAACGGAAGGAGACATCTACAGATTCAAAGAGAACAACTTTGATGATTTCAAAGATATTTAATTCAAAACAACTATGGATTACAAATTTTTATCTTGGAACGTAAATGGACTAAATTCACCAAGCAAAAGAAGATTAGTGAATCATTGGCTAGAGAAACAAAAATGTAACATAATTTGTTTGCAAGAAACACATATCAGAAAACAAGATAATAAATATTTGGTTAATAAAAAATTGGGAGAAGAATTTCATTCATCAGCAGTTAATAAGAAAAAAGGAACAGTGATATACATTACCAAAGAATTGGAACCTAAACAAATCTTCTCAGACAAAGAAGGAAGATATGTTGGCGTGGAATTAATGATGAATAGAAAAAAGACATTGCTTGTAAATATATATGCACCCAATGGGGCAAAAGAGACTTTTTTAATGATTTGACTAAAGAGTTGGACTGTTTAAATTATGATCAAATAGTCCTTGCTGGAGACTTCAATGGCACAGTGAACAATGTATTGGACAGAAAGTCCAAAGCAAGTGGAGAGGCGGTTGGAAAGCTGCCAAAAACTTTTTTCCAGCTAACGAAGCAAGAGAAACTAGAAGACGTTTGGAGGAAGTGGAACCCTAAGACAAAAGATTATACATTTTATTCTAACAGACATAACTCCTTTTCTAGAATCGATATGATTTGGATGTCAGAGGAGATGGCGCAAAAAACCTACAAAATAGAAATTTTACCAAAAACCAACTCAGATCACAGCCCTTTACTTTGGATATTTAAAGAAAAACCTAAACAATTATATTGGAGAATTATTGGACCAAAAATTAATCAATGAAACTTTAAAAAAAGAAACGAAAAGTTTTTTTGAACTGAATTTAAATAAAGGTACTGATATACAAGTCGTATGGGACACGTACAAAGCAGTAATGAGAGGTTTGCTTATTTCTTTGAATTCTAAAGATAAAAAACAAAGGATGCAACAACAAAACGACCTTCATGAAAAAATTAGACAAAAAGAAAAGGAATTAAAGAAAAGGCCAGGGAAGAAAAAGATTATTAAAGAGATCCACTTTCTGCAGGATCAATTGAATGTTCTACTAAATAGAGAATTATATTGGAATCTGAAGAAATTACAGCAAAAAGCATTTGAGGGTGCAAATAAACCAGGAAAATTTTTAGCGTGGCAATTGAAAAATAGAAAAGAAAGGAATTTTATAAGTAAAATTACTGAAGACGGAAAGGATGTTTTGAATTTGAAAGGTATAAAAAGAGCCTTCTTCAAATACTACGCCAAACTGTTCAAAAAGAAAGGAATTGACCAACAGAAAATTAAGAAATATTTGGAGACTATTGAAGTTCCAGAGCTGGGAAAACAAATTAAAGAGTTATTAAATGGTTTAGTAACAAAGGAAGAGGTGACAATGGCAATAGAAGACGCAAAGTTGGGCAAAGCTCCAGGTCCAGATGGCTTTACAGCAAAGTTTTATAAGAAATTTAAGGAGGAGCTAACCCCTATCTTAGTACTTCTGTCGAACGAGATAAGAAAGACTAAACGGATCCCAGATTCATGGAAAGAAGCAAATATTTCATTGATACCCAAAGAAGGTTTGGATTTAACTGAAGTAAAGAATTATAGACCAATATCGCTATTAAATAATGATTACAAATTATTTGCGAAAATTATTTCGGAAAGACTGAAAAAATATTTGAAAGATACTATAGCGGAAGAACAAGCTGGTTTTTTACCAAATAGACAGATTAGAGACAATTTAAGAGTGGTGATTGATGCAATCGAATACTATGACAAACATCCAGAAAAAGAAGTTGGATTCCTCTTTTTAGATGCGGAAAAAGCTTTTGACAATTTAAATTGGGAGTTTATGCTGCAAGTTATTGAAAAAATGGATATAGGACAGTCTTTTCTAAACATGATTGTGGCAATTTACTCAGAACAGAGAGCAGCTTTGAATATAAATAAAGAAAGAACAGATTTCTTCCAAGTTCAAAAGGGAACACGTCAAGGCTGCCCGTTATCCCCGTTGTTGTTTATTTGGATATTGGAAATATTATTGACAGCGATAAGAAAAGATAACAGCATTGAAGGACTCACAGTGAAAGGTTTTGCATATAAATACAGGGCATTTGCAGACGATGTAATGTTTATGGTTCAAGATCCAATCGACAAAATACCACAATTGATGGAAAAAATTGAAGAATTTGGATCAGTTGCGGGATTCTACGTTAATAAAAGTAAAACCAAAGTGATGTGCAAAAATATGACGAAACAAAGACAAACAGAACTTCAAGAGAAAATTCAATGTGAAGTAGTTACAAAGACTAAATATTTAGGAATTGAATTGACCATGAAAAACATTGATTTGTTCAAAAATAACTATGAAAAGGTTTGGCACAGGATTCAACAAGACATGAAGAAATGGGATACCTTGAATCTATCGTTATTGGGAAGAATTGCAACTGTAAAAATGAATGTTTTGCCGCGTTTGATGTTTTTATTTCAAGCTATTCCAATATTAAAACAAAGGAAAATACTGGATACGTGGCAGAAAGAACTATCGAAATTTGTATGGGCAGGAAGAAAGCCAAGGATTAAAATGAAAATTTTATGTGATGCAAAGGAAAGAGGAGGTCTACAACTACCAAATTTAAGACTGTATTATGATGCCGTCTGTTTAACATGGTTGGAACAGTGGATTAATTTAGAAAATAAAAAGTTATTGGCTCTAGAAGGGCATGATAACAAGTTTGGATGGCATGCATATTTATGGTATGGAAAAGTAAAAATGGATAAATTTTTCAAACACCACTTCATAAGACGATCACTGTTCGAGACTTGGATGAGATATAGAAAATTCTTCTCAGAAGAAAGACCACTTTGGATAGTACCAGCAGAAGTGATTAATCCATATTCAAGAAATCAAGGGTTAGATTGGCTACCTTATAAAAGTCTTTTAAAATTAGAAGGGAAAAACTTTGTGTTAAAAGACAGATTTGATGTGGAATTTGAATATGATTGGTTGAAGTATAGACAGATTTATGACTTATTTAAGACCGATAAAAGAGAATATGGTTTTAGAGAAAATAATACTGAAATTGAAACTGTATGGCTTGAGAAAGGTAAAAAAATGATTTCTAAACTGTACAAGGTTTTATTGAAATGGTATACTGAGGATGAAATTGTAAAAGAGCAAATGATAAAATGGGCGGTAAATATTAATAATGAGATATTAATGACATCTTGGGAAGATTTGTGGAAAAAGTCAATGAAAATTTCAACTTGTGTAAATGTTAAAGAGAATTGTTATAAAATGATGTACAGATGGTATATGACGCCTAAAAAAATTGCTATTATAAATGAAAGTATGTCTAACAAATGTTGGAAATGTAAGAAACATGAAGGGTCTTTTTACCATATGTGGTGGACATGTGATAAAGCAGTAAAGTATTGGACTGAGATCCACAATGAGATACAAAAAATTTTGAAATGTACTTTTAAGAAAGACCCACAGATGTTATTGTTAGGTCTTAAAATGGAAGAAATAAATGTAGCCAAGAGAACACTACTATGGTACTTGATTACAGCAGCTAGACTGACTTTTGCTCAATGTTGGAAACAAGATAAAGTACCTGAAACATGGGAATGGATTAAAAAGACGTTGTTTATGGCAGAAATGGACAAATTAACAAGAAAATTAAACAATGAAGAAGACGAAACCTTTTTCGGAGACTGGAAAGACTTTCAAGAATACTTGTTGAAGAATTGGGATGTAAAACGTGGTTTGATTTGTTTTGACAGCTATTGAGGAGAAGTGGAAAGAGACTCAGATCTTTGAATTGTTACCATTAGTAAAAGAAATATGTTTAGTAGTAAATGTAATTGTACAAGAGAAATATCAAGGGGTTGGAGCAGTGCGGGAAGCCTTGTTTGGGGGGAGAGGGAGAAAGAAAAATGGATATGTATTGGTTTGTTTAAATTGTATGAACATGTGATATATCCAATAATAAATTGTATTAAAAAAAAAAAAGAGTCCACGATCTTAGTGATGTTGTATGCCCAGCTCCTCACCCTGAAAAGGAATTCCTTTGCTGTGAGGGGGTACCGGCTGAGAGGCTGTCATCCCCATTGTATTAGGGGATTTATCTCCTTTGGATGGATGGTGAGCTGGCGATAGATGTATTAACGGCTCCTCCTCTATATTCAGCATGTTAAACTTATTTGGAGAGGAATAAAGAGAAAAGTCACTTACTAGCTCTTTTAGTAGAAGGTCCACTGGCCCACTTCAGAGGTGAGTGTGAATCCAAAAGCTTTGCTCCCCCCCCCCCATTTTGGCTCTGTGTGTCTTTCAGAGGGAGTGGGAGATGTACAGCTCTCGAAGGCAGAGCTACTGTATTGTCCAGAAACGAAACGATCCAGCTGGTAATTGGAGTGTGAAAGAGTCCAAAATATGGTGGTTCACATCCACTTAGACCAAATAGAGCCAGATAAGATCTCTTAAACCACCCAAAGAGTGTTAAAAAGTGCAGATAAAGCTGAGTCTGTGGAGCAACTGAAATCTGTCCATCACCATCTTACACCCCTCTCCTATGATTTTAGTGAATGGTTCTAAAAATGATGCCCCTCAGTTTGGAGCTGAAGCTGTAGTCTTAATGAAGTTTCTTAGTGGCACTATTGCTCCTTTCCTCATTTTCCTTTTAACTGCTGATGTTAATCTCTGCAATGATCCAGAGCAGGGAATCCGTCAAAGGAAAACAGCATACCCTCTCATATCTTGTACAATAAAAGGCTACTTGCAGTGTGTGTACGTGTTGTGAGTGCATTTGTCATTGTTTGTGTGTAGAATCCCACATGTAGCACCCAGGGATGCTGACCACCAAAGAAATAACTGGCAGCGCTCCCACCTGCTTAGGAGGAGGAAAGGGACTCAGCGTCAGCCTCATCCCAAGCATACTCTTGCCCTGCCCTTTCCCTTGTCCGTCTGTCAGAGGAGGCAGTAGGAAGGTGGCGGCCAAAGAACTGCATGGGGCTGGCTGGTGAATTCTGAAGTTGGCAGGGCTGCACTGGCAGTGCCTGCATGTTGATTACATGCTTCTCATGATGTGTGCACAGCATGCACTGCTACAACACACCTGTGCATTCTCCTTGTGTGGGTGCATAAGCATGCTTTCAGACAACTCTTCCTTCTCCCAGTGAAAAATCAACACCATCCCTACTTCCAGTTCACCATATTAGAAGCTGCTGTGGTGTCATTCCCTGGAACCTTTCAGACAGAAAGTGCCTCCGACAAGATGATCATGGTACATTTCCCTCCTCGCTAACCAGAACAGAGGCCAACAGGACCTCTAAGATGAAGGCCAAGGCATTTTGAGGGCTACAGAAGAGCCTTACAAGAAAGACAATGGATTTGTGTTGCTGTATGCTCTGTGTGTGTGTGTGTGTGTAATGTGCTGCCAAGTCACAGCTGACTTATGGCAAACCTGGCAAGGGGCTTTCAAGGCAAATGAGAAGCAGAGGTGGTTTGCCATGGCCTTTCTCTGCAATCTTCCCTTCCAAGTACTGACAGACAATTCTTCTGAGATCTGACAAGACTGGCTTATACCAAGCTGCCTTCCTTCCCTGTATGCCATACGTGACCTTAAATAAATATGTTTATTTTATCTGTATTATTTTCCTTCACTCAAAAATGTTTAAAAAATTGATATTCAAAATCTGCTCTCTGTACATTCATACTAGTCTTGATTAATGGGCTATACAGGCAGCCCCATAGCTAAGGAGTTTTGGGGGAGGGGGCTGGGGGGGCACAGTCCAGGGCATCGTGGTATCCCCCAGGGCAGGGGTCGGCAGCCAAGCAGGGTGGCAGAGAAGCAGGATGGCGACGGGGCAGAGAAGACACCTCCTTTGCGAGGTCCATCTGCAATCGCGACAAAGCAGGATGGTGAGAGAGCAGGACGGGATGGCTCCGGGCTCCTCGCTGGGCTCACTCCAGCCTAGGTGGTAGCATTGCTCCTGCCACTGCAGCCAATGCAGGGCTCACCAGCCGTCTGCCTGCTCCTCCAGTGCACCTGCAGGCTCCTCGGCTGCTCACCTCCTGCCTATCAGCTGCCCCCGGGCACCCCAGGCTGCCGAGCTGTGCCCAGGCTGGCTCCCTCCATTGCAAGCAAGTGAAAGCGGGGAGGGGAGGGAAGGGAAGGGAAGGGGGAGTGAGCCAGGCTCCTCCCGACCTGAGTGAGTGGGCAGGTTGAGCGTGGCTGCTTCAGAGGCTGCCCCAGTCCATCTCTGAGTGGGGGCACTTGGAAGCCCTGGCTCCATGGTGCACATGGTGGCTGCAGGGCTCAGCCGGGGCCCCTCCTCACGTGCTGGTGTGCTACTGCCCTCCTCGCCGGCTATTGGGCTGAGGGCAGCGATGGGGAGGGGGAGCTGAGGATGGGGCCTGTAAAAACTGCAGGGGGGGGACGGGCCCCGTGGCCCCCACGGTAGCTACAGGCCTGTATACAGGACTATACAGGGCTATATTGTATTATTAACACAATGGAATGGCTTAGAACCAGGACACACCATAGTGTGGCATCTGAAACAAAGTCTAATGAAGATGTAGAAAAGAGTAAGAGTCCAGTAGCACCTTAAAAACAATTTGTGGTAGGGTATGAGCTTTTGTGAGTCACTGCTCCCTTCTTCAGACAGCAGTATGATAGTGAAGATGATGAACTCCATTTCAGTCCCTTACCATCGTGGTCTATGAAATTACTTTCCCTGCTATGGCAGAAGGGGGTTTAAGTCTGTAGCACTACTTATTATTACAAGCCCTTTATCCTTCCCCAATTTATTTATCTTTTTGGGACCTAACCAATCTTTATTCCGGTGTCAATGATTACATCTTGGCAAAAACTGCTTAATTATTTTATTTGGAACTTTAAGAAACCCCATATAATTTTTTTTACTATGAGAAGGCCATCTGCTCAGGGAGGCTTTGACTATCCAGATTTGTTATTCTATTATGAGGTGGCACAACTAGCAAATCTGGTTCTCCTAATCAATCCGGATGTTACAGTGGATTGGATGTATATTTAATGCTCATCTTGTTTACCTTTTCTTCCTTCTGAGCTGACCTAGTGAGACTCAAAGGAACGCCTCCTTGCTATGCTAACCAACAGCTTCCACTCTCCACCCTCCAAGTATGGGATCGGAGGCATAATCACCTTGCCCCTTCTGTCTTGCCACTTTCTGCTTTTTTGTGCCAATCTTGGTTCATCCCAGGTCTTTCTCCTATTTCCTTTATATGTTGGAGGTCTTTCAAATTGTCTCATTTGGTTGATGTTCTTAAAAATGGTCTTATCTTAGACAAATTATTCTTGGATCATAAAGCTAATATTCCTCTACCTTGGTTTGAATACATTCCGCTCAAACACCTGGTAGATTCTCTGTTGAGCTAGAGCAGACTTCGTACAGAGGTCACTGACTTTGAACATCTGCTTTTGCAAAATCAGAAGCGTTATACAGGTCTAATATCCATTTTATATAAGTTTTTAATTTTGGTTTCTAGTTCGCCTCTTCCCTCTTATTTCAAGGCTTGGCATAAGGAAGGCCTTTCTTTTATATCCAATAGCCAATGGTTCTTTATCTGGAATTCCTCTACTAATCATTCCAAGGTCATTAACATTAAGATCCAGTTTTTAAAAATTATGGTACTGTACTCCACTGCAGATTCACCATATGAACTCATCCTGTTCACCCATGTGTTGGAAAAGGTGTGGATCTCCTGGTTCCTTTCTCCGTGGTTGGTGGTTCCTCCCTCTCATCCAAAATTTTTGGTCATCTGTTCAAGACCAGATTTCTATCATCACAGGTCTCTCCATTCCATTACACCCTGAGTCAATATTGTTAAACTTGTAGGATGATCTCAAAATCCCACAAGTTAAGAAAGATTTGGTTTCTGTATTATGCGCCACCGCGAGGTCTGCCATTGCCTCCGCCTGGAAATCTCCCTCACCCCCGATTCTTAACAGCTGGTACAGGAACCTATGGGATTATCTCCCAATGGAAATGATACTGATACAAACCTCAACTAAAGACCCTCACTCTGCCTCTCTTATTATAATTTTTGGTACCCTGTTTTAAATTTTATTGCTGAAAACAAAGAACTTTTTGATCAGAATTGTGTTATAGGTGTTTTACTATGTTAATTTATTGATACTTGATTATTTACTATGATCTCATATGTTTATGACAGTTTATTGTCACTGTATCCGATGTTAAATTTTCAATAAAACCTTTTAAAAACAAGACTTTTACTCTACCCCACCTTACTGCAAAGTAAAGGGGCTGCTAGTGCTTGGTGGCCCTGATTTGGAGGAATATAAATGTTGTAACTAAATTAAAAAAAAAAATATGTCAAATTCTAAACAGCCAAATAAAAAACTGTTCCATAGCTTTGGTGACTGACTCAGGCCATGCCCTCTCTACCAGACTCACAACTACAGCATTTGGCCCCCAATCTATTTATGCATTTACACATTTATACCCCATTCCCCCCCACACACACTAAAGCAGAACATAACATCATTCTCCCCTTGTCCATTTTATCCTTACATCAGCTCTGAGGTAGGTTAGTCTGAGAGAGAGCAACTGTCCTAAGGAATGTGAGCTTCCATGACAAAGTGGCAGTTGGAGCCTGGGTCTTCCAGTTCTTAGGCTGACACCCTCACCACCAGACCACACTGGCTCTCAAGTATGACATAAGGTGACCATAGGTTGTGATCACTGGCAGGTGCTGAGACCTGCTATGTTGTGTTATGCAAAGCTCATTGGATGAGGCCGTCAGTGTGTGATAGGGCTCTTGGGCTTTGTCCAGTCCTATGAAATGATGTATACACCCTCCCTCCCTCCTTCTTCCTGGAAAACAGCTGGCCATTTTAAAGAATGCATTCAGATGATCATGTCCAGTGCGATGAATTAAACTGTAATGACAATAAGAATCACAACAATAGTTAAGTTTGACCTTCCATATCACTTCCATCAAAGTGAAAATATGAGCTTTGAAAAGTCTGAAGGGGAGATGTCAACTGAGCACAAACAATTGACTATCTGAAATACACAAAAGAACAGAAATTATGAACCCTCCGTTTTCAATGGCAGTGTACCTTTCAGTGTCAGTTGCTCGAGGACAGTCACAGAAGGAAGGTTCAGTCTCTGTGACCCTACTGTAAACCTTTTGAGGCATCTGGTTGGCCAGTGTGTGAAACTAGATGGTCTGATCCAGAAGGGCTTTTCTGCTGTTCTTATGAACATAATTCCACTGGAACATAATAGGTACCCTGCTGGATCAGACAGAAGATCCATCTAGTCCAGCATCCCGTTTCACACACGGTGGCCAAACACTTGACTCTGGGAAAAGTACAAGTGGCAGGCTTTCTCAGCTGTTGCCCCTAAATAATAGTGATCAGAGATATGCGGCTTTTGAAGGAAGACTTCATTGGGCCACCATGGCTAATAGCCATTAAGGGACCTAGCCTCCATGAATTTGTCTAGTACCCTTTAAAAGTGAATGGCCATCCCCACATCTTGTGGCAATGAATTCTCTTAAGTTAATTATTCACAATGACAAAAAAAACCCCTTCCTGTTGTCTGTCCTGAATCTAGTGCCTATCAGCTTCATTGTGTGAAGTTTAGGTGTGTTTGTGGGGGAGACTTTATCATCAGATAAAGTGGTTAAAAATGCTTGGCCTTTAAGGTGCCAAAAGACTCTTGTTTATTCCACTGGTGCACAGTATCTTTCAGTATCCTATTAATTTGAGGATTCAATCACAATAAGAAATTCCGGGGCAGAGGAGTAGTTTGTTGCAGCACAGAGTGTGCTCTGACAAAGTGGGCTCTTTTCCTATCCTAGGGTTGCCAGCCTACAGGTGGGGCCTGGAGATCTCCTGGAATTACAACTAATTCCTGGACTACAGAGAACAGTTCCCCTGAAGAAAATGGCTGGGGGGGGGGGACTCCGGCATTAAACCCTGCTGAGGTCCCCCTTCCCAAACCACGCCCTCCCGAAGCTCCACCCACAAATCTCCAGGAATTTCCCTGACCCAGAGTTGGCAACCTTAGAACTTGCACTCCTCAGTCATCGTGGCTCTGGCAGGCGCGGTGGACCCCCCCAGCTGCTGTGGCCGCCCCCGACCCAGAGGCCCGTCGCCCCCCTCCCTCACCGTGGCCCCTGCCGCCCCCCACCCCGCCGTGCCCGGGCTCCTTCCCCGGGCGCTGTGCGGTCTGGAGGGCGGGGGGGGGGCGTGCGGGAAGCGATGCCAGTGCCAGGAGGGCTGAGGAGGGCGGGAAGCGGCGGCTGCTCCTGGGAGGAGCGTGGCCAGCGTGAGCCAGCAGATTTCTCGCCGCCGCGGCGCCGGCAGCTCTCCCGCCGCATCCCGCAGCCAAAGCGCCTTCGCCCACCGGAGCATCCTTTCCCGAGCCGCGGAGGATCCGGCCCACCTCGGCGCTTCTCCCGGGCCAGGGCTGAGGCGGCACAGAGCGGGGAGACAGCGAGGCTTCGCCCGCCAAGGTAACGATGCCTGCCCGCGGAGTGTGCCTCCGGCTCTCGCTGCGGGGTGCCAGCCCCTCGCCTCCCTCTCCCCCCCCCCTTTGCAATAGGGAAGGCTGCTGGGACCAGATCGGGGCGCTGGGCTTGGGCTGCCTGGATGCCGCCGGGGAGGAAGGAGGGTCCCTCCAACAGCTGCCTCAACGCAAACCGAGCCCCGCCGTGGGTGGCTCAGCAGTTTTGCCCCTGGGGCTTGGCTTCCTCTCAGAGCATCTGCTGGGAAGGGCGGGGGAGAAGATCGGGGGCGCGGGGGGGGGAAGAATGAGGTGTGTGTGTGTGTTTTAAACCGGTTGTTAGTAGCTGTTTGGGGTGGGAGCAGGGTGCCGTTTGTATTTCCAGAGCAGCATCAAAAGTCTTCCGGATGCTTCCCACCCACTCCCCCGGCCGAAGGAATAGTGCCATTCGAGACAGGGGCATGTGTGGGACATCCCTCCGTTGGCCTTATCATTTAGTGGTACATGATCCAAGAGGAAATTGGGCCAGGGTTGTCATTGGTGCGTTCCCACTTCCATCAAATCCTTCCATATTAGCGCATCACCAGAACAGGTACCTGCTGAATTAGGTAAAGGAAGTACTGCTATTTTTGGAATGACCTGCCTTCTCTCAGCACTGGAGAGGTTAAATCAAACCAGGAAATTAAGAGAACCCCTCTCAACTCACCAAGGGTGATTTGACCCTAATAATTCAGAAGGACAACACAGCAATATCTTCCATCTGACTTACAGATAGTAAAGGTAGTAAGTAAGACCATTTTTTCTCATATCACACATTTAAGTATATTTCTCAACAGTGCTCTTCACTTTCTAGAAATCCAGAGGGTTATCTGGTCAAATAAAATACTAATAATTGGAATTCTATCAAAGGTATTTTTATATGGCTCTTAACTTCAGCCGTATATTTTATTTGGATTTAAGCTTGTAAAGCAATGGTCTTAGAATTATTTATGGATTATGCTATTAATCACCTAGGGATACATTTTAAGGCTACTGAGACCCCTGTCTTTTATTTATGCTCATGTGCTATTGGGGCTTTTAAATTTCACGCTATGGCATTTTGTAGCATGGGTGGATTCTTTAAGAGAGCCAGTTTGGTGTAGTGGTTAAGTGCGCGGGGAGAACCCCCCTGGAGGTTATCTGGGAGAACCGGGTTTGATTCCCCACTCCTCCACTTGCACCTACTGATGTGACCTTGGGTCAGTCACAAGCTCTGGCACAGCTGTTCTCTCAAGGACAGTTTCTGTCAGAGCTCTCTCAGCCCCACCTACCTCACAGGGTGTCTGTTGTGGGGAGAGGAAGGGAAAGGAGTTTGTAAGCCGCTCTGAGACGCCTTTGGGCAGTGAAGGGCGGGGTATAAATCCAAACTCCTCTTCCTCTTCTTCTTTAATACTTTATTGGTAAAGAGAATTCAGTGAAGCACATCTTGTGCTGTCTCCATAGAGGGAATCTCTCTCACTATCATATCTGACTGATAATGCAGAAATGAGCATATGAAGCTGTCTTACATCAAGTTTACATTTAACTTTGCATTATTTACTCTGACTAGCTAAAGTTCTCCAAGAACTCAAAGAAAGATCTTTCCCAGTACCTGCTTCCTGGAGATGCCAGGGACTGAACCTGCATGCAAATGTGTGTGCTGTCTTGAGTCACAGACCTTCATCACTTTCCTCTTTCTCTCCTTTCTGCACCCCTTTACCCCCTTTGAGGGAAGGGGCTATAGCTTAGAGGCAGAGCACATGCTCTGCATTTAGACCAAGTTCAATCTCTTGTGTTTTGGAGAGCCACTGCCAACCAAGTAGAACCAGCTGAACCAATACTATAAGACTGCCTATGGTTACCTACAGCCCCCTACAGCAGCAGTCTCCAACTTTTCTGAGTCTGTGGGAACCTTTGACATTTTGAGAAGGGGTATTCAGTGCCACCCCAAAATGGTTGCTGTAGGAGGCAGAGCCAAACCCAAAATGGCTGCTGTAAGAGGTGGAGCTAAACACAACACCCCCCTCATTTTGCAGGAATCACAGAAGGGGAATAAAAAGAAATGAAGGGAGAAGAAGGGAGAAAAGGAAGGGGGAATCAAAAGAAAGAAAGAAAGCCTGAAGAGGAATGGAACCACCCTAAGGAAAGTGTGGGTGCTGATCCTCCAGTAACTGCCTGTGATTGCAGCTGGGAAAAACCCTGTCATTTGAATTAGGGCAACCAATAACAAGCCCTACCTTATAATAGCCCCACCCACTTTCTGACAAGCTTGGGAGTGCCAGGGAAAGTACTGGCAGGTGCTATGGTGCACATGGACATCACATTGGGGGAACTTGGCCTACAGGTATTTGCCTGTGCATAGAAAGAACACTTTGATTACTTTATAGGAACCATATCTGTATATCTTCTTCTGGCTCTGGCTCTGAATGTGGAACAAAAAAAATCTGTACAAGTTTTGCAAAAAAATCTTCAATAAGAAAATTATAGGAGTAAAGAAAATTAAAAAGTTTGAAAATGCTGAGGTCTCATGGGATTTCCTTATATGATTGCAGTGGCCATTTGGATTGGCTAGGCTGATCCAAAATGGTTGCCACTGCTTCACTTTGACATTGGAGTTGAATTGGGGAAAAGGATAAATCGGCAGACAGGAAAGATGGAAGAGAAAGAAAATGGGGGAGGGAAGGAGGCGAGAACAGTTGAGCAAAGGAGGGCTGGAGGGAGGTAAGGAAGGAGGAAAAAGAGAAGCTATAGGGGGAGGAAGGACTGGAGGGAAAGTGGCTGACGGGGAGTCTGGGAGAGATAGGTGGGAGCGGGGAAGGAAGCAGAAGAAAAGAGAGACGTTTCAGGCGCTGTGTGCTGGGGAGGTAGAAATAGCTTGGGGGAGCGTGGTCAACTAGCCCCATGCAAGTCATAAGAACATAAGAGAAGCCAATGTTGAATCAGGCCTTGTGGGTCCTCTGCTCGTGTTATTTTAATAAACCTCCAGGAAAACTTAGAAATTCTCAAGCCATAGGAACAGACTGGGGGATCCATCTGCTCCAAGGAGAACAAACAACAGATCTCTCATGGCCCTGGTCACATGGAGAATTTGCTGTGCGGAAAGCACGAATGTCAGGTGGATTTTCGGGGCGCAATCACACTGCAACATCTGGGCAGTGTAGCGCTCCTGTGGCCAACCCGTGGCGTCCCTCCAAAGATGTGGAATTAAAAAATACCGTGGAAAGTGCACTAGTATCCAGAAAACGCGGGGCAAAGGCGGGCATCTGATCGCGGGAGCGCTAGTATCCCGTGGCATCCTGCACCCATCCACATCCCGTCGCAAACCAGGTGTTTTTTGGAAGTCTCCATAGGATGTGCACAAATGCCGAACTGTGCATGCGCACAAATGCGACCTGTTGCACCAACTCGCCATGATGCGATCCTTCATTCCTCGATCATGCACATGTGGGGACTCCGTTAGAAAAAAAAAATTGCCCATCTGATGCGGAAGCAGTGGCTTGCGATCGCTGCTTGTGTGATCATGCTGCGCTACTTCTTTGCCATGCTTCAGCATCGCTGTGTGATCGGCAGCTAACAGCCTAAGTGTGGAGACTCAGGGGACCGTGTGATCGGGCTACCGTGCTTTATTTTGCTCCGGGGCGAACAGCCATGCCTCCCACCTGCATTATCTGGCCCATGTGACCGGGGCCCATATTGGTTTTATGAAACAGAGTTTAACCTGAAGCATATAAAGTTTGTCTGTAGTGGCTGTTATAAAACAGCAACACTTCTGCCTGATCACCCAGATTCAGTAGTTTGGAAATTATGCAGTGAGATGTAATTCCTTAGATAAAGACTGTGGTCACACAGACACATGAAGCTGCCATATACTGAATCAGACCCTTGGTTCATCAAAGTCAGTATTGTCTACCCACAATAACAGTAGCCCTCCAGGGTCTCAGACAAGATCTTTCACATCACCAGATGCCTGATGCTTTTAACTGGAGATACTGGAGATTGAACCTGGGGCCTTCTGCATGCCAAGCAGGGACTCTACTACTGAACCAGCCAGTCATCTGGATGCTCTTCCTTCTAAACCTAATGCAATCATTGCTCAGGCATTTGTAAGCAAATAATGTTAAAGAGATATAAGAACTGCCATAGCAGATCATATCCTGAATTTTGTTCCCAACAGCCACAATCAGGTCATGAAAGTCATGGTCTTCCTCTGTTATTTTACAGCACCGGGGGGTCTTGAAGCCAAGGCCCAGCACTGTAAACCCTGCATCACCACAACCGCAACCCAAAGGGAGCCAAAGCATCATTCCACAAGTGGCCCTTCTAGGAACTTCTGCCTAGGCCAGCCCAGGTAAGGCAGGTGACTAAGACAGCCAGTCACAGTAAGGCTGGAGCTATGTAAGTTCTGCCTCTGACTTAGCTTCTGAGTTCTAATAATTAGTTCAGTGCTAAAGTCTCAGACTGTGTTCTGCCTTGTTCTTGGGACTGTCGTATACTGCCTGTTTCTGTGATGCCTCTGTCTGGCCCCGCTGCTTGCTTCTTGTTGTCCAGCTCCTGTCTCTGGTCCTACTGATGAGCTTATGATATATGACCCTACTTCCTGCTCCAGGGCTAGCCATTCCAGCTTCCTGCCCAGGGAAAGTGCTGTAATTGCACTTGGTCCCAACTGACCTTGACAGTTATTTATCATGAACACATGAAACTGTCTTATACTAAAGCAGACCACTGGGCAATCAAGGTCAGTACAGTCTACCCAGATTAGCAGTGGCTCTCCGGGATCTCAGGTATAGGTCTTTCACATCACTTACTACCCAGTCCTTTTTGTTGTTGTTGTTGTTGGAGATGCTAGGGGTTGAACCTGGGACCTTCTGCATGTCAAGCACATGCTCTGCCACTGAGCTACAGCTCTTCCCTTTCCACCACAGTATTCAGTGACATAAACAACTAAATTTGGGTGAATACTGGCCTAACTTGAAGGGTGATTTTGAGAAGATAACAGAATAAAGCATTTTTATGGACTATGGAAAAAGAATGCAAGTATTAACTATTACTATTTTATTGCCATCAGAGAATTTTCAGAATATCCTAGCAACTGTATCAAAGTATGTCACCCTGTTCCACTCAGGGAAGCTTGTTTAAGTATAGAAGGACATAAGAATTGCCATGTAAGCCCAGTGATCTAGTTTAGTAATTCATCTGCTAGCAGTGACTAAATTCACAAACAGATCATAATGGTTATTATTTATTATTATTATTTATTAAATTTATATTCCGCTCTCCCCTCCGTGGCAGGCTCAGGGCGGCTAACAAACATACATATGAATATATACATTAAAACTCCATAATATAGTAAAATAAATTAAGTTAAGATTACAATATAAAACCATAACTGCTCAGTACATCTCTCCTTAAATATAAAAGGGTTTTTGTGTCTCTCTTGCCTCAACGTTCCACACACTTCCCCAGCATTTGGCTCCCTGATCTATCACTCAGAGGGTTCCCTAACCACTGGCTGCGTTGCCTGAATCCCACACAGCCGCCACTCAAGAGTACTTACGTGCTATTGGCCGGGTGCTGGGTTCGCTCCTCTTTCCCGCCCACTCCCTCAGCCACTGTGCCCTGTCAGAATTTCTGACAAACTGCTTTCTCTCTTGATGAAGACGGTTGCCTCCTGTGTGGGACTAATTTTTCCCTCAGTAGCTGTTGGTAGGTGTAACAAAATGGCAGTTACCTGTGTCTGTGAGATGGCTGCTGTCTCTGTGTTTAAAATGTTCCCCCATAAGGCTTAATTGAGCTGTAGTTCCAGAGAGGGGCCTGCAGGGGTATTACTCACTGGGTTGAATGGGGCTTCCTCATCTGCTGGATGTTCCCAACTGCCTTAAGGCCAAAGAGTGGGAAAACAGGGACTGTCCCAAGTCAGTCTTCATCCCTGGGAGCTAGCAGAAATTCAGCCACAGTTGGCTGGACTGGGGAATGAATAGAAGTTTCTCTGCCCTCTTGGGCAAGAGAGAGAGGCTGAAGGACACGTGAGCCCACAACCTCCAGAGGTAGAGAGTATTGTGTGTAGGGAAAGAAGATTGCATTTAACCCCTGTTGATTTATGCCCTGTTGGTTCATGGTGTCTGCTTGCTCCTACAGTGTATGTGTGCTCCATAACTGTGTAAATAGTTAAATAAATTCTTTTATTTGGGCTAATAATCTGTGTTGTGCTCTGACTGCATAGTCTCTCCCACTCTGCACAATACCAAAGGGAGGGGGTAGCCCAGGGGAGCAAGGAAAGGCCAGACCCTTGGGTTGCCAATTTTTCAGGGATCCCTCAAAGATTGGGGATTCCATCTCCAAATAGGGAGATTCGGCCAGAGTGGTCTCATTTTCCCTCTCAAAAGGCAGTGAAAATTCAGTGAGTGGTGGCAGCTAATTTCAGGAATGAGATACACCCATGGCACGAGGGTGGGAGGTGAACAACTGAGTTGTAAACTGGAGCCCATTCTGCCACAGTACGCAACCAAGCTTGGTTCAGACAAAGGAAGGAAACCCTTCACAGGCCTTTGGGGCCAGTCCTGACTAGGGTTGCCAGCTCCAAGTAGGGAGATTCCTGGAGATTTCCTGGTAGAGTCTATGGAAGCCAGGGTTTGGGGAGGGGAGAGGCCTCAGCTTAACAGAATGCCATAAAGCCCACCTTCCAAAGCAGTTATTTTCTCTGGGGCGGGGAGAGATCTGTTGTCTGGAGTTCAGTTGTGATACCTGGTGATCTTCAGGCTCCACCTGGAGGTTGACTACCCTGGGCGTCGCAGTCAATGCTTCAGAGCAGGGTCTTCTAGATCCAAGTTCTTGCTATAAAAGCTGAGTCACAGCTTTTGGACCAGTCACAGACTTTCAGCCTAACATACCTCACAGGGTTGTTGTGCAAGTCAAAAGGGGAGCGGAGAATGATGTAAGCTGCTTTGGTCCCCATTGCAGAGAAAGACTACTTTTCCTCCTGGGAAAACATTGTTGCCAATCTCCAGGTGAGGGCTGGAGATCACTCAGAATTACAACCGATCTCCAGATGACAGAGATCAATTCCCCTGGAGAACATGGTGGACTCTGTGTCCTTATACCCTGCTGAGATGCCCCCCCCCCATGACAGATACTGTGACGTGGAGGTCAGGGTTTCAGAGCACCATAGAGGCTGCAGGTGTGGAGGGGAGATGGAAAGCTGAAGAGGGGGAAATAAAGGTAGGTTGCTGCTTGGCTGGGAAGGAGATAGGGTTGCCAACTCCAGGTGGGAAATTCCTGGAGATCTGAGGGATGGAACCTGGAGGGTGAGGTTTGAGGAGGGGTGGGACCTCAGACAGGTACAAAGCCATAGACTCTACCAGCCATTCTCTCCTGGGGAACCACTGTTGCTAATCTCCAGGTGAGGATGGGTAGAAGTCACTCAGAATTACAACTGATCTCCAGGAGGGAGGGTAGAAGTCAGCTGCAGTCAGAGGGGCAGATAATGGTAGGCTGATGGTTAGCTGGGAAGGAGATGGTGTTGCCAACTCCAGGTTGGGAAATTCCTGGATATTTGAGGGCTGGAGTCTGGAGAGGGTGAGGTTTGAGGAGGGGTTGGACTTCAGACAGGTACAATGCCATTGACCCCACCCTCCCAACCAGCCATTTCCTCCCAGGGAAACATTGTTGCCAATCTCCAGGTGAGGGGTGGAGATCACTCAGAATTACAACTGATCTCCAGGAGGGAGGGTAGAAGTCAGCTGCAGTCAGAGGGGCAGATAACAGTAGGCTAATGGTTAGCTGGGAAGGAGATGGGGTTGCCAACTCCAGGTTGGGAAATTCCTGGGCATTTGAGGGGTGGAGCCTGGCGAGGGTGGAGTTTGAGGAGGGGTTGGACCTCAGACAGGTACAATGCCATAGACGCCACCTTCCAAACCAGCCATTTCCTCCTGGGTAACAATTGTTGCCAATCTCAAGGTGAGGGCTGGAAATCACTCAAAATTACAACTGCTCTTCAGGTAGCAGAGATTGGTTCCTCTGGAGAAAATGGCAGACTCTGTGTCATTATACCCTGCTGAGGCTGCCACAGCAAATTGACGCTGAGTGTCCAAGGCCTTGGCACTCTCCCAGAGCCTCTTTCTAGAGCTTGTTGTATTTATTTCCACAATGGGCCTTATTCCTAGTACTATAATAAAAGATGGTCTGTCCACATTTGAATGGCCGCCTAAACCCTAGTCCAGGCTGTTAGTTGTCCAGTTGGTGGTGATGTTGATATTAGGGCCAGGGTCATGGTGTTAATGTGGCACCCTACTTGAAAGCCTGGCAGAAGAGCTCCATTTTACAGGCCCTGTGGAACTGCAAAGGGTCCCGCAGGGCCCTGATGTCATCCAGGAGCTCATTCCACCAGTGAGGGGCCACCACAGAAAAGGCGTTGGCCCTCACTGTGGCCAGCCTGGCCTTTTTAGGGCTTGGAAGAACCAGTTGATTTTGGGATCCTGATCTTAGCGCTCTCTGAGGCACATATGGGGAAAGGTGGTCCCCAACCATAATGATGCTTCTTTCTTGTTATATCTAAACATTAGAAAAAAATGCTTCCTCTGAAAAATGGAGACAGGAGGTCAGATCAATCTTTTAAGGTGTAATTATTTTTATAAAGGCTTTGATACATGTTCCCGTTCTTATTTCATTTAAGGTAGTGCAGTTGTTGGTGTCCATTTGATTTATGTACAGTCAAATTCTTTTTAGGATAGATGATTTCTCAAATGACATTTTGCACAGCCGTGTTGATAGGGGATAAACATGGGTGTGTGAATCGACCCTAAGAGTGGCTAAATTCTGTTTGACTTAACCCTCTTCCCAGAAACCAAGTATTCTTAAACTGCATGAGGTCGTTAAAAAGAAAAGGGGTCCTGAATATCAGAGTAAAATTTTCTACTCTAGTTAAAATAGTGATACTTTGCAAGTAAACAATGCATATATCCCAACAGGGTCATTAAAACCATGGGCGAACTAGCTAGCTGATAAGGCATGCAAGCAACCAGGTTCACATTCATATTTCACAAAATGGCTGCAGAAGGAGCAAATGACAAAGCACGTTGCTAACTGTCCCCTAAGAAAAGTAGTTTTACTTGACATGTGCTGGGATTTGCTACCTCCATTTAGATCTTTGATTTCCATCCTTTGAGTCACTATAAAAACTGATATGTGGAAAATCCATATCTATCAGAAAAGAGCCATCACGGAGAAGACTGCAACCACAGTTACTGCTCGTTCTTTGCATCTAGAGTGCAGTTTGTCATCCAGTTCTCCTATGTACCTTTGGGCTTATCCATTCATTTCAGCGGATCCTTCACAGGAAAACTTTCTAGTACACCTTGTGGATTATTTGGAGCTCTGTTCTTTATTTTTTAACATCTCTTCCTAAATCTTGAGTTCTCATTTCTTTTAGGTTAAATTTTGGCATCTTAAAAATATGATCTGTATTCTTTGCTGTGAGACATATGACCAACACACACACATGTTTGGCAGTGTTAAATAAAAACTGTTTGCCTGAACCCCATTTACAAAATGATTGCTGTTTGATCATTATTGGTTTGATCATTATTGGTTTGTATCATGAGCATATTTGGTGGGCTAAGGTTCGTCGGTAGTTTCCCACCTTCAGCAAATGCATTCCACACAACTGGTATGCTGAGGAACCCCAGCTGTTTCACGGAGGATTGGGGGACTCTTTGATCTGATCTACACATGTGGTGGAATAAGGCGATAAAATTCTGAGGAAATGGACTGCACGACTTCAGACTGCAGGAGATGTACCACTTCTGAATATTCTGTCATGTGGAATAGCCCCTGCTAATAAAAAGCTAGAACATTAGAAAGCCAGTGCTGTGTTCATTTCCTTCTTGTAGGAACCTGGGGTATTTTTCAGATTTCTAGAAAGACTTGTCTTGTCCTCAGATTTGGTGGACTTGGCTATTAGAATATATAAGTGGTGACCCACAAGAAACTTGTGAGGAGTGTGCTTCCTTTCCCCCTTTGCTTCCTTCCCTTTCCCCCTTTTCTAAACATCTTCCCCCACTTTCTCGTCTTCTCTCCTTCTGTCAAGTTTCCCCATCTCTCTTTCTCCCCCTCCCTTTCTCTGTCAATCTTCCCCCTTTCTATTTCTTCCCTCCCCTTCTATCTCCCTTTCCCTTCTGTCAATCGAGCCTCTTTCTCCCCCTTCCCCCCTTTCCATTTTCTGTCAACCTACTCTTCTGTCTTTTGCCCCATCACTTCTCCATCAATATCCCCCTCCCTTTCTCTGTCAGTCTGCCCTCTCTCTCTTTCTCCCCTGTCTCTTTCTCTGACAATCCCCCTCTTTCTTCCCCCTCCCCTTATCTGATAACCTACACCCTGTCTTTTGCCTGCCATTTCTTCCCCATCAATCTTCCCCTCCCCTTCTCTGTCAGCCTACCCTCCTCTATTTCTCTCCCTTCCCTTCTCTGACACTCTCCCCCTCTTTCTCCTCTTCCTCTTATCTGTTAACCTACTTCCTATCTCTTTTGCCCCTTCCCCTTCACTGCCAATCTACCCCCTCTATTTCTCCCCCTCCCATTCTTTGAAAATCCCCCTATTTCCCCCTCCCATTCTTAAAATTTCCCCATCTCTCTTTCTCCCATGTCCTTACCTTACTTTACCAGCCATGGCAGCTGTGGTGCCCAGAAAAGTAAGGTAAGCCAAGCATGGCTCCAGATTTTCTGGCCCATCTATGACGGTGGGGTCTGGGAGCTGCTCTGGGCCCAGAGTAGCTCCCAAACTCCACTATGGCTGCGCCTGGAGCAGCTCCCAGATGCTAACAATGTGGTTGGGCCCAGAGCAGCTTCCAGATACTGATACTGCTGTAGCTGGTCCCAGCGCAGTTCCCAGACGCTGTGGCTGGGCCCAGGGCAGCTCCTACATGCCGATGCTATAGCCAGGCCCAGAGAAAGTATGGTATCTTCACAAAAATAAATTAGTACCAATCTTTTCGATTTTAAGAATTTTTACCGGTCAATCCTGGTTCCAGCCAGCGCGAGATCCCTCATCTTTCAGAGTTTGGAAGGCGGCTGGAATTACAAGAATTATTGATGTCCTCCATAATGGACAAAGGCTAACTAAAAATGAACTGGAAAGAAAATATAAGGTTAAGATTCAGTGGTTTGAATATATGCAAGTCCAACATCTTATACATTTAACGCTCTCCCAAAATAACAAAGCAATCGGAAATTCTCCGTTATCCAATTTTGAAAGACTCCTAGTAACCAGCAATCTATTAAAAAAAGGCCTAATCTCCAAATTGTACTTGATTTTATCTAACTTAAACATCAAGCAAATGGCTAGTTATCAACTGGCTTGGCATAAAGATTTAAACATAAATCTTCAAGATGACCAGTGGAACCAGTTATGGTCTACCACTAATCACATATCCAAATCAATGACAATTCAAGCCATCGCCTATAAATCTTTATTCTGATGGTGCCTAACCCCAGTAAGACTGGCCCACATGACTTCACACATGAACCCTCTCTGTTGGAAGCAATGTGGAGTTAAGGGCTCCTATTTCCATTTATGGTGGGAATGTATTCACATTCAAAACTTTTGGAAACAAATAATACAAACAATACAACATTTCACCAGCATTGCTATACCATTAGATCCGAGGCTAATCCTTCTGAACTTGTGGGAGGAGGTTCAGATACCTAAAATACAAAGAGATTTAATTATTCTTCTCTTAATGGCTCCTAAAGCAGTCATAGCACAACAATGGAAGAATGGAGATCCCCCATCAATAGCTCAGTGGTATGGGAAATTTTGGGATTATTTTACTCTAGAAAAATTTGCAATATACACTGATAAAACTTCGCTTGAAAACACAGTTCTGGACCCGCTAGATAAATGGTTTCCTTTTCTTGAGAAAATAGAAGCAGACAAGCTGATCTGTGAAAAATGGTCATTGTTCAAAACTGAGTCTTTGTTGTGTTAAAATCTTACTTATAAAGTTTTCTGTTGGTTAATATGTAAGCTTAGAGTATTATAAGCAAAGGTGTTGCTGATGCAAGTTCTTACTAATGTTTTACTCTTACTCTTATATTTCTGTATTTGTATTTATTTTTCAAAACCAAATAAAAATGTTAATATTATAGCCAGGTCCAGAGGGGCTACCGGATGCCACCACCGCAGCTGGGCCTGGAATGGTTCCCTGATGCCAATGCTGTTGCCAGGCCCTGAGCAGCTCTCAGATGTTGCTGCCACCAGCTACAAAGAGGAGTTTAATTAAGAATATCAATAAAATAAATAAATATAAATAGTAAAAAATATTTTTTTTTTATTTTGGAGGGAATTTAAACCTCCAATGTTTTTTTTTTTCAAAAGATTTCAGATTTTTCTGCAATCCTGGAGGGTCCCCTAAGTTTTCAGGAAAATCTGTTTAGTGTGACTATGGCCCTGACCCACAGATTTAGACATCTACAGATGGAGGCCATACTTGAGAAACAGATATATAGATATGATTCTGCTACCTTATTTATTGGGGGGTTTAATAGATGACCCTAATAATTTCATCAGCTATGTCTGGGAGTTCCTCCCAGTACGAATTCTGAGATGTGCTCTAGATGCACAGTCAATTCAAATTCAGCAATATATAGGCCTACAGAACTTCACTGTCACCCTATGTGAACCGAGGATGTGACCCAGAATGCATCCAGCACATTCCTGCATCTACATGTTGCAAGGAAGATCACTAGAGCTTTTTTTTTTTTTTAAAAAGACAAGCTGTTTGCCATTACTTATACTGACACTGGGGTACCTTGAGGGGCTTCTGTGGAACTCTAGGCTTCCCTGAAACTCAGTTTGAAAACCTCTATTAGGTGACTGAATAATGGGATATAAAGAAACAGATTTTGCAAGATCCTAGAAGGCTTTTTACTTAGTGACAGTTTAACAGTTTTACATCATCATAAATATAAGAAGGGTTCTATACACCCCCCCCCCGAGATGGAACAAAATTTAAAATTCTCCAGACAGTAAGATTGTTCCAGATTATGATAATACAGCAATGATTTCAATAGGAGCACAGTTAAGTCTCATAACCAACCAAATGTTCTACTTGAAACTGTGTAACTCAGCCCTGCTTTGTAAAAACATACATGCATAATTCATAATCAATATTAAACCCTGCAGTGTAATTGGAATAGAACTGCCAATTTGCCTTGTTTTTCTCTTTTAATCTCTTCCTTATCTAGTTTAGTGGAATGCTGCTTCAAATCTGCTAGACAGTTCAGTTCCTAATTCTGTTAATTTGGAAGTACAGGGTGTCTTCATAATTTTGCAGTCTTTTCCAAAATTAGTTAGCTTAAGTATCCATATTTGTTGAGAATGCATCTTTCTTATGGTACAATAGCACTACTGTAACATGAAACATGTAACACAAAAATGTGGAATTGTTGTATATCTGTTCATTTGTTGCTAATGTTGATTTGCTTAATTTTGCACTGCAATGTGGAATTTTTAGGCTGAGTTCAGACTGGCAGTTTGCCCCACTATAGCCACGTTTCAGCCACGTTTTATAAGCGGATTAAAGGGGGTGTTCACACAGGCACATCTGCCTGGCATTCCCCACCCGTAGTCAACCCGTCCTGTTCCGCTTCGCTCCCCCATTTAGAAGATACCTAGTAAAAGTGGTAGCAAATCCCTAAGAGCCTGTTTATCCTGTTTCATTCCGCTTCTGGGAAGTGTGAATGCCAACCTTTAAAAGCCAGGAGCAACCTGCGTTGCGCATAAGGCAGCAGCGATATGTTTGGCTGTGCTCTGCTCTATTGCCCAATGCAGTGCTGGTGCAATGGGATTCTCCCCAAATTGGCTGGATGCGTATGTGTGTATGTGCTCATGTGCACATACACACATAGCCGAATTACCAGGGAAAAGCTGTTTACAGTTGCACCTCTGGGCCAGCAGTCTGAACGTTCCTGTGTGACTTCTCCCGGTATGCTCCCACATCAGTCGGCACAGTGTGACCGGGAAAACCCAGAACACGTTGTTCCGGGGCTTTTTTGCCACAACTGGCTCCCGCTTCAAACTGCCAGTCTGAACTCAGCCTTAGTGTTTACCATTTGCAGCCACTGCATAGTTATAGTGATTGTGATGCCTGCATTTAAAATATTGTGAAAATACATCAGTCAAATATTACAGGATGATTGTTGCTATAGAATGAAAACAGAGAAAACTCTCTTGATCAGTTTAAGTAGATCTGATGAAAGCACTTTAGGTTTTTTGTAGGGCACTAGAATTTGAGGGACAGTATTAGATTGGAATCTAAGCCGGAAGTACAAGCTGGGTTTCGAAGAGGTAGAGGAACTAGAGATCAAATTGCCAACATTCGCTGGATTATGAAGAAAGCAATAGAGTACCAGAAAAACATCTACTTCTGCTTCATTGACTATGCTAAAGCCTTTGATTATGTGGATCACAATAAACTATGGCAGGTCCGTAAAGAGATGGGAGTACCAGACCACCTCACATGTCTGCTGAGAAACCTGTATAAGAGTCAAGAAACAACAGTTAGAACCGGATATGGAACAACTGATTGGTTTAGTATAGGAAAAGGAGTACGACAAAGATGTATATTGTCACCTTGCTTATTTAATTTATATGCCGAGTGTTGTTCAGTCGCACAGTCGAGTCCGACTCTTCGCGACCCCATGGACCAGATTACGCCAGGCCCTCCTGTCTTCCGCTGTCCGCTGAAGTCTGCTCAATTTCATGTTCGTTGCATCGATGACACTGTCTAACCATCTCATCCTTTGCCGTCCCCTTCTTCTTTGACCTTCAATCTTTCCCAGCATCAGGGTCTTCTCCAGTGAATGCTCCCTTCTCATTTGGTGGCCAAAGTATTTGAGCTTCAGCTTCAGGATCTGGCCTTCCAGGGAACAGTCAGGGTTGATTTCTTTTAGGATTGACTGATTTGATCTCCTTGCAGTCCAAGGGACTCTCAAGAATCTTCTCCAGCACCACAGTTCAAAAGAATCTATTCTTTGGCGCTCGGCCTTCCTTATAGTCCAACTCTCACAGCCATACATTACTACTGGGAATACCATTGCTTTGACCATGCGGACTTTTGTTGGCAAGGTGATGTCTCTGCTTTTTATCATGCTGTTTAGGTTTGCCATCGCTTTCCTCCCAAGGAGCAGGCGTCTTTTAATTTCATGGCTGCAGTCACCATCTGCAGTGATCTGGGATCCTAGGAACGTGAAGTCTGTCACTACTTCTACGACTTCCCCTTCTATTTGCCAAGGAGTGATGGGGCCAGATGCCATGATCTTAGTTTTTTTGATGTTGAGCTTCAAGCCCACTTTTGCACTCTCCTCTTTCACCCTGAGCAAGAGGCTCTTTAGGTCCTCTTCACTTTCTGCCATCAGAGTGGTATCGTCTGCATATCTGAGGTTATTGATCTTTTCCCCAGCAATCTTAACTCCAGCTTGTGATTCATCCAGGCCAGCATTTCGCATGATGTACTCTGCATATAAATTAAATAAGCAAGGTGACAATATACATCCTTGTCGTACTCCTTTTCCTATGCTAAACCAATCAGTTGTTCCATATCCGGTTCTAAGTGTTGCTTCTTGACCCTTATACAGGTTTCTCAGGAGACAGGTGAGGTGGTCTGGTACTCCCATCTCTTTAAGAACCTGCCATAATTTATTGTGATCCACACAATCAAAGGCTTTAGCATAGTCAATGAAGCAGAAGTAGATGTTTTTCTGGTACTCTCTTGCTTTCTCCATAATCCAGCGAATGTTGGCAATTTGATCTCTAGTTCCTCTACCTCTTCGAAACCCAGCTTGTACTTCTGGCAGTTCTCTATCCACGTACTGTTGGAGCCTAGCTTGTAGGATTTTGAGCATGACCTTGCTAGCGTGTGAAATGAGTGCAATTGTGCGATAGTTTGAACATTCTTTGACGTTGCCCTTCTTTGGGATTGGAATGTAAACTGACCTTTTCCAATCCTGTGGCCACTGTTGTGTTTTCCAAATTTGTTGGCAAATTGAGTGCAGCACTTTAACAGCATCTTCTTTTAAGACTTTGAATAACTCAGCTGGGATACCATCACCTCCACTAGCTTTGTTGTTAGTAATGCTTTCTAAGGCCCATTTAACTTCGCTTTCCAGGATGTCTGGCTCGAGGTCAGTGATTATACCATCATGGTTGTCAAGGACATTGAGGTCCTTCTTGTATAGTTCTTCTGTGTATTCTTGCCATCTTTTCCTAATCTCTTCTGCTTCTGTTAGGTCCCTACCGTTTTTGTCCTTTATCATGGCCAGCTTTGCATGGAACGTTTCCTTGATTTCTCCAATTTTCTTGAAGAGATCTCTAGTCCTTCCCAATCTATTGTTTTCCTCTATTACTCTGCATTGTTCATTCAGGAAAGCCTCCTTATCTCTCCTTGCTGTTCTCTGGAAATCTGCATTAAATTGGGCAAATCTTTCCTTATCCCCATTGCCTTTAGCTTTCCTTCTTTCCTCTGCTATGTGTAAAGCCTCATCAGACAGCCACTTTGCTTTTTTGCATTTCTTTTTCTTTGGGATGGCGGTGAGTGCTGCCTCCTTTACAATGTCACGGACCTCTGTCCATAGTTCTTCAGGCACTCTGTCTATCAAATCTAGTCCCTTAAACCTACTCTTCACCTCTACTGTATATTCATCGGGGATGTGATCTAGGTCAAATCTGAATGGCCTTGTGGTCTTCCCAACTTTCTTCAATTTAAGTCTGAATTTTGCAATGAGTAGCTCATGATCTGAGCCACAGTCAGCTCCAGGTCTTGTTTTTACTGACTGGATAGAGCTTCTCCATCTTTGACTGCAAATTATATAGTCAATCTGATTTCGGTGTTGCCCATCTGGTGATGTCCATGTGTAGAGACGCCTCTTAGGTTGTTGGAAAAGGGTGTTTGCTATGACCAGCGTGTTCTCTTGACAAAACTCTGTTAGCCTTTGCCCTGCTTCATTTTGTTCTCCAAGGCCAAATTTGTCTGTTATTCCGGTTACCTTTTGATTTCCTACTTTAGCATTCCAGTCCCCTATGATGATGAGGACATCATTTTTTGGTGTTAGTTCTACGAGCTGTTGTAGGTCTTCGTAGAACTGGTCCACTTCAGCCTCTTCTACAGCAGTGGTTGGGGCATAGACTTGGATTACTGTGATATTGAATGATTTGCCTTGGATTCGGACCGAGATCATTCTGTCATTTTTGAGATTGTATCCCAATACTGCCTTTCTCACTCTCTTGTTGACTATAAAGGCCACACCATATGCCGAGTACATCATGCGAAATACTGGTCTGGATGAATCACAAGCTGGAGTTAAGATTGCTAGGGAAAAGATCAATAACCTCAGATATGCAGACGATACCACTCTGATGGCAGAAAGTGAAGAGGACCTAAAGAGCCTCTTGCTCAGGGTCAAAGAGGAGAGCGTAAAAGTGGGCTTGAAGCTCAACATCAAAAAAACTAAGATCATGTCATTCGACCCCATCATTCCTTGGCAAATAGAAGGGGAAGTCGTAGAAGTAGTGACAGATTTCACGTTCCTGGGATCCCAGATCCCTGCAGATGGTGACTGTAGCCATGAAATTAAAAGACGCCTGCTCCTTGGGAGGAAAGCGATGGCAAACCTAAACAGCATGATAAAAAGCAGAGACATCACCCTGCCAACAAAAGTCCGCATGGTCAAAGCAATGGTATTCCCAGTAGTAATGTATGGCTGTGAGAGTTGGACTATAAGGAAGGCCGAGCGCCGAAGAATAGATTCTTTTGAACTGTGGTGCTGGAGAAGATTCTTGAGAGTCCCTTGGACTGCAAGGAGATCAAATCAGTCAATCCTAAAAGAAATCAACCCTGACTGTTCCCTGGAAGGCCAGATCCTGAAGTTGAAGCTCAAATACTTTGGCCACCAAATGAGAAGGGAGCACTCACTGGAGAAGAACCTGATGCTGGGAAAGATTGAAGGTCAAAGAAGAATGGGATGGCAAAGGATGAGATGATAAGACAGTATCATTGATGCAACGAACATGAAATTGAGCAAACTTCAGAGGACAGCGGAAGACAGGAGGGCCTGGCGTGATCTGGTCCATGGGATCATGAAGAGTCGGACTCAACTGTGCAACTGAACAACAACAAATTAGATTGGAACAATATTTAAACTGAGTTTGGCTATTGTTAAATTTTTATGGTAGTTCTGAAACTGGCCCCAGAATGTGGGACAAAAAAAATCCATGCAATGTGGTTAGGAATGGACACTGGGGCTTTTTTGCAGATGTTTTTGAATTTCTGAAGATTTAGGTTTTCAGAAAAATCTCAAAACATTTTAAACGTGGGGGTTAACCCCCCAGGAATGGATAATGAGGCCCCAAATTTCACACAGTCTCATGAAATCATGATTGGCATTGTGCCTAGCAACTGAGGCATGATGGGAAACTTTCCCTAGGTGAACCCAGCACAACAGGAACTTTTAGGGTGGAGGAGGGCCAGAAGTGAGAAAAAACAGCAATTGTTGGAAGGGAAAGGGGTGGAATTGACGGTTCATGGGGGTGGGAAGGGAAAGTAGCAATTAGTGATAAGGAAGAGAGATGAAATGTGGGGGCTCGAGATGTGGGAAAGGAGAGAAAGACTTAACCGGGGTGGAAATAGAGAAATTGGAGACTGGGGGAGGGGACAGAAAGTAGCAATGGCAGGTGGCAATCTAGAGGGAGACATTTGGGGAGCAGCATGGCAATGAGATTTCACTCCAAGAAGAAGAAGAGGAGGAGGAGGAGGAGGAGATTGGATTTTTTTTCAATCTGTGTGATGCACATATCTCTGATACGAAAGCACAGAAATAAGTTTCACTGAAATCAGTGTGCTAAATATCCATGTCATTTGTATAGCATTAGTCTGTAATCTGTACTTCCTCTAACACTGTAATCCATATTCTTTAGACAGTAATTAACAGGAATACTCCCAAAACAAAGTAGGGAGAAGATGGGTCTCCTTAACTGTGGCCTTGAAAAGGGGCCCCCATTAATAGGGTTGCCAACCTCCAGGTGGTGGCTGGTGATGTCCTGGGATGACAACTAATCTCCAGGCAACAGAGATCAGTTCACCTGGATAAAATGGCCACTTTGGAAGGGCGGACTCTGTGACATTACACCCCACTGAAGTCCCTCCCCTCACCAAGCCCTGTCCTCCTCAGGCTTCACCCCCAAATTCTCCAGGTATTTCTCAACCCAGAGCTGGCAACCCTACCCATTAACAACATAAGCATCTAATAGAGAGCAAATTCATGGAGTCTTCCACCTTAAGCAAGCAAGAGGTTTCCTCTGCATTTTACATTTAGGCCACCTGTGCAGGTGTTAATGAGATTACCAGGTCAAGTGTTATTTGGGACGAAATACGAAATACTGATTTCCTAAACTGAAATATCTGTATCTTCTGCAGAGAGTCTTATTTTTAAAATTTGTTGCATTCCGTGTTGTGAATTACATCCCTTTAGAACTGCGTTATGAAACACACACAAAGATAACAGAGCTCACAATGACAATAAATCTGCTGAATTTCTCATAACATTAACAAAACAAAGCTAGCGGATTATTTTAAACAACCTGACCTATTTTTTAGTACATTCAATACATTGGTATGAGCTGCAGTTGTCAGAACAGCACGATACAGGATTTTGTTCCCTGCTTCTTCCCAGGTGCAATTAGCCAATGTTGCTTCACAAGCAGAAATTATCTTAGCATGCAACAAGTAAATAAAATTAAAAGCCAGTTTCCCTCTGAGCATTTAAATGATTTCCTCCTTCCAATGATATTTCGGTGATATTTTTCCATTTTCAATGATAAAAGATGTCTTCATTTGTTTAAAAATCATTTAAGTTTGCTTCTCTTCTGAACATCTCAGGACCCAATTGCTAGAGGATGAAAGTTCCTGGGAATATATGTCCTTTATAACCAAGGAAATCCAAATCACTACAAAGAAAAAGTGTAAAGGTCCACATGAAAGACTCTTTTTAATATGGAAAAATACTCCTAGCAGACCAATCAGTCTTTATCTCAGTGGCCTGGCCAGTGTGTTTTCTGATTGCCTGGGGGTTAGCCAGCAGCTGTATAATTTCTTGTCTTTTGAAAGAGGAGGAGGCCAATTCCATTCCTGTTTCTTGAGCTTGAAGATCCCTTCCCCTCATTTCTAGAAAACTGAGAGCTGACCCTGTGTCCTTACAAAGCATTTGCAGACTCCTGGAGCAGTCTCACAGGCTCCCAGGGGTCCCTGGACCTCAGTTTGAGAAGCACTGAAATAGGATATTAATGCCTTTGCACTGATATCTGATGCAAAAAGACAGTATCAGCCCTTGATGGTGGCTCTTCTAGCTATTGCTTCTACTGCTTTACAAAGAATATAGGTTAGCGTCTACCTGATTAGCCACTTTAAGAAATTATAAGTGTACCCTGCAGATAATTTAGGTGGTTGGATTGCTTTCACTGGTGCCATTACTGAACCATTTTTAAGATCAGAAGAGAGCCTACTTAGATTAGGTTCTCTCCACATGCGAAATTACTCCACTTAAAATATTTATTATTGATGTGTTATGTGTATATCCCGCCACTCTTCTATGGAACTCAAGGAGGTGTATCTGGGTTTTCCAGAGAGTCTCCTGACCTGAATGGCCCAGGCTAGCCTGATCTCGTTAGATCTTGGAAGCTACGCAGGATAGGCCCTGGTTAGTATTCGGATGGGAGACCACCAAGGAAGTCCAGACTCTCTACGCAATGGCAAACCAACTCTGAACATCTCTGGCTTTGGAAGTCTTATGGGGTTTCCATAAGTTAGATGTAATTTGACAGTACTTTCCATCACCTATTTAACATAGACAAAACTCAGATCTCTTTAACTTTCACAAAGTTGCCACATCATGTGCTTATAGAATTTTTCTTTCATTGCTAGGGGAAAACTTTGCAATAACCATGTGATAAGCTCCTGATAATCTCCTGGGCATTTTTTATATTGACGCACACTGCTGCTATCATATTTGATTTTCCTAAATTGCTGGTTCTTTGCAATTCTGCACATTCCCTCGACTCCATCCATGGCTGCTAACTTATTACCTGAATGCTATTTTATTAATCTTTGTATGCCTTAAATAAAGTTTACTTTTAATATTTTTTCTTGCCCTTTTTCTTTGCTAGAATCTTGAACTTTGTGATGCTTGATACAATAAGATTCTCAGAACGTCTGCCTACCTTTGGTGGTTCCAGGGTGAGACCCTACTGTGTAACCTGGTTCATGGTTAGCTACCACAAAGCACTTCTGAGAATGGACTGAAAACCTAATACAACCCAGAAGAAAATCAGTACACATTACAGCTTACCGTGGCTCATCAAATAAAACTAGCTTAAAGGATTTAAACTGTTTTTAACTAAATGGGGAAATTGACCTAAAACCACAGACAGTAATTCGAATATGGAATCATTTGTTTTTGTACTTGGTTGATGTCCATGAACATTGAGTTTCACCCTGTCATTGTCTTCTGAGCTGTAGTAATAAGAAAATTGCGCTGATTAGACAGAATGGTATTGTGTTCGGGACAAAAACGGTGATGTCATTCTGCATTTGTGCTGAAGAAGGCCTGTGGGAAAACTATTCCGCTCTTTCCCATCCACTTTCTGTATGTAGAGGAAAGCAGATCACGTTACTAATGAGAAAACAGTGCAGCGTCTAGTTAATTTCACATCGTAAGTCTATTTAAATGCCTTGAAACCACTGACTGCATTCCACTTCCAGACTCTTTTATGTTGACAATTTTATGCAGCCATTTAAAATTATAGGCTATTTAAGTTGCATTATTCTAAGAGTGACTTATCTGAAATGGGAACAAGAACTATGGTCTAGGAAAAGTTTGAAATAGCAGAAAGGTTGCTGGTATAGAGGTATTACAATCTATTCAATATTCTTTCCATACTATGTAGTATTATAATTCCCTTTAATACCAAGTGTCATGGTCAAGAGCCTTTATCATACTAAGGGGACTCTCCTGACATGCAGGAAAGCATAAATTTGCAAGTTAGAAAAGAACCCATCCCTAATGACCTGAGGGGAATTGAGCATGTTTTGGAGGTGGAGAATGCAGAGGGTACTTTAGTGATAATTACAATAAAACAAAATAAAATTCAACAAGGAAAGAAAACAGAAGGGGAAAGGGTAAATTCCACATCCATCCCTGATCCTTTGCTTCCAGGACTGCTAAGCGGTCTTTGTTCCTATCCTTAATGAGGAGTGTGTTAGTTGCTACTCCAACTGTGCACAAGGGGAGATTCGTGCTATGCATGATCCTCTCAATAAGTAAAGTCACTGTTTGGGCAACTTTCTGGCTTTGGTACATAAAAACATGTATCCCGAAAAAGCTGATATTCTGTTTGTGCATATTAAAGCTAGAAAATACATGTATTGCCCTGTTCACACAAAACAGCAACTTGAACAGAGAATTGTTCCAGTCTTTATCAGTTTTCCAAATTACATGAATGGCAGCATCAGAGATGCCCACGGATTTAACAAGCACGTGGTAGTGCTATCCTAAACAGAGTTATACTTTTCTTGGACTTTGGAATTAATGGACTTTTCTTAGGCTGTCACTGTAAGGTAATTAGCAGGCTGTTGTTCAGTTACATCCAATGCAAACAGACTTATCTGATGGGAAGCATCCTGCCCATTAGTAGAATAATCTGTTAAAAACTTCTGGTAATGCTTCTGTGGTGATCTTAGATACAGTAGCAGCTATAAGCAGTAGATGTGGAAGCACCACCTGCTGGGACATGTAGTACAGCAGGACAGAAAACAGGAAAGAGAAGGGAGGAGATTTGACCTGGGCAAAGGCTGACATACTGAGTGATGCAGCAGTCGCTATGCCTCTTTAAGAGTAAACCTTTTTTGGGACCTAAATTGTACTTGGTTGCTTGGTGCAGTAGCTTCTTGGTGACAATTAATGAAAAATCTTAATATACAACATGGTATATTAAAAATTAGACATGGAGGATGTAATGATACAGCACAGATGCTAGAAGGAACCTTTGAAAAATTAGACAGCTGATACAAACAAAAAGAGCACACTATTTTCTTTTATGTTATTGATAACTAATCCAGTTAGCTGTTCATCAAAATTTGCCATGAAGCTGGAATGGAAACTGCATTCTCTGGGTTTCTGTTATCAACCCTAAAATAAATTTGCATGTTATGCGTAGAAATTGGCATCACCTTCCTTATAACCACCTGGAAGAGCAAAACAGTTGCAATAAGGAGTATTAGCTCAAAGGGGATCCCTATAATCCAAATCCAAATGCCTGAAACCAGATCGCATAATAATTTTAATGGATTTGATATGAATGCTAAGATTTACATTTATATCAAAACATGCACATCAAATTCATGTTGAAGCAATAATTATGGAGTGGAATTATCTCTCCTATAACAATTGCACTTTTCTGTATCTGGCAACAACATTTATTTATGTGAGCATTTATTTGGCTTTGTGGGTCAAACTTTGAACTCTGAATTGATTCCTCTCATTCTTGTAGCTTTTGCACTTTATATTGAGGACTGTTTTATATGCTTATCTGGGTTTGTGGTGTGTTGAATGGCCTTTCGTTAGCCATGTTAGAAATATTTCACTTTCCATTGGCTTGGCATTAGTTTTTAAGTTTTAAGTTAAATTTTAAAAAAGGACAATAAGTAGTGGTGAAGTCCTTTACCCTATGTTGGTGTTTTCTGTTTTTTGTTTTTTAAAAAAGAGAAGGACTGGCTGGGACCTGCTACCAGTGTTTTTCTCATTGGAAGGACAGAACAGGGCATATTCAAGGGATCCTTATGACCAAATTTCAAACAGTCAGGGAAAATGGTCCCTGTAAAGTCATTGTTTACTATCCAATTTGGATGGAATTTCCCAGATTACAATGTCACCCAGGGGGATTATTTCTGCCAGACTTCAGAGACAGTTGAAAGAATATGAAAGCAGTTTTGTAGACAACCAAACTTAAGCAGGGGACAGTGTTTGGCACCCTCTAATAGGGCATGAAGCAGGCAGAAGAAAGCATTTGGCATCCAAAGAAGGTAGGCAGAATTACACTGGACCCTGGGAATTGCTTGGTAGCCTGAGGAGGCATGCAGCATTCAGGGAGTTGCATCTTGCACCCCAAGGTAGCCAGATGCAGTTAGAGAAGGGGCGCAGAGGCAATTTTGCTTGTATCCCTATGAAGAGAGGCAGCAGTGCACTCCAATTAATAACACACACAGGCAAACTTACAATCTGTTTCTTACTGCCATCGTAAACAAGCCATGCTGAATTCAAGCAGTCACACCCATATCAGCCCTTCATAGGATTTCTATTCCCCGGTCTGGGTGGGGACTCCCTCATTTTGGGGGGCTTCTGCCTGCTGCAAGCCAGCTGGCCAGTGGGGGAAACCCCACCCCCAAACAGCAATGTCGCCAGGCGACATCCCCAACATGATGACATCACCCAAAGGTGATGTCATTGCATGGGGGGCAGTGACACTCTGGTTTTGGGGCAAAACTCTATGGCTTGAGGGCAATTATACCATAGAGTTTTGCCCTCAAACCAGAACGTTGCCATGTGGCATCCCTGATGTGATGACCTCACTTTGGTGTGACATCATCGCGTCGTGGAGACCTGCCCTACTCCTGGAAGGCTCCCTCCCACCCCCGCTGGCATGTTGACGAGACCTGGCAACCCTCGTCCTGCAAGCCCCCCAGTGAGGGAAAGGGATCCCTTGCCCTAAACTCCCATTGTGCATGGCCACTAGAAGCAGCAACAAGGGAGCGGGGGTTAAAACTTACTGGTGTTGTGAGCGTGATGATGTCACTTCTAGGGAAAACCTTGAAGATGGTGGTAGCTGTAGGAATTGCCAGAAACTTTATGGTAAAACTGGAAGTGATACCATCACACTCACAATGCTACCCCCCCTCCCCATGTCTCTTCCCTCAGTCTTACTGCTGCTATTGCCAGGCTTGGCCTGGCAACCCTAACCCATATAGACAGAGAGACTGATCACTAAGGGAAAGGGACTTTTGGGAAAACACACACATTGGCTACAGCAAAGCATTGGAAAGAAATGAATGAAGTGCAAATGCAAAGCATGCAGAACAGGCATGTAAATTGCTTGCTGCTAGCAGGAGTCCTCTCACTGGTCAGGCCCTTCCCTGGCAGCATGGCATCCCTAGTGCAGAATTAACTCAGGGCCTAACTATAAGATCTGTGGGATTTCCACATATGGAGTACCCAGTGTTTTTTTTAAAGGCACTTTCCACTTGCTCAGGGGCCTGATTTGCTTTGGGCCAGTGTGAGGGGAAGAGACTCTTAAGCCTTCCCCTCTTCCATTTTCCCAAATCAAAGGTGGCCCTGGGGAAGTGTGTTTGCTCCATTATGAAAATACATGCAGTATCAGATGCATGTGCACTTTCACAAAGAGGGCAGACAGTGAGTCCAAAGCGGTTTTAGATCGGGAAAACAATGCAGGGATGGCTTAAATGCTCCATTTCATTGTGTTGTCCCAAATTGAATCAGGCTTCTAAAACCTGCTGAGTTTTAAAAAACAAACACACACCTTGGGTGATCTGTACACCAAACTGTTAAGAGTATCATGTAGTTAGGTCCACTGAGAAAGAAAAAAACTTGGGGGGGGGGTGTATACTTAAGAAAGCCATTGCTAAGCTACCGAGTCAGCAATGTCAATGGCGGAAATACTGTGGGAAGAGAAACCAATCAGCATCCTTCTGTTCTGTGGCAAGATTTGTTTCACTCTGATGACTGGAAAACTTCAGCCCCCTCCACCCATATTGAACTAGAAATGACCTTTGGAGAGATATTGCCCATCAGTGCTGATCTGTGAGAAATACTAAGCTGAAGAGATTATGGTTTGGGCAGTAGACTGAGAAAAGAAAATAATTTGTTGGGTTGATGGCCAGTGGTTTTGACAGGGAACTGGAAAATTCAAGGAGATCTATCAGTGGCTGTTAGCCATGATAGCTAAACAGAACCTACATATTAAGAGGTAGGAGATCTCTGAAATACACTTGCTGAAGGACAAGCATCCAGAGAAAGGCATTCTGACATTCGTTCTTGCAGGCCAGCGGTAGAAACAGAATGTTGTAATGTTGTATTACATGGACACTCGGTCTGATTCAGCAGTGCTCTCCTTTTTATGTTCTTGTTAGTGTCCTACCTGAAGAGCAACACACAAGAACTTTGGGGAGGGGAGGACAGGTAACACAGTTAAAACTCTAGGTACTTTTCACTGGAACCTGTGTGGCCCTGGCTCAGCACAGAAGATGACAGGATACTCCCTGTTGCTGTATTTTCAGAAGGGGAAAAATGTCTTCCAGCATTCTCTGCTTAAATGTTAGTTACTGTGTGCGTGCAGTTTCAGAGCCGAATCAGCAAACTGCTTGGATAGTTCAGAAGAAACATTTTTTGAATGCAGGGGGACTTAGTGGAAATGTCTCTTTAGTAGACACATATATGGCATATCTGTTTTCCTGTCAATGCAGGCCTTGTCTCCCATTGACATTCCTTTTGCACCCATTAGATAATAGCCCCCCATCAATATGGATGTATGTAGCATTGGCACTGATTGATTCAAAGTTCTGTTGTGTATTTGAGCAGGGAGGCAGAAAACAAAATGGAAGCAAGACTATAATTGGTTCTGCCCCTGAGCTTTTACTGTATCTCTGAAAGAACCCTTTTTTCGCTCAACTGTGTTTTACATATGTCATAATGATGCCATCTCTTGACTGTGTACAGAAGTTTTTATACTGATATGGCTGGCTCCTTGCCATAGTTCCAACCTGTTTTTCACCCAGTATCAACCTTTTGATTTTAATATATCTATAAGCCACTTTTCTCTGCTTAATGGGTCCAAGTTAGGAACCCTGCCATTTCATGGGAGATGATTTCTATAGGGCTTCCTTGTAGGGTTATCTGACAGTAGGGGATAAGGTAGTGGAAGTGCCAGGTTCCCCCTGGCCACTAGCAGGAGATGGGGGGGCAGGACTGCCAGATCCAGGTTGGGAAGTTCCTGGAGATTTGGGGATAGAGTCTGGGGAGGACAGGAACCTCAGTGGGGCACAATGCCACAGAGTCCACCTTCCAAAGCATCCATTTTCTCCAGGGGAACTGATCTCTGTAGTCTGGAGATGAGCTGTAATTCCAGGGAATCCTCATGGCTCGCCTGGAAGCTGGCATCCCTACAAGGTAGGAAGGGGATGACTAGTTCACTCTTCCTGCAGTGAGGAGAGAGGGTGAAAGTGATCCTGCAGAAAAGAACGTGTGAGGGAGAGAGATTAGGTGTTGTTGAAGTGTTATCATTTCTCCTGGAGAAATATAGTTGTTTCAGAATGGAGTGGAGCAACTGAGAAGCTAGTTGGGAGAATAGTGCCCAGTTACATTCTGGCTGTTGGACTATAATACAGCAATGTGCTGTGTAGAAAGAAGACAAAATAAGATCCTGCAGAGGGCAGCAAGCTCTAGCTAGACAGGACTGCAGGGGGAGGGAGTAACCTTCCTTCTAAATGAATTGTCCTTGTCTGTCGGCATAATGCTGCCCTTAGGATCCCCTCCTCCCAGAACAGTCTAAAAGTCTCTCTCCTTTAACCAGTTCTGTGTCCTGACTGCTGCATAGGCAGCCCACACTGGCATGGGGCCCCTCTCTTAGAACACTTCTCCAGCTGTGAAGAAAGGGACTGTACCACTGCACAGTGCAAGTGAGGAATTACCATTTTCACAGATTCCCTAACAGTAATTTTTGTTTGTTTATTTATCCAGTTTCTACCCTGTCCTCCCAGCCAGAGCGGGGACATAAAACAAATAAGTTACATAAAAACATAGATAGTTTTATTCACGGCCATTGACCAACACATAAAACAATGTCACTGTGTAACATGGGTAAAAGGTATCACATTAAAATAGGAACAGAATTTTAAGACTGGTTATAAAAACACCATAAAAATCATAATGGTTAAAATTAATAAAACTTAATCTTAATTCTCCTCTTTTCGAGCTACTATAGATTTTCTAATTCTTAGGGCAAGCCATCCGAACCTAGCCACCTCATTAAAATATAAGTTACAATTAAAACCATTCTAAAACCATAATAAAGTGCGAGTAGTTGTTGTCATTTGTTTGATGGTGGCAGCCATTTTTTGGTGTTCTTAACTCACGGTTGGCTCGCAGTCTTCATTTTTAATCGTCCTTGCAGTGATTTATATCCTTTAGGCTGTAGGTAGAAGTTCCAGGGATCCAGGGCCCTCTCTCATCCAGCTATTAGTTGTTCACTATTGGTGGTGCCAGCTCCTGAAAGCCCGGGGGAATAGCTCTGTTTTACTGGCCCTGTGGAACAGTAAAAGGTCCCACAGGACCCTGATCTCCTCCGTGAGCTCATTCCACCATTCCCTGTCAGTAGAAAACTAGTAGCACTAGTACAACATGTCCTAGAATTGTTTAACCTGAGGTGTTTGAGTGTGTGTGTGGGGGGGCATTTTACATGGGCAACATTAAAAATATGACCCTGCATGCAGTCTGAAATGGTACAAACCATTTTACCACCTTGTTATTGTAAGCTGGGCGGAGGTGGGGAGAGAAAGAGGTGCAAGGAAGCAGTTGTAAGGGAAGTGGCAAAGTCAGGGAGGAAAAGTCAGATCAGGGCACAGTGATCACTGAGGAGAAAGAAAGGGCTAGTACCAGCCTATACAGGTGTGAAGACCTACTCTGGAGTAAGGTAAGAGAGCCAGGAAGGGGTTTAAAGGGTGAAGTGGTTTAGAGGCAGAGACAAGTGTAACTAGGGAAGAAAAAAGGCAGATACCAAGTCTCTAAAGTACAGCCTTCCTTAGGAGAACAGACTTTCCCAGAGGAGGCTGAAGTTGGTTCCTTATTCGCAGTTCCTTATTCATTCCTTATTCGTGAATTTATCCAGAAACACTGAGGAAAGCTCTGAACCCCCAAATAAGTCACACATAAGGAATGAATAAAGAACTGTGAATAAGGAACTAACTTCAGCCTCCTGTTTGGACCGGGCATCACTGTGTGTCATTTGGGGTGGTCCAAAAATTGTTTTGGGGTGCAGCCCAGACCCAGTGTCTGCCTGTGTGATTGTCCTGGGGGCACCGCACTTTGGAGCAGCTGGCACAAGAACTGCACTTTGGACCAGGACACAGCATATATCCCCTTGAAGGGGAGAGTCTCCTGACGGTGAGGGTGTATGAAGTGTGGTGGTTTAAACCTTATTTTGGGTTGTAAAGGGTAACTAGTTCTTTATTCAAATCTCCTTAGAAATAGAGGCCTGTTGGAGGCACTCCAAATAGAAGCTTGTGGTGCCCCAACCAGTGTTTGGACCAGGCAGTGCTGTATGTCTCCTTACAGGGGACTGTCACCAGATTTTGGGGTGGTCCACAGATTTTGGGGGTGTGCAGCCCGGCCCTAGTGTCTGCCTGTGAGATTGTCCTAGGGGCTTCGCAATTTGGAGCAGCTGGCACAAGAACTGTGTTTTGAACCAGGAAACAGGATATATCGTCTTGAAGGGGAGAGTCCTGTGAACCTGGGGGTATATGATATGTGGTGGTCCAGACCTTATTTTGGGGTTCAGAGCTTGAATAATGAACTGTGAATAAGGAACCAACTTCAGCCTCCTCTTTCCCAGAGACAGACAAGGGTGAAGACATTGTCTGCCAGGAGGAAGGGAGAATATCAGGCTTCTCTAGTGGAGCATGGCTGCCTCGGGGCCTACCTCTGCAGCAGGTGTGCTGTGGCATGAGACTGTAGCTAAAGGATTGTGAAAGAGATTCTGCCCTAGGGAGAGGACCTGGAGATTGGGCTGGAAGTGACCAGGGCTGGAAGTGACCAGCAAAAAGGATTAATGTTGTTTGGCAAGCAGGCCTCCTTGAATTGGTTTGGCCATTAACTCTAGATAACTTTTATTATTAAAGAAGTTATTTCCCTATTCTCCTGGTGTCTGGTTGTTGTCAGGGAGGCTGTAGGAAGCTGGGCTACCACAGTGGGTAGGAGGCCCCTCACCTAGAGGACTTCACCTCAGAATTTTACCACCTTTTTCTGCTACATGTGTAGACCAGACCTTATTTATTCCCTCACACTGACTTTGGGATTACTTATTTGGATATTGCCAACAATTTTGATGTCTTTAAATAAAAGAGGTTTGTGTGTGTGTGTGTGTGTGGGGGGTTAACTGTCAGTTTAACTTTGAAAGGGGCAACAACTCTGTGACCATTAATAACATTATAAACTGGTCCTTTTGACTGACAAGGGGTGAAATTATAAGGGTTACTTACACTAATATGTTTTACTTTTAAATTTATTAATGCTGATCATCCACCTCTCCAGGAAACTTCTTGGAATGACTCAAAACAAACTTCTAAAAGCAACCAAAACTGTAAAATAATCAATGGGAACAAGAAGCAAAACAACCCCCACAAAACTGTAAAGGAGCCCCTCCAAACAAAATACAATTCAGCAGCAAAGAATGTATAAATTCACGACATAGTCAAAATCCACATATAGTCTGTAGAACAGGGCCAGCAAAATCAAACTTTGCAAATAAAAAAGGTGGTAAAATAACCAGAAGAGGGGGGAAAATGCCTCTAAGAAAATAAAAATTGTCTTGAATGTGTGTCTGCACTGGCCCAGTTAACTTTCATGTGTGTCTCATTCAAAGTGGCAGTGAGAGCATTAGTGATATGATAACTGGACTCAGAACCTATGGCTCAAGTTGTCATAGCGTGCAATCAGTGCAAAATTACATTTTATTTGGTGGAAACTTAGCAAAACATTGAGATCTAGGTGGTTAAGAGACAGGATTACCAGCTCTGGGGGTGGAGCCTGGGGAGGTGGGGCTTTGGGAGGGGTGGGACCCCAGTGGGTTACAATGCCAGAGTCCACCCTCCAAAGCAGCCATTTCCTCTACGGGAACTGATCTCTGTCACCTGGATATCAAGTGTAATAGCAGAAGATTTGCAGACCCCCCACCTGGAGATTGGCAACACTTTTGGGAGATCATTAAGATACCATTTTAAAATCAGGAACTGAGTAGTTTTTAATATCTGTTTTTGGGTTCTATGTGCCACTTGCTAAACCAGTTAAGCATAGTGTCACAATCTTTTTGCTGGATCAATTCACTTAAGAGGAGGGGCAGGAGGTATTTCTAATTTTTAAAATTAGTTTCTGAGATGTTAATATACTGTTTTTTATTTCTAACAGAAAATCATCATCATGTCAGACAAGAGTGATTTAAAAGCAGAGCTTGAGCGTAAAAAGCAACGCTTGGCTCAAATAAGAGAGGAGAAGAAACGGAAGGAAGAAGAAAGGAAAAAGAAAGAGGTAAGTGTGGGTTGCCACCCCATGAGGACTCATTCCCACCTTTATAGTTTTATTTGGACATATTTATAGTCTCTTGATCTTACGTATATTTCTAAGCTAGCATGAAAAGTAAAATTTTAAAATATGAGAAAGAGATAAATTTATGTTCCTAAGGAGCTTCGCTTAATGGAAGACATAAAAAACTCTACCCTTGCCACCAGTTTCTAAATACTTCATTCCGTTTATGAGACCCTTTTCCTCCTCCAGTTCAACCTGATGTTTCATGCTTCTACTCCCATTTTGTCCTCACAACAACCCTGTGAATCTAGTAAGGATGAGAGAGAGAAAGGCTAGCCCACGGTAACCCAGAGAAGTCACTGGTTGAGTAGAGATCTGAACTTGGGTCTCCAAGGTTTTAGCCTGGCACTCCAACCACCGTATCCTACCAGCATTGGCTTTGTAAGAATTTAAGAAGAGCTGTTCTGATCAAAGGCTTATCTAGTGCAGCTGGCATTACATAACTAGATGCCTACAGGTCCTGCAAGCAAGACATGGAAGTCAAAGCTTTCTCCTGTTGTTACCCCTAGCAAGTAGTATTCAGAGATAGACATCCTCTGAATATGGAAGCTCCGTTTACCCTACATAGCCAACAACCAATGATGAACCTATTTTCCATTAATCTTTCTGATCCACCTTTAAAATTATCTAAATTAGTGGCCATCATTACATTCCAAGACCATGAGTTCCAAATGGTTGTTGAGCATCCTGTGAAGAAGGATTTTCTTTTGTTTGTCCTGACTCTATTACCTATTACATTCATTAGTGTCTCTGAGTTCTAGATTTCGGGGTGTGGAAGAAGTTGTTCTTTGTCCACTTTCTTCACATCCCATATAATTTTATAAAGTTCAACCATGTTTCCATTATTTGTATCTAAACTAAAAAACACAACACACTTTACCCCTTCCTTGTTGGAAAGGGGTTCCACTCCCCTAATCATATTAGTTGCTTTTCCCCCCTGCTCCTTTTCCAGATCTGTAACATCCTTTTAGAGATGGGATGGCCAAAACAGTACAAAGTATCCCAAACACAGAGATACTATGGGATTATATGAGCACACAATGTACCTTTCCCACTAATAATGTCATTGGTAAAGGAGTCCTCAACCTTTTTTTTTTTTGTATGTTTCCATATTCATATGCATGTGTGTATGTGTACATGTGCCCATGCCTGGAAGTCATGGTGACCTCTGGCAACTCCTACTGGGGCACGAAGGACATTCAGAGAAGTGGCTTGATAGCCTGCCTCCTGGCCTTGGTATTCTCTGGAGGTCTCTCATCCAAATACTTGCTAGGGCCAGCCCTGCTTAGCTTCTGAGATCTGACAAGATTGGGCTATCCAGGTCAGGGCGAGTCCTCAACCTTTTTAACCTGTAGGCACCTCTGGAATTCTGACATAGGGTGGTGGGTGCAACTACAAAATGGCTGCCATGGACTGACACAGAAGAGGCCTAAATGCAGGAGAGAAGAGGGCTAATTTTGAAAAATACACTGGGAAAGAGGAAAGAGGAATGAAAGAGAATAAACGAATCCTGTGGTGGTAGCTGCTGCTGAAACAACATTATTTAATCTGCTGAGCCAATCAGATCAGTGGCCAGACTACAGTCTTACCTGGCTGCTGGTCATCCAGAAGTGATGTCATCGTGCCAGGCATGTTGTGCAGGGAGATGCTCTAGCATTTGACCAAAAACTCCATGGTCACCATAGAATTTTTAGCCAAAGGCTAGTGTTTCCCGCATGAGACATGCCTGGGGGAATTATGTCACCTCTGGGTGACGTCCTCATGCTGGGCATGTCAGGCATGATGGGGCTCTTCGGGGTGGGGCTCCCCTCAGTGGCCAGTTGGCTGGTGGCAGATTGGGTCCTGAAAGCAGGGCTAATGGCTGCTCCCATTGGGGGGACGGCCACCGTAGGCCAGTCAGAAGCCCAGCTAGGCGAATGCCCCAACTGGCCCCATCCACTTTCTAAAAATCCTTGTTGTACTCACTCATTTATCCTTCCTGCTGATTTCAAAATCCCATTAACACTTTGTGTTGTGCAGACTGTCAGGTCCTGAAGTAACCACTCTATACACAGTAGTCCTTGTGTGGGTTTATTGGCTAGGTATGGCTTCTGCTCAGGTGAACACCTTTGCCAGAACTGGCAATCAATAGCATAAAGAATAGGAAGAGGGATTAGGGTCTCACCCTCAGGCATACATCACATGCAGACACCTAGGCTACTACAGGTCATGAGAGAATATACGACCTAACTAGCAACATCTTGATTCTCAAGTCTCCCAAGGTCATGGGCCCAGCTGGAGTCCGTGAACACTATAGGGGCAGCTTAGGGAAACGTTACAAGCAACTCTGCTACAATACTCCTTACATGCATTCACACACCTCCCCACTTTAGGAATGTTAAGGAGGACTGATAAGGGCTAAGCAAGGGCACAAAGCAGTCAGGGGTTACAAAAGCTAAAATGAGCATTACTGGCGAAAGACACTTAGATACATTCATTGATCATAGTACAAAACAAAGTATCACCCACAAGGCAGGGTCCAATCCTGACACAGACCCAATTATGCAGAATAAATGCTGGGAAGAAATTCTCCCAGCTCCTGTTCATCACTTGCAGTATGCAAATTAAATAATCAGAAAACTAAGTTCTAGGGTTGATTTTTGATGTTCTTCAGTAAAGGCATTTTAAGCTTTTAACATATTCTTATAGATTATCAGAATAGGAAATAATACAAATATTTGCTATGTACCACTGTTCTTGAGAAATCATGTATGCTTGTACTCCAGATTTGTTGTTGATGGTTTTTCAGGTTTTTTTTTTTAAAAAAATCCTTTTCATGCTGACAAAAGTTTCTATCATTTTTTGAACTACACTGAATCCAGTTTTTGCAAGTATAAACAAACTAGTAGCGAGGACAGAGTTCTAGATCTTCACAGATTTTAGGTGCCAGTTCATCCATGGACACATGGGGGTAGGGGTGAGGCATGAGCATATTGTTGCTTCAGACCCTAGTAACAGGAATCACATGGTGGACTTGGACTGTACCACCTCAGACTGTGGGACTTAAAAATGACAGTACAATTGTAGGACTGTACAACTTTAAATGCAAGCCCATAGACTATTTTTCTGCAAGCAGAAAGTAGTATACCATTAAAAAACAAAACAAAAAGGATTCTCAGCTTCCCTTCTGTAATAGGATTGGTATGAATGGAACCTGAATAGGATTTTCAAAAAGAATTTTGCTGGCTGCAATCCTGTGCACGTCTATGGGAGAGAAAGTTCCATTGTTCCTGCTTGGATTTCCTTTGTACAGAGACTGAGCTGCCCAACTGTTTCAAAATATATGAATAAAAAAGCTTATATCTGGGCCTTTTAAGCCTAGATTAAAATTGAAAATGAGCTTGCTATATATTGTTATCAGTCTAAAGAACATGAGATACATGTATAGCTGTATAGTGATTTGAAATGGGATTGGTTATGGGTTGGAATAAAGGTGTGTGTATATATTTTTTAGTTCTGTTACAACTTGGGCCTTCTACCCCCCCACCTGCCTCCCCCTTTATGACTGACTAGCTTGGTTGCTAAGGTAGCAGATTTGCACCTATTGTTCTTCAGCAAAGTAAAAGATAATTGCTGTTGCATTTTAGCCTTCTGGCTTTGGAACATCTTCTTTTAAGGTTTGACTGACACATTAGTTTATTTGTCCTTGACAATATGCATGAGGTTTTTCATTAAGGGATTTGTACTTCTTTTTATTCAGTCACTTAAGGAAATAGAGAAGAGAATTGACAGGGAACGGATATTCATTTTCATGCAAAGTCAAGGAAGCATTAAGTGATTATGTTTCTTTTCTTTCAGATGTCAACATTTGCTGCAGTTTAAAGCACCTGTTATCCCTTTTCTAATAACTGGTTTGCTTTTAACTGACACTTTAATATCATACGTGTATTTCATACAATTATTGGGGAATATGACTTGATACAAGACATCAACATTGCAAATTATGTTGTGTTTCTTCCTATGCTTTTTCATTTTTCATCTTAATTTTTTTTCATTTTATTTCATTCATACCCTGCCTTTCCCCCCAAAGGGTGCCCAAAGCACTTTGCATCATGCTCTTCTTCATTTTACCCTCACAACAACTTTGTGGTAGGTTAGACTGAGCATGTGTGACTGGCCCAAGGTCACCGAGCAACCTTCCATGGTAGAGTGGGGATTTGAACTTGGGATTCACAGATCCTACTTTGACACTCTAACCCCAACACCCAGAGGCGAATGAGAGGGAGAGAGACTCACACAGAATTGTTGGAGGACAAAAAGGTCCATTTTTATCTTACCCGGCAGACCTGATTGTTGCTTATGTATTCAATGCTTCCCAGGGAGCCTAGAAAAGTGTGAAGGGGAGATGATTGTCTCCAAACACACAATGTCAGGCAGTAGACAGAGCAGATATGCCAGGTGTGGCTGGGGGAGCTGCAAGTGGATGCACATCCCAAGTGTGTATCCATTGCATATGGATTTGCTTGTGGTTCCTGGTTTTATTCTGTGCCTGTCATGACTGCATAGTTGTTGAAAAAAGCAACTGACTTGTTTGGCAAAAGCAGAAACAGAAATTTATAAACTGAACAGAGTAAAAAATTAACAAATCCACAAATGATAATTATATATTAGTAGCAGTTATCTAAAGTGGGTGTGAGCATCTCATAAATAAATATATCTTCTTGTTGTAGCTGAAGTTCTTTGTTAGTATTCTGTGCTTTTAGACCTCTTCTGCTGAACCTGTCAGAAAAAACCATGGGGTGGGGGGGGAGAGACCATGGACTATTCATCTTTTATTCAGACATACCTGAATATTTTAGGCAAATTCCAGACTTAAAAATGTAAAGATTCATCAGTGGGATGAAAGGAAGGGGATACCTAGACTAGAATTTTATTTATAGTGGTTGATAGATTTTGGAGAATTCAAAAGTAGGTACTACTGAAGAAATTATCTCCAGTTTGCCCTCAGCATCTGGTAATCTGATACAGGGTGCGGTCATATGTGCCAGATAAAATGGGGGGGAAGCGAGGCTATTTTCTCCAGAAGAATTTGACCTGCAGTTGTGTGATCACACCTCCCTTTGAAGCTGTGGGCACAGTCTATCAGTGTGTGATCAGATGCAACCAGTTAGTGTGAGCTAGCTGAGCTAGCTGAGTTAGTGTGAGCTAGCTTGCAGTTTTTTAGCCTCCGGCTCACAGATTTTTGTCTTCGCTCAGGAAGGATGGCTCCAGAGCGAACTGATTTATGCAGTAGCCAAATTGCTTGCTCACAACTTTAATGCCAGTAGTTCACAAAGCAGAATTTTTTGCTCTCAAGACTCCACAGCTTAGAGGGAACATTGAATGCAACTGTGGGTGAGTCGGGGTGTTTTTGTGCTTTCCCCCCCATGCGCTTAAACTAGGAATTTATGAATCGCACCTCCGCACTGAGGGCTTCCTATGGAGTTTGCGATGATGCACATACTGCAAAGGGGGAGAAAAACAATGGCACGGAGTCAGGATGGCCTGATCAGATCATCCCAACGGCATGAGATCGCGCTGGAGCGATCAGACATGGGAAAGTCCATCCATGGCCCGTCGCAACCTGTTTACTACTGGATTTTCCCCAGTGTCTTTTAACTCTGCTTCTGCTGCAGAGCAGAACGGGTTGCTGCTGGCTGCTGGGCACTTCCCAAATATTGTTGTCTGATTGTACTCTTTAAATCCACCCGGCATTCGTGCCTATGTTGGGTTTAATTGTGTGTATGATCGCATCCATAGAGTGTCTATACAAGTCTGTTTATTTAGATATGACCAGAAACTCATTAGCATATTAGGCCACACCCCTGACAGTACAACTCATTAGCATATTAGGCCACACCCCCATGTTACCAGAAGTGTGGTCATCCAGCCACACCCACCTTTTGCTTCTTATTCTGTTTACCTTGTTTGTTGTCAAAACAGTTTTCACAAAACCAATAAAACTATTTTTTAAAAAAGTTTCTATAATATTAACAGTAACATCAGCAAACATCTCAATAAACACTCTGAAACTTGGAAAACTATACTGAAAACATACACAAACTAATCTTCCTAGTGGTCAGAATTACAGATGCTCAGATGTTGTGTGGATTCTGAGAAGCTCTACCATATTTTTCAGTTGTACTTCACCCTAGATATTAGCTCATTTGATGTAACTCAAAAAGTGGGCTGCTGTGTATACAAAGGAATAACAGAATTCATAGACATTTGGACCAAAGCCAAATAAATTAATTGACAATCTCTGACTGGCCAGTATCCCAATATTGCAAAATGGTAATAAAATTAAAGATTATTTTGCCTCTGCAGCAGTGAAAGTTGTGATGGAAGTAGACAAGAGTATCCATATATCTACAAATTATATGTCCATATAGTTTCAAAAAATACCCACAAACAAAACCACTCTATAAGTGACTTCACTGTTCCCTTCACTGTCCATTCCTGTACCCAATAATTCGTTTCTGTGTTTCCATCATCTACAGCTGAGGTCTCATGCTCCCACAAACAAGCCCACCTTTTCTTCTATGCTGCACTCCTATTTTTGCCCATTCCACATCAGCAAAATAATGACCCAAACTGTTAAGAATATATGTGGAAACATTCTGCTGCATTAAATAATTTTCACAGCTGCATTAAATAATTTCCAATGCCTTATCAAGTTCTGTAATATTTTAAAGTTTTCTACTGAATCTAAGATTGTCTTCATGTACACTACAAAGTAAGTCCTATTGACTGCAGAACTTTCAAACAGAGAATCGGAGCACTAGAAAAACCCAAACGTGAAGGGTTACCTGCATGCCACAGAGGTTGATGTCTAAGCTACAAAAACCTCTAACTTCCAGGCAGTCTCTTTATCTAAAATTCAAAACCATTCGAAAAAAGGATATGAAGTACCTCACAATATTCGGGAAGAGGAGACATATAAGCAAAGTGTCTCGACAAATGACATTGGATACCAGAGAGAAGTAATCAGTTGCAGAATAAAGTGAGGAGGTGCATTACATGATACAGCAATCATGCTGAAGCCTGAAATTAAGAGAGTCTTGTGTTCCATGATGAAACATTAGAGATGTACATTATAGATGTAAGATGGAAATCATGCAAGAAAGGTCAGTTATTCCTGAAGTGGACCTGTAAGACATAAGAAATTCCACAGAAAATACAATGGGTGGGGGAATAGTGCACTGAGGTCTTCAGGAGGAGACGGGGGGAGGAGGAGGAGGAGGAGATGGGGGTGGGAAGAACTCAGGGCTGGAACCATCATGTGTGATTTCTGGGAACAGTCCAATCTTTTGCATGAGGTGTGGAAGGGATTTTCCTGAAGGAAAGGGAGCAAAAATTGAAAGTGGTTGTGCTTCAGCTCTGTGTAGACAGGAGAAGAAAACATCACACAGAAGACACTGGGTTCCAGGATGCTTCGTGCCTATCTACGGTTAGGACACAGAAGGAACACTTTTCCTTCCCGTAGCTCTGGGCCATCACCACTCAGGGAAATAGCTCCTCACGGCAGATACAACATGGAAGGCGGGAAGCGTTTAGCACACTCTCTTGGGCTCACACTCACCTCTGCCCTGCCAGCGCCTGAGGCAGGGGCGGATTAAGGCTCACTGGTGCCCTAAGCACTGACCGATCTTGGTGCCCCCTCCTTTCCACACTGACCCAGTCCATTTTAGTAGTTGACCTGTCTGACCAGATATACAATGCAGGTTGCAGCAATACAAAAATTTATTCATATGATAACACAATATACTGTACAAAGTTCTACAAAAATGCAATACATCTATTTTAATATTTCACAAGTTAAATGTATCAAAGTACCAATATTCATGATCTGAAAGGCATTTTTCTACATTTTTTCACCCTTTCCCCAACTTTGTGGTGCCCCCTTTGGCCCTGGTACCCTAAGCACGTGCTTAGTCTGCTTAATGGTTAATCTGCCACTGGCCTGAGGATATTCATGGGGCAGTTTTGCAACCCCTCTGTTTGGTTCCTGCCAGGCCAACCGCCCCGCCAAATCACTTCTGCTGGGTCACATGAGCTTCCAGTTTGCCAAGCACAAGCACAGAAAGAGTTGACTAGCTGCCAAAGGAGTGCGCTAGACTGTAACAGATGTAACAAAGGGCTGGACTGATGGTTCTTTTGTTTACCGGCTGGATTTCCTGGTTATTTTCAATATATGGACCTCTCGCATTCCCGAAGAATATACCAAAGCTATCTTACACTGATTTTGGCTGTAGGTGTGGGTGTGGCCAACTCAGAAGCCAGGCGGAACACCATTCCCATGCGTTCCTGCCCCCAAATAGCTGTGGATATGACTAATAGCAATTGACAAATTGATGACCTTTAAAGAGTTGTCTCCCTGAGTGGGTTGTCTCTCTGTGCTCAAAATAACTGGGACCCCAATTTCCTCCAACTCAAGACTTAAAAACTCTTAGGCAGTTGAGCATGAACTTTCTCCTTCCTCATTCCTCCCCTTTTTCCTCTTGAACTACCCTTTTAAATCCTGGAGTTCAATGAGTATTCTTAGCCCTTGATAAGCGACTTCTGTTTTTTCCCTTGTTTTTAAGATATACACACCCCTTTTCTGTATAGCTTCTGACCATGCAGAAATCCCTACCTTCTTTGATATGTGGCTTCCTGGAAGGGCACAGTTTGGAAATCCCACTCACTCACCCAAATCTTCAGGAATCTATAAAGTCTTAGAGGCTTGAACAGACCATTTTCCTTCCCCCCTTTCCCCTTTGATTTTCAACAGTTGTCAACACTTTGTGTCTCCTAGAACATACACAGTCCTAATTATGAAATTGGGAGGGGTGGACCCGGGGTTGTGTGTTAATTTAAGAAGTCACATAAATTTGCATAGCTGTAGAATCCTATGAGTATGTAACCCTTTCTTTCTGTTTCGGTCGCCTCATTTTGCTATTTTCATGATCAGCATAGGAATTGGCACCTTTACTATTATGTTACAAGTGGGGGATCTTTGAGATTGGTGGTGGTAGCAGGAGTGCTGGGGAGTGGCTCCTGGCATCTTCTGGCTCACCGGCAGAGCCTGGAGCAGTTCCCTCCGGCAGCCACCAACGGTTCTACCAGTAAGTGCATTGTCTGCACATGAGCAAGCAACACTTTATTTTGGGGGCTATTTAACCCTCCAATATATTTTTGTTAAGTTTTCAGATCTTTCTGCAAATGTAGGGGTTCTCCAAGTTTGCAAGAAAATCTCTTTAGCATTGGTGTGGCCCCAATCTGCAGATTTAAGTATCCACAGATGGGAGCCAGACTAGATATAGATTCTATACACACACACAAATGGGAAAAAGAAATTAAATTCACAGTCAGCCAGGTGCTAAGAGAAAATTGGTATAAAATGTTCTTCAGATGGTATATAACCCCAAAGGATATTGAGAAAGCAGACAAAAATTACAAAGGGAAATGCAAAGATATAGATGGAACTTTATACCATATGTGATGGACTTGTAAAAAAGCAAAACGTTATTAGAAAGAAATACATGCAAAATGCAGAACACATTAAAATTTAAATTCCCAATTGAAGCTAAGAACATGGTAGTAGGAATATTGCCCAACAATTTACCAAAAGTTTTGGAAGAGATATTCAAATATATAGTGACAGTGGCTAGAATAATCTACTGAGCAAAATGGAAATCAGACATCTGTCCAATTTTAGAAGGATGGGAAAATAAACTTGCCAATTAGGCAGTAATGGTGAAATTAACAACTATTTGAGAAATGGATCAGTTTTGAAATTTGAGGAGAGACAGTTATTATGCAAGTAGGAAACAAATTTAGAATGAGAAATAGTTCAAAAATTGTACATAAATGTATTGCTATGTATATAAATGTTTTATAGTGCAGAAATAGAATGAACACAAGTTTTGAATATAAATGTATGAAGAAGTGTTTTTGAACAAAAATATCTGTTATTTTAATTTTTATGTGAGATATATAATAGAATTCCTTTTAAGCTTTAATATATTAAAAGTCATATCTATGTAGAAATGATGAAATATATAATAGAATATGCAATAATGATGAAATTATATAGTTGCAAAATAACTAAAAAATCTAAAATTCAAAATATTTGAAAAAAGGACCATTGTATCTTATAGAAAATGCCTTAAAAACTATAATGAAGGGGATGTTGGAGAGAAATATTTACTTTTTTATTCTATAAATTCTGCAGTGTATGATAATCTTCATATATATAATTGGTTATATAATCCCTCTTCTATTTGCATCCCTTTTACATGATACTTTGTTTTCAAAAAATTAAACAAAAATTGATATATAGATTGGCATCCCTCAGTGGTCATCTCAGAATACTCATATACAGGAATAATCTATGAAGATAGTGGTGCATGCTAAGAAACTCATTCTGTAACTTGGACTTGCTACTGTTTCTTGGGCTAATTGTTCATGGTTGTTATTTCAGGCAGATTTTCAGCAAAAGAAAGAGCCAACTCAGGAAGATTCAGATCTGGACCGCAAGAGAAGAGAGACAGAAGCTTTACTGCAGAGCATTGGTATTTCACCTGAACCACCTCTAGGTATTCAGATAAACTCACTCAAGACATTAAGATCCATGCATTCTTCTGACTATAGCATGCTTTGCTATCCTTGTTTTGGTGATGTTAGTTACATTTCACCCATATAACCAGTTCCTTATCATCTTTGCTAAATGTCAGTTTTGCCAGTCATTTTCATATTTCCCATTTTAAAATTGCTTTTCTACAGCCACATCAGTACTATCTTTCACTGCTCTTATTCCATCCGTTTTGAAATAGATTTAATTTTACTTCCTTAATTCCGGCATTTTCATACACATAATAATTTTATTTTGGAAAAAGTTTCTTTTACTATACTTTAAAGCAAATTATGTTATTTAAAAAGACAGTAGAAGAGAAATATAAATTTAGTAGTCTGTCTGTTTGTATATATGCTTCCCTCTTCTGTTTTTCACTATATCTTCACTCCGTCAAATTTTTGATAGTCTTAGAAAAATTGGGTTTTGTTCCTTGCTTCCTTTATGGTAGGTGTGTTACATATGATGTGTAGACCATACCTGTGAGAAATAGTTTGGATCCTCCCCCTCCCCTTTATTCACCTCCCCTTACATTTCAGTGCTTCTTTCTTATCCTTGTTTTTTTTGGTGCAGTCCTCTGAGTCCTTTCCTAGGTAGGATTTTGAGTAGGCCTGCTTAGGATTGCTCTGTTTGCTCTGAGAAGAACCAAAAAATAGAAGCAACGGAACCAGGTGAGCATATATGCTTGCTCACTCTTAATTTTATAAATGCAGAGTACATTCCTTGACAGTAGATGAAGGTTATCTTATATTCTCATTTTGTGTAAATTTATTTATACTTTAACTCAAACCCACCTTTTGAATACAGGAAAATGAAACAAACCATTAAATTACAGCTACCCTCTCTAAACCATTGTAAAATTACTTCAGCAGCTAGATGCCACTTCCAAATTCATAGAGGGCGGGCTGTTGCTTGTTGAGGGAGCATCTGCTTTGCATGCAGAAGGGCCCAGGTTCAATTCCTAGCACCTTCCTTTAAAAGGATGAGTAGGTGATATGAAAGATCCCTGGAGAGCCCATGCTAGTCAGAGGAGACGGTACTGACCTTGATAGACCAATGGCAATATAAAGTAGCTTCAGGTGTTCATAAATACAATTTAGGATTTTTTAAAAAAATAGATTTATAATGAAATACAAGAAATCATGCTTTTTTTCCTGTCACATAATTAATAGTCTAGAGCACAGCGGCAGCAGTGGGTTTTTGAAGACAAATGGATTTATTTTCACACACCTTAAGGATAATACAGCAACAACAAAAAGATCAACACCGATTTAGGAAGAGTCAGATTAAGACATCATTAATCTGATTTAAGGGCAGTGTTTTATCCCGTTAAGTGTGTGAAACCCTGAAAAAATCTATTTGCTTTAAGAAGTCAGTATGAAAAGGACCTGAAATCAAATACAAGGCTTTTAAACATTCGTGAAAAGAGGTTGCCACACTAACTCCAGTTCTGCATTTTGGCATAGCTTGGTTAAAACAGCAGGCACTGCCAATGCGATGTTCTTGTGCAGTGCAGCTGCTCTGTAGTTTAAAGATGGAGTCACTCAGTGGAGAGGTCAGGGAGGCAGAAAGGTTGTTAGCATCCTAGGCTTTACCTCAAACACCATCACAGCATTCTAGTCACCTTAGATGTAATGCAGTTTTGTACCATCCTTTGCCGCACCTCTGCTTTCACCACAGCAAACTCATATTCTTTGTGGGAAGCAGCCGCGTTAACAAGTATAACTATTAGTTTGTCCAGCTCTTTATTGTCCATTCAGACCGGCAGCAGATCTTCAAGATCTCAAGCACAGAACTGTCTTTCTTTACACCTGCTACCTATGCCAAATAGGTTGTGTGGGCTGAAGTTGCCTGATTAAAATGCACACAACTTCTCCCTATTTCACAGGCACTGGTCAGTTAATGAAAGATAGAACAGAACACACCAATGCTCCCTCTAAGTTGTGGCGTATTGGGAGCAAAATTCTACTTTGTGAGCTACTGGCATTAAAGTTGTGAGCAAGCGATTTGGCTAGTGCATAAATTAGCTTGCTCTGGAGCTGTCCTTCCTGAGCTAAGACAAAAACGTGTGAGCCAGAGGCTAAAAATCCGTGAGCTAGCTCACACTAACTCAGCTTAGAGGAAACCCTGGAACACACCTACCTTTCCCCCATCACTGCAGCCCCTCCAACCTGGTGGCTTTTTGTCCACATGGGTTCCATACTCAAGGAATCATGTTTCCAGAAGTCTAAAGGAACAGGGCAACATGGGAAAATCCACGTCCACCAGTTTGTTTTACAGACGGTTGGTTGGATCCAAGCAAGTATTCCATATTTTCTCATGTAGTGAATGCAGCATTTGTTTTATGGGTCGCATAGGATTCCACTGTAACTTCGGCACATGACTCAGGGTCTCAGTATATTTGTGAACCCAAAATTTGTAATGTTGCCAGCTTCTATCAACCCCGTCCTCTCCTCAAGACTTGGTGATACTATAGTGTTTCACAAAGTGGGCATACTCACTAGGGTTGCTACCCTCCAGCTGGCACCTGGAGATCTCCTACTTTTACAGTTGATGTAAACTGTAAAACTGATGATGAAATCAAATTAATAATAAATAAAAATAATACAGATACCAAGATTAGTTCCCCTGGAGAAAATGTCTCCTTTGGAGGGTGGACAGTATGGCATTATATCCTGCTGAGGTCCTTCTTCTCCCCAAACTGTACCCTCCCCAGGATCCACTCCCAAAATCTCCAGATATTTCCCAACCCAGAGCTGGCAGCCCTAATACCCACTAAATTGTGTCCAAGGACTTAAAAGCTGTTTTTTGTAAAATGCCGTAATTCTTCTGAAGGATATTTGTACAAATCAAAGCTCAGTGCCTACTGATACAGCAACATGAATGATAAGCATGTTGCCTGACACTTCACACTTGCAACTGCCCCAAAAGCTGTAACGAGAAATGGATGCCTTCTGCTGTCTCAATTCATTTTCATAATAGATTCATTTTCATAATAGATTAGTTCCTAATGAGAATATATTTTGACATCACAACATTTGGGAAATTTAGTAAAACACTTAATAAATTTACTTTGTCAAAGGCTTACTTTGGTCAACCGAGCATTTAAAAACATTAATGTATAGGCTTTACATGCTTTTTTGGGGTGGTTGCCTTGAAAAAAATATTTTGTTTCCATTTCTCATTGTTTTACTTCTAGGCGCTAATTTAGAGGGGGGAAATGATAGAATTCTGTAGTAGCTGGTCTGCTACTGTTGGTCTGCATTTGGCCTTCATACGTATTTTCTCTCCATCATGGCTTATTATGGTTCCCCACTTTGATCTTCTTGGTCCCAGGGCTGAAGACTGTAATAAAGTTGATTTATGTTTTATTTTGAGTCAGTCACACTTGTGGAGGCTTCATCAATTGCTCCTTTACTCAGTGTGAAGTTCTTATTCACTCTTCGCACTAGATAGGTTCCATAGGCCTAACCAACAAATGCTTATCAAGCCTTCTTCTGAAAAGCTCATCAGAAGATTTATAGATGAGAAAGTGAAGTTAAAAGGTTTCCAGTGACCATCCGGTGAAAGTCTTTGGGCTTAACACATTTGTAGAGTGTCATAAATAGAACAACCACCCTCACTGTTCCTTATGATGAGGTGTTGTACATGTCCTAGGGAGTACAGATGGAAAATTCTGCTTTGAATAATATGGGGGGGGGGACACAGGAGGTCTGAACTTAGATCCATCATGTTCCTGGCTCCTTAGATCCATCATGTCATGTCCCCCCACAACAGAAAGTTAAAGGATGGAGCTTGGTGGCATAGTTTGCAGGCTATATGTTGCTTATTTTAGCTAACTGAATTTTAGGATAGATTTAGAAGTAATTGGATAATATACATCATTGGTGCTGAAGAGCCCTCATAGATGCTGAATGTCATGGGCTGGGGTGTCAGTCAAATGGAGTCCAGAACAGGCCAAGGTCAGGAGCCAAGAAAACAGTGCAAAGTCCAAAAAGCCAAGCCAAGGTCAGGAGCCAGAAACACAGAGCCAAGACCAAATCACTAATCAGAAATGTAGTCCAAAGCCAAGCCAGGGTCAAGAGCCAGGAACACAGAGCCAAGTCCAAAGCCAGGAGGTCCAAAGGTCTAGGTGCAAGAGCCAAGACGAAGTGGATGCTAGCAGCATGAAGCTGGCTTGTTGCTTCCATGAAGAGTACTGCCCAGAGTGTGGAGTTAAATGCTGCTACCAATTAGCCAGCTGCATGATCAGCCAGGCTCCTGTTAGAACTCTGGGCTGGCTGAATGTCTCCCTTGTAGCCTGGCCTCTCTTCACCTGGTTGCTAAATTTTTCCACTGTCACTCCCTTAAATGAGTCACACATGGGGATTAGTCAGGAGGACTTTCAGCTTGCAGTTCTTCCTTCTTATCTGGGCGAGGTATGAAGACTGCTGTTACAGGCACTTGCAAGCTCTCCTCCTCTGCTGCTTCAGAGGGGCCAGCTGTGGTTTCTGCAGGCTTATTCTTATCCATGCTCATGATACTGAGCATACACTTGAGCATAGTGTTTTTAATAATAGCATTTAGATGCTGAGCTGCAGACAGGAAGGTCTGTAGTTTGGTAGTTTGAGACCCTAGTGTTGTATGATGGAGTGAACTTCCAGCCCCAGCTCCTGCCAACCTAGCAGTTTGAAAGCAAGAAATTGCAAGTAGTTAAACAGGTACCACTTTGGCTGGAAGGTAACAACATTCCATGTGCCTCGGTGTTTAGTCATGCCGGCCACATGACCATAGAAATGTCTTTGGACAGCGCTGGCTCTTTGGCTTGGAAATGGAGTTGAGCACCGCCCCCTAGAGTCATATTCGACTAGCTTTCAAACAAGGGAAACCTTATCTAGACAGACGGTGCTTAGTAGTTATCACAGAATTTTAATAGTCCTCCTTAAATATGTTTGGCTCTGTATTCTAGGAAAAAGTTAGTTATACAGGCAGAGAGAAGTAGCCAAGATATTTGGATCAGACTGGAAAACTAGAACTATAAATTTATATCAGTAATGTTAATTAACACAACTAGCTATTTGTGATTAGAACAGCAGGCTATGAAGCAAAAGACCAGCATTTGTAAAAATTAGCCACCTAATATGTCCAATAAATTATCCCTGTTCAAATAATTATGCAAATATGCCTTCTTATTTAACCTTTGGTCCAGTTTACTCAGCCACAGTCATAGATCCTAGAAAAGAAACAATTTCAATAGATGTCCATTTTGCAGTTTTTTAAAAAAATGTTTTTGGAAGGATATCTTTTAAGAATGTATTTCTGACTTGTACAGCTTGAAATAGTTAAACAAAAAAATCAGAATGATTCCTGACTTCCAAGTTTTTGTAATATTGAGTATTAATATTATATCAGTTTACTTTCAGATCAGTTTAAACATTCATTTCAACCTTAATTTCCAAAAAAAAATGAGAATTCACTTGACTTTCTTCCTTTTCTTTTCCTTTTTCTTTCCTGCTTTTGCTTCCACCATTTCATACTCTCCCAATCATCCATCCATTTTATCATTTGGATCATTGTTTATGATTTGTCTGACACTGCTCTTCATCAGTGCAGTCGTTGCATGTTTTAACATGGGATACCTGTTATTTTCATTATTTAGTCCCAACCCCTATGTCTCCCTCTCCGAAATCAGTGAGCACTCCCAGTGAAGCTGGAAGCCAAGACTCTGGAGACCTGGGACCAGTAGGAAGGTAAGATGAACACCTTATTCAGTGTGTCTTTCTAGTGAATCCCTTTCCCACTGTTTCCCATTCCATTGTAAAATTGGTTAGAGTGTGAACATCTGCATTGGAAAGTAGCTAGTATATACTATATTACTGCCCCCTCCAATTCGAGTAGTTCTGTGGACCCCAAAGGGGTTTATATTGCACTGATTATTGTTTCTTGTTGGCAATCTCCCATAACTCACGGTAGGCCATTTTTAAAACTGAGGAGTGTTTTGAAGGTAATTTATGAATTGCAGGGGGGGAGTATGCTGTTAAAAAGAAACAGGTCAGCAGTCTCACACTGTTTTTTCAATCCCTTGGGCTTACCTAAAATAGTTTTGGACACTGCTCCTGAAACTAGACTGTAAGATATTTCCTTGTCTGGGATATGCGATAAGACTCTGATGTAGGACAGGAAGTCTGAAGTAAATTAATATGCTGGATAGAATTTTCTGCAGTGACTCCCAAAATGTGAGCCCTCTTGAACAGGCAAGAACTGCTGTGGTTCTCCTCCAGTCAGGCTGGAGACAAATGATCAGCAGAAGCCCAACCTGGATTATACTTCCCCCAACTTCTCACCTATGTATGGAGGGGATGTGCTTTCCCTCCGGTCCACCTGATGTGCCTTTTTCATCCTCAAGGCCAATGAGGATAGGCAACTTTTTCGGTTTTCATTGTTATTGGCTTTTTAATTTAAAATCTTGGTTTGTTTTTGTTAACTTACTTAGGCTGTTTGTTTTACCCAAAGTATCCTCTTTGTCAAATGTCAAATCAATAAGAGGATAAATCCCCCATTCGTGGGTAATTTTTGCTTGTAGAGTACGAGCAGGAAATTATTTTTTTCAAACTCATAAGGCAGGTTGTGGAAATAAATAATACACAAATAATAACAAAGGGAATCTCCATGTATTTACATGTGTAAAAAATGAAGGGGAGGGGTTATGGAGAATTGTAGCTGTGGAATTTCTGGGTAATGGGAGCTAAATCCTGCTCCTTCCATGCTTTAATGTGGTTATTGTTTGTGTAGTTGTGTTGTACACATGTGTCTGGGTGAATGAGAACTAATTGGGCCAAATTCATTTTGGGAAATCCTGTGCAAAAGGAAGAAGCCTGATGCCTTTCACTCCTGTGCTGAAAAAACTGCTGATTTAGGTTTTACATCGGTTTAAGGGCACGGGCAACAATACCAAAAAGATGTTCCCATATGAAGTTGCAAATATTCCAGATACCCATGCAATCAGTGCAACATGTATTACTCAGGAAGGGAGAATCAAGAAGCTGAAGTAGTAGGGCAGGAGGGTGAAGCAGGGACTGAGCGACATCGAAATAAGTCAACTGGCAACTCTTGCTGTATATCCATTCTTGATTAAAATTACCATTCTGAATGCAATTCGGCTATCTGTGAGTTGTCAGGTAGTTGGGTGCTTTAGTTTTCTCTCTGTACGAACCAGACTTTTAAAAAGTCCTTTATGGCTGATATTGTGGGTCTTACTCATGTTGTTATTTTTTTTCACCTTACAATTTGATCCTGCACGTGTTTATATGTGATCCATTAGCCTATGCATCCATTGTATGTCTGAGTACAAAAGAGTCTACGTAGATGCATGTAGGATTGCAGTTTAAGGCCTCTCTCTCTCTCTCTCTCTCTCTCTCTCTCTCTCTCTCACACACACACACACACACACACACACACACACACACACATTGAGAATAGATGTTATTGAACAGCTTGGCTTAGTTCTGTGACTTAGTTCTGAATAAATATTCATAGGACTGGGTTGTAAGGCTGTATAATTATGACCTAGAAAATTGGATTTGGATGTTTGCCAGCTGCCCAGTCAGTATTAATGCCTTTTTTCTATTTGATCCTTTGGCATCATTAAATATTTCCACATTCTCATTCCTCAAGGATGCATAGAGTTCAGTCCTTAATATCACTGATTATTTTTCTCATTAACAAGTTCCTCATGCTACAGCTCAAAGAGGATGGGCACTCTTCATCCCAAAGGGTGATTCATAGGGGTGTCTTAGCAAACTTAGCACTATCTACTATTAAGATGTAATATGCTGTCAAAAAAACTCTTGTAGTTAATGGTTCTGCTGCATTAATGAATTTACTCACGGAAGCTAAAATCAGTCTGCTTCTCATTTAGAGGTGGCGCCATCTGCAGGCCCCAAGAAAATTGGTGATAGAGCGTACCTGTGCAGTCAGCTCCACTGTATATCTGTGGAGAAAAACGTGTTAATGATACATGGGAATGCAAAATCTATGTGGATTTTTCACAAAAGCCATAGAGGAAGGGGGAAGCTGTTATTTATTATTTATCTCATTTTTTTAAAGAATATTTCTGTGCTGTCCCTTCAGAGTTGTGCTTGAGGCAGCGTACACTTACGAACCACAACAAAAACAAACCTCCCAAGCTATTAAAAACATGCCATTAGATATAAGTAGCATAAAAACAATCTGTAAAACAGAAGCAGACAATTAAAAAGCTGATAAAATGAAACCCCTAATTTAAAGTCAGGGTTAAAAGATGTGTGCTAGCCTGGTGCCTAAAAGAAAGTAAAGTAGGTGTCAGGCAGGCCTCAAGGGGGAGGGCATTCCAAAGCCAAGATGCCACCACAGATAATACCTTGTCTCTAGTCACTACCCACCTCACCTCTGAAGGCAGGGGCACAGAAAACGGTGCTTGAGAGGCAGATCTTAACTGGTGTGCTGGATAGTGTGGGAAGAGATGGTCCTTCAGGTGTCCCGGTTTGCTACCGCTGGTAGATATTTCTTGCAAAATTCACTGTCTTGTGTTTTATTCTGCACACTGGGATGTAGTTGCAGAAGGACTGTTGTAATATTTGCAAAATATGTAGGTACATCACCACAGGAAAGCTCTCTAATAGTTGAACCTACAGTGACATGACATAGGATAATAGGTCAGTGAGCAGGGCTTTTTTTTTTTGGTAAAAGAGGTGCCGAACTCTCAAGAGGGAAATGAAGTTTTTAGTCTGTATACTGCAAACTCATGAACTTTTAAACACTTTAAAAAGCATTTTTGTCAAAGGGATTCTGGAACTCCATTCCGGTGCATTCCCCCAGAAAAAAAGCCCTTCCTGTGAGAATAATCCTGCTGTTAGTCTGATGCTAATTAAGCTTGCTATTTAAAGTAGCTCTCAATGGCAAATTAGATTATTATTGAATAATAACGCATATGAGTATATATTTTAAGACTATAAATAGAAAAGACTTCCAAATATTTAGCATTTCAGTTATCACAGGCTGTTTATTGCATACAAATGAAGACCTTAATTCTTGATGCTACTGTATACATCAGTTCCTGCAGAACAAGTTAATTTTGTTCTGACCTGACCTCCTGTCCCTTGTTTCTCAAGAAGGTTATGATTTATCCTGCTGTCATACCTGAGCTAACATCAACTACAAGGTTGCTCTAGAACATTATGAAGTTTGGACCTGGTCTAGACATTGGGAAGTAATAGAGAAATAAAAAAATTAACTTACAAAGTTGCCTTTTACCAAGTCAGAATGTTGGCCCATCTCATTCAGCATTGTCTACTTTGGCTGGTGGCAGTGGCTCTCAAGCAGATAAGGAATTTTCTGAACACTGGGTACCTGATATCCTTTTAGCTGGAAATATTAGGGATTGAGCCTGGGACCTTCTGCATGTGGGGACAGTGCTGTACTCCTTCTGCCCTGATAGAGCTAGTGGTTCTTCTTTTCGGTTCTTCCCCAGCAGTAATGTGGAAAGTGGAACAAATGGGTATTTCACAGATATGATAGGGAATGTGAGATTTGCTTCCAAAATTGTCAAGTGAGATTTGTGGACAAACTGTTGTAAGTTTGTTTAGGTACTAATATATTTCTTTGAAATACGCCTGTGTAACTCAAAAGTTCCTATAGCACTTTAGAAAGAAAAATAGACAAATAAATTTAAATGTATATAAAAGCAGTGACAGAATCCATGTTTCTGGGATCCAAGATCAATGCAGATGGTGACTGCAGCCATGAAATTAAGAGACGCCTGCTCTTTGGGATGAAAGCTATGGCAAACCTAGACAGCATAATAAAAGGTAGAGACATTACACTGCCGACAAAAGTCCGCATGGTCAAAGCGATGGTATTCCCAGTAGTAATGTACGGTTGCGAGAGTTGGACCGTAAGGAAGGCTGAGAGCCAAAGAATAGATGCTTTCGAATTATGGTGCAGTCCCTTGGACTGCAAGGAAATCAAATCAGTCAGTCCTAAAGGAAATCAAACCTGACTGTTCCCTGGAAGGCCAGATGCTGAAGCTGAAGTTCAAATACTTTGGCCACCAAATGAGAAGGGAGCATTCACTGGAGAAAACCCTGATGCTGGGAAAGATTGAAGGCAGGAGAGGAAGGGGATGGCATGAGATGGTTAGACAGTGTTATTGATGCAAAGAACATGAAATTGAGCAAACTCCGGAGAATGGCGGAAGACAGGAGGGCCTGATGTGATGTGGTCCATGGGACTGCAAAGAGTTGGACTCAACTGTGCGACTGAACAACAACAACAAAAATATAAAAGCAGCAATCAAAATATCCAACAAATTCCCAAGTGGTTTTTAGACTAAAAAAAAAAAATCTTCCCGAAAGAAGACCAGAGATCAGATTATTAAATTTACTGTAGATAAGAGTGTTCTTGAGGGTACAGAAGCAACCTTGTCAGGAGCCTTGATGCCTATGCAGCAGGGTGTAACTTCAGATTTTTTTCTAAATTAAAATTCTGATGATGCTTCAATGGAAGCAGGAAAGGAAGAGCAAATCATGCATTCTACTTTCTCACACCTTCATGTTAAACATACTTCTGCAAGGCATGCTGCTGTGTTGAGGGGAAATTATAAAAAGTGCTATGATATAAAAGGGTATTCAGCTGAGTGGGAGGGAAGGCAGCATGGTATAGCCTGATCTCATTAGATCTCGGAAGCTAAGCCAGGTCAGTACTTGGAAGGGAGACCACCAAGGAAGGCTCTGCAGAGGAAGGCACTGGCACACCATATCTCTTCTCACTTGCCTTGAAAGCCCCTTGCTGGGGTCGCCTTATGTCAGCTGCAGTTTGATGGCTGTTTACACACATGTATTAAGCTGACTGGAAATCACTCGAGTAGTTCTGTTTTGAAAAACCTGGATTTCCATTTGACAACACCCTGGCAATTGAGACTAGGTTTGTTCAGGAAACTGTGTCAATGGTCTTCCTGCTGCCTAGAATTGATAATGTAATAATGACACAGAGAGGGTGTACTTGCACATGTGCAGAGGGCCTTTTCCATACTCCTGACTAATCACAACTTGTTCCCACACACCTAAGATCAGAGAAAAGCTTGCTGGTCCAAAGAAGTGACTTCCATACAGGTCCTTCTCAATTTTGATATTAAGCACTACCCCTAGGCTGCACATCTTCAGGATGACTGAAAACACCCTTAGTCCATCCTCCCAATAATTCTGTCATAATGAACATTAATTATTCCTAAATTACACATAGGGAACTGAAGTCAGGAAATCATAGACTATCCAGTGTGTGACTGGCTCTCATAGACTTCATGTGTTATTAGCTGTGTCCACTCTGATCTCTGCACGTGGGCTCTTTCCTGAACTGTTAACAGCTCCCCTGCAGCTCATCCCCCCACCCCAGATGTAAGTGTAAGCCTGAATTTGTCATGAGCAAGGGCAAACCCCTGTAAAGTCTCCAAAGGAGACCTTTTCATCCAGTAGCCGTTGTTGTTTTCATCTGCTGAGAATTCAGTTCCCCAGCTCATTCTTTAATCACACCGTAATGGAATTCTCCCTAATGGAATATGGCTTGTCACTTGGGAAGCTTGTCAGGTTTTGAAAGAGGGTGGAAGAAAGGGGGTAATGATTGCCTTAAGCAAGCTACATGTATTTTTCCCCCTTCTAAGTATCCCGGGTGTGCAGGTATAAGTGGCCCCAAGACACTCATAACATTAGAAGCTGGCGCAAACTCAGCAAATCACACTCTTCGTTAATGACCTTGGCAGCATTACAGAGGTCATTTTCACTTTGTTCGGTTTTATATGCAACTTCTGTAACACATTAGACATAGCAAGTGTTCCCCCCTCCTCCTTGACATCGAGCATTCAGAGCTTTATTCCCCCTCCCCCCATTTCAGCATTCAGATTACATGCCCGTGTGTTGGTGGGTGGAAAGGTGTGTGAAGGGGGAAGATTGTACTTTCTAATCTTTATGTAATGTAATGTAATCTTTGTGTAATATAATGTAAAATCATCTTAGAAATCCAGTGCAAAAATTTTGTTGGATGCTTCCCCCCGCCCCCCAAATTTGGAAGGTATCCCTTTCAAAACAGAATCGTCCTAGTCAACATGGATTTTTCCTGCTTTCTCTTTAAAATTGCTGTCCTTCAGTTGTTTTTGAAAATGCTTTGCTGCAATTCCTTTTTCTCTTTTAATGGACTTGATATTGATTGTTTCATCTTGATGTGTCAGCATGCGGAATATGCCCTTGCCCTCTCTCCCCCTTTCATAAATGTGAGTTGCAGGGGGTGACCCCTATCCACGTGATAAATAATAGCACTCCTAATTTGATTCGGCTCTCTCTCTGTCTGATTCCTACTAAACCAAAGAGCAGCATCCAGCTGGAACTTCTCCCTGTGGATGGTGTTCCATGTCCCAAAGTGTGTGGAAACCAGTTGTATCACTTGGAGACAGCAGAATTTCTTTTCTATGTGTATGCATTATATTTATTTATTTATTTAGCTTTTTTTATAGCCTGCCTTTCTCACTGAGTTTCAAGGCAAATTACAGAGAAAGAGGAAAAAAAAGAAAGAGAAAAAAGTAATCATACAACATAAGACATTACATCTGGATTTGAAAATAATAACCAGTTACATTTTAAAAGTGGGAAAGTTCTGAATGTTGGAAGAATGCTATGTGAGGGAGGTAAAGTGAGATGGAGATACCTGACTAATTTTTTTTCCATTGTATAACGGCTGAAAACCCCTCTTATTAGAGCCATGCTAGACATTACAGCAGCCATGGGTCCAAGTCACGGTCATCAGGGCCATTTTAGAGAAAATGTTGGTGATTTAAAAATGCTGCAAGGGCCTGATGGGGGAACCAGGAGAACTTGTTTTCGCCTCACACCTTTTCAAGTGTCAAAACACTCTCCTCCTGCAGATATTTAAATACCTGAAAAGGTGCAAGGGGATAAGCTGGCCTGATCTGCCCATGCCTTGGGCCTATCAGGATCATACCCTCATGGCATTTTTTTAAAAGGCCAGAATCTTCTCTAAAATGGTGTTGGTGGCTGTAACTTCTAGTTTGGCCCTTAGCAGAGAAGCCATAGGATTGGACAGAGAAGTGTTTAGGGAGAATCGCCTGGGCCAAAGCTGCAAAAAAGGTCAAGATGTTGAAAGTTCGTGGACACTGGAGATTAGATGGCAGTTTGCCCACTAAAACATTAGCCTGGAATGGGATGAGGGAAGAGAGAGGAAAGAGATGCCAGTTAGTGGTTAAGAACCACACAGGGGCTATTAAAAAGTATTTACAAATGTAATCCCAGAGTGTTTGTGTTTCAGCCTAGGGTCCTGAGGACCACTGAACCTGGGCTAGAGCATGGATAGGTGCAGTGGTTTCAGTTGAACCCTCAATTACAGAAGGGCTGTTTGGCTAGGCAAGGGAAGAAGGCCAGCTAGTGGTTATATATGCTAGGCCTAATCAGTTAAGTGCCATAGGTTTCCTATTGGCAATTACAAGAGCTGAAGTTTCACACCCTTATTTAATTCTTTACCTGAGGTAGGTGCAGAAGGCCCGAGCACTTAGGCAGCTCATTAATCTAGACCTTAGCCTTAGGCCACAAGGTCCTTTGGTAGAAGCCCTGGACTCCCAGACTACTGGTATGTTTAATTACTATTGGATGACTCTTGATCTGATCTGTGTACTCCCTGGCATGTCTTGAGCCCAGTGATCAGCTCAACTTTATTTGTGATTTCAGCAAGAGCAAGACAAGACCCCAGAGCCACACCTCTGTTAAACAGCATGCAATTGCCACACCCAAACACACCCCACTCCCAGTGACAGGCTATTTACATAATATTACTACTTGATTGGTTACTTCCAGAGTCCTGGTAGGCTATTGTTCTTGTGCTCCAAGCTCAGCCAGTCTCTGGTGTGACATACCTGGATTGGTTCAGTCCCCATACATAACAGGTTCATTGAGCATCCTGTAGTAAAATGGATAGTAAAGAGTTAACTGGGACCAGATTATGGGTTGGAGGAAAATTCCAACCTCCTGCACTGTTCTCTTTTTCTTAGTTTTGGTTTCTGGGTTAGTCTGAAGTTGGTTGCAATAAAGCAGTTGTGTTACATTCAGCCACTCATGTGAGTACAGCAATTTATTTCATAATCACTGTGAGATCACAAAATGTCCCTAGGAGCTCGCTTGCACAGCTGAACAGGTGTATTGTTTTCTGTAGCTTTTAGGCAAACATTGGAGCCATATTGGAGTAGGTTTACTGTGCTGCCAGTGGCATACCAAGGGGGTGTGTGGTCCGCCCCAGGTGCAGCTTAAGGAAGGCTTTTGAGGGGAACCCTCGAAACCAGTGTTGTCCTGCTGCCTGCAGCTGAACATCTTTCTTTTTATTTTTAAGATGCAGTTCTGGCTGCAGCCACTAGGGGCACAGGAAAGTCTGATAACACAACATCTATTGAACAGAAATTTTCCCAGGTTCTACTAACTTTGTAGAAAAATGGTGTCCTTTTAATGAATTCACCTCAAACAACATCTTGCCTCGGAATAGGTTCTATAGGGACTTAGTGCTGATCTAAACATACTATCTGTCCTCTTTACTTTCAATTCTTTATTTATTTGTCCACTTTAAGCTTCTATTAGGAGTTATATCGAGCTTGCACTTACACAGCATTCACTACACTTATTTTCTCTCATTCAAAAGAGACTAAAAACACATAAAAACCAAAACAGGCACACAAAAAATCATATTTTAAATGTTTATCAGAAGTTTGCTGCGATTTTGTCTGCTCATGTAGCCCTTAAGTTACATTGTAACTCTTGTTTATTTTAATGTATTGTTGGTAACAGTTCTTTCAATAAAAATCATTTAAAAAATGGGGGGGGGGGAGAGAAACCTAACAGCACAGTTTGCAATCTTTATTAGTGGAAAAGAGCAAGAGTTCAGTAGCACCTTAATCACTAACAAAATATGCAGCAGGGAATTAGCTTTCATGAGTCACTGCTCACTTCTTCAGATACAGCTATAATGTGAATCCATCTGTCCTTATATCTTGGAGAGTAGAGTGATTTCAGATGCTGAATGACAATAGCAAGCATTGGCAATGAGACAGGATACCTAGGTCTCAGTTCAGTCCAGGAGGATGCATTGTCTTGAGTTTCATTATCAGTTGCAATTCAGCAGCCTTTCTTTCTCATCTCCCTTTGAAATTTCTTTGTAAGAGAACTACTACTCCTAGTTTAGTAACTGAATGTCCTGGAAGGTTAAAATGTCCCCCCCCACACTGGTTTTTGAATGTTGTAGTTTCTAATGTGAGACATTATTCTTTGCATCCTCCTGGACTGAATTGAGACCTAGGTCTCATTACCAGTGCTGATATCTCCACTCCTACTACTTCTCTGCATATCACACATAATTCAATCAAGCCTGCTATTGTCATTCACCTGCTATTGCCATTCAGCATCTGAAATGACGTTTATAAAGTTTATATCTCCAGTACCTGGTGTTGCGTTTTATGGTACACGTGGCCCAGCCCAACAAAGTGACATTTATGTCAGATCCGGTCCTCATAACAAATGAGTTCGACACCTCCAGTCTAGCCTTTCTCTCTCCCTTTCCTTGCACCCAGCGCAGCCAGATCTTAAGAAGCGGTAGTTAGGATGTTTTAGCAAGATAAAACAAGCTTTCCCTCTCTTAATTTCTCTCCCCCTTTCCCACATGTTTCTCATTCATTTATGTCTTCCTTCACCTCATTTTTCTGTGTGCCCCCCCCCAGATCTCAGAAGTTAAGCAGGGCCAAAGTGGAGGCAGGCAGTGGCAAACCACCTCTGAAGATCTCTTTCCCTAAAAACCTGGTGGGGTCACCAAAAGTCAGCTGTTACTTGAGGACAAAAAAAGAGGAGGATGGTGTTAAAAATTATCCACCCTGGGTGCCAAATAGGCTAGGTATGCCACTGTATGTCTTTCGTAGGCATTCAGTGACACTTTTAGCATAATTAATATAGACTAAGTGTCAGGTTTGCCTTGCAAATTGGTCCTAAAGTATTTAGACATTTCTATTTGCAAATTACAGTAGAAACAGCCAGGATGATAAAATCTTCACCATTAACCCATCCAGTCATTGATCAATATAATGGAAAGACTCATTCAAGTTTAATGGATACTCTACGGGTGGGGAAAGCAGTCAAGTGGCTTACAGAAAAGTCAGAATAGAGTTTAAAATGGAATATAACTATTTAATTTTCTGGATCACAGAAGAATGATATCACAAGTAATTTATTTAATAGGAATTTGCAGAATGCATTTGGTTGGCTGTAAATCTGGAAGTGACAGGGAGAAATGCTGACATCTCCTCTACATTTCCAGGAAGAAGTGGCAAACATGTTATTGTGATCCCATACCATATGCTTTAATTGCTTTATATATCCCCCCCCCACCCACAGTCATCATATTTTAGTGGAGCATTTGTCATTTCCGTATGTTAATATGTTATGCCTACTCAGAGTTGCCCTTGTTGGACAGTGTGCTGTGAAATATGCAATTAAAAAAATGCAATTAATTTTTCAAACAAAAGAACAAAAAGGAATGACCAGCCCTCAAGAAAAACAAACAAGAAAGAGCCTTCTAAATTAAAAAACGTAGAAGCAATATTACGGGGGGAAGCATACAGAATACAAAGGGAAGACAATGTTGAATCAAGTTATTGACAGAGAGCTTAAGATTCAACATCTTTTTCAATTTTTCTAACAAGATATAACTGAGATAAAGTTAATAAAGGCACAGGGGATTTTTAAAAAGATAATTCTTTGTATACTTTATACTTAATTCATTTTCTGTAATTTGAGAAAGGGCTTGAATAGATGTTGAATACCTTTCTGATTTGTATATGAAATAAAATCATGCCACATTTTATAAAAATTTGACATTTTAGCTTTACCTTTGACTACTCTAAGCTGAAATATGCAAATGTTATACCAAAATTATTGGTTCCCCCTCCTCTGTTTTTTCTGATGCTATATTGGTGCTACAGAGATAAGGTCTCCTACTGCACAATGTTGTGTTAAGAACCTAAGAAGAGCCATGCTAGATCAGACCAAAGGCCCCTCAGCTTCAATGCTGTGTTCACACAGCTTCCTGTGCTTCCATCGTGGCTAGTAGCCATTCTGACTAGTAGCCATTGATAGCCGCATCCTCCATGAATTTGTCCACTCCTGCTTTAAAGCCTTCCAAGTGTTAGAAAAGGCAATGTCTGGTGTACAAAGAAGAAGAGAGGAAGACCCTGCAGGGGGCAGCAACAGGACAATTAGATAGGACAGTGAGGCCGGCACCTTCTCTCTCCTGTTAAGTGTCATTCCTTGGCTGTCTCCAGATTGCTTCTCTTAGGGCAATTTCCCTCTTCTTCATGGAAGTGCCACACTCAGTCTTACATTCTCTCTCAGTTAGCGATATAGTTAGGAACCTGTCTCTGTCTCTCCTCTTTCCTATCAAGTATGTTAAGTCCTAAATAAATTTTATCTGCTCTTTAATCAGGTTGGCAGCTATCACCACATCCATGGCAGCAAGTTCCACATTTTTACTGTGCACTGTGTGTAGAAGTACTTTTACAAGAAGTTTCAACCAGCTGTTGATGCAGCCAGTCTTTCACCCACTTCACGTTTCATGCAGCTGCCATTGTTTCCATAGTAAGCATATGCAGCCTAGCACCTAAGGACTGAACTACATAAGATGAGAGAGTTGGGACTGGTTTACGTATTAATGGGCTACACAGGTAGCTCTGCAATGAGGCAAATCATGTCAGGGCCATTTCAGGTCAGGAAAATGGTACAGGGAAGAAGTTGGATCCCTTTCTTCCCCTGTGCTATGTTCATTATCCCAACCAGCGTCCAGCATGCTTGGAAACTCAGCTCCCAGCAGTGTGATGTGTGACTGATGGCATGAGTGCCAGGCCATCTTGTATGGTTCAGTCCTAAGTATTCTGGTGCACATGTTGAGGCACCCTGATTGCTCAGAACTCACCCGGTGCATGATACATTATGTCTTTTAGGGATGTTCTGCTGACTTTTTAATATATATTTTATGCATTTACTGTAGGAAGTAACACTGGGGTAGCTGTAGACAATGAGCTTGATGGGTCAGATGTGAAGTGGCTGAAATGCCCAGTACCTCCACTGTGTACTGACTTTCCTGCACAGATGTGGCATGGTGAAAGTAGGCTTATGAGTGCTTCCATGTATTAGTTCACATTTTGAAAAACCTTCAAAATGTGTGCCCTTTTGCCATAGAGTGAAGCCAGCATAAGATCTCCCAGTTGTATATGTCAGCCCATAGGGAATTTACCATAGAAAACAGAATCATATGAATTTGTCCTTAGATATGAATTTTTTGATTTCCTTAACTGAGTAGCTAGGCATGGAGCTATTCAGTAAACTGCAAATGCAATGCTTGCTTTTATTATATAAATTATATCCCTTGGCTGATAAGCAGAACTCACTTGTAGCTTTGGAAACCTCTTTAGACACATTGGCTATGGTCCAGAAAGCCCATTTATTGACCATTACTACTTAAAAGACCTGTTTGGGGAATTGAGAAGGCAGCATTGCTGTTTCCAGAGCATCCTCCCATCACCTGCCTAAAATATGTTCATTGTTCTTAATTCACGGCAGACAGTACTGTTCATATGTTTATCAATTTGTGTCTTCAGAGGAAGAACATACCCTGAGTACTATATGCAGAGATTTCACCTTTCCTGCTGCAGCTTTATTTGCATGTGTGTCTTACAGCAAGTCGGGGAGAGACCATGACTCAGTGGTAGGGCCTCTACTTGGCATGCAAAAAAGTCCCCGGTTCAGTCCCTGGTATCTCTAGCTAAAAAGATCAGGTGAGGCAAAAAACATCAGTCTATGACTCTGGAGAGCCACTGCCAGTCTGAGTAGACAATACTGACCTTGATGGACCAATGGTCTGATTCAGTATAAAGCAGGTTCACGTGTTCAAATCTGCATGCAACAATCCATTTCTGCTTGCAGGCTGTACTCTCTGAGGAGCTTAAGTGTGTGAATGTTCTAGTTCACACTCAGAATCCCTCTGTAAAGCTAGCACATTGGACTGGATTCACATTATTGACAGTGAACATCCAATTTATCAATTAAGCATCTGAGACCTATTGTTTTAGGTTTGCATTCTTAATTGCACAAAGCCAAACACAGCAGAATCCTCTTCTTTTTGCAGTGTTAACATTCTTTCATTTGACATAGGTTTAATCACCTGTTCTTGTTTGACAATGAACATTGAGTGATATTACCTGTGGTTCCCTGCTGTATTTTAGAGCTGTGCTCTCACTGTTCTGTGCTTGTACTACATATGGCATGCGAGTTATGAAATGATTCCCTTTCCCCCATCGCTTCAGTTAATTGTATGCTTTTTCCCCCCTCTTGTGCTGTGCGGCTGATAACCACGCTAGGACCCTGCAGTGGGACACAGATCCTTCAGTGCTGCAGCTCCAGTCTGACTCTGAACTTGGGTATTTGTCCACTCTTGCTTTTTAAAATATTATTACTTTATTTGCAAGAATTATGTTGAGATTGCTTCTTGAATGGGCTTCTTCTGTCTCATCCTGTGTATTTTAAAGAAATACAGCCCTCCTGAATCATCAACCTCCTAATCTGGTTATATAAAATTTACAAAATTTGGGAGAGGCTATTTTTCCCCCTGAGAAGTGAAAACTAAAACCTTCTGAAAAGGCTAGTTTCTGATTATTTATTAAATGTGATAGGGAACAGTGGCAAAACCTGATCAAAATGACCGTGTGACACTGACCACCCCCTTAATCTCTATTTAAATGGGTGGGAATGGTACTGTAAAATTTTGGGGAGAAAAGAATGCTTGGGATGTTTCCAAAAGAAAACTACTCATTTCATTGCAGATGAAATGTGCTTACAGTGGCATGTATGTGGACAGCATGACACGCATGTATAATAACACGTATGTCTAGAAAGTAATAAAAAGGCAAAGTTGTTCTTCACTTTGTTCTGTGTTCATTGTGGGAAATATTCCATTTTGTTCTTTCCTGGACCTAGTATTTTAATTTTTGAGTTAATATCCCACCTCATTATCCCCCATCTCTGCCTTATCCATACAACAACAACCCCATGAGTTAGGTTAGGCTGAGATCAAGGTCCAAGAGCTTCCATGGCTGAGCGGGGCTTCAAACCTGGTTGCCCTTGGTCCTAGTTCAACAGTTTGACCACCATGCCATGCCAGCCTTAGTCCTTTAAGTAATGTGAAAATGTAACTTTAAATTAATTAGACCATGGAGAAATAGTTTTAAAGGAATCAAGCACCAAGTTTAAGGCTGGACAACTGTCTGTCTGTCTAGTGCACTGGCACACCAAAAGGATGTTCCGCTTTAAACAGAGTTCAGTTTAGTTACAGTGTTGCTATAAAGCTTATACACACACACACACACACACACATATATACATATATATATATATATATATTCTTACTAGAATAAAGCCAGTAGGGGAAAAGGGGGGATGGAAACAGGAGTAAAGTGGTACTGCAAGATCTCTTCCACCTCTTGTACAGAATTACAGCCCTCATGCTAGCTCTGCCCTAAAACATCAAGCAATTTAATCTAATTTATGGCAAGGATAAAGTCTAGTGGTAAACGTTCTGGCAACGTTAATGAATTGGGCATTGAACTTTAGAAGGTGTATGGCTCTCATTCATATTCACAGTTTAACATTTGGAAGCTCTGAGTTTTACTTTAAACATGAAGCGCAAGCCACTGTGCCACCAGATGAATGTTCTGTTTCATGGCAGTTTCAGACAGTTCTGAACCTGGTTCTGCTCTGCTGTTTCCCATCTCACCCCTCATTCAAGGTCAAATGCCCTGGAGGGGCACATGCCACCTCACCAGGCATGTGGAAGCGCACCTCAGTCCCCAACTAATGTTTTGTTTTGTTTGTTTCCTTATTCCAGCCGCCGTCTGCACAAACTAGGCGTTTCAAAGATTACCCAGGTAGACTTCTTACCTCGGGAAGTGGTGTCATATTCAAAGGAGACTCAGACACCTCTGTCTACTCATCGGTCTGAAGGTAGGTGCTCCTTATAGAGTGTCTTAACCATTTTGAAATGCAATGACTTTGATCAGTCATAATATTATGTGAGACATCTGCAGCTCGCCATTGGATTGATTATCCAGATGACTGCCTGCCGGGGACCTGTGTGAAGTCTTTCCCAGCCCGTTGTTCTCACTGGTTTCTCCTCTTCCCTCAGTTCCCCTCCTCTTCTCCCCCTCTTCTCAGTCTCCAATGTTCAAATGTCATCTTTTCAGACCACTCCGCAGAGGAAATAAGCCTGATTCGTTAGCGCCTGGGCCTTGTGCAGACACAGCACAGAATGTGCCCTTCCCTCTGTTCAGCCATCTCTTTGCCTCTGTTCCTCTTCCTGCCTTCCTGTCCTGTTCCTAGGCTCCATGATTTTTTTTCTAAGCAAGCTGACTTGTGCTTTTTCTCGTTGAATTTATGCAATCTGCTGATAAGGCCATTTTTATGATGCCTTTTGTCCTGGAGTACAGTAGGGGGATACCTATGAATAAAATGCAGAAGCAGCACATTGGATGCAAAGGAAGCATAACCTTAAGCATAGCCTTGAGGATGATCCTTTCCTGCTCACTGTTCATATATGATCTAAAGGATGTGTTTGAAATACATTGTACATAGTACAGTCTGCATCTGAATACTAACAGGAAGTGACCTGAGCATTTCCCCAGAATAGTTAGAAAGTTCATGCTGTGACATCACAGTAAACTAGCCCGTGACGGGATTTTTTTTTTTAAAGCTAACTGCCATGTTCGGGCTGTAATTTTTAAAATTCTTTATTGTTGTATTTTCTGTTTTCTGAATTGAATTTGTAGGCTGCCTTGAAGGCTAGTGCATTGGAGAGATGGTATAGATTATTTTTTAATGAAATGTAAATCAGAATCTGCACATGATGAAATGTTGTTGCAATGAAAGTATTTTGTATGGGTTTAATAAAAATTTTCAACAAAATGCTTTATGTAAAAATTCAAGTATATAGTAAGACAGGAGAGATCTTGAAAATGCTTTACTTAATTACCTTGGTTTATAGCTTCTGAGAACAGCAAATGTTTCTATAATACACTGGTTGAGTAGGGATGATCTTTTCAAATTTTTGGCAGGAACCAGTACACGCAGTCTCTTAAAACAATCTTGTTTCTTATAGGTTCACAGAGTCAGGGGGGTAGCTGTTCACAGAGGTTCACAAAGGGCAGTTTTATTTTAAATGGCTTTTGTAATAGCTATGTCACATCACAGATTCTCACACAATGGAGTTGATCACATGACAAAAGTGAGCATGCAAACTAGTTGTACTCATGTTCATAGAACTGCAGGGCGCTGCATTCATTTTTGCTATCAGATGTAAAGTGTGGAAGGTTTATAAAAGAAGAGAAGGAACATGAAATGCGAACTGCTTTAGACAATAAAGGATATATGTCAAGGCTATGCACTAGCCCCTTTGGAGTGTGATACTAAGCTCAAATAGAAATGTTTCTTCCTGCTGTACATAAAAATTAATCTCCTGATTAACCCAGTTTTGTGACAAGTTTTCCTTTAAGTATTCTTATAAGGCATCTGCAAGATCCAGGACTATCTCATTCAGATCAGCCTTGCAGGCAACTCGTTATAATCGGAGGGTTGGATCCAGTCAGCTTTTTCACACAACCTTGCCCAATTCTACTGGTCTGTGATAAAGGGGAAGAGTTTTACCTCAGCAACCTCTAACCCTTGAATTCTCATATTTCTATATTCCCTGCCTGTTTATTAAAATCTTTGTTCTGTTTTTGAAAGTCAATTTTGCCTCATGTGCATTTCATGAGGGTTTTTTTAAAACAAGACAGCTTCTGTATCCCCTCTAATCCTGTGCTGGGTCATAAGCCTAAACGAATATCTGTGACAGGGTGGGACAGTTATAAAATAAATAAGAAATACACACTACTGAAGGGAGGCTAAGGGGGACTAAAAATATTTTTGGCAAGAAAATCTGCCCGAGAGTGGGCAGGCATCAGGGTTTTGTCATAGCAGGATGTATGGTGCTTCCTATCTCATTTGATTCTCCCCCAAGTTTTATGAGGTAGATTAGGCTGAGAAAATGAGCTTCAGGGCTGAGTGAAGATTTGAACCTATATTTCCTCAGTTTTTTCCAATGCTTTTATCAACATCTGTTTCTAGGCACAATGCAAAGTTCTTGTTCTTAGCTTTAAGCTCCTGAAGTGCTGTGTCACTGGGGCATTTGAAGGACATTTGTCCTCCCATTTCTACTGTGCCATTTGAGATCTGCCTCACAAGCCCTCTGCGCCCCCCCCCTTTTCAGAGGTGAGGCAGGTGGCAACCAGAAACAGAGCGATTTCCATGGTGGCACCTTAACTGTAGAATTTCTGTTGTTTTGAGGCTTGCCTGGTGTCTACCCTACTCTTTTTTAGACATCTGGCTAAAACATTTCCTTTAATTCAGGCTTTTAATTAGCAGGTTGATCTTTAAATGTTGTTTTTGTGGTCTGCTTCAAGCTTGAGAACTGTTTTACGAGACTCATTTTAAGCTGTGAAATATTTTATGTTGTTTTTATGCTCTGCCCTTTATGGTGTTTTATGTTTTTATTATTTATTTTATAAGCTGCTGTGACGGACCCCTTCTTCTTTGTCACTTTCTGTGAGGCACAGTTTTCCTGCCAAAATTCTTAGTTCCCTTCAGATACTGAACTAGCCCCCCTAGTAGTGTGATAATATTTGCAGCTTTATACCCTTTGACAGAATCTAATTTGGGTTTTGGCCAGCCCAGGAATTTGTCAGGAGAAAACAGGAGCCCTCTTTTTAGATCACTTGAAATGGCACTGGAAACTGTAACAGTGAACAATAATAAAGATTTTATTTAATACGCAGGGATGGTATGGGGTAGTCAGGAATTGGAAAGGCTGAGCTAAATGTTGTTGGTAAAACAGTACATTTTTCAGTTGACAAACAAGATGGTATTGTAGCAGCTTATTTTTACAAATTCTTCATTCTTATCAGTGAGAGATGGTTGACTAAGTCCTTGGTTTCAGTTACAATGTTTCTGCATATAGTTTCCTAATAACTGTTCAGGTTTTCTCGAAAGGTCACTCTTTTAGTATATCAAGTTCTTTCCCATTTGCCAAAATCACAATGTGTCTTCTTTCCCCTGAGTAATCTACATGAGGGCTGTCATGTAGAAGATGGAGCAGATCTATTCTTACTTGCTCCGAATTGCAAGACTAGATCTAATGGGTGGAAATTACAAGGGAGTCGATACTGGCTAAATATCAGGAGAAACTTCCTAACTGTAAGAGTGGTTGAGCAGTGGAACAGACTGCCTCGGGAGGTGGTGGATGCTCCTTCGTTGGATGTTTTTAAGCAGAGGCTTGATGACCATCTTTCTGGTATGTTATAGGGCTATCTTTCGGCTATGCTCCTGCAGAGTGCAGGGGGTTAGACTAGATGACATGCAAGGTCCCTTCCAACTCTAACATTCTATGATTCTATACCTTTCTGCTCCCACCTCATCACTCTTTCTGCCCCTGTCACTCTCCAGGCCTCCCACTTACTTCCTTCTCCCAACCTGGAGTGGGCAATCCTAGTCCCAGGCCTGGCTCCAAACCCTCTGCTATGTAGCCATTCATACTGCAGGAGGAATCCTTCCCAGTCCAAGCGGTCCAGTCCTGCTTTTGCTTCCTGCCCCCTCTCTCTCTCGCTGTCTCTCACTGTTCATGTGGTGGAGCCTGGAACAGATCCCTGTGGTGGCCATTTCAAAAGGTATGGGGGGGGATTTGACCCTTCCTGAGTTTTTTTTTTTTAACTTTTTGGATTTTTCTGTAAACCCAGGGAGTTACCTGAGTCTGTAGAAAAACCTGTTGGGGGATAGTGTGCCCTCTATCTGCAGAAATAAGTATCCACATGCAGAGACGACTGTTGAAACATGAAGAGATTAGACTCTGAATTCTTAGATGGAATTCTTTCTCAGGTTATGTCGAACACAGTTAAGACTAGGAGTCCCTCCCTTTATTCAAAAGGTGAACCTGTCTGACAGACTTTTTAGTCAGATTCTTCAGATATCTACTCATTTAGCTGAACTTTTCATTTACTGAACAGTAACTGCCTCTGAACTCAAAATAAACCTGCTCTCCCCTTAGCACACAGCTGATTTTATATTTCCCTCAGCTGGTGCTGGCCAGTCAGAGAAAAGGAGCAGCCTGTCACTCCAGCTCCACATGCTAGAGCAGAGTTAACTATGCATCTCCTTTCTCTGATTTTACTGCATTACAAAAACAGAATTTTAAATGTAGTCCAGTAGAGCTGCCTCCAGGGAGGCAGCATAGAAATTTTCTAGATAAATAAACAGTAATTGTCACTTTACATATTTCTAGAATGGTCATGGTATAGAGCGTATTCTGGGGCCAAATCTGGAGCTGTCAGTGGACAGGGGTTAGGAGAGTGTTATGCTGTGGTAGTCAAGAAAAAGAAGGAAAATGGGCTTTGAGGAGGATTTCACTGTTGGTTGATGGATAAAGTTTGGAAAATGATTTTACAAATAAAAAGAGAGTAAAGAAATATGGAATCATTGAAGCAGAATCATGTTCATTTGTAACTCTAATGGTATTTTATTTGTGCTATATGGTTTCAAACTATACTAAAACACTGTTTCTTCTTCAAAAGATGGAATTAAATTGCAGTGTGTCTAACTACAGTCTTCTGAATTTGTTGAAAAGCTGTTATTTGAAGCCTAGCTAAGCCCAATCTGGGATCAGTCAGCATAAAACTGATTGGAAATTATGACTGTGGAGTGCGTTGGAACTGGAATTTATAAATGGTACAAGTTTATTGTCTTCTTTCAAATATTAAGGTTTTCGAAAGGACTTTTCACATGTTTCAGACATTTACAAAGAGTGCCCTCTAGTGGTGTAATTGAAGATTAATACTATGGATAAAACTGAGAAGAAAGTGATTAGATGGTGTGATGGAGGCACAAGGTTAGACACAGTTCTGCCCCAGTTGTGTAGAAAGAGAGGTCAGGAGTCTGATTTTAGTAGAAAATGAAAGAGCACATGGGGAGTGAAAAATCTCTCTCCTTGCTGAGTCCCTGCAGTTTACCTTTGTGAATGCTTTTCTGTTCTCATCAAACGTTCTTTTTTCCTTCTCTAACATCTGATTTGGGTCTGAGGCTGCAATCCCATGCACACCTACTTTGGAGTCTCGTAGATGCCAGTGGGATTTTCTTCAGAATAAACATGCAAAGGTTCACAATTCACAGCTGAATCTCATACCCACCGCATTCTTCTAGAAATAAATACCTTTAATCTCCACATTAACTGTAATTTTCCTAATTTCTTTACAGTGGCAGGATTGGGAGGAATTGATGAAATCATTTTAATATTCATATACTTAAAATATCCTGCCTTCTTTCTCAAAGAATAAAAAAGCTTTGATGAAGACAAAACAATTCTTATATTCTTGAAAAAGGATTAGACCGTGCAATGGATGAGTCTGGCTATCTTTAAACAGGGCGGTTAAATGGAATTCCATCTTCAGAACTGATGTCTCCCTCATCTTACTAATTATTCAGTGTACAGAACCCTGTCCTCATTTGTATTCACTCATTATAATATCCCAATGTAATTATACCTCTGTAGAGGAGCACTTTTAAAATTCATGATCACCTCCTCCCCCGGTTTTCTAAACAAGGTTGTATATGAATTTCAGTTCTGTTATGATCATTGCTTCTGGAAGAAAGTGAATAATATTTTTAATACTTATGATTCATGGGATTCCCCCCATTTAGTATCTACTTATTCTATTTGTGTCATTAAGTGTGCACTATAAAATGTGCACTTCCTGAGTGGATGCAACATAGTTGCGGTCATTTCATTGAAAGAAGTAAGCTTTCTGTTTCCTGTATTGTATGTACAATTTCTGCAACTGAACATATCACTCAGTAGAAGCAGTCTAATAACAATTTCTATTAAAAAAAACCCAGGGTCCAAATCCTACACACTGTGTCACTTCTGTAAGTGTGCAGTGAGTGACCAATCGAGTGGGTACCTAAAGGTTTAATCTGGCAAGCAAGATAAATTAGTGTTGAACTGAGTTATGAGATTTCTTGCTCCTTGATGGTGCCCAGCGAATATTCCGGGAACGACTGGAGGCTCAGTTGACGCTTACAGCAGGTGGGCAGGGTCTGGCACGTGGCCCTCCAGGGCTCTGCCAGGAGCTTCCCCCCACTGCCTCCTCACTGATGAGTCTTGCTCTGCTGCCGACTACAGAACGGTGATCTCCACCGGAGAGCTCTGTCATTATGTCCCAGGGAGCAGATTCAGCCTTCCAGCTGTTTGGCTATCAATCTGGTCTTTAAGTCTGGTATCCCAGTTCAAAGCATTAGACCAAATGAGTTGCTGGGACACCTGGTGACAATTGGTGCAAACGGAGAGCTAATGGCCTTGACCTCAGGGTCTCCTAACTAGCTGCAAGACATCTCCCTGCGCCTTTGCCCTCTTCTCCATATCCTGACATCTGAAACTAGTATTGAGCTGTGCTTGGGAGGCAAGCCTGGGGACACCTGTATGCAAATAGGAGCCCAGCTGGGATTTTCATTCTTTGCAGGGAAAGAGCACGGCACATTTAACCCATGAACAGCTCACAGATTAAGCTGTTTTCTCATGCCAGATGGACAACAACAGGCACAGGTATTTTATTTACATGCCATAAATGTGTACTGATAGAATAGCTGGAGATATAAGCATTCACATTCATGAGGGCATAATAAAAAAATTTAAATGAGGATCATCCATGATTGTTTTGCCAATTTTAAAAAAAATCAAATGGCAATGAATCTTTTAGGATTTGGAAGCAGTAAGCACATAAAATGGGGTTTGCTGGAGTCAAAAGCATTTGTTAACACACCAGCAGATAGGTATAAACAAAAGGAAAACAATGCTTACACAGCAGCCAATACATACAAATAAAGTGAAAACAATGCTTGCATAACCTAGTGAGTGATGGCAAACAAGCCCGTCCCTCAAACAGGTCAACAGACAGACAGATCTGGCTGAGGTGCTCTCTGATTTATATGCCACAGGAGATTTTACACCTGTGTTCTTAATCAGCCATTGTTAACCTTGGGAGGGATAACACTTCACAGGCCCTCCCAGTGTTGGCTGATTAGCTTTGTGATTGCCTTTGCTTCTCTACCTATTAAAAGCATATACTCCACCATTTAAAAGAAGGAGGAATAAACCAATAGTTGCTCATGGCATTTGGGTTCAATTGTGGCGCATCACCAGCTCCTCCAAACAATCTTTCGTATTTCTTCTACAGCGATACAGCAAATTATGTGGCTTGTTTTCTGTTGTGCATTCTTCTCTGTTTTGGTAAATGCAAGTGGATTTTAACATTTTCTGCCCACAATTAGTAACTATTTTTAATGTCACCCTTTGCAGCAGCTATGATTGAGGAACAAAGCTTTCTCAGAATGTGGAGCGTTATCATGATACAAGTTGTGCATGTATGTGTTTGCTCATTTTTAAAAAGTTTGAACAGTTGCAACTCGTTTAATTCAGTTATAATGATGGGAGGCAAGGTATGGCTGTCATGGCATACGGCTTTTAAAACTTGAATGTGCTTAAAAAGCAGGTTGTGATCCAGCAGGACAGTATTGCTGTTCAAAACTAACAATACCTGCTTGTTCTGCTGGACCCTAATCCAAAGAACTAAGAAACAAATTCTCTGAATTCTAGGGGGCTGTTGAACTGTTTCTTGAACAACATACCACCATGCTATGTTGAAAACGGAATTTGAAACTGAGGGCATATGACATTTGGAGAAGGAGGCAGAATGCTTTTCAAAGAAAAGTCAACAGTTGCATGGGGAAATTCTAGCACATGACCCTGCACAGAGTTAAAGGGCCAAACCACATGGGATGCTGGGGATCTGTGATTGGATTCCAAGATGTGAGTTTTAGCTACAAGAAGCAGTTGTGGGTGTAGCCAATACAGATAGAGGCCATGGCACTTGAGAATAGGAAATTTAACTTTCCTCCAGCTTTCCTCACTCAGAAATGCCTTTCCCAGCTGCTTTAAGCCCCAGGCGAAAGGGTCCCCCCAGCTGATGGTTTTAAAACATGGTGCTTGCATGCAGGAAAGAGCTGAAGCCTCTCTTCTTCTCTGACACTACAGCCCCAGTACATTTTGCCCTTCCCTATGGCTTTTTAACATGCACTTCTGGGGAATGTATCTTGAGCAATTTGAGTTCACGGTAATCCTTAACCTATTGAAATTGAAACTTGGTTTTGCAACATTTATACTGACTAACTAACATCTGTAGACTGTGTCACCCATGCAGCTGAATTCATCTGAGCAACTGTTTCTGTTGTCCCACTTGCTGCTTGATAAACTTTCTATCTGTTGTGCCTGTCTGGGACAGCAAAAACAGAGCGGTTTTAAAGCACCATAATGTCATGGCTACTGAGATGCCTTCAGGTTGATGAGTCACTAGATGTGCAGGCTGCCAAAAAGCGCTTTTGGGGATCAAATAAAAATACCTGTAGTATTCATCCTTAGCACTTAATTGGTTTTCTGTGCCAATGCAATTTGAGAAATTTTTTTAGGTAGAACTATTGCTGGTAGAACTAGTGGTTCTACTGTCGGCTTTACCAGTAGACCGTGGACTTTGCCCTGTATTTGATATTTATACTTGTACTATATCCTCTTGTAGGAAAGGGCTGCTTTGATATTTGTGACTTTCCATTGATACTTATGATTTCCCAGTTGTGAATTTGTGAAACTTACATGATGACATTGATGAATGCATATATAGCTATTGAGTGAGACATTCATGAGATACTGACATGTGATTTTTAATTTTTGTTGTTTATTGCACACTGTTTGATAAAATATACACATACTTTATAGATTTACTTGTGGAATCTATATATGGTGTTATTACTCTATTATTGATAGGTAGAACTGATGGGACACATAGCAGAAACAGTAAGCATGTTAAGTCCTTCTTTTTAGTACATAATTTTTACCTCTGATCTCAGATGGGCTTCTTGGAATGTTTAATTCAGAGGGGAAAATGCATTGCTGTAGTTCAATTCATCTGCTTAATGTTATCAAAGAGGCAAGTGAATAGATGCATGTTGGACACGGAATCGTAGAATCACAGAGTTGGAAGGAGCCATAGAGGCCACCGAGTCCAACCCCCTGCTCAGTGCAGGATCAGCCTAGAGCAGGGGTGTCAAACATGGGGCCTGGGGGCTGGATCAGGCCCCCAGAGGGCTTCTATCAGGCCCTCACTGGCCTGGAGCACCCGTGACAAGTGTTTGTCCAGCTGCTGCTTAAAGACTGCCAGTGAGGGGGAGCTTACCACCTCCCTAGGTGAAACAGATGAAGTGTTTTGCCCTGCAGCTCCCTGACTCTACAGTTTAAAGTAGGATCAGACAATAATCATACTCATCCATAGCATTCATTATTTTTCTTTATTGTCTTATTAACAAAAGAGGTCACCTGCCTAGAGTCAAAGTAGAAATTTCATACATAACTGTTGTATAGTGGGTTAGACGCATAATGAAACCACAGACAACGATGTAGTGATCAGCATGGTTCGCTATTATACAACAACAAGACAAAGTTACCTGGCCAGGTGGCCAACTATATACAAGCTAAGGGGAATGCCCCCTGGTACCATTGACGGGTTTGAATTCCCGCCCCCGTTCCCATTGGTCCCCTTTAGCTGGAGCCAGGAGCCTCAGTCCCATTGTTCTCCGGGACTCAAGCTCCGGCTCTGTCGCTGATGCGACAATAACAAACTTTTGATTAAATCAAAGGAACAGCAAGTATTCTGTTTTCCATTAAAATTTTGCCCATTCATTTTATAAAATAATACTGAATATGCAAAACAACTGTCATTGCAAATAGTATTTAATACCATATTCATACAAATTTCCCAGTATTTTAAAAAAATGGTTAAAAACACCTCAGATATTAGTAAAGGCCATTACAATCATAAGTGAAATTGAGCATACATAAAATCCAGAGGTTTATTGAAAACAGCAATAAAAATAACCTAGATGAAAATTGAAAAACAGAATAAAATTGCCTAGCCCTTCCCCCCAAACAACAAAAATCATACAAATCAAGCTACAGTAAATTATATCCCAGCATGATTGGAGCTCAAATTTCCATAGCAGCCAAAACATACAAGGTCAGATATAGGCTTGCCAGGTCCCCCCTGGCCATCAGTGGGGGATGCGAGGTTCGTGTTGTCAGATCCAAGTTGGGAAACTCCTGGGGATTTGAGGAAGGAGTCTGGGGAGGACAGGGACCTCAATGAAACACAATGCCATAGAATCTACCCTCCAAAACAGCCATTTTCTGCAGGGGAACTGATCTTTGTATCCTGGAGATGAGCTGTAATTCCAGGGGATCCCTAGTCCCACCTCAAGACTGTCATTCCTAGTGAGATATGACATGGTCTAAGTTTCTTCTTGGTTCTTCTGTGAAGAATCTCTATGATAAAGATAACCACATTTTAAAACTGATAATCCCACGTATACTTTCTTGGTAGTAAACCCAAGTAAATTAGGTGGAATTTATTTCTGATAAGCTTGGGTAGGATCGGCCTGTAAACTTCTCTAAAAAGCAAAGCTGCTTTAAATTGTAGGGCACTATAAATAATAAATAATGATTACTATATGTCTCAAAACCCAGTAATTTTTCTTTCAGACTAAATCACAGAGATATAGTCAATTATATATTCTATAGTTTTTATGGTTGTTTTTTTTAAAAAAATAAGTCATAAACGTTTTTGTTAGAAAGTCTTAGAAACATTTATACCTAATGTTTCCCCTATCAGTACTGTCGGTTTTAAACTTCTGGGTTCTTGATTGTCCGAAAATAAATGGACACCTCCTAATCTAGATGATAGTTTGAAGGGTCCATCCTAGCAGATTGTTGCTTAAAATGGAAGATAGACAGTTCCTTGCTGTAAAATGCTGACTGCAAACACCACTATTCTCTTATTTCCCCATGTTCCCTACTTAAAAGAAATAGATCCTTGATCAACATTGTCAGTTGTTAAAAAAAAGTGTCTTCTTCATTAGTGACTCCTTTTATCAAACTACTGAATAACAGATTCTTCTGAAGGACTGGCCACATCTTGTAATAATTTTTTGAGTATTACACAGTAAACATGATACTGTTAGTCATTCCTAAATTCCCCCTCCCCTCCCTTCCCCACAGTGTTTCTAATGTAACCAAAGGCGTTTGTGTTGTTATTAGTTTTGACAAACTGGATTGTGCCTTGGCCATTGTTAAGCAGTTCTGTCTGCCCCACCCCTCACAACCCTCTGAGAGACAAAGAATTTTTAATGAATTTAATTAAAACTTTATGTGGTTCCTGGAGTAAACCTCCAGCTGCTTTGCCATTCTTTTTGGATGAAGGAAAGTTTCTTTAATGCATAATGATGTGTTTTATACGAGATATGTTTCAGCCTCCTTCCTAGTAGCCCAAGGTTGTTTTCCATGTATGTCACAGTGGTGAAGTATTTTATAAACAGTCTCTTAAACGTCACAGTTAACGACTGAGTCAGTCTGAGTCAGTATGTTAACTGTACTGTCAGCAGCGGTTCCTTCTGGATCAAATGGGCAGTGATTTGGATGGCTGCCATGATCTAGCCACCCTGGTGATAGAAAGGCACTACTGGTTGTGACATTAGAGGTAGAGTGAAAACTGGAACTGGAAGCAGGTTCTGTATGTGCTCTGTAAATCTTTAGAAATGTACCAAAAGCATAGCAGAGTCATGTGCTGTGAAAAGGAAAATCACAATATAGGTGGCACGTTTGAACTTGGCAAGGAGCTCACTTTTCATACAGGTATGTTTGATCATGGGATGACTAGACATCAAGCTACATAGGACAGTGCTTTATCATTATGAATGATTAGGAATAGGGCCTGTTGTGAAAATAAATACAATGAGCTCTAGAAAGAGGCTCTGGGAGAGTGCCCCAGCTCTGGACACTCAGTGTCAATTTGCTGTGGTGACCTCAGCAGGGTATAATGACACAGAGTCCACCATTTTCTCCAGAGGAACTGATCTCTGCTACCTGAAGAGCAGTTGTAATTTTGAGTGACCTCCAGCCCTCACCTGGAGATTGGCAACAGTGGTTCCCCAGGAGGGAATGGCTGGTTTGGAGGATGGAGTCTATGGCATTGTACCTGTCTGAGGTCCCACCCCTCCTCAAACCTCACCCTCTACAGGCTCCATCCCTCAAATCTCCAGGAATTTCCCACCTGGAGTTGGCAACCCTATCATGACTGGCCCCAATGAGTTTTCTCCCCAAAGCCAAAATAAGTGTGGAAAGGGCCTTTTACTGACAGAACCAAGCTTGGTTGCCTACCAACAGCCACTGAGGGAAAAGTTAGTCCCACAGAGGAGCCAAGCAGCAGAAGTATCTTTGTCAAGGGAGAGAGAGCCATCTGCCATTTATTCTGACAGGCAACAGTGGCTGAAGGAGTGAGTGGGGAAGAGGAGCAGACCCAGCACCCGGCCAATGGCATGCGAGTACTCTTGAGTGGTGGCTGACAGTCCAATGGCTGATGGAACCAGACTGCATAGCTAACGGGAGATTTGGAAACAGCCAATATGCTAAGAGAATTATTATATAGAGATGCTTTCATTGTCATCATGACAGAAGAGAAATCCAGGTTAGGAAACAGCACCTAGATAGTAAAGCAAAGCAAAGCAAAACAAAACACCAGACTTATTATTTTCTTTACCAGATAATGGAAAAGGCTCATAAATAACACACACATGGACGCTTGGATCTGTTAAAACTCATATCACTTGTAAGGGAGTTCTTACCATCTTGATGCTTCCTGGCTTGCAGGAAGGTGGAGATGGAGTAGAAAGGTACTGGGGGCCATACAGAAGATGGAAATTCTGTTAAGTGTTTGGGCTGCAAATCTATAGAAAATACTTTGGTGTAAGCTCCATTTAATTCTAAGATACTTCCTTGTGAGCAAATGTACATAGGATGAGGACCAGAAATATTGGGAATAATATTAAGGCAGGCATGCATGGCTTTAAACAATTGAGGGGGAAATGTAACCGGAAGCGCGACACATTCATTCCACCCTCTCCCCCGCTTTTAATGTATTGTACAAAGTGGCTAATTAAGGAAGAGAAACTAACAAAACTGAAAAGAATGCAAGTCTAATTTGCACGGGGTTTTATTAGCCAATGAAACACACATTGGAAAGGCAGTGAAAGTTGAAGGTTGGGGTTTGGCTAGAAGAAGGTGTGAATTCTCAGCTGGATTACAATGTAAACATGCACAGCTACATTCCTCATGTAAAGCACTGGAACTGTATTAATAAGACTGATGGACAGAATAGCAGTAGCTGGCATGATTTTGGATTACAAGCTGCATTTCCTGTTTTACTGTTCCCAAGATCCTTCCTCAAGCTTTCCCTCCAGCTTCCAACAGTGTGTCTGAAGCTGAAAGCTCCGTTCATGGTGACTGATGCAGTTGATAGTGTTTTCATAAACTTTGGCTGCTTGTGGAATAATTCCCTATCCCACACTACAGTTTAAAATCATAGTTGCATTAAAAGCAAAAGCTATTGCATTAACTGTGCAATCCTTAACAGTTTTATATCCTTCTAAGAGCATTAACTTCAATGAACAGAAGGGTGTGACTCTGCATAGGAAGGCACCATGTTTTTTTTTTAATTGAAAAGTTACTGATAGCTATTGGCCTACTCAGAACATAACTGTATATTTTATTTATTTATTTATTAAAATATAGCCTGCCTTTCATTGTAGTTCAATAATGCTGCAGAAGATAGTTACCGGGGGGGTAGAATCTTGCTTAGAAGTTTTGCTACATGCGGGCATATCAAGTTGGAGAACTTCAATAACCACTGTATCTGAGGAAGTATGCATGCACACGAAAGCTTATAGCTTGAATAAAACTTTGTTGGTCTTAAAAGGTGACACTGGACTCAAACTTTGTTCTGCTGCTTCAGATCAATAAGGCTACCCCACCTGAATCAAACGTCTGTAAGGATTCCTCACATTTTCTTGTGAGGACCAACGAGATGCCATATAGGCGACCTGTGAACTGTCTGGCGTTTCTCTTTACGAAAATGCAGGCTGTATGTGCAAATTCGATCAAAACAGCCACCTTGGTCACAGAGGTGTTTAACCCTTTCACCCTGTATCTTCCCCCGTCCGGGTTGGCAGACACTTGGGTGAGGTGATTTTGACTGGGAGAAAAATTGCAGCATCTATGCCTGCTATGCTGCTAGGAACAAATCTTCTCTTCTAAATTTCAGTTTTAAAACTCCTCAGAGCTGAATCTGGCAGAAGGCTGAAAAGAAGGACAAGTGTACTGGTTGAAAAAGAATTGTCTTTTTTTGTTCCTAGATATATGTTCTCCAACTGTTCTTTTGGTTGAGGACAGTAATGGCTTCTCCACTCTAGCAGGGACCCTCTTATGGTCTCCAGACCACTTTGTCCCCCCTTCTCCTCTGTCCACGAGGTGGCCAGACAGTCTGGAACTGGGTGGGGGGGGTGTATCTACCGCTATTAACATATTTTATTTTTTAAGGTGATATTTTTATTCACCGTTGTACATTGCCCAGAGCCCTGCAGTAGCAGGGATGGGTGATTCAGAAATCTAATAAATAATAATAATAATAATAATAATTTCTTCAACAGCTTTTCCACAGAACTCTCAATCCAGAGGAGTAAATGCAAGTGAATTAGGACTATTGCCTATATATTATAACTGCAGTTTTGTTTTGTACTGTCACACAGTGGCTATGTTCATACTGCTGGATCATCAAGAGACGTACAGATTCTGATTATGTGAGCGCTCTCAAAAGCTCTTGTTTTGGAAATTTGACTTTTGGTTGATGTTACGTTCAATTTCTTGCTGCTGAATGATAAGTGATAGTGAGAAAGAAGATATTTTCTGCGCGAACATCTTTCCTTTGAAATTTCTTCCCTGAAGAGGATTCCACTTCCCTCTTGTCTTTTCTAAACGGCTCAAAATTGTTTTTTGTAACATTCTGCTTCACATTTATTAAATAAGGTTGGCTGTTCCATGACAATTTGTGGTGATTTTTATTTGTATCTGCTATTTCCGACTAACATTTTTTTTATTGTATATGTGGCAGAATATGCCTGCTCTGGCCTGCAGGTCCTGTTCTGCCTTGTCCTCCTAGGGGTTCCCAACTCCCTGGAGGGGTTTTTCTTTCTCTCTAGGATAGCCTGCTGCCACCACCTGATCAGTGTAGGGATTTCCCACTGGAAGGATCAGGACTCCTAGCTTCCCTTCCAAGCTCTGAGGCCTTGCCCTTGTGTTTCCCACTGCCCAGCATCTGACCACCATGGGGACAGATTACTGCCCTGTGCACCCCTGGAGGAATAGCCACTTGATCCATGCCTTCCCCCCCGGGCGCTACCTTTAAAATAGCTGCTGTGGGATGAACGGTGACAGGTGAGCATTGCTCGGAGGAAGCAAATGTCTAGCCGTGAGTAGTGAAGGGTGAGTCCGAGAGTCGAAGGCCAGACGGTTGTACCAAAGAGTTGTCTGAAAGGCGTAGCCATGATGTCTAGGGGCCATATATGAGCAGGAGTCACATAGAGCCAAGAAACAAGGTTGAAAGCCAGTCCAGGGTCACACAAGTAAGGCTGGGTCTGATGCACTGGTCACACAGTCAGCAATAGAATGGCTTATTGCTTCCATGCTTGTCCTATCTTCCACTCCCTCATTTATGCTGAGTGCACAGCTGGGCTGCATCGGGCTGATGCCTGAGTAATCACTCTGGCTTGTTAGCCCCAGGTGTCTCTGGGCAGCCAGGCATGCGCTACTTCTCCTCTTGAGGAGCTCCTACTACACCCTCCTTTGTCTGCGCTCAGATGGCTCTGGAGATGACGGGGGGCGAGGTGGCTTGCAGAACCATGTCCAGGACATGGCCTGTTGAATTGAGCTGTTGGGGTGCTTTCCCCTGATGAGAGCTCCTTAGTTGCTCACGTAGCCATAGCATTTGAAGCCCTGCTGTTGGTAGTTGGCTGTGTGTTGCTGACTGCATCTCCATCCTTAATGGATTCCAGCCGCTCAGTCTCCTTAGATATGGCCGGTGCAGGCTGATCCATGACAAAAGTGTGTCCAAGATGGTGGAGGTCTATGCGGTACAGAGAACCATTTCCAGCATCTAAAGTTATAAAGTATTTATTAAAAAGAAAATGTTTACAAGCATACTTTTATCATAGCACCAGATCTGAGCAAGGGAAACAAAATAAATCAGTGAAATGCGAGCCCCAACTCCCGCCGAGCCTGCGCTGGCGGGAGGGGGCTGATTTGCCTCCTCGTGAGGCAGGAAGATGAAAGGACACCTGGCAGGGGGCGGAGCCAGCCTATTCAGGCTCGGCTCCTGCCCTCTGCCCCACACAGTTCCTTGGCGTGCTCAGAGCCAGCAGGAGCTCTGAGCACGATCTGTTGCTGGGGAGCTGGGGCCTTTTAGGCTTCTGGCCGCGTTTGCAGCGGCCAGAAGGGTCGGGCTGCGGCAGCGGCCGGGAGGCACGGGCTGCGGCGGCTGCCGAGACAGGCGGGCCGAGTCGCCTGCGGCCTGGAAAGGCGGGCGGAGCCGCCGGCAGGCTGGGGAGGTGGACCGCAGCAACGGCGGCCTGGAGAGGTGCGCTGAGCCGTCGCCGGCATGAAGGCGCGGGCGGCGGCGGCGGCGGCGTGAAGGCGCGGGCGGCGGCGGCGGCGTGAAGGCGCGGGCCGCGGGCGGCGGCGTGGAAGCGCGGGCCGCGGGCGGCGGCGTGGAAGCGCGGGCCGCGGGCGGCGGCGTGGAAGCGCGGGCCGCGGGCGGCGGCGGTTTGGAGGCGCGGGCCGCGGAGGCGGCCACAGGAAGATCTGGTGGGGAGTGTATTCAGGCGGTACTAGGAGCACGGCGGCGGCTTCTTGATGGAGGCGCTGCTCTGCTCGGCCTGGATGAGCACTTCTGTTAAGGGGGAGCTTAATCCTAGCATAGGGGCCTAGTTCTCTGGGGGAAGCCTCAGGTTCTCCCCCCCTGCTTTGGGTAGTGTGTGGTAGCAGGGTTAGGCTGCCTCACCCCTGCAATTTTTATCACCCGCCCTATTTTCTGGCCTTTTCTCTCTTAGGTGCCTATGTTATGCAGTGGAGGCCGGGGGTACAGTAGCCATTTTAGATTGAGAAGCTGCAGCCATAGTAGGGTGTTAACATTGGTGGCCATTTTAGGGCAAAGTACGCAGGGGCCATTTTAGGCTTCTCCTCTTGTAGCCTTTTTGGGGCAGTGAGGAGCGGCGGCCATCTTAAGCTACATAAAAGCATGGGAGGGGCCAGAGTTGGATCAGGCCTGGGGCTCATCTAGTTCAGCACTCCATCACATGTGGTCAAGGAGGCCGGGTGCCATCAGGAGGTTCACCAGTGGGGCTGGGATAATAGAAGCCCTTCTACTTTTGCCCTCCCAAGCACCAAGAATATAGTGCATCACTTGCCCAGACTGAGAGTTCCTAGCTGTGCCTTGTGGCTGGTAGCCACTGATGGACTTCTGCTCCATATGCTTATCTAATTCCCTCTTGAAGTTCTCCATGCTTGGGGCTGCACCACCTCCAGTGCCAGTGAATTCCATGTGTTAATCATTCTTTGGGTGAAGAAGTACTTCCTTTTATATGTTCTAATACGATTGCTCAGCAAGTCAGGGTGTGTCCATGAGTTTTAGTATTGATAGAAAGGGAGAAATTACTTCTTTTTCAACTTGCTGTCCCATTCATGATCTTATAAACTTTAATTAAGAAAGGGGATGCAAGCATTTTAGGCATCTGCCTCTGGAGACCAGTTCCATTAAGAACAGCTGGCTTCAAATAAAAGCTTGGGTGCCTTAAATGGTAAGTGGTCTGCTCTTAAGCGGCTGGCCAGGTTTTTGCAGCAGGTCAGCAGCCCCTACCAAAGGGTAGTGGGTGGTATGAAAGAGCTCCGCCTGGGACCTGCTGAGCTTTTTGCCATTCTGAGTAGGCTATACTCCTTTTAGCAAGCTCAAATAGATACAGTGCTATTGAAGGGGTTATTCCTTCCAAAATATCAAAATGGCTTAACTACTTATTGCAGATGGGCTTATTTATTTTTGAGACTGTAGATCAGGATCTTTATTCAAAATAGCAATTTTGCATCGTGTTATTCAGTGAAAGACAGTATTAATTGCCATCTTCCAATCACAATATTGGGCCCTAAGGCAATATAGAGGTATTTCTGGTGCAGCAGTTTCAGAGTGAGACAAGTACAATCTGGACGGAAAACGGCGGAACCTTAAAGGTTTCCTTCTGCGAAGGAATCTTTGTCAGCAGCACGTGCGTGCATTCTGAGTTTGTGAATTAGCTTAGTTTTTGTCATGTGTTAGGATTTGACATGACCATTGCAATATGTCATTTGTGTTTTCTGTTTTTTGTTCTGGCAGGAATACAGTGTAACTTCCAATTTGATGCTGTGATTTGGGATTTGACAGCCAGCACGTCGTTGCATGTCATCGGTCGGTCCTCATGAACTTACTTCACATTTTTAATAGCGCATTTGTCTGTAAGGGGAGGTCCAGTGAGTAGCCACAGCCTGCCAGAGTGGCGTTGGTCATGGTGGGCTGTGGATGGTGCCGGCTGGGATACAGTGGCGCTGCCACAGCAACAGTAATGAGGCATGTGGCTTCCACGGTGGTTCTGTGGGGGCTGTTCTGCCCAAGCACTTGGCCAGGATTGAACTATTTTCTGGCCTGGCAATCCAGCTTACTCATGTATATATGGTAGTAGGGTTCACTGAACATAGGTTCCCATTACGGTGAATGAACATATAGCCTGCAGGTAGGTATATACCTGTTTGTACAGGGGCCAGTGTACTTTATTGCACGCTTGTCCTTGGTTTTTAGGATAGGAACCCAGTTTTTATAGGAAATTATAGGTACTGTGCAATCATCAGGATAGGTTGTTTTTTCAAAACAGACACACAAACAAATTAATTAATATAACAGTGTTACAGTGACAGTACTGATGATTGGCACTTATGTTTCGAAAGCCACTAACTTCTTGTTATGATGGATCTCAGTGGTTAGTAGAACCAGGAAAGATTATATACCAAGAAGTGTTCCAGAATGCCTTATAGGGGCAGTCTCTTGAGTTATAAATATTGAATGCCTGCATAAAGTCCTTCAGGGAACTCCATGGCTGAGAGAAAGTTTCCACTGTCTGCCAATCCAGTGGATTTGGAATTGAATCTGAGATGTTCTCTTCTGGTATAGACCTTGGACATGATAATTCTTGGCCTCAAGTTCCTATCCTTCAGGGTGCAGGATTGCCAAACAATCCACAGACTTAAGTCTTGTCTGTCTTTTAGAGACTGAATATGTGGAGTTGCATAGCTGTGGTTTTTTCATGGCATGGAGGTAAACAACGGCACTGGACAATTAACCCCCTTTAAAAGGGGTGGGCTTCATGTGCACCCAGGAATATCATAAGTCAATTCAATTGATCAGTGTTGACAACAGCCCTTTGATGTTGGGCAGTGCCTTGCAAATCGCAATGACTGAGCAAAATTAAGCATTGCTGTGTAAATGCCTTTGCTACCCAGGAATATCATTATGTAATTCCTTGATCAGGGCAAACATGAGCCTTATGATTATTGGGCAGTGCCTTGCAAAGCAATGACTGTGCAATGCACACATGCTGTGTTCATGTAGTGGAATTTCTACTGCATTCTATGTTGGCTTGCGAAACGGAAGCTCTAAAGGTCTGGAGGCAACCCATTTCCCTGGCTGTGGGAAACGGGTCATTTGGCAAACTGGGTGTTACTGCACTTCCCGTTATGAAGATGGTTACTGCTTTGGCATGCGGATGGATGTCTGATGACCAGGCACCAGTTTGCGGCAGTAGGCCTGGGCTTTGGGCAAGTTAGACATTTCCTGGGCGTGAAGTTTGGAACTCATTCTCTCGGCTCAGTGCTACTTCCACTACAGTTGCCCGGGGCTACATATTCCCTTGCCCGAGTGGTAGTGTCAGTGGGACCTTGTTCAGGTCAGGACATTTTCCAGTCACTGCACTCCTTTTTGTGGGGAGGTGCTGTGGATCATGAGCTATGGTGGGTTTTTGCCTAGCATTCAGAGAATGGAATTGCAATGTTTTAAGTTATTAATGAAGTTTGTCCTTCAGGTGCTGCTGGCTGCAGGGCAAGATGAGGAATCAACGTCTGTGGCCACAGCATGGTCCTTTGGGCCTCCCACTGGGCCAAGAGGACTCCGTGGCCAGGAAGGCCCTTATATTACAGGCTGCAACAGACCTTTGGAAGATAAGAGCACGATGGCCCAGAGTGCAGATAGTCTGGCCAGCTATTCTGCTTCGCCATGAAGGACAAGGCCCTTGTGATTAAGCGGAAGCTGGCCTTGTGATGATAGGAGCAAGGTGGCCTGGCGTGCACGTGGTCTGGTGGCCATGCTGCATCATCATGAAGGGCGAGGCCCTTATGATAAAGTGGAGACTGGCCTTGCGATGATAAGAGCAAGGTGGCCTGGCATGCACATGGTCTGGTGGCCATGCTGCAGCATCATGAAGGGCGAGGCCTTGGTACCACAATTGGACCAGTTGCCTGGGGTGCAACCTCATCGGAGGGGCCTGTGGCATGGAGTGCATGTGGTCTGGTGGCCATGCTGCATCGTCATGAAGGGCGAGGCCCTTGTGATAATGTGGAGACTGACCTTGTGATGATAGGAGCAAGGTAGTCTGGAGTGCACGTGGTCTGGTGGCCATGCTGCATCGTCATGAAGGGTGAGACCCTTGTGACAAAGTGGAGGCTTGCCTTGCGATGATAGGAGCAAGGTGGCCTGGCGTGCACGTGGTCTGGTGGCCATGCTGCATCGACATGAAGGGCGAGGCCCTTGTGTTAAGTGGAGGCTTGCCTTGTGATGATAGGAGCAAGGTGGCCTGGAAGGCACATGGTCTGGTGGCTATGGTGCATCATCATGAAGGGCGAGGCCCTTGGATAAAGTGGAAGCTGGCCTTGTGATGATAGGAGCAAGGTGGCCAGGAGTGCACATGGTCTGGTGGCTATGCTGCATTGCCATGCAGGGCGAGTCCCTGGTTTCACAAGTGAACTGGTTGCCTGGGGTGCAGCCTCATCGTGATGGGCTGGTGGCCCAGAGTGCACATGGTCTGGTGGCTATGCTGCATCGTCATGAAGGGGAGGCCCTGGTGCTACAAGCGGACCGGCTGCCTGGGGGCAACCTCACCATGGCATAGATGGCCTGGAGTGCACATGGTCCGGTGGCTGTGCTGCATCATCAGTAAGGGTATTGGCCCTGGCTTACAGGCAGAGGCTGACCTTGCAGTGATAAGAGTAAGGTGGCCTGGAGTGTGGATAGTCTTGTGGCTATTCTGCACTGCCAATTGGCACAATTTTGGGGACTCTGCTAGATGTTAAGGCAGCCAGTTGCCTAGGGTGCAGCTGGTCTTGTCTGCAATAGCACTGTGCCAGGTGTGGCATGGCCTGGGGGTTTCTAGGTCCTTGTGCTGGTTGAGATTAGGCGCCGCTTGGCAGCTTTCAATTGCCATGGAAGGAGGTTTGGACCTCTTCTTGTTGCACCCTGATATACGGGTCGGGTTAATGGACCTGTATAGGGAAGACAGGGTGCACCTCTTTAACAAGGGCAACGCTATATTTCGGGCAGATTTGAGGCGAGGGGTGCTGTTGGCACTGGATCGCTTGGTGGGGGCGAAGGCCTAAGCAGAGGCTTGGCCTTTGCTATGGTGGGGTAGCGCGATCAGGAAGTTGAAATCGGTGAGCACCTGGGCATTGTTATAAAGGAATTAAAGGGTCCTCCATGAACGGCTTTCGGGCCTTTGCGGCTCAAGGCCGGGAAGGGGTGATCTTCCTTAGAACAATCTGGCCCAGCCTATCTTAGCAGGCCTTTGCGGCTTCTGGGGTGGTGGGCCAGGGGGTTCTCTGAAACATGCCAAACCGCTGATCGAGAGCCACATTGGGTGGCTCAAGATTGGGGAAGGTGCATCGCCCAGAAGGTGATGAAGGTGGTCAGGAGTTTGACACCTGTCATATTCCTCAGTACATTTTAGCAGCCCCTCGCCAGTTGTTTGATTATAAATAATTAATAAAGTGGCCCTTGTTAAATCCATATTGGTGTCCGTCTCTTCATTCCGATTGTGGGGGCAATGCATATCCTCTGTCCCTTCACTATACATCCCCTGTTCAGATGTTACAACAGGACAGGCTGTTTAAGCTTGGGACATTATAAATCTCTAAAGAGTATATATTAACTTGCAGCTGACTGTGGCTCTCTGGGCAAGCACATGGTCAGAATTGGCTGCCTTCTTCTCAGGCCTGGATAGCCTAGGCAAGCCTGATCTTGTCAGATCTCAGCAGCTAAGGGTGTGTTCAGACGGATCTTTTGATCTGCCATAGGAACGACTCCCTTGCGGATCAAAAATGCACGACCAGACAGAAACATCTGCGAAATATTCCGGTCCCATAGGCATCCCGTTCTGCTGCGCCTCCAATCCTGATTTAAAAAGTAGCAGTTTCAATGTAGGGTTTTCGCTTACCCGCGCAACAACTGCAGACTTTCTTCCGTCTGGTCACTCCATTAGCACGCGATGCTCCCGTCGGCTTGGTCTGACGTCAGACCGAGCCGACGGGGGCGCGATTTTTAAAAAATTGAAACCCCATGTGCGCTTTAATGAGGAAACGCATTCAGCGATAAGCGCTACGAGGAATGTAATATTCATGCTTATTTCTTTTAGGGACAAGACGTTACCGCGAAGGGAGATGGAGGGGGGGAAGGACTGTTCTAACTTGCAAAATAGTCCCTCCATTGATCATGATGGCAAGGGGGAGGACCGGGACTTTGCTGAAAACCCTCCGCGATCGCCTCAGTTCTCCAAGGAGGCGCAGCCTTGCCTATGCGAATGTACAAAACTTTTTTAAAAAAATCCTCGGTGGATGCCGTGTAGACAAATCACGGTGGGAACAACGCGCGGTGAGGCTATTTCATGGGGGGGTGTCTGGTCGTGCTAGGCTGGATTAAAAAAATCGGGATAAAATTTTAGGAGGGCTCATGGCGCGATTGACTGGCCGTCTGAACGCAGCCCCTGTCAGGCTGACTCTGGCAAGTACTTGGAAGGGCAAACTTCAAGGAATAAAAGTGGTGGGACTCAGAGGCAGGCTACTCAAGCCACCTCTGAAAAATGTCCAAGCTCCCAGTAGGGCTTGCCAGAAGTTACCATGACTTCCAGGCAAGTGCGCGCGCGCGCACACACACACACACACACAGAAATATTTTTTAAATGGCTGCCTTCTTGAAGGAGAGGTCTGCGTGAAATCATGTCCTCAGCAACCTTTCTCTTGCATGGAGATTTTATCACCTCTGTTGTTCCACCTCCTTGACCCCATTCAGGTCAGGTCAAAGAAGCACTTCCTGGCGATCTCCAGGAATCTCTCTTGTGGAGACTGCCTAGTATTCTTATACCTCCAAATCTCTATATTCCCTGCTTGGAGAAGGGGGGGAAGAACCTTACCTACCCATTATCTCTCCTGCTAGATCTATTAGCATATGTATACAGGTAAGCTGGAAAGCCATTGTACAGACTCTCCCCCTCCCCGTTCCCAGCCCAGAGGGGAAAAAACCCTGTTAAAACGCAAAGTGAAGGCTGTGCTCCTTGCCAGCCTCTCCGGAGAAAATGCATTTCTTCACAGTATATGACATACATTTTTGTGAAACAATTCAGGAAAAGCAGTGTACATTTTAAATAAATAAATAAAAAGCAGGGCACAATCCAGCCAAGGATGTGCTTGAAAGTGTCCTGTTAACTTTCGGCAGGAGGAATGAAGCTTATGCTTACTCAGTGGAAGTTCAAAGTGCTTAACTTCGGTTGGACATGCTCATTTTTTAACAGAAAACTTTGCCTTTAAAAAGATCAAATCATAAGATGCTTTATGGCTCAGTAGACAATTTATATTCCCAAACAAAACTTTTGGGGAGTTTTGCATCACCATTTTGGATCTGTGTTGTTTATGTTACTTGTTTGGTGAGAAGCACTTGAAGAATCGCACACTGCTATAAAACAGTAGCAGAAAATAAGCAAATCTCCTTGATCTACCCACCCCCATCCTATAGCAGAAACTTTCAAAGGGCTTAATGAGGTTGGGGGGAGGGGTTGGCTGCAAGAAATATGAACCAGATTTTGTTAATGCCAGCATTTGACTTCAGGAAACGTAGCACGGGTACCAGCGTGAACATTTATATTGTGAGCTGTTTATTATAGATGGCTTAGCTTTCTCATTTACCAAAATTTGTGGGGAAAGTCAGTGTGTGATCATTGCATGAAGTATTAAAAATGATTGACTGCATAACTGCAAGTCAAAAAGGCGGCTATTTCTTAAGTGAGTGACTTTAGTTCTTTATGTGCAGTGATGTGTGGTGTTGTCATTGATGTGTTTTGGTATGTTTTACAAAGAAGTCAGCCATTTGATCATGTCATAATGGCAACATTTTCTCTAGTGGCATCCTGTGCAAATATATAATTAGGGAATTAGTGTCAGCCTATCAGGTTTTGGTGAAAAACTTTGGTCACACCAAAACCCCTTTTCTTCCCAAATCTGGCAGATGGCTCCCTATGGCAGCAGCTGCTTGCCATGTGATTTAAAACTTCCTGTCACTATAATTGATGTGTTTTTATTCTTTCCACTTCCTGAAGCCTGATCAGAATTAAAATTGCCGTTGGAATTTCCTGTTAAAGCAACTCATTTATTCGCTGCGCAGCACACTGACAGTACGTTGATTGGACATTGCCTTCAGCTATTCTCGGGTGGGGAGATTGCTTCAAATTATACTCCTTGACTTCCATGCACACCACATCTGCAAATATATACAGATTGTCCATCATGCAGTAACCTTTTTCCCCCCCTAATGAAAATGCCACATGTAAAATCTTAATGATTTGAATATCAAACCTGGCCACCTGCTAAGGGCCCTGGCTTTCGTGTTTATTTAGAAAACCCCACGGAGCCTTCCAGTGATTGTCTCCTCATTACATTCTAGTCCCCCATCAGGACAGTTTCTGTTTTGTTTGTGCACAGTGGAGGCACCACACACCCTGTGACTTGCTTTTTATAAAGTTGGCTTGACATGCTCGACTTGTGAACGCAAAGTGTTCATGCACCAACTGTGTAGCATTCCCTAAGCAGCTTCTGCTTTCACAGGGAGTTTCCCCCTGGCCACTGGGAGCTATGGAAGTCCCTCGTATTAATGAAATGATTATGGCACTGGACGTGTCTAGTTCTGGAACAAACCAGAAAAATCAAATCAATACAATAATGCTTTTTATTCTTCTTTGAGGAATGATTTAGGAAAATTGGGTCATTTTGGAAAGTTCAGTTCTATATTAGATCCTAGTTATAATTGGCTGAAATCTACTGCCAGCTACATCTTATGGGGGAAAGTATATAATGAAATATACGTAGTTGTTATAAGGTGCTCTGGGATCTGGGACTGGAAGATGATTAAAAGCTCACTGAATTTTATAAAGTAAACATTTAATCAAACCTTTCTGTAATAACGAGTCCCCAAGGTAGGCAAATGTTTCTTTTCTTTTCCTTTCTGCTATTCACCCCTCATTAGGAATCTGCTTGCACCCAGCTTATGCTGGAATGCCTGCCTGTTATATCAGAATATTTTATTATGCCTGTCTAACATTACATTTTGGGATAAGCTTAGGTTCAAAACCAACATGCATGAAAGATCCATTAATGAATTTTATTAGTTTTTTTGGTGTGTGTATTTTTGCATTTTTGTGTCTATGTGCCCATGCCTGGAAGTCATGGCAACCTGTGGAGACTCCTACTGGGACATGGAAAATGTTCAGAGAAGTGGCTTGATAGTCTGCCTCTGTCTCTTGGTCCTGGTATTCTTTGGAGGTCTCCCATCCAAATACTTGCCAGGGTCGGCCTTGCTTAGCTTCTGAGATTGCCTGGGTAGCCATTGCTGGGGTGGACACCTCTTTTCCCGTCCTGAGGCTGCTGGAGGTCTTAGAATGACAGGGGAGAAAGGTTTTGTCACCACTCCTCCATCCCTGCCTGCTAGCACCCTTCTCTCTCTCTGCCCAGCTCACTTTGCTTGGAAGGGTCACCAGCATGCCTCCTTTTAAGTCCCAGATATTTCTTCCGCCACCCCCAAATATAAGCCCTGATACTTGGCTTTGGGGCTGGGCTGTCGTGTTGCTCCTGTGCGCCCCCAGCTGCTGACATGCTCTCAGGTCTTGCTGCCCTGCTTCACATTGGGGTGGGGTGGCCTCAGCATCTCAGTGGGCCACTGGCCTGGTGCTCTCACAAGCCGCCAGCGGACCTCGCCATGCTCTGTCAGCCTGGCAGAGCAGGGAGGTGTACTCACCTGTGGTTCTGCCAGCCGTCCTCTCGCCTCAGGACCTGGGTCATGTTTGGCCGGGGTTTCCTCCTGCTCTTGTGGCTGGAGTAGTGGATTCTGTGGTGTCGGAGGTGGTGAGCTGGAGTGTTGTGGTTTGTGGGGTCTGCCATGTGGAGTCTAGGCACACCTGAGCTTGGCAGACTTAAAACTGCATTCACTAATTTGATGTGAATAGTCTTATTTAAGTGCAAGAATGGGTGATTCCACATGAGGGTTATGGTGGTCATGTTGCTCAATTCACACTTGCATCAAAGAGTCTGTGCAGCAGAGGGTAATAGTTCCCCTCCACACTTTAGTTCACTGTGGTTCTCCTCACACATTAGATGTGGATTGTATTACTCCCCCTTCCCGCTGTTGTCATGCTGCCATCATGATTCTCCTTCCACCTTTTTAAGTCATTGGTGGATGCTAAGTGTTGCTCAAGAGTAATGCAGTATGACACCTGCCTCCCCCCCCCCGCATTTGGATAGTGCTGCTCTGGAACAATGTAATATTTGAAATCTTTGGTATTGCTTGGTACTGTTGATGACTGGATAGTATTGGGTGTCCCATATACACTGAAAATGTCAATTGGCACCTTAATGCTTGGGGTGAGTGAGCACTTCATGGACTTTTCAAATCCAAACTGAGAGAGCTGAGAAAAACATTCACTGCTTGTATTATTATAACACCCCAATCCCTCCCCAATTTTTTAAAAAATCTGTTTTGTCAGTGTTAGCAAGGATACTAAATGTGAAAATGCAGAAGGGGGCATTAATTTGAGCAGAAGGAATAAATCCCTTCCAGGCACATGAAAAAGATGCCATGCTGGGAAAGATCAAGGATTTTTTTCAGGTTTCAAAAAGCAGAGTGTTTATAGCAGAAAAAATGGACAATGTCATGTGGAATCAAAAAACAAACCAAACAGCCCACACAACTAGAATTGCTAAATTGGAGAAAAGGTTCCATTTGAAATTAGCCCATGTCTTTAAGAGATTTGCAAGTAACAAACTTTAAACCCCAATTTGAGAGTAGCATATTATTAATACAGCTAAATTTGAACCCAGTAGCACCTTAGAGACCAACTAGATTTTCAGGGTATGAGCTTTAGAGAGGCAGCACTCCCTTCATGAGAATTAATAGGCACTATTTCATCTGAATTGTTGTAAATGTTGAATTATTTAAAATCTTGTAAGTAGACCAAAGGAGCTGTGGTGGCTCAGTGGGTAAGATGCTGAACTGCAAGCTGGAAGGTCAGTAGTTCAGCAGTTCGAGACCTGAGTGTCGCATAATGGAGTAAGCTCCTGTCTCTGGTTCCAGCTTCTGCCAACCTAGCAGTTCGAAAGCAAGAAATTGCAAGTAGATAAATAGGTACCACTTCTGTGGGAAGGTAACAGTGTTCTGCGGCGTCTAGTCATGCCGGCCACATGACCATGGAAACATCTTCAGACAGCGCTGGCTCTTCGGCTTGGAAACGGAGATGAGCACTGCAGCCCTAGAGTCGGATTTGACTGGCTTTTGAGCAAGGGAAACCTTTTCCTTTACCTAATTAGACCAATTTGTTTGATTTCAAGATCATCTGTACTTTTAGTTTGTTTTTTAATGCTGGTTGGTATGTTTTTAATTTTGTCTGTATTTTTTGGTGTTGTAGCCTGCCGCAGATTCTTTGGGAGAGGCATGAGACAGAAATGCTTTAAATAAGTAAAATTGCCTACTAAATGCTTACTTTCTAAAATCAGAGGCGCTGGGCTCACATTTGCCTAAAATTCCCTAATACCAGATCTGTATGTGCACGCAGTGAAGGGAAGATTTTTAGAGTTACTCCTTTCCTCAACTCAGATTTCAGAGTCACGTTGTAAGGAAGTTTCTAAGTGAAGTAAACTTATGCATTCTTTGGTGTGTTTGAAGTTCACTGTCATATAACATATCATTGAGTTTGGCCTGCTGCAAAACTAACATTGGGAATTGCTTTTGAAGCACCACATCAGGGAATCAGCATCCTTGCTCGCCCAAATCCCATGGCATAGGTGCTTGTTCACATGTATTATTTTATTTAGGCACATTTAAGAGGTGCAAGCAGACCTCCTTATCCATGCTGGGTTTAACCGTGTGATCTACAAACGACTAGATAAAAGCTATAGAAATGCACCATGCAATTGTTTGTGCATAGCACACTACACACACGCTCAGCTGAACATGTGGAATTTTGCAAACATTTTGATGCAAAGAAAACAAATAACCCTTTTCACAGTTTTTCACACAAGAAGTTCTTCAGAGGACTCTAATACAAACTTTGGAGGAGAAGCCTATAAGGAGCCATTAATTATGAGAGTTAAAAGGAGCCTTCAGGGCCAGAGGCAGCTTGTTCCTTGGGAGGTGCAGCTGCAGGGAGGCCTTCATCCTCTGGCTGGTGGCCTTCTTGGAAACATTTGGCTGGCCACGTGAGCAACAGAATACTAGAAGAAGATGGAGCTTTGGTCAGATCTCCCAGGTCTCTACTTACAATCTTATAACAGTAGGAGCAGAAGAAGGTGGTTTGGTGGTGGCAGCGGCAGCTTTGATGTTCTTTGATGAAACGGGCCTGAAGTCATTGCTGTGTAGGAAAATACAGGCAATATTAGCTGAAATACGTCCATCCTGGGATCTACTCATTTCCCCGAAATAGCTGATTTCTATTTATATATGAATGTCTGTATGTTTATATATATTTAAATGCTCCATTTGCTACACTGGTTTTAGCTTCTTGTTAGCATCACTTCTTGTTAGCATGATGTTCCACAGCAACAGGGCAGCTGGAAAAGCAAAACACGTGTTCGAAAATTTATGCGGTGACTTTACTTTCTTTCATTAAGAGAACCAACAATAACAGGTACATATTATAAGTTAACAGTGTTAAGCAGTATGTTATAGCTGTGTCTGATGGGCGTATTTTTTACATTCATATTTCATGCCAGTGAAATTATGGGTTTTTTTAAAGCAGCATGAGTTTTTTTAAAAAATAAATGTGGTGTTTAGACCAGTGCCTTCATGTACCAGTTACCTGAACAATGTGATACATTTAAAATCTAATTTTAATGAAATTAAAAGTGATACGATTAAATTGGCCTACCCTCATTAATTCAATATTGGACATGCTATCCTATCAAACATGTAGTTCAGCATACGTCTTATGCAACTGCAGATAACAAAAATTATTTCTGTAAAAATCATCCTTTGCTACCTAATAGTCCATTTTCTTAGACATCGTGGAATCAAACTCCACAGGAAAATACTTTCATTAAAACTGGAGACAGAGGCACCTGCTTCCTGAAGGACATGGGAGTTTTCTGCTGGTAGACAAACCCTACTTCATAGCTCCCCTGCTAGCTGTGCCTTCAGTGCAGATTTTTCTTATTCTCCTATCATGCTCTGGGCTGGGTTTTGTGAGCTTTTCATTTCAGGTGCCTGTTGTGGGTATCCATTTTAATGTTTAATTGGCACCTTTAAAAAAATACTTGAACTGTTGGCCTGGGCAGGTGGAGTTGGAGTTGATGGCCACAAGGGCCAGCCAGTTGGGATTCTAGTCTGCCAAGCTAGATGGGAAAGGAGGGAGAAAAAGTGGCTTCGTGGTTGTCATGAGGGCTTCCTATTATGTTCTGACTCATGAATCAGTCCTATCTTTTATTATGTTAAGCTTGAGTCAGAGAATGGATTGTAAGAGTCGACATTCCCATTGGTTGTTCCTGTGAACCCTTTGTAAATAGCCAATAAGAACTGTATATACTTTTGTGGAGGGAACAGACCTCATTGGTCTTTATCCCTAGTTTATGATTGGTTGTTAACTGAAGTATGGGTATTGTTTTGACAGCCTGGATTATTTAAAAAGGGAGTTGTGCTCCACTGTTTTGTATGTGTTGTCTGATCGTCTGTTTGCTGTTAAAGCTGAAATCACTTGTTGAAATCACTGAGTCAGAGAATGGATTGTAAGAATCGACATTCCCATTGTTTGTTTCTGTGAATCCTTTGTAAATAGCCAATAAGAACTGTATATACTTTTCTGGTGGGAACAGACCTCATTGGTCTTTATCCCTAGTTTATGATTGGTTGTTAACTGAAGTATGGGCGTGGCTTTGACAGCCCAGATTATTTAAAAAGGGAGCTGTGCTCCACTGTTTTGTGTGTGTTGTCTGATCATCTGTTTGCTGTTAAATAAAGCTGAAATCACTTGTTGAAATCACTACCTTGTTAAGTGTCATACTTTACACTACCACTCTGCACAATGGCTTGTATTGGGATAAGGAAGAGGGAAGAGAGTGGAACAAAGTTGCAGGGAGCCTATGGTGCTGGACAATTCCTTTGTTTTTGTAATTTGAATTGGGTCAAGGTGGTATGAAGGAACCTGGAAGGAAGCTTTGTCTTAGAGTTTGTGGTGCTTTCAGCAATCCTGTCAGATGAATTTGATTCGGTTTAGAAATTCATATATTTGCTCGTTTGTGGGTACACAGGAGAGGGCCTTTTCTGTGGCAGCCTCATAGTTACAAAACAACCTCCCCAGGGAGTTACACGTGCCCCCCCCCCTCACTTTTGATCTTCAGGAGGCAGCTGAAGACAGTTTTATTTAGGACTGCATTGCGGTTGATTCAGCATTTACAGTGCCTTCTGCTTGCTGCTTATTAGATCAAGTCTCTGTCAGTGATGGCGGAGACCTTGAGATGGAAATCTGTACTTGGATATAGCCTATCTTGTCCTGTCCTTGCCACAAGAGCAGAGTGTGAGTGTAGCTTCACATTTTGACGTGTGAAACCATCTTGAACCAGTTCAGGCTAGGTTCATCTTTATACAGCAGATGGATCAGGAGCTTTGTTGTCCAAATGTGGCTTTTTCAAAACATTTGGTCTCAGTAATGTGACAACAGTCTCAAAGTGACTGAAGTGGTTCTATGTCTGTTCAGTAATGGAGATGTCTGCTTCACTTATTACATATCAATTGGACCAAAAAGAAAGTCTGGGGGGAAAAAATGGGTGGCTGAGACAGTCTCATTTTGTCTGTCTGTTGTTCACTAATACTGAAGACGAGCATGCTTGCTTTGGAACACACTGGGAGGCCGTAATTGCTCTATTTTTTTTAGATAAAAGGACAGGCTGTCTCATTCAACTGGGTGCTCTAATCATGGGTAAAATTTGCCGCAATTTTTTTAAAAAATACCCTAAAATTCTGTTTCGAAATTGATAAAGATGTGTTCAGTTTAGTGTTATTTTAAAAACCTAAGCACTAAGGAAAGTGAATTGATTTGTCTCCATAAAAACTGTCAGTTACCGCTCTCTGTGTGAGTGACCTGCTGAAATTGCCTCTTTCTGGGCAGAAAAAAAGCAACATTAGAGTCTCACAAAGTAGTTATTGTGGCTTTGGTAGACTGAGAGTATGGGAGTTACAGCTGTGTCTGCAGATGAGACAAAGGAAATATACTGAATAAATAGAGATAGGTAAATGGAATTGCATCAGATGTTTCTACCCAAATGTCTTCCATCTCAACCCCCAAATACTCAAAGTGCTTCCACATAATCTGATACTAGGCCAATTCAGAGCACCAGTGTGCTCACTGCTAATTCCCAGCATGCTTCAGATGAAATGAAAATTGTGGCTTGTCCTTATGTGAATGGGCCTAAGGGATTGTTGGCTTACATGCTTCCTTCTCCTCCCTTTTGAGACAATCTAAAATAATTCCCACTCCATGGCAAGCCATACTTTACCATGTCCCAACCACAAACAATGGTTTGCTCTGCTCCTTATGAACCAAGATTCCAAAATTGGATTAAGCCATGGTTTGAAGTCTGGATTGGCTGGGAAAAAGAGCACATAATAGATTGTGGTTTGGATGCAGTGATAAACTACAGTTTGTGCCACAAATTGCTCTAAATGGGAGGAGGAGGGAGGAAGTCCCTACACCAAAGGATTGCCCAGGTTCTTCCGAAGGATTGCCCAGGTTCTTCCACGAAACGACAGGTCATACTTTGCTACTGTATCTGAGCCACAACCCTGCCTTTTCTTGCTCTTGATAAATATATTCTCTGACTCAATTGCTCTGACCATAAGCCAGAATTTGCCTTGCCACCATTTGATACACATGTAGAAGCTACTAAGCGGCAATCACAGCAGTTTGTGCTCATGGCAAATGTTTCATTTCCCATTTTTCTTTTGCAGCAAAGAACATAACCAGTGAAAATGACACAATCAAAAGTGGAATCGATCGGTTGAGTTTGATTTTGCTGGGTTGTGTAATAGGTTGCTTCTGCACAAATAAAAAAAATCAATTGTACGATCTAGAAATGTTTTCTTGATTCTTCTCTCATCCATGAATTTTTCAGCAAAATGAAAATGTGGCTGATGAATATTCTGTCTTTAAATATAACATTCAAAATTAGATAATTTTCTTGTGCATTTACAGCTCTTTACTTTTTGTCTCTATGAAGACAGATGAGTAGTAGTGAGAATAATTAGCACACCAAGTGAATCAGAGTTGAGTAATCATAATAACAACCCTGAAAATTCCTTCAGTATTATATCTTAACTAGGAATAAGGCCCATTGTGGAAATAAATACGAGCTCTAGAAAGAGGCTCTAGGAGAGTGCCCTGGCCTTGTGCACTCAGCACCAATTTGCTGTGGTGACCTCAGCAGGGTATAATGATAGAGTCCACCATTTTCTCCAGGGGAACTGATCTCTGCCATCTGAAGAGCAGTTATAATCCTGCGTGACCCTAACCCTAACCCTCCCCTGGAGACTGGCAACAATGGTTCCCCATGAGGGAATGGCTGGTTTGGAGGGTGGAGTCTATGGCATTGTACCTGTCTGAGGTCCCACCCCTCCTCAAACCTCACCCTCCCCAGGCTTCACCCCTTAAATCTCCAGGAATTTCCCAACCTGAGGTTCGCAACCCAATCTCCCTCTCAGCCAACCGTCAACCTACTGTTATCTGCACCCTGGCTTCAGCTTCCCATCTCTTCCCCCTCACTCTTGGAGAGCAGTTGTAATTCTGAGTGATCTCCAGCCACCACCTGGAGATTGGCAACAATGGTTCCCCATGAGGGAATGGCTGGCTTGGAGGGTGGAGTCTATGGAATTGTACCTGTCTGAGGTCCCACCCCTTCACAAACCTCACCCTCTACAGGCTCCATCCCTCAAATCTCCAGGAATTTCCCACCTGGAGCTGGCAACCTTATCAGGACTAGCCCCAATGAGTTTTCTCCCAAAGGTCAAAATAGGTGTGGAAAGGGCCTTTTACTGGCAGAACCTGGTTACCTAGCAACAGGCACTAAGGAGAAAGCACAGTTGCCACCTCTGATTAGGGAAATACCTGGAGATTTGGGGGGGGTGGATTCTGTGGAGGGCAGCATTGGGGGAATGGAAGGACTCAGCAGGGGATAATGCCATAGGGTCTACCCTCCAAAGCAGCCATTTTCTCCAGGGGAACTGATTTCTGTCATCTGGAGATGAATTGTAACAGTGGGATATCTACAGGTCTTACCTGGAGATTGGCAACCCTAAGGGAAAGTCAGCTGCACAGCTCGGATTGAAGAGAATGGTTTGACGGTAGCTGGCCCACCTCATTAGCCAGCCAGCCATGGTGGGGCCAAAAAGGAGTGAGAGGCGTGTTAAATTTATTCTGACAGGAAAGTAGTCAAGCGGGGGAGGGGGTTATGCTGAATGTTCTTTGTTTTTTTACTCACAGAAGCAAGCTTGGTTGTTTGGTTGCCTACCAACAGCCACTGAGGAGACAGTTAGTCACAGTTAGTCCCACACAGGAGCCAAGAGAAGTGTCTTTCTCAGGAGAGAGTCTGGCTTTCCTCCCTGGCACTGCTGCCGCTGCTGAAGAAAGGTGAGGGAGCCTTTGAAAGGCGCTGGGCAGCCTTCTCTGCGGTGCAGCCCGCTGAGCTATCACCCTGACAAAGTGCAGGCCTTGTGGCCGAGGGAGAAAGCTCATGAGGGGCAGCAGTGAGTGCTTCCTCTGTTTGCTGCTGCTTGCTAGGTCTGCCTCCTTCTCCCCCATGGAGGGGTTGCTGCTCTCTTGTCACAGTGTCCATCCCCTTCACCAGCTCCCTCCAGACTGAGGGCAAAACTCTGCCTGCTGGCTCGGTGGGTGGGGCTGAGCCAATGCAGCGAGCCAATGCAGCCATGGGATTGGGAGACTGAGAGTGGCATCTCAGCGGGCCAAAGGCTGTGGAAGCATGTCCAGGAGAGACACCGAAATTCTTTTATATATAAGGAGAGATAACAGAAGAGGACCAGAAACACTCATTTGAAGATGGCTGCCTAGGAAGTTTGTGGCTGAGATGACATTTGAACTGGAGGCTGCCTGTTCATGTTCTTAATCACTGAGAATAATCTCTGGTATGAGGGGACATGTGAGGAAGAAATTGAAAGGAAAAGTAGAAAAGGTCAAAAACACTGGGGAAGCTTGGAGACTATTTAAAAATATAATCCTAGAAGCTCAGAAAAAATATATACCGCAGGTTAGGAAAGGTACAAATACTTATAGAAAAAAGCCTGCATGGTTAACAAATAAAGTAATGGAAGTTGTAAAACAGGAAACTGTTGGCATTGGAAGGACATGATTGTAGGTTTGGTTGGCATGCATATCTTTACTATGGCAGGTCAAAAATGGACAATTTTTTTAAACATCATTATATCAGAAGGACCCTCTTTGACACATGGATTAAGTATAAAAACTTTTTTCCTGAAGAAAAGCCAATGTGGATAGTACCAGCTGAAGTGATAAAACCGTTTTCGGAGTATAAGGGATAAGATTGATTGAAATACAGGGATCTGTTGAGACATGAAGGGAAGCTATTTGTGTTAAAACCAGAAAGTGATCTTGACTTTAAATATGATTGGTTGCAGTATAGAAGATATTGGATCTATATAAGTCTGATAAAAAAAATGGTTGGTTTTAGGGGAGACTATACTGAAATAGAAAAGGTATGGCTGGAGGGAGGGCAGTTTCCACCAACTTACCCAATATCGACGTCAGACTGACTGGCCTGTAATTTCCTGGATCTCCCCTGGAGCCCTTTTTAAAGATGGGAGTGACATTAGCTACCTTCTAGTCCTCAGGAATGGAGGCAGATTTTAAAGAAAGATTACATATTAATGTAAGGAGATCCACAAGTTCACATTTGAGTTCTTTCAGAACTCTTGGATGTATGCCACCCGGGCCTGATGATTTATCAGTTTTTAAGTTGTCTATCAGTTGTAGGACTCCGGTCTTTCAACACCCCTCTGGAGATCAGTGGTTCTGGAGTGGGCAAGCACTTCTCATCTTCCACAGTGAAGACAGAGGCAAAAAATGCATTCAGCTTCTCAGCCATTCGTCACTACTCCTTTTACCCCTTGGTCATCCAAGGGCCCCACTGCCTCCCTGGCTGGTTTCCTGCTTCTAATGTATTTGAAAAAAGTTTTATTGTTGGTCTTTACATTTTTCACTATATGCTCCTCATATTCCCTTTTTGCCTGCCTGATCATAGACTTGCAATTTATTTGCCACAGCCTGTGTTCCCTTTTATCAGCCTCACTGAGACTAGCTTTCCACTGCTTAAAGGAATCCTTTTTACCTTTTACAGCTTTCATTACTTTGTTTGTTAACCATGCAGTCTTTTTTCTATACCTATTAGTGCCTTTCCTAACCTGCAGTATATATTTTTTCTGAGCTTCTAGGATTGTAGTTTTAAATAGTCTCCAAGCTTCCCCGATATTTTTGACCTTTTTTACTTTTCCTTTCAATTTCCTCCTCACATGTCCCCTCATATCAGTGAAGTTACCGCTTTTAAAGTTAAAAGCGGTTATGTCAGTCTTTTTGGGCAACTCCCTATTTATACAAATGTTGAACTCAATAACATTATGGTCATTGTTCCCAAGTGGTGCAATCACTTTTACATCTCTCACCAGGTCTTGGGCATTACCAAATCCAGGATCGCCTCTCCCCTGCTAGGTTCCGTGACCATCTGTTCCATAGCACAGTCATTGAGAGTGTCTAGAAACTCAATCGCTTTTTCCCGACTAGAACACATATTGACCCAATCAATGTGTGGGTAGTTAAAGTCACCTATTATGACACAGTTTGTTTTGTCTAGCTGCTATCTTTAATTCATTCGTCATTTTATAATCCTCCTCTATCTTTTGATCTGGTGGGCGATAACAAACTCCCAGTGTTAAGTTTCCTTTTGGGCCCACTATTTCAACCCATAGCATTTCCAGAAGTGAATCCAATTTTCTTACCCTCTTAGTCTTACTGGACTGTATACCGACTCTGACATACAGAGCCACCCCACCTCCAACTCTCCCCCCCATCCGTACGATATAATATATAACCAGGAATCACTGTATCCCACTGATTCACCTCATCCCACCAAGTTTCTGAAATACCCACAATGTCCATTTTCCCCCCAACAACAAGCACTCCAACTCCCTGATTTTACCTTGGACACTTCTAGCATTTGTATAGAAACACCTATAATTTCCCATACATGTTAAGCCCTCAACCTTCCTCTTGCTGCCTCAGGACCTTGTCAGGCAGTCCATATCACTAGCCACAGTCTCAGTGGACATTTCCAATCCACCTCCCTGCAGAAAAGCAACAGCTACCTCCTCATCTTTCTGAGATGAGCCATCCTGAACCAGAGACTTTTCATCTCCTGTCAGCTTTCCCCCAATATTCAGTTTAAAAACTGCTCTGCCACCTTTTTGATTTTAAGTGCCAGCAGCCTGGTTCCGTCTCGAGACAAGTGGAGACCGTCTCTTTTGTACAGCTCCTTCTGGTTCCAAAAAGCATCCCAGTGCCTAACAAACTTGAACCCTTCCCCCCCTACACCATCGTCTCATCCACACATTGAGACTCCTGATCTGTGCTTGTCTCTCCGGCCCTGCGCGTGGAACAGGTAGCACTTCTGAGAAGGCTACCTTGGACGTCCTGGCCTTGAGTTTCCTGCCCAGCAGCCTAAATTTCTCCTCCAGGACCTCACAATTGCATTTCCCCACATTGTTGGTGCCGACATGCACCATGACCACTGGCTCCTCCCCAGCACTATCTACCAACCTATCTAAAACATACGTAACATCTGCTACCCTCGCACCAGGCAGGCAAGTCACCATACAATCAGTACGCGGGTTTGCCACCCAGCTGTCTACCTGCCTAAGGATCAAATCACCAACTACCAAGAGCCCCCCCTCCCACCCTGCCCAGGGATGGTTCCTTGGTGCGAAAGGATACCCGTTCACCAGCTGAAGAAGAGGTCCCTTCTGAGGACACATTCCCCTTATCCTCAGCATGATGCCCTGTTTCCCCTTGACCCTCATGTTCCCTGACAGTGGCGGGGCTGCCAGATCCAGAGTGGGACATATCTAACAAGTCTCCGAGAGTCTTCTCTGTGTGCCTAACTGACTGTCTCTGCTTCTCCAGGTCAGCACATTGGCCTCAAGGGAGCAAACTCATTCCCTGAGAACCAGGAGCTCCTTGCACCAAACACACACCCAAGACTTCTGTCCAGTGAGCAGATAGTCGTACATATGACACTCCATGCAAAACACTGGATAGCCCCCAACCCCCTGCTGGCATTCTGGCTTAATAATGGCTTTTAAAATTCCCTTTTTAAAATCCTTTGTATTTATGTGGTTCTCCTTTGGTGGGAGGCCTCCTGCCAGTAGCCCTAGTTTTCTGCCACTACTCAAAGTCTCGCTGCTATTCACTTCTGGAGGAAACCCAGAAGTGACATAGGGTAGCTCTATGAACCACAAGAAACTCATTTTTAATGGTTTTATTTAATTATTACATATTACTTTAAAATATGTTCTTATACATACAAATTAAATCTTACAATCTTAATTATTCAACTTTTAACTGAATATGCTCAATAACTTTTACCTGCTCGGACCGTAATAAATCAAAGTTCTCATTCCTCTGGAGAGATGTAAATTTTATCATAAGATAGACTTCCTTTACTTTATCTAGTCAATTGCTAACTTTGGGCAAGTCTTTTGACTTCCGATACTGTCCAAAGGGTAGACATGCTGCAGTAATTATATTCAATACAAGATCTCGTAATCTTTTAGGGACTCTTGGTACATAGTTTAATAACATTCATCTTGGATTATTTTTTTAAGTCTTTCCAGACAACCACTCAACAAAGTGGCAAGTTTTCCCCAATATGAAACAGCTCTTGGGCAAAACCACTACATGTGGATAAACTCAGTTGATTCTCCAGTACAATACCAATGAAGTCCAGAACATGAGTTATAAAATTTGGCAATTAATTTTATTTATTTACAATGTATCATTTTCTATACATTTTCCCTGAAATTCAATCATATAGAAAACATGGATCCAGACGATAAGCAAATTCCTACACCCTAATGCTAGACTCCATTTATATTTAAACTTTGGAGTTTTTATTAAGTTTTGTCTTATAATCAACTGATAAAGTTTTATAAAAATCTCTTTTGGTGATGAGTTATTAATCTTTCAAACTCATTTTTGTGTTCTACCCTACAACCCCACAAGACAATGCATCCACCTGGATTGAATTGAGACCTAGGTTTCCTGTCTCATTACCAGTGCTGATTTCTGCATGCCTACTACCTCTCTGCATATCACACCTAATTGAATCACACTAGCTATTGTCATTTGCCTGATAATGTCATTTGGCATCTGAAATCACTTCACTTTCCAATATGCAGGACAAATGAACTCACATTCTAGCTGTATCTGAAGAAGTGAGCAGTTACTTAACGAAAGCTCATACCCTGCCACATATTTTGTTGGTCTTTAAGGTGCTACTGGACTCTTACTCTTTTCTACTGCTACCCATCTTGATCTACCTACAGCCACTGTGGATTAAATTTGTTATAAAACCCTTCATCTGGTAATATTGAAACCATGAAATCTGATCATTACTCTTTTTAAGTGCCTCTTTATATGGTATGATACCACCAGAGACTACTAAATAATCATAACCAGGGCTCTTTTTGTAGCACGAACTCTTTTGCATATTAGGCAACACACCCCTAAGGTAGCCAATCCACCAAGAGCTTACAGTAGGCCCTGTAAGAAGAGCTCTGTAAGCTTTTCAAGGATTGCCTACATTAGGGGTGGATCGGCTAATATGCAAAGGAGTTCCTGCTACAAAAAGAGCTCTGATTATAACCATCTATTTTATAAGTTTTCCATTTAATTAACGATGTTCATTTAAAGCTTTGAATGCATCTAGCTGCTGGTGTAAACGGTGAAATCACCAGAGAGGGCTTCTTCCTATTTCTATCCCATGTTAGTAAATGATCTATTCTTGGATTATTTCTTTTCAGAGAGTTTGCGATGATTCCTTGAGCTACCCTATGTCACTTCCAGGTTTCCCCCAGAAGTGATGTAGTGGCATAGCCAACATCACACCCCACCATGTGCCCACTCCTAACCAGTTTCCCTCTAAGCTGAGTTAGTGTGAGCTAGCTCACAGTTTTTTAGCCTCTGGCTCACACATTTTTGTCTTAGCTCAGGAAAGATGCCTCCAGAGCAAACTAAATCATGCAGCAGACAAATCACTCACTCACAACTTTAATGCCAGTAGCTCACAATGCAGAATTTTTGCTCACAAGACTCCACAGCTTAGAGGGAGCATTGCTCCCAACCCTCCTGCCTGTTGTCTGGCAACCGTATCTGGGAGATCCATGTCTAAATCCCTACTCTGCCATAGAAGGCAGCTGGGTGACCTCAGGCCAGTCACACATTCTCAGCCTATCATACCTCACAGAGTTGTTGTGAGGATAAAATGGAGGAGAGGAGAACAGTGTAAGCCACTTTGGGTTCCCACTGGAGAAGAAGCTGGGGTATGAATCAAATAAGTAAATAAGATAAACTGAATCAATTGGAAGAAACTAGTGTATCCCGAGGCCACAAGAGGGAAGGTACAGATGTCTCACAATGTCATTACATTTTTTGCAAGTATTTGTTCCTTTTAGAAGCACTGTCCTAACCCAGTATATGCATTTCACTGCATTGCCTCCATTCGTTTCAGGTTCATTGAGGCTTCAGTCGGTAGAGATCATCCAGCAGTCAGTATCGGGAGGTTGCATTCATTTATCTTTTCTCTTGGAACAGAAAGTGAAGCAGCCAGCAGAGTGTGCTGCTGACTTAAAATAAATGAGATGCTGCTGCTTCATTGATCTCCTGTTTTGCCAAAAATGAATTCTCAACTTGATAATACTTCAAAGCGGGGGGAAAGTACAATGGAATCTAGATTGCTTTAGTTGCCTTTTCTCAAGAATTTGTGCAACATCAAGACACAAAGAAAATAATTTAAATAATCTGTAATCTGAACAGAAGCCAATACTTGATTTGTTAGTTTGGACAAGGTCATTTTTCTTTTCACTCAGTACTTGTTTCTGAAAGTCCTAGTCAGGCTACTCCCCCCCCCCCAAAAAAAAAAAAGTGTTTGCCTGAATCTGACTTTTACAGTTAACCTATGTCTCAAAATACCTTGGGAAGTCTGGCATCCTCAAAAGGAGGGGAGTTGAGCCTCTCTCATGCATCTCATCATCTTTCTCCAAGAGAAAGATATGGAAGATAAAAAATATCTTTCTTTCTTTCTTTCTTTCTTTCTTTCTTTCTTTCTTTCTTTCTTTCTTTCTTTCTTTCTTTCTTTCTTTCTTTCTTTCTTTCTTTCTTTCTTTCTTTCTTTCTTTCCTTCCTTCCTTCCTTCCTTCCTTCCTTCCTTCCTTCCTTCCTTCCTTCCTTCCTTCCTTCCTTCCTTCCTTCCTTCCTTCCTTCCTTCCTTCCTTCCTTCCTTCCTTCCTTCCCTCCCTCCCTCCCTCCCTCCCTCCCTCCCTCCCTCCCTCCCTTATTTAAGTGGATATATGTGTGTGTGTGTGTGTGTTTGTTGCCTTTAGCATGATGGCTCAAATCAAGGACCAAGGGTACTTAGTTTGCTTTATCTCTGGCCCTTTGATTTGCTGGCTAACTAGACCATGCATTTGAGGACCTGCTGAGTATCTTCCTCTGGTGATTGATGCCATTCCTTCCTATTTGGTGCACCAGTCTGGATTTGGATTTCATGAAAATATGAGTCATGCTTCTCAGTGGAAGATTCTAAGCGCTCCCTAGGAATGAAAACAGGCTGATTCATATATGTGGAGATCAGCCATAAATATTATAAACTTGACTATTTTGAACTTCTATAAATTGTGAAGAACTTCTGCATTTGTCCATGAAAGAAGAAGAAAGCAGCCTTGCAATTCACTACTTAACTATCTTTTGAGGTTTCAAAGTCAGAATTGAAAAAGGTTTGTAAATGTATAGTTACCACACTTACCTTTTTAAATTAAAAATATTGATTTTAATATGTGTAAGATACTGTACTTTCACTATCCCCTCAGTACTGTTTCTTGTTATTAGAGAATCTAATTAAGTTGCAAATATGATTGCACAAAGAAAGAAGTGGAGTTCAATAACTCCTTTGACCTCTAGTACAATCCTTGAGGGGAGATGTACCCATTTCCCCCCCAGTTCCTGGATATGGAACAGTGAGTGCCAGTTCATAAAACAATACTGTTATGTGGGGAGTGTAACCCGAGCAGACTGATGTAGTTCTACACCATGAAGCACTTCTCTGATTGAAGTACAGTATGCACATGCAGCAAAATGAGGTGTAGGAGTTTTGAGGTGGTAGAATGGATTGCTGCATTTGCATCTGTACATAGAGAATGAAAGTTCTGAATGCTGTTTTGTTTGCAAAACCCCCTGCAGATAGAAAATTACTTGAACTTCTCCCCTTGATGAGCTACTTGTTTACTCACCGAACTATTTCCCCCCTCCAGGAAAGCACTTAAATTATTGTATTTACTACATAAAGGCTGAGTTACGACTGAGGAGAAGTTAGTTAAATATGAGAGTTACTTTGGAGCATTCTTAGGATGCATGAGTGTCATGTGCTCCTTCCTTTCCCCTTGCTTAAGTTAAGGGAAGATGTGCCTTCCTTTCTGGGCATGTTCTTCTGATGTGGGGACTACTCATGTCATGGTTTAAAAATAATGGCCTCATAATATGAATGTTCCCTGTTCATAATATTTTTAATAATGAATTGATCCCCCTTTCCCCTGAAATTATGAGTCTGCTCACAATTAAAAATGAAATGCATTTCAATTTTATGTATGTGTATGGTTAGCAGCCAAACTAAGCATGTGTTGGTAGCTCCTGTTGGTATATGGACTGGAAGAAGGAGTCCTGATAACTGAAATTGACATGTACTGTAAGTGGGAATTTACAAACCAACAGAATTCAGAGTAATATACTCCAGAGCAATGCATGGAGCACAGTACGTCCCAAAACATTATGTAAGGGATAATGGAGCACATGCAAAGAGTCAGTCATGTGGCAAGGTGTTATGATATATACAGAAGACAAGGGCATTGTGAAATTGCATTACCCTGTACCCACACTTTGTTTCTCGAGTGACTGTATGAGAATATACATATGCAAAAAATGATTCCCTCCCCCCTCAGTATTTGTGGATGCTGCTCATGATTAACAACCTAGTTCTGATTTAAACTTTAGGGAGTTTGCCTGTCACTGGGGGCCCCAAATGCACATTTCCCCTTTAGGTATCCCCAGAAGAGTGGAAAGAACAGTTTCAAGTAATTAATGCTTCTTCTTTCCCTGCTTCCTTAAAATGTCTGAAGTAACTCAGGGAAAATACAGCTGGTACACTGGTACAGCTGGCAGCCCAAAGACAGTGCTGCACTGTATTTGTCTGCAGTGTTATTTTTATTTAGAGGACAAATGTGGGGAAGCTACATTTGTTCCGGAAAAGGTCTGATACCAGAAATTTTGCAATCCAAGGAGAGGAAGGTTCACATCTCTCTTGGTAGTATTGTTTCAGCTTTTGCCACTGTAGAATGAGCAGACTGTGTAACAATGCACCTACTCTCACAGCCAAAACAGTAAAAATAGAATAAAATTAGAATTTTCCCGGAACCTATAGCAATTTATTATTTCATATTGATAATTTATTTGAAGAATTTATATGCTGCCTTTCTGCCTAAGAATAGACCTCCAAGGCACTGTACAATCAGGAAAAAAGACATAAATATAAGAACATTTAAATAAAAATGTAGTGACTGCCATAAAAGCACTGAGAGTGAGGTAGGGGTGATGATATCATGTATCCTCAGTCCAGTTCTCTTGTGCCATCTGCTGCTCTTTAAGAACTTTGCACTGGCCACAAGGGAATACTCTTTGGCCCTGAACTGTGCTGTGAAGTAACTAGGGCTAGTTATATTTTTACAAAATCAAATTATAAAGAATGCAACATTTTTTAAAATGTTGAGTGTGCTTTACAGTTCTTACTGCAGTCATCTTCGGAACAATCCACATTCCCATTATGAAAGGTGGGAGGGGCTGCAGCAGAACCATGGAGGCTGAGCAGATGTGTATCCTGGTGTCTCTTGATTGATATACAGGATTCAGTTCATTGGCATAAAGGAGCTCCATGTCCACCCAATTGCTTTGGCAATGTCTAAGTTTTCAATATATTTGAAAGGATCTGGATGTGTATATATAATACTTTCCCAAAGAGCAAACTAGATACCAGTGGCACTTGGTCATCCTTGACTTAGTGAGTAGCATGTCCTATTCTCTGTAAGGTGTGGGCACTTCTGTCACTGGATCCGCTTCTCCTATAAACATAATTGGATCCCATTGACTACTCTAGGAAAAGTTTATGGAACTACTGTTTGGAAGTAAAGTGTTGAAGTCAAAACTCAACCATCATCTGGGATATTTGGGGCAATATTTTAGTTCCATGTGTAGGTCCAATGTTAACAGTGATGCTTCCTATATCAGGGAACATAGATCCTATCTGTAATCTATTACATGCAGGTAGTGTCAAGAAAGTTTGCAATGGCTACAGTGGATGAGAACAGCTCTGTGAGCACAGCTTTTCCTGCTTCCTGCCCACAGGTATTCTCATCTGCTGTTGCCACTGAAATCATGGGACCAAAAATGGTCCATGTCAGTTTTGTGTTTATCAGTTCAGTGGGAAAACTGCAAAAATAAGGATATACGAAGCAGAAGGGCTAAGACCAGTTTGAAAATGTAAGCTTGCTTTCTTAGCTGTTGTATACATTTTCTCCTTATTTAAAGAAGGGTGAATGCAATCAAAGACCATTGTACAGTTGAAATTAAAATCTTTAAAATCAAAGTTAAGAGCAAGTTGCAGATTGCAGTTACAACTGAATATAGCCGACATTTATTCAAATCATTGTGCACAACTTTGCATTTTGGATTGAGGTGTGGCTGTTAGATTTCCCCTTCATCATCAATCTTACCATGAAAGGCAGCATCCCATTACTGTTAGCAAGAAGCTTTCTAAAAAAACAAAATGATGAAAAACAAACAACAGCGACTATATAAACCAGTTGAGCAAAGGGCTAGTTTAAGTGCTCATGTTTTGGCAGAAAGAGAATTCCAACTTTAGATTAAATAAGGAAATGAGGAAAACAAGGAAACAAAAAAGAAAAGTTTTATCTTAAAATACTTCATGTGTGTCATGTGGTTTTGTTCATAGTAAACAGAAACCATTTATCCTCAGAGCTGCCACGTTGGGGCATTCATTCTGTCCAGACTGAGGGCCAAACTAGATGCTGAAGAGGTGGGTGCATCCGTTTTGGCACTTTATAACACATGGTGTGTGTGGGGGGGACACACAAAAGCACCTCAGCCCACCACAGAGTGGGCCCAATTAGGATTGGGCCTTTGTGGCATTTTAAAATGACTTTTAAATGGTGGTGTCCTCATGGTGGCTGCAAGGACGTTGTCACATCTAGTTTGTCCTTGAGATACTTAGAATCATAGAATAGAATAATAGAATGTTAGAGTTGGAAGGGATCTTGCAGGTCATCTTGTCCAACCCTCTGCACTCTGCAGGAGCATAGCCAAAAGATAGCCCTACAACATACCTGAAAGATGGTTGTCCAGAATGTCCTTCTTCTGTAGGAAGCCTTAAATGGTTGAAAAAGTGTATTTGTTTTAAAATAAAGATGCTGGCAAGCAAAAACAAAGACTTCTGGCTTCCTAACAAAGTTCCAACTAATTTCTCTGTACCTTACATTTATCATGGGTTTCCTACTGTGAATGGAATATATAGATGCAGAGAAATTCTGGCGGTTTTGTTGTTTTAAAAAAATGAATTTTGCCACTAGGGTGGAAAAAGAATCACATCTGCACTACCAATTCAAAACCACAGTCCCAACATTTGATAAAAATGAACATAGTAAAATAATCAAAGAGTAGTGGAAAAAAAATGAGTCACGTTCAGAGAGATGAAGTGACAGCCCATCACATCCTGGAGGTGCCACCTAGTTAGTTTGAAATTTGTACTGGCTTTGTAAGAGCTCAAGGACTAGCTCAGAGCTACAAATAAAACAAAAGCACAGTGGTATCTGTGGTGCCTGAGTGAGAGGGAAGAAAATGAAAGTTTGCAGCATAGTCCTTTCCCAGCAGACTTTTAATTAAAAAATGGTTCTTGAAATAGAATTAATCTGTTGTATCACTATTAGGTTATTGATTATGAGTGATGGTTATGTTTTGTCTATAGGCTACCTTGAACTGTCTAGAGAAGGCAGGATGATAAATGAAATAAATGGGAATGTAAGAATTGCTGTGTACCCTTATTTATTCCCATTTATTTCCCGGATTCCTAAGCATTCCAAAGAGACATCTATTATATCAGATTTTGTCAACAATTTCTGAAGAATCACAGCAGTTTTGTGCAATGTAACAAATGCTTCTCTATTTCAAGAAAAACAGCTACCATCAAGCACTGGATCTCTTATTTTTAAAATGATAGCACATCGTATGTATGCTATCAAATAATTTTTGCAATTTGCACGGGCTATCTAAGCTGTAAGAAGATTTTTTTTAATACCCTGCTTTTTTCTACTTTAAGGAGCCTCAAAGTGGTTTATAACCACGTTCCTTTCCTCTCCCCACAACAGGCACCTTGTGAGATAGGTGGGGCTGAGAGAGTTGTGAGAGAACTGTGACTGGTCCAAGGTCACCCAGCAGGCTTCATATAGAGGAGTGGGGAATCAATCCCAGTTCTACAGATTAGAGTCCGTCCCTCTTAACCACTACTCCATCCTGGTTCTTGTCTTTGCCTGACATATGCTCATCTTTGCTGCTGCCATCCCTTTGTTTTGAACCATCTAGATTTTATCTGTCCTCCTTACTAGGAGCTCAGGGTGGCTTTCCTGGTTCTGTCCTCCATTTTAGCCTCACAGCAGCTTGTGAGGTAGGTCAGGCTGAGACTGATCAGCTCAGGGTCCACTCTGAATATCATGGCTGAATGGTAATTTGAACTCATCTCCACAGTCCTAATCCAATAGTAATCTCTACTACACTTGCTGTCACAGTTTCCAATATCTATCTATCTGTCTGTCTGTCTGTCATCTATTTCTAGCCTGCTCTGACTGCATTGCAGGCTCAAAGCAGAGTATAAACATCATAAGTCAAATAAAAACATAATTCAGTTGTTAAAACTTACAACATCAGATAATCGGCAATAATGAATTTTGATTTTGTGAGATCTAGAGATGGATGAAGGGATTATGCCTTTACAGAGTCCAAAATTACATCCTAAAATAAAAAATGTGTAAAGCCCAGTGAAATTAGTAATTCAGAGTTGTGTAAAATTGTGAATAGAGTCTGCTCTATATTTCTGATATGGATCAGGTTTGCAGAAGATTTCACTATTTGTTTGCTGGGTCCATGTGAAAAACACTTTATGACGTTTGTTATGGTGTGATGCCACTGTTATGCGGTGAGTAAATTCAGATACCAACTCCTCAAGATTTTCTAATCTGTGCTTTTAATATTTTCAAAGAACTGCTTTAAGGACATGATCACTGTGCTCAAATGCTATGAACAATAGGACTGATTTTGTAAATCAGTCCCCATACATGAGGATTAAAATCCTTATCCTTTGGTTTATTCACATAAAACTTTTCCCACTAAAATAAAAAAGCATCTGTTTCTAGCTGCATTCAGTATCTCTCAAACAGCCATGAGAGGGCAACATTACACTCAGAAAAAAAACCCTTACCATCCAGCTAACCAAATGGAGCTTGGGGAAACTGGAGAATATTCCACATTTTATACAAAATAAGATCCATGTTCAATCAACTGTAGAAGAAAACGATAGTATTTGGGTACTCCTACTACATTATTATTGTTGTTAGTGGGTCAAAGGTGGTTGTTTGGTGCTTGCAGAGAAAGGAGTCTTGTGTGGAAGAGTAACAGATAACATTTTTAAAAACAGTGCTAAATCTTTGTCATTATCACTGATTGATGTCTTATTCTGAGAATATTTATATGAATCATGACAGGAAATAGAAATAATTAAGTTAAAGATCAAATATTAGAATGAAACAAGCAGGGGACCAGCAATGACTTGCAGAGACATCTCATTTCCCCGTCCTTCACTGTTTCCTCTTTTTCTTCCCTGACAGCCTCCACAGCTTTCCCTTATTTCCTGCTTCTTTCTTTCTCTTTCCCACTCACATTTATCTGCCCCCCTGTCACTAACTTTCCCTCCTTCCTTCTCCCAGCGTTCTTTCCCTGAGAAATTTCTGGATAGTGCTGCCGGCTGGGCAAGGCCCAGTTGCAAGGTGCCGGCTGAGCCACACCCAGTTTGAGGGGCACTTCACTTTCTCCTGTATTCCCCCTCCCCATACTGTGTCCTCTTTCTCTCCTTCTTGCAGCCCCTACATCCTCACCTTTCCCTGCATCTTTGCTTTCCATCCACCAGTTAGCCTACCTTTTCTCTGCCACTCATTTTCATGTACGCTTGTTTACTTCATTCATACACTGTCTTTTTCCACAAGGGGAACCAAAACAATTTGCATAATCTCTTTTCTTCCATTTTATCGTTAAAACAACTCTGTGAAAATAGATTCAGGTGGGTAGCCATGTTGGTCTGAAGCAACAGAACAAAGTCCAGTGGCACCTTTAAGACCAACAAAGGTCCTGTTCACATGCAGAATTTGCTGTGGGAGAGCCACGAATGCTGGGTGGATTATACGGGCGTGATCACACAGATCACACCATATCACAAATCTGGTAAGTGTTGCACACCCATCGCCAACCCGTATTGTCTGGCCGAAGATGCGGAGTTAAAAAGTACCTGGGAAAGTCCACTATCACATGGTTTGTGATGGGCTGCAGACAGGCATTCTCTGCGTGATCACTCCAGCGCTCTCCTCTAGTGTCCCTGCTTCCTCATTGAAGCATGCCACTGATGAAAACAACACCGGTTCACCGCCATCACATCTGATTGCGTAGGGGTGGGTCAAGTTATGATGGCACAAATAGCCTCGCCTCCCCACCCATGTTATCTGGCATGTGTGACCAGGGCCAAAGTTAAATTTTGGGTATAAGCTTTTGTGACTGGCCCAAGGTGACTCAGTGAGTTTCTAGGGCAGAGTGGAGATTCAAATCTGGGTCTTTCAGATGCCATTCTGAAACTCGAACCATCACACAACACTGGCTTTTGTAGGGTGGCTGCTGTTGAACAGTAGCAAACAGCCAATCCTTGGTTAGTCATGCAAGTCACATGATATCAAGTTGCCTGGTAGATGTTGCTAGGCCTGGCCTTGATGAGTTCTCTCTCAAAGGCCGAAACAGCCTTGGAAAGGGCCTTGCCTTTTGCTGAGAGAAATCAAGATTTGAAGGCTGGCATAAGAATTTAAGAAGAGCCCTGCTGGATCAAACCAATAGTCCATCCATCTAGTCCAGCATCATGTCTCACACAGTGGCTAACCAATTCCTCCAGAGGGCCAACAACAGGGCACAGAGGCTGAGGCCTTCCCATGAAGTTGCCTTCGGAATTCAGAGGATTAATGCCTCTGAATTTGGAGGTTCCCCTCAGTCACTAGTAGCCACTGATAGACTTGTTCTCCATGAATCTATCTAATTCCCTTTTAAAGCTGTTTATTCTTGTGGCCATCACTACATCCTCTGGCAGTAAATTCCACATTTTGATCACTGTCTGTGTAAAGTAGTATTTCCTTTGTCTGTCCTGAACCTACTACCCACCAGCTTAATTGGATGGCCTCGAGTTCTAGTATTTTGGGAGAGGGAGAAATTTATCTTTGTCAACTCTCTCCACCCTATGCATAATTTTATAAATCTAAACTGAAATAAATCTAAACTTTTTTAAAGGAAAGTCCCAGACTCTTCAGCCTTTCCTCATAGGGAAGGTGCTCCAACCCCCTTGCCCTCCTCTGTACTTTTTCCAGCTCTGCAGTGTCCTTTTAGAGATATGGTTACCAGAACTGTACAAAGTATTCCAAATGAGGCTGCAACATAGATCTATACAGGGACTTTACAATATTGGACATTTTATTTTCAATCCCTTTCCTAATAATCCCTAACATAGCCTTTTTCAGCACTGCAGTACGCTTTTGTTGAGCTATCCACTATGACCCCAAGATATTTTCCCCTGTCAGTCTCTACAAGTTCAGACCCCATTAGTCTATACTTGAAATTGGGATTTATTGTCCCAGTGTGCATCACTTTACACTTATCAACAATGAACTACATTTGCCACATTATCACCCACTCACCCAGTTTGTGGAGGTCCTCTTGGAGCTTTTCGTAGTCTAGGGTTGCCAGGTACCCTGGGGGGAAAACCCCGCTTGATGTGTCCGTTACCCACTGGCCCGGATCAGGCTGCCGGTGGTGCCGTCATCATGTCGGGCATGTTGCAGGGGGGACTCTCTATCATTTGAGGGAAAACTCCTAGAACTCCTGGAGAGGGCCAGGACTCCCTCCACTGCAGCCAAGGTAGGACTTGGCAACCCTATCGCAGTCAGTCTTGCTTTTCACCAAACTGAATAATTTTTTGTCATCTGAAAACTTGACCAGTACACTACTCACCCCTAGTTCCAGATCATTTATGAATAAATTAAATAGTACCGGCCCCAATACCAATCCTTGTGGGACCCTACTGTTTACTTCCCTCCATTGGGAGAACTGTCCATTGATTCCTACTTTTAGCTTCCAGTTATTTTTTTAATCCATAAGAGAACCCATTCTCTTATCCTATGACTGCAAAGTTTACTCAGTGGTCTTTGATGAGGTACTTCATCAAAAGCCTTTTGAAAGTCCAGATATATAATGTCTAATGGGTCCCTATTTGTCTACATGCTTGTTCACATTCTTAAAGAACTCCAAAAGGTTGTTGAGGCAGGACTTCCCTTTGCAGAAGCCATACTGATTTTCCCTCAGCAGGCATTGTCCCTCTATGTGCCTAACAATTCTGTCTTTGATTATAGTTTCTACTGATTTGCTTGGGACAGATGTTAGGCTGATTGGCCTGTAATTCCCTGGGTCCCCTCTGGATCTCTTTTTAAAAATTGGTGTCAATTTTGCTATTCTTCAGTCTTCTGGTACAGCAGCTGAATTATGACAGGTTACATATATGGATTAGTAGATCAACTATCTCATATCTGAGTTCCTTTTGGATGTATTCCATCAGGATCTGAAGACATATCAGTTTTTATTTTGCCCAGTAATTCTAGAACTTCATCTCTGGTCACCTCAATTTGGCTCAGTTCTTCAGACTCCCTTTCTGAAACATGGGCTGTGGCATGTACCTCACACTTTCTACAGTGAATACAGAAGCAACAAAGTCATTGAGCTTCTCTGCCATCTCCCCATCTTCCTTCAGCAATCTCTTTTTTCCCTCTGCCATCCAAAGTCCCCACTGCTTCTCTGGCTGGTTTCCTGCTCCAGATATATTTTAAAAATGTTTATTGATTGTCTTGATGCTTTTAGCAACCCACTCCTCAAAATCTCTTTTTGCATGCCTAATTATTGACTTACATTTCTTTTGCCAGAGCCTGTGGTCCCTCCTGTTTGATTCATTGGGGCAGACCTTCCACTTTTTAAAAGACACCTTTTTACTTTTTATAGGTTCCTTGACTTCTTTTAGATTTGGCAATGCCTTTCCGAACCTGTGGAATGCATTCTCTTTGCGCTTCAATGAGTGTGGTTTTAAATAGCTTCTAAGCATCCTCTGGTGAGAATCAGGGAGGATTGTGAGGCACTCCAGAGGGATCTGCTGAGGCCAGGAGAATGGGCATCATCGTGGCAAATGAGGTTCAACATGGGCAAGTGCAAAGTAATACACAATGGAGCAAAAAATCCTAGCTATAAATATATGTTGATGGTAACTGACCAGGAGAGAGATCTTGGAGTTGTGGTAGATAACCCTGAAAATGTCGACTCAATGTGCGACTGCAATAAAAAAGGCAAATGCTATGCTGGGAATTATTAGGAAGGGAACTGAAAACAAATCAGCCAGTATTATAATGCCCCTGTATAAATCTATGGTGTGTTCTAATTTAGAATATTATGTACAGTTCTGGTCACCACACCTAAAAAAATATTAAAGCAGTGAAAAAAGTGCAGAAAATGGCAACTAAAATGATTAGGAGGATGGAATACCTGCCCTATGAAGAAATGTAAAAGAGGTTAGGGCTCTTTAGTGTGGAGAAACACTGGCTGAGGGAGCAACATGAGCTCTTCTTACAGGGGCTACTGTAAGCTCTTGGAGGATTGGCTACATTAGGGGTGTGTCTCTTAATATGCAAAGGAATTCCTGTTACAAAAAGAGCCCTGGACGTGATAGACATTTACAAAATTATGAGTGGGATAGAGAAGGTAGAGAAAGAAGTACTTTTCTCTCTCAGAATACAATATCTCGTGACCACTAAGTTAAATTAATGAACAGTAGGTTTAGAACAGATACAAGGAAGTACTTATTTACCCAAAGAGTAATTAACCTGTGGAATTCACTGTTGCAGAAGTGGTGGCAGCTACAAGCATAGACAGCTTCAAGAGGGGAGCAGAGGTCCATCAATAGCTATTAGCCACCAGGTATACATGGAACACTCTGTCTTGGGGCAGTGATGATCTGTATTCTTGATACTTGGGTGGCAACCATGGGAGGGCTTCTGGAGTTCTGACCCCACTGTTGAACCTCCTGATGGCACCTGGGTTTTGGCCACTGTGTGACAGAGAGTATTGGATTTGATGGGCCACTGGCCTGATCCAACATGGCTTCTCTTACCTTCTTATGGATTTGACTCTCTTGTGTTTCCCTTTCAGCTTCCTTTTAACTGTTCTCCTCATTTTTGTCAAGTTCTCTGTTTTGAAATCAAATATTACAGTTTTGGACTTTTGGGGTAACTTTCCATTGACCTGAATGCTGGATTTCCCAGTTGCTGTAAGAATCTCTACGTCTCTCACCAGGTCTTGAGATCCACCCAGAAGCAAGTCCAAGATCACTACCCCACTTGTTGGCTCCATGACCAACTGTTCCAGTGCACAGTCATCTCATTTCTACAGCATGACTCGAGCACATGTTTACCCGGTCAATGTGAGGGTACTTGAACTCTCCCATTATAATAACATTATCTGCTTTAGTCACCTCCCTTATTTCTTTCTCCATCTCAAGATCAGCCTCAAGGGTTTGATCAGGTTAGTGATAGTACTCCCCTACTTTTAAGTATCCCAGTGTAATGCTGTTGTGGTTGACTAGCATCCTCCACAATGGCCACTAAGAGGTCATTTGTTTTTTAACACTACAGGCACTGCTTTTATTATTTTGTGAGGCTTTAGCCAGGTTTGTGGCAAGATATGTCTTGTCGTTCCCAGATTTGTAGCAAGATCTGTCTTGTCTGTTCATGGTTCCAGTATCTGTATTTAAGTATGCCCAGATTTGGCCATGTGAGAATTAGATATATTGATAATGATGAGTGATAGCATTTGTTCACAATACTGAAAGTGATGTCACCATTTCACCAAATAGTATCTGTCTTGAGGTTTGGTGATATTCAGATTTAATTGCATAAATTATTTGATCCTGGGATTAAAAACGTGTCATGAATCAAGTAATTTAAAAACTATTTTATAGCCTGAGCGGACATGTATTTATATAGTTTGGCGGTTCTACACTGAAATCTGTTTGATTCATAAATGCTAGCACAAGACACATCTAGTTGGAGTGTCGTAACACATCAGTCTAACATCTTGCCAGTGTGTTGCATTTTCAACATGTGTCTGAAGAGATTTTTAAGGGATTATGCCAGCAACCATGAATACTAGTTGTCACTGAATGATGAAACAGTTTTATTGTTTATATTCCAGTGGTATCATCTTTACGGGCGACTGTCTGCTGCCCACACACAGCAGCTTTTTCCTCTTCCTTCAGGAAGGTGGCTAAGGTGGGGGGGTCTGTTGTGGGTAGCTGAAATTCCATGTTTGTGTTTCAGAACACTCGCCGAAATTCTTGCTATTTGGTCTCCAGCTGAGCAAAGTACATATTTAGAAATTACAGCATTGCTATTGGCTGTCTCCTGTCTTAGAAAGTGGCTGAGAGCTGGCAGTCAATTAAAACTGAGCTGGAGTTCAATATCCAGAGTTATGCTGCGCCTGTTTTTGAAGGATGTGTCCAGGCCGAAGCTACAATATGTTTTTGATGTAAAAGAGCTGGAAAATGAAATGCTTAACCCTTAAGGAGCTTGTCTTCATTTTGGGACACAAACTCAGAGCTCAAAATAAGCATGATGGTAGATGATCTTGCTGCCAGAAGCACAAATAAGGTGGATTGTGAGGATACAGTTCAAAGAGGACAAATCTTCATGAATGAGGAATGTAGAACCCTCTCCTAGTTAATCACTTGTTTATTATTTATTTACTTTATTTCCCACACCCTCTCCCCACAGGGTATTCAGGGTAGCTTACAACTTTTAAAATACAATACAGATAAATACAATAAGTATACAACAAGAAAACCAATTAAAACATGAACTTGACAAACCAATCTAAAAGATTAAAACAACTGGCTAGCTCCCTGGTTGGCAACTCTAACAAAAGACTGAATGAAACAAAGCAACCTTGTATGCCCTACATAATGCTGGGAGGTCCCACAGGGCACAGACTTCCCCAGGGAGCTGGTTCCAGAGAGAGGGGGCAGCCACTGAAAGTGCTCTTGGCCTGCTGGTTGACAGAGAAGCAATTTGTGGGCGAGGCACCTGTATGGGGTCCTGCAGTGATAATCGAAAGAAGTGAGGGGAGTCACACTAGGCGGGGCAGTCACACAGGTAAGACAGTCGCTTAGATCTCATAGCCCCCCTCCTCAATGAGCTTTTGGTCCAGCTTGCTCACTTTTGGTATATTGAACCCAGTCATTGGTCTGTGTAGCCCAGTATGTCTGTTTAAAAGTTGTGGCTTGCCAAAGTTTCAGGCAGAAGTTTTTTTCTAAGACTTGCTTTCTGTCATCCTTTTCACTGGAGATGTCAGGGATTGAATCTGGGACACAAAGGGCAAATGTTGACTATTTTGGTTCTGTATTCATTTATATGTTTTGTCTGTGAGTTCAGATCTCTGCATTTTTGGTCTTGGTGTTATAGATTCATTTCTATTGTTTGTGTATGTTACATAGTTTTTATGCAACATATAAGATATTTATACCTATACTAGGAATAAGGCCCGTTGTGGAAATAAATATAACGGGCTCTAGAAAGAGCCTCTGGGAGAGTGCCCTGGCTTTGGGCACTCAGTGACAATTTGCTGTGGCAATCTCAGCAGGGTATAATGACAGAGTCCACCATTTTCTCCAGAGGAACTGATCTTTACTGAAGAGCAGTAGTAATTTTGAGTGATCTCCTGCCCACCCCCAAGATTGGTAACAGTGGTTCCCCAGGAGGGATTGGCTGGTTTGGAGGGTGGAGTCTATGGCATTGTACCTGTCTGAGGTCCCACCCCTCCTCAACACTCACCCTCTCCAGGTTCGCCCCCTCAAATCTCCAGGAATTTCCCAACCTGGAGTTGAGAACCCTATCTCCCTCCCAGTCAACCATCAACCTACCTTTAGTTTTCCATCTCCTCCCCCATCCCTTCTAGAAAGCAGTTGTAATTTTGAGTGATCTCCAGCCCCCACCTGGAGATTGGCAACAATAGTTCCACATCAGGGAATGGCTGGATTGGAGGATGGAGTCTATGGCATCGTACCTGTCTGAGGTGCCACCCCTCCTCAAACCTCACCCTCTCCAGGCTCCATCCTTCAAATCTCCAGGAATTGCCCACCTGGAGTTGGCAACCTGATCAGGACTGGGCCCAATGAGTTTTCTCCCAAAAGCCAACATAGGTGTGGAAAGGACCTTTTACTGACAGAGGAGAAAGTACAGGTGCCAACTTTGATTAGGGAAATACCTGGAGATTTTTTTTGGGGGGGTGGATCCTGTGGAGGGCAGCATTTGGGGTGTGTGTGGAAGGACTCAGCAGGGTATAATGCCATAGAGTCTACCTTCCACAGCAACCATGTTCTCCCGGGGAACTGATCTCTGTCACCTGGAGGTCAATTGTAACAGTGGGAGATCTCCAGGTCCCACCTGGAGATTGGCAACCCTAGGGGAAAGGCAGCCTCACAGCAGGGAGTTGAAGAAAATGGTTTGATGGTCGCTGGCCCGCCTTGTTAGCCAGCCAGCCATGCTGAAGCTAAGCAGGAAAAAGAGCCTTTTCCCATTTATTCTGACAGGAAAGTGGCTGTTGGGGAGGGGGTTATGAGCAGGGGAGGGGGTTATGCTGAAAGTCCTTTGTTTTTTTACTCACAAAACCAAGCTTGGCTGCCTACTCACAGGAGTCAAGAGAACTGTCTTCCTCAGGAGAGAGAGCTGTCTGCCAGGGGGAGTGGGTGGGGAAGAGGAGCAGACCCAGCACCCGGCCAATGGCACGCGAGTACTCTTGAGTGGCGGCTGATGGGCCAATGGCTGATGGAGGGCATTTTACAGCCAATGGGAGCGCATGGAATCTTGCGAAACCAAAAGATAATTATTTATAAGGAGAGATTTATATGTATAACTTACAATTCTGATTTATCTAAGGAGAGAATGGTGGCTAGTGACTGGCTCCTCCTGGCACTGCAGGGTGGCTACTGATTGGTTATCTGCACGTTTTTGAAATGTCAGTGCCTATGTTTTCCTATTGGCTGAAGGGAAAATTGGTAGAAAGAATATATATGTTCCCCTTTGGTACTGTCTACAGTGTAATAATGCATATCAGCTCAGCTCTGACAGTTCATTGCTCATGATTCTGCTGGTTCAAGCCAGCCCTATATCAATGGGGTTTGTTCTGGTGAGGCAGCCTGAGTACAAAGGTTTTGGTTTGGATTAAGCTGATTATAATACTCCTACTTCTCTAGTGTCCTTTTCTGAAAGAGATACCCGTACTTTGCAAAGGATCACCTGCTCACCAATTGTTAAGTGGTTAAGATAGGAGCAGGTGGGACTTCACACAGGTCACTGAAGAAGGTGGGGATAGATATATTTTTTTAAAAAAATAAGACAAATGTGGGCTGTATCTCACAGCAACGGGCATTTAAGACTGCTGAATATTCCCTCCTCAGCGCTTTAAAGACAGCCACTTATGCTGTTCCTTAATGCTTCAGGTAATCTCCATTCCCCTTAGAGTCTTAATCCAGTTGGTGAGATGTTATATACAATACAGAAATGATTTCTTGGATTACAAAGGGATATAATACCCCTTGGTAAAGAAAAATGGAAATTGTCTGCTGTGTTGCTGACTAGTGAAGAGATTGTACCAACCAGTGGGCAAAGGTACTCCTGTCGTAAAAGGTGGTGGGAACAACAAATTGTAATAACAAAACACTCCAAGTACAATTCAAAACAAAATTCCAGAAATTCCATGGAATAGGAAAAACAAGTCAGACATAATTATTAGTAACAGCAGCAAGGGAGCCATTCCCAGTGGCCAATCTGGATTTCCTTGGAGTTGAGATGAAAGCCAGTGTTTGTGGAGCCCAGCTCAGAGCAGATTTAGATTCTTTTCCTTCCTTTGTTTTATAGCTCTGCCAAGAATTGATGGGCCAAATATCAAAGACTAGCTATATAGTTGTCAGTGACTGGGGGAGTGGGACATTTTTTTTTTAAGCTGAAATTGCATTCCTAATCATGCTAATGTGCAAGCAAAGTGAGGGACGGGCAGTGTTTTTTTTAAAAAGTAACCTTCTGTTAGTTCCAAGACATAGGGCACCTGACAACCTTTTAAACTTGGTCTAAGCATAAATAAAGAATTTTGGATTAGGTTTACCATCAGTCTTTCATCTAGCGTTATTATGCTGTAACTTAATCTGCCACAAGTGGTAGATGGGAGAGTTTTGATTTCTAAATAATTATTGTTCACAAATCTTTTTTTTCTGCATTCCTGTACTGATGATCAATCAGGCACCAAGTAGAATATTCAGTACAGGGGAGGGGGAGTCCTGGATCTTGGCAGTCAAGTTAGCAAACTATGGAAAGGGCCATAGCTCCATACAGAGCACATGCTTTGTGTGTAGAAGATCCCAGGTTCAATCCCGGTTCCTCCATTTAAAAACTTTTGGGTGGCAGGTGTTGGGAAAGGTTGTTTTCTGCTCAGAATAGGCAATGCTGAATTAGATGGACCACGGGGCCAGCTGCACAAGACAGCTTCTTGTGTTTATATATGTTGATTTGCACAAATGGACAGGGCATCAATGCCCTGAAGAATAAGTTGGGAAGCTGGAACTAAAGGCTTACAGAGCCGGGCAAGTGGGCCAACATCTCAAGAAAGACAAATCCACTGAAATCAATAGAGCCATTGCTGCTAGCTCTGCAAAACACAAGATGGGTGCTTTAGACTTATTCACTTTGAGAAGAAGAGAAATCAGTGGATTTACATGTCGAGAGACATTAGGGTACCTGTGTGGCTCTATGAGCCATTGGTTTCTGTTTCCAGTGTGCTCTTCAGAATATGAGTGCTCCATCCCTTTCAGCAAATCAACAAGAACTCTTAATTTATTACTTACCCTTCTTCAACTTGGGAGTTGGTGATAAGGATGTCACCTGGGATCACAGAACCTTTTAAGTCTGCCCATACCCTCTCCAAATGTGGAACAGAAATATACAGTGCGATCCAAAGCAGAGTTACACCCTTCTGAGCACTCTTGATTTCAGTGGACATAGAAGGGTGTATCTTTCCTTAGGATTGCACTGTCCATCTCTCTTTTAGGAGTAACATTAAGGTAGATATCAAGATATTAGGAAGGAAAGATGGCTTATTTATTTCCTACTTCATTGCTCCATGTTTTGCCTTCTTACTGGACTTTTCCTTGTGGAAGCTGTAAAACAATCTTCCCCAGGAGATGCTTTTTAAATACTTAGCACATTGCCTGTTATTTAGATGGCGATGCATTTAAATTCCAAGAGCCTTTCAGTAGCAGTGCTGAGATTATATAATTGATTAATATCATTAATATATTAAATTCATTATATTTACATATAATTTGAAGAGGCTGAGTAAACAAAGACTAGGGCTGATTACACTCTTACTTTAAGGTATTTTTATAAGCACAGTTAACATCATGTATGCTTTTTCTTATTCCTTTTGTTTATATTCTTGAATAAGGCTAAAATGCAGAGAGTACCTAACTAACCCCAAAACACTATTATTTCGAACTTGGATGAAACCTAAAAGTTCCGGAAATTTGACCGAAATAAAAAAGAGCTTCATTTGAAGAGCATGGATTGGCAAGAAATCTACTAAGCTTTGGAGAAAACATCAGAACATTGGGATGTTCACCAAAACCAAATGTTTTTGGAAAGCCGAATTCAAATGAAATGAATACTAGTGGCCGATGACACATTTATGATAGCTTTGGCGACAACAGATTTGACTGCTTGTATGTACAAAAAACCCGGCAATCACGAAAACGTCATTTCACAGGCCTGCTGTTTTATCTAAATACTTAATGGATCAGCACTCTGGATGATCCAATCCAAAAAGACACCACCTATTCAAAGTCTTTTGATCCTAGCACAATACATTTCTCACTTTCTCTGTCAATGTTTTCGTAAGTCTATTTCCCCCCCTTTCCCATATCCTGGGCTATAGTCCAAAAGAGCTTGAGAAAAGGCCATGGCCCAGTGGTGGAGCTACTTGCAGAAGGTCCTAGCTGAAAAGGAGCTTGGGTGGCAAAGTTTGGAAAAAGTTCTTTCTCTGTTGTAGAATCTGGAGAGCTTTTGTCAGTCAGAGGCGATAATGCTGTTTGGACTAATGACCTGACTTGGTAAAAGGTGGCTTCATACATCTGTCAATCTAAGGAGGCTTTGGGTAGTCTCTTTTATGAACTTGTTTAGAAATTAAGAGAATTAATAGCTGTTGAAAGAATGGGGGGAAATCTATGTTCAGAAGTGGTCTTAACCAATGGACAACAGAGATCTGCTGGGAGGCCTCACAAGTCCTATGCCCTGCCTTTCCAGTGGAGGGGGCAGTTGGCTCAGCAGCAGCAGCAGCAGCAGCAGCAGCTGCGGTTTCTTATGCCTGCCTCATCTGGGTCTTGGGAAGCTGACTTGGTGGTGGCAGCAGCTCATGGCCAACTCACACAGCAGCTCCTTGCTTGGACCTAGGGTTGCCAGACACCCTGGTGGGGGTCCCCTGCTGACAGGCCCTGCCTCCCAGCCATTGAACAGCTAGCCAGTGGGAGGGGTCTTACCTAGAGAAAGAGAAAGCCCCAGGCCTCATTGTCAGCATCACACAGGAAGTGGCATCATCACACCAGGGACATCCAGGCGATGTAGTAGTATCCGGGCCAAAACTCTGTGGCAGAAGCTGGTTTTACCATAGAGTTTTTGCCCAAATGCCAAAGCATCACCTGGACGTCACAATGGTGGCAACAAGGCCTGGGCATTTCTTTTTCTCTAGGTAAGTCTCCCCCCCATCCTCCGCCGATTGTCAGGAGAGACATGGCAACCTTACTTGGACCCCAATGTCAGGGGTAGGCCTCATCCTCGATTTTTGTCCATAATCACCAGGGATGTGCACAGACCTGAACACAGCCTGGACTTTGCCCAGTCTGGGGCTCATGAGCTGAGATCCAGAGAAGGCACCTTCCCTGGACACTCACCCTGAGCTTTTCAGGCGTGCTCGGGAACATGTTCAGCCTGATGCACGCCTGCCACTTCCAGGTGGCATTGACCCTCGCCCCGGTGTGTCTGCATTACCCAGAAATGATGCAAGCACATTGCTTCTGGGTAATATGGGCATGCCGGGTAGGGCCTGGCACCACTTGAACCAGTTCTGTTTGGGCAGGGGTTTGGGCTCAGGGGTTTAGTCTGGGGTTTGGTCTGGGGCTGCCTAGCTCATGAGCCCTGGACCAAGCCAGGATTTCCCGGTCTGTGCCCATCCCTAATAATCACTAAGATTATGTCTGTCCTAGCACAAGTTCCTTGTATGAGTGTAAGCATCTCTTTGGGTCCTGCTCCTTTTGTCTCATGTCCTTTCTTACAACTGTGGACAGAAAGATGCCCTTGTGACAATAACCATGCCCATTTCCTGCTATTGATTCCCTATATCCAATAACCAAAGCTTTGCTATTGGCTTTCATTGCTAGAAGCCACTGCTAGAGCAGTCCTCTAAGTATACTGTGAATTGTTTTTCAAACACCTATTTACCCAAATTGTTCCCAACATCCTGTGGCAGTGAGGTCTCTACAGTATTTACAGATATTGCACAAAGAATGGCTTCGTTTGGTGAGCATTTCCTTCCTGGGGTCTTTCTGCATGATTGCTGATGTTGACTGGTTCCACAGATTTCAAAATTCTTCACTGCCCACCATCTCTTTGCTCGAACACTTTCCCTTTTACAGCTTGGTTGCATGTCCAAAAAGCCCCCCTTTTACAAGCAGTGCCCAAGAACCCAGTTCTCTTGCATAATGCAGCATGGCCTCAGGTCTGTTGAGGAGGGATGGTTTCCAAATTGTTTCCAGAGGGCAATTCAACCTTCCAGAGCTGCCTTCCTCTGTTCCTTTGCCCAGAGTCACTAACAAGTGTGCTGATTAGCATCCTCACCCAGTGAACGTTTTGTCCCCAGGCCGTGTCCGATAAAGGCCATGGGCTTGTTACAGTGAAAACAGATCACAAACTGAATTAACAGCCTCTTTTTCTTCATTTGTTGTAATGATGGAAAGAAAAATATACCTAAAGAATTTCAGAATTAATTCAGAAAGAACTTGGGCATCCCCCACCCCCACCCCACCCCATCCAGTGCATGGCAACAGGAGTAAAAATCTGCTTTCAGTTTAGCTATCAATTTAGCAGTAAATTGAATTAAATGCTAAAATGTTTGAAAACAGAGTTGTATTTCATTCCAGCTGCATCACTGATTTGAGCAGAGTAAAATGTCTTAAATGCTCAGCATTTTTATGATTAAACACCCCAATGTTCTCTCTTTTAAAAATGAAACATGTCTGGAAAAGACTTGCTGTTATTTATTCTTAGAATCTTTTCATAGAGCTAGAGAAGGTATTTTGGTAGGTGAAAGTAGATGCATGGCTGTGTTTTTACAGAAAATAGATAATAGGGATAAAGGCATGTGTATATTTGACATGGGGGGGAGAGCTGTAAGCACCTATTTCTGGTTATCTTGCCTGTGGCAATTGAGTTCAACCTTCCTGAAATCTTGTTTTGGATACTTCATACGCACAGGGAAGGAAACATTCTTATGTTATCCTGATTCTTATCATCAACTACTGATTTGTAGTTCAGCAGTATCAACCACCATACATTTTAAATAAATAAATAAATAAATAAATAAATAAATAAATAAATAAATAAATAAATAAATAAATAAATAAAATCTGTGTCTGTACGTACCTTAAACAGCTGGGTGATATTTTCAATATGGAACAGATAGATAAGGCTGGAATATAAGCCCTTTTGAGATGTTCTCAGTCACACAGTGAATATCCTTGTGCTCTTAGGGATGCCAGCTTCCAGGGGGAAGCTGGGAATCCCTCTGGAATGACAGCTCATCTCCAAACTGCAAAGATCAGTTCCCTGGGAGAAACATGAATGCTTTGGAGGATGGACTCTATGGCATTGTACCTCACTGAGGTCTCTGTACTTCCCAGGCTCAGTACCCAAATCTCCAGGGGTTTCCCAACCTGGATCTGGCAACCCTACCCTCCATTCCCCTCCAGTGGCCAGGGGGGACCTGGCAACCCTAGTTGTGGTCTCAGCTGCTGCCAAGGCAATGTTTTTGTTTTAAAAAATCTATACAGCCAATCAGATCTCCAGCAGCCAGTCAGAAGTCCTGCTAGGCACAAGCCCTGCTTGGTCCTGCCCACTTTCTGAAAACACTTGGCAGATGCCAGGAAAGGTGTTGGTGGATGCCATGGGACCCACAGGAATCATACTGGAGACCAATCTGACACTCTTAAGACTATACCATGTTGGTTCCTAAGTGCTTGCCACTGTGTTCAGAGTCTTCTGCTATGACTGCGCTTTGACTGTTGTTGCCTTGTGCCTGAGACAAGATGCTTCCTGGATTCAGTATTAGGAATCGGCTGCACTGGGACCCTCAGTGCCACAGCTGGTAGGAGGGGGCTTCTGGTAGCTTATTCCTTAAATCTCAGAAATGGGATTGTATAGAAGCCTGAGATTTCTTTTAAAAAATATCCACAACAACAGTGTGTCATTTCTAACCCAAGCCACAATTTCTATGTGTGGCTGAGATTGAGAGGCCTTTTTGATAACACAATGGACGCCTCTCACTTTGTCCAGTTTCCTAATGTCTCCAGGGCATAGAGGTCGGGTTGAAAAATCTTTCCGTGACATGATGGCATTACTAGTCCTTTTCTAGTGGGAGGAGCGCCCTCCTACACAGCCCATTTTCCTCTGTGTTGCGGTCCTTGCAAGGCAGAGAGCTGCACTTCTAAATGGTTTCTTGTGTAAGCTCTTTCATGCTTCTCACTTTGGAGCCTTCTTTTAGATTCTGAGCCAAGAGGCCAGGAAACGCTCAGTGCTCGGGCTGCTTTTTCTGTCTGTGTTTCTATGTGGTTCTCCACAAATCCGTGAGACACATTCCCTCCCCTCTCTTGCTCCCTCTCCCTTTCTTACTCTTGTTCTCTGGCTCGGAATATTCTTGACCCTCATTGTTTGCACGTGGAAAAATGACAACTTAATAAACAGGAGGATCTTTCTGTTTACATTTTAGTACCTTTCTGAAGTATTCTAACTTGGCACACCATCTCTCTCCAATGCTTAAAAATAATGTGTTTTTTTTTTTAAAAAACTTCTTCCTGGGTTTACACATATACTTTGAAAAATTATTCTGCTGATGGAATCAGCAAGCTTTCATGACTTTCAGGTTTGGCCAAGCTGTTAATGCATTTATTGCTCTTGGCATCAGGTAACTGGAGTGGTTAGTTGCTTGGATTCCCCCCCTCTCTCTCTCTCTCTCTCTCTCTCTCTCTCTCTAAAAAAAAGATCACTGTGTTTTCCTCCCCTTTGCAATTCCTTTCCCTTGCTAATAGCACAGAGTGACAGCTGCTGATTAGAGAAGCCTTGAAAAAGGCCACTAAGAACCTGGCAGTCGGCGTCATCACATCAAAACGAAGACAGGCGTACACTCAAGATCCTTTCTGTGGGTGGTGGGTTGCTTGTTACCCCCACCAAGCATTACAGATAAAATTCACCTTTCTCTTCTCACTCCCTGACCTTGAGATTCCAGCTACAAAGCTTGAGAAATAATTGGCCACCTTAACTTAGCTGTTCGAGCTTTTTTTTTGTTCAAATGTAGCTTGTTTTATAAGAATCAATACAATGCGTACTGTCATTTTATAAGAGGTATACGTTAGGCAGCTTCTGTGGAAGCCGTCTTTCACTTTGGCCCAAACTTGATCAGATGCTTGATGTTGTGGAGTTCCTAAGTATCTCCCCCCCCTCCCCTTTTAATTAGCTGTTGTGCAGGGACCCAAATTACCCTGGGATCACAACATGGGGAAGGGTATGAGCAGGTATTGCTGGAAGGGCGGGGTACAAATCTAATGAAACAAACAAACAAAAATAAATAATAATATGTTAAGCTATAAATGCTACAGGGCCTGCAGAAAATAGCTCCAGGAGGGCCATATCAAGTTAGGAAAACCACACAAGGAAAAGTTCAACCACTCCCCCCTTCACACTGTGATTCCAGTCTGAATCAGGGATTTATAAATTACAGAATAGCTTAATACAAAGAAGGAGGGGGAGAGAAGAGAAGGGTATTTGCCCACAAAATACAGACAGCAGACACCAATATATGGGTTAACTAGGGTTTACTAAAACGTGTGAACTGCGCCTGAAAACACAACTAGTTAATGTAGGATCCCTTAGAGGCTGCCCAGTTGGGTTTGCCAGCATTTGGGCAACCTACCCTGGCTAACAGCCATACCATCCTTCTCCTTGTTTGCATCAAACTGTGCAAAGCGAGAGCTACCGAATATATAAAAAAAACCCATGCTATGGACTGTAAGGTACTGAAAGGTGATGTGCAGCACTGAGTGATTGACCTTCCTATGCCTTCCAGTACTGCTGAGCCAAGAGGGATGGTTTGATGCCTCCCCCATTCTTAGAAGTCTCATGGTGCTTGCAAGTCTAAACAACAACAATCATTCCTTTGCATTTTCTGCCAACCCCAGTAAGGCCTAACCAATCTTTAACAAACCTGTCCTATTTAGACTGCTGTCTCAGGTACAGTGGTGTAAAGCAAGCAAAAAACATAACTTTCCAGGCCAATTTGATAGAAACCTTTTTAAAATTCAATTTAACCCCACAGTGACCAACTAATTTCACACGGTTGCCCAGGGTGGAATGGGTGGCAAGCTATGCTTACAGCAATTCACACACACACACACACACACACACACAAAAAGGATGTGTTTTATCTCTAACTTTCAGTACAGAATAAAAATTGCCCATTACATAATAAAAAATGCCCAGTGTCCAAAACTTAGGTGTACATTGTGAATTGTTTCTTTGCATCCTTCAGTAGCATGTGAATTTAGTTAATAAGACTTTGTTACAAATATGACTGAACTAGTGTTTTATAGAAGGGGTTCTGTTTTGATGCCGTATGCCACAATGACCATTATAGGAGCTGTAAGCATAGTTGCAACTAACTCAATCTCTGAAGAAGCTATGAATAATTTTAACACACGCACACACAAACCCCTACCTAAAATTATTCATAACTTCTTCAGATGTTGTGTGTGTGTGTTAGGGACTGTTAAGTTGTTTCTGACTTTATCACAACCCTTGAATTAATGGCCTTGAAAACATCCTAATCCAAATTCATCATAGGATCTGGTGGTATATTGGTGCATAACACTGAATCTTATTATGCCAAAAGAGGCATTTAGTGATTTGAGGTCCCGTTCTCATGATGAACTATTCTTGAGAAGAGGAGGTTGAGAGGGGACATGATTGCCCTCTTTAAGTATTTGAAGGGCTGTCACTTAGAAGAGGTTAGGGAGCTGTTCCTGTTGGCAGCAGAGGATAGGACTCTCAATAATGGGTTTAAATTAAGGGCAGGAGGGTACCAGCTGGATATTAGGAAATACCTTTTTTTTCAGTTCAGAGTTGTTCAGCAGTGGAATGAGCTGCCTAGGGAGGTGATGAGCTCCCCCTCAGTGGCCGTCTTTAAGCAGCGGCTGGAGAAACACTTGTCGGGGATGTTCTAGGCTGATCCTGCATGGAGCAGGGAGTTGGACTAGATGGCCCGTATGGCTACTTCCATCTCTGTTATTCTGTGTCTAGATGCATGTTTCTGCCTTGTTGAAAACTAAGGTTTGGATTCCGCTGGAAGTATTTCCATCAGTGAACCATGGCTTTCTCACCTCCCTCCCCACTGCAGCCCAAAATGCCACCTGAAATGCTGTTCCTCGGGGAGGATTGACCCCTCCATAGGAACAGCATGGGGGGGGGGGGTGAACCAGAGGGCTGCAGCAAGATGGGATAATTGGCAAAAATCATCCCCCCTCCACTTGCGGACATGATGAGTAAGTTCGATGAAGAAGAGAAGAAGAGAAGAGATTGGATTTATACCCCGCACTTCATGCAGAGTCTCAGAGTGGCTTACAAAATCCTTTCCCTTCCCCTCCCCACAACAGACACCCTGTGAGCAGTGTTCTCTCTGAGCTGAGTTAGTGTGAGCTAGCTCACAGTTTTTTTACCTCCAGTTCACACATTTTTGTCTTAGCTCAGGAAGGATGGCTCCAGAGCAAACTAATTTATGCAGGAGCCAAATTGCTTGCTCATAACTTTACTGCCAGTAGCTCATAAAGTAGAATTTTTGCTCACAAGACTCCACAGCTTAGAGGGAGCATTGCCTGTGAGGTAGATGGAGCTGAGAGAGCTCTTTCAAGAACTGCGCTTTCCAGGACAGCTCTGATAGAACTATGGCTTGCCCAAGGTCATCCAGCAGCTGCAAGTGGAAGAGTGCGGAATCAAACCTGGTTCTTCCATATTAGAGTCTGCACACTTAATCACTACACCAAACTGGCTGAAACTAATCCCCTAGGCCTATGAAAGTGGAGAGGACCTTGGGCATTATATATATTTTGAAATCCAAAATAGTTTTTAGTACCATACTCTTCAGAATTGGACCAAAATAAAGTCTTCCCACCTCATATCTTTGTAAGGGTAGCTTTAAAATATTTTCTTTCTGCCACCCCTCAAATGTAAAATCTGTGTTTGGATTTTACCACATGGTTATACTTAGTTTCTTATCTTAAAATAGTTTTCCAAAATAGATTCAGACATTACACTGTTAAAAACAATTTTCACTCTAGGAATTGAATGTCATACTGGGTTTGTAGTAATAACTGATAGATATCTTGAATAATCTTCAGTATGGGCTGAGGCCACGAAGCTCTGTCAATCATTGGGTTTAACCTTAAACACAGATGATTTGAATTCATGTTAGCAGCATGAGGAAGCCAAGAAAAAGGAAGGGTGCTGTTTGCAGAAAAGATGATAGGGTTACATCTGCTGCTAGCCTTTCCTGCTACTATGCTGAGCTAGTAAATCAAGGTAAAGTTTATGAAAAATCCTAAAAAGTGGGGGGTTCCTAACTCGTCGTTCCTGCTGGGATTTTCCTATTATAAATCTGCTGTCAGAAACAAGAGTTTTACTTGTGGTTTAATTTTACGCAGGCCCAAACACCTTGGCTCAACACGTCGTGCCAGAGACTGTCTTGACTCTCTTAATGCAGCAGAGTCCTCATTAGTTGCGACTCATGAAAAAGGAAAAATACACACATACTCTTTTGTCACTGCCCGTTGCTTCATGAGCAGTCTGATGAAAACTGAATGAAGACATAAATTGCATGTTGGCATATGTGCAGAAGCAGACATTTGAATAGTGTCACTTGCATGAATTAGGCATCTTGAAGCAAAATATAGTTAATCTTCTCCATAATATCAGCACCACAATGTTTTATTATTTCTAGAGCTGTTAGTTTTTTTTTAAACGACAGAAGTAAATCTATAGGGAGCTTTTTTGCCCCACTTCTCTATCTATCAAGCCATTGCCATGCTGGCTGCACAGATAAATATGCTCAAGAGCATGTCTTCGCATCATCTTCCCACATGCTCAGCTCTTTGGTCTTCAAATAAGAGCTCTCAGGATCCACAACTCAAACATGCCTGATTTAAAGTGGGTCTCCCTGGGGTCATTGCAACTCTTTTTGTTATTTTAGGTTTTTGTTAGAGAAGGGGCATTTGGAGAGTGAACAAGAAAAAGGGTCGGGAAAAAAGGGGCATAGAGAAAAGAGAGAGGCAGAAAAACAGAGAGAGGGGAGGAAGAAGGAAAAATGTCACAAGGTAAGTTACTTAAAAATGTGTCATGTGTGACGTGTCACAGTAGGGCTAAATGTGAGTCAGGACAGGAGTCTGAGAAGACTGAAGGCTTTAGCACACATCTGGTAACATATAAAATCTCGCTGGGAAACACAGCAAATGAAATGCTTCCTTTTGCGTGGAGTGGTCTTCCAAGGATGCGGAAATACATTCAAGTGAGTATCACAGTTCCTGTTGATACTGCAGTGGTCCCATTAGAATAGGTGGAATCACATTTGGCCCACAAAATATGAATTTGGGATGTTGTGTGGTGACCCCATTGTGCATGTTGTTGCTAATACTAGGCTGTGGATAACTGCACCTTATATTTGTTTGTTTATTTCATTTATATCTCATTTTTCTCACCAATGGGGAACCAAAGCTGCTGACATCATACTCCTATTTGATTGAGCAGCAAATTTATTGAACTGAAAAGACAACCACGGAATGAAGAAATTAATTTCCAACACCTGATTCAAGAATTGATCATTGTTTTTTTAATTCATTTAAATTTAGGACGTTATAATTGATTAAATCAACATAAATTGAATATTAATAGAACATTAATTTTATTGGGAAATGGCACTCCTACTTCACTTTAGGATGATACATAAACAGTAGATTCAGGATAGACAAAAGGAAGTATTTCTTCACTCAGAGAAATTGCCTTGAAAGCCCCTTGGTGGAGTCACCATAAGTTGGTTGAGACTTCATGGCACATTAAAGGCAAAAGTTTCCCTTGCTTAAAAGCCAGTCAAATCTGACTCTAGGGGGCGGTGCTAATCTCCATTTTCAAGCAGAAGAGCCAGTGCTGTCCAAAGACATTTCTGTGGTCATGTGGTTGGCATGACTAAATGCTGAAGCACACAGAACACTGTTACCTTCCCACTGAAGTGGTATCTATTTATCTACTTGCAATTATCAATTTGCTAGGTTGACAGAAGCTGGGGCCAGAGATGGGAGCTCACTCCATCATATGGCACTCGGGTCTTGAACTGCTGAGCTAACAGCCTTCTGGTCTGCAACTCAGCATCTTAACCTCTGAGCCACCGCAGCCCTGATGGCACATACATATATAAATAAGCCTCTCTGGGTCCCGTTGGGGAGAAAAGTGGGGTATAAAAATCAAAATAAATAAATATAGACAAATCTCCCTTCTGAGTGCACTCTTTAGTTATGTAAAGGGTTCTTTAGTTGTAGGGCTTCATCAAGACAGTCTTAGCGGACTGATTTGGCATACATGATGGGCTAGAAGGTGTTCTGGTCTTTCTCTCTCTCTGGAGAGGGGGATTTGAACTATTCATTGCCTGTTCAGCATAAAACATAACATTGCCATATTCTGAGTTTGCATGGGATGTAAGATGTGGGAACAGAAAGACAATGAAAATGGCCTGCTGCTTTATCTGTCTGTGAATTCCACTCTGTATGAATGCAGCCAGATAGGCAGTAACTTTTGAAGCCGTCAGTTCTGAGCTCCAAAGTGCAGTGTAGCGGACAGAAGGTTCAGCTCCCTGAGTGGCCACACATCCTTTCTCACCTTAATTGAATGATTCTTATGAAGACAAAATGTATGTAGAGGGAGCATGTATTGATGGCTTCTTTGGAACTCCTTGGAGAAAAGTATAACATTTTCCTTTCTTCATCACCAGTATACATTCAGGGACTTTCTCCAAAGAAAGTGGCAGGTTTTGCTGTTAAGAAAACAGTTTATATTGTTTCAGAAATGTATGTTTGTATGCTTATTTATATCAGATCAATGATTTGGTTAATGATCTGTTTTGTGATGCAAAACAGATCTTGCAGTGAGCTATTTCTTTTCAGTCTTGGTGCCAAAAAGAGTTCCAAATTCATAGGTGGTCTTCTTTGCAGAGTAAAAATTGAGTTCCTTGATTTCCAGGTCTCAGACTGAACTCTATTAACCAAAACAAGATATAACAAAACATGCTAAATATATAGAAAATCAAGGTAACTTTGAACCTTTGTTTTGTTTGCCAACCTGAGCCAAGCTGTTCAGGGTCTTGGTGTTCCAAAGAGATCTCTCTCTGATCTGCAGCAGCTGTCTCACCTGACCCATCTTACTACCTCAGAAGGGGGGAGTACATGTGTCCGCTTGTGTGAAAGAGGGAGGGAGGGAGAACTGGGTATTTTTTCTGCTGCGCATGCCAAGCTACAGTGGATTCTGTCCCCTGCCCTCCCTTATTAAGGACCTTGAACATGGCCTGTCAACTTTTAAATTGCTCCCTCTAGGCTCTTAGCTGTCCCTTTAATCCCAGTTTGATCTGTTGCAACTACCCAGTGATGTTACTTTCCTCCATGCTGAAAAGCTTCAGCTGCATATTTCCCTACATTAAGTCTCTGGGTTAAAAAGACAGGACATTTTTCTGCAGACTGGTTGACTACCCTACTCTAAATACTTTGTTTTTGTAATCATCACTAGAGTTACAAAAGGAATAAAAGAAAGCAGTAATAATGATGTAATTAGAATCATAAAAAGGAATAGAAGTAGTAGTGGTTTTCAAAGTCAGTACCACCACTGTATGTCAAATTTCAAATAAAGGTTTTTAACTCTGCTTAGTTATAACTAGAGTTGTGACATGTTTTCAGTGCCAGGACTTAACCTTGAAACTTGTCAAACAACAATCATGACCAGGATGTTTTTGCACATGTGTAGAGTGCCCTTCCCTCATCACTCAGGACCCACAGAGAGCCCACATGCATTTGATTTAGAGGGTGAAAGTTGCCAGAGCAGGGCCATGACTCCCAGACAAGCTTGTTTTTGGCACTTCTTGTTGTAGAGATCAAGCACTGGACAGGCCTTAAGCTTATATAACTGCTTTTGTAGGCCATGACTGTGTGTTTGCTTGCTAACATTTTGTGCTGGAGCCTGGAAGCATTTCTGTTGGACCTGACTCATGCAAAAGGAATGAGAATCTCAAAGTCACGCAACAAAGCAGCAACCAAAGTGCAAGAGAGGTTGTGTGGCTTTTCTCTGATGATTTATCCATGAATATAAAGTCTCTATAGCTCTAGGAAATGTGGGCAGAGTTTGAGACTTGTGTATAAATGAGTAGCCTTTGAGGGGAATAGAAACTCAATGAATATACTGTCTTTTGAGTGATCTCAGTAAGATGCTTTCCTGTCAGTAAATATGCTGCTATCCCAAGGCTGTGTTCCTTCAGACAATGTCAATTATTTGTCATGTGGAGTAATCTAAAATGGCTTCCACTTGGTGGCTTCCTTGTATGCACTAGCCTGTAGTGACTGAGGAATTTTATCTAGAATAATAAGAGAGAGGCAATTTTTAACTTGCTAGTGCTTTTCAAGGCTAAGGAATTTGTCGCTGTGCCTATCAGACCTTTCTAGAAGCCATTTAAGATCTGTTTTATTTATATCCTGATTCTGTGCATTGTTGCCTCAGCGGTAGTCCAGTAAGGTTCAATGAGGCATTGGCAAAGTGTGCATGAATTGCAAACTTAAATCATGATCCTAACCATGCGTCTTTTCATCAAATAATTTTCACTAAAAACTTGTTGACCCTGCTGCCACAGTGAAGTGCCTATCAGTAAGATTGGTTCTATACAGGCCAATGAGTTCCACAGATTAAAAAAAGAAAAAGAAATCAACACCACTGACCAGTATGGAAGGAAAGAAGGTATACTTTCCAGCCCACCAGTTAAGCTCCTCCCCACTTGGCCTGCTCTCTGTGCCCCCCCCCGCAGAAGATAGGGAGAGTGTCAACCAGGGAGAGGGTTTTTTTCAGTAGCTGCATCTCACGGTGGGATGCTCTTTCCTTGAGGCTTGTCTGGAGCCTACCCTTCTTTCTTTTAGATATCAGGCTTTCTTTTTATCAAGGCTTCATTAGCTAGGAACTTTATCTCTTTAATCCTTTTTACAATTTGTTTTTTGCCTAAGGACTGTCATGAAGAACATCTATGCTGCCAAATGTTTTATGCTCTTGGTTTTATGTGCTTTTGTGTCTCTGCATTTTATTCACCAATTTAAATAGTTGTTAATTTTAATGATTTTATGTTTTATGATTTTAATTTTTATGTTGTCATCAGCCTTGAGCAGGTCTCTGAAAATTTAATTTTTTTAAAAAATACCTTTCTAGAAGCCAATTTTTACTTTCATTTGTAGTAGAAACTTTTATTAGCCACAAGGTATAGATAGGAACTCTCAGACTGGGGCAAGTGATGCTCTGTACTCTTGGTGCTTGGGGGGAGGCAACAGTGGGATGGCTTCTAGTGTCCTGGCCCCACTGCTGGACCTCCTGATGGCACCTGGTATTTTTGGCCACTGTGTGACAGAGTGTTGGACTAGATGGGGCATTGGCCTGATCTAGCATTGGCTTCTCTTATGTGCCTCAGAAGCACCTTTTCTAAACAACGTGGCTGCCTTTCTCTGTTTCCCTTCCCTGATACCTCCTTAGCCAGAGAGACAGAAAGCTGTGCACTTGAGATGAATTAATATCTGCTGTTGTTTCCACCCTTTGGCCCTTTAACCTGTCCTTTGACAAGTCTGAGGCACAGAGGTTCCACCCTTTGACCCTACTCACTTCCCTCAGGATAGACTGGGCATGTGTACAAAGGGATGGAACCATATCACAGAAAAAGTCAGAGGACCCCTAAGGTGACTGTAGTAATGTCTCTCTTCTAGCCAGATGAAGAAAATAATGGGCCATGTCAACAAAGAAATGCCATAAGGGCGTATCTTGAAAATTATGTAGGCATAAAACATTTTGTTTTATGACAAGGGGGTAGACTAGTTGATACAATGGATTCTTCCCATCTCCAGTTCTATGAAAAAAAATGAGGTCTGAGTTGTTTGAGTACCACAACGACCAGCTCCTATTCCTGGCAGCTGCTGTGGTTGACTTGTCATGTGCAGTGTGCAATGGTACTGATGTTTCATGGTCCTAAATCATGAACATCATCATAAAATGACTGCGACCCATTGTATTTTTGTTTAAATTTCTTTTGCCATTTCATATTGCAAGACATTTTCTACATTTCTGTCTTCCAGTACCATGCCTATGTTTTGTAGCCATATTTTTGTGTGGTGCACTGAAAAAGTTGCATAGCATCCAGAAAGCTCTATATGAGTTTGTCAGGATAGATTTGCATGACCAAGTTTTTCACACACTGAAGATAATCACTGCACAATAGCTTGGTTGTTGACATTTTCTATCACTTGTTTATTCTCTTTGCCAAGACTTTTAAAAAATGTATAGGCAGTAGGTCTCATTGGGAGATGAGGCTTCTTTCGATAAACTTATGTATTGAAATAGTTTTGCCTTTCTTCATCACTTACTAGTAGATCTTAATTTGAAGAACCAGATCTAGAGTAGAGTATAACAGCAATGTTCTTAACCATTTTATTGTGGCTGTCTGCCAGTGGACTTTTACCCATCCATCTTATTATATTGTGCAATTTTCTTAGGAGACTCATGTGACTTGCTGGTGGATTCCAGCTTGCTATTTGCTATGTGACTACCATAGCCTCATTTATACATCAAATCATAATTGTTTCTAATGGAGATAAGAATTCTTGTCTGAATGTGTTTAGTGGGCTGCCTTTCAGGTTTTCTGCTAAGGGGTTTACGTTATTTTTAGCAGAAGAATGGGCCATCTTTGGTCCATAGTGGCAATGAACAAGACACTGATATTAGAAAAAAAATTCTTGCCACAACCAAGGAAAACGTAGTCAGGCCAAGGAAAATCTGTTTCTGGGATAAGACAGATGCTTTCCTTAAGAAACATAGACACCCTTCTATTTTAATTAGTAGGAAAATAATTATATTGAGAATTACTAAATCTAATAGTTAAACCAGTATGACAGCTTGTAACAGGGACTGCTTATGAAGTTGACTTTGCCAGCTCCAGGATGTTATGTGATGCCAAAAGAAAAATCATAAACAAAACACTCGAAGGCATTTCCTTGCCATTTGGCTGTAATACTCCCTCATTTGTCACAAAATGGAAAAAGAAGACCTGCCTTTCCAGGGCAGTGGCTAAATGCTACGAAAACAAAGCTGAGTGAAAACACAAAATCAGTACTTGGTGGTGAAGCTAAAAACTGAGAGATGGATATTGGAAATACCACACCAGGAGGTCTGAGAATCCACAAACCAGGAATAGCACATACAATAACTTTTAGAGAAGCTTACAGAGGGTACCATTAAGCAAAATTAACTTATGCGGGTCAAAAGACAAGAACTATGAACAGTTTTAACGGATAAGTCTATTCATGTTTTGCATGAAGAACTTTCTAACATTATCTCAAGGAAAAAAATTCAGAAAAGGAGTCATGGTAATTAAGACTATATACGGAAGTAAACTTTATTTTGCATAGATATTGTTCACCTTGCAAATTCATTCTGAATTTAAGCACCTCAACTTTTCTAGTTTTGGAATTATGGCAGCATTTCTGGGAGGTAATTGCTGAGTCCGCCAATTGTTAGCCCTTTGCAGTCAACCTATTTCCATTGTTTTCAATCACTAGTTGATTAGAAAACAACTGGTTGTCCAAATCCATCCACAGCTCAAAAATTACCAATTACATAATGAAGCTACAGTGGGTTGCAAGTCCTACCCCACTCTGCAAATATCCACTCAACTCACATTTTTAACATGATAATTTGGTTCTGAGAAGAGCAAACTGTGCAATTAGAGTCTAATAATGAGCAATGACAGATTGAATGCTATAAGCAGACCATGCACAGAATGATACCCCACACTTCACCAATCCCATATATTTATGGTGAGCCTTTTCTCCATTTAGTTTATAGAATTCCTGAACATGTATGATTAACATTGGAACAATGTGTGGTTCCAATCTAAGAAACGAATGAGGGTGTGTGTTGTTTCAGTTTTACTGGTTGCTCATAGGGTGACCCTCAACCATGACACTGGGATTCAGGGGCTTACCTTATAATGACTTGTCTCCTTCCTACAAGGTTGGGGACAGAGGGTGGCGCATGGGGAGCAGACATCCCAGAGGTACCCGCTGGTGTGCAGGGTTCCCCAAGGGGCAGTGCTATCCCCAATGTTATTTAACATCTACATGTGCCCCCTTGTCCAGATTGCCCGGAGGCATAGGCTAGGGTGTCACCAATATGCAGATGACACCCAGCTATATCTGTTGTTGGATGGTCAGTCTGACTCTACCCCAGATGACCTGGACTGGGTGCTTCTGGAGATGGCAGGCTGGCAGACTGAGTGACTGAAACTGAATCTGACAAAGATGGAGGTCCTGTGCATGAGTCGGAGTGGGTCAGGGGTAGGGATCCCGTTACCGACCTTCAATGGGGCACCGTTGGTGCCAGCGCTGAGGGTCAGGAGTTTGGGAGTGCTCCTGGATGTCGCCTTAACAATGGAGGCCCAGGTAACAGCCCTTGCCAAGGCAGCCTTTTACCATCTATGGCTGATTAGGCAGTTGGTTCCCTTCCTTGAACGCAGTGACCTGGCAACGGTGATCCATGCTATGGTCACCTCGAGATTGGACTCTCTACATGGGACTGCCCTCGTCCCAAATCTGGAAGCTGCAGCTGGTGCAAAATGCAGCAGCCAGGCTGTTGATGGGCCTCTCTATACGAGAATACATACGGCCTGTGCTGAAGGCATTGTACTGGCTGCCAATAGCAAAGCGGATTCGCTTCAGAGTGCTGGTTTTGACCTTTAAAGCCTTATATGGTCGGGGGCTTGTCTACTTGAGAGACTGCCTTTCACCATATTTCCCCCAGAAAGCACTGAGGTCAGGGTCTTAAAATCACCTGACTCTCCCTGGCCGAAAAGACACCAGATTGGCCATCACCAGAGTGAGGGCCTTCTCGGTGGTGGTTCCTCACTGGTGGAATGAGCTCCCAGAAGACATCAGGGCCCTGCAGGACCTGTTACAGTTCCGCAGGTCCTGTAAAATGGAGCTCTTCCACCAGGCCTTAGATTAGGAGCCGCCACTGTTGAATGAGTTATTAACAACTGGATGGTTATGGCTCCCATGCTGCTGGCATTTAGAACAACTTCGAACACCACCCTAGCTTCATCGGACCACCTCATAGAAATTCACCATCTGTACTCAACTGCACTTTATGTAATTTATTTGTAAATTGAAATGTTATAATAATGTATTTATTGTGTTTTATTGTATTTTAAACTGTTGTATGCTGCCTTGAGCCTGCCTGTGCAGGCAAGGCGGGAAATAAATCAAAATAAATAAATAATAAATCATGAGTCCTGCCTGATAATTACCAGGGTTGCCAGCCTCCATGTGGGGCCTCAAGATCTCCCAGAATAACAATTGAACTGATCTCCAGACTACAGAGATCAGTTCCTCTGGAGAAAATGACTGCTTCAGAGGGTGGAATTTATAACGTTATACTCCATTGAGGTACCTCCCCTCCCCACACCCTGTCCTTCCCAGGCTTCATCCCCAAATCTTCAGGAATTTCTCAATCCAGACTTGGCAACCTTAGACATTTCATAATGTAGTTCCCATGTCCAGTTTGTTTCTCGGTCACCTTAGCTGTTTCACTATCATTAGTGTTTCTTTGCACACACGCCACCACTAGTTCTCTTCATGGTGAGGCCTCCATGTCCTTTTTCTTAGGGCACACAATCATTCAGCCAGGTGCCTGTCCTTTTTCTTAGGGCACACAATCATTCAGCCAGGTGCATTTGTATCAGACTCTATACACAGCCCTAATTCATGGAATCAGACATTGAGCTTGATCTACAAACTAATTTGGCATTGATTTAAAGACGTGTTCTTAGTAAGTGAGCCACTTGTAACTACTCAGAATTAAAACGTGGTGCTGTCGGTTTGATTCAGCATGACTCTTGATACATAAAACCGTAGCCGGGAGTTACAATTTCTTAACTAGCCTTAGAGGTGCAAATCCATGGGGGTGTAAATCTCACAGTCCAGATGCACCACAAGTCATGGCCATTGACTTGGTAGTGCATATATCAGCAGTGAGGGGGGTCTGTTTTACATAAATCTTAGATGAATATTTAGCCACTTAGCTGAACCGCATGAATGCTAGCTGCAGAAAAACTGAAACCACATGTCCCAGTGAAAAAAATATATATATTTTTTTTTGGGGGGGACATTTGCTGTAGCTGCTGGAATGTATACCTCCAAAAAGAGAAACTAAGCTGGTTTTAAGAATGTGTGAAATGTACATTATTCTAGTGATGAAGGATGTTCTCTCACGGATTGAAGATGTTCTTATTTTCCATAAATATAAGTGATAGTGCTAAAAAGAGGCTATCTGGTGTTGAAATGATAACTTATCTCAGATGTTTGGAGATACAGTTGAAGTTATGCTTAAGTGGATTTAAGCAGTTCTGCATTTTGCACAACAATTGCCTCAGGTACCTCAGGATCTTGGTTTTGTTTCCTACAACAATCGTGGGGTTGAGTCTTGCCTAGATTTCTGCAGGCACAAGGAGAGTGGGGATTTTTGCCATTGATTTCCCCCCACCCTTCTTGTGGCAGCCTTTCTCCTCTCAAATTCTGTTCCTAAGGGATGAAAAGAATAGGTTGTGGGGGGGAATTTGAGACAAAGGTTTCCACAGTGGGAGGGATTGGCAAAAATGACCCCTTTGTGCCTGAGGGAATCTAGACAAGATCAAAGCAATGAAAAATGTGAATGATGGACAGTGCTTTTCCACATCTGTGTATGTGTGCCTGGACATCCTGATTGCTCAACAGGTTCCTTACATTTATGCATGCCATTCACATCTGTCGGCCACACTTCAGGCATTTGCTGTGATACCCCAGTGTACTACCTGCCAATAAATTGCTGTGTGAAGTAGCTGTTAAGCATGCAGGACTTTTAGGTTCTTTCAGACAGACCACAGTAGGCAGCCTATTGCTTGATTTGGTTCTGGCTTCCAAGGTTAGAATTGTGTGAATTTCTTGAAACGTGTGTAGAAATATATGTTGCCACAACATTGGATGTGTTTATATGTATGATTGTCCATCATATAATGAATTGCACTGAAACCAGTTGAATTCTGTACTTCAGAAGATTGTTGATGATTTAAGAAGTATAAAAAAGGAAATGGATTTAGGGATGGAACCTTGGCTATAAATCTTTTCCTTTGAAATTCAAGGCAGACTGGTCATTCACAAGTGTATCTAGTGAGCTGTTCACATAGAAGCATTGTTTAAATGGAAACATTGTTCTGACCACCAGAGACCTTCTTTATTTCTACAGCCAAATATCAAAATGCAGTTATAAAAGGAGAACTATTTCCAACAACTGTGAATCATATATGAGAGTGAACCTCATGGGACAGCCTTACATGGCAGAGATGACAGTAAAATGTATGCATTTTTGAGCTTTAAAAATTAGAATAATGTACAAAATTGCTATCATGGAAGAACAGTCCCAGCACATTACAGGCAAATTAATGATTGCTGTGTAAATGGAGAAAAATGACTTTGGAATTCCTCCCCCCAATTTTTGTGTACAAATCATATATCACAGTGCACACAGAATGCGTTCTTGTACAAACTTTCCCCAGAAACATTCTCCGCTGAAATCAATGAGACTTCTTTTTAAGTAAATGGCATAAGGGTTTTTGTATCTGGAAAGTGCTGTTTATTGACGCTACCAAGCTAGTATGTGACTGTTTGCTTGGAAGTAAATACTGCTAGGCTGCTGACATGAGGGGAAGGAGAGGCCTCTTTTGACCACTAAAAATGGGTGGGGGACCCAAGTGGATAAAAGCCACATGGGAGGGCAATGTTGGTAAGATTGAGTGGAAAAGTCAGTAGGAGTTCAGTGGAACTTAAACACATTCACTTGTTACGTTTATCTGTTTAATCCAGCTGACTAATTTAATTTAGCTGACTAATTTAAAACTATGGTTGATGAATTGTGAGGGTTAGTTTGAAGCAGTGACAGCCAATTATTATTGGTAGTGGTACGAGTTAAAGGTTCACATTATTTTAAAAACTTATTTTGGTTTGCTTGTGTGGATGCAGCTAGGAATGAAGAAAGGAAATATTATATGTGTCATTTTCTTCTAACAATGAAGGAAATAATTAATTATTTCAATTAAGCATTTTGTTTCTTAAATACATGTGGCTTTAAATACCATAAACATTTAAAGTATAATCAGTCAATAAATTGGTTAAGTTATAGATGAGTAATACATACAAAAACAGTTCTGAAGCTTCTCACAGTGTTGATCTGTTTATGTGGCAGGAGATGAAAAGTGGGATCTGGGTAGCATTTGGGGGCTCCTTTCCTCAGCTCTTACTCTTTCTGATCCTGAGGCTAAAGTAGGCGTGATGTAAGAAGTATTTTCCTCCAAAGCATTTTTATTAGTAAATGCCGCCCCCCATTTGAGGCCAAGTTATTGGAGAAGGGAGGTTATTTTGGTTTGCTTGTGTGGTTTGCCTCCTTACAGTTTCCTGACTTTAGTTCCCCCCCCCCCAATCTATTTGCCATGAAGGGGAGTGCATACAGGTTGCCTGTATGTTTTCTCCGTCGGAGCACTCAGCAACTCAAAGCAAGGGGAGGGGGCTTTTGAAGTCAGAAAAATGGCAGATTGGAAAAGTCTTGTCTCACCATAACATGGACCCAATCTTAGGCTGTGGACGCATGGTCATTTTGATCGGGTTTCACTGCTGTTCTCTCTCGCATTTAAAATTGCTGATCAGACGCCTCATCCACCTCCTGCACCAAAATGGGCTCAGTCGCACAATCCTCCTGGTTCCTTAGTGAGTTTTCTGACACTGGGAAAATCAAGTACTTTCTGGGTATTTGCGCTTTGAATCTGTGATTTGGCTGATCTGGACAGCCATCTCTCGTGCAATGATTGTGATTAGGTTGTCTGACTGTCCTTCATGCAATGAGGTTCCCCCCCAGCTTCCTCCTTTGAGCGCATGAGCAATCATGCACTGAATACATTCAAGCACACATAGACTTCTTCCTTTCCTCTCTCCTGGCCCCCCCATTGGTCCCTGGGTTTCTTGGTTTCCAGCAAGCCTCCTCTTGCCAACCGGCTTCCTTCTCTGCTGGGTCCACTCCAGTATCCACTCCTGCCCCCCCAATCCTGTGCACTTTCACCAAAACCAAATCTTGCTTTCCACCCCTCTCTTCATGTGGTGCTAGGAAGGGGACTGAGAAGCTGACTCTTTCGTCTCCAAAGCTGATCTCCTGCCTCCCCAAACGCCAAGAGGGAACTGGCACTTGTCTTCCCCACCCAGTTACTGCGGGGGAAGGTTGTTTTTTCCCCCCAAGCTGCTGCTGTTGTGCGCAAGAGCAATGCAATGTTCATTCATTTGGTTGTATGTGGCCGGTTAATTTTGTTCGCTGTTTGGGGGGGGGGAACCTGCTGCTGCCCCATTAAAGGGTGTTGCAGGTGGGGAGGAGAGTCCCTCTCCTGCTCTCTCTGGGGCTAGTGATTAAACCCTGCTGCTGTCTGGGCTGCACAGGATCGCATGTAAATAACACTGGCAGCTCAAGTCCTCCACTGAACCTGGGCAAGGGAGGGAGGGCAGCCCAGGAAGCAATGTGTCATCCCGGCAGCCAGGGAAATGAGAAGCCGTGCTGGAGGACTCGGCAGCAGGGAGAGGCGTCTCACTTGGCAGTCCCAATCTGACTCTCCCTCCCTCCTCAAAAGCACCTACATCCAGGTGGTTGCTGGTTGCCTACAAGACTCTGCCACACACTTCCCCTAACCCAGCCAGGATCACAGCACCAGAAGCAGCCCGGGGGGGGGGCAGCAGAGGAGAAGGTCCTGGGTGGCTGCGCTGCTCCCTTGAGGCTTGCTTTCAGCTGCAAGCCTAGGGTGAGAGTGTTTCTGAGCCTGCACAGACTGCCCTGCCCTCCACCACTGCCGCTTGGGCAGCGCAGCTATCTGGATGGTGCCCGGAGCCTCATTGCATGATGCATGTGTTTGGGGGAGGGATGTGTGAACATCCCAATGCAGAAAAAATATTCTCAATCAAATCTATTGCAGGAACAAATCGGGATAAGCTTGCCGTGTGACCACAGCCTTAATCTCCCCAGGATTTACCACCCTTTTAAAAAATAATCCAGAGATAAATTCACAGATTTCCCAGTATGATGACTTTCTCCTTCCCTCTACCTTGTGTCACTTAACTGTGGGGAAGGGGAGGGGGAGGAGGGCAGCAGCTTCCTGCTGTGCCACTGGGGAATGAGGAAGTTGCCAGGCCTTACCCTGCTGCCAAGGGGATGAGGAGAGAGGGTGCCACCACAGTACAGTGCTGGGCCTTGCCCCCACACCAGTGGACTAGGAAGGCAGGCAACAGCTTTTCACTGTGTCTGGTGTGGGGCAGGTGGGGTGTGGAAGCTGGGTACAACTTTCACCTCTCTATGCAACAAGGGTTGAGGGGAGAAAGGAAGCTTAGGGAGCCCGAATTCCTTGGACCAGCCCTGCTCTGGATCAGGGCCTGTGTCTTCAGATGTGTTTAAATGTCACCTTGGAATGGTTAGGTTAATGTTTTGTTTCACTCTGGTCCAGAAATCTAAAACCTGATACCTTTGATCTCTGTGAATCTTCATAGTGAACACACTTGGAAACTGACATAAAACTAAGCATTCAAAGGTAATACTGATGTTGGTCTTAGGATTCAAGGTTTAATTTCCGTTAATAGAATTCAACATCTGAGGGTGGCATAGTATGTTATAAAAAACATCTGTCTGGCATCAAAAACAACATCTTCAATAGGAGTTCCCAACTGCCCCTTCCTAACATGTAGTCCAATTTACCTCACATCTTGCAGTTATTTGAGCTTTTCCCCATCCTTGTGTCACTGCACTGACTGACTTTGGTGAGGTAAGAAAACACTCATCATAAGGATTCCAAGACATGAGGTAAGGTGAACTAGAGATTACAAGAGGGGAGTGGAAGAACTTGACTGAGCTGATGTTTTCAACACTCCAGTTCTAGCTCTGAGTAATATATGAATCAGAATTCAGAAAGGCCCTGAGATATACAAATGCTAGAAGTTCAGACCATCAGTTCTTCTGGGCTCTGTAGCAGATCTCTTTCATATTCCTGCTTGCTAACATGTAAGAGTTCAAAGCTGGGACCTTCTGCTCTGCTTCTTCCCTTCCAAGTGGTGCTTAGTGCCTATAGGTGTTTCTATTTGGTTGGTTTCATTTCTGGGACTTTCATCATCCTAAAAATGTGTGTTGACCTGGATGTTCAAGCTCTGTATAGCTGGAGGCAAACTGAGCAAAATACAAATAACAGGAAAGGATGAATATGTGAGTAGGGTAGAAGAAGGAAAAAGGAGGAGAAGAGAGATTTGCATAGGTCAGGAAAGGGCAGTAAAACATCTGCTAGCAGTAGCTGACATGTGTCAATTTTCAGTGCTCATTAAATTCATATTAATGCTGAACTGTTCTTAAGCTCCAAATGCATCTCATGGCTAGTGGGTTCTCAAGTCCAGCGGTGATGGCTTTTCAGAACTGTGCCATGCTTGTTTGTTTGCCAGTGGCATCTGACCTCAGGTCAGGATTCTATTTAACCTCTCCTTGTAGGTCAACAGACAAATTAATCTGGTGAGAATTGAATTGGAAATGAGGTGTTTGAATAACAGGTGTCCTGTTAGTAGTGTAGCTGCCAGGCTGAAACATGTATGTGTTTTTTTCTCTTTCCTGGCTCAGAGAGGCCTCTGGGGACAGAAAGTCAAACTTAGACATCTGAGAGGGAAAGTTGCTGCAGGGGATAGAAAGGAACAGGTGACTCATTTTAGAATATCTTGGAAACTTGGAATTTAGAAACTTGCTTCTATTATACTCCTGGCTAAGTCTGTGCATAAGCTATTGCCAGGGACCTGGAAAGAGAAAGAAGTTACAAAGAACACAACCCCACTGAGATACCTTCTAACTTATGTGCATGACTTCAAGCTATTTACTCAAAAGTAAATCCAGCTGAGTTCAATGGTGTTTACTCACTGACCGCCACACATAGGCTGCAATCACATACACTGAATAATCCACTCTCAATCCACTTTCAATGCACTTTATATGGATTTTGTCAGTTCACACAGTAAAATCTAGTTGGAAAGTACATTGAAAGTTGATTGAAAGTGGATTATTTAGTGTGTGTGACTGCGGTCATAGTATCAAAGGTCATAATTGTTGTTTAAAACAAGCCTCCATGTCATATTTCACAAACTGTTTTTGTAACTTCACTAAGCGTCAACATTATTTGCTATACAGGATGTTGTTTGATGAACACAAGCCAAAAAACATCTGGGCATGGATAGCTGATTGCACAAGTCTCTTGGGATGCTTACAGACAAGACTTTTTAATATGGGAGACCTTTCTGGGGGGGTCTGTAATTGGGACCCCAGAAATGTAATAAGCCCCCAACTTGGGGAGATTGTAGAAGAGTGGGTGGCAGAGTAAAGTTCCCTGTGTGTTTGGTGTGTATAGCTTATTCTATACACTTCTAAACCTGCACTTCACATTCCCCCCAAAGCACTTTCCTGGGGGCATCTTCTTTTGGGGGCATAACTATGCACATAACTTGGAGGGCATGTAGAGAAGCATCAGGGGGAGGTCCCCTGCAAGTTTGATGCCTCTAGCTTCTGGGGCACTTTGATAACTCAGACTCCATAAATCCAATTATCACCAAACATGGAGAACAGGTAAAGGAGAGTCAGCTGGAGATCCCTTGTGAGTTTGGTGTCTCTAGCTCACTGTGGGGCTCTTCTACCATGTCATGAACTTCTCAAACCGAACCTGTTTATTTGGTATTGTGACTGTCTTCGTGAACTGGGCATTCCACCAAACACAATCCGAACGGCATTTTTCCGGTTTGTGACCATCCTTACTAGTGTATTAATTGTGGCGGTGTCAGTGAAAATCTAATCATACCCTGAAAGAAAATGGTTAATTTTTCCTTTATTCTTTCTTGTAGAGGATGAGGAAGATGAAGAATTGGTTGAACCAAAGGTACAGAATGATTCTGAGATAGAAATTCAAGAGAAGAAGCAAGATGTGAAAGAAGGTATGTGAATATAGTCCAGTCTAAGGCTTGGCTTCACAAATTATTATCATGCAGTGTGTGCTAGCTTTGTTAAGAGAAATTCTTTTAATCCCTCTTTACCCAATTTGTCCTTGCAGTCCAACAATCCATTTCTTTTCCTCTTTTTAGGAACATAAAGTCTGTTTCTAATTAACTCCATTTTGATCAAAGAGAAATTCAAAGAGAGGAGGGACAAGAAAGGAGGTTCTGTAGAATTTCAGAATTTAACTCTGCAGATACTCAGAAGCAGGCAATGTCATCTCAAACCTTTCTGTCTTCTCAAACTTTCTTATCTTTCTGCTAGAGCACCACCCTAAAACAACTGAAAGTTACAAAAGGGTGTGTTCGGGTTGCCAGGCCACAGTCAGGGAGGAATTGGGGCTTGATGCAGTAGTGTGGTGGTGGTGTGCTAGTGTTATTTTCGATAAAAAACAGAAGTGATGTATTTAATGCTCTAGCATTTACAAAGAATTTATGGTTTTAATTGTGGCAGAACAGGCTTGCTTTGATCTGCAGGCTCTATTCTGCCCTGCCATCCAGAGTCTTCCCAACACTTGGGGTGATTCTGCATTAGAGACTTGCCTCTGGTTCTCCACGGGTTGAATTGTGCCAGGTCTGATAACTGGTTTCCGCATTAGTCCCCTGCTTCGGAGTCCAAGCCTCTTAGCAGGTTTCCTCGGAAGTAAGCTCCTCTGAATTAAGTGGTGAATACTGCGTCCTAAATGAACCGAGGATTGTAGCGCAGTTCTGTGCTTGTTTAATTAGTAATGCCCTATTGACTTCAGTAACAGGGAGGATTACAGTCTTAAATGACCTCAGCCAGGAATCGTTGTTTTTGCTACCCTTTTATTCGTTTTCTTCTGCCTGAGCAGTCCGCAGCTGCGCTTCAGTTTTAGCCGTCTGCCCCCAGGAAACTAGGGTGGGTGGGGACTCCAAAGAGAGACCCCCGTTCTCTTTCATTTTGCTAAATGAGTTTAATTAAGAGCATTTGTCCTCCCTCCTTCCCTTAACGGCATTGCCCCTCCCCTCTGCCCCCTCCCTACTTTTTCTCCCTTTTTAAGCGCATCCCTGGTGGCATCACAGTGCAACCAACAGGCACAGGGAATGGGGTGGGCGGGGGTCTAGGGGAGGAGGGGGTGATGGGCGTACACATTGGAATGCAAAACTCAAGGGGGCGGGAATTGGGAGGGAAGTTTTGCCACGAATCCATTGATTCCGCACCTTAAAACCCCGTCCTGAAAGCCGAACAGAGAAAAAGATCTGTGAAAATCCAGTAGCTGGAAAATCCGAGGGAAAGCAGATAAACTGCGAGTCAAATGTCCACCCCGGATTTTCAGGTGGGGAATCAAGCAGCAGCTCCGATTTTCTGTGGGGGCTGACGCCAGGGCAAGCAGTTGTGCGGAATCACCCTTGGAGAGGTTTTTCGTTCTCTCCAGTAGCCTACTGCCACCACCTGACCATTAGCTGGAATTATCCACTGGAGGAGTCAGGACTCCCAGCTTCCCTTTCAAGTTCTGAGGCCTTGTTTCTGTGTTTCCTGCTACCCAGCACCTGGTCATCATAGGAATAGTTTACTGCCTTGCGCACTACTGGAGGAATAGCCACTTGCCAATTGTCTGACTTCCCCCTGCATTTCTTTTCAAAATAGTGTGTCCAAGATGGGGGAGATCTATGTGGTACAGAGAACCACTGCCAGCATCAAAAGATGTAAAGTATTTATTAAAAAGAAAATGTTTACAAGCATACATTTAGCACATCACAGATTGATCAAGGGATTCCAAAAGACATTGATAAAATGCAAATACTCTGTCCCTCTCTCTAGACATGCCCTATCAGATTTTTTTAAATTTATTTTTTTATTATTTTCTCAAAAAAAGGTGGGATACAGAAGGGAAGAAAGGGTAGGGGGAAATATAGATTCATCAGGTTTGTCAAATATTATGAGTTATTACGTACAATAAGTAAAATTGGATGTGTTACCAAATGTATTACATATTTCAAATACAGAAACAGACAATAAAACATCTACATTACAGAATTTTGGGATAGATTCTCTCTTTAAAGAATAAACAAGAACTTTCTTAAAGTTAACTGAACAAACTTCTATGCTAAAATTAAATTGTTGTAAAAACCTTGATATTGTCTTAATTGTTAATCTAAATCTAAATTTTATTCTTACTAATTATTTAAATGCTAGTGGAATACAGAATAAAATATTGAAACTATAATCAATATCATCATCACCTATAATATGATATTCAGATAATTCCAAAACTAAAAAGAGTTAATTATTCCCATAGTATGTGTAATAAGCTTGCCATTTCTGCTGAAATTCTTTCAATTGTCTTTTGTTTATATAATTGGCTAGTTTTATCAATGTTGCATACTCAGCTAGTTTTTCTTTCCAGATCTCTATTGTAGGACAGTCTTCTGTCTTCCATTTCATTGCAAATGTTATTCTGGCAGCTGTCAACATATATCTAAGAAGGTATTTTGAGGTTCTGTCTATATTATCTGGTAGGATTACCAGTAACATAGTCTTTGGTTTCATTGGAAATTTGGTTTTTAAAATATTTTAATTTCTTCATGTATATTTTTCCAGTATTTTTCCGTCTTGATGCAAGTCCACCACATATGATAAAAGGTGCCATCTTATTTTTTACATTTCCAGCAAGCCCCTTTGTAATTCTTATCTGTCTTTGCAATTTCTTTTGGGGTGATGTACCTTTGGTAAAACGTCTTGTACCAGTTTTCTCTTAATGCTTGGCTAGCAGTGAATCTAGTACCTTTAATCCATAGGTTTTTCCCAACATTGAAACTGTACTTCCTCACTGAAATTTTGCATCCATTTGATCATGCAGGGTTTGACCTGTTCTCCTTCAGAATCATATTGAAGCAATAACTTGTTGTTGTTCAGTCGCACAGTTGAGTCTGACTCTTCGCAACCCCATGGACCAGATCACGCTAGGCCCTCCTGTCTTCTGCTGTCCTCTGAAGTTTGCTCAATTTCATTTTCATTGCATTGGTGACACTGTCTAACCATCTCATCTTTTGCCGTCCCCTTCTTCTTTGACCTTCAATCTTTCCCAGCATCAGGGTCTTCTCCAGTGAGTGTTCCTTTCTCATTTGGTGGCCCAAGTATTTGAGCTTCAGCTTCAGTATCTGGCCTTCCAGGGAACAGTCAGGGCTGATTTCTTTTAGGATTGACTGATTTGATCTCCTTGCAGTCCAAGGGACTCTCAAGAGTCTTCTCCAGGACCATAGTTCAAAAGAATTTATTCTTCATTGCTTGGCCTTCCTTATAGTCTAACTCTCACAGCCATACATTACTACGGGGAATACCATTGCTTTGACCATGCAGACTTTTGTTGGCAGGGTGATGTCTCTACTTTTTATCATGCTGTTTAGGTTTGCCATCACTTCCCTCCCAAAGAGCAGTCATCTTTTAATTTCATGCTGCGGTCACCATCTGCAGTGATCTTGGATCCCAGGAATGTGAAGTCTGTCACTGCTTCCACGTCTTCCCCTTCTATTCGCCAAGGAGTGATGGGGCCAGATGCCATGATCTTAGTTTTTTGGATGTTGAGTTTCAAGCCAACTTTTGTGCTCTTCTCTTTCACCCAGAGCAAGAGGCTCTTTAGGTCCTCTTCACTTTCTGCCATTAGAGTGGTATCGCCTGCATATCTGAGGTTGTTGATCTTTTCCCCAGCAATCTTAATTCCGGCTTGTGATTCATCCAGGCCAGCATTTTGTATGATGTACTCTGCATATAAATTAAATAAGCAATGTGAGACAATATTTTCAAAATCAGTCAGTTCATTAATAACTCCTCTCTTAGTGCAGATATCATTTTTTAATCTGGAAGCAAATTGAAAGGATATCCAGCATTGTATCTCCTTTCCTTCTTCTTTAAACTCGTGCCACATCTTGATGCCACCTTGCGAGTTTATCATATCACCATAAGTTATAAAATCATTGTTTCTCTTTGTGTAATTGCTGTAATAAGCATCTATTCATGACATTATTAGTGGAATTGTAGGACTGATTCTTTTTCATAGCATTTCCCAAATTTTAAACAAGCTATCTCTGATTAAATGCCTTTTATCTTGGGTTTTGTTTTTTGATATAGGTATTTTAATCCACAGGTAGCTAAGTAGTCCATCATCAAGATTTGAAAATTCTAATTTTATCAATCTTTCATTGGGACTTCTGATCCAATCTGATATCCAAACTATAATTAAATGTTAGGTATTGCCAGACCACCTCTTTTCTTCTAATCTTGCAGTACGTTTATTCTTGGCTTCTTATCTTTCCATACAAACTTATTTATTTATCTTTGCCAGTCACTCAAAGTCTTTTCAGGAATTGAAATTGGGATCATCTGTAACAAAAAGTTTATTTTTGGTAGTATATTCATTTTTATAGTCGAAATTCTTCCTAGCCAGGATAGATGTAATTTGGATCATCTTTCAAAATATTTTTGTATTTTGGACCAGGGTGCAATTTAATTGTTCTTAAATAGTGTATCATTCTGTCCTGTGATATATATTCCTAAATATTTGACTGGGTTGTTTGTTATGTCACATCCTGAAATTTTCTTAATCTCCTCTTCTTCTTGAGTAATTGAAAATTTTACAATAATCTTGGTTTTCTTCCTGTTGATTTTATAACCTGAAAAGGATCTAGACTTGCCAATTTGCTCTGTTACACGTTGGAGAGATAGTTGGGGGTTCAAAATTGTAAGGACCACATCATTTGCATAACTCTTTAGTTTCAACTTCTCTTCTACTTTTAATCCTTCAATTTTGGGATCTTGTCTTATCTTAGAAGCAAAGTTTTCCATCACAAGAATGAAGAGAAGCAGAGAGAGTGGACATCCTTGATGGATTACTTTTTCTATTTTAAATCCATTTGTCAAGACCCCACTGATTAAAAATTTTGCATGTTGTTTAGTGTGGATATTCTGTATCCAATTCAAAAATCTAGAACCACACTTGTTAAAATAGGACAGGCTCCTAAAGCTTAGGGCAGGGGTGTCAAACATGCGGCCCAGAGGCTGGATCAGGCCCCCGGAGGGCTTCTATCAGGCCCACAGTAGAACTGGCTGTTTTCTGCTTCTTCTTCCAGTTCTGCTGCTGCTGTATCATTGTAGGTTTGCCGCTTACAGATACACACCCGAACAGCATACTCAAGATTGCAGTGGCACAGACATTTTGATGCGATAATTCAGAGCAAGAGGTGTCTGATAACTGTTAAATATCAGACATTGTTAAATAAACAAAATATTGCAAGAGTACTAATGTTTTAGGCATGTTTTTATTTTAAGTAAAAAAAAAATCCTTTGTGTTTGTGTCCTTTATAAAGTTTATATCTCTGCTCCCTGGCGTTACATTTTATGACACACATGGCCCGTCCTGGCAAGGTCTCATTTATGTCAGATCCATCCCTCATAACAAATGAGTTCAGCACCCCTGGCTTAGGGAGTTACAGGTCTCTACAGAGTTGCCTTAACCTTGAAGCTTGCTGTAGCTCTCTGGGCAAGCACATGGTCAATAGCTGCCTTGCCAGTGGAGAGGTCTATGTCTGCTCATGGTCTCCGCACTCAAGGAAAAGAGCTCCTTCCTGTCACAAGGAGTTTTTGTCATATCTGTTTCTCCACCCACTGATCAGGACATACCAGGTCAGAGAAGCATTTCCTAAGGCTTCTACCTGGAGATTATTCCTGGATTCATTATAGCCTAAAGTCCTCCAAGTCTCTGTTCCCTGCTTGAAGAAGGGGAAGGGCTTGACCATCTCATTGTCTTTAGCTATATCTATTAGCATGCCTTAAGAGGTAGCTGAGGTGAGCCTGGAAAGCCATTGACTGACTTCCTCCTTCCCAGCCTGGTCTCTGCCAGAGAAAAAAACTTGTTAAAATGCAAAGCGGAGGTTTTGCTCCATGCAAAGCTCCCAGGAAAATATGCATTTCTTCACACCAACCACAGAGTTTTTATAAAATGCTATAGAGTGTCTACATACTTCCATTTTTTACCAGAAGTGATTTCTATGTGCCAATGTGATGCTAGTATGCGCTCCTCTCCCCAGACGTGCTGGTGGGCAATGAACCAGGAGGCCTGACATCCCTAGTGTGCATTGATTTTTCTACAAAGAGAATTTTTTGGGGTGGAAAGAAATTATGTTACCCATAACAGCATTAGGGCTAACCCACCCTAAGTGTTCTGGTGCAGTATAGGTCCCCCTGATCCCAATGTATTTCAGTGGAAAGTCAGATGGCAACTACCTTGCTTTCTAGATTACAGTTCCAATGCTGTCACTTTTTGTTCTGTGATCTCTCAGACTTGGATCCAACCTCCTGCCTGCATAACTAGAAGGTACTGCCATTTGCCCAAGTTGCAAATGACTTCTATGGTTTTTTTCCTCCAACTGGCTGAAGCTGTAAAGTTCCATTCTGATTTGTAATCTGTTTGTGGTTCTCTGCATCATGCCTTTTGTCTAAAACTAGACCCACTTCCTAAATATTTTTACTTTTGTAAGCAAGTCCCTGTGAATTCCCATATGTTTGCTTAGGATTTGAAGTGAAGAACGGAAGAGTCATATTAGATGTATAATGCGAAGAGTCAGACTCGACTGTGCGACTGAACAACAACAACAACATGTATATTTAGGTAGTGATACTTACTCCCCAAGTAAGTGCTTGGAATTTGGAGTATGAATGTATTTATCATCAGCATGAACTTACAATCTTGACTTTAATGTAAAACAGTTTTATAAATCAGTTGAGTGAAATAATAGTGTATCTGAATTGACCAATTTCCAGAGAACACAGGAATTAATTTTGTCAAGTTTACCAAGCTATTTAAAAACATTTGGGCCCAGATTTCTATACAAATCAAGAAAATTCTTGCCAAGTCTCCATAGTGATACTCATTGATGTCCCAGGATGGCAAAATATCAAGTAACTTCACTTGACTGAAGTCAAGGATCTTTTGAGATCGGATTCTGGCTTGTGGCCTGGCTAACTGGAAATAATAATGGGAATCTATCCAAAATCACATCTTGCAGCTTCTGCCTACCCACCTGTCTGTTTTGTTATCAGTAGGCTATGCAAGTAGGCTTAAGAATTCATATTACTGAATTTTGTATTAGTTGTTCACTTTGGGTTAAGATTTATGTCATGTTTCCCCCATTGCCACATAAAAGGAATCCTCATCCTGATATCTCTGGAAAGCGACATTGCGGATTATGTGTGAATACTTTCAAAAGCCAAATTAAATAGGTTCCTAAAAGATATATATTTATTTTAGTTTTTCACATACTTGCAAGTGAGCCTTTTGTATACTTTTGTTGTTGTATTTGAAGGTGAGCCATAACTAACATCATCAACTTCTTTGTTATAGTTTAGTCTGGTAGAAGTGCAGTGTGTTACCACTGGCTTCTCTTCTTGTCCAGTCAAGCCAGGTCTTGGGGGAATGGTAGCTGCATATCACTTTGGTAGCAGTCTTCCTTGCAATGCTGCAAATTCAGAAGGAAATGCCAAAGTTGGTGTGACAGTATTTTGTGAGGATGCTCATAGTCTTAGGAGGGCAATGAAAAAAACATTGAAACCAATTCTGTGACAAGAAAAAGTATTGTGTGCTATTGGGAGACAAACACTGCATTAATTGCAGGGTTTCCACAGAGCTAGGCTGAGTTCAGACTGGCAGTTCGCTCTGGTAGCCAGTCGTAACAAAAAAGCCCCGGAATAAACTGTTCCGGGTTTTCCCTTTCAGACAGCCCGAGCTGCTGCTGGAAGATGCGGGGCGGAGCCGGGTGGAAGCATTCAGACTGCTATGTGTGGGGGTGCGCTGTATTTGGCATTTCCCCATTAATTCGGCTGTGGGTGTATGGGTGTATGAGCGCATAAGCACATTTTGCCGATTGGGGGAGGACCCCCCGTAGCACCAGCACCGCATTGGGCAGTAGAGCGGAGCACAGCCAATCATACCGCTGCTGCCTTATGCCCAACGTGGGTTGCTCCTGGCTTTTCGGCTGCGCGTTCAGACTTCCCAGAAGCAGAGAAACGCGCGACACACGCAGGCTTTCGGATTTGCTACCAGTTTTATGAGGTATCTTTTAAATCCGGCAGTGAAGCACAACAGCACGGGTTGGCTACGGGTGGGGGACGCCAGGCAGATATGCCTGTGTGAATGCCCAATTTACTCCGGGATTGAATCATCGCTGGCCCGGGTCCCTACTGGGGCAAATTGCCAGTCTGAACTCAGCCCTAGTTTGTGTAAGATATGATTTGGGAAGTTCCAGTTCAAATCACACTTTTGCCATAATTTTCTAGATGTCATGTCATTTTCCTCCACGCTCCACCCCCTCCAAATCTACAATAAAGAGACAATTGATACTAGCCTAAGGCCCAAATGATTTATATGTGGAGGGTCAGGGTTCCCCTGAAGAAGATTTTAATACCCCACTTTTCTCTACCTTAAGGAGTCTCAAAACAGCTTACAATCACCTTCCCTTCCTCTCCCCACAACAGGCACCTTGTGAGGTAGGAGGGGCTAAGGGAATTCTGAGAGAAAGTGTGACTGGCCCAAGGTCCCCCAGCAGGCTTCATCAAACCTGGTTCTCCAAATTAGAAACCACTGTTCTTAACCACTATACCACACTGGCTGTTTGATGTCGACAGTCACCTGTCAGGAGTAGGGGAAGTGTTAGGGACTCCCAATATGGATTTGAACCACAGAAAGAAGGGTCTTCAACCTTTCTCTCATGTCATTGTCTCAACAAATAACACAGGTGGTGGTATTTGCCCCATCAGGGGTTGAACGTGTAGCCCACTAGTACAAGCTGAGATATTGCAATGGGGCAAATTGTAATATGTAGTTTGTGCCTTAAATGGCTACTGTAAATATCATAACAACATAATATTGTGCATGAAGTTATTTGAATACATGAAACTACTCTGTACATACTACATATTTTAATTGTTTTTAATGAAATAATTACATATTAATTGGAACTATTAGAACAGCTATGGCCCTGCTATCTAGCCCAGTGTTTTCTCATGAATCATATGAATCAGTGAACACCAGAAAGATTGTCAACGAATGTCTGAATGGCCAGGTCACATTGACTTTCACACTTCTGTATAGCAGTCATATATTCTCTGCTTCTCTGAAGGACAGCACTAGACGTAAGTTATAGGAGAGCAGGTTTTGGTTGAACATTAGGAGAAAGTTCCATGATGGAGTTGCCTCCCCCTCATGGTTGAGTAACTTTAATCATGAACATTTGGAATGCTTGGAAGCAGGGCTTAGGTTCCAGAACTCTCAGGAGGGAAATTTTCAGTCTGTATACTAAAAACTCATGAACTTTTAAATGTTTTTAAAAGAATGTTGTTGAAGAGGTTCCAGTGTGTTCCCCCAGAAAAAAAGTTCTGCTTGGAAGGACTCCCAAGTTAGATAAGGACTTCCAAGTTAGATAACAGTACAGTCCTATGCTGCTTTATTCCTAGTTCGAGTGAGTTTGAGAATACAAATAAGGTCCTGTTTTTTTCTGCTTTTATTTTTCTCGCATAATCACATTTGACTTCCTTATACAATCTTTTCCTTTCTGAGTATGTAACCACCGTGAGCTTCATGGAAGTAATTAAAAACAAGTTAAAAGCAAAACAGGAATTTAGACTAACATTTCCTGTTGGTGCCAGTTCCTCAATGCTTATTCAGTATTAAGGGCTTTCCTGCAAATTAGTATGTAATGGGTTAAACACATGTTTATTTTGGCATAAAGTGTTTTAGCTTCCTTATTTTTTTTTTCTTCATGCAAAACTAGACAGTATTTTCAAATTTTTAAAGAATCTCTAATAGATATTATAGTGGCGCCATTCACACTTCTGTATAGCAGTTAAAGCTTGTGTCAGCACTTCCATTATGAATCTTGTTTTTCAAAGATTTTATAACCCAGCCATAAAAAAGTTGCTCTGGGCTAAAACTGGTTATAGCTGAGGGAGCTGGACCTTTATTTTGACTTAAAGAACCTTGGATTGTTTGAGCTGCATAAGCATTACATTATTAAAACAAAAATGAATAAAAGTGCTGTATATGTATGCAACTTCAAGAAAACCATTATAAAAATGAAATCATATACTATTTAAGACTTCTTTATATCTTGCAAGCCCTCTGTTGTAGCATCCCAACATCAATGCTTTAGTAAATGACTGAGAACTTTCTCTGCAGTGTCAGGCAGGAGATGAATCTACAAATTATATTCAATTTTTGGAAAGTGAGCAGGACAATTAAGGTTTCAGGGTTTGTTTGTTTGTTTTTTAAAAAAGATTGTCTTGGCATTTCTTCATGTGTTCTAGGTGCCCTTTTGTCATAACATGTCATTTGTTTAGATTCAGCAGCATTAATAGCAGCTTCTGATATCCTGAAAGGCTAAGAGGTCCCTCAGTGTCAGACAAGAGCTCCTATTGAGTCAATGGGGTTGTGCTGTCTGAGCAACAGCAAGCTGATTCGCCTTGTTGCTCAGACCATAGAAGCAGGCCTGACTCAGAAGCACTTATAACAGTTATACTCACTGCAAGATCTACTCTGAGATGTAAGGAGTCTGGTTGGCTCTTGAAGGCTGAACACGCTGCGATTTCCTGCAGTGGTGGTACACAGTTCCCAGCCAGGTTTGGAGGTGGGGAACCTTCAAGGAAAATTTTCATAACACCCCCTCCCAATGATAGAACACAAAGGGCCTTTCAAAGCACAGAATCCTCAAAATCTTTGCTTGTTGAGGGGTCTTTTCGGGGGGGGAGCGCACCGGAGCATAGCTCCGGGAGCTCAGGAGCCAAGCCCCGCCCCCAGCCGGCGTCCCGGAGAGTCTTTCAGGCAGCCGAATGTCAATTTCAGCTCCATTATATCCTATGGGCCATTGAAGTCAATGGTGAAAACATAGGGTATATTCTAGGGGCTGGAGGAGGGGTTTGAGGGAGAGGCTCCAAACTCACAGGATAGCTGATGGAGCCTCTCCCCCAAGATACCCACCAAGTTTCAAGAACATTGGACCAGGGGGTCCAGTTCTATGGGCCCCTAAACAAGTTGCCCCTATTCCCTCCATTGTTCTCTATGGTGGGGGAAAAATAACTTTTTTCCCCACCATAGAGAACAATGGAGGAAATGGGGCAACCTGTTTGGGGGCCCATAGAATTGGACCCCTGGTCCAATATTCTTGAAACTTGGTGGGTATCTTGGGGAGAGGCTCCATCAGCTATCCTGTGATCTTGGAGCCTCTCCTCAGACCCCTCCTCCAGCCCCCAGAATATACCCTATGTTTTCACCATTGACTTCAATGGCCCATAGGGTATAATGGGGCTGAATTGCTACTGAATTTCTTTCATTCCCTCCTTTCCTTCTTTCTTTTTCCTCTTTCCCTCATTCTTCTCTTCTCTCTCTCTCTATTTCTTTCTTTCTCTATTTCTTTCTCTATTTCTTTCTTTCTCTATTTCTTTCTTTCTCTATTTCTTTCTTTCTTTCTCTTCTTTCTTTCTTTCTTTCTTTCTTTCTTTCTTTCTTTCTTTCTTTCTTTCTTTCTTTCTTTCTTTCTTTCTTTCTTTCTTTCTTTCTTTCTTTCTTTCTTTCTTTCTTTCTTTCTTTCTTTCTTTCTTTCTTTCCCACCTTCTTCTCTTCTCTTTTTTCCTCCTTTCCCTGTTTCCCTCCTTCTTCCCTCTCTTTCTTTCCCTCTTTCCTTCCTTCTTTCCTTCTCTCTACTCTCTCTCTTTCCTTCCCTCTTTCCTCCTTCTGTGGCCCAACTCTCATGAGAAGGAGTTTAAACTTTAAACCCCTTCTCTCTTAGCTCCCCCACCCAGACCAGCTGGGGAAGGGAAGGGGAGGCTTTTGAAGATGCTTCCCCCCCTTTGGCTTCCCCTTCTGACATCACTTCCGGTGATGTCAGGGGGCGTGGCATATGCTAATAGCCTAATAGCTCATTAGCATACCTGCAGCTGTTCTTCTACGAAAAGACCTCTGTATATATATACTAGGAATAAGGCCATTGTGGAAATAAATACAATGGGCTCTAGAAAGAGGCTCTGGGAGAGTACCCCAGCTTTGGGCACTCAGTGACAATTTGCTGTGGCAATCTCAGCAGGGTATAATGACAGAGTCCACCATTTTCTCCAGAGGAACTGATCTTTGCTACCTGAAGAGCAGTAGTAATTTTGAGTGATCTCCAGCCCACCCCCAAGATTGGTAACAGTGGTTCCCCAGGAGGGAGTGACTGATTTGAAGGGTGGATCTATGGCATTGTACCTGTCTGAGGTCCCACCCCTCCTCAACACTCACCCTCTCCAGGTTCGACCCCTCAAATCTCCAGGAATTTCCCAACCTGGAGTTGACAACCCAATCTCCCTCCCAGCCAACCATCAACCTACCTTTAGTTTTCCATCTCCTCCCCCATCTCTCCTAGAGAGCAGTTGTAATTTTGAGTGATCTCCAGCCCCCACCTGGAGATTGGCAACAATGGTTCCCCATCAGGGAATGGCTGGATTGGAGGGTGGAGTCTATGGCATCGTACCTGTCTGAGGTGCCACCCCTCCTCAAACCTCACCCTCTCCAGGCTCCATCCCTCAAATCTCCAGGAATTGCCCACCTGGAGTTGGCAACCTGATCAGGACTGGGCCCAATGAGTTTTCTCCCAAAGGCCAACATAGCTGTGGAAAGGGCCTTTTACTGACAGAGGAGAAAGTACAGGTGTCAACTTTGATTAGGGAAATACCTGGAGATTTGGGGGGTGGATCCTGTGGAGGGCAGCATTTGGGGGGGGGCGTGGAAGGACTCAGCAGGGTATAATGCCATAGAGTCTACCCTCCAAAGCAACCATTTTCTCCTGGGGAACTGATCTCTGTCATCTGGAGGTCAATTGTAACAGTGGGAGATCTTCAGGTCCCACCTGAAGATTGGCAGCCCTAGGGGAAAGTCAGCTGCACAGCGGGGAGTTGAAGAAAATGGTCTGATGGTCGCTGGCCCGCCTCGTTAGCCAGCCAGCCAGCCATGCTGAAGCTAAGCAGGAGAAAGAGCCTTTTTCCATTTATTCTGACAGGAAAGTGCCCATTGGGGAGGGGGTTATGGGCGGGGGAGGGGTTATGCTGAAAGTCCTTTGTTTTTTTACTCACAGAATCAAGCTTGGCTGCCTACCAACAGGCACTGAGGGGACAGTCCCTCACAGGAGTCAAGAGAACTGTCTTCCTCAGGAGAGAGAGCTGTCTGCCAGGGGGAGTGGGTGGGGAAGAGGAGCAGACCCAGCACCCAGCCAATGGCACGCAAGTACTCTTGAGTGGCAGCTGATGGGCCAATGGCTGAGGGAAGGCATTTTACAGCCAATGGGAGCACATGGAATCTTGCGAAACCAAAAGATAATTATTTATAAGGAGAGATGCCAGGATATGTATGTATGTATGTATGTATGTATGTATGTATGTATGAAATACAGGGATTTCCCTCTTTTAATATTTAAATTTTAAGAAAAAATGCAAATATTAAAGATATTTACAGTGCTCTATAGATGGGCATTTCGAGATCCTAGTGCCGCATGACGGAATGAGCTCCTGTCTCTGGCCCCAGCTCCTGCCAACCTAGCAGTTCAAAAGCAAGAAATTGCAAGTAGATAAATAGGTACCGCTATGGTGTGAAGGTGACAGCGTTCCATGCACCTCAGTGTTTAGTCATGCCGGTCACATGATCATGGAAATGTCTTCGGACAGTACTGGCTCTTAATCTTGGAAATGGAGATGAGCACCGCCCCCTAGAGTCGGATTTGACGGGCTTTCGAGCAATGGAAACCTTTACTGTCCTTATAAAGACAGTATGACATGCACTGGTGCTCTATATGTAACAAAAAGATTGGTGTTTGCTTATAAAATTGCAGAGCTGTTGTAAAAATCAGTATATAATTTTTGGTGCATACTCTGTATAAATGGTTGTCAAAATTTATAACAGTCAGGTTGTAATTTCTTAAAAGTACAAGTTCTGTCAATTTAGAAAGTTTAAATATTTGCCATACACCCACAATTTACTAATCAAATTTAATTCTTTGCCAATTATTAACTACAAGCAGTTTAGCTCTCATTAAGAGATCTGGAATCATAGCTATTAACTCATGATACTCATTCTCCTAAAAAATCCCAAACTTCTCTTGTATCTCTTGATATCATGTAACCAGTTATATGGCTAATTTCCAAGAAAACTTTCGGTCAAATCTCTCAAGGAATGGACAAGACCACCACATATGTTTAAAATCTGTAGTTTGCATCACATTTCCAACAAACAGGGTGGATCATCCTATAGAGCTGATTCAGTCTTCAGTTCAAATACCACAGATATATTACCTTATAAAAATCTCACACATGTTAATGTAGATATAATTGGTAGACCCAGATGTAAAATACGGGATCAGTGGTTATTACACAACTGTATAATAATTTCCCCATTTTCAAGGAAATTTGCCCTTTCCACAAGGATAACTTTTTTTTTTGGTATTTTTATGTGCGTGTGTGTGTGCACCTGGAAGTCATGGCAACCTCGGGAGCATGGAGGATATTCAGAGAGGTAGCTGAATAAGGTCTGTCCCTGCCTCATGGCTCTGGTATTCCAAGGACGTTTCCCATCCAATTACTTGCCAGAGTAATTACTTGCTTAGCTTCCAAGCTCTAATGAGATTGGGCTTGCCTGGCCTGCCCAGGTCAGGACTCAAAAGGATAACACATATTGGTAAAAAGATAACAAAAGAACTCTGGCTCTCTTCCATTTGAAGCGTTGAATCCAGCCAACTTTTCAACTGGTGAAAAAAGGAGCAAGTGACTGCCTTTGACTGCTGAAAATGCTATGCTGGGGATCCTGGGCCCTGAAGAGATGAAAGTCATGTGGAATGGGGACTGAAGTAAGAAAGGGACTTGAGCAGGGTTGAGTGAAAAAGCTGGCTGAATCTAACCTACATAGTTGCATTTCAAATTCTGTCAAGTTAATGCACAGGATGTATATATTTTATTGTAATTGGATTCATACTTTTAGCTTATATATACACACACACACACACACACATACATATACATACATATATATACACACATACATACACACACACACACACATTGATTTATATCTAGTTACCAACATGGCCAAACCTATGAATACTTAAATCCAGGGATTGGAGCCATGGGCAGACAAGACAGATCTTTCTACGAGCCCCAGGTTTGCAGAAAAATCTGAAATTTTTAAAAAAGGAACTTCTGGTGGCGGGAAAAGGAAATAGCCACCTAAGCCTCTCTCTCTGCTCACCCTGATCTTCTCCCAACCCCCTGATCTAACTAGCATCTACAACCCCAAATTTATGGGGAACGAAACTCAATCAACTCAACAGCCAAATTGGAAAAAACAAAAGAAAATACAAAACCTACCTCTGTCACTACAATCAGATCCAAAATTGGGCCCTTTGGTACTGATGACAAGCAAAATGGCAACGGGCACTAACATGTCTGCTAAGGAGACAGCCCCAATCACAGCATCAGATCTAGCGAACGCTCTCTCAAACATGGAAAAGAGTTTTCTGGAGCACATCTCCATCATATTTAAACTTCTATATGAACAATTTGACACAATGCAAAAGGAATTGACGAATACTAAAACTATGGCAGAGGGAGCACTGCAGAGAAGCATACACAACCAAAACGACATACAGCAAATACAACAAACAGAAGATCTCTTGGCGGAGAAAACGCTACGTCTTGACCTCTCTGTGAGGCAAAATAACCTCAAACTAAGAGGGCTGGGTGAAAAAATAGAAGAAAGTGGTGATTTAGCTAGCCACATATCCGCTTGGCTAGCACAGACAGTTGCTGTTGAGGGAGATTAATCGCGAATCATCACTAAAGCTTTCCGCCTGGGTCCTATATCCCTCCTACAAACGAGACAAGCCCGAGATATTCTAATCACCCTTCTTGGTGTCAGGTGTAGGAAAAAAATCCTATCTGAAGCAAGACAGAAAGGACACTTATCTTATCAAGGCTCCAAAATAGAGGTCTTCCCAAATTTGCCGCACGAAGCTATGCTACAGAGAAAAGAAATGAAACAGATAACAAGCAGCCTGTTGGAAGCAGACATCACATATACATGGTTCATACCACTAGTTCTGCAAGTGAACCATCAAGGAAAACAGGACAAGATTTCATCTACGGATGAAGGCTTCAAGTTGCTACGTACACTAAATATAGAAACCCCAATGGACTGTACCAGACAACAAAACAAATGTTGCCACTCTTCATCGGTATCTCCACCTCCAGAAATGCAAGCCATGGGATCCTCTTCATCGGAAGGATAAGTAGACGTACCCAAAGGGAGCAATGACTTTGAAAGTGATAATATGGTTCTACTGCAAATTTAAAGAGTACTAGTTGAGGGCCAAAACAAACAAGCTTAATAGGGTCTTCCCTGAGTGACTTGTTTAGATGTCAATGACTATCAGATTGTTAATTGCTGCTGTATTTAAAAGGTCCTTTTTACTGGCCCTGAGCCTTACAATTAACATGTGTAAGTTTCCTTTAAATGTTATTCTTAGGTTCTTGTTGATGCACTTTGCTTGGCTTATCAAATGCTATTGGGGGGGAGAGAAGGGGGGTTCAAAGTTGCTGTTAGAAAGTTTAGACTCTCTCACCCGCTGAGCCTGAACACTGGGTGTTGTAGGGAACAAGTGTTCAACCCAGCCTCCCGTTTACTGAGCTCTAAACGGGAGATTAGAGAGTGACACCTACTGGAGACTCTGTTGCTGAATACATAGAGCAAAAGTCTAAACACAGTCTCCTTCAGTGTCTTTGTATATAGTTAGAATTTCGCCTACCGGTAAACTCATAGAATTTATATTTGATTGTACTTCTTTTTTAACTGGTTTAGTGCAACAAGTACTTGGTAAACTCTACATTTCTACTCCTGATCTTACAACTTGACGAAATTGAATCCAAGCATAATTCTGCTACAAGAGACACATCTTAAGAAGGCTGAACAATCAATGTTTCATACAAAAAAATTCCAGACCCAATAGTCGGCTCCTGGCAATTTAAAGTCCAGAGGAGTAGCCATCTTATTGTCTCAAAACTTGAGCTTCACTTTAGCTTCTCTAAAGAAAGATCCACTTGGTAGGTAGGTTCCTATTTATTAAAGGACTACTAGAAAACAGACAAGTAACCTTGTATGTCCCCAACAATGGACAAATTGACTTCTTCAAAGACACTCTGGCCAAACTAATTTTTCCCCCGAAGGAGACATTATCCTAGGGGGCGACTTTAACTTGATAGCCGATATCCATATGGATAGATCATATCATTCACCATCATCACAGAAACCTAAAAAACTCTACATTCAACTAGATGAACTAGAAGAAACACAACCTTGTAGATATTTGGTGTTTGACTCATATGGGGAAAAAAGATTACACATACTTTTCAGCAAGGCATAATGTGCATACAAGGATAGACCTCATCTTACTGTCACCATCAATATTAAGTAAAGTTTCCACATCTAAGATAGAACCCTCGAGGTGGTCTGACCATGTGTGGTTAGATTGTGAACTGACCCACTTTGATCAAAGTACACATCTTTATTGAATAACCAGATATTTAGAGAAGAAATAGAAAAGGAAATAAAGAGTTATTTTGCAAACCACACACAGGATGACATTTCTCCCATCATGACATGGGATGCCTTGAAACCAGTGACCCGGGGGATCATCATTTCAAAATCCATGTTTCTGAAAAAACAAAGACAGTTAGAAACAAACATACTAAATAAAATCAATGCATTAGATCGTCAACACAAACAAACAGTTTCAACGCAAACCCTACAATTATTAAATGCAGAACAGAGAAATCTAGCCTTATTGGAGATGACCAAAATTAAAAGAAATCTACTCTTCACCAAACAGAAGTACTGGATAAAATCTCCACGTACTCTCAAATTACTAGCCTATGAAATAAAAGAACAAACACTATCTAAAAGCATTAAAGCTATCAAAACCCTACATGGAGGAATTACCACGAATACTCAAGATATCACTCACAGGTTATACACAGCCACTCCCTTAAACGATAAAGTATTTCAGGAAGAGATCTTGAAATTCCCAACTCATATGAAACTGAAAGAAAACATAAATCTTACTTAGATAGTCCTATCAAAGAAAAAGAGGTCTTAGACACCATTAATTTACTCAAAACTAATAAAACACCGGGTCCTGACAGATTCTCCTAGGAATTCTTTAAAACGTTTGCATCAGTTCTGTTGAATCCACTTACCAATGCTTTTAATCATGTTCTTGAGACAGGTTCCATCCCACCTTCATGGCAACAAATGACAACTGTCATCCTCTCCAAGAAAGATAGAGATCTATCACAACCAAGTTCTTACAGACCTATTTCCCTACTAAACCAAGACCAAACATTTTTTACATCGACCCTTGTCGAATGGATCAACACCTTTATGTTTGATTATATACACTCGAATCAAGTTGGTTTTATTCCTACCAGAGGTCTTGCAGACAATACTTTTAAGACTCTGAACTTACTAAGATACTGCACACACACTAAGCTACCAACTGCCTTTCTCATCCTATATGTGGAAAAGGCTTTTGACACTGTGCAATTCCCCTACCTCTTTGCAGTTCTCCAAAATATGGGATTTGGCAATAAATTCTTAACAGCTCTAAAAAGTCTTTATTCTAATCCCACTACTCATATAAAGATCAATGGTTCTATCTCAAACACAATTAGATTGGGTAAGGGTACCAGACAAAGATGTCCGCTTTCCCCACTTTTATTTGCCCTAGCAATAGAGCCATTGGCAAATGCTATCAGATCTAAAACGTCAATCTCAGGCATTACCTTGAAAGACAAGGAGTGCAAAATATCATTATTTGCAGATGATATGTTACTTTATATAACAAACCTTTTGACTCCTATCCCTCCATTACTTCAACTTTTGGATTCCTTCAAACAACTATCCGGGCTGGGGATCAATGATTCCAAATTTCAAATTCTTCCCATCCATATTAATGCAAAGGACCAAGAAGTTTTGAAGGAAAAATTCAAGTTTAGTTGGGTTACATCACACCTTCACTATTTAGGTATAAATATCCCCACAGATCTCTCCAAAATACTTAAGATCAATCTTCACATTACCCACAATGACCCGCACATAGATATACTCAATTGAAGTAAATTGAATCTTTCCTGGATAGAAAGATTTCACCTTATTAAGGCATTCATCTTGCCAAAATTTTAATTTTTATTCAGGGCACCACCTATTAATATCCCCCTCTATGTATTAAGAAGCTGGCAGGCGACATTAAGGAACTTCCTATGGGATGGGAAACAGCCAAGAGTAGGTCACCAAACTCTGAGATGATGCAAAAATCAAGGAGGATAGGGGTTATCAGATCTCATATGTTACTACAAAGCTACACTACTAGCTAACGTAGTCAAAATGTAATGCGCTGACAACGTGCCAGAATGGGTACAACTTTGCTCGGACCAATTTACCTCTTCCACAGTAGAGACTTTAATCTGGGATAATGTCTCCTTCTCTTCCACTGGATTAAGAGGTAACATTTTTCTTTATCTATCTATAAGCTTCTGGAGAACTAGCAGTAAAATTCTTCTCGCAGACAAATCCAGATATTCTACTTTTATCATTCAATCTTGGTTCTTAAGATAAGTCCATCCCAATATCCTTAGTAAGTGGAAGGAAGTGAAATTGTCTTGCTTTTGTGACACTGCAAACAACAAAGGTCTTCATTCCAAAACAGAATTAGAAAAAACATTAGGTCTCCCTATACCCTGGTTCTTGTACCTACAACTCCAACATGTAGCAAGCCAAATGAAACTTAATTCAGTAATCTCACATTCACATACAAAGCTGGAGGTTATCATAAAAATATTCAGCGTACAAAATAGAGGCATGATATCTGCCATATACAATTTTTGCTGAACGAAAGTAGTCCCAAAACCTTCACCTATCAGTCAGCCTGGCAACAAGATTGTGACATCAAAATTGATGAAGGTGCATGGAACAAAATCTGGTCTTGCAAGGGGTAGCACTCCGCGCTCTTACCAATGAACCTACATAAATTTAAAATCTTAACTTGTTGGTACTTGACTCAACAATTATCACATATGTCCTCCAAATACTCCCCTCACTGCTGGAAAGGATGCAACCAAGAAGGGTCATTTGCCCATTGTTGGTGGAAATGTGAAATAATTCAGAAATTTTGGCTTGAGGTATTATACAATATCAAACAAATCCTAGACATAGAGGTTCCCCTAAAACCAGAACATCTGTTTTTAGGAATATGGCCCCAATGGATTGCCCAGCATAATTACAAAGAAACACTAGAAACAATGCTCTATGCAGCAAGACTCTCTATAGCCTCATATTGGAAGGATTCATCTCCTCCGTGTATACAAGTTTGGTTCAGAAAATTGTGGGACCAATTCATCATGGAAAGTATCACAGATAAGCACAATAGAAACTCCAGAAACCCTATTGATTTCATGTTTAATGCGAAATGGTATCCAATTATGGAATTCTTGTCAAAAGAAGAATTCATATCACCCATCTGGAAAGACTACATTAAGTGGATATAATAACTGGGACTATGTCAAATTTAGCAAATATATGAAAGTGCACTCACAATTATTATTTTCAGTATATCCAAACTCCCTTATAATTCAATACAACTTTAACAAAATAAGCACCAGATCTCTACACTGTTCTAGTGTATGTGTTGTTATCCAAAAATCAAAGAAAATAAAAACTGTAATGAATGTTTTACCAGATATTATATGCATTCTTCTGGCAGTTAAGAATCTTTGGTGAAGGTTCATACACTAAGATCTGTTCAGTTAAATTGTTCTTCCTTTCGAATACCCAATGTTACGCAACTGTTTCTTATGTGATCAAATTGATTTTACAAATGTAAAGCTGTATATTAATTCTGTCACATGTATCTACATTTCAATAAAAACTTTAAATAAAAAAAATACACTGAGGCAAGTTGAAACCTCAGAATAATAAAAGCAGCACTTGTATCTTTAATAAGTGAATGCCCTCAGTGACAACAGTGGAGATTGCTAGACATCCTAAACAGTATCGCCAGCTGAAGCCTTAGTTTCTGTCAGTAACAGGCATGGAGAGGGGACAGGGCCCCTTCCAGGACTGTTCTGACCTTTATGGGTAAATTTTTATTGAGTTTTTAAAAATACACAAGGATGAGGAAGGAGAAAGGGGAAGGGGAAAAAACAAAAGTAATGATTTTCTGCATGTAACTTTCCTCTACTTGTCATTTCATGTTGTACACGGATACACTACAAGGTTTAAAAGCTCATAAAGTCTTCTTAGTATTATAATATTTAAAAAGTTTGTATCTTTATATTTCTCTTTTATCCAATTATAAAATGGAGTCTATAGTCCAACAAAGTCTTCTTTCATTTGCCTTTTTAACACTGAGGTCAATTTATCAATTTCTGCACTTTTTATAATCTTCACTATTAGACCACATTCTGAAGGTGTTGATGGAAGTTTTCAGTAAATTGCAAATAAAATTCTAGCTGTAGTTACTACATGGATTATAAAATATCTTTGATTTTTGTCAAAAATTCTCTGGTATACAATTCAATAAGAACAATTCTGGTTGAAAAAGTACTGAAATCTGTAAAACTGCCTGTATAAGACTATGTACCATAACCCAAAACTTGTGCGCTATATCACATGTCCACCACATATGATAAAACATACCTACATTTTTTTTTACACTTCCAACAATTATTTGACATATGTTTATACATTTTAGCTAGTCTGCCTGGTGTCAAATACCATCTGTAAAAGATCTTACACAGATGCTCTTTAAATGCCATCGATTTAGTATTTTCACATTCACTTTTGTAGTTTACTCCACTGTGTAAGATCAATGTTATAACCCAGATTTTGTATCCATTTCACCATATACTCTTTAACCACTTCATCTTCCATTTTAATTTGCATTAAGAATACATACTCTACCCCAGAGGACCTGGATCGGGTGCTCCAGGACGTGGCGGGCTGGTTGAGACTGAGCCGATTGAAATTGAATCTGACGAAGACTGAGGTCCTGTGCCTAGATCGGAGTGGGTCAGGGTTAGGGATCCCATCACAACCTTCGATGGGGCACTGTTGGTGCCAGAGCCGAGGGTCAGGAGTTTGGGAGTGCTCCTGGATGCCGCCTTAACAATGGAGGCCCAGGTACCAGCCACTGCCAAGACAGCCTTTTACCATCTACGGCTGATCAAGCAGTTGGTTCCCTTCCTCTAATGCAATGACCTGGCAACGGTGATCCATGCAATGGTCACCTCGAGATTGGACTACTGTAACGACCTCTACATGGGGCTGCCCTTGTTCCAAATCCAGAAGCTGCATCTGGTGCAAAATGCAGCAGCCAGGCTGTGGATGAGTCTGTCTATACGAGAGCACATCATGCCTGTGCTGAAGGCACTGCACTGGCTGCCAATAGCATACCAGATTCACTTCAAGGTGCTGGTTTTGATCTTTAAAGCCCTATATGGCCGGGGACCTGCCTGCCTGAGGGACCTACTTTCATCATATGTTCCCCAGAGAGAGCACTGAGGTCGGGGACCCAAAATCACCTGACTGTCCCTGGCCCAAAAGATGCCAGACTGGCCATCACCAGAGCCAGGGCCTTCTCAGTGGCGGCTCCATACTGGTGGAACGAGCTCCTGGAAGACATCAGGGCCCTATGGGACCTTTTCTGCAGGGCCTGTAAAATGGAGCTCTTCCACCAGGCCTTCGATTAGGAGCTGCCACTGAGGAATGAGCACTGGAAACTGAACTATCAGGGCCCTATGTTATGTCATTGACATCAAGACAACTGGACACTGGCCTGCCTACACTGTCCCACTTCGGCAAACACCATCTACACCAATCACACTTTATGTATTTTATGGTTTGGAATTTTACTGTTACATATTTATGTATGTGTATTTTATGGTATTTTAGTCTATGTACCTGCATGCACAGGCAAGGCAGGATATGAATCTAAAATAATAAATAATAAATTAATTAATCAGTTTATCATTAGATGTACACAACAATTTCTCAAATACACTTTGTTCAGAATAAAAATCAACTTTTCTATCTTTAGCATATCTAGATTCAGTTTGGGCCTTTGTCTACCAATCCAGGTTAATCCCTTGCTTTATTAATTCTTCCTTTGTTTTCAAAAGTCTTTTATCATCTAAGAAATCTTCATACCTAAAAATTCTGTCTGAAGGGATTAAATTTGGTTGTGAAAAGGCTTCCAGGGGTGAGACCCATCTTGGAATTTTAGAGTATACCAAAGGTAAGATTTTTCCCCAGGTTGTTAATTGGGACTTTCTTATCAGATGATTTTTAAATTTTTAAAGTGGCCCCACTGCTGGACCTCCTGATGGCACCTGGTATATTTTGGCCGCTGTGTGACAGAGTGTTGGACTAGATGGGCCATTGGCCTGATTCAACATTGGCTTCTCTTATGTTCTTATGTTCTTAAAACATTTATGTCCAACCGCTTTCCCACACCAAGCAAAAGCATGCCACCCTAACTTTAAATCATATCCCTCTAGGGCCAAACTGTAGCTCAGGAGCCACATGCGGCTCTTTCACACAGTCTAATTTAATGTTACTAAAAAGCAAGTTTGCATATGTTTCATTAAAAATGTGTGTAATATTTGTTCATGTCTTGCAGCTCTCAAAAATCTGATGTTTATTCTGTATGGCTGTTACAGTAAGCAAGTTTGGCCACCCCTGGTCTAGAGCTAAAAGTTGCTGATTATCCAATAAAATCCAGTTTCTCTGCTCCACCTAGCTCACAGGGTATCTGTTGTGGGGAGTGGAAGGGAAAGGAGTTTGTAAGCCGCTTTGAGACTCCGAGTTAAGGGTGGGGTATAAATCCAATCTCCTCCTCCTCTTCTTCTCTTAAAAGCCTGGCAGAAGAGCTCCGTCTTGCAGGCTCTGTGGAACTGTAATCTCGTACAGGGCCCTGATCTCGTATGGGAGCTCATTCTGTGAGGACTGAAAAAGTCCTGGCCCTAGTCAAGGTGAGACAGACGTCCCTGGGGCCAGGGACCACCAGAAGATGTTGATTGGCAGATTATAAAGCCCTTCGGGATTCATAGAGGGAGAGGTGGTCTCGCAGATTTGTGGGCTTCTGGCTGTATAGGGCTTTAAAGGTAAGCACCAATACCTTGAAATGGATCTGGTACTCAATAGGTAGCCAGTGCAGTAAACTAGGTGGATGTGGTCCCACACAGGCAGTGACATCAGTACCTGTGCCACTGCATTCTGCACCAGCTGCAGTTTCCAGAGCAATTTCAAGGGCAGCCCACGTAGAGAGAATTACAATAATCTAATCTGGAAGTTATCATTGCATGGGTCACTGTAGCCAGATCCTGGGGAGTGACATATGGGGCCAACTGCCTGAACTGTCTCAGATGGAAAAAGGCAGACCTGGCAGTGGCGTCAACCTGGGCCTCCATAGTTAGTGAGGCACCCAGGAATACCCTCAGGCTCTTCACCTTCAGCCCCTGCAAGGCAAGCCCCCTTATCCCCATATCAGTGAGGCGGTGGGTCAACAGATTGTAGTCAGCTGTGTCGAATGCTGCTGACAAATCAAGAAGTATTAACAGCGCTGATCTGCCTCAATCCAAGTGTCTCCAAAGGTCCACTAAGGCAACCAGCACCATCTCCATCCCATGGGCAGGGCAAAAACCGGACTGGAAGGGATCCAGGAGAAAATAGGTCTATAACATCTAGGTTTGGAAAGATCCCCATTTGCTTTGTGAATAGCCATTATCTGTACTTCAGTCCACAAATCAGGAATCAAATAATTTAATAAACAACTATTCATGGTTAGCAAAAAAAGGCTGAGAAAATATTTATCATAAATTTATAATATTGAGCTGGTAAGTAGAGATTTATTAGACCTAAGGTTGTTAAAATAGTTGTTAATCTCTTGTATCAGTACTGGGATATTCAACTTCTGTTTGTCTTCCTCAGTTATTTGTAGCAAATTTAGTTGATGAAAGAAATGTTGACCTTTTAAACAAAAAGGGTTCTCAGTTGAAGAAAGTTTTTTGATAATTTCCCACAAATGCAATGGATGTTTCTGTTTCATTGATTTAGCCTTTCAATAGAATCTGAGAGAACAGCTTGGTATGCTATCTGGTTTTGGGTTTGGGGTTTTTTTTGCCAAGTACTGCAGAAGAAGTTCATCAGCCTTATTGCTTTAATCAAAATAATTTGCTTAGAAATAGAGATAGAGTTACTACCATCTCTGAAATGCAGTGTTTCTGCTTATTTATTTGTTTATGTTATTTGTAGCCCATAAGAACATAAGAGAAGCCAATGTTGGATCAGGCCAATGGCCCATCCAGTCCAACACTCTGTCACACAGTGGCCAAAAAATACCAGGTGCCATCAGGAGGTCCACCAGTGGGGCCAGGACACTAGAAGCCCATCTTTCTCACTGGGACTCAAGGTGGATTACAGAGAGTCAATATAATCAACAAGATGGGACATTCAATAAACAATGAAATAGATTTTGGATTGTAGAACCAACTATAATTCTAAAAAACAGAACTGAAGCAAAGCTTAAGTGTTAAATATGACACTGCAAATTGTTTTCTTAATTTTCATATTTGGAATCGCCTTATGTTTCTGCTCCAGTTGCAGTGCAATCTTAAGCACAGAGCTACACTATTCTAAGTCCGCTGACTTCAAAGGATTTAGAAAGATGTAACTCTACTTAGGATTTCATTGGTGTTTTATTATAATAGAGCCCTCTTTTATCTTATTTCCATTTCTTCTCTATTGCTCTGCTACCTGTAAGGCCAAACCTCTGATAAGGGCTTTACTGGTATTTTTTGGGGGGGGAATCCTTACATTTATTTTTAAAGAAACTAAGCAGCTTTTCTTGCTTCAAATGCATAATATTCATTTGACATTGACTGGGGTATTTTAAACTTTAGACAGATGACTGTAACATATAGTTGGGGCATGAGCCAATAAAGTCATTGTTTCATCATAAATGACAGAAGTTTGTGAAATGAGTTCAGGTGTCATTAAAATAAAATCCTAGAGTCAAGGCCAGCCGAAGGTTTTTTGGTGCTGTAAGCAAACTATGACTTTGGCAAATCCACCCACCCCATTTACTAGAGAGAAAAGTGAGAAGTCTAGAACTAACACTTTATTAACTAAGCATTCAAAATGAATAATGTAAAATTAAAAATAGACAAACTGTTCAAAAGCCCTCCATGTTTCATTATGGCAGCTGTAGAAGACCAGAGTCAACAGGTCTGGAAATTCTGGAAGCCAGTTAATGCCACGTTTCCCTTCAAACTTTTTGGGCACCCCTCAAAATGTGATGCCCTGGGTGATCACTTATAAACTGTCATATGTGGATTTAAAATATTCCAGACAGAGACAGACAGACAGACAGATAGATATAGATATATATAACTGAAAATTTTCTGTTTATTTACAGAATTCCTTTGGCAATAAATCATAGTGGGTTTTTAACATTATCCATCTCAGAATCTTTTAGACCATTAAAATTACTGTCAAGTATAATCTCTCCATCAACAAATTTATATAATATACTTCAAAAGTCTTCAGAAATTGCATAAATGTTAACTGTCAGTTTCCCTTTTAACATTATAAACCTCCCATACAGATCATTTTTAGTGTCTTATAAAAATGAGTGTTTGCATTTAAACAAATAGCCCCCCCTTTGTTTTTATACTGCCAGCTGATGTATAAACATCTCTTAGTTCTAATGAAGTTAAACACCATGCAGTAAGTGTTTTTAAAAATTGAATGTTTATTTATAATAACTGGTTGACTGATTGATTTGCTCAGTATTTATGTGATTGACTGCTGAGTGGTGTGCAGCAACAACAGATGTGTGGATGAGGAGGGAAATTAGAACCCTTATCAGGCTGTATAGAATGTGCATTCACAGGACACTTCCAACTGCACTGTATTATATTGTCTGACTGTGCAAAAAGTAGCTCAACAAACAGGTTCAGAATGTTTGGGAATAGCTGAATTATTGATGAAAAATAGGCTCCCTGTTTGTGACCGGTGAACAGAATGTGAGTGAACATCCCACCTGCTATTGCTCCAAGGAACTTCAGCAGCACTGTTATCATTACTGTTGTAAGCATATTACTGTAGTGAATGTTCTGAATGAGTGTTGATCATTGTTACTTTGGAGAAAGTCTCCTTGTAGTTACTGGCAATATGAGGAGCCCTTCCTGAGCAGGGAACATAGTTTGAAGTCTGTAGGTATGTCCCTGAATTCACAGAACAAAAACCTGATGAAATTCTACAGTGTTTTTAAGGTCTAGCACCTTATTTCAAAGGTTTTCCTTTATGTTACAATGTCTGTGTCCCTAGTCAAGATCCAGGGTACTTTGTAAACAAATAGAAGGAACCATTTGTACATTGGGGGAGGGCACCACGAACTGCTACCACCACCCCTATCACCCCAACTACAACTAGCCCACTGTGTTGCATGTTATTCTGGAGGACCCCTCAATTGCCAGCGAGTGGCTTTTTAGGGAGTGTAAATACATGCACTGGGAGTGTGAACAGGAAGCTGCTGACCACATAGAAAATACTGTGTATTTTTTTGGATCCAACTCAAAATATTCTTCTTTTATATTTAGAAAAGGTTTTTTAAAATTTAAAGCATTTATGCACTGAAATCTCAGCTTTTGCTTATGAGGGGGCCTTCAACAGATAAATATAAAAATATATAAGCTGCCACCATGATCATAAAACACATAACTCCAAAATAAAAGCAATGTATTAAGCTGTGTATTAAACTAGTGCATTAAACTGACAACATGGTGTAGTAGTTAAGAGTATAGGAATAATATCTGGGCGACCTAGATAGATAGATAGTAAAATTTATTGTGAAGCCCCACTCATGGCCATGGAAACTCGCTGGGTGACCTCTGGCCAGTCACACTCTCTCAGCCTAACCTAGTTCATGGGGTTGTTGTGAGGTTATAATGGAGGAGAGGAGAATGATGTAAGTCGCTTTGGGTCCATATTGGGGAGAAAGGAAGGATAGAAATAAATAAATAAGTAGGAACACTGTACCAAAGCTTGCAGGATAATTATGAGCCATCATAAGAATAATTAGGAAACAGGTAAAAGTTAGTGAGTGGGAGTCAGTAAAATGCCTGGGAAACTAGTATGTTTTTGCCTGATATGTAAACCTCAGGCTTGGAAGGAGGTAAATTGCTGTGAAGAAGAAATTCCTGAAAAGGCATCATCACTTAAAAAGCCCTGTCTCTGATGCTTACTCGCCCGATTTCTGCAAGTGAGAGCATACAGATCAGGGCTTCAGAAGCAGACTTGAAGTGGTGGGGAAGCTGCTATGGGAGAGTAGCTGCCAGTGCTCAAGGGACCCTGAACCCCAGTGCTTGAGGGCTTTATAGGCAATAATAATCAGTACTTGTTGAGAAAGTCCACTGTCTCACCTAACCCAGCTAAAAAGGAGCTATAGAGTTGAATGTCATCAGTACATTAAGAGCACGTCACTCCAGCTATCCCACGAAATAGACCACAAACTGAGATCTTTAGAAACCATTTAAATTCCATTTAGGATAATACAAAATTCTTTTTATAGCTACATATTAAACAAGCCTTTGGCTTTCTTTCTCAGATTTTGGTATGCTGTCGAGAACAATTATGTTTTCATGTTTATATGTAACAGATAGTTCATTGTGGTTTCTGGCTGCTTGTCGTGTGGAGGAATGGCCCCAGTGAAATAGAGGGTTGTTTTGCCAAAGATTTAAGTGGAATTTGGGCTTTAACCTATCATATGTTGTGCTTCTGTTGTATCCTGTGTGCATTTTTATAAATGTGTAAAAACCCCCAAAACTATGATACCACACTGTCCCATAGGTATCATTCTACCACCCCCCGCACACACACCCAGCTACAAATGGTAGTTCCTCTGAAGTTAAAATAAATCCTATGATAATTTCAACTGTCTTTACAAGGCATCCCAGCTAGTCTAACAGTGCCATCCTAGGCAGAGTTTGATCCTTCTAAGTCCATAGAAGATAGTAGGCTTTGAAGGGTGTAACTCAACTTAGGATACCAAGATATGAATCCAGTAGTACCTTAAAGATCAACAAGTTTTTCAGGTGATAAGCTTTTGAAAGTCAAAGCTCCCATCATCAGATGCTTATAGCTTGGAAATCTTGGTAGTGCTCAAGGCACTGGTGGTGATGGAAAGTGCCATCAAGTTGCAACTGACATGGCAATAGGGTCTTCATGGCAAGAGATGTCCAGAGGTGGTTTGCCATTGCCTGCCTCTGTATAGCAGCCCTGGGTTTCCTTGTTGGTCTCTCATCCAAGTACTAACCAGGGCCAACCCTCCTTAGCTTCCGAGATCTGACAAGATTGGGCTAGCCTGAGCCATCCACGTCAAGGCCTTTAAGATAATACTGGACTTGAATCTTTCTCTTCTACTGCAGACAGGGCTGGCCCCAGGTGTCTGGGCGCCCTAGGCAGGGCAGCCTGGGGTGCCCACCCCACCGGGGATGCCAACCTCCCGGTGGGGCCTGAAGATGGCCCAGCGTTGTCCTGGGCGCTTCGCAGCTGCGAGGCACCCAGGAGAGCTGGGGAAAGGGCGGGCTTAGAACGCCCGCCCCTTCCCTCCCAGCGGCGGCACCGGCTTTTCTGGATGCCTCACAGCTGCAAGGCGCCCAGGAAAGCCAGGGCTGCTGCCGCTGGCCGGGAAGGGGGGCATTCACGGGGGGGGGAGCCAGGGGGCATTTTGGCGCCCCTGCAGGGCCGGTGCCCTAGGCGAGCCGGCCCTGACTGCAGACCAACATGGATACTCACCTGAAACTATCTGCTTAGGGTGGCACTGCAATTGACTGATTATAACAGATCAAATTGCTGTCTTCCCAAAGTCAGTTTGGAGAAATTTTAAGCACGAGGTAGCAAATTGATACCTGTTTTTGTTTTAAATGGGACAGTTAAGCAATTTAATCAATGGATCTAGGAACTAGTTAGTTGTAGATTTTCCGGGCTGTATTGCCGTGGTCTTGGCATTGTAGTACCTGACATTTCGCCAGGAGCTGTGACTGGCATTCTCAGTGGTATAACACAGAAAGATGGAGCACTCTTACGTGTCAATGTCAACAGTGACACAGAGAGTACTCCATCTTTCTGTGTTATACCTCTGAGGATGCCAGTCACAGCTGCTGGCAAAACGTCAGGTACTACAGTGCCAAGGCCACGGCCATACAGCCCAGAAAATCTACAACAGCTAATGAATTCTGGCTATGAAAGCCTTCGACAACATAATCTAGAAACTAGTTTGCTATGTCCAACCACATGGTCACAAATTTGGGGAAACATACAATATAATTAACAATTATAAATGAGGACAAAATGTTCAGATACTTTTGAGATATGGAGATAATCTTCTGAGTTCTCCAAATTTTGTACTGATCATTTAAGATATATCCTGAAAAGAAAGTCTTTGTTTTATGGCTCCACACCAAGTAACGTGTATCACAAGACCTTACAGACTCTCAGCTTGGAAGCTGGCCGCCCATAGTATCCTTTCTGCTACTGGAACAGATTTTTTTTAAAAAGAAAAAGTTTCTGGAAACTTGACACGTGCCTATATCCCCTTTTAGTCCTAGGCTGTACAATCGTTCCTTCTGGGAGCCCTGGCATCTTGAATCATGTATTGAACAGCATCAGAGAAATGCCAGTGCAGAGCCCCTGGACTGCTGTGATGAAGTAATAATCACGTAACTAAGCCTAATGATAGGAGTTCAGCTGATTTTTACTTCAACCTGTGATCTTTCTCTAGAGGGCTATCACTTAGCATTTTCTGTCTCCTATAGCACAAGTCTTGGTTGTGGAGGATGTGAGTACAGAATCCAATAGCAGCCAAGGCCTTTGATCTTTAAAACATTGAGATGATTCTCTTTTATAATCAGAATCAAGCGAGGCAAGAGTCTGCTGTCTTATCCAGGGGGCTAAGGTACAAATCCTGTCACAGGAAAAGGTCCTTCATGTTTCCTTCCCCCATATTTCTGTGCATGTTTATTATATAGTAGATCTATAGCCTGAGTTGCATTTTTAAAAGCTTTTGTATCACAGTGGCCATTTAACTGGAAACTGGCAAGCCTTAATAGTTCTGGTTCAAAATATAAGAAAAGGATCACAGTTTTTAAAATAATGCTTACAAAAGAATTAGTCGTTGATTCTTCTTAAGTAAAGACTCACTTCTGAAAATGGCTTTCTACTTCAGTGGGGGGGAGGTCATGCCTCTGCTCGCTCAGGTAGGGCTGTACAAATTTTTGTGTGGCTCCTATTGCAGAAACCTGGGCTGACCCTCCAGTTTCAATAGCCCTAATGCTCAGGTAGGAGTCTAGTGGCTTTTCAGCATGAACTAAATGTTGGAAGTTCCAGGTGCAATGTCCCCTGTCTCAGACCTCCAGACTTTGTGGAAAGAGAGACTAGATAGCTAGATAGGCACACTAACCTTTTTTCCTGTGTTTACGCCTTTGCCACTGCCCCTTTTGATATGTAGATTATGTTCTCAGGGACTATTCCCCTTCTTTCTGTTCTCTGTCAGTTGAGAAGACAATGAGCTCTCTCCCTGCACACACCAAGAGAGAGACATGCGGTCCTTTCTTGGCACCATGAGGCAGATGGGTCTCTTGCCATCTGCTTCTATCTTTTAGCTAGTAAGTTAGTACTTTATCCTGTTTCTACTCTTTCTATCTAAAGTATACTTCTCAAATAAAGAGAGAAGTATTTCTTTGTTAAACTTGCAATGTGACTCTGTGTAGCTTTGTAAGCTGGGTGACCTGGTAAAGTGACACTCCTGAGCTTGTAGCTTTATTTACGCTCTCTGCTAACTAGTAGTAACTGGACTAACCACACCAGTTAACCCCAATACTAAATGGGATGGGTGATTGGCTCACATCTGACTGACACCTTGAAACATGGTAAGTTTGACTGTTGAGCATATTCGTGGAGAAATTCATAGCATCCCTGCTTTAGATCTGATATTCTCTTCTACTAAGTGAGGAATGAACTGCTGGAGAAAGACTCCTGCAGTGGGAGGAAGGAGTTCGTCCAGTGGAACAAATCTTCATTCAGAAGAGTTTTCACCTCATGACTTATGGGACCAACAATCAGATCTTTCCTTTCCATTAGCAGTGCTGGAAATCAGCATGCTTCCCATCTCTTGTATGCTGATATATATACCTGCCTTTCTCCCAAGCATCTCAACCCAAGGCTGGTAACAGCAACATAAAAACAATATAAAACCAATTGAATAAGACAAGAAACATTAAAGCAGCAAATATAAAATACATTAAACCACATTAAAATCCAGTCTGAACATGTTAGCAGGTATTCCTCTTTTGCCCAGGCTCAGGCTGCCTCTGAATCCAGGGGGAATCTTGGCACCCTGGGTTTTCCTGAGGCCCTGGACAGGGGGCAAGAAGAGCTGGCAGACAGATATGAGTGCTGCCAGAGCTGGCCCTCAACAGATGTTCTTAATGCCAACAGGCAGCCAGAACACCAGTCGGGCTCCAGGCACATTGGCCCCAGTAAGAAGCAATGTTGTCTGGGTGGGGCAGCCAACGTGGCCAGCTGAGGAGTATCTGCCCTCACACCAGGCTGGCTGCAATGACAGCCAGGCCTGGAGGAAAGCCACACCCTCCTGTCACCTTCTGCAGGAGTTAGGAGAGGCAAGGGAAAACACAGGGATGGGAGGCTAGCTTGATAAGGGCCAAGAATAGAGGCTTGGAAGGACTAGTCACTAACTCCATCTACCCAAAGGCAGGAGGGAGCACTGGGCAAAGTGGAGGACAGCTCAGATGGACTCAACCCCTATCCCTCTCTTGGCCTGTTGAGGCACCCATGGAGGTAAAGGCTCTCGATGTTGTGTTGTCCCCTGACAACCCTGATGAGATGACAGACCTTCACACCCTCAGCCTGTGTCTTAATATTTTTTTAATTACTTAGTACATGGAACCAAAGCACAACTTCTAATGATAAAAAAACATTTTATCTCTTTGTAAGTATAATGAAAAAATGCTCAGTGTTAAGAGAGTGCTTAAGACTTCATCTCTGTTAAATACATTTTTATTCTCTTCCAAGTTCAGTTTTGCAATAAGCATCAGTCAGAAAAGCTTCCTGAAATCTGAACACAAGGTTTATTTTATTCTGGGACCTTATGTATTTTCTTCTTCAGAATGATAAATATAGAAGTTATAGGATACCTTCTGTATAGAGGGCACATTCTAGGAATATACATTAGTATATTTTAAAAGAATTCTTTGGAAGGAAGCAAACTATTCAGTCCTACTAATACTGCTGTGACTTCCATAGGAAAATGTACTGTGTTTCATGAAGACTTTGATTCATCTGGAAATATTTAAATGCCTGTCTGCTTCTTAATATTGCCAATGTGCTTTATAAGCTCCTCCTAGGGAACTGACAGAGGAAGAAAAGCAACAGATTCTCCACTCGGAAGAATTTCTTATATTTTTTGATCGAACAATACGAGTGATTGAGAGAGCTCTAGCTGAAGATTCAGACATTTTCTTTGACTACAGTGGTCGAGATGTCGAAGAGAAAGATGGGTTAGTTGTCCTCTTTTCCCTTTTGCTTTTGTAATAAACCCCCAAATTAGTACTTGTAGACAAGAGGATCAAATGCCCTTTGTATACATGTTCAAGACTGATAAAATAATAGGCGTAATATCTTCTGCTGTAGGGCTCCGAATTGGAACTCTTCTTAAAAAAATAAACACTAGGCTCTTGATTTCCTCTGTTCAGCTTTATTCTACTTAATTCTCTCTGAAACGAAGCCATTGTTTCAAATATGGTAGCAAGTCCTGACTAGTTTCTAGTCAGCTTAATTGCATTCTCTTGACAGTATGCACACTGAAGTTTTAATAAGTCATGGAAGTCATCAGTGAAGAGATAAACCAAACAAGCGAGAATGACTAAAACTTGCTGCTTAGGAAGTTGATGGACAAAGAGCAACAGTGCCTGTGCCATTTGAGATCAAAATCTATATACCTTCCCTTGCTGAAATGTAGGTGGGAAACCAATTTACTTTTCCTTCAACCAATCAGAACTTTTTTGCCCCCCTCCCACTGCAGCCCAATGATTTCTATGAAATGCTGTTCCTGGATGATGGGTTGTTTTTTTCCCCTGAGGATGGACACGAGGATAGTTTGCAGCAGGAAAGGGAAATTATAGAAATTGCCAATTTAATATGGATCGAACCCATAGTTTTGTATTTTTCTGCACTATCAACATTAGCTACAGTCTACAGAAGGAGTATATAACCTCCTCATGATCTTACTTCTGGAAGTTCCCCTTCTTTTGCTAGCTGGTGAAGTTTATTCAGTTTCTGAGGCAAGACAAGAGTAGTTTTCAGGCAGATTTGAATCCTCGTGTGGTTTTTTTTTATAATTAAGCACTGGCTTAGACATGGGAGGCACATTATTTTCTAAATGGACAATGAGAGTAATTTATTTATGGGAAAGAACTGGAAGCAAATATCATTGCAGAGGCAGCAAAGAGCCAATTAGTTTTTATTTTTGGCTTCTCTCCTAGCTCCCAAGTCTCCTGACTTGGAAGGTGCTCCCCTCCCAAGTTGCTCCCCTCTGGCTTCTGCCTGTTGGGTTCAAAACTGGAGGGGAGGGTGAAGGGGGCATCATTTTATTTACAGCTGCATTTGAGATCTGGTCTGTGCCTGTATCAGAATACAGAGGCCACTAAGAGGAAAGAATTCTGATACAGGCACAAACCAGATCTGCAATGCACCAAGACAATAACAAATAGATAAGGACGGAGCAGGGAAAAGAAGCGCTCAGAAATCTTCATAACAATTTTGAATAAAATGATTGATAGTTTAAGATACCAAGAATGTGTTTTGAGTGCAAATAAATTATAATCTGTTCAAATCTATTTAGAGATGTCCAAGCGGGGGCCAACTTGTCCTTTAACCGCCAGTTCTATGATGAACATTGGTCGAAACATCGAGTTGTCACTTGTATGGATTGGTCTCTTCAGGTAAGTTAGGAGTACAAACTTTGGGTATTGTGGTCATCATGTAACAAATCTCTGTAGTTATTTCCACATGTCCAAGCAGGATTGGTCTTGTGCAGGACTGGTTCTAGGTACCTAGTCACTCCAAGCAAGGTGCAGCCATCTGTTCTTGGGTCCATGCTCCTGCCAGTCAGGCCCAAGGCAGTAGAGGGTTCCAGGAAGCTACTATGCTACTGATGGCTGGCAATGAGGTGAGTCCCTCCAGTGCATCAGGACCCTCCTCACTGTGCCTCCTGAAGCAGTCACTCATGTGGTTTGGTCAAAGAACCAGCCATGATCTTTTGTTTCTTGAACAATGCCTCTCCACCCCCACTCCCCAGCACTGTATGGAAAACTGTGTTTGAACTGAGGGGAGTTTGTGATATGCCATGAAAATCAGCTGTTCACAAGAAAAAATACATTAAAAATCTTAATGGGCCTTCCAAAGTAGCTGTGCAGTCTTTCTCAATACCATAAGACTTGATAGTTGGTGAGATCATGAATGATATATTACGGCTCAGTTTCTCTGTAACCATGATCTGATTCAAACTGCCTAGGTATTAATTGCAGGAGTTGCTTAAGGAAGATAATGCTGACTTTGAAGTACTATATTCATGGTGTAGAACCTGAGCTGATTTTATAGAGAAGTTTTACATCCACGTGCTTTAATTGAATCCATTTTGCAACAGGTATGCACTGGCATGTGGGTGGCCAGTAAGCCTATATGGATTTCCAGTGAAATGAGAAACAAGCCTGAGGAAACACTTATCTTAGGTTATTTGCTTGTTCCAGGGACTGGAAATTACATGGAATTCTTATCTGATAGCTTTTTAACAAGCAGCATTTACTGTATTCCCAGGACAGCAAGATAAAGCCAAGTTGGAAGGCAACTGCCAAAATGTAATTGTTCACCCCCTCAGGCTTGCAAACATGTTCTGTCTCCATTGCTTTGTTCTGGGGTGGCCCTGTCTCACCTCCTTTTCCTCTGAACTCTTATCTACCTTGGATGTACACCTTAACAACCCCCAGTGTCACTCTGCATTATAGTGAAGGAAATTCTTTGAACTCTGGAGTCTTTTTTTTTTTTGCACATGATATACTGCATACTGTAGACGATAGTTTAGCAAAGCAAACACACACAACAGAAAACATTGTGACTTGTGATACATTGCCTCACATGGCGTATTGCTTGCCTTAGACTGTATTTCACACAGTTTAAGAAAAACAGTATAATTGAATCCATCTAGGAATTTTTTTGGTCTGCATTTGAAAGGTGATGATGGAGCATATTGGGTAGTATTATGCTAATCAAGTAGGTGCCATTGGCAGGGAAGGTACCAGTGGTCAGAACAAATCTGATATACACCAGAAACTTTTTCTCTTATGTACAATCCTTTGTTTACTTATTTTTTAAAAAAAAAATCATGCTGTGCTTCTCTCCGTGGTTGAAAGTAGCTTGTACTAAATCAGGATAGGTTCTTGTACAGTCAAAGACAGAGGCAGGCTGGGAAGTTAAACTAGAGCTAAGGCACACCAAGCACAGCCAAGGCCCCTGTGGTGACTACAAGCATTAGGCGCTGGAAAATCTGTTGTGTTTCCCACATTCTGGCAGCACTGTAGGAGGTGGCAAGTAGTGAGTGAACACTGATGGTTATTGTCATAGAAGGGTCATAGAAGGTTCAGAAGCCAAGTGGCAATGGCTCACCAGCTGGGTCTTGGCTCTGCTTGGGATGCAACATGGAACTACTTAGGCTCAACCTGCCATGCTCAAAGCTCAAATGGAGTGCTCAGGTACAATTAGAAAATAATTCTTTTCTAATTGTACCTGAGCACTCCATTAGAGTTTTGAGCATTGCAGATTGGGCCTAAGTAGATCCATGGGCATATAAAATGATGTACATCCGGATGAGTTGCCCATGTTGCATCTTGAGAATATTTATCACCACATACTTCACAGGTAAACATCTTAGTGTGAGTAAGGTCCATTCCGTGTACAATGAGTTTTATGTATATTTTTGTTAGATTTATGGAGTTTGAATTTTACCACTGAGGAAGGCTTTTAGCCGAAATGTGTTTGGTATTGGTTCTTGTATATGGATATAACTTGTACCTTTTAGCCTGTATTTATATGATTGGACATTTGCCTTTATATTAGGATTAGGTACTTATATGCAGAACCATAGGACTGTCGTTTTTAAATTATATTTTAGCACATTTGAATGTTTAATTAAATTATATGTGATATTTTGCACATTAGCATTCATGCGTACTTATATTTTAGTTTCTTTTCTTTGTCTAAACTCTTTTGGTTACCTTTCCCATGTAGGGTTGTGTTTTTCTCCATTTTTTTGGCTGTACCTGACTGCCACTAGCCCTCTAGGACAGCAGCCCATTGGTAATTTTCCCTGTAAGTTAAGTGGCCAGTTCGTCCCTAGTTGGCAACCCCACCCATATACCACAGGAAAAACTTAACCATTTGTTTTACAGATCACATTTTTATTCCTCCCTTCCTCTGATGGACTCATTTTATCATTTCAACAACTCTGTAGGTTATAATGTGAATACTGGCCCAAAGTCCCACGATAAGCTTTATGGGGTATGTGTGAGTGTGTGTGTGTTGGGGTGAACCTTTAAAAACTTCACAGGTGAGTGGTGGAGAGAGAGGGAGTGTGTGTGTGTGTGTGTGTGTGTATGCTTTCCTTCCCAGCCATTCTTGTCCTCACCCTGCCCTTTCCAAATTGCTGTTCCCAGCATCAGGTTCAACATTATGAATATTTATAAGGAAGACATACATTAAAAAATATTCATTGTGATACTTGGGGGCTAATTTTGTTTGAGGTCTTTTTAACTCTTTGCTTTCTGTAGTGTTGTGAACTGCACTGAATGCAGTATTATGCCCTGGGGCAAAATATAACCCTCTAAGTAAATGTGTATGCTCAAAAGTACACCCAGTAGTACCCTGTAATATTCCTACCCCTACTTTACAAACATGGTACTTTTTTTGAAATCATTAGTTTATGCTTAAAACACGAGGAAAAAAAGAAACCTTTAGGGATGGGGCCATCAGAAGCTGATACCCTCTTGTACTCTTTCCTTTTGAAATTATTTACCTGTCTCAGCACTGAGCAATTTGTCTAGCCCTGCGTGTTCTAATTCTGCTGCCTCTACTTTGCTTTTCAGTATCCTGAGCTGATGGTTGCTTCCTATAACAACAACGAAGATGCCCCGCATGAACCAGATGGGGTAGCCTTGGTTTGGAACATGAAATTTAAGAAAACTACCCCCGAATATGTCTTTCATTGTCAGGTATGAGATTGTGAGTGGTTTCTTTCAAACCATCACTGTGCATCACAATTGCCCACCATTTGGACGAGGTTGGAGTTAAAAATAGACCCTTTTGGAAGGCCTACTAGGAAGCCTGCTAATGTTTTTAGAATGCATACAGTCTTCTAAAACAACAACATAGCCCAGTTGGAGACTGTGTGTCATTTTCGCTCTATTTTAAACAATCCTCAAGAGAGTTTGTTTATAAAAACCTCACACTTATGAAGTAAGTGTGGTGTACCACTTCCTTCTCCAGCTGGCAGCATATGCTTTCCCACCCACGTAAATTTCCTTGTGTCCTCTGCTCCAAAGCAACTTAAGTGCTGTTTAATACCTTTGCACAGTGATGTTGCAGCTTTATACCACATCAGCACAATTTGTGGATGCAGCATCTTTGCCCGATTGCATGGCAGAAATCATACCTATCACAATACTCACCAATTAGCACTTGATTAGCACTTGTACTGAAAAAGTCTCGTCAGCTTCATTCACTGCTCTGACGTGGATGACTGAGGTAAGAAATCACAAGACATGTCTGCACAATGAAGGCTGAGACCTGAACTAGCTCTTTCATTTAAAAGATATGTCCAGGAAAAAGTGGTACAGCCCACACATAGTACAAGGCCATGTCCCTCCTTACAGCTTGACTTCCAGTTTTGTGATGGAGGGATAGGTGGTACCTCATTAACAAGGCACACTTTTCTATGTCATCTTCCTCTCAGTAGGAACATCATCCTCTAGAAGCTTTGTGGGATTTTTAGGTTAGGAATAGATCCAATGGCAGATAGGTATTGAATATATAGGCCGGAGCCCTTTCCTGCAGGTAGAGTGCCATCTTACCTAACTTACGAAAGGTCATACTTAGGAATAAGTATAGCAGCCCATGCAGGCTACCTGTCTGCCAATGGAAGGAACTACATCTGACTAATATACCAGCCTGCAGCTTGACACATCACTGTGAGGTGCCCTGTGATCCTGTTCCATTTTTGATGCATGTGTACTGCAAATTCAGCATGGGATATTTCTGAAGCAAGGAAGAATCTTTTGCTGTTTCTGATCTTGAAATGAAATGTGAGACTGCTGCGGGACACATCTGGCAGCATGCCCACCTGGGAGCTTTCTCATACTCTTTGTTCACATCAGTGTCAAAATGAATGCACATAAAACAGAACCAGTTAGAAATGGTACAACTTTGACTGTGAATTTTATGTAACAATAGCCCAGATTGTGCTACCACGTGGAAAGGGTTGGCTCTGCATGGATTGTGCATAGGTGCCACATATCAAGTGGAGTTGGTGGGACTAAATACAAATGACTGCAGGGATTGAACAATGCATGGGACAATGGTCAGCAAGACTGGTTTTCCCCTCTCAGTTTTTGTAATGTCCAAAATGAGAATTTGCATGTCTACCCTGTGGGGAGCTGCATGATGTGCCTGTGTTGTAAACATATGTACGTTCTCATGGGGGAGAAGGACAAGACCTCATTTTGGGTTTTACAAAGAAGTATAGGACCACAAAAATGACACATTTTGTGTGCTAAAGCACCAGCTTACAGAAACAGGATGCTCCTGTTCAGACATGCTCTCAGAGTAACACTCTTTTAGTAGCCTTGTTCACATTGATGTGAAGGACAAAAATTATCTGAGAAATCCTTTTCATTCAAAGATACACTTCTGTTGAAAGTGCACTTTGAGTATTCATACAAACCTTGACCAATAGGTATGTATACTGTTGTACTGGCCAATCTGCCTGCAAAACTGGATATATACAAACATTAAAAAAGCCCTGTGGAATTGACCAAGGGTTTCTCTGGTCCAGTATCCTGTTTTCCACAGTGACTTACAAGATAGGTTGAGATATAGCAGTAAGGCATGAAGGCAATAAGCCCTTTATCAATTTTTGCCTTCCAGTAACTGGCTTCAGAACTATATTGCCTTTGGAGGTTCCATGTAGGCCTCATGGCTAATAGCAGTTGATAGATCGGTCCTCCATGAACTTGTCTAATCCCCCTTTTAATAAAACAAAAAGTCTTGCAGAGCTGTTGTCAGTTCATTGTCTTATTGGCGCAATATATTACAAATAGTGAGAGTGAAATAAGGAAGAATTCCATCGATGAGAAATCACTGCTGTAAGTGCTGCTTTCCATATCTGCCATAAGACTCAGCATTCCCATAATGGCTTCTGATAAACACACACTAAAATTATTAGATGTTCCAGACCTAGAACAAGCAGAATCTGAAGTTGAGCTGGATTTAAGAATAGATTTAAGGCTTGTGGCAGCAGAAAATATTTTACCACTGTTTTAAAATATCCTGACAGATATTTTAAGTGATGTTCCCTTGTGGATTTCTAGCTGGAAACATGTTTGAACAGTGACAGCGAAAGGGATGGGCAATATTGGGGGATGGGGGAGGTGTCAGATATGGAATTTCTTATCCCTGGTTGGTTCCTCATAACGTGTGTGATCAAAAGGCTCGGTGCTGTGGCTGGAAGAGTTTCCCTTGGTTTTCTGAATAAAGGCTGAGTTCACTGATTCAGATGGAAAAATATATTCAGAAAAAAAAATTAAACTCAAACGTTTCATCTTACCTCAGAGCCTGGAAGGCAGGCACACTATACTCAAGATTATCATGATGTCATTCTTGGGTTACTTAGTGGAAACCAACTGTGTTATTATTTAGTCTCATTTTATATATATCTTAAAATCTGCAAAGGAAATGGCCCTTAACCTGCATCCCAGGCTCCTGGTGTTCATAGTGTTCTTTATCAAACATGCCTTTTCCAAAAACAATAGCAATCCGTTATAACTCTTCAGATAAATGCAGACATTTTCATTGTATCTGCTCTGGACAAATACAAACAGAAGCCCAGCCCGGGGGCTGTAGCAGACATGTGCTACTAGTTCTGTGTTTGCAGCTTGCAGTGGTGTTTTTTTTAAAAAAGGCTTAATTTTTAGCTATGCAGGGACCTGATTGGGATTGGGGCCACAGGGTGCAGGGAGGAAGATTTTAAACCTCTCACCCTCATGTTCTTCACTTTAAATGGTCCCAGAGGGCTCTTATATTGACAAGTATTCCTTATCAGGGAATTAACAGTTAATCTTCATGTAGGGTTGCCATCTCTGCCCCTCCTTCTTGTTTCCTGCTGCCACTCAGAACAGCAGTGGGAGGGGGGAAATGGCCTTTGGGCTGATGATGTGACATTACTTCCGGCAATTTCTAGAGGGGGGTGATGTCAGTTCTGGGTTTTCCCAGAAGTGATGTCATGGAATTGACAACAGCCACCCCCTGCTGGCCTCCCACTGGTTGTCAGGCTGTGAAGTCTCCTTGTGAATTGGTTGCCAGGTTGTGTGACCATTCATTGAAAGATGTTTCAAGATGTTTCAGTTTTGGATGCTATTTCTGCATACCCTCTTGTTTCAGATTACTGGCATATTATTAGCTGCTGGCAGACATTATTAGCTTGGAAGCAGTAGGTAACAATTCTGGTCATTGCATCAGGAAAAAGTCATTTGCTGGTGTTTTGGACTGATCGTTGAAAACTTTGCTGTACCAATGTACAGCAGTTTTTTTCTCTCTGCACTCTCTAATAGTTGCTTCTCTTTTGCTTGCAAGTCTATGGCTGCAAGTTGCTGGCTGAGCTACCAGGATCATTCTTGACCACACTGAATTCTGGACACTACCTACACTGTGGAGCTGCAGAGCTTTGGTTCAGTTCTATTCATGCATTTAAGGTAGTACTGATGGTACTTAAGACTTCCTGTCCTGCCCCCTCTATAGAAATATATTTTTGAGTCATGCTTCTGGGAACTTGACCTCAGTTGGAGACCATCTGTTGTTCAGTGATACCAAGTTTGTTTCTTAAGTTAACAGATGACTACACCATTGCTGAAGCACAGGCCCCTCAATGCAAAGCACGAGTCATCCTTTCTTGCGTCTAAAAAGTGCATGCATATGTTTTGTTTTGGTCTCCATGTGCTTTTAAAGAGCCAACCATAGAACTGAATAAGTGATTTCTTTTTCCATTCTCCTAACATTTCCCACTTTAGGAACCTTTTTTAAAATTCAGATTGATGTAAAATTTCATTACTATTGAGGAGATGTGAGACTATGGGAACAGTATGGATAAATACGATGATGATCCATATTGTAATGCACTGGCAGTTGTGAAGTCTCCTCATGAACAACACCTGTGAGCTGTGGAAGAGTTATGTCTTTTCTTTAGTTTGGGTCTAACTCTTATTTTGGCAGCTCTCAGACCAAGCCTGCAGTACACAAAGGAAAACTATAGTACTTTGAGGACTAGCTGTAGTTTCCAGGTTGTCTTCAAGGGCAGCCCCATGTAGAGCATATTGCAGTAATCCAGCCATTACAGAAGCATGGATCAACATGGCCAGATCAACTGAGTCCAGGTAATGAGAAAGTTGGTGAATCAGGTGCAGCTGATAGAAGGTGCACCGGCTACCATGCCATCCTGGTTTTCAAACAGCAAAGCTGGGTCCATGAGCACCCTCAAGCTCCTAACCTGCTCTGCCAATATTACATCATCTAGGACAACAGAAATCTGTCCCTCTGGAATATCAGAGGGCATTCACCCCTCTGGATTCACCTTTGTTCTGCCTTAGCCACCTACCACAGCCTCAAGCCACCAGTTCAGAACCAAGACAGATGCATCTGGAAGGCTTGGATAATGAAATATAAAGCTGGGTGTCATCTGCACAATGGTGACACACAACCCCAAAACTATGAACAATCTCACTCAGCAGCGTCATATATGTATTAAAGAGCATGGGTGAGAGAATAGAACCCCGTGGCACCCCACAAGACAAATTCCACCTTGTTGGTTCTGTACCTCCAGTGGAGATTCTTTGTATCCAGTCAGACAGAAAAGAATAAAGCCATGGAAGGGCTACACCAATAACAACTCCATATTCAAGCCATTGGATAAGAATGAAGTGGTCAACTGTATCAAAGGCTGTTTGTTCGTGTCTTGTGGCTCTCAAACATCTGATGTTTATTGTGTGTGGCTGTTACGTTAAGCAAGTTTGCCCACCCCTGACTCCATCCTTCCTGAGCTTAGACAAAAATGTGTGAGCTGGAGGCTAAAAAACTGTGAGCTAGCTCACATTAACTCAGCTAGCTTAGAGGGAACACTGGTCTTGGTACCAAACCCAGGCTTCTAATGAGTCAAGTGCAGATATGTCATGCAGGAACCCCTGAAGCTGCTCTGCCACTACTTCAATTTACTCATCAGATCTTTGGCTACAGTCTATTACTTATGTATTTCTAACACTTGAGACCCTGCTGACTTAATTCCATGGGTTCTCAAAATGTACAAAATATCAAAATCCATATAAAACAACAGACAAATTAATGCATATTTATTTCATTTATGCCTGCCGAGGACTAGAAGTGGCTTACATCATTCTCTTCTTCTTCATTTTCTCCTCATAACAACCCTGTTAGGTAGGTAAGGCTGAGAGTCTGTGACCAGACCAAGGTCACCCAGTGAGCTTCCATGATAGAGTGGAAATTCAAACCTGGGTCTCTCAGAACCTAGTCCAGCACTCCAATCACAAAAACAATACAAACTATAAAATAATCCAAATAATGATTAACCCATAGTTTATTATTTCAATTTATATCCCACCTTGCCAGAAGAACTGGCTCAAGGCGGCGTACAGATGTTAAAATACAATAAATACAATAAAATTCACATAAACATCATAAAGTGCTAATAAGAACAATGCAGGTGATGGCGGTATACAATCCAATGGTGGAAGCAGTAGCAAAAAGCAATGATGGAAGGCAATATCCAGCAGTGTATCATAGGGCTGGTGGAATGTTTGTCAGTGGCAGCTCGTAGTCAAATGCTTGGTGGAAGAGCTCCATCTTACAGGCCCCGTGGAACTGTAAAAGTTCCCACAGGGCCCTGATGTTCTCCGGGAGCTCATTCCACCAGTGTGGAGCCGCCACTGAGAAGGCCCTGGCTCTAGTAATGGCCAACCTAGCATCTCTCGGGCCGGGGAGAGTCAGGCGATTTTGCAACCCTGGCCTCAGTGCTCTCTGGGACACATAAAATTGCTCAAATACAGTTTTATAAAAATACAATATTTTGAAGCTTTAATATTTATGATCAGGGATTTCTTACTACACAGTATTTTTGAAAAGATGTTTTCCCTCCTTACAGTGGGTGTTCATTTGTTCCAGTGTACCACTCTTGGATCCCAAACATCCCTGTAACAAATATATATATTTACTTAAGAAACATTAAAATGTTTCTAGCAGGTATTCATTGTCTGTCTGATTTAGTCTGCCAGATGAAGAACTATGTGAAAGAATGTAAGCCAAGCTTTAAAAATGCAATGGTGTATATTCTGTTGAGCAACCAGCCCATGTTGTACTTTGGTTTGCATGTTGTCTGCTTCTGGAGGCTTTATTTGGATGGATGGACAGACAGATAGATGGTCAGTCAGTCTAGATTGAACATATAAATCTGCTTTGTACTGAGTCAGATTATTGGTCCATCTTGCTCAATATAATTTGTTATGACTGGCAGCAACTCTCCATGTTCTTAGGTACAGAGGTTTCCTAGCCTTTCAGAATCAAACCTGTGACCTTGCACACACAAAGTGTGTGCTATACTACTGAGCTATGGCCCCTCTTCTGAAACCTAGCAAATCAAGCAAGTTGGCCCAACTTTTCTAGCATAAGGACTATCTAGACTTCAGGAATAGGTGGCATTTGGTCTCTTAGGAACTCTATGATTCTGTAAAATCTAGAAATGCCCATGCAGTCAATTGCACTTTCACAGCTTGACAGATTATATCATATGCATAATGTTGTTGGGTGCTGCAGCTATTTCTGCCCTTTCTTCCTAAAGCAACACCATCTAGCTATCCTTACATGGTGGGTTCCATATCATTGCTAAACTGTCAATTTCTGTGTGGGATATGGCCTTCAGTTTTCTATTTTAATTTCAGTAAAAGCTGCCCATGCTTGGAAAATATTGTGGCTTGGTTCTAGAAATCAGCCACTTAACCGCACCATAGAATGTTTCATTCCCCTTTGCCTACCCCCAAGTTTTCTGTAGTGGCTTCCATACACTGTCATTAAATTATGTATTTGACCACCCCTCATTGCTTATTCTGGTGTGGTCTTTCCCTTTTCAACTGGGTGGATGGAATCAGAAATGCCTATCTTAGAATTAAGCACACTGAAGTTAACTGAAAATCTGTATTTAGTGGCAGGCATTGGCTAGAAGTACTTTCCCCCTTGGTTTTCATTTCTCCTTTGCTGTTTTCTTTCCTAAGTGAAAATACGTTGCCTCTGGTATATGCAGTGCTCTAGTGGCCTGATTTTCAAGGCTGCCGAGATCCTAGCGTCTTAAGAGCTCTGGGGGACAGCTGCATTGACAACATGTTGGTTTCTTCCAAAAAAGATATTTGTGGCATGTTTAGGTTCCTTTGGACCTTATTTCTAACTGCTGTCCCCTTGAAACTTACTTGCTCGCTGTAGTCTTCAGTCTTCTGTGCTACCAGCTTTGTATAAATACAGAATGGATTCCTGGAAGCCCATGTATGAAGATCTGTCAAATTGTACAAGAGTTTTTGCCTGCATGCTAAAAAGACAAACATATGTGGCCAGTTAAAGGTTGTTCAGAGCAGGCACATCATCTGCATCAAACCATACCCCATATCCTAATAAAGAAGACAATGCTGAATTTATATAGTGCTACTGTTATTCACTGACTGTGGTGTATAATTAAATGACTAGTATTCTGTTGTTCCATGTGTATATGATATATATGAACTTCTTCTCATCCTCCTCCTTTTCAAATGTATCATTCATTGTAGTATAATGTTTTTTGTTAATTGAAAAGGGGGAGCTGAATAAGCTTGCAGGAGATGAGAAGACACCATCACTTTTTTCTAGTTTTCTCTATTAAAATCACCCATGTCTCAGAGGGCTGTTGACATCATCCTACTCTTTCCAGGCATGTTTTTGCTTTAGAATTTTAATCTGTCTTCAACAAGTGGGCAGTCTAGTCTTTCTGTTTTCTAATACTTCATTGCGCATGCCTAAAACTATATCTTCACCTCCACCCACCCATAAAATGATGACTAATAATGCAAACAAGCCCGGTTTTAATACTGGTAATGAACTTTAGAGTCGCGTGAAAGCTACAGTGAAGAATCCTTAAACCACCCAAATCCAAGTTCAGGCTTTATCTACAAAGAAATGGATGTCCGTTACCCAAAAGAACAGTTTAAACTGTATTCAGCATAGGTCTCTTGATTTCCTTGACAACTGAAACTTCATATTCAGCTATTAGCTGAAGCATTAAGAAAATGCTTTCCTTGGCTGGAAAAGGTTATGCACTTGCTGCTTTAAACTGAGGGGGCAGGGAAGTGGAAATTCAGCAATGTTATTTTTATGTGTTACAAAGTCATGGGTTGTAATATATCTTATAGCATGTAAAGCATTTTGGAAAAAATCCATACTGCTGACTTGCTTTAAATCATATTTGCACCTCCCTGATTTAGTATGAGACTGTTCATCCTTGTTTTCATGATAACTTGGATGACAGAAGTATCATGGTCAAGCAGTGGTTACCTAACAAGGCCATTGCCATGAGCTCACATGCTCTCTACCTCTCCTCTCTTCACTGTTTGCGAATTTTCAGATTCCCCTCCACACTTTCTAGTGCATGCAAATCTTAGTTTGCTATGACATTTAAACTGGGCAAACCATGATTTCTGAAAACCACGGGGCTGGATCCTGTGGTCTGTCAGTGGAAGGCAATGATAGCCACCAGTTTTCCCGGCTTTTCCTTCCTCCCAGCAGCCATTTTCACCCCCAGGAAAGTTTATTCCTAGGATCATGGAATCGACATGGAGTAATATCCATGTGAATCGGGAAGCTGCAATGCTCAGGAGAAGGGGGCAAAACTGCACTTCCAAATTATACTTCCTGTCCCTTGCATGAGCAGAGCACTGCTTGCGGGAAGATGAAGGCTGAGAAGATTGGGAATCCTTGTATGGACCTCACACAGTCCTTGTGCTGAATCCAATCCATGGTCCTTGCACCTAAGTTGTAAACTGCAGCTTCACTTCTTTTGGGAGTCAGTTTGCAGAAACCACAGTTTGTCCAATTCACATGTCATAGGAAACTATGATTTTCAGGAACCAGGAAGTGTGAGAGACAATCAGCACATGGGAGAGCAGCAGAAAGGAAAAGGGGTCCTATGTATTATGGACCAGAGTCTTTCTAAACCGAGTGCTTGGGCAACAAAATAGCAACTAAGAGTCTACTACTTAGCAACTAAGAAAAAAGAAAATGGATTTGTGTGAGGACAAAAAATATAGTTTTGCACATGCCTGGAGTTCTAGTGAAAGTTTAGGGAAACCATTGGATCAGTGCAAGATGGCAGTAGAAAAAGATGAATTTGATTTTAGTAGTTGTTAGGAATAGGATCCACAAGTATAATTACTTAGTCTTATTCCATTATGCCAGTTTAGAATAGTGTGCAGTTCTGCTTGCCTGTCCCCCCCCAAATATAGCGGAAAAGAGAAGCAATAAAATGATGAGGATTCATCATCTAACATATGAAGAAAGGCCTGAGTTGTTGGATCTTAAAATGACTTCTACAATACTGTTCACGTTTATGCTGTGTTGACTAATATAGAGAGCCTGCACTGGGAAAATTATTCAGTCTTTCAAAACGTTACAACTCAGGCTTCTCTAATAAAATCAATTGGATGCAGGTACTGTGCCAACAAAAATAATAGTTCTTTGCATACCACACAATTAATTTTAATATGTTAGTTGCCACAGATTTTGAAGAGGCTAATTTTAAAAAATATAAGTTTATGTAAGATAAATGAGTCAGCTGTTGACTGCCGTATCCTAGAAGGAGAATGTTCAGAAGTATTATTTCTATGATTACGAGATGCTGGATACAAAGAGAGGACGGGATTCGCTGTCTTGCTTCTGGCTTGCCACTGCTGAGTTCTGGGCTAAATTTTCAGACTTAGGGTAGAAATGTGCATGTTCTTGGATACCCTTTCCATTCTAGGCAACAAGCGCAGTAAAAACATTATTTGATTAAAAGCAAAAGTTTGCCTTTGTGAAGGCAGGCATGGCATACTTTTAAATCTTTTGCTTGCTCCATAAAAAGATCCTGGTTGCAAGCTGTACTTCATGGAGGGGAATTAGAAGGATGTTGATGATCTGCCAAAACCCCAAGCAGTGACAAAATCATCAGAGCGTCTTTGGAAAGGATGTATTTGCAAAAAAACAGTCTTTCACAGATGGCTTAGATTATGGATACCCAAAAGCACATGACAGCATTTGTTTGGCTTAAGAAGCTGGAGCAGGCTCCATTGATAGAAAGCATAAATATCTCTTCATACACTATAGGATGATTAATACAGCACAGGCCAGTTCAACAAGGTGAGAGCTATGCTTTATGGGTTTCTTGTTGATTCAAATATATTTTAGCAGGACATATCCACAAATTAAATCATTGTCTTAATTTATCAGTAATACTTTAATGTGAAAGAGAAAATGTAAGCCAAATTCAGCCAAAATAGAACTTTGGTACACTTGAAGATTGTTGTTGTTGCTGGATACCAGCTGGATACCAGTCATTATCATCATCATCATCATCATCATCATCATCATCATCATCATCATCATCATTTGACATTGTGTGTAGAATAGCCAAGAGATCCTAAGAGTGTCCGGTTCTAGCCCTTTTAGCATCATGCATCACTAGGTGATGAGCTAGATTTGTTTGCCTTTGCCTGCCTTTGCATCATGACCCTGGTATTCCTTGGAAGTCACCCTACCAAATACTAGCCAAGACCAACCCTACTTAGCTTCTGAATCTGATGAGATCAGGCTAGCTTGATCCCAAGGTATGTCAGCCCAAAGTGCTGATGGTTGCAGGTCTTTCCCATATTCCTGTCCCCCCCCAGCAGCCCCCATCTGATCCTGGGGAAGTTGATGGGATCTGTGGGACTTGTAGCTATGTAGGTCATGGAGCTGCTGTAGGGGGAGGGGCAAATTCTCCCTTCCTGCTTTTTCATATCAGCACTCCCATCAAATAACACAGAAATGGATCCATAGCTCATTTGTGCATTAAGATTCAAAATGAAAATAGAAGCAGAGCTCTCTGAAATAAAACAGCCCTCACCAGAGAAGGCTCTGTATGTATCTCCTTTGCTGGCCTCTGAAAAGACCAGTGATCTGATTGAGGCCAAATGTATCTCCAGAAAGGAAGGCACCTTTGAAAGCAGTGGTTGGGTGGATTGTTGGGTCTATAGAGAGAGGGGTAGGGGGTTCTTTAAATATGCCAGACCCAACTTATTTATTTGTTTGGTTGGTTGTTTGACTCATATCCCGCACTCCCTGCCAAAGCAGGCTCAGGGCAGTTTACATAAAAATTAAATACACATAAAAGCAGCACAGATATAAAACATCACAATTAATCATAACAATTATAAACAATTATAAGGTGCTAGATATGTTGGATTATAAACTCCTTTAAAGATTACATCTAGCACATTGAATTGTGCTTGGAAATAAACAATCAACCATCACAGTGTTATATGTTCAATGTTCAGGTAACAATCAGAATCTTAATTCTGACAAAATAGAGGTGCTATTGGGGCGGGGGATGGCTCCTCTTCTAGATTTGGTTGCACTCCCCCAAAGTTTTATAGTTTGGCGGTACTGCTGTACCTGGTCTTCCTGTTGGATAAATGGCCCTACCTGGGCAAAAAACCTCTTGATATTATGGTGCATGCCCTGATAACATCTAGATTATAGTACTGCAGGGCACTCGGTGCAGGGCACACCCTTCCTTTACCCTCCCTCAGAGGCAAGATTTTCCCTCCCTTTTTCTTTCCCTGTCTAACTGAGCCACCCTAGTGATGTGTTTTCTTCTTCTTGAAGAACTCTGGCTGTCCTACCCTGTCACATTATAAAATTTTGGCTGTTCACTCAGCCCAGGAACCAGAAGGAAGGATTGGGAGCCTTCTTTAACTTTAACAATTTAATGGCACTTGAGGTGTTTTGAAATTCAAAAATAACAACATATTTTATTTAACATAGAGGGGAAAAGTTAGGTGAAATCAGGTGTTGAAAATTTCTGAGGTAACTGCACAGACTTTAGTTCTTATATTTCAGGCTAATGAAAGTTTTTTTAGCTGTTCATAATTACTTAAAATCCTTATGTTGAAAGGCTTTTGTTTCAATGTTTTCCCAAACCTCTAGTATATTTTCTCTGAGTATTCTCTGACTCTTGGTTTTCAGGAGGCTGGCACACTCTTTCCAGTACCCAACCACCTTCTCTTGAAACACTAGTACCCATCTTGAGTTTTTAACTGACTTTTAAGATCTTTGAAGGTAGTTTCTAACCACAACAGACCAGGGATCTCTGCACTCTTCAGAGCTAACTCCCTGTTTGACTGGGTAGGGAAATTCTCCTCTCACCAAAAGATCTATTCCTTTTCTTTGGCTCAAATGAGAGTCTTCACCTAACTTCCCAAATTTTCTTGCCAGCTTTCCCCTGGTTCTCCATCTGTGGAAAACTGCTCTCAGCTAAGGCTGAAACTAGCCTCGAACTCAGTCAAGGCAGAAATCTGACTGACTCTCTCCTCAGCATGCAGCTCTCAAGTCTTTCTCTGCTCAGCTGATGCTAACTAATCAGATCGCTTGGAGCAGCCTGTCACTCAAGGCTCTCTGTTTCTGTGAAGAATTAACCCTTCACAGTCCTTTACTCTGCTTGTATAGCACTTCTAAGCTTTTAAAAAGTGCAGCCTCTCACAGGCTACTCTTAAAGTATGTCTGAAAGCTACCTTTTGTGCAGGATGCTGCAGCCAGTATGTTGACAGGAGTGGGTCCATATATACACACACACACAGAGATACATCTATACATATATGTATGTGTGTATACATAAACATTTGTCTGTCTGTCTGTCTGTCTATCTATCATCTATCTATCTATCTATCTATCTATCTATCTATCTATCTATCTATCTATCTATCTATCATCTGTCTGTCTATCATCTGTCTGTCTGTCTGTCTATCATCTATCTATCATGCTGTTTTAATGTTTGAAATTTTCAATGTCTTGGGGAACCTGAGTTGGGTGGAAAGGTGGTATTGAAATGTTTTAAATACATTTTTAAAATTTTTCTTACACTAAATGCTAGCTGAAAGGCTGACTGCTGCATTCTACAAAGTTACCTTCAAGGTAAAGGTAAAGTAAAGGTTCCCTTGCTCGAAAGCCAGTCGAATCCGACTCTAGGGTTGCACTGCTCATCTCCGTTTCAAAGTCGAAGAGCCAGCGCTGTCTGAAAACATTTCCGTGGTCATGTGGCCGGCATGACTAAACACCAAGTCGCATGGAACGCTGTTTTCAAGGACAGGCCCACAAAGCACGTGGTACAGTAGTTCAGTCAGGAATCTATGGAAATATGGATGGGTATGGATAGATCAGCAGAGCTAAGAAAGCTCAAGAGCTTTCTAATAATAGAAGACACTTGTAGCAACTATTTCAGCCTGCCTTTCAAAACACAAAGCTGGGTCCAAGAGCAACTTCTAAATTCTTTATTTAATTTAACATAGTCAATTTAGCCCCATTAAACCTAAATGGATCTATCCCTTCAAGAACATCTGCTTTTTGTCTGAATTTAATTTCAGCTTCTTCACTCTCATCCACTTGACCACAGCATCCAAGCACTGATTCAGAACAGAGACAGCTGCATCTGGAGGTTTAGACAAGGAAATACATAACTGGGTGTCATCAACACATTGATGACAGCCAACTCCAAAATTCCATATGATCTCATTCAAATATTAAAGATCATAGGGGAGTACACCGAGTCTTGAGGTACACCACAGAACAATTCCTATGATGCTGAGCTGGCATTTCTCAAGGAAATTCTGTGCCATCTGTGTGATAGACAAGACCCAAACCAGTGTAAAGTGGTGCCAGAAACTGGGAAATGTTGTTCTAAGTGGTTTGAGAGAGTGATATGATAAAACCTATCCAATGTGGCCTGCAGTTCTAACTGTTTACTTATTAGCCTTTTACCCCACCCCTCCTCCAAGGAGATCAGGGCACCATATATATAGTCCTTCCACCTATTTTATCCTCACAACAACCATCTGTGTTAGGTTATGTTCACAGTCACATGATGAGCTTCACTGCAGAATGGAGATTTGAATCCTGATTGTAGTCTGAAACTCTGTCACACTACATTTTTTCAAAATTGACAGCAGAGAGTTTACTCTTATCAATTTGTAGCCAAACATATTATATACTAGTGCAGCTAAAGCTGTATGACACATAATCTTATATTCTAATAGCCACCCGTGGCCCCCATCTGCGTATAACTAAATATGCAGATTGGGGCCACATGGAGGCTAAGAAGATTTTCCAGTAAACTTTTTATTGTTTTATTTTTATTCCATTCTATTGTATTCATTCGATTTATACCCTGCCCTCCCTGCAAGTAGGCTCCCCAAGTTTGCAGAAAAATCTTTTAAAAATATATAGGGGGATTTAAATCCCCCAAAATGTTTGTGCAAAGAACACACCTCTGGTCGTCAACAGCAGTGGTGCCATGGCTCAGTGCTGGGTCCATATGGAGTCTGGTGGCGGTAGCTTCATAGCCCAGGAGCTGCTCGTGGCCTGGCAGCAGCCCAGCCCAGGGCTCTGCATTGGGCCTGGCAGTGGCCACACAGGCCAGGAGCCATGCTGGGCATGCTGCTGGCGGTGTAGCCTGGGATCTGTACTGGACATGTCACTGGCATTGCCTGGAAGCCACGCTGAACAAGTTGCTGTCGACAGTGCAGCCTGGGATCCACGTTGGGCCCAACAGCTGCAGCGCAGTCCAGGAAGAGCCTGAAGGTTGTGCCAGGCCTGGTGGTGGCTACCAGAGAGCCTGAGGGCTGCGCCAGTCTTGTTGGTGGCAGCCCTCAGCCCAGGACTCCACGCTGGGCCTGTTGGTGGCACAGCCAAGGGAGAGCCCAGGGGCTGCACTGGGCCTGGTGGTGGCTGCCAAACAGCCCAGGACTCTACATTGCACCTGGAGGCAGTTGCTGGAAGGTGCTGTGGGAGGAGATGGGATTCCACCCCCCACCACACACAAATCTTGTCTGTCCAGAAACCAGATTGAAAAGTGTCAAGGGAGAAAGTCTTATTGTACTACCAGCTATCACCTTACCTAAAACAGGAGATACAGATATCAGTCTATCATTTACCTGGTTATCCTTATCCAGGGAGGACTGCTCAACAGAGGCTGTGCAACCACTCTTTTCAGATCTCTTGGAAAATGACCTTGAACTAAAGATGTATTTATTTTCTTAGTCACTTGAGTTTTCATTTCCCCCCAGTGTCATAAGGGTAAGAATACAGATGGTGGCTTACTGGCTTTCAAAATCCAAAGACTGTCCATATCAGTCAGAGTGGTGATCAGTCTAAAATAATCCATACAAGCATTACAAGAAGTATGCTTCTGAAGTCCTCAGTTCAGGGTGTGTTCCCAAACTGGCATCCAAGACAGAATGGATCGGAGAGATTTTAATCAGGAATGGATCTTGTAAAAGTATCAGACTGAATTACCATAAGCTCCTCATCTAACAGACCTACTCTAGATGTCAATAAGCGCTGAAGAATTTTTGAAGAGCATCACAAGATGAGACTCATTTGACAAAATGTCTGTTCTAAAGAAAGTTTTCTGTGCCATGTTTGCCTGCATTGCTGTGCATCTTTCATCTGTAACTGTGATAACATCAGATCATGTGAAGAACATTGCTCAAGAATGGGGTGGCAAGGGAAGGAACTGTTTGACCAAACACTTCCATGTAATAGAAAAGCAGAGGAAAGACATTCATGGCCTTTTCATGCTGCCTGTAGGGATGTATGAAGCGCATATCCCCCCCACACCGCTTTGTTTTGTTTTCATATGTTGTTGTGTTTTTGTTACATCCATTTTTATTGCAGATGTTTTCAATTTGTATATTTTTACAATTTATTCCAGCTATATTCAAAAACTATATTTAAAATTGTGTAAATTTTGTAGGAAAAATTTGATGTCAAGAATCAGGAAATGGTGCAAAAACAAAGCCTTGCAAGTTCTGTTTGCACAAGGGAGAGGCAAAATCGAAAGGGGTGTGAGCCAGGGCTCTTTTTGTAGCAGGAACTCCTTTGTGTACTAGGCGACACACCCCTAATGTAGCCAATCCTCCAAGAGCTTACAGAGCTCTTCTTACAGGGGCTACTGTAAGCTCTTGGAGGACTGGGTACATTAATGGTGTGTCACCTAATATGCAAAGGAGTTCCTGCTACAAAAAGAGCCCTTGGTGTGACAAAATAGGAGAAGGTGAGAAATTTGAAAAAATCTCTCCTGCTAAGATACTGTCAGAAGGGGCCCAAGTGAGGCTGCTCATACAACTGGAATTGGGATTGCTGGAGCATGAAACTTCGAGGCAGGTTGGAGCCCTCTGTAGTGTTTTGTTAGAAATTAAGCCCAGGGCAGGGCTACTTGCACTTGCACCTGAGGCTATTTCCAGTTGCACCTATGGATATCCATATGAATTGGGAACCCCACAGTGCTGCAGCAAACATCAGTCTCTGAATGGACTTTCTCATAAAACAGTAGAAAACACCATGCACTTACACACACACACACACACACACACACACACACTGCATGTGATAAACATAACTTAGCACAACTTTTGCATAATTTGTCTTGTAACCAAGTTCTCTGTACATTTTCCTTTCAACAGAGAGTGCACTTGGCCTAATTTCCAGTCAGTGGTTTTACCTTATGTATGTTTCCTCTGTGGGAGTCTTCTGAGAACAGTGGAGCATCACACTGTGTTATCTGGCCCAGGATGGAGAACAGTTACTCCTTCCAAATGCTGCCGCTTGCCCAAAAGCCAAGGGATCCATCACTAAAAGCTTGGCTCCAACTGTCCTCTGCTCTGGGTCTAAAATCAACAGCTTCCCACCCACTGACCCCGCAGCAGGAGAACTGGCAACCGACTTCCCGAAAAAGAATCTTTGTATAAGAACAACATTAATTTAATGATGATTAATACCCCATACATTCTGTAAAGTGAAGCTAAAAGCATTCAATCACTAGCTAAGGTATTGAAATTTTCTCTGGAAGATTGTTCACAGAGGGGCAGTGACCCTTTATGAAATTAACAAAGGGGGTAGCATATGGATTCTCCACATGAAAACTGAAAATTGGAATGTATTAGCACTGTGCTGTATAAAGACACAGCATTTACCTTAAATCTACCTATCTCAATAATACTATTTAATCATTAATCATTTTTATTTCTAAAGCACCTCCTGTCAGTGAACATATTATAAGTTAGTGCTTTCACAAATAAAATACATAAGCAGAACTGTATCGTCCAAAACAATATAATTTAAAAATTCGGTCCAGTTCTAATGATCTAACTTTACAAAGTGGCTGCCATCCCATGGTAATACAAGGCACAGGAATTCTACGAAATTTGGCAGCAATGTTTTGGGATTTTATAAAATCATAATAGCAATCCAGAGATAACATATCGAATATCATATTGGATTGCATAATCATTTCTGCACACACTAATCAGGGTGGATGACCTGCATTGCTAGCACTGATAACCCCAATCACCTGTAAAGGGCAAGGGGAGAGCCTTGATTTCTATGTCCTGCTTGTTTGGCCCTCCAAGGCAACTAGTTGAATGCTGTGTGAAACAGTATGCTGGACTAGATAGACCAACGGTCTGATCCAGCAGGCTCTTCTTGGCTACAGTCAGATGAGCTTGTTTGATTTGATGTCATTGTGGTTCCCTTCTGGATTTAAAATGTACAATCAGACAGCACCGTCTGTATCCCCTTCCCCAGCCGTTGGCCTCCTGTTCTCACCTGTCCCCAAATTGGTGTTTTGTGATACCAGAGAAAGTCTGAGGTTTATGGACTGTCTGTTTTCACCCCACATTTCCAGATGTCTGAACTTTCCCTTCCATTTTTGCTCCTTTTAAATATCAGCAATATGCGCATAAGTGGATCTCTACCATAGGATCATGAGGCACCGCTGGTGCGTTTATGGGCCACAATGTTTTGTTGGGCTTAGGAGTCCCTTTGGAGGGGGATAGTTTTTGAGTGATAAATTCAAGGGAGAAAAGCCCCCTTCTGCCATTTCTTGGGGTGGGACGGCGGTGGAAATAGTCCCTATTTAGGCTCCCATATCAGTGGCCAGGATGCTGTCCCTGGAACTTTACTCCAAGCCACTTCATAATATTGCTTAGGTAGGAAGCTCTATGGGGAGAGAAAAAGGGAAAACATCCATATGAAATGAGTGGGAAAGGGAATAAGATCAGGTGGGAAAGGGAGTGATTTCTGACAGAGAAATACAATTGTATAGGAACTAATGTTCACAGTACTTGGCAGAGGGATTGCAGATCTGTTAAAAAGGAGCCATTGTTTCAGCTATGCGCTTGTGTACATGCGTGAAAAACTGCTCTGTGGTTACTGCTCTGTGGTTACCACAGGGCAATAACACGAATGGCCAACCATGGTGTGCACACTGTGCAACTGGTTAAGGGTGGGATGTCTGAAGAAAGCTCTCAGTGAAAAAGACCCCGATGACATTAGAACCATAGCCAGACTACATTAAGGCTGTCATCTGACTGCAGCCTATAATGTTCTAATGGGATGTTTGTATGTTCTAATGGGATGTCTTGGCTCAGTGCCTCCCACCCCAACCAAGTGATTGTAGCTGTTAGAACCAACATTTCCATTCTTCTATTGAGCATTGTACATGAGATCAGCAGAACCCACATGTTGTGTCCACGGACCGCCACCAGTGGTCCGCTGCCTCAGTCCTTAGTTTGGTTTCAAATACAATAGAGGACAAGGATCCTAGGCCACCCTTAGTGCTCCAATAGGACCTTTGGCGAGAGATTCAACCCCCCCTCAATGGAACTGTGGGTGTGTCTGGGTGGGGTGTATATAGTTGGCCCTTGCCGGGCCATGTGTGTGTTTTGTGTGAAGTACAATAAACGCGTGTTGTTTAGCATGTCGTAGTCTGAATCTCCATGCTGCGAACCTGGTACTTTACACTGCAGGAGATTTTTGGAGCCTACACCACCCCAGGATCATTTTTTCATATGGGACTGCCAGTAGCCAACTCTGAAGGGTTTGAATCCAAATGAATGAATGAATGTAGAGGAAGGAGGAACATATTTAAGAAATATATACAACCTTGAATGCACTTTAACATACACATTCTCTGTAGAAATTTGTCTACCAGATAGACTGTATTTTGTATGGGTTTCCATGAAGTTTATGGGCTGCGATCCAAAGACAGTTGTGTGCAACAAAAGGATTGCATGGTACTTGTACAGTTTAACAATCGAGTGGGCAGGTGGAAAGGCACATCCATGTGTATCTTCCTTAGAACTACCAGGGACCATAATAAATTTGTTGCATAGAACTTTGTAAATCTAAACCACATATTTGTCAGATTAGCCAGGACAAGTGGAATCTGAAGCCAACCAGTATTTACATAAGAACTCTGAATCTGAATTTTTTAAAAAAGTTTGCACATAACTATAACCAATGAAGTTAGGATGGTCAGAACTGTTGCTTCATATGCTCATTTTGTCAAATGTCTAGACAAACTGATGATTTAATTGGAGTGACAGTAACTGGGACCTGATGCCTCATGTCAAGTTCCATAGTAATAACTGATCCTCAAAAGAAAAAAGCTATCTAGCACTTATCTGCATTTGTGATTATATTTCTTCCTTAAGTTTGATTTGTGCTTTGTTTCTTTTTCCATTTCCCATTCTTCTACGGCTGGGTGTTGGCTAATCTTTGAAATGATACACAATCCATGCAAAGACATGATTACAATTTACTAGGACAAGTTTTATCCAAATAACAGAATTTTATTATCCAGATTGCTCAGTGAGAAAGGTGAAGTGACAGTGCAAGTAAAGCAGGACCTGATTGTCTACAAGAATCTTAGCAAAATTATTTCAAATTTTATAAATACAAATATAGACCCATGAAATATGCTGGGTGTGGGTAGGTGTCCAAATGTACATCCCAGGATGGATGGCTATCTACAGGGCATTAGTTTCAACCCAATATCCAGACATACCTCCAAATGTATATTCCTTTGAAACTAATGCAATAAAAGAAAAGCATTAAGTAGACCATCCACATGTATGGCATTGATCTTAGATCCTTTACAAGTATTCCATCTCCATCTATGGAGGGGGAATTTTTGAATTCGAGAACATGTACCTAATGCCTGGGTTCTCTTCTAATCCCCCCCCCCCAGTTTCCTGCGTATCTCATCAGGATTTCCATGCAATACTTTAAAACTGTGTGGGCATTTCTGCAGAGATTTAAAATCAAAACAACGTAGGCAAGCAAATGTGTAATGTGGGAAGTGAACGTGTTGTTTTTTTTCTTGAAAAGGGGGGGAAAAACTTCTTATTGGAATAATCAAAATATTTTCATCATCCATAAAATAATATCTATTAAGTCCAGATTAAGATCCATCCTGAATTCATTTTTGACAGCTCGTATAACAAATCTGTTTAGTATTTTTGTGGTTAAACCTTCTTCTTTGCGCTGCCGTTTCTTATTGTTCATGGACATGCAGGAAATGGCTGAAGATTTTATCATGCAGAACATGGTTAACATTTATTCTCATGCTTGCCATGTGATTCTGGATGGCTGGAAAAAGAAAGATTGAATTAATACATCCATCAGCAATGCATTTGTAACAATGCACTGTTGATGGCTACCTTCCTATTTTGTTGGGTTTCTCCTGTTTGACGTTCAGTCCCATTCAGCCTCTGATTCTGTGACAGCCATGGAGTGATGTTCCACATGGGTGAATTATATGGCTGTGCAGGTTTTCAGTATTGGGGCAGGATCCTGAGAAACTCTTCTTGTATGCAGCCGGCATCTATATTTGGAATAGTTATTTCCACACATCTCAGAAGTGGTTACCAAAAGTGGTAATTTGGTTATCTTAAAGGTACTACTTGACTTTTGTTTCTGGAATTGGGGAGCAGCATGGCTACTTACAATCTCAGTCTATTTTTCCTGTTTAAGTGGCTAGTGCAAAAACCTACATGAGGTAAATCAAGCCACAGCAGCGAGTGGCCACCTGTTTCACACAGGCATCCCAAGATACAGGAAAGCACAAGCAATTTCCACCTTTTTCAACTGAATTCATCCAGGTTAAACCTGAATTACTTTTTAAAATGTGTTTTTCTTCCTTTCTTAAAGAAATGTAACAAAAATTAGATTAAAATATTATGTGCTTGGTCCCAGCCAATTGGAGTGACTGTCACCCCACAAGCCATCTTCTGTTTTCACTTTCCCTAATTTTTGGAACTGGCTGTTATTGATCAGGCCTTATATAGATGTTAAAAATATGCAACATTTTTGTAGGGAGTCCTTTATGCATCCCAATATAATATTACTGAGAACGCTGCTTTTTGCATTTTGACAGTCACAATATCAATAGTATGTAGACCTTCTGCTGAATGCACAGATGTCTGGGGCTAGTGGATGTGATCCCACTCGCATCTACTTGTGTACAGGTACAATTTGGCCTCTGTATGCTGTCATTAGCATTTGCATTGGACTTTACAGCTACCCTCTTCCAAGTGGTAGTATATGCTGTGGTGTTCAAAGGTCTTCTGCTGTGGTTCTACTTACCTGTACTTATCTCCCAAATGATCAAGGTGGCTCCATGCAATGGTCAATTAATTTTAGATTATTTCTAATTATCCACAGACTTGACTTGTAAATGATACATTAGTGGAAGGGATGGCTTTGGGCAAATATAATAGTCTGTCAGTCTTCCCTCCAAGCTATAATTAAATCCAAAAGATAAGAAGAGATTACTGTAATTATTTTGACAGTAAACTGATAGAAGTGTGCTCAAGTGACACAGACTGAAGAGCACAAAATGTCAATTGCTTAGAAACAATTAGGGTAAAGTAAGAAACGTAAACATGTGCTTATCTATCCTTAGATTTTCTCTGGGCTACTTGCTAAAATTGCCCTGATCATTGGTAAGGTCTTAAGGTTCAATCAAACTTTGTTCAGCAGAGGACTTGGATGATATTGGCGGGTGTAAGTCATTTGTAAACTCATTAGCCCTGTAATTTGGAGGCCCTCCATGCCCATTTTGGTCCTCAGGCAAAACTAGAGAGCAACAAGCCACATGTTCCAAGGAGTGTGTTATGTTCAGGTGCTGGCGTGTAGCGATTGCTTGTTGCACAACAAAAAATGCAAAATAGATACAATAGTATTTTTCTTAGATCAGCTTTGATAGGCAGCTGCTTCAGGCACATTCTGGAGAGTGTGGGATATATATCTTCTAAATAAACACTTTATGCTTTTGAGGCATGCATTTCTCTTATGCCTATATGTTCATTTGTTGTATTCATTTAGTTATCTTTTCATTCTGCCTGGTTAAGAGTTCTGTGTAGTTTAAAAGAATACAAACTATTATTATATGATGCTGTGTAATTACAGAACTGGTCCATTTAGTACAGCACTGTCTCCTCTTAATGGCAGTAAAGCTCTAGGGTTGTGATCAAAGAGGGTTTTTCCCAATCTGCTTGTGATTTTTTAACTGTAGATGCCAGGGACTGAAGCTGTTAATTTATGCGTGGAAAGGAGCCACTCTTATTGCAGCCCTTGCTTCTCATTGCAAACCAAACATGTCGCCTACTCAGTGCTGTTTTTCTGGGACCTAAAGGACATTAGTTTGTTATGTCCATTCTATCATTCTCCCTGATGGGAACAACAATGAGGCTTACTACAGCATTCTCTCCTCCTCCATTTTATCCTCACAACAACAAGCCTGTGAAGTAGATTAGGCTGTGAGATCATGACTGGCCCATTGTCACACAGTGACCTTCCCTGGCAGAAAGGATATTCGAACCTGCCTGGCTCAGATCTTAGTCTGACACTCTAATCATGACACCATGCTACCCTCTTTGGTCCTTCGTCATTCCTGCACCTTTTGGGTGCTTCTTGTACACTGAGCTCAGATGCCATGTATGTTTATTGAAATGCACATGTTGTGTCATGTGCATTCTATCATAATGAAGTATGGTGGCAGGGTTAGTGTCATCTTAAGTAGGCACCCCTGGTTTCTCAGGAAATCCTCTCCCCATAAGAAATTTTTTCCCTTGTCCATACAACAACTTGTAATTTGTATGATACCTCACTGGCAAATAATATTCACAAGTATTTTTACTTGCAAGTTAGGATTCTTATGCCATGCAATTCTGATGAAAACTTCGTATCTTTGTTTGCAGTAAAGCAGATGCTAGGATGGGGTATGCATGTTTCTTTACATTCAGTGAGAAATGAAGAGTAAAATATTTAGAACTGTAAAGCCAGATTCCAAAATCTTTTAGCTGAGTTATAGACACTTTGTGAATTATTACAGACAATTCATTATGATTTATCACACTGAGTTCTTTGACTTGGAGGAAGCCCAAACACAACTGAGTTAACACAGGGATTGAGTTACCACTTACTTAAAAGGAGGGTGATCCTGCCAGGGCAGAATGGAGTTCATTAACAGGCTCAAAGAACTTCCTTTGTAGCTACCTGTGTTGTACTTAACCCTTTTAACATCAGATGCTGAGTTCAATCAAATCTTTTTTGACAAAAATGAAGAGTGAGAATGGAGCATTTTGACCCCCTTTTTAATAACACAAATGATATTTATTTGCATCAGGGAACAGGCTGCAAATTCAAATGTGTAAAAAGCAGGATTTGGTATAAATTAAATGTTGCAAAGTAGGATAGTTTCCATAGTTTTGGGTGCTTTCCAGTTTTGCTGTCTTCTGAAAAAGAAAGCTGCATGTTTTAAATGTTTGATCTACCAGCTAGCCTGTCAAACAAGAGATAGGAGTGACAGAAGGAGGGAAGGTGAAGCTATTATCTGTACCCCATGTTGTGCTTTAGTTTGATTGTGTGGTTTTAAAGAGTGTTAGAAGTCCTCAGAGAGATGTGTACATCTACCCTTTGGTATGGAATTTCTTCTTAAGATTCAAAACAAAATTATGTCTATACCATTTCAGTTGAGCATTAGGAGAAACTTCCTATGGAACCAATTACCAAGGGGGGGGAGATGGACCCACCTTCGTTGGAGGTTTGCAAGTGGACGCTGGACAGCTATCTGTCAGGAACACTTGAACTTGGATTTCCTGCACTGAAAAGGGGTTGTGCGTGATGGCCAATAGAGCCTCCTAACTCTACAGTTCTGTATGTTACAGTTGTCATCCAAACTCAGTAATTTCAGAACTGCAGAATTTATTCACTTGCATATGGGACCTGTTAGTATATTTGCTGACCATATGGTGGAAAATCATAAAGCTCTGACTCAGTTGCTGTCCCAAAAAATTAAGAAAACTATTCATTTGCTTATTTATTTACGTAGTTACTTCATTTATGCCTCACTTTTCACTTCATTTATGCCTCACTTTTCTCTCCATTGGGGACCCAAAGTGGCTTACATTACTCTCCTTGACTCCATTTTATCCTCACAATAACCCTATAAAGTAGGTTTAGGCTGAGAGTATATGTGACGGTCCCAGGGTCACCCAGAAAGCTTCCATGACAGTGTATTAGCGGTCAGCACCGTTCTGCAGATGCGCAGTTGGTTTTCCACAAAGGAAGTAATACCATACACCCTTCATATATAAAAATCACTTCAGCTTACATGATTATAAGACACTGCTTGATCTGAGTGTGACCCTAAATGCCAAGCAGGAAACCAGCTTGAGAAAGGTATTTGGTATGTGATCCAAAGGGCTGATTCACAAGACATTCCTCTCACCCCAAAGAGCTATAACAGTGGATATATTGGGGAAACAACACTTCATTTTGGTTATACATAGAAGTGACTGTTTTCTTTTAATTAAGTCATTCTCTTCACCTGGACCTCTCTTCACCTGGTCCAGTAAAGCAATACTTCACATTTGATATCCTTTCTCATTCCCTAGATCAAGGGGTCAATAAGGGATGTTGATACATTTACAACACTCCATCGATAGTTCTCTTGGGGAAGACTGATCCCTTGAGAACACCATAAAACACCTCACACCTTCATTGTTTTTCATCCAGGCAAATTTACCAAGATTTTGATCTTGGCAACATATGTCACTCTGCTTAAAAGGAGTTTTCCTATACCAAGGGGACCCAACCCCCCATTATGTGTGTGTGTTTCCCCCCACGTCAACCACACACACCAAATGCTGGTCACCCGCCTGTTCTGTGGATCTGTAACTTCTAGAGAGGTAAATATCGCCTACTCTCATCTCTATTTCCCGCTACAATCTTTATTTCTTAATTAGAACTTGTATGTCCCTATATACGCAGGTGAAAAGATCTCAAGTTACCCCCTCTTGCTAAAAGCTAAATTCCCCAATCAACCAACATTAATTAGACTATTTTGTAGAAAAAGCTCAGCAGGAACTCATTAGCATAATAGGCCACACCTAACAGCAGAGACACACCCATGACAGTACAGCTCATTAGCATATTAGTCCACACCCCATGCCTTCCCTTGGCTTGTGTGGGTGTCCTGTGGCTGCAAGCCGGCCCTTGGACAGGCCGGGGGAAGGCAAGGGGGCCCCTTGCCTTCCTGCCTTGGAGTCGCCGGGGGTGGTCGCTCTCCAGGCCTTCCGTCTGTAGCCACGCACACAGAGGTTTTGGCTGTAGTGGGTGTGGCCAACTCTGAAGCCAGCCAGAACTCCGTTCCTGTGTGTTCCTAAGAACATAAGAACATAAGAGAAGCCAATGTTGAATCAGGCCAATGGCCCATCTAGTCCAACACTCTGTCACACAGCGGCCAAAATATACCAGGTGCCATCAGGAGGTCCAGCAGTGGGGCCAGGACACTAGAAGCCCTCCCACTGCTGCCCCCTCCAGCACCAAGAATAGAGTGCATCACCTGCCCCAGACTGAGAGTTCCCATCTATACCCTGTGGCTAATAGCCACTGATGGACTTCTGCTCCATATGTTTATCTAATTCCCTCTTGAAACTGTCCATGCTTGTAGCTGCCACCACCTCCTGTGGCAGTGAATTCCTTTGGGTGAAGAAGTATTTCCTTTTATCTGTTCTAACCCGACTGCTCAGCAATTTCATGGAGTGCCCACGAGTTCTTGTATTGTGAGAAAGGGAGAAAAGTACTTCTTTCTCAACCTGCTCAATTCCATTCATAATCTTATAAACCTCAATCATGTCACCCCTCAGCCATCGTTTCTCCAAGCTAAAGAGCCCCAAGCATTTTAACCTTTCTTCATAGGGAAGGTGTTCCAACCCTTTTATCATTCTAGTTGCCCTTCTCTGCACTTTTTCCAATGCTATAATATCCTTTTTGAGATGTGGTGACCAGAACTGTACACAGTATTCCAAATGAGGTCGCACCAATGATTTATACAGGGGCATGATGATACTGGCTGATTTGTTTTCAATTCCCTTCCTAATAATCCCCAGCATAGCGTTGGCCTTCTTTATTGCAGTTACACACTGTCTAGACATTTTCATTGAGTTATCTACTATGACTCCAAGATCTCTCTCTTGGTCTGTCTCTGCCAGTTCAGACCCCATCAATGTGTATTTATATTTAGGATTTTTGGCTCCAATGTGCATCACTTTGCACTTGGCCACATTCAACCCCATTTGCCACGTTGACGCCCACTCACCCATCCTTGACAGATCCCTTTGGAGTGCCTCACACTCCTCCCTGGTTTTCACCACCCGGAACAACTTCATGTCATCTGCAAATTTAGCCACTTCACTGCTTACTCCCAATTCCAAATCATTAATAAACAAGTTAAAAAGCATCGGACCGAGTACTGATCCCTGTGGTACCCCACTGCTTACCACCTTCCACTGAGAAAGTTTCCCATTTATACTCACTCTCTGGCCGAGGACAGACTGGCAATTTGCCGCGGGATGGGACCCGGGCTGACAGCGACTCAATATCGGATTAAATGGAATGTTCACACAGGCACATCTGCCTGGCGTCCCCCACCCGGAGCTTACCGGAGCCCTCGCGCTTCAGTGCCGGATTAAAAAAACACCTGATAAAAGCCTTCGCAAATCCAAAAGCCTGCATTCGTCGCGTGTTTCTCCGCTTCCGGGGAGTCTGAACGCGCAGGCGAAAAGCCGGGAGCAACCCGCGTTGGGCACGAGGCAGCAGCACTGTGATTGGCTGTGCTCCGCTCCACTGCCCAATGCGGTGCTGGCGTTGCAGGGCAAAAAAAAAAATCGCCGAAATGCACTTATGCGCATGAGCGCATGAGCGCTCAAGCGCTCATGCGCACATACGCCCACAGCCGAAATAATGGGGAAACAGCGAATATAGCGCGCCTCCGGCACGGCAATCTGAACGCTCCCGCGCGCCTCCGTCCCGTTTCTTCCGGCAGAGGCCCCCGCTGTGTGGACGGGAAAACCCGGTATCGTTTACTCCGGGGTTTTTTTGCCCCGACTCGATACCGGGGCAAATTGCCAGTCTGTCCTCGGCCTCTGTTTTCTATTTATAAGCCAGTTTTTGATCCACAAGAGGGCTTGTCCTTTTATCCCATGACTATTGCGCTTACTTAGGAGCCTTTGATGAGGAACTGTATCAAAAGCTTCCCGGAAGTCAAGGTAAATAATATCTATTGGGTCCCCCTTGTCCACATGTTTGTTCACTCCCTCAAAAAACACTAACAGGTTAGTGAGACAAGATCTTCCCTTACAGAACCCATGCTGAGTCTGCCTCAATAGTTTTTGTTCATCAATGTGCCTACTAATTCTTTCCTTAATAACTGTTTCCACCATCTTATCCGGTATCGATGTCAGACTGACTGGCCTGTAATTTCCTGGATCTCCCCTGGAGCCCTTTTTTTTTTTTTTTTTTTGATATAACTCTCCTAAGAAGGAGAGAATTTTATTCTTTTTATAGGAAAAGGGTAGGGTAGACAGATGGGGAAAGAAAAAGATGGAGTGAAGTTTTTTCTGTTAAAAAAAGGTTAGTTTTAGTTAGTAATCAATACCGTTTTTGGCATCTATCACGGTTAGAAGATCTTCTTTTTAACTTTGCAAAGTCCAAAATCACTCTGTTAGTACAGTTAGTAAAGTCCATTGGGGTTAGTTATTAAACAGCTCCTTTCAGATGTTACACGAACAGTTAGTTCTCAAGGTGTCTTCTTTTTAAGTCTCTTCCAATTATGGATTGAGTCCTTTTTAACCTTGATGCCTTCCGTTCCGTCACCTCCTTCCCCTGGGCTGCTGTCTTCTTCACTGCTTATATTAATCCAAATTTTGAGTGCTGCGTCCTCCTCCATGCTGGCGTGTCTCTTCAGAAGCTTTTGTGTTTTAAAGATGTAGTCCATCTTCTCTCTTTTCTCTTTTTCCTTATACTTCTGGCCTTCACATTTCCCGGGCTCCATAGACACTACACATGAGATTAGATCTCTGATATGTTGCCTGCTATGCTCAAAAACCCCTTCTACTGGCAGATTATTTTTCTTTATAAAAGCGGAATAGGTTTTGGGAGCCATGTCCACCTCTTCTTTTAATTCTTTCGCTTCACTGCCAGTTAGGGGTGCCAAGACATTCATCAAGGTAAATCCGAGATCTTCTTTCTCTTCTTCTTTTACGCCCTGAAAACTTAGAGTCAAATTCGATTTCTGTGCGATTTCCGCCATCTTCCTTGTTGTTTCCGATATTTGTTTCTGTCGACTGATGAGAACACTTTCCACTTTAAGCAAACTTTCGTTGATTTTCTGCATTTGCTCCAGCAGGGGGCACAGTATCTCATTTTCCTTTTGATTGACAGCAAGCTCTGGGGGGGGCTACCCGGACCGGAAGTCCCTCCCCTCTTCTCTTCCGGTTTCTGCAGGACATTTTCCAGTGTCGACATTTTCTTTTTTTGTTTACTTTTTCAAAGTTCGTGCCGCATCCCCCAGGAAGCTAATAGGGTCGTAATCTTCCATAAAACCCCAACGGTACTTTCACCAACACTTTTTTCTCTCTACCCCCCTTCGCGCTCCCTTTGTAGATCTCGCTTCTCAAAAGGGGTGGGGACTCCTCCCTCCTCCCATACGCTTATACGCTTGCAGGGGGGTTCAAATTCACGCTTCAAAATAGATCTTCAACTCACGATTCGATGCCACTTCTTCTTTTTATGTTAAATCATAGCGCTGTCTTCACTCCTGGAAGTCGGTCGCGCTGCTAAGTCCCATTGTGGGCACGACGCAGCGGGGCTGCCCTGGAGCCCTTTTTAAAGATGGGAGTGACATTAGCTACCTTCCAGTCCTCAGGAATGGAGGCAGATTTTAAAGAAAGATTACATATTTTTGTCAGGAGATCCACAAGTTCACATTTGAGTTCTTTCAGAATTCTCGGATGAATGCCATCCGGGCCTGGTGATTTATTAGTTTTTAAATTGTCCATCAGTCGGAGGACTTCCTCTCTTGTCACCGCAATCTGATTCAGGTCTTTCAAACCCTTTCCCGAAATCGGTGCTTCTGGAGTGGGCAAGCACTTCTCCTCTTCCACAGTGAAGACAGAGGCAAAAAATGCATTCAACTTCTCAGCCATTTCCCTATCATCCTTCACTACTCCTTTTACCCCTTGGTCATCCAAGGGCCCCACTGCCTCCTTGGCTGGCTTCCTACTTCTAATGTATTTGAAGAAAGTTTTATTGTTGCCTTTATGTTTTTTGTGATATGCTCCTCATATTCCCTTTTTGCTTGCCTGATCACAGACTTGCATTTTATTTGCCATAGTCTGTGTTCCCTTTTATCAACCTCACTAAGACTAGCTTTCCACCGCTTAAAGGAATCCTTCTTACCTTTTACAGCTTCCATTACTTTATTTGTTAACCATGCAGGCTTTTTTCTATACCTATTTGTACCTTTCCTGCCCCAAAATAGCTCTGATTTGGGGTAACAAGTGGAGATTTGAACCTGGGTCTCCCGTGTCCTAGCCCAATACTCCAAGGCCAAAAACTGCATAAGATTTTTTTTAGTGAGTCAGATCTGGGTTTCCAAGACCCAGCTCTCTTTTCCTGCAGCCACACAGCCTGCGGTGGTTCGGTTCAGTTTGGGACTGTGGCACTGGGGGGAAGTGGGCCTCCTGCCTTCTCCCCCATGTCGTTTTCCCAAGCTGAAACAGTCCCAGTGGGGATTTATTTTTTAAAATGGTGGCATGTCTGCAGGCAGATCCAGGGATGGGTGTCACATCAAGCACTGCATCCAGCTCCTAAGTCAAGCTCCTTGTGACCAAAGGAGGCACTTTTATGTGTGCCATTTAGGTATTCAGTTCCTTTAAAATGAGTCAGTTCCCACAGATGTCAATATGGTGTAGGATAAAAGGGAGAGCTGAGAAGCTCCTGATTCAGCTCTCACCTTGGTGATAACCCGATCTGGTGGTGTTTGGCAAACAATGATTCTCTCAGTCTCAACCCCTCACCCCATCTACATGGTGTGAATACTACCAGACTACTTTGTATTATAAGGAAGTCTGAAAAAATATATGTAAAGCATTTTGAATACCTTTCTTTATTGTTAAATAGCTTAAATCTTAAAGCAAACAATAGCCAAATAACTGTAACTTTGATGCATTTTCCTCATGGATGATTCACGGATGCAAACATGAGCAGTTGTTCCTTTCATGCACTTGGTTTGTCGTCTGCCTACTTGTGGATTCAGCTCTTCCATTTTTAACTGTCTCTAAGTGAAGAAAATAGCTGCCTTTTAGAAAATGCAGCTATTGGGATCCGGCAGTCCACAGAGGAGGGAGACAGTGGCTGTGAACAGGAGCTGCATACCTGCATTATAAACTTGCCCTGAAGTCTCTGGGTTTCCTGACACACCACTTGCCTCCTTTCAAGAAGTTAGTACTTTTTCAATAAAAATAAATTCAATTTGTGGCTCTATTTCAAGTCAGTTGGTTTGATGGTATAAGTAGAACGGTACCAGTTTTGGATTTAGAGAGTCGTGTGGCTGAGTCTCTTTTCATGTGGTTGCCTGAGACATTCTTAGAAACCCCAAACATTTTTGAAGATCCTCAACTGGAGACATTCACAATTCTTCCCTCCCTTTTTACCATTAATCCTTCATGTTTTAACAAGCACTGAAGTTAAGGCAGCCTACACGCTTTCCTGTCAAGTTGTCCTCCTTCCCCGTATTATATCTCTTGAATAAAGCAATCTGCTCCCTCAAGTCCATACTCTTGTAAATCAAAGGAATAAATGTCAACACATGCCATATGGAAGTATAAACTTCCTTTTTTTTAATTAAATAGGATTTTGACATTTGGTTTGAAGTGTTCACTTTTTAAAAAACAAATCTATGCAAAGTCTATCAACTGTTTTTATTTTTAGTAAAAGTTGGATTTTTTCTGATGCCACAAATAATTTTGACCCCCTCCTAAATCTTCCCAACATCCTTCCACAGCTCTTAGAAGATAAACCTACATAGCCAAGCTATGTCCGTATGCAAAAAAAAAAAAGTTTTTTAGCAGGAATCATTGCAAAGATATAATCCTTATGTAAAGCAGGAATGTAGAATTCTGGTCCGGAGCCACTTGAAACTATCATTGGGAACCATTCATATTTTCTTGCAATAGAGTCCCATGTATGTTTATTTTGAAGTATGTTCTACTGTGCTAAATGGAATTTATTCTTAAGGAAGTATGGAATTAAATTGTCATCTTTAGTTTCATTCTAAAGGATCTTGAATAAATCCTTTAAGGTGAACAAACATGAGAAATACAATTTTTGCCATGCTGTGTCGGACCAAAGGTCTGTACAATACAGTTCTCATTCTTGTTCTCATTCTCTCTGTCTCTCTGACATTGGTCAGAAAAATGTTTGAGAGTGGGAGAATAATTCCTGCATACATTAATTTTATAAACCTCTCTCTCATGCCCACGGAACAAGTTGAAGCAGAACAACAGATTTCATCCCATTGTTTTTCCCTGCTGCTGCAGAATAAAATTCTATATTTAAAGTCACAGTAAGAAAGCCTGTTTAGTCGCTCTTTTACAAAGTATACCAGTTAGTTTTAGAGTCGTCACCCTGTGTAATAGTCACATATGAGTTGCAGGTTCTTCTTAGTTTATGTATGCTCGGTGCTCAGTTTGGATCATGATTGTGGTGCACCATTTTCCCAGTCTGTGGCTGAGTTCAGACTGGCAATTTGCCCCGGTAGGGACCCGGGCCAGCGACGACTCAATCCCGGAGTAAATGGGGCATTCACACAGGCACATCTGTCTGGCGTCCCCCACCCGTAGCCAACCCGTGCTGTTGCACTTCACCGCCGGATTAAAAAGATACCTGATAAAACCTGTAGCAAATCCGAAAACCCGTGTGTGTTGCGCGTTTCTCCGCTTCCAGGGAGTCTGAACGCCCAGCCGAAAAGCCGGGAGCAACCCGCGTTGGGCACGAGGCAGCAGCGGTGTGATTGGCTGTGCTCCACTCCACTGCCCAATGCGGTGCCGGTGTTGCAGGGCAAAAAAAAAAAAAAAATCGGCAAAATGGATGTATTCTGCAATACATCCACAGCCGAATGAATGGGGAAATGGCGAATATAGCACGCCTCCAGCGCAGCAGTCTGAATGCTCCCGCGCGACTCCGTCCCGTATCTTCCAGCAGCGGCCCCCGCTGTGTGAATGGGAAAACCCGGTATAGTTTATTCCGGGGTTTTTTTGCTACGACTGGCTACTGGAGCAAACTGCCAGTCTGTACTCAGCCTGTGACAGTACCAGAGGTATGCTATTTGACATGTTGGGGAAACCCACATATACATTTGCAGGTTTTCCCAACAGGCCAAATAGTATCCATTCCCAGAGTGTTTTAGGCCAGGAAAATAGTGGGGTAGAGTCCTTCACCACGTGGAGTCATAATCTGAATTGAGGATTGCACATGGGCAACTTTGCAGAAACTGCAATTTACATATGCTTGTTATATAGGACACAGGGTGGGGACCCCAGACCCATCCTGTATACTCCATAATGTGTGAATTATTGGTGGGGAGGTGTTTCCCAGAAACCTATTTCTGAAAACTGACTTTTTGGAGTCTGGTTCTATTAAACAAAATTCTGATGAGTTAAATGAATATCTAAAATGGCTCCTGAAAGAACCAAGGCAACTAGCTTTTTTTCAGAGTGTGCAGGCACTTTACATGCTTGGTAACACCCATGTCCACTATGCTTCTCCTAGCCTGAATTGTGAACAGAACTGCACTGAGTTTCTTTTTATTTAGATGTTTGCTGGGTTGATAGCTGGAGATATTTTTGGACTCAACCAATTTTGAGTACCCACAAATGAAATATTATTTTGTGGCCCACAAAATGCCTCAGAGAGTGACATTTTGAAGAAGAGATTTCATCAAATGCAAATCTAAATCTCATATTAGAGTAATTTTTATCTAGCACCCTTCTCCAGAAGAGTTTGAGCCACAACTGGCAGAAAGCCATCCCAATACACAAACACCGGCATACGCAGCCAATTCTCACTCACCATGTGTATGTCAGATGTGGGGGCTGAGGTCAGGCGTCCTAACCAAGATAATGCAAATGACTATCTGTTGTGAGCATATCCATCTGTGGTTAAGGGGTTGTGCCATCACTAATCCAAATCTGGCCTGCATTAATTTTCCAAAATAAAAAACAGCCTTACCCGGCACAGAATCAAAGTGTTCAGGTCTGTAAGTTCTGCTCACAGTGGTGTATGAGAATATAGTCTTCCTCGCCTTGAAAAAGATTTCTTCTAAACTGCACCAAAAATTAATCTAGACCAATGTTCTGTTGCCAACAGTGACCAGGCAGATGCCTCAGGGAATCCTGAATATTTATTTCTTTACTATTTACCTCATTTATACCCTGCCTTTCTCCCCTCAATGGGAACTCAAAGTAGGTTAGGCTGAGAGACTGTGACTGGCCCAAGGTCACCCAGCAAGCTTCCATGGCAGAATGGGGATTCAAAGCTGAGTCTTCCAGGTCTCAGTCCAGCAGTCTAACCACTGTATCACACTGGCTCTCCATGAACATTCACGTGCCTTCAAACCAAGCAAGCAACAAAATAAGCATTGTGCTATCTTGGTATCACAAGGATATACAAGATTTTGATAGCTACAGTATAACCCAATCAGAATACAGTGGCCTGTATACAGAGCTACCATTGCTACTTATGGGAGGTGAGTGGCTTAAACAGATAGGATTCCTTGCCCTTCAAGGCCTTCCTCCATCACACTTATATCATTTCCTTCCTTCAAGGAGCTTGCAGCAGTGTGCATGATTCTCCCTTCCTCCCTTTTGCACCAGCCATGTGAGTGTAGGATAGGCAGGGAGAGAGTGACTGATCCAGGGTTACCCAGCAAGCTTCATATCAGAATAGGAGTTTCAACAGTCTTGGTTTAACATTCTAACCTTTATATTGCATTGGGTTTCATTGACCTTGATTGCAGACATTGAGTTTGATTGGTACCAACCAACCATTCCACTCAATCTTGCTCAGTCCCTTACCTTTCTACAGTCCCTTTAACTCATTGCGTTTGTCCATGCAAGTCCCAAGATCCCCAGCATGGTCCTATTGGTGGTCAAAGGAGATCCGCTCCTTTTTTACCAGTTGAAAAGCTTGTTGGACCCACTTCATTGCCTTGGTGAGTGAAACACCTCTTTCAATACAATGGAACCCATTTTGACACATTTGAAGGTAATGTACTGATGGTCTCATCGAGGCAGAGAGAGGCTCTCAGCTGGAGCTGCGGCCAGGCATGATGGAGAATGCTTAGCTGCTTCCAGTGGAACTTGAAAGCTGAAGAGATGGGACTGGATCCAGGCATGCAGAGGCTTGGCTGCTTTCTCTGTTCTTCCTGATCAGTGCAGTTGGCGGCTATATCTGCCTTTCATCTCACTACTACACAGGTGGATCTCTTACTGAATGCTACAGTCTGCTAATTAAATTATGAAAATGTTTCTGTATTTGAATGCTGAAGACATTAGCAGTCATGAAATTGAGATGGCATCCAAGTACTCCAAAGAAATACAGACTTGGTGGAGGTGTCCACCCAACTCAGCAAGACCTGTATGAGCGTTGCAACCGGGATGCGAATCTGTATCACTTGTTTACACTGATTTCCCTTGCTGGATCTCACGAGTCTCTGGTGCCTTTTCCTCCAAATGAAGACACCGTAAAGGCTCCCCTGAACTTCTCATTGCTCTAGGAAAGGAGTACCTGAATCAGGGAGGTATAGAAGCAGGTTTCTGGTAAAGAGATACCCTTATTATCGTGGCATGAGCAGGGCTATTTTGGTCAAAACTTCAGTTCAGCTAACAGCTGGAGCTGGCATCCAGTGCTACAGATAATGCTTTTTCAAAATCCTGACCCTGTTGCCATTTCGTACAAGGATTGTCATTAGTTCTAAATCCTGTGGCAGTCTGATTAAAGCAACTCTTTTTAAGCTATGATATGAAAAGATAATACATCCGATCTGGGCTTGAGGGTTGTTGCAACGTGTAGAAATGGAATGACAGCTGCACAGTGGCTGATTTTAAGTGCTCTTTGCTGCTGTGCCCCTGTCACAATGAGTATGCCTATAGATACACTTTTGACAAAGGGTCTCCTTTTAAAATGATGAAAACTACATTTTTTGATGTTGCACTTGACCATTGAATAATGATAATACTTCTTAGTTGGTAAGGTGTTGAAGTAGGACATAATAGCATCCAAAGAGCACATGAAACTTTTTGCAGTAAAAAAAAGGGGGGGACAGGGAAGTCAGGAAGACTTGCACAGTCTTCTAAGATTGCTTCAGAATCTGTCAATGAACGCATCAAAGGGGTTTTTTTTGGTCATTAACAGCATAATCTTAAGCAGAATTCCAGCCTTCTTAGCCCGTTGACTTCAGTTGCCTTCAGAGGGTACAACTCTGCTAAGAATTGCATGGTTCCTTAGGGATGGTGTAAACATTCATGTGTGTCCTTTGGTGACTGCAGTGTAAAGTGGTGGGTTTCATGTGTGAAAGAAACCTGTCCTTGTAGCAGAATGAGGTGGGAGATGCCAGAGGTTGCTCTGTGTATTTTATTACTTTTGAATAATCCCCCTCATTTTAAAAAAATTCTGCAAATGAAAAAATAGTGTAGCACATTGGAAGACTCAAGTCCAGCTTACTCTCCAGCTTTCCATTCATGGGGGGTTTTTAACTTAGGGAAGCATTCAAGAAATGTGATTCTCCCCCACTTGAAGTCTGGAATGGTACAGTCCACTCTGTTGTTGTGGGAATCTACCACTTCTTTCCTACCCTGTTCTACTGTACATGTAGATCAGGCCCGAGCCATTACAGATCCAACATTACAGACAACCCTTCCTGACCACCTTCTTCTCATTTCCAGCACTTTTCAATGGGTTGCCAGTTCTCCTACTATGGTGGGAGACCTTCTGCTAGCAACCCCCACTGCTTCATTACCCAGTGGGTGAAAAATAAATTTAAAAATAGCACTGGCACAATGGTGTGATGTCAATTCCAAGTTTTCCATGGAAAAATAGGAATCACTGGAACCTCAATGGTTCCCCCCAAAAGTGACGGAACACTGTTGTGCTGATGGCCAACCTCTGTGTCCTTTCCCCCAAGGCTCTCTCCAGTTGCCAGCTGCTGGTTGGCAACCTTAGTCAATCCTTACTTTAAGCCAAGCTTTGGACATTCAGGTGAAACTGTGGTACAAAAAGCCCTGCCTTGGTAAACAGGACGCCAAAGATGGCAACTTAACAATGGCAATAAAGCCTTCTGTTGTTGTCTACTGTGTTTTGTTTCAGTCTTCAGTGATGTCCGTTTGTTTCGCTCGCTTTCATCCAAACTTGGTTGTCGGAGGCACCTATTCTGGTCAGATTGTGCTGTGGGATAATCGCAGCCACAGGAGGACACCAGTTCAGCGCACACCTCTTTCTGCTGCTGCTCATACGGTAAAGGTTTTATTTGGTCACCTCCTTTTTTAGAAAAGCAAAGCATATTAAGCAGTAGCAGAAGTCATATGGTATATTTGATTATACTCAATAAAAGAGCATATAGGGTTGTGTCCAAACATCTTTTTATATTGCTCCTGATGAAAGACACATGAATGACTCCTTCATGTTACTTTTTGAGAGAAGGCTTGAAGGGGTGGGCTCAGTCCTTATGCTATCAAGACGAGTTTACTTCCTTAGTAAATATATGCAAGTTGATGTACTCATTTGAATGGCTGAGTACATTCCTGACTGTGACTCTTGCCAGTTCTTCAAAATATGTGTTTAATCAGAGCTATGTGGGCATGTGTTCATCCTGCCTTGTGAATGTGACGAGACATGCAAGCCTATTGAAACATACTTTGTAGCCTGTGTGAAAATAAAAACCGACCCCCTTCCCATCCCCAGCTACAAAATCTACTACCAACCACCAGCTACCAAATTTCCTGAGCTTATCCTCCATATTGGTGCCAGGATTCACAAGGAAAGGGAGTCCCACCACACATTACTCACTAATTTCCTTTCACACCCACCACACATCTGCATTTGGGATAACAGGAAGTTTTAATTAAGGGGAAAAAACCCTCTAGCATGATGATTTCATTTCCAAAATAAATAAAAGCAAGATGGCATCTTCTCCTGGGAAAGGAAAGAGTCCAGTGAGATTCTCCGCAAAGTACAGTCTGGCTGGGTTTTTTTCCCTTCTTCTTTTCCTCCCTTGCCTCCCACTCTGCATTTGAAACATCTTTTTCAGTTCTGGAGTGAGGCTGATTGCTTATGAAATTGACAGCTGACAGCTCTGATTAAAGCCAGGCACTGCACAGGAAAGTGCTGCAAGAAGAACAGTGAGTTGTGCCCATGCAACAGAATGGTGCTCCACCTATTTGAACTTGGCTCGCATTAATCCTTGCAGTTCCTAGTTTAAGTGCAGTCCTAAGCAAGTCTGCTTAGAATCCTGCTCAAGTCTACTCAGTGGGGTTCACACCCTGGAAAGTGTTTTTTGGAAAGCACTGTAGATTACCAGTCTGTTTGAGCACTAAAGTGAGGGGGACACCTCCCGTAAACCTAGAGATGGTCTGACTTGGCTTATTTGATATACCAGCATTGACTGGTTACTAAACAAAGATGTAATAGCTTCGGAAGTGCATAAAATCTATAGCAACAGAATCGTCTCACCCACTTCGTACAGTTAGACAGTCTGCTTTCATGTGTGCTTTTTTCCTTTGCAGCAAACTAGGAAATTGTATATGAAAATACCAAGTGGAATTTTTGAAATGACAATATAAGTTGCTGTTGCCATATCAGACATCTCTAATCTGGCTTGGTTTACCTTCATCCTGTAAGGGCTGAAGTCTCTCATTGTCTCTTAGTAGGTGACATGTGCAAACAAAGGACAAAAACAATCTTTCTGTCTGAAGATTTGTTCAAGGAGCATTTATTGCCAAGATTCAAGATATAAATTGATTACACTGAAAACTACACATAGATATGAATTCATGATGGATTTCTAAATGCCTAACTACACTGTGGCTTTTAAATATAGGAGTAGAGAATAAAAGGAGTGCATTTTGGATAGGGAAGTAGAAGGAAAGTAGTCTCTGAGATTCCCCTTGTTTAAACAGGGCAGAGTAAAACATCAACATTTTAGTGCCTCCAAATTACGTAACCCCTAAAATCAGATCTGTGGTAGATCACTCAGTTTGGTTATCTATTACCTTACCTTACAGTTAAGAATATATGGATATCAGTACATCTTTCTTTCTAGAGAGTCCTAGAAAGAACATTGGCTTAGAGCCTAAATGCAAGGTACATCTGCCAACAAGAAATGGGGGGTTGGTAATTTTCACTGATTTCCCCCTCCCACTTGGCCCCTACTTGGAGTTCTCAATGGCTCACTGATTCCCAAGGAACAGGTTGTGAGGAGGCTAGGAAGCTGCAGCAGAAAATGGGAGGAGGGAAGGTTTGCTTCCATGAGTTTTTCTTATACTTGGTTAGAAATTCAATTGATGACATAGTTCTTTATAGAGATAACACCGGTGACAAGAGAAGAGGAGAAGAAGAGATTGGATTTATACCCCGCCCTTCACTCGGAGTCTCATAGTGGCTTACACTTTTCCTTCCCTCCCCCTCCCCACAACAGACACCCTGTGAGGTAGGTGAGGCTGATAGAACCCTGAGAACTGTTCTTGAGAGAAAAGCTCTGAGAGAACTGACTGACCCAAGGTCATGCCAGCAGCTGCATGTGGAGGAGTGGGGAATCAAACCCGATTCTCCCAGGTTAGAATCTCCCAGATTAGAGTCTGCTCTCCTAACCACTACACCAAACAAATCATACCAGTTTGTCTACATAAGACATCAAGCAGACTTTAAACGAGATACATTTTGGACTAAATTCAGTATTGATGTTAAAGACATGTACTTGAAAAGAGATGTATGTGTCTGGCTAGTCTGATGACCAAATACCTTGTGCTTACATCAAAAAACTATTCAGGGGCTGCTGAAGAGTGATCTGAAGATGTGTTTTTCTGCAACCACTGCCACATCAGTCAGCAAACTGCACATGTGAAATTGAAAGGAAGTCAGGGATGCTTGAGGCCCAACAATTCCCATTGCCCCCATATCCCAAAATAAAGACTTCAGTCCCATGGGTATAGGATTTATTAATTAAGTGCAGAACTGCATAACACTCACACACTCCTTGGTGTGGGTTCCCTAAAAGGCTGCCCAGTCGGGTTTGCCAATGTCTGAGTAATTATGATGGCCCTGCCCACTTCCCTCCCTCAATGACAAGATTTTCTCTCCATTTTCTTTCCCTTTACTGACTGACCTTAGTAATGTGTTTCATTTTTGGTGAAGAAGCCTGGCTGTCCCATCCTGTCACAGTATAATATTTTGGGCTTTTGGCTGAGCCCGGGAACCTAAGTGAAGGATCAGGAGCCCACGTTAACTTAAACAGCTTAAATGCTGAATGGTCTTGAGACATTTTGAGATTCAAAAATAACAAAATATTTTATTTAACATAGAGGGAAAGGTCAGGTGAAGTCAGGGGTTGACATTTCTGAGGTCAAAACAATACATGCACAGAGTTTAGTTCTTACGTTTCAGGCTAATGAGAGTTTCTTTTTTTTTTTAATTGTTTCAATTTACCATACAAAAACAAAACATAAACTAGAACATAAACTAGAAACTGCAATAATCATCTAAATAAATCATCATCTGAAGGCAGTTTCTTCAGAGAACTCCCTGTTTGACTGGGTAGGGAAATTCTCCTCTCACTAGAAGATCTCTCCCCTTTCTTTGGTCCAAATGGGAGTCTTCGCCTACTTCCCAAATATCCTTGCCAACTTTTCCCCAGTTGTCTATGTTAAAATTCTCTCAGCTAAGGCTGAAATCAGACTGTCGGTACTCAATCAAAGCAAAAATCTGACTGAATTCTCCTCAGCATCCAGTTCAGAAGTCTTTCTCTGTTCAGCTGATGCTAACCCATCAAATTCTTTGGAGCAGCCTGTCACTCAAGGCTCTCTGTTTCTGTGAATTAATGCTTCACAGTCCTTACCTGTTTGTACAGCCCTTCTAAGCTTTTAAAAGTGCAGTCCATCACAGTAATCCTACCCTAGCTCAAAGCCTGACCTGACCCCAGGCCATGCATTGCTTTTCTGTGCCTGCACCAAAGTCATCCAGAGAGATTCTGCCCATCAACTCTGTCACCCTGCCCCATAGAGTTCAAGTGATGATAACCAGTGCCCGTTGTTTTACCTCTATCCCCGAGACCATTCAGCCATGAATGGCTGGTTTGGATGCCTCACCTTGTGCTCCAGTGCCTCAGGGTACTCACCAGTCTAACCTAATATCAAACACCAAGCCCATGGTAATCTTGCTAATCCCAGCTGGGGCCTAACTAAGCCCTAAGGATCAAGCCTATTTAGCCAATTCCCCTAAAATCATATATAGGCAAAAACAGGGTCTCCTGGCCAATTTGCAAAGGAATCCATCTTGGCCTTGAAGTGACAAGCTAGTAGTACATTGTTAAAGAAGGGAGAGAAGGGTAAAAAGTTTGAAAGCAAAAATATGATATGATGGACGGCTTTAAATGGCCCTTTCTTCACCCTCCCCTACTGGTTCCTTTGCCCAGGGCAGTTGTTATTCTTCCCACCCCACCATTGACTACCTTCCTTGCTCCCAGAAGGTAAAAAATGTGCCCCCATCAATTCAATCAGAACACATCCTTGCTGAAATTGTTAGTCCATCATAAAGTAGATGGGTATTGTTACTTTAGATTAACTTCATTGAAAATGAGAGCATAAATTTGGCCCATGATTAAGAAAACTTGATGGATGTGTTGGCCTTTATTTCCCACTTGAATGTTTTTGAAAATATATGTTGTACAGTGGCTAAACTGTGTCAGTGTTGATATGGGCTTTTTTAAAAGTGACAACTATTTTCTTCAGCAAACTCTACATATTTTTGCCGCTTTAAAAGACTTGTCTCTTTCTGCTGATACTTTAACACATCAAAAACCATCAACAGCATGATAACATATCCTTGTGGGTAAAATTTCATCCACTTAACACAACATTTTCACAGCCACAATCATCTTGGTCAGTTTGTGACAGTGTAAAATGAGACTTTGAAAAACATTTTTGAATGTCATGATGAACATGCAGGCATTTGGCCATACAAAGATATTCCATTCCTATCTGGCAAGAGGAGGAGTTCTGGGTATTGCATGATGACCAAATCTCTCTTTCAAATAACATTTGTGCCATTTAGAAATTAACCTTTTTTGAAAATGTGAATGGGCACCATCTGATTTCTGGTATTTCGTGTATTTTCCAGCACCCTGTATACTGCGTAAATGTTGTTGGAACACAGAATGCTCACAACCTCATTACCGTTTCCACAGATGGCAAAATGTGTTCCTGGAGCCTGGATATGCTCTCAACGCCACAGGTGGTTTTGTTTTTACCTACACAAGAAGAAAGGGTTGGGGTTAAAGCTGATGCCTACTTAATGGAACATCGTCCCTGAAAGCCAAAACCTCACATCCTACAAGGACTAAACACTCTGTGGATGCACTTGAAAGAGTGCAGCTTGCTTCCAGCAGTTGGCTCCTCTAAGAGCCAAAACCTATTTCCTCTGCCACAAATCATGTAATTATTGTAATGCGTTAATACACAGGTCAGTTTCAAGTGAAAATGAAATAATCCAGTTTAAAGAACAGGTAATCATATAAATCGTCTGAGGTATAAATCACACTTACTCTCCAGCATTGTTTATCAAATATAGGCTGGATGGTGGAATAGCCATCTTTCAAAGTGTAGCTTCTGATCAACTTTTCAGTGACTAGACTAAGCTAAGCAAACAGATCCTATCAAAAGTTTGACAGACATATTTTTCACCTAACATCACTTTTTCTTCCCATCATTATTGGTAGGACTCTCGCTTGCTTGAAAAAAGAAAATAGTTGATTAGATTGACTAACAATGCAATCCTAAACAGAATTGCATCCTTCTAAAACCATAGTCATCAATGGATTTAAAAAGGTATAACTCTTATTAGGATTGCACTGTAAATATGCCCGTGAATGGTCTGATTCTCTGTAAGGCAGCATAATGTGTTTAGGTGGGGTGTGCATATGATACGACAGGAACTGCCTCAGAAGAAGCATTCTTTCCTGTGTTTGTGAAAAGAGGAGGAATGTCTTTTCCAAGAAGGCACTGCCATCAAAGGATTTGCAAGTACTGATTGATTAAATGTTGTGGCTGGTTAAAGTAAACTATATGTTTACTTTGAGAATATAAAGAGGAGAAATGGTTGCCCAAAGGCTTGTGAAATTAAGGGAAGACTGATTTTTATTTATTGGTTGATTTCACGTATTTTTTTAGACTGCCATTCCACTCGACAGTTCTCAAGACAGTTCATAGCAAGTTAACACACACAACACACACACACACATACATTCTTACATTATAAAATCAACCTGGAATAACATAAAAGAGCCTTAAAAAGCACAGGGGGACGAACCTCTGTGAGCGCTGTCCCCAAATCATTGCAGCTCAGCCTTCTGGATAAGAAGGGTCTCCTTCCACTGAGGTGAAAGGTCTGGGCTCCCATTTCTAGAAAATGAGAGGGCTCCCTGTTTTCATGTTAGCCATATGAATGTGAGAAGGGATCACTTGCCCTCTGTCCTTACAAAGGAGTCACGGACCTTATGGACTCCAGTTGGAAAAAGGATAACATAAGGGTTTCAAAGTCAAAACCAGCCCCTTTAAAATCAGCTTGGAAAGAAACTGGAAGCCAGGGCAGTTAAGAGACTACTGGCTTTAAATGGTCATTCCAAATTAATGGTTGAATTAAATCCATGAGGAGAAAAGCTTAAGAAAAATGTGCTAAATAAATAAATAAATGATGTGTACCCCCCCAAAAGCTGGTGGAAGCTTTAACACCATTAAGGAAACAGGTCTTTTGCAGTAATGGGGGGGGGGTTTGATAAAACAGCCCAGGAACTAGGAGCAAGCTGAAGCGATGCCCCTCAGGGGCTCTCTCTCTGGGCCTCAGTAGCAGCAGCATGGAAGTTGGAAAATAGTAGGAAATTCTCCAGAGCAGTCACCTACCTGGAACTGTTGGTGGCAGGTTAAAGGTCCTGTCTGTTTTGAATACAGTAGATTGAAAAACTTGACATGTTTTGCTAGGAGAGCATGGAGCTGATGTTCAACAAATCCAAGCCGGTGGCGGTTACTGGAATGGCTTTCCCAACTGGAGATGTCAATAATTTTGTGGTGGGGAGTGAAGAGGGCACGGTCTACACAGCGTGTCGTCACGGAAGGTGATTTCTTTTTATAAACAGATTGTGTTCCTGGCATCTCTTGCATAGGTTGCTATGTACTCTAATTTGACAGAGATTGCACTTAGTCATGTTGGTCCACAGGGGGAAAAATCTGCAGAACATGAAAGCTTCTCACAACTTTGTGACACTTTAGTTGATATAACCCAGTGGTTGCTTATGAGTGTACTTTAACTGTCAGAGCATTATAGAGAGCGAAAAGGTCCTTGTTTGAATCCATTACCTTCAGCATTCCAGGAAATGTGAAGGCTTGTGGCATTTCAGTATTAAAAAGTTTTTGTACAGAAATCAAATGTGAGTCTGATACAACATATATATTGGAAGTAAGAGAAGAATTAAACACATGGAACCCACTTCCAAATACTTATCTCTCAGATTTCTAGCCCACCCTTCCTGTAAGGAACTCAGAACGGCATACATCCTCCATTTTATCCTAACAACTGTTTGAGGTAGTTTAGGCTGAGAGATAGTGTTTAGCCAACCTTATGGCTGATGAGGTATTTGCATCAAGGTATCGCCAGTTCTAGTCTGATACCTTAATTACTATTTTATGCTACAGTGCTCTCCACATTTAGGAAAACCATGGTCGTTCATTCAAAAGTGTTTCAAAATGGAGACGGCAAAGTGTTTGTTGAGTGAAGCAGAACTGGAATTTGTGTCTGACTGCTGAAAATATCTGAATTGGGTTCTCCCTCTACTGTTATGTTCACAGTCATTCAACTAGTGCCTGCATATTGTATTTTTCATTCTGTGTTCCCCCCTACTACAAATAAATGACTGTTGTTGGTGGAGGAGCCAATACATACAATGTGACAATTCATGTGATATGTACATGTGATTAAGAATTAGAATTATAGAATCACAGAACTGGAAGGGGCCATACAGGCCATCTAGTTCAACCGCCTGCTCAATGCAGGATTAGCCTGGAGCATCCCTGACAAGTGTTTGTCCAGCTGCTGCTTAAAGACTGCTGGTGAGGGGGAGCTCATCACCTCCCTAGGCAGCTGAGTCCACTGTTGCACAACTCTTACTTTTTCCTAATATCCAGACGGTACCTTCTTGCCCTTAATTTAAACCCATTATTGTGAGTCCTGTCCTCTGCTGCCAACAGGAACAGCTCCCTGCCCTCCTCTAAGTGACGGTGTCAGGCACTTCAGAAAGTCAGTCAAACACCAGGCTTCATAAAGAAGATAGCGTTTATTGAAAGCAGTTCTAAAGGCACGTCGACATTCTTTTGTCAGGAATAAGGCACACAAAGAAGCATCTACAGATATATCCCGGGGGCTAACCCCCCCCTTCTACATCTACCAATGGCTACCTAGCCCGTGCGCAGGAAGAGGTGCGAAAGTTGTTTAAGCAGTAAATAATTCTGTAGAGGCCCAGCTATCTGCACAGCGGAAAGCGAAACTGTGAGACAAGGCCATTTGGTCAGATAGGAGATTGCCCAGGCTGGGAAACTATCTGTCTCCTAGGCAACCTACCCATCTCCCACATTCCAAGCATGAAAAGTTACAAACCATCTCTCCCTCCTACCCTCCCATCCATCTTATGGCAGGATCACCTTACAGATGGCCCTTCAAATATTTAAAGAATTTGGCCCCTCAACCTCCTCTTCTCCAGACTGAACATTCCCCAGTTCCTCAACCTTTCCTCATAGGGCTTGGTCTCCAGGCCCCTGATCATCCTTGTCACTCTCCTTTGCATCTGCTCTATTCTGTCCACATCCTTTTTGAAGTGAGGCCTTCAGAACTGCACACAGTACTGCAGGTGCGGCCTGACCAATGCAGTGTGCAGCAGGACTATGACATCTTACAATTTGGATGTTATTCCTCTGTTGACCCCAAGATCACACTAGCCTTTTTTGTTGCCACATCACACTGGCTGCTCGTATTTAACTTATGGTCTACCCTTACCCCAAGATCTTGTTCATCACACTGCTACGCATCCAGTATGCATGTTCCTCATTTTTGTTACCCAGATGTAAAACTCGTCACTTATCCTTGTTAAATTGCATCTTGTTCACATCCACCCACTTTTCCATTGTGTTCAGATCCTGTTGAATTCTGTCTCTATCTGCTGGTGTGTTTGCTGCTCCTCCCAGTTTGGTGTCATCTGCAAATTTAATGAGTATCACCTCCACACCTTCATCCAGATCATTTATAAAAATATTGAAAAGTACCAGGCCCAGAACTGAGCCCTATGACACTCCGCTGGACACCTCCCCCCATTCAGATGAAATGCCACCAACAACTACTCTTTGAGTGTGGTTCTCCAGAAGACTGACACAGGACTGCCATTTTCAGTGGCAGCTGTCTGTTAAATGTAATATCTTGGTCTGAACCACTGATGGTAAAGGGCTGAATATGATAAATTCCCTCCCTCCCTCCCACCCTCCCTCCCTCCCTCCCTCCCTCCCTCCCTCTCTCTCTCTCTTCTCTCTCTCTTTCTCTCTTTCTTTCTTTCTTTCTTTCTTTCTTTCTTTCTTTCTTTCTTTCTTTCTTTCTTTCTTTCTTTCTTTCTTTCTTTCTTTCTTTCTTTCTTTCTTTCTTTCTTTCTTTCTTTCTTTCTTTCTTTCTTTCTTTCTTTCTTTCTTTCTTTCCTGTGAAAGTATAGCCCTTGGATGTCATTCAGAAGAAGATCAGTTCCTCATGTTTGTTGAAATGATTATGTTTTAACCATTTCAATGCGGTTTCTTCTTGTGACACCACCTTTAAATTCTTAACTTTTCAATACGCCTGTTGCGAAGTAATGCCATGACTTCAACATGTTTCAGTTTTACATAGCATATTTTATCATATTCATTATATGCAATAGTTCAAATGCCTCAGTTTGTTATCATTATATTGCCAGTACTGATTACCTTTCCTGTTTGCAAAGATTCAGATACCTCTGTTATTGCCACCTCTGTTAAGACAGTAGATGGCATACAGAAACACTGAATGACAAAACACGAGGAGGCAACAGGAGGAGGAGGTCTGCCCTCACACATAGGGTGTCTCCTGAGACATGCAGGCATATATTGATTTTTTTTAAGCCTGCCTCTCACATTCACAAAAAGTAACCCAAAATTGACAGGGGCCGAGGACTCTGCAGATGTGAACCCTCAGCTCTAATACTGAAACCAGTAGCCTGCTGCTTGCTTCATTTCATCCTCAGAGGATGGTGTGTATCCTCTAAGTTCAATATTCTCTCCCACCCCAACAGATTTCCCCTTCAAACATTAAGAGAAGAACTGTCTGTCTTGTCAGTAATGGTCAGATGCCCCATGAATGCAAACCTGGGGAATCCTGCCAGTGTCCCTAATGGAACTGTGACAGTGACACCCTAGGATAAGGGATATCTTGTGATGTTGGCTACCTCCTAAATGTGTGTATCTGTCTTTCTGCAGCAAAGCGGGCATCGGTGAAATCTTTGAGGGTCATCAAGGTCCTGTCACAGGAATCAATTGCCACATGGCTGTCGGTCCAATTGACTTCTCCCATCTCTTTGTCACATCATCATTTGACTGGACTGTCAAGTTATGGACTACAAAGGTAAGCTGGGAGTGAGAAAGCTTATTGGGCCTTTCACCTCTTCCCCCTTACAGGACTACTTGGGCAAAGTATAATATTGATCACTTTAGTTAACCACACTGTTGCTTTGCACTATGAATGGAAATAGAGATCCTTAGATTCCCACTAGCTAACAGGAATTCTTCTTATGCAAGGATTCCAGTGTCATCCTAAGCAGAGTTACAACCGTCTAAGTCCATCGAAGTTCACTTCCACACACAAAGTGACCATTCATGCAGTACTACATATGGATTTCCATGAATGGATTCTCCATGAGTGTTGGTCTTCTGGGCCCATCTATACAGCAAACTTAAACTTAGTGTCAACCAGGCCTGTACCCAGGATGGGTGTGCTGCCTCATCTAGAACTTAAAAACAAAAACAGGCTTTTGTGATGTGAGAGTTCCATTTAAAGAAAGAGAACTTGTTTTTATAATATTAAATGTGCCATGAGGTACTTGGAAGGCTGACCGACCTGCTGGGGCATATGCTTTCATGAACCAGAGCAAACTTCCTGAGGTATCTGAAGTGTTAGATTCAGTGGACATACACATATACCTCTGAAGGGCAGGAAGAGGCTGGTTATAACAAACAGAAGCCAGATGGCCCTGCCATCCAAGAGACAGGTGAAAACAAGATCCAGTCAAATGAGTCACTTTTTCTACTCCCTTGAATGAGATGAAGTGTGGTCTGACCTTAGAAAGCTTACGCCACAATAAGCTTGTTAGTCTTTAAGGCATCACAAGACTCTCATGTTGTTTTACTGGTCCAAGAGCTGCAGCAGCACATCAACTTCTCAGACTGCTTAATAATGTTGGAAGTCTGAAATCTAAGTAATTTTGTCACAGGAAAGAGTCATGTTATAAGCAGGGCTCCTCCCAGAAGACTTGGGAGTTCCAACATTACCAAGAGAAGCAGGAAGCAACGTGATGTAGGGGTTGCTACGTTGTTATATGTTACCACAGAAGGGAACCTCAGAAAGTGCTGTCTCATGGAGCCGTGGCACATGGTTTCTTGAAGAAAAGCCATAATCTTTATTTATTTATTTATTATTTGGATTTATGAACTGCCCAGTTCCTGTGTACTCAGGGCTCTGAGTGATATGCAACAATAGAGATACATGTCATAATGGAAATATATATCATAATAAAACACTTGTTAAAACCATTTTTCAAATGGCGCTAATACGTTGAATTTCAGACTGTGTCATCACCTTGTGGGAGAGGTAGAAAGAAAGCATGAAGGGGGGGGGGATCCCAACCTAGAGAGAGCCTATCATTGTCTTCAACCAAAAGCCTGGTGGAACATCTCTGCCTTGCAGGCCCCATGGAACTGCATCTGGTCCCACAGGGCATGGATGCTATTTGTCAGGGAGTTCCAACAGATGGGAGCTAGGGAAAAGAAGGCCCTGGCTCTGGTTGAGGACAGCCAGATGTCTCTCTGGCCAGGAATCACCAATAAGTTGTTCTCAGCAGAGCATAAAGCTCTTTGGGGGCATACTAGAGGAGGCAGTCCCAAAGATACCTGGATCCCAGACCGCTCAAGGCCTTGAAGGTGAATATCAAGACCTTGAACCTGACCCAGTACTCCACTAGGAGCCACTGTAGCTGACACAGCACAGGTTGTATGTCTGCTGTCCATGACATTCATGTTAGGGCTTGTGCCGCCGCATTCTGGATCAGTTGGAGTTTCTAGATCAGTCTCAAGGGTAGGCCAGCATAAAGCGAGTTACAGTAATCCAGTCTGGAGGTGACTGTTATGTGGATTACTGTGGCTAGTTCAGGGCAATACAGGAAAGAGGAAAGTTGCTGCACTTGGCACAGGTGGAAAAATGCCAGCTTGGCAACATTCATGATCTGGACTTCCATAGATAAGGAGGTATCCATGACACCCAAACTCCTGATGGTTTGTGCCAGTAACAGTGGCTCAACATCAAGAGTGGGCAGTTGGTGCCTCAGCCCTGAATCCCTCCTCTCAGCCACATAACCTCCATCTTAATTGGATTCAGTCTCAGCCAGCTCTTTCTTAGCCATCCCACCACAGCCTCTAGACTCTCAGCCAGGGCAGTATTTGGGCAGCCACCCATTAACAGATATAGCTGGGTGTCATTAGCATGCTGGTGACAACCCAGTCTGAAACTCTGTGCCATCTGGGCAAGGGGGCAAATATAGATGTTAAAATCAGAGAGAGGATTGCCCCCTGAGGGACCCCACATGTTAAGGGATACCTAGATGACATCCTCTCCCCTAGTGCTACCATCTGTCCCTGACCAAGGGAAAATGAGGTAAGCCACTTCGAGGCCACCCCATGAACTCCTGCACTGGGCACATGGTGGGTCAAAAGATCGTGGTCGACTGTTCTGAGATCAAGTAGCAACAGCAGCACTGACCCATCTCAATCCAGCTGTCTTCAGAGATCATCCATAAAGGCAACCAGCACCATCTCCATCCTGTGGCTGGGGCAAAAACCAGACTGACATGAGTCCAGTGTCGATGTGTCATCTAGGAAACTCTGGAGCTGTTCGGCTACTGCCCTCTCAGTTACCTGACCCAGAAATGTTAGATTTGAAACTTGGGTGGTAATTGAAGGGATCTGTAGGATCCAATGATTTTTTTTCATGAGTGGTACCACCACAGCCTCTTTCAGTGCCTCCAGGGAGACCCCTGACTCCAGGGACAGATTGATGATGTCCACCAGTGGGCCTTGTATCCTCTCACTGCTGGCTTTTACCAGCCATGAGGGACATGGGTCTAAGGGGCACACAATTTCCTATCTACATTAGCATAGGAAAGTCGGCTGACGTTATCAAATACTGGGTCCAAAGGCGGCCAGGGGGCCTCCAGTTCACATACTATATCAACATTGGCAGGCAGGTCATGGTGGAGTGACAAGACTTTGTCCACAAAAAATCTTGCAAAGGCCTCACAGCTAATGGTTGAATTGTTCTGTGAGAGATGTTAAGGATCCAATCACCCTAAACAATTGTGCAGGGCGAGAGCTAGCAGATGCAATGGAGGCTGAATAGGAATGCAAAGAAATACTCCAGCCACATATCATTTAAAAAGCGGAACCATGCTGGCAAGGATATATCGGTACTAATCTATCCACATTTTTTGAAAGACAGGTGATCTCGTGAGATGGCTTTTTCACTTTGAGGATGTTGGGTTATTCTAACTGAAGCATGTACACTTTCTGCCACTGAGTCATAAGATCATAGCACATCATGAAAGCAGAGATGGATGCATAATGAGTCAAGAGATATCCTAGCAGGATGAATCTGCTGAGCCTTCTGTTTATTCAGGCATTAGGGCTTTGAACATATAAATTGTTTTCTAAAGGCCACCTGTTTGTTAATAAACACTAAGGATTATTATTAAATCTTAATGCACAGCCATGCCCATGCTGCTTATCATGTGATCATTCACAGGGAGAATTATACAATACCACATGAAAAAAAGCAGCTTTGAGTTTTATTGAAACATCCCGTTATTCCGCCATAAATAATCTTAGCTGTGCCTTCAAAGGGAAAGCACTTGCTTCTAGGGATAGACTGTACAGGACTGAACAGGATTTTAGCTGCATCTTTTATTGTTATTTTTCACTCATTAAAGCTGCAGCTGATACTGGAGAGTTCCTTCTTCGTGAAGTGTCTTTCCTGCTATGCCTCTGTAAATATATATGACCCAGTAGAGTGAACGTGTACGAGGATATCCATCTTAGAACTGCCTCGAGAACCTCTGCATGGGGTTTTCCTGTGAAGTATGATCCATTCATTAAAAACATTTATTTATTTATTTATGTTTATTTATTAGTTAGACTCAGGGGTCTTTTTGGGGGGGAGCGCACCGGAGCACAGCTCCGGGAGTTCAGGAGCCAAGCCTCGCCCCCAGCCGGTGTCCGGGGGAGTCTTTCAGGCAGCCGAATGTCAATTTCAGCTCCATTATATCCTATGGGCCATTGAAGTCAATGGTGAAAACATAGGGTATATTCTGGGGGCTGGAGGGGAGGGTTTGAGGGAGAGGCTCCAAACTCACAGGGTAGCTGTTTGAGCCTCTCCTCAAGATACCCACCAAGTTTCAAGAATATTGGAGCAGGGGGTCCAATTCTGTGGGCCCCCAAACAGCTTGCCCCCATTCCTTCCATTGTTCTCTATGGTGGGAAAAAGTAACCTTTTTCTCACCATAGAGAACAATGGAGGAATGGGGGCAACCTGTTTGGGAGCCCATAGAATTGGACCCCCGGTCCAATGCTCTTGAAACTTGGTGGGTATCTTGGGGAGATGCTCCAGCAGCTACCCTGTGAGTTTGGAGCCTCTTTCTCAAACCCCTTCCCTCTAGCCCCCAGAATATACCCTATGTTTTCACCATTGACTTCAATGGCCTATAAGATATAATGGGGCCAAATTGCTGCCGAATTTCTTTCATTCCCTCCTTTTCCTCCTTCTTTCTTTTTTTCTTTCTTTTTTTCTTTCTTTCTTTCTTTCTTTCTTTCTTTCTTTCTTTCTTTCTTTCTTTCTTTCTTTCTTTCTTTCTTTCTTTCTTTCTTTCTTTCTTTCTCTTTCTTTCCCACCTTCTTCTCTTCTCCTTTTTCCTCCTTTCCCTGTTTCCTCGTTCTTCCCTCTCTTTCTTTCCCTCATTCTTTCCTTCTCTTTCTTTCCCTCTTTCCTTCCCTCTTTCCTTCTCTCTACTCTCTCTCTTTCCTTCCCTCTTTCCCCCTTCTGTGGCCCAACTCTAGTGAGAAAGAGTTTAAACTTTAAACCCTTCTCTCTTAGCTTCCCCACCCAGGCCAGCTGGGGAAGGGAAGAGGAGGCTTTTGAAGATGCCTCCCCCCCTTTTGCTTCCCTTTCTGACATCACTTCCGGTGATGTCAGGGGGCGTGGCATATGCTAATAGCCTAATAGCTCATTAGCATACCATATGCTAATGAACTCCTGCAGCTCTTTTTCTACGAAAAGACCCCTGGTTAGACTTCTATCCCGCCCTCCCGCTGAAGCAGCTCAGGGCGGCTTACAAAAATACATACATAAAATACAACTCAATAAAATTCCAATAATACAGTTAAAACCATTTAAAGTGGTGGTGTCATATAATAAAGTGCAAGTGCAGCTCAACCAATAGAATCATTCCTACTGAAACGCCTGGTGAAAAAGCTCCATTTTCACGGCCCTGTGGAATTGCTGGAGGTCCCGCAGTGCTCTGATCTCTCTGGGGAGCTCATTCTAGAGCATCAGCACCACCCAGGAAAACGCCCTGGTCCTAGTTGCCGCCAATCTGGTGTCCCTAGGCCCAGGGAGGGCCAGGTGGTTTTGTGTTCCAGATCGCAGTGCTCTCTGGGAAACATGCAGGGAAATGCAGGCCCCTGACTATTTAACTTTCAAGCTTCCAACAGCCTCAGTTTGTCTTTCCAGTACAGGCACACATAATTCTACAACATGGCTCCTACAGCACATATTTTTTTACAGCATTCAACTAGTCAAGAGAAGATATGCATTGGAACTGAAAGCAGAATCATATTCTTCTATATCCATTGATGTCAATAATCCAATAAACAATAAACAAAACAATAACAAACTACATTTTGACCTGGCCTTGGGCTCATTGGCTGGCAAAGGCCATGGGACAAAAGCTCTTTAGCTTGTGCCTCTGGCCGTGTCCAAGATTTGTAAAATATCTGAAAGAGGAAGGGAAGAGTAAATCCTCAGCAAGAAGTTGCATCTGCTATACATGTTCCTTATTTTTTTTATTTTTTTTTTTAAAAATCCTGCTTTTCTCATTAATAGGGAACCAAAGCAGCTTATCACATCATACTCTCCTCCTTCACTCTATCCTCACTCACAACCACCACCACCTTGTGAGGTAGGTTAGACTGAAAGATGGTGACAGGCCCAGGATCGCCAGGGAACTTCCATAGTAGAGCAGGGATTCGAATCTGGGCATCCCAGAACCTAGTCTGATGCTCTAATCACTGTGCCACTCCAGTTCTCAGTTCCTCCCACTGTTTCCCTCCCTACATCATACAGAGGAGACATTCCCTAGTTCTTGCAGCAAATATGAGGGAATTGTGGTCAGCAAAGGCAGCAGACTGCTCCACAGATGACTATTAGTATTCCTTTATGTTTGCTGATGCCTGTTGTTTCAGCAGGTTGCTACTAAGTGCAGCTTTGCTTTTCTGTTAGGTTTGTCCCAGACAGCAGCTGGGCTAATGAGCAAGCAACCCACAAGCCTGCCCTTGCTAAGAAAGGACATCATGATGAAAGCAAAAGGGTATGCTGCCACCTACACAGTGGCAGTTCAGATGTAAATAGGTTCTAAGCACCGGTGAGCAAGTGCTGAGAGATTTGAGGGGCAGTGCCTGAAGAGGGTGGAGTTTGGGGAAGATGGAATGTCACTTCCAGGTGATGCTGTAGGCTGCCTTTACTAGTGTCTGTGGGTTTTTACTATAGAGTCTAGGAGAAATTCCTGGAGTGTTGCTATGCGGAAGCCATTTTTTTTACCTGCTTCTCAATTCCTCAGGGGCAGGAGATTGGAGCTAGGGACTGGTAATTCCCTGCCCCAGGCAAGTAAATGAGAGGCCTAAATGTAAGGGCAAACTATGCTTTACACTAAACCAGAGGTCATTAATTGACTAACCATGTAGGAGCAGGGTTTAATGATATAAGCAAGAATGCAAGCATAGGGCTTGTTCATGTAGTTTGAAAGCAGAACTTAGCAATGCATCTGAACAATGTCATAAGTCTCATTTGCTGAATTGCTATTCTTGGGTCTGATACAAATTGAGCATTCAGAACATGCTAGGGAAGAAAAATGTTGTTATGAAACAAATCTTTTTTAATATTCAATTGGCACATACAAATCCAAAGCACCTTTGCAGGCCATTGCTAATGAAGCATCCATAAAAAATAGACTGTATCAGTAAGGGGGCAAAGTAGAAGGGGCATATAGATTTCTTTTTTAAAAAAATTCTGCCTTGGTTTGAAAACCACACGGCCTGACCTCAGTGAGACTACTGGAATGAGTGTGGGTGGCATGTTCTGGTTTATGTTATATACAATTTAGAAAACAAACTTTTTCCCCTTTGCAGAATTTATATTACAGTAGAAATAAGGGATGAATAAGGCTTTGTTGCATACTTCAGATGAATCCCTTAAATTCACCCCTAAAATAGAATATAGCCCCTGCCCCATTCATTCCTAAACAGACATTTACAACATTCCTTTTCCATCCCCTTATAGATTTAGAGTGGGGAATAAGGGCACTTCCAGATTTCCTTGCTGTGTGCTGTTCATTGCTTCCAGCTCTTGCACTCCAAACTTGTGAACAGCCCTCCCCCGCCCCCAGTCTTTACTGGTCTGCAGTCTGACAGGAATTAGCATGTGTAACATAGTGTAGCCAGTATTGCTAGTTTCCTGCAGGGATGCCTCAAGGGGAAATGTAGGGCTTTTCTCTGGGACACTTGCCAGAGGTGAGATGTATTCTGCAGAACCCAGTGGGGACTACGAGTTGTTGTTGTTTGGGATTCTCATGTTCAGATTGTGAAATACCCATTTCCTTGGTTACCTGTATCATGTAAGAATCACCTCCAGATGATTATACAGGGAAACAAAAAGTAGTCCTTCCCGCCCCCCTTTTAGTAGAAAAATGACATGTCTGTGGGCTAGTGCTACTAAAAAGAAAGAAGAGCTCTGCACAATCAGATGAGTGATCCATCTAGTCCAGCATCCCGCTTTACACAGTGGCCAACCATTTACCCGGGAGGGCCAGTAAATGGTCCACAGAGGCCAAGGCCTTCCCCTGATGTTGCCTCCTTCAGCGTTTGACTGCCTCTGGATGTGGAGATGCCTTTTACTCACCATGGCTAGTAGCCATTGAGAGACCCATCCTCCATAAATTCTGTCCAATCCCCCTGTAAAGCCATCTTTGCTAGCGGCCAACCACCGTGAATTCCAGGGCTCTTTTTTGTAGCAGGAACTCCTTTGCATATTAGGTGTCACACCCGTAATGTAGCCAATCCTCCAAGAGCTTACAGAGCTCTTCTTACAGGGGCTACTGTAAGCTCTTGGATGATTGGCTACGTTAGGGGTGTGTCACCTAATATGCAAAGAAGTTCCTGCTACAAAAAGAGCCCTGGGAATTCGACAACTTAATTACTTATCAAGTGAAGAAGTATTTGATTTTGTCCATCCTGAATCTATTGCCCATTGTCTTCATTGTGTGCCCCTGAGTTCTAATATGATGGATGAGGGGAGAAAAGTGCTCTGTATGTAGAAATAAAATGCTATCTGTGCCCTGTATGATTTTATTAACGCCTATCATGTGTCCCTCTCTCCAGGTCATCTCTTTTCTAAACTGAAAAGTTTCAGATTGCCCTGGCCACAGTAGCATTCACCCTCATTTCCAGATCATTTATGAACAAGATGTGACTTGTAAGTTTGAGGGACCTATTTTCAAGCTTTCCTTTGTTTGCTTAATCTTCCCTCTTCCCCATGGCAGGCAGATTTGTATTACCATCCCAGCTTGGGTGAAGTCCAGTGTCTTCTTTAAATTAGTCCCAGCAAAGAGAATAAATGATCTTCTGGAAAACATTGCTACTGCATATCTTATCCCATAAAACTGTATAAATGAAGAGTGAATTAATCATTACAATAAGGCTGTAGATTCTCCAGGAAGTAGCCTGCTGGGTTAACATGGGAATCTTTCTGTCTGTTGAACGTGTTCAGCTTTTTGGGTTTTGTCCAGAAGCAAAGCAATGAATGAATTTTCTTCCGAGCTCATTTTGTTGTCAAAAAGCCAGACTGACTCAGAGGAATGGGTGGAGCTGCTTGTTCAGACAGGATTTTTACTTTTTGCCCTTTACCTCTGGAGCCAGAGGTCTGGCTGCCATCCAGCAGTATGAGGAGAAGATTATGGTCTTTCTCTAGGTAATTTGAAGGAGCAAAACCCAAGTCAAGTCAGGTGATCTCAAGTCTGCACTGAGTTTTTCCATAATGTTTCCCTTGTTTTTGCTTATCTGTTTCACTGTAACCACGAAGGGAAAAAATGGATGTCAGGTGACGTTTTGGTGTGTTAATTGCATAATTCTTCACAGAACTATACAAACAAATATATTATATAATAGTGCTTAGTCAAAATGGGATGGAGGGGGTTATGGATGTATTCATCTTTTGCAAAAAGTATACTCCCTCCCTGGTGAATTTTTCTTTTTGGTATCTCTTTTAAAAAGGCTAGAAGTTTTTCACAAGGACGCTGGTATCAAGGGATGGGATGAGAGGGAATGTATCTCCATTGCTCAGGAAACCTGAACTATATTCCTTCTGCCCTGATCCCATTGTGATCAATAGGGATATCCTGCCTTTTGTGTTGCGATTTGGAAATTTCAGTTTCTGACATAGTTGTCTCCCCCCCAATCATTCCAACAAAATTATCATTAAATTGTTTAACTGTTAGAATGATTACCATTAAAACGGTCATCAGTTTTTGCCTACTTTCTATTAAAATATTATACAAGTGATATAAACGGTTATAAAATGCCATAAAAGAAACATACAATTGGGGAACATCAGGGGGGAAATGGGCAAAATGGAAAAGTTTACAGTGCCAACACATGAAAACAAAAAGGAATGGAAAAGTAAAAGGCAAAAGATGTATACATTGTGAAGACAAACCAGAACAAGCTTATTAAGAAAAAAGGAGATACATGAAAACCGGGGTGGGTGGGGGGGCAGTAGGCAACAGCAGATTAAAAGTTAGGCATGGCACAATCACTTGGATCAACCCTCAAGCATGGTTCTGGTAAGTAACATAAAAACTGAATACATCAGCGGTTTTGCTAATCTAGAGAGACCAAGTTTCTTGTTGAGTATAGATTTGTCGAAATTCTCTTCTTAGACAAAGGTAGCTGAGTATCAAGCTGAACATTTAGCCTTCAGCTGTAACTTTGAGACCCCTTATTCTGGAGAAGTCCTTTGAAGTTAACAGGCTCTTCCACAGCTGGTGGCTAGAGGGCTGCAGACAGATTCTAGATACTTGTACCAGGTCTTCTGCCTGTAGTGCCCACATAATGTCTCCGCACTGTCTATACAACAACATCATTTGCCATGTCGCTGTGACACACTATACTCACACAATAAGCTTGATTTAAACTTTTTGTTTGCTGGTAAAAGAAGTCTTTGCATTTTTCAGTTATATATTTCTTGTTCAGTGTGTGTATCACCTCTCCCAATTTCCAAAATACACAGAATATCACCAGATCAGGTTATATTAAGAATAGATGAAACATAATAAAACACATAAACCAATTATATAAATCAAAGATGTAATATAGACAATAACATCATGACACAGTTAAAAAATGTCAGCCGCCACTTTTGAAATGGGAATGTCTCAAACCATTCTCTTGTTTAAGCGAACTTCTCCAGGAAATGAGAGACTGCCACTAGAAAGGCTTGACTCTCTATCCTTGTCAGTCTAATGTCTTACCGTGGAGGCACAGGAGGCAAGTTCTGTCCAGGAAAGAACAAAAGCAAAGCATAAGTGTTAACATGATGCATTAAATTACGCAAGATTATGTGGAAGGATCCAATTTACAGCAAACTCTACACAGTAGTATAGATCATAGTCCCTAATAATTGATCTGAGTAACTTTGTGAAGCATTTTGTACAGTGCTACTTTATTGCCTGCACAGAAAAGCTCTCTTAAACAATTCAGTTTTGGACAGTTTGTTGAAAGCCAGGAGAACATGAGCCTTTCTGACGTCCTCAGGAAGACCATTTCACAAGGTGGAGGCCACAACCAAGAAGGCACGTGTCTGCTGATTTTGCCTATTTGCGGGTTGGTACCTGCAGAAGGCCCTGTGCAGATAAGCAAAACTGTCATGGTGGAACATAGAGGGAGAGACGATCTTGCAGATATGAGGGTCCAAGGCCATGAAAGGCTTAGTATGTGATTGATCCTAGTAAGGCTCTTAACTGAGTTGGCAAGGGTCATATGAGTCCCATTGAAAGTGGGGAGCACAGTGTCCATCAAGACTGCTGCCTTCCTGACCAGCATCACTTCTGTCTTTCCAAGATTTAGTTTCAATTTGTTCACTTTTAGCCACAGTTTGGTGTAGTGGTTAAGTATGTGGACTCTAATCTGGGAGAACCGGGTTTGATTCCCCATTCCTGCACATGCAGCTGCTGGATGATCTTGAGCAAGCCATAGTTCTGTCAGAGCTGTTCTTGAAAGAGCTGTTCTCAAAAGAGCTCTCTTGGCCCCACCTGCCTCACAGGGTGTCTGTTGTGGGGAGGGGAAGGGAGGGAGATTGTAAGCCACTCTGAGACTCCAAGTGAAGGGTGTTGTATAAATCCAATCTCCTCCTCCTCCTCTTTTTCTTTCTTCTTCTTCTTTCCCAGAGCCCTCCAGTTATATTCTTTCTGCAGCCTTTGAAATGGCCAGTTTTGTTGGCTGTCAGACCAAAATTAGACAATCTGTATTGTCAGGTTTTTTTTAAAAAAAAATACCCAAAATTTAGCATATGCAGTGGGGTCTCTTTGACAATTGTCTGTGATTGGTGACCTATGAAATCTCCACAGACCTCCCAGTTTTAACAGTTGCAATTTTTAATCCTGATTGCTCGAGGAAATAGGTATGTTACCTTGAGTCAGGTTAGATGCTCCATTCCTGTTCATGGTACCTACCAACTGGCAATTAAAAAGAGGCAACAGAGAAGCAATAATAAATCCCTTGGCTTATTTCTGATGTGGGGTTGGGTGAGCTTCAGTGTACTGGTTCCTGCTTTTAAGCAAAAACAGAAAAATTGAAACTGTTCATTAGATATAGATAGGTAGGTAGTCCTCCCCATTAGTGTATATATCATTGTGAATCGTGTTAATGTTCTTCCATACAATGTCTTGACTACTGCATATCTACTTTTGTTTCAGAGTTTTTACCAGTTCTTATTATAAGTGACATAATGTAGCTGTAATGGATTTATATGAGATTAAAAGAGTACTGGGCAAATTCGCAGGAGATAGGAAAGGAGTGTGCATTGGAGTAGCTGGGCAACTGAGTTTTGGGCAACTGCTACAGCGTTCCCCCTGGTGCAATGACATCACTTCTGTCATTGCACTGGAGACATCGACCTCCCCCCAAAAGTAAGTCCCCAACTCCTTCATTTCCTGCTGATTGCCAGGCTGTGCCCTAGAGAAGATCAGAGAGAGAGAGTGTCCCTTGGGTAGGTTCATCAAGTGCCCACTTCTAGCAGGCAGGTCCCTGTTGCCATGCTTGCATTTCTGCCAGCATTAATGTTAATGGCAGGAGAAAAAGGGTGGGGGTGGTACTTGACCTGGAAGTGATGTAACTTTTGGGATATGCTCTAGGCGTCCCTCTAATCCCTATGATTTTCCTCTATGGTTGTTTGGAAGTGATACCACTTCTGGTTGGGGTCAGCTACAGTCCTCTTTGGGGCTCATCCCAGCAACCTTACCCCTGAGCTCTGGTCAAGGCTGCCAACTGTAGCTTGGAAAATTCCTGGAGATTTGGGAACAGTGTTTGGGAGGGCAGAGATTGCTGAGGGGAGGGAGCTCAGCTGGCATGTGAAGCCACAGAGTCCACCCTAAGCTCCCATTTCCTCCAGGCTGAGTTACCAACCTCAAGGTGGGGCCTGGAATTCTCCCAGAATTCCAACTGATTTCCAGACTACAGAAATCAGTCCCCCTGGAGGAACTGGTGGCTTTAGAGGGCAGACTCTATGGCATCACATTCCCCACTGAGGTCTCTCCCCTCTGCAAACTCCGGCCTCCCCATGTACTGTCCTCAGATCTCCAGAAATGTCCAAAGCCAGAACTGGCAACCCTCCTTCTGGCAGAACTGATCTCTGTAGTCTGGAGATAAATTGTAATCCCAGGAGAACTCCAGGTATCACACTGAGGTTGGTGACCCTTGCCCTGGGTGGTGATAGAGACCAAAGTGTCCTTGTTCTTGGGGTCCCTAGGCAGCCGGCAGTGAAAGCAGGGAGGGAGGAAGCCATCCAGAACCTGCGACCATTTGAATCAGGAAGCCCACCTAGCTTAACAATTGCCCTGCCCTAGTTGGCCTATTCCTAAATTATTTTGCAGTGGTGGAACACAGGCAAGGAATGTAGCACAGGAATTAGATATACTAAAGGAGAACTTGATGGCAGGTCAGAGATGCCAAGCCTTCTTTCATTTCTTAATGTCGGCACTGAAAGCTAATGATCTGGGTTTAATCAGAGGCAGGACATTTTTGGGGGTTTTTTGGTACTTGTTGTTGTTGCCCAGAACCATTTAGTGCCAAAGGTTAGCACTGACGTATGTGAAATAATGCAAAAGAAGAAAATGTTCTAAACATGTGCAGCGTACCATTTCCTGCTCATGGAATCGGAGCACTTCTCTGTGGCTCCCGGGCAGGCTTCAGCCAGGGCAGCTCCCCTTTTTGTACTTAACCAGTTATCAAGCAGACATGCCGAGCAACCAGACTTAATGCATCATAAGCTCTGCAGCTCCAGCCTGTTGTGAGTCACTTCTGAGCAAAATGCTTAAAACGTTAAGGAGATTAACTAAATCACCAGTTTACCTGTCAGCATCAAACTCCCCTTCCCAAATACCCCAAAACATGTCTTCAAATCGCTGCTGCCTGACAGGCTGACGCTTCCTAAAGTCAGGTGGTGTCTGGCTTGAAGAATTCACCGTCTCTTCTCCTCATCATTAGGCATTTCTCAAGTGATACTTAAACCATCTCTCCATTACATCTGTATGCCCATCCTTAAGGAGCATAGATTAACACACACAGAGTCGCCCTCCCCTCATTTCTCCTTCAAAACAACCTGGTAAAGTATTTTAATCTGAGAGACAGTGATGGGGTCACCTTCAGGGAGAGTCAAAGACAAATTGGATTTTGAACCCAGGTCTCCTTAGTCCTGTATTCTCCATACCATATGGGAATTTTTATGTTTCATGGATGTTTGTAATTTGCATGTAAACCCATCGTTGGCTTAGAATGTCCATTTCTTTGAACAAAGGTTGGCCTTTTGTTTTTGGTACAGCATTCATATTCAGCTGGTGGTCCATGTCTTATAACTGGACCAGGGTCCAATTTATGTTTGGTCTTAACAGTATCACAAGATATAGAAGAAACAAGGAGGAGAATAAAAACTTACCCCCCCCCCAAAAAAAAACTAAGAACCAAAAAGGTTAATTGGATACAAAATAAGGGGCCCAATATTAATTTCAGTAAGTATAAAACTTCAATATATAGATAATATGAGTTATACAAAAATAATACAAGTTATTACAAATTGGTTTAAAAACAATTATAGGTTCAAAAGTAGCCTTAATATAAAATATTTCAAAATTAGGACCTTATGTGACCCTAAAACAGACACGTTTTAGCCTCCTGGTCAAGCTTCAGTGGTCAAGCAGAAACATACACATAGGCCCAATCAACCTTTTTAACATAACATAAGAACATAAGAGAAGCCAATGTTGAATCAGGCCAATGGCCCATCTAGTCCAACACTCTGTCACACAGCGCCAAATATACCAGGTGCCATCAGGAGGTCCAGCAGTGGGGCCAGGGCACCAAAGCCCTCCACTGCTGCCCCTCCAGCACCAAGAATGAGTGCATCACCTGCCCCAGACTGAGAGTTCTCATTCTATTTTTGGTTCTTAACAGTATCACCACTGCATTTCCTTTTACCAGTGTTCATATTAAAAAATTTTAACAGAATGAGAGAATGTAATGACGATCCAGAAGTGGATATTGTTTTGTTATATGTTTATACTGCCTCTCCTTTGAAGAGCTCAAGATTTATCCACTTCTGTTAATCCTTACATCTCTCAAATGACGTAAGTTAGGCTGAGAGAAAGTGATTAGCCCAAGGTCACCAGTGAACTTCATAACCAGCCAGGGGGTTGAATTCAACTTTCTCTGGTCGTAATCTGACAACTACACCATGTTGATTCTCACTGTGTTGTAGATTAAAGTTAACGGCAGATCCTGAAAATGCTCGGTGCTGCTGCTGTGTTTCATTAACAACATTCACATCTGAGACATTTTAACCTTAGCGGTGCTGTATCATTTATGACAATGCCCTCAGATTTTAAGATGGACTCAGACGAAATCTCCTGTAACTTTTAGGTTCTTTTTCTTGGTTCAATCCTCTAAACTCAGCCGGGATCTCCTAACTTTAAAGGAACCCACAAAATGCTAATCATCATGTTATCTCCAGACTGAGCCTGCTCTTGAAAACCCTTTCCCTCTCACCCACCTTCACTCCCCTCTTATAATAGTTTCCACATGTTTATGCAAAAATGAAGTACATTTTGAAAATCCGTGGCATACAGATCAATTAAGCAAGCCAGCATTTCATAGCATCTTAGCAGCAAGAGTGATTTACAGATGCAAATATTCTTACCCTGCAACTGTGACCCTCCACAATTTCAAGCCCACCATGGAGAAGCGTGATACAGAACACAAAGTAGCACTAAATATTTAGTAGAAATGAACTTTGATTATTATAGGGGCCATTCTTTCATTTAAAGAAAATCTCAAAAGGAAGAGTCCCCATCTTCTACAGTTGTGATTTATATTTGTTCATTAACCACAACAAAAAGATACTCTGCCAGTGAAACCTTTACCTCTTTGATTCGTTTAGCACCTGGTTTTACCAGAATGGCAGGCCAAGCTCCCTCAGAGAAGTCTTCTGGCAAGTCTACCAGCTACTGTAACCTCCCCTACAGCAAAGTATAGACCAAATGCCTTGAGACAGTGGTTTTCAGCCCAAGAGTTGTGGACCCTCTAGAATTTTGGAGAGCCCCACCCCACTGGGTTGCAAGCCCTGACAGAGCTGCTTTGGGGGGGGGCAGGGTTTTGGAAGGCTGCTAGTACATATGTGTAGAGAACAAGGGTGCTATGCCTCCTGCCTCTCTTTGCACACACCCCGAGAATATGGTGAGATGAGATCACTCAGTGGTACTGACAGTTTGACCCTTGGCTTGCTCCTCACTATGGCATAGCCCCTGGTGCTCAGCTTCTGTTCCCTGTCCCTGGCTCTCTTGATCTGCTGCCCACAAACCTGGCCTTGTGAGATCAAAACTCTACTCCCTTCCTGGAGTTCACACCACCAAATAAGGTCCTGCATATATCAGCAGCACCTGTGCTCTTTCCATGGACCTGCCTCATGATTTCAAAGCAGGAAATCTCTGATGCTGGCCAGTGCTCAACATACTGGAGTTCAGCTCAGGACGCAGTGTCCTACAGTGCAATCCAAAGCACCGCTGCAGCATTCTTTAATTTAGAAGGGGATAACTCTGCTTAGGATTGTACTGCTGGTCTTTCTCAGCTTGTTGAGGTGAATAGCTGACCACTAGCAAGTTTAAAGTTATAGAGGTAAGTCACCGCAATGAAAGTCAGTTCTTCCAATTTATCTATACATTTAAAAATCTTGTTCATTTGTTCCACTCATAAATGCATGGAAGTAGCTTGCTCTGAATCAGTTCAGTATACTTGCTTTAAACCCTAAGTTATCACAAGGAGGACAATGCTCCTCCTGAATATACACAAACAGTTTTGAGGAGATGACCAAATATACACATCCCTGGAATGAGCTCTTTACAGCCATTATATTTACGAACCCAGAATTGACAGAACTTAAAAAAAAATATTTGTATCAAGCTTGTTATAGTGCTCCTAAATTAGATGACCACCTCTGCAAGAAACAGCAATAGATTGTTACTTAGTTATGATTTTCCCAGCTGCCACAAGCTGTTCTGTGATAGCTTTCTCCAAATAAAACAAGAAATTGAGAATTTTGGCAGGTCAGTCCAATGCAGCAAGAACTAGCTTATATGCAATGTATTATTTGTGTCATAGAGCTGAGAGTTTTATGTAACTTTTATAAAGTTTATCCATCCAACTTTTATGAAGTCTGTCCATCCAACTTTTATGAAGTCCGTCCATCCAACTTTTATGAAGTCCGTCCATCCATCCATCCATCCATCCATCCGTCCATCCGTCCATCCGTCCATCCATCCATCCATCCATCCATCCATCCATCCATCCATCCATCCATCCATCCTTCTATTTATCTAGAGTTTATTGTATCTGCCATCCATATATACCAATGGCATTATTTGGAACTATAACTGACTGAGAGTTAGAAGACAAGGGAAGGCTTTTAAAGGAAGAAAGGGTGTCTTTGAACTAGCTTGAACAGGCTTGTTCCTCACTGTTTTACTTCTGGATGCTTGGTTTGTGCCTGCTGCCTACATTCCTGGTAGTGTCATAACACTGGCTTTTTCTCTTACTGTCATGTGACTTGAGGTCATTGTTTGGGATATTATGTGTCTTCCTGCTGTGTGCTTCCTGATCCGTGGTTCCCATTGTGCTACTTGGGCGTTAAATGTAGGGGCTGATCTAGAAACCTTGAAGACCACTGCTATAAATTAAAAAAAAAAGATTTTTGTGTACTAGGGTGAGATGTGATCTACGACATTAAATGCCCTTTGGATGTTGGATGGTAGGAGCACTTCTGTGGCTTTATTAAAGCTAGGAAAGGCTGGACTGAAGATGAGTCCTGTATGGTACCTTGTGCATCAGACAAATGTAAATAGTAGGGAGGTACTTTCTTCCAGATATATATAATGTAAAGGGAAGCCATCTGTGCCACTTTGGGATAATCATCTTCATCATTCCAGGTCCGAGAGTTATAGTTCTGTGAAGGAGGGGATAGCTATCACTTACACTGAGTATTCCTCACCAAGTTACAATTCCCAGGAATTTTGGTGAAAATCCAGATATTTAAACAGTATAAAATTGATATATGTTTATGGTAATCTTAAGTGCTCTGTGTAAGTGCAAGCTGTGTATCCACAGTACGTGTTTAAACTGGGCTGTAATTGGTTTAACTGTCATGGATTCCTTTAAATTATTCAAGGAGTTTAATTTTGTGAAGATGATGACCATTGGTCATTAGAGATATAATGGCTCTTCTTGGAAATTCTTGGTTGGGAACAATTTTGAAGCACTTAAAGAAGTGGTTAAAGAATTGTAGTAACTCCTCAGCAAGCATAACTGTTTATTTTTCCCTGAGGATATATAGACAGGTTCATAGTGAGATGGTGAACAGAGAAGGAAACGGAAAAAAGTGGGACTCTGCTGAGAGAAGGAACTGTGCTTAGATGGCTTTATGTTATGGAAATACAGTTCAGAGACGTACCTTCGTGTAGAGCCCAGCTTCGTTATGAACTAAGCAAAGCTGATAGATTTCACTGTAGCTTTTAAGCAGTTAAATACTAGTTAAAACCTGTGAACATGTCCACATGCCTTCCTCTAAGTCGCAAGCTTCTTACTGTGTGGCGCCTCCTGGATTAAGGAAGATCTTTCCATGCAGATGCATAGGGGGAACTATCTGGAACTTTAGCCCTAAAACAAAGATGTAGGTATACTTGTTTTCCTTTGGGGAGGAGAGTATGCAAGTCATTCTTTGTGATAGAAGGGAGGCAGGCTACAAAAGTAAGGGTTTACTTATCAAGAAGCCTGCGGAAAGCGTGTCCCAAATGACTCATACAATCACAACGTGGAGAGGCTTCTGCTAAATAAGGCTGGCTTTGCAATTTTAATGGATGTGAGTCCTTGAAACCAGCCACTGCATTTGGCTTCAGTATGAAGGTGCTATATAGTCCTGAGTACACGACCCCTCTGTGTGTACAGTCAACATGAGAAGAGGGGCAGCAGGCATCAAAGCCCTGGCCCCCGCCCCCAGCCTCCCCACAATCACCAGCTTCTCAGCACTGTGCCTGTGTGCAAAGGAAGTGTTTATTAATTGTCACTTTATGGTGAAAGGTCTGAGCCAAGTGGTCCCAGAGGTGTTAGCAGAGTTTGCTGGGGCTTGGTTCTGCTTGCTCCTGGTTGACAGCAGCCCATTGGGAAATTTCCCTGTAAGTTTAAATGGCCTCTGTTTGTCCCCCCCCCAAAAAGGCCATTAGATACTTGCCCTCCTTCTCCACAGCCTTGCTGGGTCAGGCATAGTCATTTTATTATTTATTTAAAGAACTTGTATGCTGCCTCTTCAGAATCTGTTTGAAGTCCTGCTAATATGAAATATTCTGTAGTCAGGTACAGAGCCTTCAGCCTGGGATGGAACAGCTGTGCATATTCATTCACAAGTTTGCACCATTCATGCTTGAAGTGGGGGGCAGGGTAGGGAGAGATCCATTTTGGGCATCAAAAGGAGAATGTGGTGAGGGGGATATGGCAAGCAACTATCAGTCTCACCTTTCCTCACTTCATCTTTTTATGCTCTGTCCAAAGCTCTTTCCTCACCAACCAGCTCTGATCCTGGAAGAGAGGCAGGCTGGGAAGACCAGTGCTTAGAACATGGAGAGCCGCGAGGTAAAAAAGGGAAGGCTTTAGCTATTCCGCGTAACAAGTAGGCTCCCTCCCACTGGAGCCATCCTTCCTGAGCAAAGACAAAAATGTGTGAGCCGGGGCCTAAAAAACTGTGAGCTAGCTCACACTAACTCAGCTTAGGGGGAACACTGCTCCCACTCCCTGCTTCCTAAATGAATGGGACAGATCTGTGAAACAACATGCAGGGCAGTCCATCACTGGGCTAGGGATGCCAGCCTCCAGGTGGGACCTGTGGATCCCTCAGAATTACAGCTCATCGCCAGACTACAGAGATCAGTTCCCCTGGAGGAAATGGATGCTTTGGAGGGTGGACTCTAGGACACTGTACCCCCCACAGAGGTCCCTGTCCTCCCCAGGCTCCATCCCCAAATCTCCAGGAGTTTCCCAAGCTGGATCTGTCAGCCCTGCCCCCTACTCCCACCAGGGGGGACCTGGCAACCCCAGACTCACTTCTAGCCGGGCCTGAGTCAACCTGTCCATCCTGCCTGTCACATCCAGTCATCAGCCAAGGTGGTGAGAAGAATTTTACCTCCAGTCAGGGAATCAAGAGAGTGGAGAAATCCTCTCCCATGGTTGTATGGCCACCAAGATACAGGACTAAGGCACACCATCCTGAATAACCATTACAGGCATAGACAAAGCGATTAATGTCAGTAGAATGCAGACTAATAGGAATTCAGGCACACTTCATAAATGGAAGATGCTATTGTGCTTTTGAATGCTCTGTATGATCTCTAGCATGCCCTTCTTGTAAAGAGATGATTAAACCTGGCAGAGTTAATACCGATAGCTGAAAGGGCATGTGTCAGGTATAAGCTGTTGCACACACACACACACATGCATGTGTGTAAAAATCCCATTGTTTAAATTTCTGTCACATGCTATGAGAATACTTAATTTCTTTTTATCTCTAGAGTTTTCATTATCATTTAAATTTCATTTTACATTAATTGATCAGGGATTAGCAAAGCCATTATTCAGAAATCAAACTAAGGCGAGCCAGATGCACTGAATAATTCATGGCACCCAATTATACCTTACAATCCTGGTGCACTTTTAAAACTTGCCTCTAACTTCCAGTCTGTTGTGAAATGACACATCTGCACTTGAAAGTCAAGCACTAGCCCCATGCGCTCCTAGCAGCTGTGCTCTCTGAACCTTGCTGCTTCCCTGCATACACTGTCAATGCTTTGGTGATGGGGTTGGGAGGAGGGAGAGAGAGAGAGAGAGAGGGAGAGAGAGAGAGAGAGAGAGAGAGAGAGAGAGAGAGAGAGAGAGAGAGAGAGAGAGAGAGAGATGCTTTTCAGCATATTGAGAAGGTGTGCAAGTGTGTATTGCCTTATTCTGAAGAAAAAGGACTAGGAAGAGAAACCCTGCTGAGGGCAAAGGAAATTGGTGGAAGTAACTTGATCAGCTACAGACTGTAGGCTAGCAACCAAAGGAACGCCATCTAAGAGTTAAAATTGTCAAGTGCATAAGGATGGATGGATGCTGGAGCTTGGGAAGAGGACTGACCAGTTCTTTCTTCCTTATACACACATGAGGACATAAATGGGAGATTGACTTCCTGAGGCATGTTTCAAGAAGGAAATGTCCTAAACCCAGTCCTCCTCGCACATGTCTCCTGGCATAAAAGAAGTTCCTTTAATATAAAGTACAGATGAGCTAAAGACAACTGCCACCTCTGTGAACCTGCCTGGGATGAGATCAGGGGAAGGTAACCTGCTTTGCAGATTCCAACTTCCAGAAGCAGGCAGGTGTGACAGGGTCTTCTCAGCAACTGCCCCAGGCAGTGGAGCTCTCCTGGCCTTTTGAAAGACCTGTTTGTTCTCTGGTGCTGTGCTAGTCTTTGTGGTCTGTCCTCTTCCGTCTTGCCATCCTCACAGTCTTGGAGGTTGTAATTTTCCAGTTCACGGAAAAGATGGAGCCAGCTGCACACAAGTCCGTTCTTCTGATGTTGCACTGTGTAGCCAATCAAACAATTTTTATTTTTTTTAAGTAAAAAGCATCAACAACCATCACTCTGGTGTTTGATTGTTAGAACCAGGTCGGTACATAGAAACTGATAGCAGAAATCGGATTCACCAGCAAGTCTTGTAAGGTTCAACGTGTCAAGATTTCCTGTATATCTGGAACTGCTTTGAATTTCTCATTTCTTATTAAAAAAACAACAACCCCAGACCAGAAATGTAAATCGAAATGATTTTTTAAAAAAATGGGGCCTCTTTTTACACAAGCATCTCCTTCAGTGCAGACATGGGAACGATATCCTCACATGGTTTAGGATTGCAGCCTTTGGTGCGCACACTACCTTTTGCCTTTTCCCTTTTCCAAAATATAGCTGTATATTCTCTGGCGTTTTCCTGCTCCTGCCTGTAAGTGTGTGCTTACTTGCCAAGTGCTTGCTGCAGCCTCGCAAACGCCGCTAGGTGGCAGTCTTTAGCTTCCCTCCCTCTGCCGGGGAATCTCCTGATCCTTATCAGGGCAGACTGCAAACTCCAATTCATTTGCGCGAACAACATGCATTAAAATCTCCCTTCCCCCCTTCCCCAGGGAGCTAATGGGCTGCAGCTCCCTTTACCTGCGTGGAGTGTTTGGGGCAATCCTCCCCTCCCCGGGCCAATTCTCCCTATTTCTCCCCTCTCCCCTCCTCCCTATTTCTCCCCTCCTCCTTCTTTACATTTTCTTGAACCCCCCCCGCGCTTTGGACAGTAGCTCCCCCTATTAGAGCGCCATAGCAGCCCCACCTTCTCCGTCCCGGGACCTTTCATCTGGGGGAAGTTTTATGACACTTGGTTGAATGTGCAAAGTTTTTAATTAGACTCGCCAGACAGCCCGAGGCAGCAGTAGCGCCACAAAGTCTTCATGCTTCTCTCTGCCTCTCGCAGCACAACAAGCCGCTCTACTCCTTTGAAGACAATGCCGACTATGTCTACGACGTCATGTGGTCGCCAGTGCATCCCGCGCTCTTTGCCTGCGTGGACGGGATGGGCCGCTTGGATCTCTGGAACCTGAATAATGACACCGAGGTGAGGCGGGGGGAGGGATCGGGGCCTGGGGGCTGAGTGGTTTTTTTTTTTTTTTTGCTTTTAACCTTGTATTGCAAAGGTAAAAGGTAGGAGGAGGATGAAGCCTGCATCAAATCCAAGCATCCCTCCTGCGATCGATCCTCCCCGCCCCCCCAGTCTGCTGCTCTTAATTTCAGTGGAAATTGACTTCTCTCTTGTTCCTTGTGCGTTTCAAAGATCACTGGCCACCAACTCCAACCCCGCCCCAATTCCTCTCGGCCTTCTACGCTTCGAGGGACAAAGAGCCCAGTTTTCCTCCGCTGCCTTTTTCCAGCAGGATCCCTCATTGGTCTCCACGTACAGTTTAAACACTATTTCATCCTTGCACTCGCTGCCATGCTTCAAGACGCTTTCCCCAGGCTATTAGGAAACATCTATAAACATACTGTAAGGGAAACTTTGGGGGCAGCAAACACATGCGATCGTTGCTTATGTGTGCAACGAGTGCCATTTTTATTTTTATTTAAAATTATTACTGTTATATTCATTAATCATTAGCACCACCACACACTGCATCTAGGCCCCACTCAAAGCATAGAGTCCCTATAGGGAAGCCTTTAAAAAAAAACCCTCAAACTTCTGGACCTATTTCTTTTCTGTCCTTTTATAGAGTTACCAACTTAGAGCTGCTTCCTGTTCTCAAAGGGGAGGCCAAGAGTGGAAGTGTAGGGGATCTGCACATCTCGCATTTCTATGTGGCTCTTGGGCATTCTTCTCTTCCATCCAGGGCAAACTGCACAGTTTTCACATGCAGATTTCACCTGTGCATTCCCTGTTTTTGAAGTCTGAACATGTGAAGTGCTGCTTATTTCTGATGTTGTTCATATGTTCCCCTTCTGAAAGCAATCTTTGCTTAGTGAACAGAAAAACAAAAAAGGGAAAAAATAGTCTCAAACTCTCCTTTATGCTCCAGTAGAGTAAAGTCTTGATGACTGCAGTCCTCCTAGGTATGTTCAGCTGGGAGTAAATCCCATTGAATACAGTAGGGCATACCTATGAGCAAAGATGCATGAGATTGAGCTGCATAACTATGCACGGAGCTTGATCCTATTTATATCTGCACAGAAGTCCATCCCCCAGAGTTCAGAGGGACTTCTTTCAGGTATGTATGCATATATGGGATTCCATAGCTTTGCAGTTTCAGTTGAAAGTTAACTGCACAGAAATCAGTGGAATTTACTTCCAAATAACATATTTAAGGTTGGGGTTAATTTGCCACTCTGTCTGCACTGCAGCACTAGAGCAGACCATCTGTAACTATTGTGAGATGATCCTACTTTGACTAAACATCACTGGAGCAGTGCAGATGCTTCTAGGATAGAGAATGTTCGAGTGAGTCACTTCCACTGTTTAAAGTAGTTTGTTCAGGTCGATCTGTTGTAACAGAAAAGGTGAAGGCAGGGCTTGATCAAGAAGTAGTGGAAATGGAATAGGCTATTATTAACCTTCAGTTGTATTTTAAGATTTATATAGTATTCCTTGTTACAGAGTTCTTTTGAAATGGGTCGTTGTTTTTTTTAAAACAGTTGCAGTTTTAAAAAGAGATTTAAAAATCTGCAGTATGCTTCCTCTGAAATGTGCACAGTTTATCTTCCCAAGTGTTCCCGTCTGAAAGTATCACCCTTGAAAGTAAGTCAGTGCAAGTTACTAACCCATAAAAATATTTTACTAGTCTCTAATTTATAGCACGAAAGTAGATTTCTGTAATGTTTCTTTGCTTGGTCATCTGGAGGTGATTTTTATTCCCCATAGATGACTAGGCCAGTGGCTGTTTACAAACCTTTCTTAGTATCCAGGCTAATGTTTTGCAGTTTTATCATAATGAAAGGAACAGGCTAAGATTACCTTTATTTTAAAGAATAGACACTCTGTCCAGAATATCACAAAAATATTTATATTTAGCTTATCTGTCCATCAACTATATCAATCATAATGTCATCAGAGTTAAGGAATGGTTTGATAATGGTGGTATATTTTTATTCCTCTTTTTGAGATTATTACCATTCTCTTAGATGTGAGATTTTTATTTTTAAACTGAAGAGCAGTTTATGTAATTTATACCTAAATAATCATTTATGTGTTTTTATTCTTCATCACAGGGTATCCTCCCAACACACACACACAAACTTTTTTGTCATGTTTTGCAAACCTTCTTATACCGCAGACATCCTGAAACTTAAGGACAAAGGTTTTTATTCTACTAGCAGGCAGAAATTCAGAAATAGGAGTCATACTTCACTTAGCATCATTGAAACCTTAAAGCAAGAAAGCTTTGTGGGAAGATACATTTTCTACTCGGAAATCAATATATCTTAACGTGGCTTTGTTGTGGTTCTTTTACAAATTTGTTTCATTTAATATCAGCCTGAATTTAAAAGGCTTGCAGCTTGCCTTATTTCCAATGGTGAAATCACCGAGCACAATTTTGATTTTACAGAAATTGTCCCCTTGAACTTGTCCCCCCCCCGAGAGAACCATTGTGCAGCTTAGTGTTCTAAATGTCACAGACAAGATTTAAAAATCATCTGCATCACACACTGTAAATCTGTTTTGCCGTGTGCTGAGTAGTAAACTTCATTCAAACCTTGTAAGATAAGTCTTCTAAAGCACTCAGTTGAGTTTAAAACACTGTGGAAATGAAGGAAAATGATAATCTTGTGAACTGCGGAATAGCAGTGTGAGGCTATAAGAGCAGAAAATTCAGAAAGTGCAGAAAGGCTGTCTTAACAGGACTGAGACAGGAGTCCTGAAGGAGATGCAAAGGTGACTTCATCAACTGCACAGAGAAGCCCACAGAGGTAGTGGATTTGTATACGTGTGGACTGAAGTCCCGTGGAGAATAAACCCTGTTATCAAAGCAACAATACTTTCTTCGTCTTTTTGGGGGTGGGGTGGATATTAATTCCTTCTTTCATGTAACTATGATATACATTTCAGTTGAAGGAAAATGCAAGGACTTTTTTAAAACTGCTGTTTGCCATAAATCACCTTAGACAGGTAAGGAGGGACCAGTACAGCAAACTGGATTGTCAAGTGGAGGCGCAAGGTCTTTTGAAGTCTTCGGAGCAGGAAGCTGCAGAGCCAGCTTAATTATAAAGCATGCAGCTGAAAGAGGATGAATAAGGACAGGATTTCTCTCTGGGTTTTCTTTTTCTTTTTAGGGAAGGAGAGATGGACAAATCCCCACAGGTGTTACCGTTAAGGGTATTTAATATTGAGTGCCAAATGGAAACGCTTATCATTTCTTCTCAGATGGAGAGTTCAATGAAAGGTGCAAATCCTGCCCACTGTTACTGACCTGGACATTCCCCTGTAAATGATGCATTGCAAGCGTGTGGAAATGTGAGCAGGATTGGACCTGCACCATTCACTTGGCTTGCGGTTGTTTCACTTGAACCATTGACCTGTGCTAGGCAGATAAACTTTTTTCCTAGAGCATCAGCAGGAAGAAAGGATTCCGTGCAAGTGTTCGAGTGCCAGGAAAAACTAATCAGGGCTGCAGCATATTAGCCAACAAGAAAACTCTTTGCGGGTCTTCAGAACTGAAAGCAATTGGTTCTTTGATCCTTTGCCTGGCTATTTAAAACGATTAGTTTATAATGATTTTTTCCTCCAGAACAATCGAGCCAAAAGTTAAGCACATTGAAGCCCTGGTGGGTTCAATAGGAAAGTTAAGCATGCCCTTAAAATTGCTCCCATTGAAATCTGAGGGACTAGTGCGTTAGTGGGATTTATAACATTTTTTCATATTTTTTTAAAAAATCGTAATATGACTGACACATCTAACTGCTTTGTTACTAAAGGAAAGGGAAAAAGAAGAAAATGTCTGAAACACCAAGAACCTAATCCACAGCAAATTAAGCCAAAGTACTTGGTTGGAAATTGTCCTGCCATTTTAAACCCATAAATTTGTTCCTAAAATCATATGCGTGGGGATGGGGTTGAGACAGCAACTCATGATTTTTAAAAGTTCTACTGACTTATATTGAACTTGTTTTCACATAATGCTTTTCAGATCAGGGTGTTTAACAAATTAAATCCTAACCTGCGGGCATCTCTGGATTGCGTATCAGGCTACTAGCAACAGAAAGAAGTACAGAGTAACCAGAATAATGTCAGACATTTATATGAATGCTAAAGAAGATGTAAAACTCCCATAATGAGTGTAAGGAGAAGCATCAACATAGTACGAGTCCACAAGCAATTTTACAAATCTGTCTACATGCTGCAGTGCAGTTTCAGTAGTAGATCTGGCAGGAAATAATTCCTTGCCCCTGGCATGTGGCTAATGGTCAAAATGAGTATATTATGTGAAATCAGCTACAACACTATGGACAGTCCTCCCAGTCCTAAAACCAACAAAACTTCTTTTGGAGTCCCTGCATTGATGAATTGGGTACTGGTTATTATTTTTCAAGCTGTTGTACTACGGACAAATATGTAGAGAACCTTTCTCTCACTTTCCAAATACTTCACGCAAACTGCTTCTGCATTTGGTCCCCATGATGTTTATGTGTCTTTACATTTATTTAATAAGTCCTAATAAGGCTCAAACCTAGCCTTATTGATTCCCAGTCAGTATTTGACTGTGGGAGCAAAAATACTTCTGCATTATTTTTCTGGGAAGTTTAGATGCGAAGGTTAATTTTTGGCAGCTAGATGAATCCTTGAAGCTATGGAGAACAAATATTGCTCGTGGATATTAGGTCAAACCCAGTGGGTCATACCCAGGCTAGATCTAGAGATTGAAAATGATATTTTCTCTTTTGTACACAGGAACAGCCCCAACTTGTGGAAATACTGCTCTTCATGAGTCAAAATTTGCATAAACCTATGCAATCAATAATAGAACAATATATTCAAAACAGAAACCATCTGAGCCACTGCTGGTGCTTTATGTGTGTGTGTGTTTCTATACCTTTTACTTAAAACCTAATGCAAACCCCAATATTTATGCTCCTTTATAAGCTGATTTGTACTGTGCAGTACACTTATTGCAATGTGCAGAATTCCCTTCCCCCCGCAACAATAACACAACTCTTTCATTAGAATCCTTTCTGAATTCTACCCAGTGAAAGGTGCACAAGGACTGCTTTGCTTCCTATAGGGCTTCCTGGATCTTGAATTCCACAGCTCCTTGCACAGGAAAGCCAGTTGTCGCATTTGATTTATGCCTAGAAATGGATGCAGTGATTTAAAGGGGGAAAACTACTGCAGTGCTTCTTTTCACATTTCACTCTTCATCAGATACACACATCTGTTGGACAGGCAACTCCGTTTGTATTTCTCGGGAGCTTATCCACATTTGGAGAGTGCTTCTAAGCTTTCTAAACTAATGACCACACACAAAAAAATTGTGTGTGGGTGATTAATTTCCCCCCTAATTTTATCAGGCTTTGCAAAGCTTTCCTTAAGCTTGTTTTGTAGACTGTTTTTCAAATTATATGGTGATATACATTTCCAAGCAGGCTTCTCCTCCTCCTTCTTGGTCCTCTGTAAGTAAAAATCAGCTAAGATGTAATATTGTTTGGTCAAGTTATTTTCCTCCATTTCAGTGTGTGTATATATGTGGAAAAAACCTGTCATTCAAGATACAATGTTACTTTAAAACTGTATTTTTAAAATGTTTTTATAAAGAAATGACTATAGAATTAAAGGCACTATAGAATTTGACTGTATAAGAGTCCCTTGTTTAAGCGGTATGTATATAAAAATAGCTTAAAGCTAAAGACTGAAATATTTTGTATTCGTGTGTATGTGTGTGTGTGATAAGAGTCATATTTTTGCAAACATTGTTTTTTAAAACATATTTATTTGCCAATTTCATTGATATTATCAACAGTTTCTGAAAGCAGGTAAGGATACAGTCTTCCCGGAATGTTTTCAGAACAAGCTTAATGAGAATAGATAGAATCTGCACGAGAACATCAGTGGATGGTGCCATTGGTAGCAAATTTATTCCGGGGCTATTAAAGGTAGTAACTGCAACCCACAGCTCACCTGCTGTAGGTGTATCCTTGGCATCATTCTATAAACATCAAGTAGATAACAATGAACCTACTACAGAACAGGTTGTTCCGGAGGTTCCAGTTGATGATCAGTTTCATAGATGCATGCTGGAAGATGTGTGTATACTTTGGTTTTGTTCCATGTCAGTGACAAACCACGTGCAATATGGCTGAGGAGCAGAAATTAATAATCAGGAAGCAGATGGACATAAGAATCAACCTCAAGCCCCCCCAAAACTGTTTTTCATGAAAGCTGGCTTCCACAAGGCTGTCCATAGAAACTGGCTTCATTATTATTGATAGAGAATTGCAGGTGAGCATGCTTTGCCCAGGGCCACCAGGCCAGCAGGTGGGTGAGCTGAGATGAAAGCTTGTGTCTCCAAGATATTTATTTATTGCTTTAGCTTTTACCCCACCCTCCCCGCCACAGCGGGCTCAGGGAGGTTTCCACAAAACTGATGGACAATATACATTTTACACATGATAAAATACAATAAATCATTTAAAACACTGACAAATCAATTTAAAACATAACTTCGATGGCAATAGAAATAAAGTGCAGAGTAAGGACACATTCAGCGGTGCCACCACGTTAGGTCAAGCTGGGTCTGAGTTTACTCAGGTAAGACGCTGCTCCTAACAGAACACCTGCCTAAAAAGCTCTGTTTTCACAGCCCTGCAGAACTGTGAAAGGTCCCACAGGGCCCTGATCTTGGCAGGAAGCTCATTCCAATAGGATGGAGCTACGAATGAGAAAGCCCTAGTCCTAGTTGCCATCAACCTGACTTCCTTTGGGCCAGGGAGGGCCAGGCGGTTTTGTGTCCTTAGCCACAGTGCTCTCTGGGAAACGTGGGGAAAGGCGGTCCCTCAGGTAGGCTGGTCCCTGACCATAAAGGGCTTTAAAGGTCAAAACCAGCACCTTCAAACGAGTCCAGAATGCTATTGGCAGCTAGTGCAGAGTCTTAAGCACAGGCTGGACGTGCTCCCACCTGGGGAGACCCATCAACAGCCTGGCCGCTGCATTCTGCACCAGCTGCAGCCTCTGGAGTTGCACCAAGGGCAGCCCCATATAGAGAGATCCTCTGAGGCTTCACTTGCACCTTCCTTTCTCTCCCAAAAAGTTCAAGATGATCCTTATGATTCCTAGGCTGTCTCCCACCAAGGCATCGCTCAGGAGGACGAGCTGAGCATATCCCTTGCGAGTGTATCATGGGGTGGGTGGGTTAAAGTGATTCTCTAGTAAATAAGGGCTGGGAGTATTGGAAGGGTGGGAATTATGAATACCTCATTTTTTGGTCACTGTTTTGTTTCTGATGCAATCCCATCTCCTCTAATTGTTCTCGGTCAGTCAAATGTTCACAGCCCTGCAACTCTCCTCTCTTCTTGCTCCGCTCCGTATCACATTTGAGCTCATTAATCCTTGCCACTCAGCTGACTCATAACTTATCTTTTGATCCTGTGTAAGGCTACAATGAGGAATGAATCTGTGGTGGCTTTTGCATGCCTCCATGCTCATTACAAAAAAAGAAACATTTGTGTTGCTTCCTGTCCATTGGCTGTGGGAAAGTATGTCTCCTCTTCACTTTCTCTCTTCTTTCTCTTCCTTGATACAGAATGTGAGTGAGCAACAATGAATCCTTTTCAGCCTTTCTCTTCTTAACCCCCCCCCCCCCATGGCATTCCGAGCAGTGTTAAACGGATGGGTCATTGATTGACACAAGCATATTGTTTTATAAGAAGGGGGAGAAGCCCTCACAATGTTGTCACCCTCTACATGAGACTCTTTTTCAATAGGTTCCGACAGCCAGTGTAACGATTGAAGGAGCTTCTGCCCTTAATCGAGTTCGTTGGGCCCAAGCTGGGAAAGAAGTCGCGGTTGGAGATTCAGAAGGAAGGATCTGGATCTATGATGTGGGAGAGGTACTTGACTTTTTTAAACATAGATGTACTGTTGACTGTCTCTCTCTCTCTTACACACACACACACACACACACACACACACACACACAAGTGGGGGTTCTATAAAAACATATGGGGGATACCTCACTTTCTCCTGCATCACCCTCCCCCCTCATTTCCTCTTTCCCTTTCCCTCTTCATGGCAGCCCCCATATCCTCATCATTCCATTTCATTCTTTCTTCTCTGCCTCCTACCCACCAACCTATCTACCTTTTATCTGCTCCATGGCTGTATTTAATATGTATTTGCTTCTTCCCCAGTGGGGACCCAAAGCAGCGTAGATCATGCCCTCTCCTTTATTTTTTCCTCATAATCACCTGAGGCTTCATGGTAGAGTTGGGATTTGTACATGGGTCTTCCCAGATCCTAGTCTGAAACGTTAACCATTACACCGTACTAGTTTGTGTTGGGGGGCTGCTGTTGAACAGTGGCAAGCAGCTGGTCCTGGGTGAATCATGCAAGTTGCATAGTATCAAGGTGCCTGGTGATTGCTGGCAGGCCTGGCCCCAACAAGTCCTCCCTCAAAGGAAAAAACAGCCCTGGAAATGGACCTTCCCCCTGTCCATCCTTTTACTGACAGAAACCAAGGCTTGAAGACTGGCAATACTGGTTGTGGTTGACTACCAAGAGCCACAACAACCACAGAGAAATAGGGTTGCCAGCCTTCACGTGAGGCCTGGAGATTTCATGGCATTACAACTGATCCCCAGACTACAAGGGATCAGTTCCCCTGGAGAAAATGGTTGCTTTGGAGGGTGGACTCTATGCCATTATACCCTGATGAGTTCCCTCCCCTCCCCAAACCCGCCTTCCCCAGGCTCCACCCTGAAATCTCCAGGAGTTTCCCACCTTGGAGCTGGCAACTCTACTAACTAGTGAGTCCATTGTGGAGTGAGATTTTGTGCTAAAGACTTCCTGGTTTCCAGCTTGGTGTCTTGACCACTAGCCCTCCTGGACCTCCCTGTTCTTGCGGCCTTCCCCACAGATGAGGACGAACTGGCCCATTCTATGGTTGCCTAAATGTGTATGCAGAGCATTGATGTAAGGAAATCTGAAATGGTGGAGAAGAGCCTCCGAAGACTGTCATGTGAAGAGTCAATGTAATGGAAATTAACTGGTGGAATGCAGTGTGTAGCAAGCCTATTCTCATCCCCCCCCCACTCCATATTAAAATCTGACTAAATTGAAGTCAGTGTGGTGTGTGTTTGATGGGATCTGCCTCTTTGTTGCTGAATGCAGCATAAAACGTGGCGTCTGCATTACAGTTCTTGGAACAGTCAAGGGTGACTCTTGGAGCAATCAGCTTTTATAGACGGAATTTGTTTTTCGTCATTATCTGTGATAGGATACCGGGATCTCCATCTCGCCGCAGTAGGGAAACATTATAGAGTGCATACAGATTTAGCTTTAACTCACACAAAAGTGATTTTATGGCCCATAGCAAAATTGCTTGAGCATGACTCATATTTTTGGCTCGCGTCTCCTTTTTGCGGGAGTTGCTTTGCTCGCAAATGACTGCAGAAACATCTTGCCGTATCGTTATCATAATTGCTAAACTGTCTAAAGTCATTACGTTCAGATTGCTGCCACAGCGCTGGCAGGACAGCTTGTTTTATTTATTTATTATTTGAGGTATTGTGGGTTAGTGTGTGTTTTCTGGGGGGGGGGAATGTTTTTTGTTCTCTTCCTGAGTGATCTGACAGACGCTGGAAATACCTGCACTGACAATAGAATCTGATCTTGCCTAAATTGTCTGGAGTCTAGACAGACTGCAGAAATGTCTTTTTAACATTTCATACTCCAAGCTTTCAGAAGGATTTTTTTCATACCTTCTAGATTAACCATGGATTTAATATTTTATCTAGAATTAAATTCTTAGCCTCTCCCCCCTCACTGGAATTCGAAAGGAATGAGCTCAATCCAAAGTGTTGTGATTCTGTGTGTGTGTTTATTGCTAGTGATTTAAGGCCACATAAAATTGGGTTTTAGGTGAACTACAGTTTATTTGTGTATTTCATTTATACCCCTCCTTTCTCCTCAGTGTTCTCTTCGTTTTTATCCTCACAACAATCCTTTGAGGTAGGTTAGGCCCAGAATGTGTGACTGGCGCAAGGTCACCCATTGAGCTTCCATACAAATTGGGATTCAAACTTGGATCTCCCAGATCCTAGTCCAGACCTCTAATCACCACAACACACTGGATCTCCTACGTGTAGTCCTAAGCAGAGTTATACTCTTAGAAGTTCATTGAACTCAATGAGTTTAGAAAGCTGTATCGCTACTTAGGGATGAACTCTTAGACTCACTGATAAAATCACATGAAGTTGGATTCTATGAGCTTTTGCACAAGAGGGTGGGAACCAGCTTTACCCAATTCCACTCTCCTTATTGCAGCCCCCTCCCTCCCTTTGCCTTGGGACATTTTATTTACAAGCACCTCCTCCCCACATCTCAATTTTGATCGTTGAAGGGCTTGCAGAGAAGATGGGAAGGAGGGAAAAGAGCCACCTCTGCAAGCAGAAAACTAGTAGGAACCAGCTCCTTCTTTAATATGCGCTCGGTAGACTAACCTATTTCTGATTGTAATTGTTACATGTATAACATGAACAACCTCCTATAGATACAGGGCATCCTTTATGGAAACTGGTCCACACCTTCTCCTGTAAAACCATAACCATTCACACCAGATCCTTGTTCTCCTGTCTCCCAGACCGGCACTTCTGCACTGTCATTTTTGTCATTCATGTGTCATTATTGCTTTGGGTCCCCCCCCCCTTTCCACATGTGTTTTGCTCTCTCTGGAACTACTAGAGAGAGCAAAACATATTGGGGGGGGGGAACCCTGAAGCAGTAGGGACTAACCAGTGACGAAAAATGGCAGTGCCGAAGTGGCTCTGGCTGCATGAAAAGGTATTTGCAGAATCCACTGAGGGAGGCATAAGAACATGTCCTGTGGTTTACTAGGAACTATAAGGCTGTGATCACACACACTAGATAATCCACATTCAATCCATTTTCAGAGCACTTTCAGATTGGATTTTGCCAGTTCACACGGTAAAATCCAGTTGGAAAGTCCACTGAAAGTGGATTATTTAGTGTGTATGATCTCAGCCTAAACCAAGTTTCTCTTTCTGGGATCAGTGAGGTCTGAGATATGAGACAAAGTAGAGTCCCTTTGTCATCTGGTTGTGTAGCAGGGCTGGTAAGCAGGACAAATGTCCAGTTTAGCCATTGCACAGGTATATATGCTGTACTTGTATGACTGACATAAACATACTTTCCAAAAGAGATGGTACAGCATGGCTGCAGTCAGACTTCATGGCTTATAAACCATAGTTTGATTTTACTCAGATTTATTTAGACTCTGAATGCAGGTGCCAAAATGTGATTTGCTTGGTGTGAGTGAAACGGAGCTTCTAAGCTGTAGTATATACCAGGCTTATAAGCTGCAGTGAGTACTGACCCCTGCTTCATGCTACATTTGAATTCAGAAACTGTGGTTTGCGTAGTAACACTGAACAGAAAAGAAGGAAGAGGTCCACCAGAAAACCAGAAGACTAGGGCAGAGCCAGGACCATCCAGAAAATCCAAAAGGCAGGAATTATCCAAGGGAAATCACCTGGAATGTATAAATCTGGTGAATAACAGCACCCTTCTCCGCCATATGAATACAGAGCCAGCTGGACAAAGTGACCAAGGAAATCTAGCTGCTTCCACAGCACTTTGCTCTCTCCGGTGTTTTCGGCACTCTCCCTACTAGTGATGATCCATCAAGCATGTCTGGGCTGCCTTTCCTGAGGGGAAATTTAAAAGGCTGTGGGACGGAAGGGTGTGTTTCATACCCTGCTCTCATTCAGTCTGCCACCATGTTCCATGGACAGTGCTCCCCCCAAAACACAGTTACAGTTGAAAGCAGCTCACAAACTGCCTGCTGCTAAGCATTCCTCTCATTAAAGAGGGCGCCCCCTTCGAAACGTCTACATCCCAGGAGAGATCAAGTTTTGTGAGGGACCTGGCCATGATCATGTGTTAATTCCCAAGGTTTTATTTGAAAGAAATTGAGGTTAGAGAACGTGAAGAAATGGTAAAAGAGAAAGGGGAAGGGGGCAAAGGCTGTGAAATATCTGTTTTGTTTCAGACTTTTAAAGTTTATGGAAATCACTGAAGTGGCTAGACTAAAAGGGGAGATCTCCAAGTAGGTTTGGCTTACTCTAGACTCCCCTGTTCATTCCCTACCCATTTACTTTGGCTGACCAATAGCAAGAAAACGGCATACATACTGAGGTTTTGACAGAAGCCAAGCAACACAAGGGAAGACAGAACAGCTCACGATATCATCCAGAAGGTGGGGAAGGAGCAAACAGCAGTAACTGCGGTTTACAAAGAAACTGGTCTGTGATGTGTATCTGGGAGACTAATCTGGGTTCATGCAACTATCTGTGGTTGAAACCAGCCCCAGATAATTGTGATGGCTGAACAGAGCATATGCATCCCACTCTACAAACCAAGCGGAATATTAAGGCTCTGTGAGCTTCATACCTCAGGATTCTGACACAAGCCTTCTGGTTCTGTTTCAGATATCCACCTCCTTATTGGTGCCTGGTAAAAGATCGAGAGCGATCATATAATTTCTTCCAATTCATTTCTTGTATGTGAAGTAGCCTGTGTTCATTTCTGATAGACATTCAGGTCACTTTCATGTTCAGCAGCTCTCTGAACATCAGTAGTGGCAAGCAGAAGGTCCATTTGCGTTCTCCATTGCCACATGGATTTTGTCTGAGGCTGCCTCGATGTGTCATTGGATATTACACTATCATTGTGCTAGAACAATCACTTGCAGCTGGATTGCCTTGTCCACACAGGAAACTCCAATTGCAAAACATTGCTATAGGGTAGAGATAGTGCAATATCCAGTATGGATGCAGCCTGAGCACTTGACCAGTTTCCTATTGATAGGGTGGAGTGAAGGCTACCTTGATGTAAACCAGGAATCTTCTTCTTATGTCTTCACAAGTTCCTGGACATAATGGGTGAAGTCTCCCTCACCTAATATGATCACCTAGGTTAGACGAGACAAAGTCATCGAGGGTCACACTCTTGGCACAAGTGGGGGAGTCATCCAAGCATCAGTTCGGCTCACATTGTAGTTCACCCTGCAAGTTGCTCCAAACAGAAATGAGGAATAAACAAGGAGCGGGTCATGTGGTCGCCTCTGGGAGTATATGGGACTGTTGGTGCATTCGTACTCTGGCCAGGATTTCATGGGGGCACCATTTTTATGAACCACCACGGGTTGGGCAGGGGGAAACTGTTTTTGTTTCGATTTCTGTGGTTGTCATCATTTGACCTTGTTTTTGAAAGGCTTGCCTCAGCCTCAGTATGACTATTAAACTAAAATCCTTCTTTGCAGTTCACCCATCTATAAGGTTGTGATGTCCATTTAATGATACCACAAAAGGAAGAGCAAATGGTGAGGTCCATGATTAGTAAGCTGAAAATTATATTAATATTTTCATTTTTTGATAAAGTTGTTGTGGTACAGCATATCCTTTTTTCTTTTTTTTTTAAGCTGTTCGATTTCAGCATTGTCTCTGAAAATAACTGAGCACATTTATTTTCACAGTCAGGGGTCTATTTTCTTTCCGTTGCCTCTGCATTCTGCCCATTAGCATGAACGTGAGTCACACACACGTCGATGGGAGGACAGGCTTATGTATCCGCACATGTATGATGATGTGAGGGAGCAATTCCTGTATCAGTTACTGATTATTTACAAAAATCACAGTGAAGAGTTTTAACTAGTTTTAAAGTAAGCCATATTGTATGTAAATATATCAATGGGAACTTGAATTAGCTTTAAATATTTTCTTTTAAAATATATTTAAATTCAGTGTCTGTTTTATTCACAAAGCTCTTCCAAGTATTACAAAAAGAAACAAGTGTTGAGGGGAAGACAGCAGAGCATCTCATGAAGTCAACATGCACTGAGCACAAGTAATTTACTGATTGCTAGGCTGAGAAAATGCTAAAAGTGTCGGAAGTTAGTGAAATGTGTCAGACAAAGTGCCATTTTCCCTTGTCCAGCTGGTCAGCCACTCACCAGTGACCTAAAGGAACATCTGATACAGAACCTCATGTGCGTGATGGTCTAGTATGTGTTCACAAGAGGTTTGGCTCCCCCTTTTGGGTAGAGGAAGGATCTAGATAAAAGCTAGTGCCTAATGCGCTTTCCATATGACATTTTATATGCTTTTTGTTCTTCTGTCCTTATGACCAATGCGTCTTCCAGATAAGTCTGTAAATGTTTGATACTGGTCTGGTTTCCCCACAAGTGCCTTTCATTTGGGGTCTAAAAAGACAAAGAGCCAGCTTCTGTCAGCGTTCCAAGCTAGGTCCCCTGGGGTGATTTGTTACAAACCACAGGTAACCCAGCATTTTCAAGACAGTTCATGGTCCCCAGCTGTGGCAACCTCAGGGATCTGGAAGGCAGTTATATTGCTTAGCATTTTATATCATGCCTTCATCATCCAGTGCAGTTTGCACATTAGAAGGGCTGTAATCTTAACAAAAGCCTTGTGAAGTAGGCCGGTATTATATAGCAATATCGCAGGTGATGGATAAGGGTAGGGGAAGGTGGCTTTCCTAGAGCTACCTAGAGAGTTGACAGCACAGGGAGGGCTTTCTTTGAGCCACAGGTCAGTTTTCTTAGTTATACCAGCTCTCTGTTTACAGGGGATTGTGGAAGGTTAGGGTTGCCAAATCTGTGAGTTTCCAGCTTGTGTTTTACTTTGTCACAGGAATGGAAATGGAATGTTGATAGTGACATCAGAATCAGGCCTTGGGCAGTGTTCCCATTTGGGGACAAAAATGTGGCCAGTTCCCTTCCCCCCTTTTATTTTCCTGTTGTGTGCTTTTTTTTTTGCTAAGATGTATGTGTAGCCTCTGGATGCATTATAAAAACCAAACATACAAGATAGCTGAAGCAGCTTTGTTTTTGCAGTGGAATTACCTTTGTGCAGTGATTGCTTCAGAAAGAAAGGATGGTTTGCCCTGCCTGTAGGCATTTGGAAGAGAAATAGTTCGAGTGATGATGACTGCTCTATGCAGTGTACTTTTTTTTTTTTTGAAGTAGCTTAAATAAGAGCCCCTTAATGAAAAAAATGCTCAGGTTTGAAAAATCAGTCAATTTAATTACTGTGTTTTATGAAGGCCATCACCCATTGCTGATTACTGGAGTGATAAAATCTTTAGCTTTGGAAGCCTCTGTAGGGGGTAAGCCAATGTAAGTCGAGCAAAGTCCAGTAATTATCACCTTAAATCCTTGTGTTTCTCATTACAGTATTCTTTATTTAAGTTACCTTCAAGTTTTTGAGATTTTTAATGTACACATTCTGTGCCAGTTGTGGAGGGGAAGCAACGGTGATGTTTTTAAGCTAAACTCTTATATAAAATAAAATGCAAAGATTTTGCTGGTTTAAAATACTGTTTCCCAGCTTTGAGATATATACAGTACATTGTGATATATAGCTTTAAGGACTGTGGCAGCCCACTTCCTGCCCTGCCCGCCTCCTCTCTCTGGTTTACCTTGTCTACCACGTTGCTGACAAGCTAGTTGTCTGTTATTAGCTGAAGGCTAAATTGTTTGAGTCATTTCAGTTCAAAGACAACAAGGGGATGGAACACATGATGTGGGCAAGGTAGGAAGGTAAAATGTTTCTGTTAATAGCTGAATTTTGAGTCACCCAGTCAAACTGATGGGCTGTAGACAAAAGGAAATGCTTCTTTGCCCAGTGCGTAGTTAATGTATGGAACTCACAGCCACAAGATGTGTGATGGCTGCTCAGTCAGTTCACCTATTCATCTTATATAATTGCATATTTATTAGTTCTTTGAGTAGCTCTCTGAAATGGTTGTTTCTTCCAGTGTTTTTGCACTGTCTTCTTTTCTTGCAGGTTGTTCTGTTCCTTCCTTATCTACATGTATCACAGTGTGACTTTTTGTAGGAATATGGCATTTAACCATTTCCTCAGTTTATACATTCTCTTTTCTTCCGGTGTCTGATTTAAGGAAGACTGTACTGCCTTAAAGTCAGAGAATAAAGTACTGAGACAGCCTGTCTCTAGAACTCTTGTCACCCAGGAGACAAACTTTCCACATTGAAGCAGAAATCCCTAGTGAGTAAAGAATATATTATTTTAAAACTAGTATTGATCCATTCCCCTCATCCGTCATGTCCCAGAAAGGGTTCATAGGAACAAGGAGATATCTGTGACTATCTCAACCTGGTGCCACTGAGTGGGAGACTAGGGAGTGAAATTCCAGACCCCCCCCAGGAGGGCATGCACCAATGCAATTTGTTGGGAGTGAACAGCATGAGGCAAGAGAGGAACAGAGTTTCCAGCGATTCCTAGAGAGACATATTACTTCTAAGTATTCCTAGAAGTGATGTGTTGTCATAACCAATGGCATAAAAAAAACACACCTTTGTCCCACTAGCTGCTGGAATGCCAATGGGCATGTCATGGCAACTCTAACGCATGATAATGAGGAGATTTACAGATTATCTGGGAGTCTAGAGTGGCTCTTAAATACTTTTTTAAAAGGACTAAATAAATTCATATATATGAACTGCTATTAGCTAATCTAGCTAAATGGAACCTCCTTGTTCAAAGGCAGTGTACCTCTGAATACCAATTGCTGGGTGTCAGCACCAAGGGTGTTGACTTCACTCTTCGTTTTATTGGGTTTCCCCAAGGCTAGTCACGGTAGACAGTGGAATGCTGGACTAGACAGACCTTTGTTCTGATGCTGTTATGTTCATATTGACTTCTTCTTTGCCTATCTGCTGCCTGTTTCTGAGGACAGTTGCAGTGCAAAGTGGGCTACAACTAGCTCTTGAACCTACAAGGAAGTGATAACAGATTACATCTGCAGACCCTGCTCTGCTTGGCAGGAAGGAGACACCTGAACCCCCTTTTCCTGCCCCACCTTGTAGCACAGGAGGATTTTCTTGTGCCAGACCCTCAATACGCCACCAACTCATAGCTCCTGCAGGCAAACATCTCCAAGGATGAATAGTACACTGCCCCAAGTTGCATGTGAATTAATTGTACAGAACTGCATAATATTGTAAGAAAATGCCCACTGAAAATAATGCCGTTTCATAATCTTGTACAGCATCGTAATGAGGCACAATGAAAATGTGCCTTTAAAATAACAAATTAGCCAATAGGAATAATAAAACAACTACATTGAGTTTTTTATATGCACAGTAAAATCAGTTTGACTAGGAAATTGTTACAGCCATTTGCCTGTGCTACAGGGAATTGAGTGAAAAAATGCTCAGTGCCAAATTTTGGTTAAAGCTGCATTACGTTAACGTAATGGCACTGTTGTTTGCAAAATTCAGCGAAACAGACATGCTCTCTCTCACTCGTGCCGGCATATGTTTTCTGGAGAAATATCTTCCGAAACGAAAATTAGTTTGTGTAATTAATCATCTTTATGATTCTTCTGTGGTTTGAGGCTGTCACTTCCAATAGCAACCTTGGTTGTGAGGGAGGACTTAATTATGGTGTTAAATTTTTTTTAACGGTTGGTAAAGTTGTGCGTAGTTATGAATGTACAGAGCTGTGGAATGAATATCTTGATAAGGAGCCGGTTAGCCTAAAACTGCAGCACATTACAGACGAAGTTCAGGACATTAATTTGCTCCATAGAAAAGCGGAAACGACATATTTGAACTATAATTTTATGGTATTTGCAGGCAAGTTGGCTGTGATCCAGCAGACCGTGCATACACAGGGCTTCCTTTTGGTTGCTATAAAAAAGCAAAAGATCCACCTATTCCCCCTTGTGAGCCACACAGGTCTTTGGCTTTCCACAGCAGAAAATAGGAAGCCTTGAGTACACCCAGTCTTTTGGGATGTCGGATTTGGGTATACTAAACTAGTAGGTGGATGATGATGATGATGATGATGATGATTTTTGCACAGAGATAAGTAAAATTAAATTTTAAAAATGAGTTGCTTCATATTATGAATACTCGATTTACATTCAGATCCATAACCAGGAATCCTGGATAGAGCTTTCTTAATAATGTGAATCCTAAATCAGGCATATCTATCACTGGCTGACTATATAGACCTTGACCAACCGCTAAACAATATTCCTTTTCTATTGCCGTCTTCCACCAGTGGGTGAAGACTTTTTTGTTTGGCTTGGTATTTCCTCAGTGATTCCCCCTTCCTATCCAATGTTTTTATGCTTTGTATCTATTTTAATTCTGTTTTTTTCATTATTTTAATGATATGTGTTTGGGAGGGGAATTGATTTTAATGGCTTTGAAATGCAACTTTACCGTGTTTTTTAAAAATCATTAGCTGCCTTGGTGGCCATTATAAAGACAGGGTACAAATTCTTTAAATAAAATAAATAATAATAATTTGTCTCTGAGTACTAGGGGCCTGGGATAGAAGTGGAATGGCCGAGACCTTCCAGCCTTGCTTTGGGAGTGCCCAGAAATACCAAGCCAGCCCCAGTTGGAAATGGCATGTTGGATTAGATAGACTTTGGTCCAGTCCAGCAAGGGCTGCTCTTATTGAACAGCACAATCTTGCTGCAAGAAGCAAGGTTCACAGGTGATTAACTCAAACATGTTTTCTATTGAGGTGTGTGTGTGAATTGACTCTGACACTGAACAATCAAAAGTTTGCCCCTCTGGATTAAAATTGTGGGAATAATCCTCCTCTCTTTGCTAATTTTCAGAAATCCTCTGCAGATGACCTTATGCTCCTTGAAATCCCGGTATGTAGAGGGGGAGCAGGTGCAAGTACTCCAGGTTGCCCCCTGCTATGCACACTTGCCAACTCATGTGCATGGAATGGGGGGGGGGAGCAGGGCCAGTGCACTCATGCCTGTTCCCCCCTAAATGTGTTGATTTCAACATGCACTGTGTCATCTGTGGAGAACTGTAACACAGTGCTAACATTGCATACAACTCTGTGTAACAAAACCCACAGAGCCTGCAGGGGGTGCTGAGGGTGGCATCCATATCACATCTGCAATGCCCCCACCCCAACCAATGCTCCCTCTAAGCTGCGGAGTCTTGTGAGCAAGAATTCTTCTTTGTAAGCGTCTGGCATTAAAGTTGTGAGCGAGTGATTTGGCTACTGCATAAATTAGTTTGCCCTGGAGCCATCCTTCCTGAGCTAAGTCAAAAATGTGTGAGCCAGAAGCTAAAAAACTGAGCTAGCTCACACTAACTCAGCTTAGAGGTTATGCCCAACCTTCCCTTTCTTGTTTAAATTTTAATTTGAGTATCTTGTTTAAGCTGCTCCGCTTCGAGCCACTGCTATGCCGGCCCGAAGCATGATTTCCTTTCTTCCTTCCACCCCTGAGAAGGATGTGGTGGTGCCCTGTTGTAATTGTTGGGCTTCCTGACGTGTAACATCTGATCACAGGACACATGGATCTCAGTGCTGCTGTTTCCGTGACTAGGAAGCAACAAGGTGCTGCAACAATTTGGCTACTGCATAAATTAATTTGCTCTGGAGCCATCCTTCCTGAGCTAAGACAAAAATGCATGAGCTGAAGACTAAAAAACTATGAGCTAGCTCACATGAACTCAGCTTAGAGGGAACACTGGTTGCCAGACTCCCTAGTGGAGGAGGGGCACCTCGCTGCCAGGCCCTGCCCCCAGCTACTGATCAGCTGGCCGGCAGGGGGACTTACCAGTAGAAAGATGGCCGAGGTCCCATTGTCAGCATTTCACAGGAAGTGATCTCATCACATCAGCAATGCTCTGGGCAAAAACTCTGTGGTAGGAGCCAGTTTTACCATATTCCTGGCCCTTCTTGTTTTGACTGCTAAGTCCCACCCATCCCCCGCCTGTTGCCAGGAGGGACCTGGCAACCCTAACACCGACACATTTAGTTTGGTTCAAAGAGAAGCCACATTGGGAATGGAATGTTTATATCAGGGCACAACTAGACAATACAGCTATTTCACTGCAAGGTATTGTGTTTTTGGACACCCCCCCCTCGTGCTGCAGTCCTCAGCAGTATTAGGCCCCCCACAGCAGGTCTAAAACAAAAGGAATCCTGAGTTACCATGGATGCGGCATCCCAGGGTTGTTCCCAGGGCTGCCGTATCATCTAGATGTGGCCTCAGAAAAGCCAGGAGAGACTCTACAGGCAGTGCCTAATTCTTTCCCCATTGGCCTCTTCTCTGCACACTCTGGGTACTTTAACCATTATGGGTTCTACGTGCATGTTCAAACTTCCAAAATGATGCAAGACAATGCCAAGGCCATTTGGTTGGTTTTGTGCATGTACTCTGTGGATTAGCCCCCCCCCAAGTTTTTAGACCTTATTTTGAAGAGTGTCTTTGCTTTTAAACTCCGTTCAGTTTTAGATCTGTGAAAAGGGGGAGGGGAGTTTTTCGCTAGTATAACAGCTAGCACAATCTGTTTAACTCCCTTGGAACTCTGGAGGGAAGTACTTCATAGCACAAGTTAATCCAGATGAAAACCCACAAATGAACTTTATAGAAGGGTGACATGTACAATTCCTACAATACCTGCTGTGCATTGAACAGAGACAGTATTTAGGCTGTCTGTGGTATTCCACCCCTTCAATTAAGCACACCAATATATATACAGAGCTGATTAAAATCATCTGCATGCAGTTTGCTGGCTTCAACCCCTGGCCGGTGGTTTCATCCATTGTTAACAAGGATGCTAGGTTCTCTGAAGAGTTAAGTACAGTGGTACTACAGCTATGTGAAAGGGGTGCTTTCGGTTACTTTGGTGGCCCTTTCCTTCCATCTTACCTCCCACTTTGTCTCCAGCCATGTGTGTGGCATTGGGAGTTGCCTGGAAAAACACAGAGTTTTTCAGGCTATATATAAAGAAAAATAATGAAGGAGTTTTGATAGCACCGCAGGATCAAAGCCAGAATAGGTACACATATATAATAATAGCATATGCTTGCTTTTTTTTTTCTTTCTAAATTGCTCATTCGTTCCTCCTTTCATACTTGGTGGCAAAATATCTTCTGGCCTCAGTGAAACAGGAATGGACCCCTGAAGGAAAATTAAAACTCCACCAATCTGTAATTTGGAAAGTTTTCTTTATAGGGTTGATATTTCGTGTACTTTGAGATGGATTGGGACCAGTGTTTCCATCAGGGGTTAAAAAAAAAAGATCTACAAACAGTATTTATTCTTCAGCCGACTCAAATCACTGCTTTTGTTCAGCAGCTTCATAAATGTATCGACGCAGAACCCAATTCATGCAAAACTGTTTACAACAAATCTCTTTTCAGTACAGCTTTCATTTCCTTGGGCAATGTGGGCAACCTTTGGGATGGCAGAAGCTGTGCATAGAGTACATTAATCGCGAATGCTCTCTCGAGATAGGATCTTCTAAAATGATCGTGTTAAATTGGAAGATTACAAGGATACTGATCAACCACACGTGGTATTTATTTTGTAGCCTCGTCTTAGTCATTATAACCCATTTGCCTTGCTGACGCTGTTGGAGAAACTCAGCTAAAATGAACCCAAAGTCTTTTTCGCTGTCCTTAATTATCCAGCTTTTCAAAATCTTTTTTGACTAGCTCTCTGGAAGCCAGGCATAATTTATAATGGAATATAGACAGGAGGAGATTGCCAGGATCAGGATTTTAGGAAAGCCACACTCTTGGACTCCAGTGGGGAGACTTCCTTCATGAGGAAGGTGGGGAAATAGACGTGAAAGCATTGCTGGCATTAGATATTTGGGTATCCGAAGTGGAAAATCAAAATGCCATCTCTCTGGGTTCTTTTTTTGCCAAATTAGAGAGAGAGAGAGAGAGAGAGAGAGAGAGAGAGAGAGAGAGAGAGAGAGAGAGAGAGAGAGAGATGGAAAGTGGAGGTAGGAAAATGGCACCCCTCTGGAATCTCCTGAAGGAACGGTATCACTGTTGGGGCATGGTGAGGCCTTTCCTGACTCTTGTCTGCAAACGACCATATTGTTTTCCACTCTTCATATTCTAGTCCGGTTTCTTCAGATGAGAACAGCCAGGTTTGACACCACAGAACAGGCGCAGGAACGCACTCGATCACATGTAAAAGTCATCAGTTTACACTCGGCACATTTTTCTGCTGCTACCAAATGCAGTGATTACGTCAGGAGTTTGATGTCAGCATGCAGGGGCCTCAAGTGCAGAGAGGTAAATATATGCCTCTTACTCGGGTTTTCTGCCAGAGATCCCTGATCCTGACAAGAACACTGGCTTCTACTTCCCAAATGTTCCCAGAAGAAATCAGAATCTTAGAGTCACATTCTCTTTTGTAAACATTACTGCTTTGCACTATGAAATAGAATATGGGATTTCCCACTGAAACCCTGTTCCTTGGGGTTCCTGCTCCCAAAGACATGGGATCTCTAGGGGCATTTCAGATTGCCATGGGATGGGGAAGGCAGGAAATCTCACTCCGTGGGTGCAAGAGGTTGCACCTGTGGGAATACAAGTGAGGACCCAAGCCAATATGTCATGTTACCCAAAGAAATACAAAATATCTGATGAGGCATTCTTAATGGACAATAGCCCCAAATTGGTTTTGCAGAGCCCTCCTCGCCCAAGATTTCACAATACTTCATTAGTCAAGCAGAGTCTGCATTGTGCCATTTGCTGAGTTTCATACAGGCCACTGATAGTGTGAGAAAGACGTTGCTGTCTTAATTTGGAAAGAGCAGGTAGATAGTTAATGAACATGTTGTAATGGTTAATTTCTTGAAGGCTTATGTAAGCTTATGTAATTTCGTAAGCTACACGATATTTGTCTCGAGAAAGATGTCTAAAGAAGCCAAATATTTCTATGGCGCATTAGCAGCAGTGAATGCACCCAGTTATGCTGCTTCATGTCTTGAAACAGTTGCTTTCCCCACATCTTTGTATCACCACACAATGTCTTTAAACAGTTCCTTTCTCCTATGAACATCCAGAGAGAGATTACAGAGCTGTAAAAATGTACATGGTTAATTTGCATTCATGTTGCCGGTTTCTAGTGTCTGACTCTGTGAAAATGTACGCAGAGGAAGCTGTTCAGGGTTTTAGGTGATTGAAACAATCTTATTTTGCATTATCTTTCAAAAATTGCAACATTGGATTCAGTCAGACTCGATGGTGGGGATTGCCCCATGATATTGTTAAAACACATTTCGGGGGGGGGATCTCTTTCGAGAATACTTTTGCCTTATTTTGATGGGGGGAAAGAGGTGTGGGGGGGTGTTACAAGAATTTTCAATTTTGAGTTATGGGAGGAAAGTTCTCATCAGTTGTATAACATCTATTTGCTCTGTACCAGAGATGCTTAGCATTTTTATTATACTCTTTTTGGTACCTGCAATTTATTTCACATAAACGAAGCAGAATAATAATAAAAAAATCTACCAAAAACTGAAATCAGTTGGGTAAAAGTTGAATAAAGTTTTTAGAAGCACAATGTAGGGGAACAGGGCTCACTCTGTGACTTGCAAATAACTTGCAAAGGACCCCATATGCAATCGCCATCCACCAAAAGAGCCACATCCTGTGTACCACTTCACTGAATGCGTATATAAGATACAGATATTAATATTAAATATAGAACTGGTGGTGGAAAGTGTCATCAGGTCACAGCTGACTTATGGCGACCCTGTGGGATTTTCAAGGCAGAAGACAGTCGGGGTGGTCTGCCATCACCCGTCCGAGCACTAACCGGGGCTGACTCTGCTTTGCTTCTGAGAGTGGGCCAGCCTGGGCTAGCCAGGTCAGGGCACAATACAGAACTAGGACCTTTTGAATTACCAGATGACTTTTGAGCACCGCTGTTGAGAGACTTCTCTCTCGTCAACATGCGGAATAGCAGCTCGCCTGTGAGAATGAGGCTGCCAAGACGCCTGGAGGAAAGCGAAATGTCTGTGGAGGAGAGGGAGGCAAGCAGCCACTCTCCCACTGCAGTCCGGTTGCTCTCTGCCCGGGGGGCTGCTGTGGCGATTGTCTTCTCTCTTCTCTGTGGCCAGCTTGCTTGCCTCCTGACAGCCTGGCACGAGGGCTGCCGCACACCGCTTACCCATCCTCCACGCCATGCAGCTGTGACTGTTTGAAACTGGGAACCACCTGCCAGTCACAAGCCCTCCAGACCAATGTCTTTGCTCACTTTCCTGAAACACCCAGTAGGTGCCCCGTTGGGGAACAGTGGCCAGCAGAGGCACAGGTAGTATCGCTATTGGGAGGAAGTAAAGAGGTGCTTTGTGTTCCTGCAGCCTGTGTCCAAGGCCGGATTTAAACGTGATGCTGATGAGGCAAAAGCACTGAGCTTTGCACTGGCTCTCTGGCTCCTTTGTACTGGACTGTGGTTACTCAGCTACCACGACACTTACGACCACCCTCGACTGCTGTTTATTCACACTGTCGTCCATTTCTTCTTGCAGCTTGCCGTACCGCACAGCGACGAGTGGTCCCGGTTTGCTCGGACGCTGGTGGAAATCCGGGCCAACAGAGCTGACAGTGAAGAAGAAGGAGCCGTGGAAATAGCTGCCTAGAAGAGACTGAAGATGTCACCTCTCCCCCATTCATCCCAGACTGGCATCTGCCCTGGGCTGAGTACACCATTGTTCAGTGTCAAATCGGTATTGTTGTGGCTTTCAATGCCAGTGTTCGTGCCAGAGTTAGAGTGCTGATTCCGCCATATAAATCACACTGTGCTTAAAGCAGGCTGAAAATATCCAGAGCCTTTTCATGCTTCATGGGTTTTTGTTTTGTGTGTGTGTGTGTGTGTGGAGAAGTTGGGAACAAGAAGACAAAACAGGCTGCCGTGGGTTTAGTGCTTGCCCTTTGACTCCTTGTAGTAGCTGCAGTGACTAGCTAGAAACCCCTGGACAAACTTGGGCTCCTCAGCACTTCTGGCGGAGTCATATTAAATCCATATGAAGCCCGATCTGATTGGGTGCAGATGTGGTGTGCTTCATGATGTGGGACTGGGCCAAAGACGTTAGATGTGGTGTTTCACATGGTGACTTACATTATGAATGGATGTACTATATGGACGTTGCTGCTCCTTATTTATTGCGGTGTGCTGCATGGAACGTATTTATTTGAAAGCATTAAAATAAATGATCCTCGAGCATGTGCATAACGAGCAAGCGGCATTGTCTCCGCATGCCTGTCGAGGTTATGTCGAGTTCCAAATAACAATTACAGGATGTCACTTTGTACTAAAACGAAATCTGTAAGAGGCTGGCTGAATTAAATAGAACTTGTGTGCTTTTTTTTTTTTTAAATGCCTATTATTTCTCGGTACTTTAACCATATTTCACATACAGCTGGGTCTCTGACACTCATTCAGATTGTTACCGTTAGTCTATAACAAGGAGTGCCATTCTCAAGCCTGACACCAGCCATACCAATAAACTCCATTGTGGCCCTTCTGTATGCCTCTGGGTTAAGGGTTCCACATTACAGTTACTCCACGTTTTGGTCAGGTAGGATACCACAGTCTCCATGCTCATCATATGTTTGTGTTAAAATGTGTTTAGAGTGAAGTCTCTTCAAAGTGCCAAAGGCTGGTTTTATTTACTTTAGAAGCATTTTGAAACAACACAAAACCTTGACCTTGATGGTGAGCGTTCTGCGTCACTCCAGGTGTGCTACCATACCCACAAGGTGAAAATAAAGCATAGCTGCTGCTGTCTCATGTCAGGGGCATAGCTGGGGTTCAGGACCCTGAGGCCAGGGCATTTCCTACACTCTCCACCCCCCCCCCAGCCCTTTGTACAGGCGCAAAGCAAACACATTATTCCACAATGGTACCCATATTTATCTGCATACCCCATTTCTTCCTGCCACACAACAGTTCAATAAAAATTCCAAACTTGTATCTGCATTTAAACTTCATTTGCATAAATGTGCATATTGCACCTAGGACACTGTTAACTGGCTACTTCCACAAGCCATTTCATAGCAAACACTGAAGAGAACAGCCTCTTCCTTTGGGCAACATCTGTATCTCTCTCTCTCACTTGAGTCCTAGATGAACCGTTGCCTAAGCTGCCTGAACCAGATTATTAGGCCCAGCTCTGAGCCCCACTCTGCTTTTGAGGCGATCACAGACAAACCCACAGCACCCCCTCCCCAAAGATGGGGGAGAATCACTGCAAGGTAGGACTGCACATACAGGCTGCAACTCCAATGAGGCAGGGGCTAGAACAGCAGCAGTGGACAGCAAAAGCCTGTGACCCACTTTTTTTTTGGGGGGGAGAAGCAACCTACCTTGCCATATGGGTGTTTGCTGTTGTGGCAAAAAAATCTACCATACTTATGTAGTTTGGTAGTCAGGAGTGTCTGCAAACCTGATTGCAGCTAGCCAGATGCTCTTCCCTTGGTTTTTGCGGCTGCAACCATTAGGATGGTCCACAGAGCATCTACTTGAATCTGTTCCAACGGGGCCGGTGGCATTTAAGGTTTCACAGTGCTTCCCCCTGAGGGCTGGAATTGAGGAGGTGACACACTAAAACAGACAGCGTGAGACCCTCATGGCTTAGCCTGCTTAAAGCTGTCTCTGAAGACCCCAAGACTTTGCAGGGCTCTCCACAAGGACAAAGATATTTAAAATGTTGCAAGGCTTCGCTCTTCACATGTTACAGGGAATGCAGGTTGGGTCTGGTGTCCCTGCACTGCGTCCTGTGTGCAATACTGACACATGTAGGTCGTGCACATGGAGAGGTCTTCATCCCCCCCCACCCCAACTTCCTGACCCAACATGATCTAGCACCCTTCAGGATCACTGCAGGTCAACAAAGCAAAATGGGGGGGGACACACTGAAGACCCCACCCCATAACCACAATCATGGTCTGAACCAGGTACCCCATGCACAAGAATTGAGGAGAACCCACAACTTACACATGACTGTTACGTAGCATGAGGCCCCCCACACCCAAACTGTGTACCCTATGTTAGACTCCTGCAAGCAATCAGATCCAACTACTCGCTTCTTGTGAAGAAAGAGCTTTATTGGTACAGCATTGCCAGAATGTCTACTTTCAGGATTCGTATTAAAACAGAGCGGAAAAGTGCAGATAGGGATGATATACCATGTTCAAAGGGGGCACCCCCATGGCCAGTGGCCAATCAAGGTGCCAGGCTGGGGCCACCAAAAATAATGGCTTGCAGAGCTGGGAAAGTCTCTAAGGAATGGGACTCGGCCAGGCACCCAGGCCATCAAGGTCAGGCATATAAAACATACAGATAGATAACATAAGACAAGCAGGCGAGAAACTAAAGTACAATTGCTGGTCAGTGGTCTGCCTCCCCCTCCCCACTTAATGGCAGCTAGCTGACACTCTGTAATGCATGAAGAGCAGCCCATTTTTGTTTTAAGTTTGCCAGTATTAACTCTGTGACGTGCTGAATGTAGGCAACTGGACTGCGATGCCAGGTAGATCACCAGGGGGGTGGGAGTGCATTTTGCTAGGCCCCGATAACCACATCCTTGTCCATTACTAAACACCAAGTTCTTCCAGTGGCCTCCGTGTATTCCTTACGAAGCTGCAATGCTGGCTTTCACGGCAGTACAGGAATACTTTATCAAGCACACATTGTGAGTGGTTAAAAACACAATTTGTTCAAGTGCTGTTTCTGGGTTATTTGCTGTGTTTAACCTCCCCAGAGAGTTCCATAATGAAAGTGTCTTGAGGTTTACTTATTTCTAAACCATTCCATAATTTATTATGTATAATCATTAGATTTACAATCTGTTCTCAACATAAGCAGCACAGTTAAATGTTTCAACCAACAAAATGATGCTTACGTTTCTGAAGAAGTGCTTTTACGTGGTTTGTTTTTCCCAACGCTGGCCTTAATCAGAATTGAAGAACTGAATGCACAGTAACTTATTGGGCTGTGCTCATTGAACACATCCCAGGAGGTACACATGGCCAAAGGTTCTTCAATGTCAGAAAGGTTGCAAGTCTGTCCAAATGTTTCTGCGGTTAAAATGTGTTTGCACACATCAATAGCATTGAACCAGCAGCACATTGGTTTTTTTAAGTGATAAATATTTTGTACTCAGGCTGTGCATTTCCAAGCTCTGGAACCCTTCCCCTGTGTTAATGCACAGCCTTGTAATCTCGGCCAGCATTAGTTTCCACCCCTGCCCTCTTCTACAATACGGGACTTACAATAACAGTGACTTGCCATGGGTCACCTAGTGAACTTGTGGCAGAGGTAAGATCTGAACAGAGGACAACGCTGCCCAGCAGTACCACTACAAAGTACAATGGCACTCTATTCTGCTAGTGGGACAAATTGATCATTTTAGACCCTGCATCTATATGGCAAGCAACTGATATTCTTCTTCTCTGTCACGCATGGCTTAGTGGTAGAGTCCAAGCTTGCTGTGCGGAATGTTCCAACTTCAGTCATTGTCCTTCCTGGTTTAAATGATCTCAGGTAGCAGGAAAGACTCTTCTCTGGCTGAGCTTCCACCAGTGAAGGAAGAATACTGCATGAGAACGACCAACGGTCTGACACGATATGTCATGTGTTCAACATATAATAAACTGAGGTCATCATGGCCACTGGTTCCATCTGTGGTATTAGTTGAGGCCACATTACAGCCTACATCCATCTTTCAACTATGGGATTCAAGTTTTATAGGAAGTCTCAGCATAGGCTAGAGGCGGCATGGAACTGTTTTCCAGGAATCTGTTACAGTTGCTGAGAGTGAGCAATGACTTCTGCTAGTTAGAAGGGAAAACTGGAGGGCACACACAATCAGAGATTACTCTGAGGCTCTGAATCATCCTGTTTCACTCCTGCTATCAGCTTTGCAAAACACAGAAATATTAATCTTGGAAGACATGCAATAGTGGTACCATTGAAAAGGGCCTGGGTAAATAAAAATACTCAAGTGTTCAGTAGTATCACCTTAGGCTCTAAACAGAGAGAGATCTAGGGAAGGAATTCGTGGACATGTTCATAATAACAGTTAGGGAGGCTGATTTCATGTTCTCTTGCTATATTGAATATCACTGGTCATGTTCACAGTTTCAAGGGGCAGGGACAACAGTCAAAAAAACTTAGTTTTGCAAATTGAATCTAGTTTGATTTACCACGAAACTAGACAAGATGGTGGGAAATTAGTGTCCAAAATAGCCAGGGAAGGTGGTGTGCAAACCATATCAGGGAAACTGTTGGGGGAAATGGGTGTTTAATGCTTTCTTGGGCACCATTTTCCTGATCTAAATGGCCCCTGCCATCAAAGCTGCTACACAGCCTGTGTGTGAGGTTCAATTTAGATCAGGAAAATGGGTGCTGGAAACAGCATTAAAGCCCCAATGCTGCTTCTCCAAACTGTTCCCACCATTTGTGTCTGTCTCCACACACAATGGCTGCTTTGGACTTCACAAAAAGTTGGAGAACTGAACTGTCTAGTTTGGTGGTATAGATAAAACTTTTGTTTCACTCAGCCTGCTCTGTGCACGAGATTCCCTCCTCAGCCCTAAATGCCAGGCTGAGCATATGTGCAGGCAGACACAAAAGTGCATGCTACGTATCCTACACTGGTAACAGACTCCACTGTTCTCAATGTTGGCATTAATTTAGGAACAGTTTCTCTGTATCTCCATTAACTCATATTCTGCTAAACTCTGCATGTCACAAAAATAAGCAAACTATTTTATTCTGATTATTTTAAAAAATCTTTTTAATTCAACAAAATTAATAAGAATTTTCACACCATTTCCCCCCAATTACAAGCTGGCAGTTAAGGCAGGTAATATTGATACAGTGCATGGATTTCTCTATTGCATTTATTTTAACAAGCAGCAAAAACTCTAAATGCATAACACAAAAGAAAAATCCAAATATCAGCAGGTCCAGGTTAGGCCCCTTGGATACATTCTCTCTGCTCACTTAAGCAAGAGCCCTGGAGCACACGGTACTGGAAAAGAATGGAGAAATGTACAGCTATGTTGTTCAATGGATCGTGGCCTTGGTTTCCAAATGTCACTGTGTGTGTAATGAGATACTCCAAAGTTGTTCCATAAAGTGCAGCCTATGGAAAAACAATACTTCTGCCTCTCCCCATCCCAGAAAGAGAATGTAATTGCTAAACATTTTTCGATCTGGTTCCCGTTACAAGAACATGTTCCCCGTAAAAGCCGCATAATACAATCCAGGAATTGAACTTGTGCGTGTATACATGTGTTGAATGTTGCAACAACGGCAGTGTCAGAAACTTCTTGTACTCATGAAGCCTACAGTACAGACAACAGACTGAACATGTAACCAATTCAAACACACAGTCTATATCATTCTGCATCTAGCACCATGATATCTGTTGAAAATATATTTAAACAATACTGTGTAATACTCAAGTGTGCAGACACAATGGCAGAACAGCCCTCTCATCTCAGTTGAGTGGTCATGTTTCACAATTCTCCCAGCATGCCCACTACCAACCTTCCCAAGGGAAAAACCATTACATATGAATGCCTGTCCCGCACTGGCGTCGAGTACATTCATGATCCAAGGTATGTGCAAGTAAAAAAATTACATTCATGGGCCCAAACCAAAAAAGAAAAAGGGGGGGGGAGAAAGACTACATTAGCAAGAATTTCACAGTGATCTGATAGGGAAAGCACGAAGGCCTGTATTCACACATAGAGGGGAGGAGGGAAGAACTGCGACTCAGATGATCTTGGTAGATATGGAAAAACAAATGGTACGAAATATTAAGACTGATCAGACAAATGGCTCTTTCCCCACCTCTTGGTAAAAACCATTTTAGGATCAAACTACAGATGCTGCCCGTGAGGTAGATGGTGAGGGCTTAAACCGAGGTAAGTAAAGTCCAAATTTGTTTTCAATCCCTGCAAAAGTGGCAACGGCCAGTTTGTAGCCCCCTACATGGTCAGGGTTAGGTGCAGGTAGAGTAATCCTTGATTTCAGGACAGGCTCAGATCCTGCTGGTTTTCTGAAATGTTTAAAATAAAAAGGTTGTTAAAAAGTAATAATAATAATAATAATAATAAATAATAATAATAAGTTGTGATTATACTGTTTTTATCCTTGAAACACTGGGGGAATTCAGATAATCTACTGCAGGTGACAGGGCCTAGCCCAAGGATCTTAAGCACCCTAGGCTAGCTGCTATCTGGGTGCATGTACATTCAGCCTCTATGCTCTGAGCCACTGTGCTCAAGTTGGGTGTGCATGAACGTGGGCAAAAGAGGAGGCACCACCATGCTGTTAGCTGAGTGAGTGGAGAGCCTTGTGGGTGGAGAGCAGAGCTGGTGACTGCCTGGTCTTCCTCCCCCACTAGGAGTGCTCACACTCAGGTAGGAAAGGTGCAGCCAGGTAAGTGGAGAACCTGGTGGTGGTGGAGCTGGCACCTGCCTCCTCTCCCCTCCTCTCTCTTTTAGGGGGTAGGAAAGGCAGTACCGGCAAGCAGGTCCCCAGTAGAGATAATGGGGCTGGGGATACTGCTCACTACCCCCTGGCACCTGAGGTAATTGCCTAGGGATGCCTAGTGGGTGGGCCTCCCCAGCAGGGGCCAATGAGAAAGCCCATGAGGGAGGCCACAATAAATTGCTTTGCTCCTCATCCAGACTGAGGTTCTGCATGAGATACATTTGTTTTAAGCACGTGTACTGTGGGCAGATAGATACATAAATCTTAGAAGTCATGAGACAGCTGTGAAATAAATTCTTTAGCCATGTACCTGTCAAACTAATAGTAACGGTCTTGCCAATTCTATAAGCAAGTTCACAGCATCAGCTGCATCAATTATTTCACTACGGTACTATTTGCATCTCTCTTCCCTTACCAATTTAATGGTTCCCCTTCTATGCTCTGGCTCGCTAGGCTTAAGGCCTCATGTGAAAAAGCCAAATCTCTTTCTTGAGCTTCAGTTAACTGAATCTTTCACGGAAACAGTAACACCAGCAACCAAATCAGAGTCAGAATGGTCCGTCTTAACATACTTACACTCCTCCAAAGTCGATATAAAACCACCTCTGCAGCAGCTCGTAGGTCAACAAGGTCACTCCAAATTGAGGAGAGGAGCGAAATACACGAGCTTGAAAGGGAAAAAGGGAACACCACAAGCAACATCAACACACAAAGCCTACACACAAGCCTCCCTTATCAAGGCAAAGTGAAAGGCACTCAATGGTTACCTCCTGCCCCTTTCCAAAAAGCCCGTGGCCCTTCCTCTCGTAGGATCTTGCCAAAGCAGTCTATGACTCCACTGTAGGTTGTCTGTCCTGCACGGGCTGCCACCTGTAACCTTGTCTTGATGACATCAGCAGGGGTCACTAAAGATGCTGCAGGCATGCCTGAAGGGAGGAGAGAGGAGAGGTTGCAAACAAATGGGAATACTGCTAAAGGGCTGGCATTTTTAATGATTTGTCCCAGAGGCTTACAACTAACAATAGATTTATGTAAAACAAAGTTTGCTACTTCAGCCCCTCCCCACCAATACAATCAGATTAGAACATGGGTAATGGGGGAAAAAAAACATTCCATCCCCCAAGAATTTAACAACAGCCATTACAAGCCAACACAAGTAAGAAGGTCCACGATGTTTCTGAAGATGCTGCAGTTTGGGGAAAACTCTCAACAATGTAGGTAAGTCCTGGAGAACACCAGTATTAGAAAACGTGAGCACCAATGTACATATTCGGGGACGGATGGACGGACTTCAGTACATCCCTCCTGATGTGAATAGCCCAGGCTAGCTGAATCTCGTCAGATCTTGAAGGCAAAGCTGGGTTGGCCCTGGCTAGTAAATGGATGGGAGCCCTCCAGAGAACACCAGGGTTGTGATGCAGAGGCCGGCACTGGCCAAACACCTCTGAACGTCTCTTACCTTGGAAACACTACAAGGTCACCATAAATCAGCCATGACTTTCCACCGCCACACCCCTCCTAGATCTACACCTTTTTGGAAGGTGATGATGGGTCAGCATTCCAGCTTGCAGTTCCTCACTCTGTCTCAAAACCTGCCTAGCCTTCCTTCTGACATGACAGTTTTCTATATGCGGGCAGTAGAGAGGTTTGGATTTGTTAAAAAAATTTAAAACACAAGGGGGAATATTCCAATGTGTGATTTTCCACCTGCATTTTAAAGTGGTATGCTCGCAGGAGAACCGCACTTAGCTACTGGGATTCTACGGTCTACATGAATATGTATCATCAGCTCAGAATTAAGACTATTTACTTCAAAGCCTGAAGGTGAGGGAAGGACAAAGTGAATCTTGTAATCACAGGTGTACTTGATTTTGACAAGGCTTCGGTGAGATGGAAAGCTCGGCCTTAGGAGCTCTGAAGCTTGGCGGGTAGACAGCGGTGTTCAATAGATGTTGCAGTTTCCTGAGGTCAGTCTCTGGAGGTAAAAGTCAATTCTTTGGTGGGTTCTGGCATTTGCCCTTCTGCTCTGGAATCTCAGCTTTCCCTGTGAAATATCTTGCTAACCTCAGGCAGGCAGATATAACAACATGCATGTACTTTTTCAGGACCTTAACATCCTCTGCAAAAAGTCTGGCTGGAAGATTTATGGTGGCTGATAAACAATGGAACACGGAACCATCAGCGGACGACAGGCCCACAGTCCCTGCCGCCTCTGAGGCCAGACCCCTGAATTCAGAGGAGCAGCTCCTTTCACGATTCCAACCACCAGTCTTCAAAAACCCCAAATCTAATAAAATACATGTTTTTATTAAAATGGGGGAGGGCAGACAAAAATAAAGCAAGACTGTATTCAGAAGACAGTGTCTCTTCTCATTTTATTACTTTTCCATTCTGCATCAGTTCCAAACCAACTTGGTCAGATGGAGATGCATAAATCTCCTTTGCTTTTTTCCCCTCTAAAGCTTAATAATTCTGTAACAGTTCTTGTCCAAACCAATGTGGTCTGGCTCCAGAACACCATCGCACTTTTTTTAGTAGACTGCTTTGAAAGAGATGTAGAAGTGGGTGTTTATCACTAAAATAGGAACCGCTCCTCCTTCTCCAAACCCCAGAAAAAAACAAAGGAAAACACACTGCGTGAACTTTCACATTTGAAGAATTGGCAGAGGAAGGCTTTACATGGTCACACTTTCCCTTGAAGCAGCATGCAAGATCCATTTCATCTCAGCTTAGAATTTCGGGAAGCTGGACTTTAGCTCTTGAAAGGATTTAAAATCTGAGAACGCAAGATCTACAAGGATATCTCCACATAGATGGTCATCACATGGTGGTACTAGTTGACAGAAATAGGGCTGTCCGGATGAACGTGGTCTGGCTGCAAGCCAGCCAAGAGCCCTGTATGCTTTGAGACAGGGGCGGGGGTTAACTGGTGAGTGTGATGCAGTTTCCAAATGATTTCTGCATCTTCTGAGAACAATTTGTGATAATCTTAAATCTGTAACCCAAGTCTATTTCAAACTCTAAGGATCCAGATGCCTTCAACTGAGTTAAATGTGCCCACCTCATCATAATCAAGTGACATGATATACAATGCATTGGGTAAAATATATAAATAACAACAATCTGAACCAAAATTTGAAGCACTTTTCCCTACCATGGCTAGAATTTGAACAAATATTAATATAATGATTATTGTAAAAGGGTACAGCATAAAACTTTGCTTTGGTTTCTTCCCTATATCATTTTACTTCCTGTTAACCTAATTAGATTTTCCTTACTTTTTTGTAAGTATTTGGAAAGGTCTTTTGTACACTTCATAGTTCTATACTGAATGATGAGTGATCACTGCCCTTAGGAGTAATCTACTAAAGGGAGATAACCTAAAATGGAAACCTAGAGAAAATACTGGATAAAGTCCACGTCTGTGTGCATTTTTTAACATATATCGGCCACTACTGATAACAAGAGGCTGCTTCTGTGGCTGAACTTCAAAGAGACACAGTTATCACAGTCTGCAATCACTTAACAATGGGCAGAGAAAGAAAAATTAGAAAATCTAAGAAATGACTTGGCTCAACACACCAGCTTAGGTTTCATGCTGAGGCAGGACGCAGAACTCAGAAACTGTTTTGTTCCATTATGGTGAGTTCACCATGAGCCCAACTTTAAATCCACGCTCTTTACAGCCTATATAGTTTTTAAAGTTGTACAGAGTTATTTTGTTTGTTCAAATACTGTTATGCTTTGTCAAATTTATGCCTATTCCTACTCATTAGCATCAATAAGAGACAGGGCTTTATATATCACACAAGAAGAGCCCATACATCATGGGCCAGAACACTGGGGAGAGGGGTGCCCCTCCACTGATTCCAGAGATTGTGACGGGACAGAGGACTCTACAACCCAGATCCTAAAGCTGTGAGCAGAAGACAATTGGGAAATGGCAGAGACAGGCTGAGAGCAGTGCATTTCACTACTTACTTTCAGGCAAAGAGAAAAAAGGAAGCAGCCCCTGCCCCAAATCTAAGGCATTATCACTTGGGAAAATATGCCTTTTATGGATGGTGCTTGTGAATACTGCAGCATAGTATATCATGCGACTGCTGTATTTTGACTGGAGGTCTCAGCTGCCAGGCAGGTGTGCACTTATATCTGAAGTGCTATTTGGTCTGCATAGACTGAAAACTGAGCACCAGTGCCTCTGTCCTAGAAGCAGGGCCTCTCTCTGTGGAAATGCTGCTGCACAATAGATGGTGGCTAAAGGCCATGGGGTCGCGAAGAGTCAGACTCGACTGTGTGACTGAACAACACCAACAAAGGCACCACAGCACTGTGTGAACACTAAAACAGCAATCTGTGAGGACACCTCTTGGCAGGGCTGGTTCTTGCTCATTTTCAACCCAGCTCTTGCCACCAGTGACTGTACCGGGCATGTTTAGAAACCTCTGTGTCATGACCTCAAAGAACAGGACTGGTTCTTGGGCACTGATGAGAGAATCCCTGGATTCTGGGGACTGTTTCCTTCTAACCCCAACACATGCAATATTATATTATCTTCCAAGACTTGGGAGAAAACAGGAAAATACAGGAATGGGTCTTGAATTATGCCCCCCCCCCCAATCGGAGAATGAATGGATGAGCTGGGAATAGAATGACATCTTGAAGAACTTGTGCTAGCAACAGCAGAAACTGCAGGTCTCAGTCAAAAAAGACACACCTGTGCTGGGCAGATCCCACCTTTTTAGATTGTATGAACTTAGGGTTCAAAAACAGAAAAATGCTAGGGTAAAATGCAAGAGAGTCTACCAAGAACTGCTTTTCGAGTATTCCCTATGTACAACACAGCCTGAAAAACTGATAGCTGTTTCAAAGAAGAGCACGTCTCACCTAGAGACAACCCGTTTGGAAAACTAAAGGCAAAAAGGCCACAATTGGCTTTTGCTCGGGCGCCAGGTGAGTGAGAACTGAACAAGGAGAGGATTTCTGGACTGCAACAAAACACACAGTCCTTTTAACTGCATCACAGCAGGACAGAAAAGCAGCATTCCATGCAAAAGAGGCCTGCATTTTCCAAAGCCATTACATTTCTATTATCAGTCATAATAACTGAGCCTCTCCTTCCAGACAGATTTGTATGCAGGTGTTTTATGTACACTGCTTTAAACATATGCTGATTTGAAGACATCCCAGATAACAAAAAGGACCATTTTCGGGGTGTGTGTGTACGCGTGCATGTGTGTAATTGATGGGGTGGGGTCACTGGGGGATTGACCTTCCTTTGCCTGTGGAGGCATAGAAGGATTCTTAACATTCTGTATTGAAACAATATTCAAATATTTGATGTATCTTAAAATCCTCATGTGCAGTTACTAGGGATGTGCATTTGGCATATACAGAGCTGAAAAAATATCCAAAAATACCTTATCAGTATTTTCTGGATATTTTTTCAGATGGATATATAGCCTATCATTTATTCGGCTATCCAAAAATGGTGGACCCAAAAAATCCTGAAAATATTTGGGATTTTTTTGAACCAGATTGCCAATCCCTTTAAACACCTTCCAAGTGAACTTGCCGCTTTGAGTTCATTCACAGCTTGCAAGAGGCATTTAAAGGGACTGCAGTCCCTTTAAATGCCTTCCCCCATCAATTGGAAACAATGGAGGATGGGGACGGCTCTGTTGGGCAGCCCAGCAGAGCCTGCAGGGAGAACTCTCCCCACAGGAAAAGCTCCTTGGAAGGCTCTGTTGGACAGTCTGGTTTAAACCGGGCTACCCAGCAGAGCCCTAGCAGAGCCTGAGGAATGAACCCTCAACTGGAGCTGGCTCTTCTTTGCAGCTCATTTTAAACCAAGCTGCAAAGAGGAGCCAACCCAGGATTGGTCAGGGTGGCATAGAGCTTTCAGCTCCTGCCACCCCAGCTGATCCTTTCATTTCTTTTCTTCTCAGGTCCATTGTGGCTGGATTGTGCAACCGTTGGATGGATTCATGGTTGGTTGAAAAATCGTACGTGGAGGGAAGTCTCGAGTGGAGTGCCACAGGGCTCGGTCCTGGGCCCGGTGTTATTCATTTTTTTTTCTAAATGACCTGGAGGAAGACATAGAGGGGATGCTTATCAGATTTGCAGATGACACAAAGCTGGGTGGGATTGCTAATTCTGAAGAAGACAGAGTCAGGATTCAAATTGATCTAGATAGGCTGGAACAGTGGGCTGAGGCAAATAAAATGAAATTCAATAGAGATAAGTGCAAAGTCCTACACCTAGGCACAAAAAATCAAAGGCACAGATATGGAATGGGAGGGACTTGGCTTGACAGCAGCACATGTGAAAGGGATCTAGGTGTTCTGGTTGATCACAAGCTCAACATGAGCCTGCAGTGCGATGTGGCTGTGAAGAAAGCTAATGCAATCTTAGGATGCATTAACAGAAGCATTGTGTCCAGATCACGGGAGGTGGTAGTTCCGCTCTGTTCTGCTATGGTCAGGCCTCACCTGGAGTACTGTGTCCAGTTTTGGGCACCACACTTTAGGAAAGATGTTGACAAGCTTGAGCATATCCAGGATGGTGAGAGGGTTTGAATCCAAGTCTTATGAGGAAAGGCTGAAAGAGTTGGGTATGTTTAGCCTGGGAAAGAGAAGACTTAGAGGGGACATGATTGCAGTCTTCAAGTACTTGAAGGGAGTCATTACCGGCTAGATATCAGGAGAAACTTCCTAACTGTAAGAGTGATTGAGCAGTGGAACAGTCTGCCTCAGGAGGTGGTGGATGCTCCTTCCCTGGACATTTTCAAGCGGAGGCTGGATGACCATCTTTTGGGTATGTTGTAGGTATGTAGGGCTATCTTCTGGCTATGCTCCTGCAGAGTGCAAGGGGTTGGACTAGATGACCTGCAAGATCCCTTCCAACGCTAACATTCTATGATATGACCCCCCCAAAATTTCAGAAATTCCAAATATTTCTCAAATCCGAATACCATACCAGTATTAGGATTTGGGAATATTGGGAAATACTGACATTTTTTGGGTTCAGTATACTCGAACCTGAAAAGTACCAGGTTTTTTTTGCACACCCCTAGTGGCTATATGAAAATATGCCTCCTTGAGATCAAGGACTGAACCACATGTTAGCACTGAGTAGAGGGAGGATGTCAGTTAGGGATAGTATTTTTAATTTCTTAACTTTAAGAAGCCTATTAAGGTGTCTTCAGTCAAGAATTAGTCTTTTCCCAGTCCTTATCTTGTCAATCAAGAAATATATGGAGTAAGAGCTTTCTATGGCCTTTGAAGGTGGATACCTCTCCAATTGCACCCTTAGACTGTAAGTCAGAAATCTCCCTGAGCAATACCTGGGGAGGAGTCATCAGCCCCTTGGCAGAGCAATGTAGCCAGGCTTGGATTTAAATTCCAAGAAATAACCAACTTTTATTTCAGAAAGAACCTTCTTATATTTTGTAATGAACTCCCATTTATCAAAACAAAGAGAAAACCTATTTCCAAAACAAGAATGAGAGCCTACTCATGCTGAAGGTCTTCCCTTCAGCAGGCAGTCTCTTGACCTCCTTGCCCTTCTGGCTGGTCAGTGAGTGTTCAACCTGATGATAAGGAGTTTGGCTGGACTTGAAAAATTATTGGACCTGGTAGTGTGCAGGCTCATACCTTTAAGGCTTGTACTGATGGGACTGTTGCAAATGCCTTGGGAAGTATTTTGGCTTGGAAACCCTTGAAGAGTGGAGAGTGATCCCCAGAGACCTGGCTGTTCTTCCTAGTCCTATCTAGAACAGAGTCAGTCTGGTCACTAAACAATGCCTTTCCCTCAAAGGACAGATCCTTGACTCTTGGTGTAATGTCCATAGGATGGGCAGAGGCAGGCAGCCACAAATAATGCCTCAGGACTATCCAAAGGATCAATCCACCACATGGCGGGATGCATTAAGCCGCTGTTTGCCTAGGTGAAGCCCCTCCATACAAAGAACTCTTTTTGCTGTCCGGGAGACTGTCAATAAGCTGGGCCATGTGCTCCCACAGGACCATCTGGTACCTACATTTGATGGCTGTAAAGTTTGATCCCTAGGGTTCCCGAAGAATATATTTTCTTCCCTTGTACGTCCAGCTTCCTGCCTTCCCTATCCATAGGTGAGGAATGTGACCCTGAATGCTGCTTGGCAGAGAGAACCTGCGCTACTATAGAATTGGCCACTAGTTGCTGGAAGAGAAATTCACAATCTTGTACAGATTTTCTATCTTCTTAACCTAAGCTTGCCCTGAGGCCGATCTGGCCCAGATGCTGTGTGTTATATCCAGGATACCCTTTATCATTGGGAATGCTACTGGCCCTGATATGAGCTGTACAGCACATTCATTATGGGGTCACTTGGCTTGGGGTCTGATTAAGCAAAATCAATATTTAAGGCCTTAGCCATTCTAATCAGTTGCTCAGAATAAAGCTTCAAGTCCTCGGGGGGTGGGGAGGACGGGTGCCAGGTCCCCCACGCTGTCATCTGGAGTTGGTACAGAGGTGCAGTCTGAGTTCCCTTCTGATTGTACCTCCTCCTCTTCCACATCCGATGCCAATGCATCCTGAGGAGGTGCTGCTTGGGCCTAATCGGAAAAAATGTGACAGCTCCTGTTGAGTCTTAGGATGCGGGTGATGGGCGGTGTAGGGTGGTTGCCAAGGACCGCTTTGTTGACTTGGGACCCACTTCCATGGAGACATAAAAATGGGAGGGTAGTAGCCCCAGGGGCCTAGAGCAACCCATGGTGGCATGAGTGGTGTTTCTTGATACTCCTGGTGAGAGCACTATGAGGCTGAAGATACTGGGGCAGGAACTTCACCACATCATTGTTCAATGGGGGGGGGGAATCAGCCAATCCTAATAATGGGGATCATGCCCTCGGGATCTCATGACATGCTGAAAGCGATCGTTGATCCAGACTTCGGTGTTGAGAATGAGGATTGGTCCTGAGGAGGAACCAGCAATGGAGATCTGGGCCCAAGGAGAAACAGAGTCTTAGTACCAAGGCAAGCCTGAACATCAGTGTAGAGGCGACTCGGATTCTCGACATCAATTTGGAGAGGGGAGTCTTGAGTCCCATGTGGGACTGCACTGAAGACATAATGATGAGGGAATAGGTTTCTTATATCCATACCTTCAGCATGATTTTACAAACTGCTCTGCTTTCAGCTGCATCAAATTTCATATGTGTTGCACACAGGAAGCCACCAGTTTCTGAGGAAGTGCTAGCAGAAGAAAGGCACGTGAGGTCCCTGAACATGAATCTGCTGTCCTTATATCTGGTACTGCTAAGTATTCATGTGCTTACTCAAAATGCTGATTGTTTTTTTCATAAACACATGGGGGGGGAGTATTTCCTTACTTAACCAGTTCCGACTTAAGGTACTCCAGCACCAGCCTATCTGCAAGATATTTGCCACTGTGGTCCCTAGAAGTCAAGGGATGTAACTTCACAATAAAGAAAGACTACTTACCAGCTATTGCTCCAGCCAGAAGCAAATATCCAGGGCTCACCCGCCCATCTTCACTTGCAAATGAAGATTTCATGTGAGCATAACAAGGGAAATAAATGGCAGAGAAAGGGATGTCGCGGAGAAAGCAGGCCTTGGCTCCCTGGGAAAGGAAAGGAAAGCTGCGTGAGCGGGATGCTTTCACTGATATAACTCCCAGCGTCATGGCCCAAAGTCTCACTGAAAAACTGACACACTCAGGATAAGTGTTCACATTTTGCAACACACTGCTTTTAAAATCACAGAAAATTAAACTTTGAAGGGAGAAAACCAGGCCATACACGCACAGTTCAGCTGACAGCCCCGTTTCCCCACAGATGGATACAGGGTGAGTCTCTAACCGGGGAGCCCTGGAAGAAGCAAACAACCAGCATGCCAGAGATAAGTACAGGGCAGGCAACATGAAATTCTGCTCTTTCTCCAAGGCTCAATGCAAATATGAATCTTGAGCATGGTGCCATTGTTAGAGAGCTGGACTGGGAGACACAGGTTTGAATCACCACTCTGCCACGGAAGCTCTTCAGGTGACCTTGGGCCATTCATACACCCCCAGCCTAGCCCACCTCACAGGATGGCTGTTTGAAAGATAAAAAAAGGAGAGGCGGAGAATGCTGCTATAAGTGGCTTTGGATTCCCACTGGTGGGAAAAGTGGGGGTAGTCATAAGCAAACAATCTTGAAACCAGAGCCTGGTGCACACTGCAGTTCAACTTGTTTTGCTTGAGCTCTTCTGCATATAACTGGGGCTACTAGTTTGCAACAATATAAAGCAAGGCTTAAGCATCCTTAACGGGACTCTGAACTGCAGCCTCTATAAGACAGGCACAATCCAAAGAGAGACAGACTCCATTATGGGATGGATTCACTTGGCAAGACATATTCAAAGCTGCCTGTTTTACTATCTACAGAAAGTGGAGATGAGGATTTTTTCCCCATCTCAAAAGTTACCTATTCTGCAGAAGAAAAAACTCCCTATGGCCTTTGCCTCAAAAGAATTTATTAGACTTGTGCCATGATCTGTGTTATGACAACAAACACCAGGCAACTTCCACTTTGGTTATAGTCCAAGGTGCTAATCATGAGTTTTAAAAGAGTTTGGGCCTTCCATACACACTTCCTAGTGCCCCACACCAATCTTAAGATTGGCCAGGAGTATCTTCCTTACACTTACTGGATTTCAACATTAAAGAGGCACAAGCAGCCAACTCTTGGCACTGTCTCCACATTCTTGGAACGTTCTTGCGTACGTTCCCCAGAGTTCTAGCTTGAGCATATCATTCTGCTAAGAATCTGGCGGAGGAGAACCAAGCAAGCAGGCAGCTTCCTAATTTAGCGCATATTCTATGGCTTGAAAAAATGTATCTTCTTCCCTGAGCCTCCAGATTAGGCATAAAATGATAAATGTATTTCTGTTTCTTAAAATAATCAGAAAGACACTATAGCAACTTTCCCATGGAACCATATTCTCATTTTTGAAGTAAATGTCTTTTGGATGTTCTCCAGCAATTTGCCTTTCAGATACAAGAGGGAAAAATGTCTGTCAAAGTTAGTTGGCTTAGGTGTAAATAAGGCTGGATCAAAACTTGAATCCACTATATTCAACTACCACCTTTGGCTCTCTTCCAACAGCTCAACAGTCTAAAGTTTCCCCCCTCTAAATTCTGGGGAAGCATGTTTAGAGGCAGGCCTCATTTAACTTCCAAGTTAATCACCTGCAACCAGCTAATGCCAATTAGGAGGGTCTGTGGGAGAATGGCTGTCAAACTGCTGTCTCTTGAACTGCTAAAAAGAGGAAAACTTTGGCATCTTTAATGGGGAGCAACCTCAGTGAAACTTGCCTCCAAATTAAGCAGGTCCCCCCAATTTCTTTCTTTCACCGCTCACATCTTACTGACGTGGACAATGCACTGCAAGACAAAGGCGTATCTTTAAAGCAGCCCCTTGGGCCAACAGCTAGAATCCATGGCCTGAGTTTATCCTGGCAGCCCAAGCACAGACCTGCCGGGCATGACATTTTTGAGAGAGCTGAGGCATTAAAAGCTTGTGCTTCTCTGCCCTGCCCGCCAACTGAAGGTGAGGAGCCAATCTTTTTAATAACCCTCAAAGCCTTTAATCTTGGATCGCATCTTGGTGAACAAACTGATCGAGAAAAAGAACCCCAGCTTGTCGGAAGATTTGGATAATCAAATCAGAGAGTCAGAGCTGGGGCAGGTTCTTTCGCATGCTAATTCCTGCTTATTCTAGCCTTACCTGCAAAAAAAGGGGGGGGTCTAAATAAACTATTTCGACTACAAGGGGAGGGTAATTATACTCACAAAGGCACCTCTGTGTCGGGGTTGGGCACAAGGAGCCAGAAGGTCTGGGAGACGCAGGCTTAACCCAGTCTCCTGCAGTGAATGCACATTGTCTAGCAAAAGGGGGGAATGCCAGACTGCGAGGATCTCGCAGAATTCAAGACAACAGTGGTGCACCTTGTCTGAGAGGGTTATTTAATGCTTCTGGCACCTGTACTTACTGCCGTCCCCTCTTTCCCTGCCTTACAGGTTTAGAATTTATTTGGCATGTATAATTGTTATTTTGATCCTACAGCAACAAACAATAGGCAGCATGTCATTTCTTGATCCGTTAACATTCTTCTTGGGTTCCACCAGCAACTTAACTCTTCCGATTTGGAAGTGCAGCACCCTCCCACCCACTACCTGGCAGCCCCCCTCCTCCCACCTCACCTTACTCGATTTCAAAAGCCCCCTGATTTTTTTTTAAAAAGAGGAAGAGACAGACATCGGCAGCTTGCAAATGGGGATGGGCTATTTTGGTCCCCTCTTAAAAATGTCAAGCGGGGTGAAAATGCAGAGCCAAAGCACTTCTGCAAAGATTAACTTCTGCAAGCTTAATTCAAAGGTCTGCATGTCACAGAGGGTCTGCCTACTTTTCTAGTATTGATCAATTATAAACATTTGATATTGTGGTCTCTCACACCCTTGTAGCACAAAACATGCTTTGGTGCGTACTACAAACTACTACTGGGCTGTATTTGAAATGGACTCTGAGCTTGCTTAGGGCTTGCCAACTTAAGATGCTTCCTTTGACATGCCCAAGCTGAAAAAGCAGCTAGACATTGTTGCCTCAGAGAGATGTTCTACAGCACTGACAAATCCCCAAAGTGTGCTGCTTCAGATAAGAAATTAAATTGAACTAAAACAAGATTTTGCCAGTTCAGTGGATGTGCGGCAGACTGAAAGTTGAATGGGAAAACCAAACAAACAGGAAAAGAGATCTACACTCTGTTTTATTGTTACTTCTCTAATAAATTATTTTGTAAGGGGAAAAAATCCTCAACTTCCAATATAGAAAGACTGACGTTTTTCCTTTTACTCAGCCTATTCCTACTGACATGTTAAATCTGTGTTTCCTTTCACAAGCAAACATTTCTTCTTCAAGAAATAGTCAGAATAACACCAGGAAGTGATATATTTCATTTCTATATCCTTGCAATTCTACTGTGCTGTCTAAATAATTCAGACTGCAACTCTTAGGCACTTTTTCAAAAGATCAGTACTGAAAACCAAACCAGATAAAGTTTGCCCACTGATAAGAGACAAGTACTAAAAGCACAAATATTGAGGTAAATTGCAAGACTGTTCACTTGAAAGTTATTTCTATATAAAACATCTACTTTCATGAATTGGGTTTTAGCTGACACAAAACAAAAATATGAAGAAAAACTTCTGGTTGCTCTACAGAATTGTGATTATATCCTACCTGATAAGTGTGGGATGGGGTTCTACCTTTTCCACATGAGCATGTGTCAAGCCACACCAACCTGATCACCCAACAGAAGACACCACTGTCAACACTAGAAGAAGCCCCATGAACTTCACTGACTTTTTTTTTTTGCTTCCAAATAAGAATTGGTTTAATACAAAGCCTACCACAGCATGATGATTACTTTAATTTTCCAGCACGGTAACCTTTCAAATTACAAGCTTTTTCTTTATAAAAATGTTCCTGAACAGTTCTTAAGTTTTTAATGGCATCTTTGGTAACATGCAGTCAAAAGAGGGTACAGCTGCATTATAACCAAATGACTCAGGAAGACATTTCAAGACAGGAAACGGGATGGTGGGCTATAATATGCATTATCTCTTGCTGTATGTTTTGATCTTGCTCTCACTGCACTCATGTTTAATAAATATGCCCTGTTACAGATCTCTGTAATCCTAGTCCTGTCACAGTGCTTATTAGAGATGGCCATGTTGGTCAGCTGAAGAAGAGCAAGATTTCAGCCCAGTGGAACCTTAGAGACCAACAAGATTTCCAGGGTATAAGCTTTTGAGAGTCTAAGCTACCTTCATCAGATATGAACCTGGTGAAGGGACCTTTGACTCTAGAAAGTTTATATCCCCAAAATCTTGTTGGTCTCTAAGGTGCTACTGGACTTGAGTATTGTTTATTAGATACCTCCTCATCCTATTGATTGTACTGACATTATTGTAATCCTTCTTGAATCTCAGTGAGAAAGATGTTCTACAGATAACATAAATAAATAAAAAGCCAACAAGTCAATCAATTTAGAGAGCAAGGACAGGCCACATTACTCTTCACTGAGCACTAAGTATGGCTCTCCAGGTCAAGGGACACTCTCTACATCCTCCATTCCTCCTTGCAATGTCCTCACTGTGATGGTAACAGAACAATCTGAAATGCGCTTGCTTGAATAAAAGTGGAGGAGCAGCACATACATGAAAGCCCTCTGGCTTTTATTGTCTATGCCTTCCCATGTTCATTTTATCTCAAAACATGAGATTTTATGAAGAGAAATCAAGCTGGTATGTCACCACTGTTCACTCCTTTTGGACATACTGATATGAGACACCACAAAAGAAATTTATTAGTCATAATGATAGCATCTCTGTAGGTGGGGTGAACATTTCTTTGGACTGCATTGGCCACTAATGATAACTGTCAACATCATAAGAACTGACACTGAAAGTAGGTATTTGTGGTATAGTATCTTATTTTGGGAGTTTAACTTGTAATGTTTTAATTATTACTCTAAGCCACTTTGGGAAAGTTGAGGTATAAATATTTTAATTAATATATAAACACTTGCATCGGCAGAGCAGTTGCCACCACCACAGAAGGAAACAAAAAGAAGAGTAGGTTTTTATACCCTGCTTTTCTCTGCCCTAAGGAGTCTCATAGTGGCTTTCAATCGCCTTCCCTTCCTCTCCTCACAACAGGCACCTTGTGAGGTAGGTGGGGCTGAGAGACTTCTGAGAGAACTGTGAGTGACCCAAGGTCACCCAATGGGCTTCATGTGAACAAGTGGGGAATCAAACCTGGTTCCCAGATTAGAGTCCGCCACTCTTAACCACTACGCCACGCTTCAAGGGTCTATATGACCAGCATATGAAAACAGTATCTTTAGTACTATTTCATTAACCACTGATAGCACTTAATGTCACAGTGAACCTAAGAACAGCATACAGTTATAGCCAAGGACAGTTAGCTCTTATATGGCACCTGTGTTTCCTGACATACACTTGCTTCTTCCCAAATGCAAAGTGCAAATCCTGGCTTTCCTCCACTTTACCAAAGCAGAAGGTGCTTCAGAGAAGTCCAAGAGGCGTTCCCTTTGTGTCTGCAGGGAACACCCATCTGGAAAGAGCTGCCTCTTACCAAAGGATGACACTTGGCTTAGAGCCTCCCAAGATTCTGGGCCTGGTCCCAGCTCCCACAGCTCCAAGCAGCCAATTTATTGTGATGCCCACTCTTTGTTCTCAAAATACAGAAGTGCCCACAGGTTCTACAAGGTTGGGGAACCCTGGCAGCACTCCCCAACTTGTGGGCCCCAAAGCCTGTGAAAATGGGTCCCAGGCCCATTATTGATTTGGTCATGCTGTTTTTAAGTGAGTCTCCATACCAAGTAAATTCGGATTTGTGGGTCACCATACCAAAAATGCTGAAAACCATTGTTCTAATGAATGTTTCCCAAATACCAACAAGATCTTAAGAGTTTGGAATTCAAACGACTGGATTTCCTCATTCTTTCTAAGCAAAGAACAGCCTGGGCTGTAGCCAGAATAACCGGCTACTACTGGCTCAAGTACTATAGTACCTGAGAGCAACTGTGGCATCGAACTGGCTGGCAATTTACAGTGGACTTAGAAGGGTGCAACTCTGCTTGAAACTGCACTGTTAATCATTGGCAAGAGTGACCTGAGCCCACTGTGACATCCAATGAGATCAGAATGGCACTGAAAGAGGTGGACAGACAAGATGTCCATATTCTGGATGGAGACCTCAACTGGCTTACATCCAAGAAAAGCTGCATGCAGGACCATAGCAAGAGCACTCATGGCCTGATGTTGTATTGATGGATCCTTAGTCAGTTATTAACATTTAAAGCTGCCTTACATTGGGGCAGACCACTGGTGGAGTATTTATTGAGACCTGTGACTGGCAGAGGCTCACCAGGAAATCAGGCAGAGAAACAAGCACTACCCAAGATCCTAGAGCAGAGAATGCCAGTTAGTGAAAGTGAAAACATTATTCGTTCACAGAGCTTCCCAGATATGGTGGCTAGTCTGTTCAGCACGAAAACATCCGTGATGCAAATCCAAAAGAAACGTCAAGTACAATCACTTATTTATTTTCTTCATTTATACCCCGTCTCTGTCCCCAAAGGGGAGCAAAGGCAGCTTACACTGTTCTCTCCATTTTATCCTCACAGCAGTTCTATGAGGTTCCTTTCCTTAGTCGTGGCTACTGTGAGCAAGGAGTTCTTTTGCCATCAGCTAGAGTTCTCTACTAAGAAATAAACTGTTTTCAAAGCAGACATCCCATTTCATTTCAAACTTAAACACAAATCTATTATTACCTTGTACAGGCCAAAAAATCCCAGGTCACGCAATACCGTGAGGGCACTAACACGTGGGCCAGTGGTGATCTCTCCAGCCACTTGCAAACGAATTTTGACAATTTCTAACGGGTTGGTGAAAATCACTTGCGATCCTCCTGCCTGGGGAGGGAAAAAAAAGCAAGAGCAACATATGAGCACTGCAGCACAGATAAAGGAACAACCCGTCAAACACTACTGGTGCAGAACCTCCGCTTGCTTCACTGATGCTTTGCCATTAGTACACCCCCCCCCAACAGAGGTTGAGCGGCAGCACTTAGTTGTTTGCACTGAAATATAAACTACAGGCAATTAGGTATTTTAATTGTAATTGGTTTCTATATTGCAAACTACTGGCCTTTCGACATGATGAGTTAAAGAAAGGGAATTGAGCCACCCTAAGATAAACAAATGCAATTGCAGTTCATCAACAGACAATGATGCTGAAAGGAAACATTCATTAACGTCTATTTCCACTATGCCAACAAGTCAAAAGCAGCGTAAAGAAACTAATAAACATTTTTAAAAAACAAAACAAATCCTGAATTATTAACTACGTCGAAGAACTGAAGCTTGCTTGGCAGTATCTGCAGCATTCTCCTTCAATAACAAAGTCTGGCAGGATCTCTCTCAATTTTGGCAATGGCTCAAAAAGTTCTGTGGAACATATGTATTTACAACAGCTAATTTCCTCTGCTTTTAAAAAGTTACTGAACTGAAAGTTTGTATATCCTCAAACGGCATTTTGCTCAACTGCTGCTAATCTGAGTTGAACATCATTTCTCTATGTAAAAGGCAAAATCTATTTTATTCCATTTCTCTCCCCTGCTCCCAGCACTAAAAGAACTCAAGCAAGAAATGAACATTTCTCTAACTCCATTTACTATTTTTTTTAAAAAAAACCCTTGGATACTTACTTAAAGTAGCTAGCCATGAACCTCTGCCAACAGCCCTTAAATCAACAGCATTACAAACATATCAGATAGTGAAATTCATCCTATGTTTGGTTACTATGAAGGCTGTGAAGAGTGGGGATGCAATGAGTAGTCCTGACAGGAAGTCACATGTTCTTTCCCTCCTTTCCTTCAGAAAAGGCTTTCTGGGCCATGTGTATTGTGACTGCTAAAGCTTCTACAGCTGGGCAACAAATGCAGAGAAGCTGGTGGTACCATGGCTTCTCAGTGGTAGAGCACCAGTCCCAGGTTTGATCCCTGACATCTCCAGCTGAAGGAGGCATCAGGGAAGACCTTTTTCTGTCCAACGTGCCAGCAAACTGCTCCACTTACAGTAGAGACAATATTGATCTGAATGAACCAAAAGTCTGAGTTGTTATAAGGTAGATTCCTACATAGTTCTGAAGGAGATGAAAGGCTGTCTTGGTTTAATTACAGAGCTTGTGTGGCTCCTGTAGCAAAGTTACAGTTGAGTTTTGAATCAGTCCATCTCTGCATGCTAATATGTATGTAACTTGAGAAAAGGATTTTCCAAATCCCTCCCACAAAATTCTGAAGAGGAAATGGATTGTTTATGTGGCCAAAGCTCAAAAAGGAAGCAAATCAAGAGGACAACAGCAGCATTAGTATTCTAAACGCTGGTCAAACTTTTGAATAGTACAGATGTGCTTCTCAATGGTGGGCTCACAAAAAATGTTCCAAAGGCTGCTGTCCACTTTTGCTAACAATAGTCAGGAATTTCAAGTTTAAAATGCCAGTACGAAAATAATGCATGCTTAATCGGTTCTCATGTGCCATAGCCATTGAATGGGGAATCTCAACACTTCCTCAAAACACATGGTGGGTGGATCGGACGCAGATGGATTGTGCTAATAAAGCAAGGATGACCATTCCAACCTTAAAACTCTTTGAAATCAATGGTAGTACTCAGTGTTATGAGAGGTTAAGCCACTTGTTTCTGATCTCCAGCCAAAGTTTTGCTTCCAAGTCCACTCTGGCTCTCTGAGCATTTTCCACAATTGATACGCAATGAGCCATTTCCTTCTATTTTCTTTAATGAGCTGCAACTATGGACATCATCCTTACACTGAAATAATTAAGTCAAGAAGTCTCCCGTTAATAATTTTCTTCCTGATGTCTCAAACTCTGAAAAATTGTTGGAGGCTCTAAATCATTTATAATTTTTAAAATCAATTTATTACTCCCAATCTTACTCTGAAGAGTTTGCAAGCCAAGAAGATTAAATAATGATCTAAAGAATAAAGGCAGACTGAATCCGAGTAGTCTGTATTCAGTGATGCCTTCACAATCAAGGCTATCTACATTTCATGACTCCAGGAAAGTGAAGAATCTGGTACAAGACATGAAACAGGGTGCCGGCATGGTGTAGCAATGCCAGACTCGGAAGTGGAATGCTGTGGTTCGAACCTCCACTCTTGCCATGAAATCCCTGGGCAACCTGGGGCCCATCACTGCATCTGTCAGCCTAACTTACTTCACAGAGCTGATGCAAGGATAAAAATGGGGAGGGGAGAGAGATACATTCCATTCTTTGCTCCTTGGAGAAAGAAGAGGATAAAAATGTAATCTCACTTTTAGTTTTTATTTAAAAAGCAAGTTTCTAGCCCCTAAACATGCCAAACCAGGCTTTGAACTGCAGGAGTAGGACCTGATAAAATCTCAGAAGCCATGCCACAAAATAAAATTTCAGGGCTTCGGGCCCTGCAAAGCTTCTCAGTCTTTTATATGCCTAGCAGCAGTAGAGTCAATTCTCCATCAGATGCAAAAATCCACCTCTTCACAATGACCAGCTACCATCAGCAAAGACAGAAGTACTAAAGGAAGCAGCTATCTATCCTTACATTGTGCTTGGACACAGACTCTGAGAGTCCCTCCTCCAAGCACCTTTTAAATGATATATTAATAAACAGCTACATTGGCTTTCCTCAGATGTGGCATTTTGGGAGCACATTTTTGGTTGAAAAGCAGGGTAAAAATGCAATTATTATTTATTAAACAAGCTTCCTACATTTATGTAATTTATACCATTTCAATGTTTTCCCCATCACTAAATATCACCAAAGACTCTAATACAAGGCTAGTTATAGCGGGAAGGTGGCTTTCCACCAGTGGTGTTAAGTCCTTTTATGTTTCAAAGTGTTACGTCATTTCGAGAATTTTTTGAGAAGCAGAGTAACAACATTTGAAGTAGAACTAGCCAAGTAATATATGGCCAGTCCCCAGAGCAGATGTAACAGCTGTGATGCAAATGTATCAGTCATACTACTAGAGACAGAGAAGCAGGGTCAATACAACCAGTGGTAGGAAACCCTGTATTTCCATAACCAGTGCACTTTACATTACAAAGAAGTGTAACAGTGATAGCATTCTTACTATTTTGTACCTAGAAGAGTTACAGTTTCCCCCATCTGTCAAACTGGATGCATATACAGAGAAAAGGAAGGAAAACACATCCTGAAGTCATTGTCTTACCAATGACAGTATTTTGGATTTGTCAAAGCAGTACAGAGGCTTAAATGTTGGCTTTTGATGTGGAAACCCCAGGCCCAAATTCTGGTTCAAGTATAAAGCTCAATAGATAGCTTGGTCTAACCTACTTCAGACTGTTGAGAGGGTTTTTAGATACTACTAGGAATTCCTTGGAGGGAGGAAGAAATGAGAACATTGTAGAGACACATCCAACAAGAGGCTGAAATGGCATTTTGCAGGAAGTGCAAACTCTCATATCTGTAATGCTGTTACTTCAAAACTTCAGCGAGATGCTGGGGGGGGGGGAGGGAAACACCACTATCCAGCAGTGATTCCACACATCCTTTGAACACAAATCCTACACTCCAATCTCCAGTAAAACCTGGTGAATGCCAACTGATGAGAGAACTTTCTGGAATTTTGTATTTGCATTTGAATAGTTGGATATTGGAGTCCCGACCTTGAGGAAACAAAAGCTGCTAAATAAAGAACACACACACTAAATAATCCACTTTCAATGCACTTTCCAACGGGATTTTGCCAGTTCACACAGTAAAAATCCAGTTGGAAATTGCACTGAAAGTGGATTAGTTAGCATGTGTGACCGCAGCCTAGGAGTGAAACGGGTGTTCCAAGTCAACTCCCTGTTGTTGGGACCATTGATTTTTCTACTGAGTGGTTGACAGAATATGAATTTTTGAAAATGATACCAAAATTGTCTGAAGAATATTGCTCACTGAAATTGTGATATTTTCCTTTAGGACTTTTCCAGTCTGTATCAGCATACCTTTGAATTGGGACAATAATATGATTATGTGATTTTATAAAAGCCAATTTTGTGAATGAATTATTCCAATTTGAAATTTATTGAGTATAATTGAAACAACATTAGTAATCTGGTCACAACTGCTTTTGCTTCTTTGATGTTATACGTTGTTTCATGACTTTCTCTCTTGTTAGTAATATTCTTTGCATGACATGACTTGAGGCTAAATGCTGAACTGTTATGGGATATAATGACCACACAACATGACAGAAACGAATATGCCTCATCCATTCAATATTGTAGATTACTATGTTTTAATGGATTTTTTCTATACTTTTTCAGTGACTTAAAAAAAATCAAACAATATCACTAGACACCTCTCGATGGCAGTATAACCTTGTACACACATGTCTATCATTCTTTTCCATCCTTTCTCTGAACTCCCCTGGGTAGAAAAGGAGTAATGGAGAAGTATCTAGATATTTCTCCTTTGTCTGACAAAAGAGCGTTTGGATCACTTAGGAGAGAAGCATTATTAGCTAAGCACTGACCTCCTTACCTACAGCTCAGAAGCAGCAGCAATGTGGTTGTTTGCTTTTGTCTCAGATAATAACCTTCAGGACATTATGCATCAATAAAACAAGGAGGAACACTGCATGTTGAGGGATCGCTTTCCTTCACTTCCCATCCACACATTTCAGATTCTACACACGCCTATGACTAAGTGTACACCAAAAGTTTGGAAAATCATGCTAGAAATTCACTGGAGTCTTCTAAGGAAATGAGTTGCTGAACCACAAACAACATTTAAGCACGCTAAAGATGGAGAAAGCAAACTAAATGCTGAAAAAATTTACTTGAAAATAGAGTGCACTTGAGGCTTTCCCAAAAACAAGACCAGCCTGAGTTAACAGAAGACTGGAGGAAGAGCCCAAGGGACATCAAGTCCAGCACCCTGTTTCTGACAGAAAGCTAAATGCATTGTTACTTGCCCCTCAGCCACCAGCACTGAGCAGTTTACTTCCTCAAAAATGGAGGCTGCATTTAGCTACCATAGCTCATAATCATTATTAGAACTAGTCTCTAAACATGTGCGAGATCCCTCTGGCCATCACCACATCCTGTCACAGCCAATTCAAAACTTTCACTGTATGTTATGTGAGGAAGAACTCTCTTTTATCTGTCTTAGGTCTACTGCTTCGAATTCTAGTATAATGAAAAAGAGGGAGGAAAAATCTTTGTACCTACTTCCTCCATGCCACTTGCAAGTTTATACATTTGTGTAATTTCTTTCTCCCACAGTTTATTCTCTCTCAAAATAAAAAGATCTTTCCTCATACAGGTGGTTTTGCAGTCGCTTGATGACTTGGAGATGTCCCTTTCTGAACGTCTTCCTGTTTCAGTTTTGAAGGGGGAGTGGACCAGGTCTATCTACAGTATTAAAGGATGTGTGACCACAGTATTCTAAGATCGGCCACTGTTTGAAACATTTATTTATTTACTAATACCCTGCTTCTCCCCAAAGGGAACCAAAAATTGCTTATATCATCTTCCTCTTTTCCATTTCATCCTCACAACATGCTGGGGGTCACCCAGCAAGCTTCCATGGCACAGTGGAGATTCAAACCTGGGTCTCCCAGATCCTAGACTATTATACTAATCACTACACCATATTGGCTACTAGCCGATACAGCACATATCCAGCACAATTTTAGGCACTTCCATGTTCCCCCAATGCTTTAAGATGTGGCAAGCTCTTAAACTGATACATCCCTTCTTGTTCTAGCACAGGTGAATTCAATGATTTTCACTATACCTGGGCAGCACATCATCAGAAAATTCTGCAAGTGTGAATTTTTGCAGGTATATGGGCATGTGCATGCACTAAGCCCTGGTACAACAAATATTCCTATGGGATCCCTGCTTGCTTCACTTCCCTCTACTTGCTTGCCACAAAGACCCTTCGTAAGTGAAGAGCAAGCATGACATCACACACTGCAATTCCTTAATTTGCAATTTAACTTTGTATTTTTTCAAATATCAAGGCATGTTTTTTCAACAAAACAAAACATGCAGTTTGAATAGCCCAGCACAATAGAAACACACATCTTAAAAAAAACCCCTCTCAGCTACATATACATTTCATTAAAAAATGCCAAGAAAAATGGGGGGAGCTTTTTAAACAAACTGAACCAAAATTAAATAATATGCTTATTAAGGATCAGTAACTATGCTTAACTGTAGTGAAAACACTGCAGAATACTAATAGAAAGATTAATATTGTACAGATTTAAATTTCTGAGAAATATAAGATGCAAAATTTTAAGATTTCCTCATTCTAATTTTCTAATGGTGTGTCTTAAGTAGGAAAATATGGTTTATTTACAAGCTCTGACCAGTTCTGTGCTGTAAAAACAGAAGACTTGATATTTTTCACTTTATTAGCTATAGCAGTTCTTCAGAAGCCTAGCCAAGAAATCAAAGTGGAGCCTATTTGATTGATGTTATAAAAGCAATTAAGTCACAGGTTTGTCAAATATGTTAACATTCGGCTCTGCCTCGAGTATGTGTCTATTTTGACTGCAAGTAGCAGAAGTAGTAACATTTAATGATTTACAGACCTTCCATGTCTTAAGGTCTGGTAGCTGTATTAAAATCCATGAAACCGTCCCTTGCCTTTTCAGGGGGAGGGGGGGGAACAGTAGTATTGAATGGCACTGGTCTTTATTGTACCATTTTATTATTTTTAAAAAGTTTTTTATTGACTACGACTCAATTTATTCTTTGAAAGAGGTGGGAGTGAAGCTAGTTTTTTAAAAAAGCAAATGAAAAGAAAAACCACTCTAATGTAGTTTTAAAAATGAAACCCTTCACATTCCTGCAAGGGAAAGGAGGTAAAAAGGATATTCAAAGACTTAAAACTCAACAGCCTCAGAATAACCCATAAAAATACCTTGTCTTTAGGTTACATTGTCCAAAACACTCATTTTTCTTTACAAAAAAAAAGTTCTGCAAATGCGGCTTTAACCTCAATGAAAAAAAATATATATATATAAAAAAATGAAGAAAAGACGTATGAAACAGACTATGTTTAGAAATAGTAACTTTCATCTCTCTTTCATTTAATAGAACATTACTGGCCTGTGGGAAAAGCAATTGTTATTTCATTCAAGGATAAAACGGCTCGTAGCAACAACTCCAGCTCTTCAAAGAAAGAAAGTGCCTCTCACATCCACCTCTCTGTAACTGGCTTCGGTCGATATCAGTTCTGAGCCCTACTACAGTTCAGATTAATGAACCCCGCCCAAGATTTTAATGGTGTTCAAATCATACCTCAAACATGGATGTAGGCAGCTGACCTAACACTACATAAAATGTATTTTTACATTAGACAGCATAACTTAAGACATCTCCTACAAAATGAGAATTTAATTTTTCCCCAGGCGTGCCTCTCTACCCAGACATGTCCGCCACCTCCCCATACACAAAAAACATCAGGATCATCATTAAAAACTCAGTTTTCCAATCTCCATCATGCAGATTTTTGCCAAATAAAATAACTTATCAGATCATTTGCAACAACTTCCCATTTTCTGTTCACTGCAATAACTTTCCATTTTCTTCATTCTAGCATAGATTCCTACAAGCAAACGGCACAAAGATCACTGTAGTGATCTGCAATACTGCAGTCTTCATTAATCTGAAATTTGCTCAGAAATATAGCCTCAGCTCACACCAACTGAATTAACGTGGTTACACTGAAAACAGAAGCAAAAATATGTTGCATTGAAAAGTCCTTGTATTCTGTTATTGTATCAAGCAGAGTTACTTCTAAAATCACTCAATGCCAATTCTTGCAGGATCATGGCAAACCTTTTGCACTGCGCAGCACAAAGCAGACTTAACTGCCCATAATGATTTTGGGGTGTGCATATTTTGCTAGCATACGTGCTAGTCTGATGGTTTGATACCCAGAAGATGGGTTTTTTTAAAAAAAGTTCCATGTTAACAGGTTTAAACTGAGTAATACCTGAGAAAGGAATATATATATACAACAAAAACTTAGCTCGACTTCTTTCTGAATATCATGCTACCAGTTCTTAAGAGATAGTTTTGTTAGTAATTTCAAAGTATTACAATATTGTACAAACTGCTTCTTTTCTTTTTTCTGCTTTAGTGCCTCCTCCTGTTATTAAGCATATTTAAGCCCTTTGCACTATTCTTTGTCTTTGTGAACATATTGCTAGACTAAACACATTGTTTGACATCATTAAATATTACTATTTTCTTTATGAAGTTATCAGCTAACCAAGCAGAATGGTCCCATTCAAGCTTCGTAGCAAACACATCTAATTATTATTTTTAAAATGGTATAAAGGAACTCTCTTCATTGAAGGTGTGTACACAGAACTGAGTTTTTTCTAGAAGACAAGTAGAAATCTGTGATTAAGCTGTGGTAAGGGTCTAGCTTCCACCCCATTCTGTTCCAAGCAAATGTAAGACAAACACACTAGAATCCCATGCCTTTTAATTTTTTTGTAAGTGCATAGCCTAGAGATAAGCATGGTATCCCTCCATGTAAGGCAGACAAGAAATAAAGAGCAGCAAAGGGTCAACTCCAGTAGTTCAGGACCCAGAGCAGGAAGGTAGCTGTGCCCTTGCAGGGAAAAAGAGTCAACTGTTTCTGGCCCTAATGCAGGAAATATGCACGAAGACACTGACAGCGCCATCTGGAGCAGAGTTACATCCCTGTACATCCATCGATTGCAATGAGCTTAGAAGAAGTCTCCTTACGATGGCACTGTATGCCTCTATCCCCTTCCTCTCCAAAGGTAAGAGTGATGGTTAGAAAACAGGACTTCTGTATCAAATCTGAACTCTAGACATGCCTCCCACCCAACAAATAAAACAGATTGTTGCAGAGATACATTGGGGCACTTGCAGCAGAGATACATTGGGGATGGGAAACACCTGAGTTCATGTGCCGTTTTATTTTTCCAGCAGCTGAAACACCCCTGTTGTGAATCTAACATTCAGCAGTCACTGCCGCATGCAACCAAGGAACACAGAGCCTCCAATGTAACACCAACAGAGCCTGCTGGAAACTCTCCCATCTGCCCCTTCTCAGTCTTTTAGGAATCTACAAGGACTTGTGGGGGGCACTTCACTTTCCTGTGTATCTCCTTTCCCAGGCTATTTCCTCTTTCCCTCCTTCTGACACCCGTAGCCTCACCTTTCCCAGCTTTCTTCTCTCCTTCCCACCCACCAATCTCTCTTGCTCCCCTATTCTTCTATTTAATTCATTTACACCCTGCCTTTCTCCTCAGTGGGGACCCAAAGCAGCTTATATTGTTCTCCCCTGTTCCATTTTATCCTCACAGCCACCCTCCCTGTGAGGTAAGTTACACTGAGAATGGGTGCTTGGCCCAAGATCCCCCAATTATGGCAGAGTGGGAATTTGAACCTGGGTTTCCTAGATCCTAGTCTGACACTCTTACCACTGCACCACACTGGCTTTCATGCAGCAGCTGCTGTTAAACAGTAGTGAATCAGTAGGTAGTTGCTGCTGGGCCTGGGTGAGTTAGGCAAGTTGTGTAGCAGTGAGTCACTTGAAGGTTGCTGCCAGGCCTGGACCCAATGAATCCTCCCTCCAAGGTAAGGAAGTGGGGAGGGCGGGTGGCCTGGGAGGCCAGAACAGCCCTGGAAGGGGCCCTACTCCTGCCACTTTCTTTTACTGAAAGAAGGCTGACAATATTGTTGCGGTTGACTAGGGCACAATGGCCACTCAAAGGGCACCCATTTCTTAAAGTTACAGGAGCTATTTCTATCATTTTGGGGCATTTTTTCAGATTTTTCTGCAAACCTGGGGCTTTTCTTGGATGTATAGAAAGATCTGGTTTGTCTGTTTATGGTTCGAGTCTCTGGTTTTAAGTATTCACACATGGCGCCTTGTTAGACATAGAGATGATTTCGCAAAGTGGGATGAACCAGTATTTATTGGCAAACCTGTGGTTTTTAGGCTTTGTAGAAACCCCAGCATTTAAAGCTCCAATAAGTGACTTAAAGTGGGATCTACATCCTATGTATCAGTGGCTCTCTCATATAGGAACAATGCAGTACTATTTCAAATGCTCCTATAACACAAAGAGTAACCCATAGTTAATTGGCCACATTAAAGAGGAACGGACACTTTGCAAACCCAAACCTGGTTTCTGAATGTGGGCAGTGCCCAAACCCCATCTTGAACCTCAATTCCAAGCACATTTATTTGAAACTCCCACTGATCATAAATGAGACTGGCTTCCCAGCTGCTGTAATTAGAATGGCCTAAGCTGGCTCCAAACACCTAGAGCTTCCTGGGAACTGCTACTGTAGTAAAATGCCTTCAAAAGAACTATTTTTCTACTGACAGGCACAACATTATTAGCAATACCACAATACCATTAGCAATATTATCCAGCCACTGATTACCTTTGGCTACTGCAAGGGACAACTATTTGGGGATGTCTGGAAAGATACTAACACCCCCAAATCCACTCTGTGCAACAAGTGGTTGCAAACGCAACCATGTAAAAAACACTAAGATCCTTCAGGCATCCTTTACCCAGGTAATCTTTAGGCAAGTAAAGGAGCCTCAAAAATGAAGAGCTAGGTTTGTTGTGATTACGTCAGAAGCTGCATGAGATCTTTATAAAACAAAGTTCAAGCTACTGGACTTTTAACTGTGCAGAGGGTATGCTATCAAATACTTTGTCATTTACAGTGCAGTCCTAAGTAGAGTTATACCCTTTGAAGTTCATTGAAATCATTGGATTTGCCCTGATAACAGGTTCATGTTTGTTTTGTTTTTTTAATTCGACATTTTACTTTGATTCTATATGGATAAGAAACATTTTTAGAAGTAATTTACACCAGACTCTTGCAAAATCTACTCACTACCTCAAAAATAACCTGATTCCCCCCCCACACTGAAGATCAACCCAGCACTTCATCTTCTTATTAAACAAAATCCAGCCCTATGAACTTGGCCAGCCCTTGAAATTGAGTACCAGAGAGTCATGAAACAAAAACCTTCACCCCTCTCCACCCCAATGAAGAAAAACAGTTTACAAGTCTGAAAATGGATTACTTAACAAAACAAGCAGCTTTGTGGTTGCCACTGTAAAAAATCAACCATGTATACTAATTCTCAGTAATCATTCAGCAAGGTGAGCTCCTGAGTAGCTCAAAAGTCAACCAACATCATTTACGTTATGAACAGCAAAGTACAGCTAGTTCACATGAGAACAGCCAAGGCCTTTGAATTCCAGAAGGACAACTGTTGAACCATGGGGGAACACTCTTCCCTTTTCTAGATTTCACTGTGTTTAAAGCTGTCTCTAAACTGCAATATGCTGACATCAAGGAAGGTCTGAGTTTTCCTGTTAATAAGAAACTGGCTAAAATCTGCATGAAATTGAACTATCTGTCACTTAGGAGATACAAGAAAGCAAGATGAAATCATCACCTTCTAGCACTGTAGGAGAGAGCAAGGATGTCAGTATATCCCTTTCACCCCTTCTCTTTATGCGTTACATATCAAAGGATACCTTCATGATTAACTGAGGTTCCCCTCCCTTACAGAATTCAGAATTTCAGTCTCACTGCAAAGGGTTTTTGTGTTTGTTATCACTGCCTAAGATCATATTCCACTGCTCTACACATGAGAACGCTTAAGGCTTTCAAAATCCAAGCATTCATGGAGTTAGACACAGTCTTCTCAACAACTTAACCCTGTTTTTAGAACAATCAGAAAAACAGCTCTTGTCCAATAAGGAGGCATTGCCACCTCAGTCTGTGCTGCCAGCTTTGAAAGAGATACCGAGACATAAAACAGGACCACCCATTGGGAGACAACACAAGCCTCATCCTATCTGCCTGGCACAGCGTTATGCCCTTTAGTTAAACATTTTCAGTTCAAAAGAAAGCCTTGGGCTCTCTGCCACCGACTATCCACTGCCAGGAAATTATGCAGAATCGCATAATTAATTTTAGAGTCTCAAAAGCCAACCAAGAGATTCAGCAAACACAGCACTTGGAAACTATGGCTAAGAAATCAGCCTCTAACTGATCTATGCCGAACCACTAAAAAAAAATGAGAGCTGCAGCCTTTATAAAAATGACAATTCATGATTTAGAAATAAGGAAGAGATTTATATAAACCTCTTAAAGAAACTGTTGGGCTGCTTTGGGGTTGTTGTTTTTTAACTGCTTGGGGATCTGCACCACCAAGCACTTGATTTCATTTTAATCTTTATTACTGTGCAATAGAAAAATACACATAAGATGGTTAATGCTCTTCTTTTTTTAAAATTCCTCCTTGAATGCTCCTTCAATTACAGAGCAGGTGAGCCTACCTGGCAGTCTGTGACAGGTCAGTGATCAAACAGAGCAGGCAGACATCACCCGAATCTCATGAGACTGAGAGAAAGCTAGAACTTCTTAACCTGCACTATGGTGAAAAGATATAGCCCAATATCCAGGATGCATATAGGACCTCCATTTGCAAACATAACTGTGCAGCTCTCTTCATCTCTTGTATTTCAGAACTAGTCACCCCATTTGGGTTTGTACTTCCACATTCTTTTCAGCATAGATATAAATTGCTTTCAAGAGTGACCTCATTCCTCTTATGACAGCAGAAATTTACCAGTCGGCTTGGAACTACACCAGCTCTGCCCTGCCCCGCTGATCAAAGCCAACTTAAATGAACAGCTCTCTCTGTCTTAAAAATGGCGCTCATCTTTGAACAAGAGTTCATTTCATGTAAAAAGGATTTATAATTGCTTGAACAAAAATCAATACACCCCAATACAGCACTTGTTATAATTACATGAATTACTGTTGCAAAACTAAACAGCAGAAATATTGTTGTTTTAGAGAATCAAACACAACTCTCCTCATTAAGATAGTATTCCGACCAAGCAAAACATGCTTTGCACAGTGGGTTTTATATGCAGCCTACATTTTGGAATGCATGATGCTCCCAGTTAACATTACACAACCTGCCGACACTATGGCAACGAGAAAGCAGGAGTCGTTTTTGCCATTTGCAAACTCTGGTATTATGGCATAAATGTGAAAATTAGTAGGTGAGATAGAACATCAGGGGGGAGGAGAGGACGAACGACAAGAAGGCAGAATGGACCCATAACCAAATCCTACATCAATCACTAACTTTTTAAATGGACACATAGATCCTGTGTCACTAAAGCAAAAAGCTTCAGCCAGTGGGGCAGACCAAGAAGCACCACAAAACCCACTGCTTTTAAAGTAACTCCCAAACTATTTATCTTGCACTTGTGAAATTGATTAGCTATTTAAGAAGGAAAACCAATACGCTTGCTAAAACCTTGATCTTTGTGGTTATATTACATAACTGAATGCTGAAATACTCCTATAAAATATAAAATAAAAAAGTAAAGATACTTACACAGCCACCAGCCAGAATCTCGGCTGCCAAAGGAACAGACCCATCTCTGTTCATAAATTTGTCTCTCACAAAATCATTTACCTTGAAGAACAAAAACAGCCAAATGAAGAGAGGAAACATGTCCCATTAATTTTCCTTCATGGAATTAGAGCTAGCTGTAAATATAAATCATTACTTTATTAAGTACTCAAGGAGGATATCTTTATTGAACTTTAAAACCAGTTTATAGCATGGATTGCTGTTTGCATATCAGTTGAAGGTGTGAGAGTGTGTATATATATTTATTTCTGGATAAAGATTATGTAATAATTACATTATGATTTTAACTGAGCTGACTTCCAAATAAGCCTGCACAGGGTTTTTAAACTAAGATTTAAAACCATGTTTAATATTGGTTATGGATTAATTTATTAGTAGCTCTTCTTTAAAGTACTATGCAAAGGAAGGAATGGTGGGCATAAAAACATATGAAAAGGCCTCTTTGCATACTCAGATTTCCACAGCATGCTATATTTATTTAAGTTAATCTAGTAGGCAATAAACATAGGTGTGACTGAGGGTATGGAAGTCAAAGTTTGTGCTGTTTTGAAACAAATACTGTAAAGTTGCTGAACTATGTAGACTTTTCAGATGAGGCAACCAGATGATTTTTAAGTTTCAGTTTCTCTCTTCAAAAGCACAGTGACCGCGCACTACTTGCAGTGACCAGATCTGAGATGTAAATATGGATAGCATTCTGTAAGTTTAGATTTATCCAAAGACACTGTGCACTATTATACAGGTCTTAAGTGCAGAAATCCCCTACGTCTTCCCACTGGACATGCAAAAACATAAATGGACAGAAGGCAATACAGCCAGTATTTATAAACTTACAGTAAGCTTGATAGCCTTCTCTGGGGCCACTCCCAATAATTGTGGCAAAAGACCTGCAAATATAGAGAGAGTATAAATGTATCACATCACACTTAGTATTAACTTAGGAAACAAACAGTTATGTTCAAAGTTCAGCAGGTAAGCGGGGGAATTTTAGAGCAATTTTCTACTATTATGCTTAAAAGAGTACCTAGACATTTCACTTTACATACACACACACACCAAGTTTTCAGCACTCCATCAAATCCAGTAATACCCTATCCACATCAATAATTTGCTCCTAAGTGTGAAATACATACAGAGCTCAATTCAAATAAAAAATGCTGCCTGCACAGCTTTCCTTGGGCTTATGCAGGAGCAACACAGCAAGCATTTGCCTTCAGCTGCACCCCCGGAAAGGAGATCTAAGTGTGGGTGTACATACAGTGAGTTTATACATATGGAGAATTTGCCAAGAACAGCTTGATGTTTTGCCCTAAATTCTCATTTTCCAACCAGTTCTTCATAAGTACGGGTGGGGTGGGGTGGGGTGGGGGGGTGTTCAAATGGTTCACTCTTTAAATGCTTCTGCAACACACAAGTTAGTGCAGAGAACTGAAAGGTGTCACTGGAGTCAAGAGAATGGGCTGCAAATTAAAAAGCCCCTAGTCCAAAACTCACCAACAGATATATTAGGTTCCCTTGCTCGAAAGCCAGTCGATTCCGACTCTAGGGTTGCGGTGCTCATCCCTGTTTCAAAGCCGAAGAGCCAGCACTGTCCGAAGATGTTTCCGTGGTCATGTGGCCGGCATGACTAAACACCAAGGCGCACGGAACGCTGTTACCTTCCCACTGAAGTGGTACCTATTTATCTACTTGCAATTTCTTGCTTTCGAACTGCTAGGTTGGCAGGAGCTGGAACTAGAGACGGGAGCTCACTCCGTCTTGCAGTACCCGGGTCTTGAACTGCTGAACTACTGACCTTCCACAGCCTGCAGTTCAGCGTCTTAACCACTTGAGCCACAGATACATTAGGTGGCCGTAATTCAGCTGCCTTCCCTCAACCTCGGCCCTACAACTACAAAGTAATACCTACCTACCTTAAAAGATTGTTGTACAGCTTACTGAGGTAGTCTGAGAAATGCCTTGAAGAGTCAAAATACTACATAAATACTAAGTAGTCTCATGCATGATATTAGCAGCAAGAACTGGAGCAATAAGAAAATAAATTGAAAAATAAACAAAGAGGTCAGCACAGGATTGCTGTTTAGAATTTCAGCTGTGTGATTTTTCTTATTGCAAAGACAGAAATAAAGACAGCATATAGGCATAGCAGGTGCTAGATTTCTTTTGCTGTTCTGAACTAAAATTTTGCAACAGGATTTGAAGTGATCATTGTATAAAATATTCTGTGTGCACACAGACAAAGATTAATCTCCCATGAAAGCACTTCTTGCTTAAGCAACAGAGCATTCTGAGAAAGGCAACAGACAACCACACAAACAATTTGCAGTTACACTAATTTTCTTGTTTCAGTAAAATTGCCTAACAAATTTTGTACAAGTGTTAAGAGGTGTCTCTTTTACAACCTTCCAGATATGATGATGGGTAATATTATAGTTGTTCCCCCCCACACTTCTGCTTTTGAGATATTCTGTTTATGCTTGGTTTTGGAACAAACCAATTTTGCTTCAACTACTGCTGCCTTCTGTAAATCTGTCTTTAAATCTGCTTTTTCAAAAAAACTGTCTTTACTGTTCCTTTCTTTCTTTGAGGGAGGGGCTGTGCCTCAGTGTCAGAGCCTCTGCTTGGCATGCAGAACGTCCCAGGTTCAACCACCAGTATCTCCTGTTGAAATGATCAGATAGGAGATGATGTGAAAGACCACTGCCTAAGACCCTGGAGAGCTGCTGCTGGTCTGAGTAGACAATAGTGACTTTGATGGACTCAGGGTCTGATTCAGTAGAAGGCAGCTTCATATGTTCATAAGTTCACTCAGTGATGCTGATGGTCTATGCAGAAGACTGGTACCCTGATCCCTCTTGTCTCCTGTATTTAACGTCTCTGAGCATGGTGGGCTGAGGTATTCTAGGTAGTTCTGTATTTTCAACAGTACCTTGAGTACTTAAGTTCTACTGGATTTAATGAAATGTGCAAAGGCCTCACTTTCTCTGGAATGGGTCTATGTTTACTGGTTACTCCTGCTTATTTCTGCTGTGTTTTAAGTGTGAAGAGAGCTTGAAACTAGGCCAACATCTACTCTCACTCAATCCACTAGACAGCCAAGTAGTAGATACCCAACACAATATTAAAAATTATGTTACCTGCAAAATCAAAACTATTTCTAGATAGTCTCAGAAGTCTGATAATGTTTGCAATTCATAAACACAGGGACCCTAATTACAACTGATATAACGAACAGAGGTGAAAAAATTCTGGATATCAGAAAGCTGCCTGGGGGTGGGGGGAGTGAAATTTTGTTACACTGAACTGAATTTACTATCATCAAACTGATTTTTGCCAAAATGATTCACATTTAAGCAATAAGATTCTTGAAAGTATATCTATAGTGAACATAGGGATTATTAATAAATAATGCTGTAGATTGTCTTACATAAACCTTTTCATGCTATATTATCATAGTGAGTAAAACCTTATCTTAAAAAGCATTTCAATAATTGCTAAAGAAATTTCCTAACTTTACCATCAGAAAATGGGGGGGGGGAGAGTCCTCAGATTCCCCCCCCCCCGGTTTCGTATCTGTTTAGGATTTGAGATATGTAACTACAAGATACTGGAAAGTGTATAAAAGTGAACAATAGATACAATCAGACCGCCTCATAGTACTTTTACAGTGGAACATATGAAGTTGCCTTATACCAGGTCAGACCAGTGGTCCATCTAGCGCAGAACTATCTACTATGAACAACTACACTGCTCCAGGATCTCAGGCAGAGAAAGGTCCTTCCCAAGTCTTTCTACCTGAAATATTTTAACTGAAGATGCTGTACTTTGAATCTGGAATCATCAGTAAGCAAGACATGTGCCATACCACTGAGCTACAGTCGCCTTCCATTGATCACTGAGCTTCACATATATTATCTCAGCAAAACTAGCCACAACCCATTCAGCATGTCACGGAGTGTGTTGTCGGGGTACCCAGCCTTGGTTAGTGACTGAGATTTTTCACTCTCTCTTCTTGTTGTTCAGCAGAACATCATCCATCAAGAATTTCTCCAGCATAAGCCACAAGCTAAAATGTCTGGTATTTGCTATGCTCGTTAATTCCAGTGGGACTTGGCAGAGGGGAAAGTTCCTGAAGTATTAAGCTACTATATCATTATAACAGGGAAGCTAAGGGGGGAAAGTTGGGTTTGTTGAAAAAGCGAATGTTGAATGAGATGAAAGTTAACTGTATTTGGTCTATTTTAGCAAACATTGTTTTGGAAGTCCACAGTTCGGTGTCAATTGCCAAAGGAATGTAAAGCTTAAAAGTGAGTGGAAAAGCTACGTATGTCATTCTCTATCAAGACTACTCTTTCCTGCTTAACTTTAATACTAATGCAATCCACTGTCCTCTAGCACAGCAGAATATGCCATGAGGTTGCCCACTTGCTTCATTTAAACATTTCATTCTGGAACCCAAATACTGCAAAGCACACACTGATCAGCCTACATTCCTAGTTAAAGTCCTCAGTGAAACCTCAGAGGAGTCTACTTGTAGTAAACACAAATTACTGTCCTTTCCATCCAAAGGAGTCTTCAGGCCCACATTTTAAACAGTAGCAAATCATACTGTGCAATACTAAGCAGAGGTTACACCCTTCAGTGGACTGAGAAGGATGCAGCTGCTTTTAGGACTGCACTGACACTGTATCACGATGAAGGAAGGTTACTTAGTTAAGTAACAATAGTCAAACCTAACAGGAAGTAGAAAAGTGGCAGTTATGATTTTAACAGGAAATCCAGGAATGGCTATTTCCCTCCAAACTTGGTTGTTTTCATTCAAGCACCATGTAATGCAGGGACACTGCTTTCCATAAAGGACTGTGACAGACGGAGGTATATATGTTGTGATTATCTATTCCTAACTACTTCCATAAGACTGAAAACAAAGCTGCTGCAGCTGTAACATGAAACATCGTCGGCTAAATACATTTGAATATTAAGAGGAATGTGAAGAGACAGGCGGCAGATGAGCAATTTTAAAAGGTAGTGATATTTAAAGAATCAATTTTTCTCCTCCTGCCTCAAAAAAAAAAAGAGCACTGAATGTAAGGGAACTGATGGGAACTGACTCAAATCTGACTGAACGATAGTGTGGGGAACCTGAGACATAACAAGTGTAGACGACAAATGTGTCAATCGGTCCAAAATTTTAACAAGCAAAAACATGCTGAGACTTAGTATTGGATGCACTGGCCAGGAGAAAAAATGAAGTCTCTGGTATGGGAAGTCATTGAGGAAAGCTAAAATATTTCCTTAAGGAGATATTATTATTTATTTTGGTGCATTCTAAACTCTTACAAAAAGGTCTAAATGGGTGCTTTTGCTATATTTGTTAAGGGTGACATGCAACTTGCCTCCCCAGCAGCTTCTCTGCAATTATCCATAAGATAATTTCTCTTGTTAAAAATTTTTACTACACTCCTAAGATCCACAAGATGGTGTAATTTGTCTTTATCAACGTCTGTTAATTACAGATCATCATCATATCTACAGTTCTTTAAACAAAACACACTAAGACTGTATTCAGACATCTTCCTTAAGTCTCCTTAACTGAAAAGATGAATGAGCCTCCCCATTTCTTCTCCCCACTTTCTCACACTGAGAATCGTGAAGACTCAGTCCACACACCTGTGTTCCTGAATCACGGGGAATCAGAATTAGGTTTTATCTGCAATCCTCTGAGCGAGATGTGGGGGGACGGAGCACACACCTGAACTTGGCAACAAGCCAGGCTGCTGCACATTTTTACGTAGAGTCCAATCCTAAACTGTAAACTGGAGAAAAAGCACTGTTGTCAATGGGTGCATTCAGACAGTGTGCTGGAGCCGTTTAAATTGCTCCGGTCCGATGCGTTGGTTTTTTTTAACCTGGAGAATCACGATCAGACTGACCTCCTCATTCTGGGCTCCCCGCCGTCCTCATGCAGGTGGAGGGTTTTTTTCCTCTCAGTTTGAGCATGCGCACAGGCAGCCCTCCCTAGAACTAAAAGTTTGGCGCATGCACAGAACAGCGATTTCAACACGTCCCTTTAAAGTCCCGTCCCCCCCCCGCCTGCTGGCCTGCCAAAGCAGGACCACTCAGTTCAGCAGGGCCGTCCAAATGCATCCTGACATCGCAAGCCCCACATGCCGCCTCAGCGGGTGGGCACAAACAGAGGAGCAGCTCGCTCCAGCCTGTGAAAGATGCTTCTCTTCTCTCCCCACCCCACCCCTTGTTAAATTATTAAGCAAGTCGCTCCTTGCCAGGTTGATTTCCAAAAATATTTGAAGTCAACGGGAGAGTCTCGCAGTTTCCTAGGAACTGGAGACTCAGAAAGATTCCGGTGCCACTTGTGAAAAGAAAAAATCCAGCAGCAGCCACCACCCCGCCCCCACCCCGCCTCCGTGCAACTTAGAGAAACGGGCTGACGCGACGTGCACAGACAGGTAGAAGGTAGAGGCGATACTGGAGCTGGGAAGCCCATTAGCGCAGCCATAGCCTCCCCAGGGAGGCTGCCACTCAGTCCCCAATTTTCCTCTCCCTCTCCCAGCTCTCTGGCGCACTTTCCATTCCCTCTAGCACCCTCGCGGGGACAGCCCCACTGGCCGCATCCCTTTAAAGTTTAAATGAAGAATTCTTTTTAAATTTTCACCCCGAAACTGGCCTCCCCGAGATCCCGGATTTATCTAAATGTTTAAACTAGGCACCATTGAAGCTTTTCTTTAATTAACTTAGACGCGGAGCTCCACTCATGTGCACACTGCTAAGGCATTTTAAAAAAATGGCGGACTAAAAGCGGAAGCCGGAGGCAGCTTCCCAGAGGGGAGCGGGGATGAAGCACCCAGAAGTGGCTCTATGAGCAATCAGATGTCAGGAAAGTGTGCCTCAAACCGGAGAATCAGGAAAACACCCCTTGGTAAGTGGTGTCAAAATACTCTGGTTTAAAGGGGGTTTGCTCCGGAAAGCGACAGCTGGGGACGGTGCGCAGATGTTAGGCGTGTGAATGCGCACATAAAAGCCATTCCTGAGGCGTGCCGAAAATGGCTCAAATGGCGCGTCTGAATGCACCCAATGACATTTAAAGCAGCTCAAAGTCTGCTCTTTTCCAAGTGCCCATGTGGCTTAAGCTACAGAAATCCCTTTTTGACAATCTTTTCTCTGGAATTCCTATGCTGCATTTTGAAATCATGACGTATACAGTAACGATCTTTTTTTTTTTTTTTAAAAAATATCGGTTGGAGAAACAGTGTCCTTTTAGACATGATCTGGTTCAAAATGAAACTGGTTGTCAGTTTAAAGAAGGGGTAAGCAGCTTTTGGAACTAGTGCCCCCATGCAACATTTTCCTGTGAAGATGCTGGTGCCATGGCAAATATTATACTCGGCCAGACACACACTCAGAGCAAGCCAAGCTCCAGAGGTGCAGCCAGCATCTCAGGGATTTGCCTTCGACTCACCAGGTAGCTGTGCAGGTCTGGGAGGTGATGGCAGGTGTTAAGCCATGCCTCTTGCCTTCTTCTGCACCACTGCCAGTCCTTTGGGTACCTAGATGGTGATCTGGTCTGGGTGCCAAGCAAAAAGGTCTGGTACGCGACTGCTGGCATGCAGGCCGTGGGCTGCCTACCTCTGATTGAAAGACTATACTGTCTTGATACTAAATCATAACTCTATTAAACAACTTTGGTTAAAAGCTGCTTTTCTGCATAACTACTACTGAGGCAAAATATCCAATTTCTTAGGTTAAGCATTATGAACAACATAGGAAGGGAGGTATTTTATGCACTGCATACACCTCACTGGATCAGGAACTGTCCGGTCATCATCTGTGGTGCTAGATCCAAAGAGATGCCATCCTCTCTCTCCTCCTTCAGATCTCAGTCCTTTAACTTCAATAGAAACTTTCACACTTCCTGTCACCTTACACTTCCCAGACTGATCAAGCTTGCCAATCCAGCATCTATTTTCAGACCAATGAAAAATATCCAGCTAGAATTCTAAAACATTTTTCAACTACAGGGAAATTTGAATGAAACTCTCCATCTTATAATGTGCAGGATGCATAATAATTATTGTGGCAGCAGTGCCAAAGGATGCACTTAAAATTAATGGAGCCAGAGGCAGCAGAAACAAAGCAGAAAACTAGTTTGTATACTTCACTTAAAAATTGGTCAGAAGGGGCCAAATATATAAAAACAGAAATCTGAAGCACAATTCAATTTTAAGGCACAATGTGTTGGCCCTGTGGGGAAGGGACCAAGTTCAGTGACAGACCCTACACACTGCATGAAAAGAAAAAAACTCTCAGATTTTATTGATTTATAGAAAACATCTATACCATCTCTCCAGGGACCCGCCTGAGGGGGCTCACAAAAGCCCAGCCTTTAGCATTGTTAGTTTAAAATTTGAATACAAAACTGTGAAAGATTCCTACTCAAGGCCTTAGGGGGCCACTGCCAGTCAGGGGAGACACTATTTGGCTACACAGCTCACCGTGAGGCAGCTTTACACGTTATATAACAGGACCTGATTGGGAGGTCAAAGACCCCCAGTAATAAGCCAGACTGAGGAACTCCTGCAATGCTACATCAACACTACAGGGGCCACTCAACTCAGACATGGCCACAACAAAGGGTGTCTATTCATTTGTTGTGCCTCCATATGCACCACTGCCAACTGCATGACCCCAGCAATACTGGCAACCTCACCAGGGCGCTGCTAGTTGCCAGTGGCCTTCCAGAACAGTGGCCTACCAGGAACTTTCCCTGTAAGCAATGCTCCCTCTATGCTATGGAGTCTTGTGAGTAAAAATTCTATTTTGTGAGCAACTGGCCCTAAAGTTATGAACAAGTGATTTGGCTACTGCATGAATTAGTTTGCTCTGGAGCCATCCTGGCTGAGCTAAAACAAAAATGTGAGCCAGAGGCTAAAAAACTGTGAGCTAGCTCACACTAACTCAGCTTAGAGGGGACACTGCGGTAAGTAAAATGGCCAGTTCATTCATTATATGTAAAGTGCTGTCCAGTAGCAACTGACCTATGGCAACCCCAGCAAGGGGTTTTCAAGGCAAGTAAGCAGCAGAGGTGGTTTGCCATTGCTTCCCCCTGCAAGGCTTCTGGAAGAGGGGGTGTCTCCTATTCAAGTATTGATCCTATTTAGCTTCCGAGATCGGGCTATATCATGCAGTCTCCCCCACCCCCCGCCCATTATACCAGCAGAAAATCTACTATAATCATCCCGAAACTGTCCATTTGTTGCTTTGAAAAGTCAGGAAATGCAGATGTGAATTAGCTTAGAACAAATCATATTGTAAAACATAATTGATGGGATTCTTTCTAAAGGCTTGTTTGCTAGCAAGTCGTACCGAATACAGAAATTATCTGTCAGCCTTTTACTAAACAAGCTAGTGGCATATTCAACTGTGCTTTTTTGCTGTGGTTGAAAACTCTCCTTGTTTCTAAGGGCTAAAGGACAACCACTGCTTCCAGAGGAGTTACTCTGCCAAAATCAATTGCTTTGAGTTATGATTGATAATGTGACAGAAAATAAAAATTGGGGGGGGAGACCCTGAGTTTTATACAGCTTCTCTCCTAGATACAGTTGAGACTGAGCCTTGATTCTTTAGAAGTCCAAGTGTTGTAGGACCAAACTATTTATTTCAGCCCTTCATAGATCCTTCACTGTGGCTCCTGTACTTTACCAAAATGAGTGAAGATGAGAAACAGCAAAGGGAAACTGCCAGTGATAGACCGTAGAGGCTATTGTAAGGGTGTTCAGGGCTGGGGAATGTAGTTTCTGTGGCATACAATGTCCATGGCAATACCCACAAGTACTAGAAAGCATGCAACTTATTTCCCACACTGAATACTGCCTCTAAATGAGGATGTGTGTTGGCCACAGCAGCCTCCAAAGAATCATGGTAGCAGAGTGCGTGCTTTTAATGTCGATAGCCACAGGTTCAAGTCATCAGCACCTCCAGATAAAAGATATCTGGCAGCAGGTTACTGGGAAAGGCTTTGCTCTGCCTGAAAACCTGGAGACCCACTGCTGACAGTATAGACATTATGGAGCTAGATAGAACAATGATTTGACTTAGAATAAGTCAAGTTCAAATGCAGGCTACATTTCCCATGGTTTTTGCCAGCCCAAGATCCTGTCATGTAGTTCTTCATAAAGCCACATCCAGGCAAGACTCCTACATAAATGCCCTCATAGGGGAAAAATCTGCACCAGACTCATCCTGGCAAAGACCTGGAAAACATTCAGCAACATACTCTAGGCCCCCTACATTATTTCTGAGGTGCTTGTGTGGGCATATGGGCATCGTGGTATAGTCAGAGCAGAAATCCAGAAGCCTCACTGAACTTAACAGGATTTTAGTGATAGTGCTCCTCAAAGTGTAGGTGGCGGACTGAAATCAGTTTATGTGCAAATTCTCAGTATTTTGCAATATGATTGCTTATTTTCTATTGATTACTAATGTTTTTCTCTTTAACATCACACTACTCTGCTGTTTTCTTTGGGTGATGTTTTCCCCATATAAATGTCTTAGCACTGCAGTTTTTATGCAAGATATGTCTAGGCATTACAATGTCCCCTGAGCCCCTAACAAATCATGCTTTTCATAAGAAAGTAGCTGATCTATTCGGCTTGCTCACATGTCAAGAGCAAGGGGTGGGGAAAATGTGTAGGAGGAGCTTTTCTTAACACCACAGCAATTACCAAAGTTGAAGAGATCAACTACTTTTAAAGTGAACAGTGGTTTGTCTGGTTCAACTATGGGAAATGCTGGCTGATAACACCAAAGCAATTATTCTGTGTACATATCACTTATTTAGATCATGGTCCCTGCTGCAATAGAGGTATAGCCAGTGCAATCGCTTGCACCAGCTTATGATTACTGGCAACTGTTTATTATACTTATTGTGAAGCTATACTGTTGACACCATGACCGCTTTTGCTATCTCTGTCATACTAATATGCTAATGGAAAGTTATTATGTAACATCAGATTGACCCTAATTTTTTCCTATGGCGCCTGCAGCTTTTGAAGCAACTATGTCTCCCCAACAACACACACAGGATTAGCATTTCTCTTGTTTCCAGCTAAAATAGGCAGGTCAGGCCTGTCCAGGCAGTGCAGTTCAAAAGAGAGGCAATGCTTTAAAAAATACTTCTAATAGTATACTTAAATTAAGACATTTACGTAGAGAACACAGGCCAGTTTGGGGGTACGAAATACCCTGCCCCCAATTTCTTAACTCACTCAGTTTGAACACCACAGCAAACTATGCTCAGATCCAAAACAGGAAGTCTTCAATCTTCACTGTGTCCACATGAAACGTGAGGAGTAAGGGAAAACCCACAAAGTCCTGCCCCCAAACCACAAATGTTTGTGATGTCTGGATGAATATGGATAGGAGGTCAGTTGGTGATGATCAACAAGAAGAAACAGAGAAAGTTCAGCCTTTAGATACTGACCTCTGTAGAGCCCAAAGAATCCTTCATAGCGCAGCACCTTCTTAAAACAGTCAAAGCTGTTCTTGTACATCAGCTCCCCCACAAAGGAACCAGTGGAGCGCTGATTCTGCATTCTGGTTTTCACAAGATCAATTGGATATACTGCAGTGGCTCCAACAGCTGTACATAAAATGTGAATTAAAAACAAAAAAAGGAGTTTGAATGTGGCCACCTCCATTGTAGCAGTTCACATGTTTAGCAGGTTTTTGCCAGTGTGCTTAAGGGCTTACAACAGCCTGCATTCCCCCACTGGCCAACAGATCCCACCCTAAGCCCCCACCAGGATACACTGCAGGTGGCACAGAGGACTGAATGTTATCTCTGTGTGTGTGTATATGTGGGTATACAGAGAGCTCTGAGGAGGCCCCTGGAGTTCCCTGTTTTGAGACTATGGTCACTGACATTTTTGGAACGTCATCCTAGCCACCTGCCATTATATTAGTTTGCTTTGCGTTGAAACATTCCTGTAGACAAGCCAGGCAAGGAAAAAACTCCTTAGGAGTAGTATTTATAGTCTGATGTAAGCAGCACTGGGTGCACCATTTCTGACTGACTTCAATGGGCTCAGGCATGCCTAACTTTGCATAGGATCTGGCTGTTAAATCATTTAACAGGTACAAGGAAACAAACTACACGCGTAATTTCCCTATATGCTGCTAGCCTTTTGCACAGTTGTAGTCACTGAACTTCAAGGAGCCATGCAATTTTTCAATTCTCCTTTCTGCAGCCAAGCCAAGTGCCGGTTCTGATTTTCATGACACTCTGCCAACCTCTGGTGAAAAGCCATGTCCTCTTTGGGCAAGGGCATTTTACATCGAGTGGATAGCAGAAAAAGTCAGACCAATATATTTCTAATCTGTAGCTGAGAGAAGTCCTAGAGTACACTTAACAAAATACTTAAATCAGTCAGGGAGTGCACAAAAATAGGGCAGGTCATAGAATTTAGATAACAGTTTATAAGCTTCAAGCTTCTTTATTTCAGGAAGGTATTTAAATGGGGGGGAGCAACAGAGGGGAAAAAAATCAGACTTAATTTTATTTCATTCATTTACCTCCAGCAATGGAACCAAGGAAAAACCGGTAGGCAGATTCTGCTATCTGCACGAGAATCGGACGAGACAGTTCACCAGGAGCTTGCTAGGAGTGTAGAATTTAAACAGAAGATGAAAGGAAAATTATTATTCATTGCAACTCTGCCGTATGAATCAAGTGTATAACACAAGTACTGACTAGTGGAAAAAAGTGAGCTGGATGCCACAGAGCATATCTGCAGGATCCAGTCCAATGGATACTCATCACTGTAGATCAAGATCCAAATTTTTATAACCAAACGATTTAAGAAGTTCCTTGTAATTTTCAGCACTTGTAAAACACATCCCGGTCTGGCTCTCCTACAGGGTTTGTTTGCAAAGCACTGCCAGGATCTTAACTGTCTGAAACTACTTTCTAGAAAGAAGTGCATTACACTCAAGAGAGAAAAACTCCTGGTGATCCCTGGCCTGCAAAATATCCAGCTGTCCTTAACCTGATGGAGGCCCTGGCTCCAACCTGATGGAACTCTCTGCCAAATTACATCTGTGTCCTGTGGGACCTAATGCAGTTCCGCAGGGCCTGTAAGGCAGAGATGTTCTGCCAGGCATACAGTTGAGGACAGCAACAGTTTTCCATCCTGCCTGGCTCCCCTTTTTTCTCCCCCCCCACATAGGATAGTGATAAAACCAATTCATTTTAGGGCCATCTGATATTGTTATATTGTTTACTGTTTTAACTGTTTCTAATTTGATCTGAATGTGATTGTGCAACTGTTGTACACCACCCTGAGCCTTGTTTCACAGGGGAGGGCAGTCTGTAAGCCAAATTTATAAATAAATATAATAAATAAATTTTAAAAGTTGTATGGAACAAGTGAGAAATCAAGAAAAAAATTTCTTCCCATCTCTACTTTATACACACACACACCCCAGACTGCAGAGCCACAGGAAGGTAACTTTGCAGGAACAATAAAAAGCATTCAAATAAGAAGTTTATTAGAGGTGTTTTTTTTCCTCCTATGTTCATACACCATGAGCATTCAAGGCAAAAACAGGCAACAAAAGTAATGAAATTATGCCACTTGGGTTATTGTATAATCATAGTTAATCCCAAGCAAAGCATTAGTCAAAGTTAAAGAGGGTGCAGGAAAGGATTGTTCATGAAAACAGAAAAGAAAGTTATTGCCATTTGGACAACTTGCTATAGTGAAAATCAAAGTTTAACACAAGACACAGAAAGAACAATAGCACAAAGGAGAATCCAGGTTTACATATAACATCTCAGAAACAGAGCCTTTCATTTCTACACTGCATAAGATTCTGTTTTACAATCTTTGCTCAGATTTCCAAGCATTATAAGAGCTTCTGGGAGGGATAGGGAGAAGGTGCCCCCCCCCAAAAAAAAACTTGTAAACTACTTCTGCTTAAAAGGGGTTCACAAGGAACAGGGCATTCATTAGCTCAAGAGATCTTACTGTTGTATGTGCTACTGATATATATACCAAGGTGTTTCTGGGACTGACTACACATTATGGGTTCAAACACAAGTCTACACCACAAAAAAGCATTGATGTGGAGACCTCTCCCCACACAGCATCTTTAAGAGTGTAGCTTGGCTTGCCATAAGGATTGTCCACGTTGCAGGGAGAGTCATGCACCAAGATGGTGCTCCTGCAAGGAGAAGCCACTGCAAACATAATGCTTTGCAGCAGCCTGCGCTCAGTATGTGCCTGGGTTCTTATTGCTTACCTCTTCTTGTAATCTCTGAGACAGGTTTTGGGAACGAGCTAATATGAATATATCCTAACAGACTTGCTCCTTAGGCAAGGCTAAAAAATCCTGTAGGGTGATATTGGGCGGGAGGAGGCAGCCAAGTGAGAAGGGCCTGGCTCAAGGCCTACTAGACCCAAAAATGTAGCCTGCATCAACTCATTGTGGTCAAACTGGCGTCTCAGCACAGACCCAGAGAAGGGGGCGGGGGAGAACCCTCTAGCTCTCAACATACAGAACTTGGTTTGACTTAAGTGATACTTTTGAAAAACAGAACTACACCCAGGTCTGTGTCAGTTTTTGATACATGAAAGAGATCCAGAAAAAAGAGTTTTGGAAAGCTGGCCAAGTTTTTTTCTCTCTTATCTTTTGCTCCAATGTAACAATAGATCATTTTCCATTAAACTATACCGAGATATAAGAGCAAAACAAAAAGGGGTCTTTTACAGATTTGAAATGATCGTGACAGACTAAACAGAACCATCGTTCCATTTCAACACTTTTCTGAAGCCTAGAATGGAATAGATGTTCAGTCCTTTAATGTACTCCCTCCCACCCTTCTGAGCAGACGGCTTTGCAGACTTGGTGCCAAAAAAACGACATCTACAGCAATGAGAGTGAAGTGTGATTTCCCTCATTAAAAGTATTGCAAGGCAGGATCAGGGAGGGTTAAACTTCTTCAGTAAGTGAGCTATATCCTGCTCCCCACCAAAACCTTGTTAAAATGACAGTTTTACACTTTTTTCTTTGTTTACCATTACAATAAGATCAAGCTTGCTTTAAACGGAGGGAGAATAAAAAAAAAGCAGTCTTTTTTCCTGGTTAAGTGAAGATATAACTTTTTTTTCAGAAAACATTTTTTTACATTTAAAACAGCAAAGGAATTAGATGCAACATTAATGCAACCATGGGAGGCCAGTGTAGGCTACTATTTGCTACTGGGGAGGACCACTGCGGGACACCAAAAGTATCGTTACTTATCACCGGCCAGCCACCCTGCCCATCTCCTCACCTGTCTCTGAGCCTCTGCCAGATTGTAGGGCAATGTTCCCTCTTCCAGAGGAGCAATTCTTTCAATATCAGCTAGGCTCAGGCGCCTGGGGAGAGAAGCCATTACAAAACAGAAACTGACATTAAAAAGATGGGAGAGAAACCCAAATTACCTGCCTTGGTGGGCAATACACTAGAGTCTGTTTTGGGCCCCCACACTACTTGTTTCATTGTTGTTGTTTTCTACAACAAAGAAAGGGTAATTTTCAACATACCCCCGTGGCTCATATAAATCTGCTAACTGGAACAAGATGTCAACTTCCATGGGTGTAACCTGGCCAAATTTCTGAGCTGCCAGAACAAACTCCTCTGCAACAGAAAGGGGGGGAGGGGAATAGAGAAAAAATGAAAAAATGAATCAAACAACGCTGTAAGCTATCCACAAAAGCCCCAGAATCACTAAAATTTAGTATTAAACCAATAAGCTGCAACAGGAGGGGAAAATATTGCCAATAGTGTGCTTGCCACTGTGTTTGTTTCAAATCTTCTATGCAAATAGGTGAAGCAAGTCCGGCTCTACGGCTGAGTTCTAACAGTACAACTGAGAATATGTGACATACGGTATCAATCAGTTGTAGGACAGAGTGAAAAAAAATAGGAGACAAGAGAAGTGGAACTTTTCTTGCAAGTGCGTCCCAGTAGGATACATTAATGGAGGGCTGGCACTGCAGAGGGAGTTCTCTATAAAAGCGGTTAGATAGAGCAGATAACAGCTTGTTGCAAGCTTGTAGATCAGCTTACTGCAATACCAATACAAGTTGATGGAATTTTTCATCTACCCTTGAAGGTCACTTTAATAGGCTGCCAATTTGGCACAAATCCTAGGAAGTTTTTGAACATTTTAAACATCTTTACATTCACTGCTCATTCAAGCCTGCCTTTAGGACCTTTCACCGAAATTAAAAAACAAAGCGAAAGTTCCCTAAAACCTAAGTAAAGAAACAAGAAAGGCAGAAAAATAATACAGGCCCTCAATAGGTTTGGAGGGTATGTTTTCTGAGGCTAACCTTGATAACTCAAAGGAGAAGGAATGGTAACAGAAATTTTCTAGAAATAGCTCCCAACATTTCAACTAACCTTTAGTAACTTCCACATATTTTCTATTTCCAGCCAGTGTGCTATAGATTTTTCTAATGAGTTCCATGTTATTAAGAAGGGTATTAAATCCATTAAAATAGGAAAAGCTGACTTGATGAGAAGTGGTACCTCCAGCAGCCTAAAACAGAGAATGAAATGGGAAAAGCAGGATGAGAAAGAGAAGACCTTAGACAGGTTTTCTTGCAACATCAGGGAACTTGAATAAAATATCTGAGCAGGGGAAGACTCTGGGAATACTGTTAAGATTTTTTTTAAAGACAGCAATGGAAATAGCAAGGGATTTTTAAAATGCAAAACAAAAAAGCCTATAATAGATTCTTAAGTTACTGAAGCTAATCATGACCAGCATTGCAAGCTGCTTCCCCCATCCAGTGAAACCTAAACAAACACATATGCAGGATTATAACAACATGGCCAGTGGTAATTTACAGAGTTCAAGTTTCAATCCTGTTTCAGTTGGAAAATGTTTTATAAGTTACTTTACCTCTTCTAATGAGCAAATCTCAAAGGCTTAAAAATATGAAGTATATTAATGTCTTGGAGGGGGGAATCAACAAAAATCAAATCACAGCACAGAAAAGGGGGCAGTTTTATTATTTAAATGCAGAAAAAATATCACCTCACCTACAGTCAGCGGTAAAACCATCTCACAGGCTACTCAGACTTTGCTTTTACGAGATAAGAGTTTTGACCATCTTCAAAATGCATCAATAATATTATGTCAAATAAAAGCAAAGTGTGATTGTGAAAAAATCTTCCCAGTTGCCACTAGAAACCCAAGTGACTAAATACGGGAGGATGCAATTAAGGTATGTAAAACATTAAAAATGTAAATTATTAAATGCTAAGGAATCGTTTACCATTGATATACTGCTATAAACGTTTTTTAGGGTTTGGAAAACTATAAATGATTTCCTGCACATTCCAGGATCATTTGTGCCTGCAGAACATCTATTTTTCCAAAGCTGGCCTTATTGTTAAGTTATAAACAAGATTAACACCCAAGTACATTAACACATTAATGTTTCTTAATAAAAATCAGTAGTAGAGCTGGTAACAAGTAAGAATATTTATGTGGGCTGGAGAGAATTGGTTTTTGATAGTCTGAATGGTTGCTTTATTAAAATTAAATTTATATACCATGGTTTGATTAACTGACTTTGAGATATGGTATGCTTGGAGACTGGAGTGCTAAACTGGGATTCAAAACCATGATTTGCATTGGCTTATTAATCATGATTTGCAATGGCTTCTGAATACAAAAAAATCTCCGTTTGTTCAACAGCAGTGCCCCTTTGTGTCTCCCTGCATAGAGAGAGGGAAGCACGTACTAACAAGTTGGCATGGTAGCCAGGATCACCTTCTATAGCTGCATCTGATTAGCCAACTTTCTCATTACCTGGACTCAGTTGATCTAGCCATGCTGACCCATTCTTCTGTAACCTCACCGTTGGATTACTGCAACATACTCTACATGGGGCTGCCCTTGAAGACAACCCAGAAACTGCAACTGGTCCAGAATACAGCAGTCCAACTACTCACAGGGGCTAGAGGCTGGGAACATATGTCACCCATTTTGAAATAGATTCATTGGTTCCCAAGCTGTTTTCCACGTTCAGTTCAAGCTCCTTTATAGCCCTTTGTGACCTGAGCCTGGACCTCTTCCATTGTGGCTCTGGATCTGTGGAATGGGCTCCCTGAAGAGGTGACAGCAATGCTCCCCTGAGGATCTTTAGGAGGTGCTGCAAGGCCTGCCTGTTTGTCAGGAATTCTGAATGTCAGGCATCTTTTAAGGGGGGAGGGGAGATGGATTTGGGACTTGTTACTTTATCTTTAGTTTTAGCTGAGGATATTTTAGCTATTATAGTAAGCTGCCTTGAATAAAAAAAAAGGTGGGATAAAAATGTTTTAATACATAAATAAAAAATGGCAGACAAGTAGCAAGGGAATCTGGTGATCCCTACCATCCCAGCAAAGCCAAAAAACAAAAGGGGACTGCTATTTTTCCTTTGATGCATCAGTCTAGGTTATGGAGAACATCATCAACATCATACTTGCAAGAAGCAGAGCTCAGTGTTTGTTAGTATTACTATCCCATATTCTGATTAACAGCAGTGTAAGCAAAACAATTTTCTATCAAGTTCATACATAGGAAATTATGAGTCAAGAAAAATTGGAGGATGGATAGTCTGTATTACAGGTATATTAGAAAATAGTTGCTACTAGTCCTAAGCAGTTTGACACTACTGAAGCTAACACAGTGATCCATTTGACTTAACAATAGCCGCTACAGAATGTGACTCAGAACCTGATCTCTGTGAGAAAAGAAAATAATAAATATTTAAAAACTGAAAATAGGTACCAATGAAACTGAAGTTTATTGCTCCGAAATACATAAATTAAGTTTGTATATGTTTCCCTCACATAATTTATTCTGCTCCTAAAGCTAAAGATCACAAAATAATTGATATGCATGATACAGACAGATGCTAATTTGCACTCCAATCCTAGGCAGAATTACCCCCTTGTAAATCCATTGATGTTAATGGTCTTAGAAGGGTGTAACTCCGTTTAGGATTGCATTGAGTAGCTTACAGAGGGTGCCCCGCAGATATCAACTACATCTGATGCATTCCACAATTCCTCCACATCGGTGTTGTGTGGTGTACATATTACTAACTTTTCTGTTACAACAGCGTAGCTATCCAGTCTACATCAAAAGATGTCATTATTACATAACAATAAGCACCAAGTAGATTCCTTTGGTTGTTACTCTGCTGTTTGCCACTATCCTTTTTTCATAACCAAGGAGATGTAAGCACTGACTCATGTGATCATTACACACAATTTCTCAGATGCACGCCATAGATTGACATGCATACAACTATCTGTCTATTTCACACAGCTACACACCAGGAACCTGGAAGTTTGCCATTATCATTCCATATGAAACTGACATAGATCTAGTCATTTAGAAATAAAAGGTTCCATGAATGTTAAGGGGTCATGGGTCACAGTGGTGCCTAGGGATTGAGCACATGTATTGTATACATAAGGAGCATGTACTTCTTTTTAAAATTGCAGAAATGCATTGAAAAAAATATAATGAAGATCAAAAATGTAAAATGGCACAGAATTTAGGCATTCAGATTCTTATGTTTATATTAAACTGGAGGTATAAACATGGAATAACCTATATAAAGGAATTAATATTGCTTTTCCAGTATTGGATTCTAGGAAAAATTGGGAGAAACAGGTAATGGAAAGAGAGGGAAATAGCAATATCTAAGCTTTTGGTCCTTTGGGACCCTTTCTGAAACTTGCTATGAAACTAATAAACTAATAGGAGATCTGGGAAAGCAAACAGCATGCTAGAAATCATTGAAGTATTTTTAAAAATGCAAGCATCAAACATAAACAAATTGTACTTCTATGCTAGAGCTAGAGAGTTATCATCTTACTTATAGGAGGCCATGCAAACAGTGGGTTAAATTATGTAAAAACGTGCAAAGTAAATGTGAGCCTTCAGCTCACTCTCCATTTCCAAAGTGGTCTTTAGTGCTGAACAAGTTGTCAGCTTCTGTGTAAGCAGAATGTTAGCCTTATGGAAAACAAGACTTTCCATGCATAACTGCCCAAACATGGAATAGTAGCTTGTTGAAGCAACACGAAAAAATTACCCTGATAGTGCAACAGGTCATCTGATGCAGCTCAAGGTCACTGGCTACTATTCTGAGCCTGAGAAGATAATTTCCCGATGATTCTGAAGAGCAATGCCTTGTCTAAACGGATTTATCATGTACAAGTGTAACTGTTTTCTCTTGCATCCAACACCTGGGTTACAGGTACTAGCAAAAAACAAAACACAAAAACAAAAAAATTACTTCTGAGTTTATGAAACAAAGTGTGAGTCCAGTGGCACCTTTAAGACCAACAAAGTTTAATTCTGTGTATAAGTATGCCTGGTGCTCATGACAACCCCACATTCACTCAACATGTGGGGAGGGAGAACCTGAGCAAGCATGCTGGCCCCACTCCCTGCCTTTGCAGGAGTGCCTGGTCATCTGTGTGGAGGAAGTGGTTGTGATCAGTGACATTCCAAAGCCAGAGTCACTCATCAGGAAGAGGGAGAGTGTCCCCAGCCACTTCCCTTGTGCAGTCACCCCTGCAGATGACCATGTGCTTGCTCCAACTCTCCCTTCCTGCACATTCAGTAAATGCATGGGGCTGTTGCATGCACCAGGCAGTGTCATCCCAATAATGATGATGGCCTTTATGCATAACTATAAAGAACAAACAACTTACAGCTACTAGACATTCTTCAACAAAAGGTGTCAACATGTGAGGCCGGATGGTGACCATAATGTCTCTGAAATCAATGGCAGTGACTCTTCCAGCTTGAGCATTATCTCGTTGCACAAATGCTTGTTTTGCATGTTCCAACTGAATTTCCTGTAAATGTAAAATGGAATGGTTAAATAAGGGACATCCCTCATGCTGCCATACATATCATATCGCAAGCCAGAATGTGACTGTTTCTATAACAGATCCACTAGTTTCAGATTCAGAATTCTGTGAAAGTTCTGTAATGCCTTCTGCAGCTCATCTCCCAGATAAAGATTTCCAAAGTTCCTTGGATCTCGGGAAGCCTCAATAACTAAGTAAATGTGTTATGTAGAAATATTCTCAACTTGAGGTCATCACATCCTACTAGAAACCACTTCCAGTAGGTTAATTCTCAAATAACTGTTCTTACAGAGCAATTCTACATAGGTCTATTCAGAATGCTACTCTATTCAATCATGCTTAATCCCAGGAAGGACTGTGCAGTTACAATCACAGTGCCTATAGTAGACAGAAATACAAAAAAAAAGCATTTTAATAATATTGTCAATTAAATTCTATAAATCTTGCATTCAAACACACAGAGCGCAAGAAGATGCATTTCCTAAGCTATCTACTTGCATACATTAAGCATGAGATTTCAACAACATTAAGGAAACAAATATCATCCTTTAACAAAAAAGGCAGCACTGGAAAGTACTAAACAAATAATTACTAAAAAAAATTGCAAGATCTCTGTCAAAATATTCCAGGTCAGACTCAAGTATGATCTGGCAAAGTCTGGCATTTTTTTAAACTCAAAACTCTGATTTACAAGAATTAAACACATGTACCTTTTTTAAAGAAGCAACATTAAAAAATGCCTAATAGAGAAGCACTTATGCAGCCTGAAAAACAAAAGTACACTATAAGGGTTATGGATTCAGCAAGGTGTGGGTTAAAGAGTTCTGTAGGAAAAAACAACTTCATTCCCTTCTCAATGCAAAACAAATGGCCCACCAAACTTTCCTTTGGATTAGAGGTGGCATAATCCTTCAACATAATTTTAAAAACAGCCTCATTTCTTGAAGCTAGGAGTCTGAATTCCTAAAAGCCACAATAAGTGTTTATACAAAATTAATTTGCAGTTGATAACAGGATCTCTGGCACCAGAACTTTAATGAAAGGATTTCCCAACTTGATTTTAACTCCTTTCTCCAGTCCCTCCACTTTCCTGTTACAGCTCATAATGTCATTTTTGTTTTCCAGGTATGCAGAGATTATGTTCATGTACAATTGATATTTCCAATTGGTCAACACTCGTTTTATGCAGGCCAGTCCTTCCCACCCGCTGCATATTGTGAGGTCCCATTGACATGTATTATTACCTCATCAACCAGCATACCAGAGTGGAATAAAAAGCTCACTTACATTTGAAGTCACTTAATAAAGCCATAAAATGAGCACATGTAAAACATAATGTGAAAAACTGATGTTAAACCTAAGGCCAAGATTTTGAGCTTTGAGACAGTCTCTTACTTCAGCCCAATTTACAATAGTGGGATCCTGTCTCTTGAAAAAAGGCTTGTAGTTGTACAGTGTTCTACATGGCAGTTCGTATCAACAAAGATGCTTGCTTGTGCATGAATCTGCCTTCATCTGTCACACCAAAATTGGCTTTTTAATCTATGATATTTGTGGTCTTGTTCCAAAGAGTTCATCATGGTGGTTGTCCTGTTTTACTCTCACAAAAACCCTGTGAGGGAGGTTAGCCTGGCACATGGCATTGGTCCAAAGCCATCTTTTGAACATCAACCGTAAAAGAGAAATGACCTCTCTTGCATCTGTTGTTTCCTTCACCTTCCAACAAAAGCTATGTGAACCTGGATCTTAAAATCCATTACGGACACAATCCATGGACTGACACAAGTACCAAATGGAGAAAGTTGCAAAATGCCAACACAAAGGTCAAGACTGAAGGAACAGATTTTTTCTGCAGTTCTTTCCTTCAAAGCTTTGAATTTTAAAAAGTCGACACCTTTATCCAGTAGCGTCTCCTATTGCATACTTCTTATAAATATTAAAATTATTTCTAGAACAACTTTAAAAAATAGCAGAACAACCACACTTGAGAGGCAACAAGCTATACAAACTACTTTTAAAAAAACACACAAAAACCTCACACAACAAACGGAGCTGTGTTTGCAAGATAATATTTAAAGGACATTGTGGTGTCCCATCTGGTACAAATTAAGAGAAATATAGAAAGCATTCACACACACTGAGGCAACTGTTTGTGCCCTGTGATCTCCTGCTGTCTTAAGGTCCAAGGTCTAGACACTAGAACAAGGTGACTGACACGAGTACACGGAAAGCATCAAAAGAAGAGGGTTAAATGCCAGCGCTATCTTAATTCAAAGCAAGATTCCTTAAAGATGTGAACAGTAACACTGAATGCCAGATTAAGGGCAGTTTGGGAGAGAATCGCCCACGATAAGAATCCATGCTAAAAAGTTGTTCTAAACTCTTGCCTGCCTGGAATTTCAGATCTATGGGGGTTGGCTGGGATTGCATTTGGCTCTAAAGAGCCCACCCTTCAAGCCAGCCTTGCAGGTGCATTGTGGATGTTTTGGCACTAGACAAATTTCTATTATGATGGGCTGGCTGTGTGCAGACGGGCCTGTTTCACTACAGGAAATCCTGGAGATCAGCAGAATTCATTTCTGTGAGCTCTGCATGGATCCTCTTCATGAGATCCCTGCTGGATAAAGCAGGAATGCCTGAGATGCTGCAGGACTTTGCCCCACAGAACTTAATGACAGCCACCGAGAATCAAGAACCTGCTGGCCTAGGCCCTGTCCCTTCATTCTGCATAGCCCCATTCTGGATTCAGGTCATGCAACAGACCCTTGGGAACTGGATTTTTTAATGACTAGTTGAGAGAAGATATGAAAGTTCTATGATTCCACTGGCTTTTGAAACATTCTCTGCAGTTGATACCAATCCCAGACTGTTTCTTCCATTCTAGATGTGAAAATGATCTGGTCTCACAAGCCTACCTGTTGAATTCCCTAGAGAGAGAGGAAAAACAGCTCTTGGATTGGTATAATTCTGTTCTGAATTCCAATATGTTCGGCAGAACAAAGGTAGTAAGTAAGGGCTGGAAAATCCGTAACTAGCTGGAAAATCTATCTTTAACTGCCTTTTTTTATGCCACCATCACAGCAGACTTTGAGTGACCCCTCATTGGGTTTTCAAGGCAAGAGATGTTCAGAGGTGGTTTACCACTCTCTGCCTCCGAGTCACGACCCTGGTATTCCTTGGAGGTCTCCCATCCAAGAACTAACCAGGGCTGACCCTACTCAGCTCCTCAGATTGGGCTAACCTTGGGCCATCCAGGTGAGGGCTGACTGAAATGTCTGTAGCTCCTCCTCACAGTCCCTTCATGGCAGTCAGTATGTACCACTGCCACACACTCAAAACAATTTATCCAGCATTGGCTCCCACTCTCTGCAACAGGCTTCCTGGGACTTTGGAAATCTGTGCTCCTGCCCAGCCTCCCAGAAGACTTGGAAGCCTGAGCTATTTGAAAGGGCTTTTCTCGAGCTGACTGGATTTGTTCGGTATGGAAATGATTTCTTATTTTAACTGAAGGATTCTGTATTACGTATTACAGTCTAGTTGTTGTGGACTAATGTTTTGGCCTTTTATATTTTACAGTTTCTGACTTGTTGCCAAATTGGATTTTAGTATTTTGGTGTGTATTGCTGTAAACCAGTCTAAACTTCAGAAGGGTAGGGTATAATTTTTTTAAACCAAACAATGAACAACAATATCTCAACTCAGATACTTCAGGGTTCATCACTAGCAACTTTGGCTGAGGCTTTGTATTTAGACAGGAGAGGACCACAAACACCTAATGTATGTATACACTAAATACAAACTACTCCTCTGAGGGCGCACCCTGAGCAACCGTTTTCCATGTGCTTTGCCAAACTCTTACCAGTTCTGTTTTTTTGCGTCAGCTGCAGCCCATACACAGCATATATAAGTTAAGAGTAGCGTATGGTATGATGTAGCAGAAAATGATTTACAAATCCCTCAAGCCTTCTGATTTAAAATGCGGTCGCCTTCCCTAGACTGTAAAATAAGCTGAGAACACAGTTCAGCATCAGAATACTAGTCTGTTTGGACTGCATGTCTGGGCACACAGGAATCAGAGTTCTGCATGTCTCCCATGCAACTTTTTTGTATTTTTAATTGGACTTTGGAGGCTTTAAAATATGCCTATTCAGCTGTGTTGGCAGTGGCTTACATATACAAGAGCCACATTATAAAGAACAATATTGAAATGTAGCGATACCCATACAAAAGCAGTATCTATTCTCACCAATCTGAAACAGTTTTATCATATTTATTTATTTATTTATTTATTGTTTTAATTTTTACCCCGCCCTCCCCGCCAAGGTGGGCTCAGGGCGGCTTCCAAAAACTGACACACAATATACAATATACGCATAATAAAATACAACAAGCCATTTAAAACACAAGACAAATCAATTTAAAACATGACTTTGATGGCAATAAAAATAAAGTGCAGTTTAAGGACACATTCAGTGGTGCCACCGCACTAAGTCATACTAGGTCTGAGTTCACTCAGGGTGCTGCTGTTAAGATGCCACTCCTAACGGAATGCCTGCCTAAAAAGCTCTGTTTTCACGGCCCTGCAGAGCTGTGACAGGTCCCGCAGGGCCCTGATCTCGGCAAGGAGCTCGTTCCAGTAGGACGGAGCTATGAATGAGATCCAGGCAGTTTTGGGGAACATGTGGGGAAAGGTGGTCCCTCAGGTAGGCCAGTCCCTGACCATAAAGGGCTTTAAAGGTCAAAACCAGCACCTTGAAGCGAATCCGGAGTGCTATTGGCAGCCACTGCAGAGTCTTAAGCACAGGCTGGATGTGCTCCCACCTGGGGAGACCCATCAACAGCCTGGCCACTGCATTCTGCACCAGCTGCAGCCTCTGGAGTTGCACCAAGGGCAGCCTCATGTAGAGAGCATTACAGTAGTCCAGTCTCGAGGTGACCATAGCATGGATCACTGCAGCCAGATCATTGCATTCGAGGAAGGGAACCAACTGCCTAATCAGCCGAAGACGGTAAAGGCTGCCTTGGCAGCGGCTGCTACCTGGGCCTCCATTGTTAAGGAGGCATCCAGGAGCCCTCCCAAACTCCTGACCCTTGGTACTGGCACCAACGGTGCCCCACCGAAGGCCGGGAGTGGGATCCCTACACCTATACCGCTCCAATTCAGGCACAGGACCTCCGTCTTCGTCGGATTAAATTTCAGTCGACTCAGCCTAAGTCATCCAGCCATGTCCTGTAATGCCCGGTTGAGATCTTCCAGGATAGAGTCAGACTGACCGCCCAACATCAGATAGAGCTGGGTGTCATCTGCATATTGGTGATGGCTCAGCCCATGCCTCTGGGCAATCTGGGCAAGGGGGCGCATGTAGATGTTAAATAACATCGGAGAGGGCACAGCCCCTTGGAGCACACCACACACTAGTGGGTGCCATTGGGACTGCTGCTCCCTTTGTCCCCGACCCTGGAGAAAGGAGACAATCCATTGCAAGGCCAGCCCCTGAATTCCCACGTCGGCGAGATGGTGGGCGAGCAACTGATGATCAACCATGTTGAACGCCGCCAACAGGTCTAACAACAGCAGCACCGCCGTCCCGCCCCAATCCAGATGTCTCCGGAGGTCATCCGTGATGATGACCAGTGCTGTCTCCGTCCCATGACCCAGGCGAAAACCGAACTGGAAAGGACCTAGCGTGGAAGTGTCATCCAGAAAGCTCTGCAACTGTATTGCCACTGTCCTCTCAATTAACTTGTCCAAATAGGGCAAGTTAGAAACCAGCCGATAGGTGGCCAATTCGGCCGGATCCAGAGATGGCTTTTTAAGGAGAGGGGGGACCATCGCTTCCTTGAGAGCCCCCGGAAACAGCTCCTCAGAGAGGGACTTGTTGATAATATCCCTGAGGGCGCCTCGAAACCCCATGCGGCCAGCTTTAATTAGCCAGGAGGGGCACGGGTCAAGGCTGCATGTGATTGGGCGTACAGCTGAGATCAGTCTGTTGACTTCCTCTAGGCTGAGTGGACCGAAATAATCCAGAATGGGACCAGAAGACGTGCATGGAGCCTCAAATTCACTCACTGTCTCAATTGTGGCGGGGAGGTTGCGGCGGAGCGCCAAGATTTTATCTGCAAAATAGCTCGCAAAAGCCTCACAGCCAATATCCAATTCCCTAGTGTTTTGTCTGCCCTGTGGCAGAGCCATAAGAACATAAGAACATAAGAGAAGCCAATGTTGAATCAGGCCAATGGCCCATCTAGTCCAACACTCTGTCACACAGCGGCCAAAAATACCACGTGCTATCAGGAGGTGCAGCAGGAGGTCCAGCCATTAAAGACTGAATTGTTCTAAACAATTGTGCTGGGGGTGAGCTAGCAGACGCAATCAAGGCTGCGTAGAACTCCTTCTTCACAGCTTTGACTGCCACCTCATAGGATTTCATAAACGTCCTATAAGATGCTCTTGTTGCTTTATCACGAGCGCGCCACCACTGTCTCTCTAGCCCGTCTAAGCCTTTGCTTCATCAGCCTCAGCTCCTGGGTGTACCAGGGAGCCAGCCTGGTGCACGGGCGCAGAGGGCATCTGAGAGCAATCTCATCGATGGCTGTTGAGAGTCGGACTTGCCAACACTCGACTAGCTCATCTAGTGAGCCGCCAGAGGGCATGGTATCCCGAAGAGCCATCTGAAGCCGCACTGGGTCCATTTGACTCCATGGGAGAGCTAAAATACGCTCATTGCCCAAACAGAGTTGGGGTGACACATTCACTCGGGCTCTCAGGGCATGGTGGTCTGACCATGGAACTGCCGTAGCAGTAATCCGGTCCACTGTAACCCCCGCTGCGAAGATCAAATCAAGCGTGTGACCAGCTCGATGGGTGGGAGCCATTACGTATTGGGAGTGTCCCAGTGCCGCCATGGATGACACCATGTCCATCGCCTGTCAGGAAGCTGCATCGTCAGCATAGACACTGAAGTCACCCAGGACTTTCAGTCTAGGGTGCTCCAATGCCCAGCCCAACACAGCCTCCACCAGGAATGGCAGGCTGTCGGGTGGTGCGTTGGGTGGTTGGTACACCAACCAAACAGCCAAACTCTCCCCAACTTCCCATGCAAAGCCGGCACACTCAATGCCTGTGAGCCTCAGCACTGGGAGCGACCTGAAGGAGTAAGCCTCCCAAATGAACAGAGCCACTCCTCCCCTCCGCCCCATAGTCTGAGATTGGTGAAGGACCGAGAACCCAGGCAGAGCTAACTGGGAGAATGCAACTGTCTCCCCATCTCACACCCAGGTCTCAGTCACGTGTGCCAGGTCCACATCCTGCTCTAGCAGGAAGTCCAAAAGGACTGCAGTCTTATTATTTATGGACCTGGCACTGCACAACACCAATGTTGGAGTGGGGTTTCTAATCCTTTCCCCACTGCCTGCCTCCTTTGGGATGGGACACAGGCTGGAAGGTGGCCGAGCTTCTTTATTTCTCTGCCCCCTTCCCTTCCATTTCTGCCTGGTTCCACCGCTATACCTTCCCCTCCCCAGGAGCACTGGTATACCCTGGCCCATCACTCTAGCTGCTGATGATCTTCGCTGTCCTGAGCCTCATATCACTGGTCACTTAGAAAGGTGGTATATCAAGTGCGGTGCTCCTGCTGGCAGTTCACAAAAATCTAATAGTGCTGTTAATCGTAAAACCTAATCTATCCTAACAAATCTTCCACTTAACTAACTGCCCCCCCACCCCCAGCTAGCCAGCTTTTAAGTCCACCCTCTTTCCGGGCCAGTAAAATTATAAAGGCCCGGATCCTCATAGGCATACAATTGCGTTATGAGCTAATCAATTCCCACATTAGGATAGCCAATCACAGTTATTACTCAATTAATCAATTTAATCCCCTCCTCTAATCAATTAATCATTTCCTCATCGTCTGCTGTATAAATTAGACCCAATTCATTCAATTTAATCTTACCCAAAATTAATTACCTACCCCAACAGACAACCATAATCAATCAATTATCCCACTTTAATTAATTAAGTATAAAACTCCCCTTGGTTAACAGAACTGTCGTGTTGTTAACTCTGCTGGCTTGCTATAGTCCAATGGTCTTCTCCGGCCCCGTCAATAACTTTCGCAGAAACTCCCCGATACCGATACAAACCGGTTATCTTGAGACAGCAAGCCCTGAGCAGTTTCTGATTTATTTATATGTTTGCAAGAGTGAAGGATAGCCTGAAGAGAGCTAAAAGAGGTAGCAATCATTCTTTGTCTCCCTCTGACTTCAGGGACTCTGAGACTGAACTGCATGGTTTCAAGCTGGGATCTAACCTAGCAAGTTACCATGGTCTGTGTCTCAAAGCCCTCTCCAGAATAAGAGCTGTCCATCATTAGACCCTGCGATTGGCTGACAGTGCACAGACTCAGACTAGTCAGACCTGGCATAAATACTTGACTCCCATCCTTCTGTTATCATTGGCTTCGCTTCAAGCTATAGCTGAAGCCTCAAGACTTCAGTGCGTGGGAGTTCAAAAAGATACACGCTAGATCTGAATTCAGGCACAACCATCAATGGCTCCTGTGTGGCCCTGACATTCTTCTCCCCCAGTGAAAGTGTGGCATTTGAGCTGCATGAAGTTCACAAGTTCACAAATAAGCCAGTGGCCTATCAATGCCACACAGTAGCAAGCAAGCACTAGGACTGTAACACACTGTAAACAAGCCCTCAATTTCTGCGGTGTGCAGTGCAACATCACTGCTTTGCTGGCCATGAAGCCCCATTCCACCCAGCCCACCCTTCATGGGAGCAAAAACCTATCGTATTTTTATTCCACCTTCCTCCAAAGACTTCATGGCAGCATTCATATCTCTGCCACCTCCACGGTATTTCTCAACAACCCTGAAATGTAGGTTAGGTGTCCCTGACCCAGGATCATCTGATGAGCTTCATGGCTGAGGAAGGATTTGAACTCAGGTTTCCCCAGTCCAATACAGTAAAAATTACAGGATACTGGCTCTAGAAACTTCTTGTGGAGAACACAACAAGGAGATTTGAACACTGGCATAGTATACCCATTTGAATGGTGCTTTTGGATAAGATAGTTCTAGAGAATTGCAGTACCGGTCTGTAGGAAGTTATCTGCACTGGCCACTAAGCAGCTGGATGGGAGAGATCTGTAATCCTAGAATGGCATCATGACTCTGTAATAGCCACTCCTTGTCACAACCTAGAATGCACTGAAATTTTCTTAAGTCTCCAAAGAAGCCAGAAGGGCTAGGTGTGAAGTTAACCAAAGTTGGCATAAAATGACAGTCATTAAGACAAGAGAATGTGATTATACTATACCAGACATCCAACATCCTCTTCAGACAAAGAGTTAATTAGGCTCTACTCCACCAAGTCAATTTGAAGCATTTGTCCTAGTAGTATTATCTTAATTATTCCTCATCAAAATGATAACGCTTCCTACTGTGAACTAACATCCTCATGTAAACAAAATTACTGACTGCCTGGTCCTGAAATATGATCCTTTGTCAAAACTCTCTTGTGTAAAGACTCTTACACAGCACATCCAATGGAAACACCACAGAAGCACTCCTCCTGCTTTGTGTCTCTGTCTTTGGAGGTTTTAGCAGTACTTCTACTGAGAATGTCTTACATTTAAAATAGACTGCACTCCATATTTGTATCCAAGGATGTACTAAATAAATACAAAACATTACATTACAACTATAAATACTGAATATAATCAAAATATATGGGAGGGATGGGTGAAATATGATGGTGGGCAGGACCTCCACAGCAAATGAATTTTGTGTTCTCTTTTTCTTTCACACCCACAAAGCTTTCCATTCTGCAAAGTTCCTAAAATGCCCAAGTTGTCCACATTTTTCTAACTTGCATCTCATTTGGTGAGAGCTCAAAATATCCTTTCATACACTGGTTTACAAATATCCAACAGATGAACTTGATGACTACAAAAAAATTCCACTGCCTTTGAATATCTTGAGTGCCAGCTCCACAGAACCACACTTAAAAGATGTTGACTGGATCCTTCTCAAATATATTTAGCTGCCTTTGTAGCCCTGATGAGGACAGAAAGGCTGGGTATGCATTTTGTAAATAAATACTATACTTATGCAGCTTTCATTGCTAAAAATAATAATTGCTTCTGCAGCCATTTCACTACTAGCCAATCAATCTGACAGGCCTGACTGTAGAAATACAGCAATCTAAAAACACAAGTTAGTGCACAATGCAATAAATTGACTATTTTAAAGCTAAACAATTGTATCTTTTTTGCTCTGATTAGTTAGACAAAATATTTATTATCAAAACTCACCAGCAAAAACTGGGTGAACTCTGCATAAGTCAGGCGTCTTTTCCGATCTCTTCCAAAATGGAGCTGCACAAATTCTGAATTCCAGTTAAAGGGAATATGCTGGTGAATTGTCGTCTGGCCAAAAACCTGCTTAACATCCTCTGAGGTTGGAGAGGGAGAAGAGATGAAGAGAAGATTATGAAGGCAGATATGAAACAAGAAATTGGTATCAATTATTCTAGGAGAGTGTTCTACATTCAAACATTTTTATTTAAATAAAGAACTGGCAGCTTAATCCTAGCTCACAGTTCAGATTATTTGTTAAACCCAGTCACGTGCCATAACATTGGACCTGCAGCGTTAATTTGGCTGGAAATGAGACATAAAACTGTGACATCTGTCCCAAATCTTGGCTGTGTTCACCCACATCCATTTATTCCACTATATGGAATTTTCATTTTCACATCTTATTTCCCCCCCAAATATCTGTGCAACAATAATCTGCAGACCTCACTGCAAATTTTCCGAATGGAATATTAAGTAGGGATTGTTTTTAGGCCCTTTAACTGAAGTTTAGGATTTTGTTGCCCTGACCTGGATAGGTCAGGCTAGCTGGATCTTGCCAGATCTCGGAAGCTCAGGGTTGGCCATGGCAAGTATTTGGATGGGAGACTTCCAAGGAATACCAGGGTCGTGACGGGGAGCCAGGCAATGCCAAACCACCTCTGAAAAATCTCTTGCCTTGGAAACCCTACAGGGTTGCCGCACGCCATAGTCAGCTGTGATTTAATGGCAAAAAACAACAGGGATTTGTTGAGTTGCATTGTGGAGAGTATTGACCTGAATGCTGTTTGTGGGGTTTTATTTGATTTTCAATTTTCAATTTTTATTGTGTTTGGCTCTGTTTTTATAAACTGCCCCAGGGCCCAGTTTTGGGAGAAAAGTGGTATATTTGGATAAATATTTTCAAATATTACAGAACACTGCAACACTCCCAGTAGCTGTAATACAAAGAGCCACAAGGTAACACCTATTCATTACATTTTTAATTAGCCCCTCCTCACATGAACTCAGGACAACATACATGACACACAAGACTTTTTAACTAGACGAAACCCGAAAGTGCAAATTATGCCTTGTCAGCATTGTTCCAAGCATGGAATGATTCACACACCTTTCCCTTGCAAGCATTTATTGATTGCTACTGCCATTTCCCCCCCTTTTAAATGTCTGAAAATGGCAGTTTATAGCACTGGTTAAATCAAATATACGAATCACTGTTTCCATGAATCGTTTGGCACATTATTCCTAAGAATTATAATGCATGAATTTTCTGAAACGATGTTCTAAGTGAATATTTTAAATATGTTGTTGAAGGCTTTCACGGCCGGAGTTCATTAGTTTCTGTAGATTTTCCAGGTTGTGTGGCCGTGGTCTTGGCATTGTAGGACCTGACGGTTCACCAGTAGCTGTGACTGGCATCCTCAGAGGTATAACACAGAAGATGCAGTACTCTCTGTGTCAAGGTCAATATTTTAAAGTTTGGTTTCCTGATGGTGTACACATTGAATCGCATAGTGGTGCTCTCACTGCAGAAAATCACCTATATATTGCTTTCACTCAACACTTTTCCCTGAGCTTCTCACATACTTATATTTATTACATTCATTTATACCCTGTCTTTCTTTTCAACGGGGACCCAAAGTGGTTTACATCGTTCTCTCCTTCATTGTATCTTCACAACAACCTTGTGAGGTAGGTTAAGCTAAGAGAATGTGACTGGCCCAATGACACCCAGCAAGATTCCATGGCATGAGTAGGCTCCAGCACTCTTAAGCACCACACCACACTGGCTCTCCAGTGTACATAGGCTCTCACTATTCATGGTTTGCAAACTCCTATAAAAGCTCATGAGAGTCTATCTTAATCTTTTCCCTCTTCCCTCACTGGACTCTTCATTCAGCCATCTATAACAAACCCACCGATTAGAGTGATTATTTAATTTTATTTGAAGCATTTCTATGCCACCTTTTGACCCAAGTCAGTGTCCCTGAGATGGCAAACATTAAAACGTTTAAGAACGTAAGAAGAGCCCTGCTGTATCAGACCAATGGTCCATCTAGTCCAGCACCCTGTCTCACCCAGTGACCAACCAGTTCCTCTGGAGGTTCAACAACATGGCACAGAGGCTGAGGCCTTTCATTGATGTTGCCTCCTGGCACTGGTTTTCAGAGGTTGACTGTCTCTGAACATGGAGGTTCCCTTTAGGCACCATGGCTAATCCCCTTTCTGTCTAATCCCCTTTCAAAGCTGTCTATGTCTGTGGCCATCCATCACTACATCCTCTGGCAGCAGCTTCCACATCTCATCACTCACTCTGCATTCCCTCCCTCTGGGGCAGCCCACCAACTCCCTCCTTATGCTGCTCTTGGAGATCCCCTCTATCCCCTGGAGCAGCATTTCAGGAAGAGTTTGGAAAGCAGAACTCCTCTGACAAAAATCCCTTTCATCAACTGAAATTTCCAGTGGCTCCAAAGCCATAATCCTAGAAAACAAAATAGTTTCTCCTTCCCTCAGTTGACTTGATTTCTACCAAGTTACATGTTCAGGTTGTTTTCATAACTAAACATTGATTTGGTAATGAAACAATTGCCCTATAGTATTGTTAGACATAACTAGGTAGTCAAGGTTTTTTTTTAAGTTATGCTAAATCTTCAAAAAACTGAAATTGACAGGGAAGATTAGGCGTCTACCCTGCCAGTGTGGTTAACAACTTACTGAGAAAAGCACTGCTATCTTCTGCTAAGAAATGAGAACAAGGCAAATTGGAGATTTCATAAGAAGTTAAATTGCATAATGGCATAAGTGGAGGCAGCCCTATGTGCACCAATACCAAGGTTGCCTTTTCAAAGCCTCTGACAAGGTCCTTTTATATTAATCATAGTTAAGGATCTGAAGAAGGAGGAAAGTAATGTAGAATTAGAACTGCCGTTTTGAATCCTATATTCAAGGTTTTAAGAAAATGAACATGGAAGAGTTGATTTTCTTAAAGGCATTCTGTGCTTCAGGAGGCACTGAGGGACTGAAAACATCACATGCTCCCTATGGTTTCTGGCTCCTTGCCTACAACTGACTTTCAGTGGGGTTTTTACCAGAATCCTGCTCTCCTAGGCAAACAAAAAGAGACAGCTGTGATTCTGGTAAGTAAATGAAACATACTGGTGAAGCACTGAAGGTTTTGTCAACCAATGACCCTGTCTAAGAAAATGACAATGTTAACCTGGGGCTGCAGATGAACTGTCGCCCTGGTCCCACTGTCGCCTTTCAAGATCTTCTATTTCCTAATGCAGTACATGGAACAGAACCTGCCCATTTAAAATGTTGGTCCTTTTGCTGGGGAATCATTTCCAGGCAGTATTAAATGCTTCTTTGTCATAGGAAAAGCCATGACAGAGTGCTCTAGCACCCAAAAGACAGTGGGGTGAAACACACAGATGGCCAGGAGGCACAGAACTGAGCAAAAGAAGGCACATGACGGACAGGTGTGCATGCGCAAGCAAAGGAAAGTAGGAACCATTGCCAGGCTGAGCTGCTTCACTATTGCTATTCCAGACTGGTGTCTTTTCAGGTCACCCAACCAACTTCCTGGAGAGCCTTCCTCCCTGCTACTAATGATCACTGTGCCAGCAACTCCCCAACTGCAGATGGAGTGGACAAAGGGGGAGGGGGAGGCTGGGTGCTTCAAGCAATCTGCCTGCTCTCCCAGCCACCAACAGCCCTACTTGTTGGATTGGTGGCCACTAGATAGATAGATAATAAGTTTATTGTATATGGCCATTGGCCGTAACAATGTAAAATATGTATACACAATATGAATCTAACATTAAAAAATACTATAATAAAAACAAATCCTCAGGATAAAACTGTATAATATATCCACAAATAAAACATCCAGAATTTTAACTCATAAAAGCTATGCTGCCTGTTTTGTAGCTCTATGTGGGGCGAAACTAGAAGCAACCTTGGATCTAACTTTTCTGGCTGCAAGTACAGAAGGCACTACCTTGGAGGAAACCAGAGGATACATATCCGACAAAAGAAAGACTAGCTTTTCATTGCCAGATAAATTACATAGTTGGCTTAAAATTCCAGAGAGGAATCTGCTTCTTAGGTCTGAATATAAAGGACAAGCCATTATGTAATGAAAAAGATCTTCCACTGCAGTACTACATACACATTGTTCCTACTGTTTGTTTGTATACTTTCAATGCAGCACTTCAGTGGGCATAGATTGGAAATGAAGAGCGGTAAATGCCACTCTTAAACTATAAGCTTCGATATCTGACAAGTAGGAGGTTCTTAAGTGATCTTTTTTGAACCTATGGTACCATGGTACAGATTTTGACTGAGATATTGACCTTTTGTCTAATAGAGCATCCTCATTAAATACCCATTGATGTAAGTCCTGAGTATTCGCAAGAGATCTTAAAAAGTCATCTGGAACAGAGCATCATGAAATGATGTTATAAAATTCGATGAAAGTTTTAACATTGCTTAGCAAATCAAAGTGCCTGGTTTTGCTAAATGTTTCATTTGGAAGGTGTTGAAATTTCGACATAGATTTCAAGATTGCTAAGTGTGCTCGAGCCCTAAGTGATGGAATACCCATTTCTGCCCTCATTAATGCCACAGGCGAACCCTTGGACAGCGCCAATAACCGCCTCAAAAAAAGATTTTGCACTGTCTCCAGACTGGTCAATATTTGCTCCGTCCAACCCCAAAATTCTATTCCATACAACAGATGAGATACTGCTTTGGTAATAAAGAGCTTAACCGCTGGATTGATTAGAAAAACCCTTTTAGTTCGATAAAATCTTAGAATTACTCCCGATAACTTATTTGCTGTTGATTTAATGGAGGCTACATGGGCATTCCATTTCAATATTTCGCTAAATATTAGACCCAGGTATTTATATATCTTACATTGCTCTATTGGAACTCCTTGGATAATCCGAACATGTTTTTTGGGTCTTTTACGGAATACCACCACCTTAGTTTTGGAATAATTGATAGAAAGTCTCTCCTCTTTGCAGTAATCTCCCAAACTGTCTAAGAGTCTCTTTAGACGAATTCTTGTTAGAGAGAATAGCACCATATCGTCTGCATAACTGCATAAAGTGGTAATGATATTTTTTGCTGACCCAGCTTAGGTGGTACAAAGTCTGGATTACTTAGTTTGGGGACAATATCATTGATATATAAATTAAAAAGTGTAGGAGCTAATACACAGCCCTCCTTTACTCCCTTTCCAGTTGGGGTTTCTCTGGTAAATGAGCTAGAGGTGCCTACTCTTATCCTTGCATGGGTATCTAGGTGGAGTTCTCTCAGTAGGTACAAAAACCTCTTATCTATGTTGGTCTTCGACAGCTTAGCTCAAAGTCTCTATCGATCGAATCAAAAGCCAATGCCAGATCGACAAACACTGCATACAGAGTTTTAGTGGGGCCCAACATTGCTGATTTGGCCAACTGGTAAAGGGTATAGCAATGGTTTATTGTTCCTAGACCTTTCCGGAAGCCTGCTTGATGAGGTTGTATAAAACTACTGTCAAGGATCCAGTCCTCTGATTTCCTCAGCAGATAATTCCCGTATAATTTGGACGCTGTGTCTAAGAGGCTTATAGGACGGTAGTTTTGGGGGTTTGACCTGTCCCCTTTTTATGAATGCGAACCATGATGCTAAGTTTCCACCCTACAGGAAATGTTCCTGAGTTGTTGATATGGGTGAATAGTTTCGTCAATACCGGGATCCACCATCCAGGGAAGGACCTAATAAGTAGTGTGGCCACTACTCCACACTGTATTGTGTCAGCCCACACTGTTTTCCCTCCCACACAGAGAGAGAGGCTCACAGCAAGCGGCTGAGCTCCTCCGTGAAGATTCTCATAGAGGATGGAAGTCACCTAAACAGAAGGTGACATACATTTTTTTAGATGTTGTGTTGCATGCACACCATTCTGGAATCTGCCTAAATTATGTGCATATACAGCACATATATGCATAAAAAAGAGGGAAAATTGGTTACAAATTTTCCTGTGAGGCATAGAGGTTGGAGTGTTGGAACAGGATCTGGCAGACCCAGGTTCAAATCCCCATGTAGCCACGGAACCTTGCTGAGAGACTTTGGGCCAGTCACACACACTCAGCCTTACCTCACTCGGAGGTTTGTTGTTGTGAGGACAAAATGGAGGAAAGGAAAACAATATGAGCTCCTTCGGGTCCCCACTGGGCAGAAAGGCAAGGAATTAATTAACGTTCTTCCATCCTCTGGCAGCTGGCCCAAATTTCCAAAAAGAGCCAGCCAGGGCAAAGGAAAGCCCACTTTTCACTGGCCATTCCTCAAAGAGTGTGCTCAGTACTCCAAGGACCCAGTCCTAGACAGCCAAGATGTTGTTGTTGTTGTTCAGTCGCACAGTCGAGTCCGACTCTTTGCGACCCCATGGACCAGATTACGCCAGGCCCTCCTGTCTTTCGCTGTCCGCTGAAGTTTGCTCAATTTCATGTTCGTTGCATCGATGACACTGTCTAACCATCTCATCCTTTGCCGTCCCCTTCTTCTTTGACCTTCAATCTTTCCCAGCATCAGGGTCTTCTCCAGTGAATGCTTCCTTCTCATTTGGTGGCCAAAGTATTTGAGCTTCAGCTTCAGGATCTGGCCTTCCAGGGAACAGTCAGGGTTGATTTCTTTTAGGATTAACTGATTTGATCTCCTTGCAGTCCAAGGGACTCTCAAGAGTCTTCTCCAGCACCATAGTTCAAAAGAATCTATTCTTCAGCGCTCGGCCTTCCTTATAGTCCAACTCTCACAGCCATACATTACTACGGGGAATACCATTGCTTTGACCATGCGGACTTTTGTTGGCAAGGTGATGTCTCTGCTTTTTATCATGCTGTTTAGGTTTGCCATCACTTTCCTCCCAAGGAGCAGTCATCTTTTAATTTCATGGCTGCAGTCACCATCTGCAGTGATCTGGGATCCTAGGAACGTGAAGTCTGTCACTACTTCTACGACTTCCCCTTCTATTTGCCAAGGAGTGATGGGGCCAGATGCCATGATCTTCGTTTTCTTGATGTTGAGCTTCAAGCCCACTTTTGCACTCTCCTCTTTCACCCTGAGCAAGAGGCTCTTTAGGTCCTCTTCACTTTCTGCCATCAGAGTGGTATCGTCTGCATATCTGAGGTTATTGATCTTTTCCCCAGCAATCTTAACTCCCGCTTGTGATTCATCCAGGCCAGCATTTCGCATGATGTACTCGGTATATAAATTAAATAAGCAAGGTGACAATATACATCCTTGTCGTACTCCTTTTCCTATGCTAAACCAATCAGTTGTTCCATATCTGGTTCTAACTGTTGCTTCTTGACCCTTATACAGGTTTCTCAGGAGACATGTGAGGTGGTCTGGTACTCCCATCTCTTTAAGAACCTGCCATAATTTATTGTGATCCACACAATCAAAGGCTTTAGCATAGTCAATGAAGCAGAAGTAGATGTTTTTCTGGTACTCTCTTGCTTTCTCCATAATCCAGCGAATGTTGGCAATTTGATCTCTAGTTCCTCTACCTCTTCGAAACCCAGCTTGTACTTCTGGCAGCCAAGATGTGCTACCAGTCAAAGATATTTTGTGTGTTTTTCCTGACACCAAAAAAGGCAAACTGTTCTTTTTTTAATGGAAAGCTAGCATAATATGTTTAAAACCAACAATAACTCTATAGGATTCAAATATTATTTTGGAAAACCAGAACATGATCAATGTATAATCTTAGGTCTACTAATAAGCGAGTGTACTTGGTCAATTATCCATTGTTAATATGAATAATTCCTCAACCAGTACAGTACTTTGTGTTGTAACTAGCACTAAAACGGCCATGTACTCTGACTGGTGTTGGACTACTTAGAACAATATAAATGGCAGGTATTATTTTCTGTAATTATGTGCAGTTCACCCCACTAGATCGATCAGAAGGACTTCTTGATGGGACTGTAAATCTGGTGTTTTCAGATTTCTACAGCAGCAGCATGCATTTGAAGACCAGTCCTATGTTCACAGCTGCCAGAGGATGGAAGAACATTAATTAATTCCTTGTCTTTCTGCCCAAGGGGACCTGAAGGAGCTCATATTGTTTTCCTTTCCTCCATTTTGTCCTCACAACAACAAACCTCTGAGTGAGGTAAGGCTGAGTGTGTGTGACTGGCCCAAAGTCTCTCAGCAAGTTTCCGTGGCTCTATTCTGCCTTGTTGAGTTCAGTGACAGCTATTCATACATTTAGGGCCAACCTGGATGTGATGGCATCCTTGTGTCTGACAGTGGGACAACACTGCCATTTTAAAGCCTAAAATAAGCAATTTAAAATGCCATAAGGGCCCAATCCTGATCAGGACGGCAGTTTAGAGGGACAAGGAGCTTTTGTCCCCCCACCCTTTCAAGAGCTAAAGGCCACCAGGGGTACTTGAAAAGGCCACTTTGGTACTTGAAAAGGCCCACTGGGGTGGGAGGAGAGGCAAGAGTGCCTTGCCTCACTGCACTGCAGGCCTGATCAAGATTGGGCTCTTGCAGTATTTTTACATTGCCCATTTTAGGCTTTAAAATGTTGGCCCCAGAACTTTCTGCATTTGACAAATAAAGAATCGAACTGATATTATTTATTTATTTATTTATTTATTTATTACATTTTTACCCCGCCCTCCCCGCGAACGGGCTCAGGGCGGCTTACATAGGGGCAACCATGTGCCAAGACAAAACAACTTAAAACCATATAAACAATTAACAAATAACATACTAAAAAAAAATAAATAACCATCCAGGTGCTCGACAGTTCTTCACAACCTCAGTCCAATGGCGGTGTTAGTCCCAGCGATGTTGGTCGCAGCGATGTTGCACACAGCGGGTATAGCTAGATCTCCCTCGGCTGTCCCCACCCTCCACCACATAAGATAGTCACATTGGCAGAGGGGAATGGAGTGGCGGCTCCTACTCAAAGGCCTGGCGGAATAGCTCCGTCTTGCATGCCCTGCGGAACTGTAAAAGGTCCCGCAGGGCCCTGATCTCCTCCGGGAGCTCATTCCACCAGGTAGGAGCCGCCACTGAAAAGGACCTAGCCCTCGTGGCTACCAACCTGACCTCCTTCGGGCCAGGGACCGCCAGGCGATGTTGAGACTCAGACCGCAGTGCTCTTTGGGGCATATACAGGGAAAGGCGGTCCCTCAGGTATGCCGGACCCAGGCCATATAGGGCTTTAAAGGTAAGCACCAGCACTTTGAAGCGAATCCGGTATGCTATAGGCAGCCAGTGCAGCGCTTTCAGCACAGGCCGGATGTGCTCCCGCCTGGGGATGCCCACCAACAGCCTGGCTGCAGCATTCTGCACTAGCTGCAGCCTCCGGATTTGCCCCAAAGGCAGCCCCATGTAGAGGGCGTTACAGTGGTCTAGCCTTGAGGTGACCGTTGCGTGGATCACCGTGGCCAGGTCCTCGCGGTCAAGGAACGGGACCAGCTGCCGAATCAGGCGAAGATGGTAAAAAGCCGATTTGGCAGTGGCTGCCACCTGGGCCCCCATAGTTAGCGCAGGGTCCAGGAGCACTCCCAGACTCCTAACCTCCGGCGCTGGCACCAACGGTGCCCCATCGAAGGTCGGGAGTGGGAGCCCTAGCCCCAGACCGGTCCGACCCAGGCACAGGACTTCCATCTTCACAGGGTTTAGCTTCAACCGGCTCAACCTGAGCCACCCGGCCACAGCCTGCAAGGCCCGGTGGAGATCTTCGGGGTCAGATTCAGACCGGCCGCCCAACATCAGATAGAGCTGGGTGTCATCCGCATATTGGTGACAACCCAGCCCATACCTCCGGGCAATCTGGGCGAGGGGGCGCATGTAGATGTTAAACAGCATCGGGGAGAGCACCGCCCCCTGGGGCACCCCGCATTCCAGCGAGTGCCTCCGGGACTGCTGCCCCCCTAAAACCACCCTCTGTCCCCGACCTTGGAGGAAAGAGGCAAACCACTGAAGGGCAAGCCCCCGAATCCCCACGTCGGCAAGGCGGTGGATCAGCAACTGGTGGTCGACTGTATCAAATGCAGCCGACAGGTCTAACAACAACAGTGCCGCCACACCACCTCGATCCAGGTGCCTCCGGAGGTCGTCAGTTAGGGCAACCAGTACTGCCTCCGTCCCATGCCCCGGGCGAAAGCTGGACTGGAATGGATCGAGGACGGAAGCGTCATCCAGAAAGCCCTGTAGCTGAGTCGTCACCGCTCTCTCGATCAGTTTGCCCAGATAGGGCAAGTTGGACACCGGCCGGTAGCTGGCCAATTCCGCCGGGTCCATAGTTATTTTTTTCAAGAGAGGGCGGACCATCGCTTCCTTGAGTGCCTCGGGGAACCGTCCCTCCAATAGGGACTTGTTTACAATCTCCCCCAAGGCACCTCGAAACCCCTCGTGGCCCGCCTTAATGAGCCAGGAGGGGCACGGGTCAAGGTCGCATGTGGCTGGGCGCACAGATACTAGCAGTCTGTCGACTTCCTCCAGACTGAGCCGGTCAAAGCATACTAAACCCGAACTCGAGGACGCGCAAGGGGCCTCAAGTTCACTCACTGTTTCAAGTGTGCGGAGGTCGCGCGGAGCGCGAGACCTATCTGCAAAATAGCTCGCAAATGCCTCGCAGCCAATATCCAATTCCCTACGATTTTGTCTGCCCTGCGGCAGAGTTGTCAAAGACCGAATTGTTCTAAACAATTGGGCTGGGCGTGAGCTTGCAGATGCAATCGTAGCTGCGTAGAATTCCCTCTTCGCAGCCTTGACTGTCATCTCATAGGATCTCATAAACGTCCTATAAGATGCTCTCGTTGCCTCGTCGCGAGCACGGTGCCACCGCCTCTCTAGCCGTCTGAGCTCTTGCTTCATCAGTCGCAGCCCCTGGGAGTACCAAGGGGCTAGCCTGGAGCGAGGGCGCAGAGGGCGCCTGGGAGCGATCTCGTCGATGGCTGTGGAAAGTCGGCTATACCAGTCTTCCACAAGTTCCTCCAATGAGCCGCCAGGGGGCATCGGATCCCGCAGAGCCATTTGAAGCCGCACCGGGTCCATTTGGCTCTGCGGGCGAGCCAAAATCCGCTCGCCGCCTATACAGGGTCGGGGTGGGACATTCACACGGGCCTTCAGGGCATAGTGATCCGACCATGGTACTGCCATGGCAGTCATCCGGTCCACTGTAATCCCCATCGTGAAGATCAGGTCGAGCATGTGCCCGGCCTGGTGCGTGGGGGTCGATACACATTGGGAGAGTCCTAGTGATGCCATGGACACCACCAGGTCCGTTGCCCGGCTAGAGGCCGCGTCATCGGCATGGACGTTGAAGTCACCCAAGACCATAAGCCTGGGGTGCTCCAGCGCCCAGCCTGCTACGGCCTCCAGCAGGGACAGCAGGCTACTGTCCAGTGCGTTAGGCGGTCGGTACACCAGGCAGATCGCCAAACTCTCCTCGGCCTCCAGCACCAGGCCGACACATTCCATGCCCGCGCTCTCCAGTGAGGGGAGTGCCCTAAAGGAGTAAGCCTCCCGCACGAATATCGCCACACCTCCCCCCGTCCCCTCATCCGTGATTGGTGAAGGACCGAGAATCCAGGTGGGGCAAGCTGGTTGAGAGCTATCGTCTCTCCATCCCGCACCCATGTCTCGGTCACGCACGCCAGGTCTACCTGTTGTTCCATAATAAAGTCCCGAAGGACCATGGTCTTATTATTTATGGACCTGGCGTTGCACAGCGCCAATGATGGAGGGGGTTTACTCATCCGAGCCCCACTGCTGGCAACCTTTGGGATGGGTCGCAGGCTGGAAGGGCACCGAGCCCTTTTGTTTCTCCGTGCCCTTCCCTTACCACATTGCCTGGACCCACCGCTACCTTCCCCTCCCCAAGAGCACCTGGATCAGCTGCCGTGGCGTTGCCACCCCAACCAGTCCACGCCGTGGCACCAGACTGTCAGGGGCCCATTCACAGGCCGCTCTCCTTCCTGGGGGCATTACCCTACCAACTCTCATATAACTCCAATCTTCGCTGATGTACAAGATAAACAATTCTCATCCCAATTAATTGGCCATACAAAAATACAATTTCCCATAATACAAAAATACAATTTACTATCATACAAAATCACACAATTTCCTACCCTAAAATCCAATTAAATTGGTCCCAAGAAGCTAACTCCGGCCCAACTCCTAGCACTTCAATAAGTGCTTCTACCCCATCCACTCCTAATCATACGACTATAATAATCTACTTGGCATTCAGCTTCAGCCATACAATGTACATCAGGTCATCACCATTCAATCCACACTTAGGGCTGCTGTTAGTCCCGCTCAGTCCCCAGGTCTAGATCCACGGCTGCCAGGGGACACCAAATACCCCTGTCCGCTTCTCTGCTGGCCAATCTTCTATGCTGGATTTCCCAGGTCCCACTACTGAGACAACCCTGTGCTGGTCTTCCTCGGGCCCACCACTAGAGGCAGTCCTCTCTCTCCAATCACCGGCTCTCCAGCTCTCCCCAATCGCTCCTCCACCTCCTCCTCCACCTCCTCGGGCACCCTGAGGGCCGCTCACCCATTGTCGTCTCTCCCCCCGTCGGAGAACAAGAACACCGCCTCGCCAGTGGTCCCAGCAGCTCTCCGTCGCAGCCCCCCCGATATCCTTCCCCTGATCATTTTGTTTTTAATGACAAAGGTTGATGTTAGAGGAAAGTACTGGATTGTGCCCATCTGGTGTTTGCCCCTTGAAAACACAACCTTGGATTTGTTCTAATCAATACATGTTTTACTGATTTCAGAGAGCCTGCTTCAAAGTAAATGTATATAGAATGCATTGAAGAGTTGAGGTGGGGGGGCATAAAATATTGTTCTAAAGGCTTTTAAGTTTTTGGTTTCCAATGCTCAACACGTGTTTTTTGGGACAGAACAAATCCGGGGTTAAACAACAATATCACTACTACAGCTGAAGGAGGGTTTTTTGGTAAAGGGAAGTCAAATTCCTTCAAAAATTGCAGTTTAGTAAATGGGTCTTTTCTTTTACACTGTCGCTTTATGAAGGAGATGGTTATATATCAGCTCTCAGTTAACCAGACAGTGACCTTATATGGTTTGAATTTACTCTCAAATTGGCTCTCTCCCACCTTCTCCATACCTATTTCCCCCACCCCATTTTTAAGGAGCTCAAAGAAAACAGAAAGCATAATATTTTAGCCATTTGAGCATGTAGCATTCTGAAATCCTCCCGCTAACTGGAAGTGCTCTCTGTTACCTCTATCTTTCAAAATTGGAACCATTATAGTCATTCGTGCAAATCCACATTTAGCTTTCATAAAGAGTGGATTTTTGACCCATTGAACTGGAAGAGCTTCTGTGCTTTTCTCCTGATCTCTGACAAGATAGCCCACAACTACTGAGATGACAATTTGTTGCTGGCATGAATGTGTACTACGTTGTTAAACTCTGGATTCTCACGCATGGTAAACTGACTTCTGAGAGCCTGCACTAAGGACTCTGAAAACTGTAGCAAAGAGGTACAGGAAACCCAACATCGAATGCAATGTAGCCATTTACTGTTATTGAAACGGGCCTGTTGGAGGGAGGTTGGATAGTCATCCAGAGCAATGAGAGTTCGTCCCTGAATTTATAGGCACTTTATAACAGGGCCAGGGAAAAAAGAGTATTATACATCAGTAGAAATTCAGACTCTGACCTGGATAGCCCAGGCTAGCCTGATCTTGTCAGATCTCAGAAGCTAAGCACGGTCAGCCGTGGTTCGGAGACCTCCAAGAAAGTCCAGGGTTGCTATGCACAGGAAGACAATGACAACACACCTCTGAACACCTCTTGCCTTGAAAACCCTATGGGATCACTGTATGTCAGCTACAACTTGACGGCATTGTCCACCACCACCAGAAATTCGGAACCTAACTCTCACAAGGGATCTGTGTGCTCCAGTCAACACTAGACGCATGTCTGATTAACTGCTGACTTTTAAATGCACAAAGGGAGAGCTGCCATTTGTAGATTCCTTGCCCTACTACTCTGTGGTGCATCTTGAATAATATGTTGCACAAGCATCATGTAAGTGAGTGAAATCTGCAACACATCCAGTACTCCATTTTAAGAGTCCGAAGACTGCATGCTAAAGGCTCCTTTTTTTCCAAGAACTGAAACTTTTTAATGCCGCCCCAAGCACACCTTTTTCCATATCGAACATCAAGCCTGATGAAATGCTCTGGGAATTTCAAGACTTCACTCACAGTGTTGTAATATTTTGCCTGGTCCTAATAAAATGCTATTACACAAGTGTTTTTAGATGTACAGACAATGCATTTGGTACTTAGTGGCTGCACTTAGACCATTTTTCCCTCAGGTTAAGGATGATACAAGGATCACCCTTAGGCTAAACTCCCTTGCCCCTAACCCATTCCTACATAATTTATACAAAATAAACTACATGGTATGCTGCAGTTGGTGGAAAAAGAAACAGCAACTGGAAACAGTTTTTGGCTATACTTTGTCCCAAGATCCATTCTAACTGGTGAGTAAGAGAATGCCTGATAATCACTTAAGATTATGGCATAGGATAAGAGGTCCACTTACTAAACTCTACAGGGTACAAGTCTATGAATAAACAAATCTGTGAGCTCCTCTGCACCTTTAGAACGCCAGATCAGTTGTCTTGTTCCACTCATTCAGGTTAAAACCAGAGAGTCAGAGACAACATTATTTCCCTTTCCCTTAAAAGCCTTAGCCCTGCACAATGAATGCTAAATATGAGCAGAATAATGATCTGCAGAATGCAAGCAACAACTTCCTTGCAGAAAATTTCATCTTGTGCGATGCAGCCCACATATTTTTAATAAGGAGAAGGCAAGTGCAGCATTAGCTCCCATTTGCCTTAGCAGGCGCAGTCTAATTTCTATCTATACTCACAAATATCCGAACACGCCACTCTGCAACCCAGAGCAACCTTTTAGAATAAAAAGGTGACCCCTTAAGCGTTCATTTACTATTTTTGTATGAAGGGAATATTGTCACGATACTGACTGCCTTGTACCAACACTGCAGCATCTGCAAGAAAACAATGCAAGTTCTACGCAATTACTTCTGATGTTTGCAAGACCCGAAGTTGTTAAGATCTGCTTTGCATCCCCCTCCTTTTGTGTATAACCCTTAGAATTAAAGATAAAGGTTATTAAAAGGACTGTTAATTTTTAAAATGTTGACATTTAGACCCAAGCATCTAAACCTTTCTTTATTAAGCCATCTATTAAAGGATATCAAAGAACTCTCCCTCTTTAATGAGGCATTAAAATACAGTAATACAAAAAAGGCAAAACTGTTAAGCCTCTTAAACCCCTGGACTTACATTATCAGCTTTTATGTGCCTGTCAACACTCCGCAGTAAGAAGCAATGGTTTTATTCTCTGTCTCAAATTTAAAAGCCAACTAAACTTCCTTCCACCTTCCTGCTGAGATCTTTAACTCCCAGCAAAGTACAGCAGCTAAATCTACAACGCAGTACAAAGGCCACAGCGGTCTCTATCAGCTGCTAGCCAACGCATGTGACCATTCCATGTCTTCCCATTTTATACAGCCTAGTTGTGGCTTCTGCACTTCCTTTAGTTTAAAATGGTACATGTTGTACACTATTCTACAGAGTGGGGAATGGAGAGGGGGAAAGCGTCCTTGGTGTTTTGAAGTAGGAATGGACTACTGCTTCAGACCAACACAGCTGCCCATCTGGATCTAGCTTGGTGTTCTGAGTTGCTGATTTTATCACAAGCAGTGGTTTTGGTATATTTAAGTAAGCAAAAACACTCAAACACAAAGTGCTCTGAAAACCAGAAGAAAAATGAAAGGGCATTCTACAGACATTCATGTTTACTAGTATTTGCCAGAAAATGAGGGGCAAGGAATAGGTTTTCCTATTCACACAGCTTTCTGATGTGTACAACTTGGTCTTAGACAAACTGATAACACTATTTTAATGCAATTCAAAGTAATCAGAAAGGTTTCATCTAAGGCTGTGACCATATGCACCTTTAGATCCAACAGAGCTGCAAATGCCTGACAGATCTAAAGGGCACAATCAGACAGCAACATCTGGGAAAGGTCCCACAGTCGTCAGCAACCCGTGCTGCTCCGCCACAGAAACAGAGGTGAAAGACACCAGGGAAAGTCCAGTTCTAAATGGTTTTGTTGGGCCACAGATGGACTTTCTCCTGTCTGATCGCTCAAGCATGCTCTCATGCCGTTGGGATGGTCTGATCATTCCATCACGACTGGGTGCCGTTTTCTATTCCCTTGCTGAGCAGTATGCGCATAAACGCACACTCCATGGGGAATCCTCAGTGCGGAGGTACGATTCCTCATTTAAGCACATGGGAAACAAAAGGCAACCCCCCCACCCTCGGCCTCATGCTGTCTGATCGGGCAGTGATGGGCTGAGCCCGCAGCTACAAAGGATGTTTGATCTCGCAACTGCAAGTGAAATTGCTTTGGAGGAAATAGGCTCGCTTCCCCTGCACACCAACTGGAACTTGTGACCGCAACCTAAGTGTAGCTGGACACCAACTCAGCACTTTCATTGTGGCAGCATATCAGTACCAGTATAATAAGCCCCTAAAACAAAGGTAACTCTCATGAGGATTGTTAAACATGCAGAATGTAGGTTTGGGATATTACACATTACCAGCTACACTCCAAGCGACTCAGGGCACAATCCGCAGTTACACAACTTCAGAAACACTGAACATTTTAAAATAATGCATTTGTATGCCTTAGTAAGGAAAACACCCTATGTTATTACTGGGGAGCCATCTGCAAAACACATCTCCTGCATAATATTCCTGTTAAAACAAAACACAGATGCTGGAGTTCATCCCTAGCTTGGACATCTTCAAATGCTTGGCTTTAGTGGAGGGGGGGAGGGGGAGAGAACAGTTGTTTAAAAAACAAAAACAAAAATAAGCACAAAGATGTAATTGTTTCAATGAAAATAGGAGGCATGTCAGTCCTGAAGCTGAAAATACCCCCCCCTCCCAAAAGCCTTCAAAGTTTTGTTCTCTCTTTCTCTCTTTAGGTTTAGAAGTTTCTTGACATGAAATGTGTATTTTGGCAATAAGTTTTGCAATACCTCTCCATGAACCTAACACATGCCACTTAAAGCAGAGGCCACGGGCACAGCTTATTCTTAGAAACTAATTTAGACAAGTGTCTGGCATCTGTAGGACTAATTGCCACCTGCCTAGTCACATGTTTCCATTCTGTCTGGAAGAACAATGCACAAATTACCAGCTGTGAATAACTTCTGAAAGTAGGTTGAATTTCATTAAGTTGTTCTTTTAATATTCACTCACCTCCACTCCAAAGAGTGACAGTATATTAAATGTGTTTTCTACTTCTGGACAAGTTATGGCCAAGGGACATTCAGTACCAACAACATCTTCAAAATTGTGCCTCAGTGCCCCACTAAAGGCAATGGGAATAAAAGTGCATTATGGTAGCTGAATGATGTCCACAGCAGTGTTCCACCACATGGAAACAGTGACCATAATGTCATTGAGTTTAACATTTGTACAGATAGGGAGTTGCCCAAAAAGACTGACGCAACCACTTTTAACTTTAAAAGGGTAACTTCTCTGGTATGAGGGGACATGTGAGGAAGAAATTGAAAGGAAGAGTGGAGAAGGTCAAAACCATTGGGGAAGCTTGGAGACTATTTAAAAAGACAATCCTAGAAGCTCAGAAAAAATATATACCGCAGGTTAGGAAAGGTACAAATAGGTATAGAAAAAAGCCTGCATGGTTAACAAATAAAGTAATGGAAGCTGTAAAAGGTAAGAAGGATTCCTTTAAGCGGTGGAAAGCTAGTCTTAGTGAGGTTGATAAAAGGGAACACAGACTATGGCAAATAAAATGCAAGTCTGTGATCAGGCAAGCAAAAAGGGAATATGAGGAGCATATCGCAAAAAACATAAAGACCAACAATAAAACTTTCTTCAAATACATTAGAAGTAGGAAGCCAGCCAGGGAGGCAGTGGGGCCCTTAGATGACCAAGGGGTAAAAGGAGTAGTGAAGGATGATAGGGAAATGGCTGAGAAGCTGAATGCATTTTTTGCCTCTGTCTTCACTGTGGAAGAGGAGAAGTGTTTGCCCACTCCAGAAGCACCGATTTCGGGAGGGGGTTTGAAAGACCTGAATCAGATTGCGGTAACAAGAGAGGAAGTCCTCCGACTGATGGACAATTTAAAAACTAATAAATCACCAGGCCCGGATGGCATTCATCCGAGAGTTCTGAAAGAACTCAAATGTGAACTTGTGGATCTCCTTACAAAAATATGTAATCTTTCTTAAAAATCTGCCTCCATTCCTGAGGACTGGAAGGTAGCTAATGTCACTCCCATCTTTAAAAAGGGCTCCAGGGGAGATCCAGGAAATTACAGGCCAGTCAGTCTGACATCGATACCGGGTAAGTTGGTGGAAACTGTTATTAAGGAAAGAATTAGTAGGCACATTGATGAACAAAAACTATTGAGGCAGACTCAGCATGGGTTCTGTAAGGGAAGATCTTGTCTCACTAACCTGTTAGTGTTTTTTGAGGGAGTGAACAAACATGTGGACAAGGGGGACCCAATAGATATTATTTACCTTGACTTCCGGAAAGCTTTTGATACAGTTCCTCATCAAAGGCTCCTAAGTAAGCTCAATAGTCATGGGATAAAAGGACAAGTCCTCTTGTGGATCAAAAACTGGCTTATAAATAGGAAACAGAGAGTGAGTATAAATGGGAAACTTTCTCAGTGGAGGGTGGTAAGCAGTGGGGTACCACAGGGATCAGTACTTGGTCCAATGCTTTTTAACTTGTTTATTAACGATTTGGAATTGGGAGTAAGCAGTGATGTGGCTAAATTTGCAGATGACACAAAGTTGTTCAGGATGATGAAAACCAGGGAGGATTGTGAGGCACTCCAAAGGGATCTGTTGAGGATGGGTGAGTGGGCGTCAACGTGGCAAATGGGGTTGAATGTGGCCAAGTGCAAAGTGATGCACATTGGAGCCAAAAATCCTAAATATAAATACACGTTGATGGGGTCTGATCTGGCAGAGACTGACCAAGAGAGAGATCTTGGAGTCGTAGTGGATAACTCGCTGAAAATGTCTACACAATGTGTAGCTGCAATAAAGAAGGCCAACGCTATGCTGGGGATTATTAGGAAGGGAATTGATAACAAATCAGCCAGTATCATCATGCCCCTGTATAAATCATTGGTGCGACCTCATTTGGAATACTGTGTACAGTTCTGGTCACCACATCTCAAAAAGGATATTATAGCATTGGAAAAAGTGCAGAGAAGGGCAACTAGAATGATAAAAGGGTTGGAACACCTTCCCTATGAAGAAAGGTTAAAATGCTTGGGGCTCTTTAGCTTGGAGAAACGACGGCTGAGGGGTGACATGATCGAGGTTTATAAGATTATGAATGGGATTGAGCTGGTTGAGAAAGAAGTACTTTTCTTCCTTTCTCACAATACAAGAACTCGTGGGCACTCTATGAAATTGCTGAGCAGTCGGGTTAGAACAGATAAAAGGAAATACTTCTTCACCCAAAGAGTGATTAACATATGGAATTCACTGCCACAGGAGGTCGTGGCAGCTGCAAGCATGGTCAGTTTCAAGAGGGAATTAGATAAACATATGGAGCAGAAGTCTACCAGTGGCTATTAGCCACAGGGTATAGAATGGGAACTCTCAGTCTGGGGCAGGTGATGCACTCTATTCTTGGTGCTGGAGGGGGCAGCAGTGGGAGGGCTTCTGGTGCCCTGGCCCCACTGCTGGACCTCCTGATGGCACCTGGTATATGTGTGACAGAGTGTTGGACTAGATGGGCCATTGGCCTGATTCAACACTGGCTTCTCTTATGTTCTTATGTTCTTATGTTCCCTCTAAGCTGAGTTAGTGTGAGCTAGCTCACAGTTTTTTAGTCTCCGGCTCACATATTTTTGTCTATGCTCAGGAAGGATGGCTCCAGAGCAAACGAATTTATGCAGCAGCCAAATCGCACTCACAACTTTGATGCCAGTAGCTCACAAAGTAGAATTTTTGCTCATAAAATCCCACAGCTTAGAGGGAACACTGGTCCACAGAGTATTCAGATTTTTAGCAGAGGGTTACATTCATAAGCATCCGAAAATTATTTCAAAAGTTGAATGTCTGCCTAAAATACGTTAGTTAAAGCAAGTTTTAAGCCTCTTCATTAAGATTACTAGAGCAGTTGATAAATTAGAGAAAAAACATTAAAAGACCAGCAAAACAGGGTTGCACTTACCTGTAACTGTTGTTCATCGATGTCTTCTGTGCAGACACACACCAGGACTACGCTTGTGCAGCACTGCCTCAGACAAATCTTTCATAGTTAAAGCTCCGATAGGGGGCATACCACCCCAGTATTGAAGCATGAGCAGCTTTTCCCACCACAGGCGTCACAAGATGTGGGGTGGACACCCCTTCCTCCCTCAGTTTCTCACACTGCCACAAGGTCTCAAGACAGAAACTGTGAGAGAACTCACAAGGGAGTCAGAGGGAGGGAATGTGTGTCTGCACAGAAGAAGTTGATGAACAGTTACTGGTAAGAGCAACCCTGCTTTCCTCATCTGTCTTCTAGTGCAGCCCCACATGGGGATCATCTGGAGGGAGGACAGTTCTCTCACTGGAACAGTGACCAAAGCACTGCCTTGCCCACATCCGCATGTCACCTGGCTTGACAATCCAGAGCGTAATGTCTGATGAATGTCTCATCCGTCACTTAGGTGGATGCTCTGCAGATTTCTCTCAACAGGACCTGGCAATGGAATGCTGCAGGCGCTGCCTGCACTTGAGTAAAGTGTGCCTATACTTCAAGTGGAGATTGCTCCCCCAGAGCCCTGTAGTAAGATCTGATTGCCTCTGTGACCCATCTGGCAATGGACTGAGAAGAGGCTGCCCATCCCTTCTCAGGACCCCAATAACAGATAAGGCCTCATCTTTTCTGATGTCTAGGGTATGAAGGGAGGTTTGTGCCTCTGAACTGGGTGAGGGGAAGAATACTTGGAGTACCACTTCCTGTGCCAGGTTAGATTTTGATACAGTCTTCAATAAAAACTCTAGACTAGGGTACAGGATGACACATTCTTCGAATATCTTAAGGAACGGTGGGTCACACCTTAAGGCCACCAGCTCACTGACCCTTCTCACTGAAGTGACTGCCACCAGAAAGGCGACTTTCCTAGACAGAAGGGCCAACACACAAGATGACAGGGGTTCAAATGGAGGCTTCATGATCCCAGAAAGGACCAAGGGAAAAGACCATTGTGGGATGATGTTGGGGGATGGAGGAGAACATTGCATAATCTCTTAAGGAACCGTTATGCTAACTTGTGAGAGAACAAGGGGGACCCCAGAATTTCACCATGGAATGCAGATATCGCTGCTAAGTGTGTCTGGATTGAAGAAACAGCCAGGACTTTCACAGCTAAATTTAACAGGTAGTCCAGAACCACCGGAAGGTGGCAGTTGAAGGGGCACTGGTTCCTTTTAGTGCATCAGGTCCAGAACTGAAACCATTTCTTATGGTAGGTGTATCCAATCCCTCGACTTCCAGCAAAACCTTCAACCCCCCTGAGAAAAGGCTAGTAGTTCCAGCCTGATCCTCCCGGCCATTAGGTGTAATCTTGTAACACTGGGGTGAAGGACACCACCCTGAGTCAATAGGTCCCTCTCCACTGAGAACCCAATAAAGTCTTACCCAGCTAGGTCCAGGAGCTCTATGAACTATGGTTGATGTGGCCAGAACAGTGCCACCAGAATACAATCTGTACCTTCCACTAAGATATTTCCTTTAATGCTGGCGAGGATAGGTGTAGGGGGAAAAGTGTAGAACAGAGTCCCCATCCATCTGAACTGGGAGCTAGGGAGCAGAATCTTGGGGCCTTGGTGTTTTCCACTGAAGTGAATAGATCCACCTGTGGCTGTCCCCAGATTTTGAATATTGGCCACAGATATTTGTCCTGGAGGAACCACTCATGGTTGGTCCTGAAAATCCTGCTGAGGGAATCCGCCTTTACAATGGAAGTCCCAGCTATGCAGATTGTCCTAAGAGAGGACCGCATCTCTGTGAGCATTTCCCAGGTGACAGCTGCTTCCATGCAGAGGCTGCTGGAGCCCATGTCACCCTGTCTGTTGAGGTAGTGGACCGCAGCTGAGTTGTCTGACTGCAAGAGCACTCGCCTGTTCTTTAGAGTTTCTGCAAAAGCAGTAAGGGCCAAATGTACAGCTCATAGCTCAAGGACATTAATATGGAGAGAGGCTTGTGTAGGGGACCACATACTCTGTGCTGACTGATCTAGGCAGTGTGCCCACCAGCCTCTAAGCGAGGTGTCAATGGTAAGTGTGACCTCTGGAACCGATGCTCTGAACCGTGACCCTTGGAACAGATTGGTTTCCTCTAACCATCAGGACAAGGCTCAAATGATCCCTATGGCGACTGAAAAACGGAAATGGCTAAATTTGCAGATGACATGTAGTTGTTCAGGGTGGTGTGAACGAGGGAGGATGGTGAGGCACTCCAAAGGGATCTGTCGAGGATGGGTGAGTGGGCGTCAACGTGGCAAATGGGGTCCAGTGTAGCCGAGTACAAAGTGATGCACATTAGAGCCAAAAATCCTAAATATAAATACACATTGATGGGGTCCGAACTGGCAGAGACTGACCAAGAGAGAGATCTTGGAGTCATAGGAAATAACTCAATGAAAATGTCTAGACAGTGTGCGAATGCAATAAAAAGGCCAACGCTATGCTGGGGATTATTAGGAAGGGAATTGAAAAGAAATCAGCCAGCATCATCATGCCCCTATATAAATCAATGGTGCGACCTCATTTGGAGTACTGTGTACAGTTCTGGTCACCACACCTCAAAAAGGATATTATAGCATTGGAAAAAGTGCAAAAAAGGGCAACCAGAATGATAAAAGGGCTGGAACACTTTCCCTATGAAGAAAGGTTAAAATCCTTGGGACTCTTCAGCTTGGAGAAACGATGGCTGAGGGGTGACATGACTGAGGTTTATAAGATTATGCATGAGATAGAGCAGGTAGAGAAAGAAGTACTTTTCTCCCTTTCTCACAATACAAGAACTTGTGGGCACTCAATCAAACTGCTGAGCAGTCGGGTTAGAATGGATAAAAAGAAGTACTTCTTTACCCAAGAGTGATTAACACAAGGAATTCACTGACACAGGAGGTGGTGGCATGGACAGCTTCAAGAGGGAATTAGATAAGCATATGGAGCAGAAGTCCACCAGTTGCTATTAGCCACGAGGTATAGATAGGAACTCTCAGTCTGGGGCGAATGATGCTCTGTATTCTTGGTGCTTGGGGGGGCAGCAGTGGGATGGCTTCTAGTGTCCTGGCCCCACTGCTGGACCACCTGATGGCACCTGGTATTTTTGGCCACCGTGTGACAGGGTGTTGGACTAGATGGGTCATTGGCCTGATCCAACATTGGCTTCTCTTATGTTCGTATGTAACTCTAGGGGATGTCTGGAGGGATTAAAGCTACACGCAAACCAGAGTTGTAATGGTCTCATATGGAGCCTGGCAAGGACAATTACTCCAGGGGTTACTGTCTCCTAATGCCTGATATGTGGTCCTTGAACTCAAGGACACTTACTTTCATATTTCTATTGCAGAATCCCATAAGAAACTCTTATGCTTCAGGTTGGGCTTTAGGATTTTTCAATATACTTCAGTCCCCTTTGGATTTGCCACTGCTCCGTGGGTTTTCATGAAGTGTGTAGCAGTGGTCATAGCCTTCTTAAGTCAGTTTGGTGTAGTGGTTAAGTGTCCAGACTGTAATCTGGGAGAACCGGGTTTGATTCCCACTCCTCCACTTGCAGCTGCTGGATGACCTTGAGCAAGCCATAGTTCTGAGGAGAGCTGCCCTTGAAAGGGCAGTTCTCGAAAGAGCTCTCTCAGCCCTACTACCTCACAGGGTGTCTGTTGGGGGAAGGGGAAGGAGTTTGTAAGCCACTCTGAGACTCCAAGCGAAGAGCGGGGTATAAGTCCTATCTCCTCCTCCGCTACTAGTTGCCCCTACCCAAGAGGGATTACAAGCTACCATCTTGTGCGTTGTCTCCACCCATACCCAGTTGGGTCTTCTGATTAACTGGAGCAAATCACAGCTAGTATCTCCCCAGGAGGTGGTGTTTGTAGGAGCTACCCTTAGTGCTGTACAGGGTAGGGTGTTCTTGCTGCACTACAGGACTAGGGTCATCAAGGCCATGATCCTGCCATTTGCCAGAAGATGATGGCAATCTGACCTGGTTATGCAACACCTTTTAGGGCTTATGGCATCCACCACTGGGGTAATCACCCTTGCCAGGCTCCATATGAGACCATTACAACTCTGGTTTGCGTGTAGCTTTAATCCCTCCAGACATCCCCTAGAGTTACATATGAACATAAGAGAAGCCAGTGTTGTATCAGGCCAATGGCCCATCTAGTCCAACACTCTGTCACACAGTGGCCAAAAATACCAGGTGCCATCAGGAGGTCCAGCAGTAGGGCCAGGACACTAGAAGCCCTCCCACTGTTGCCTCCCCAAGCACCAAGAATACAGTGCATCACTTGCCCCAGACTGAGAGTTCCTATCTATACCATGTGGCTAATAGCCACTGATGGACCTCTGCTCCATATATTTCTCTAATTCCCTCTTGAAGATGTCCATGCTTGTAGCTGCCACCACCTCCTGTGGCAGTGAATTCCATGTGTTAATCACTCTTTGGGTGAAGAAGTACTTTGGGTGAAGAAGTACCTCATGGTGGCAAAAACAAAATGGAGGGAGGAGGGGGCGTCTGCCCCATATCTCGTTATGCCTATAGCAGGAAAACCCATGCATGCTCCGAGACAGGGTGGTACACCACCTATCGGAACTTTATCAATGAAAGATTTGTCCAAGACAGGTCTGCGCAAGTGCAGTCCCAATGTGGGGCTGTACTAGAAGACAGATGATGAACATAACTGTCCTGGACTAAAAGATACTAGAAAGAGACAACATTAAGTGTTGACAATTATTGTATACATCACATCCAGGATGAAAAGAACAACCTTACCAAAAGTTACTTCTCCTTTGCCAGTTTTGTCGAAAAGCTGAAACGCCACCATGAACAGTGCATCTGGAGCACAGAGGACAGATTCAAAGGCTACAAATTCTTGAAAAGATATCAACCTATAAAAACAAGATTTTTTTAAAAAGTCATAAAGCTATTTGTTCATGAAATGTCAAATTTAGACTGTTGCAGCAGATATATTTGGCCATTCAGTTTTAGTTGCAAATACATTCATTGTTCTTTTACTGCACAGTGCTATAACAAACTGGTCATACACTCAAATGAAAAGAAGGCAGCCATCCAACTCTTTAGTATTAAGGAAACAAACTATTAAACAAAGCAGGCACCAGCCACTGAGGCTGGTCACCACTCTACATCCGGAGCCAGATACTGAAGAGGGTGGTCCAAGATCTTCTGTGTACGCAGTGGAATTTTGTCTAAACCGTCTCTCAATGATCAGCAGATTCCTTTCTCACATCACAAGGTGGTCTAAAGCTTAACTTTAGCTTATTTAGGGCAATAACAGCTTGCCATGTGGCAAGGAGGGATGCTTGCTTCCACTATGTCCAGACTACCAGTTAAGAGCTTCTTTTCAAGTCTAGCGTTCTGTGCCTGCATATGCAGAGGTAAGGTGGATGGCAACCAGAGACATGGACTTTTTCAGTGGTGGTACCATGCCTTGGGAATGTCCTCCCCCCAAAGTTCACCTGGCACCTATTTTACAGTCCCTTAGGCATTAATCCAAAACATTTCTTTTAAATTGAGAAGTTCCATTTTTATAGCTGTTTTATGGCCTCTTCTGGCTTAGGGTTGTTTTATGGACATCATTTTCAGCTGCTTAATGTTCTCTTTATGGATTGATTCTGTAGTGGTTATATTTATGATTTTGTTTATTGGTTTTTGCTTTGTGAGCTGTTTCAAACCAGTTTCTGGTTGTTGTTTTTGTTTTGTTTTTGAATGCAGTAAGTTTAGTCTTTTTACAAGGGATACTTCTCTGCTGGGAGTTCTGGAAGCATCAGAGATTATGAACTTGTTTTTAATTGCCTGAAATAATGAATATAACAAAATTTTGCACAGATCGGAAATTCCAAGTCTGAAAAAAAATTATAAATTAGGGACTAAGTTTTTCTTAACCATGTGAATCTGCCAATGTCCTGGGATTTTGGTAGTTAGGAAAAGAAATCTGCCACTGGTTACTATTTTAACAAGCTGGAACATGCATTAACTATTGTCCACATGCATAGAGAAAAGTATCTTCTGTGAAGTGGTCCAAAGAAAGCAGGAATAGGATGCTAATTTATATCATTAACTATGTCATAGCATACAACTTTTGTTTGTGTCTTTCTGAATTTGAGGATGTGGGGCCAACAGGAAATCTCAATCAGGGGAGAAGGTCGTCCTCAGTAGATCTGAAGAACACACAATACAGAAAGTTTGCTGAAGCTAAGCAAACATAGTTCTGGTCACTTCCTATATGGGAAACCACCTGAGAATACTATTTATGCCAACTTCAGTTCCATAAATGTGCAACAGTAAAAGCTAGATGCCAACATTTACTTCAAACAATATTTGCTGAAGTTGTTGGCATGATCTGAAGAACATGAACCATTAATACATGTGAAATCAAACAGAATATCACATATATCCTGACATGCTTGAGATTCAGTTAAAATACAGACCCTAGAGTCATTGAACATTCATTTTATGTATGTATGTATGTATGGCTTTTTGTAGCAGGAATTCCTTTGCATATTAGGCAACACACCCCTAATGTAGCCAATCCTCCAAGAGCTTACAGTAGCCCCTGTAAGAAGAGCTCTGTAAGGTCTTGGAGGACTGGCTACATTAAGGGTATGTCGCCTAATATGCAAAGGAGTTCCTGCTACAAAAAGAGCCATGTATGCATGTAAAATTTGAGGTGTCTGTTGGGACTTCCAAATCATATTCTTTTAAAACAGGCTTCAAGATTCTACTTTCTCAAGTAGATGAAGCAATCTTGCAACATAGATTTTAACCTACACAGCTCATGTCACAATAACACGTTCATCTTCAAAGAACCACACATTTTTTTATTCTTTTTGCTACAACGAACTAACATGGCTGCTCTTCTGGATCAAACAATATGAACAATTTTAAAGTCAGAACTCTAGTTCAATAGTTCATACTAATTTAAAAGAAAGCAATTAGCCTCTCTTTAAAAAAAAATAGACAGAAAATGTACAAAACATGAGGCTCAAACCAGGGCTACTGTCGAAGAAACCTCAATATCTGCTGTGCCAGCTGAATTCAAATTAACCCAATTTTTACACGTTAATTAAACCAGCTATTTTCTTCTTATTGTATTTTTGCTCCTTAAATAGACTGGCCTGCAAGTGATTCCCAACAGATCTGCTCCAACAACAATGACGTACTCATTTACTTCTATTATGACCACACAATACAGTAACTGAGCAGTAATTTTTCACAGTCAATTACACACGTGGTTCCTAATGGTTAAAGATGCTGAAATAATGCATGCTACATAGCCATATGCTCCAAGCTCTATACTGCATAAGGGCAGTTGCCTAGGTAACAAGTTTTCTCTTTGGCTTAGCACAACCCTTCATTGAATATCATTAGGTTTCATTAAACAGCACATTATTAACAGGAACCTCAATATACTACTTAAGAATAATTTTGCCTACATAAGCAAGAGCTCGTCTAGCTTAAAAGCCCAACTGAGAAAACCCTAATAGCCTTCCTGCTTTTTTTTTTAATGATGCAAAAGTACGAAGGGCTTGATGAGCTGGAAATCAAGCAGGAAGTCAGAGTTGTCTTCTTCTCTGGCATTCCTATTTTTAAAAATGGAAAAATTATCACTTGTTCAAAAGAGTGATTTACACAGACGAAACTAACACAGAAACGAAAATGAGGGGAAATGGAAGGGAAGCTACTTTACTAATGAACTGATGGACAAGCTTACCAACCAAACAAATACTGGTTCAAGCAGTCAGCCTGTCCCTCTTTGCATGCTCATCCCCTTACATGCTGCTGCTGCCACCACCTCCTCCGCCACTTCAAGAACATTAACAAAAACATGTTCCCCAACCAGCTGGAAATCTCCCAGCCTCTCACATCTTAAGCTGCTGGACAATTCATTGGAAGCTGAGGCAGCAATGAGCAAGAGGGCCAGGATCACTCACTGACACTGCTGATGTAGAAGCAGGCCTGGTACACTGACAGCCCAGTTTTTTATATCACTTTTGTCTTCAGCCTAGGAAGCAGATCATATAAACAGGTTTCAAACTCCATTAGGGTGTACTGAGAAGGGAAGCACAGAGGAAGAGGGCAAATCTAGAAAGACTGCAGCTGTTTACAGCCAGAAGTCCCCTTTGTTTAGCAGAAACCATATAGAGGAGGTAACTCCACCAGAGTAAAGCAGTTGGAAATCTAACAGATTCAGACTAGACAGGTGGCGCTTTCAGTTTTGCAGGTCGCAGGGGGATAGGGAAATAGGTCTAAATCTCCAAAAACGAGGTTGGCATACAGCATTAGAAACAACTGAAAGCTACATACTTTGAAGAAAGGATTTCTTCACATGCAAGTCTTGTCCTGAGAATTTACTTGGATGCTCAGAAAGAGAACAGATTTAAACCAAGAAGTCTGAAGTGTCTACAGTTGTAAGCATAAAGCCTTTGAAAACAATCAAGTGTGGTAATCATCAGCATAATCAAAAATATACCCACAATTTCTCCCTCTTAGAGATCTTGCACAGCTTTGCAGAATAGTTAACGCTCACAAGATACCAGATGCTAAGAATGAGCATAACAGCCTTTCCTATCTTCCCCCTCCCTTCCCTGAGCATGTGATTTTCTTTACAGTAAACTGAATTTCTGAACGGTTACCAATAGGTAACCCCATCATAAACAGAACATTAAAAGCGGAAAAGGAGGGTAGGGGACAGAGAGAATCAAGACCATTATTTGCAAAAGACATATTAGTTAACAGTGATACAATGAAGCTTGCACAAGAGAATTGTTCTCACAAGGAAAGGATACATTTAGGGACTTTAAAATATATTCAAAATAGAAAAAAATTGGAAAGAACGTATCAGTATAGGAAATGAAACGCTTGTAGAAGATGTGAAGACTGAGGCAGAGAAATTAAGTGGTTACATACTTTTTCACACCTTATTTATTTCCTACACACAAAATATGTCAAGAAGGGCTGAGTCCCCCAAATTCCCCTAAGCAGCTAAGAGTCAGTTGAATGCTGCCCTGTGCCCATCCCATGACGCCCTGGCCATACAGATGACAAGTAGTTGGGTTATGTGAATTCCTTTGATCAATGGATACCACAAGGTGCCCGCCATGTCTCCCTGCCAATCTCATTTTTTTAAAAAAATCTTATTTATTTTAAAACTTTTAAAAAGGAAAGCAGAGATAAAAGTTTTTACTTATTTATTTTCAAACGACTAACCCTAACACTGGTGTGAGTTGCCACCAGTAGGTAGCCTACTGAAAGTTGGGATGAGTCCACCCTGGTTCCGAACTTAGTTTCAGCTTGTCATCAGAACCATATACTATGATTAAATTGCCTAAATGACTTGCTCGCCTTTCAATTTACTTTTTTTAATCAAAGGAAGAAAGAAATCGTACAAAAACAGGGACATTGAGCCAAATTTAATCAATGTTAAGTCCCAGGGATTTCAAAGAGCATTTCAAAGAGCAACACAGTACTATTGAAATCAATAAAATAAAAGCATGGATAGATTGGACCCATTATGTGCTAACAATACATTTACAGAGTAACTTTCCCACTTCTGGTTCAGTGCTTTAGAACGAAACTCAGAAGCCTGGGGAACAGCTGCAAACAACCACCAAATGCAATCAAGCATCTGAAAGTCAGAAATGCTCCTTTCCCCATAGGAGTTGCAATGTCCCCTGTCTGCCTTTTCATACCTGCTCTATGAACAGCAATGAGAACAGGCCGGTCAGCAAACTGTTGCCGTGTGGCTTGCAGACAGCCAGTCTGCTAGCCCTTTTGACATAGGACCTCTTTAAAAAGTCTCAGCATGCTTAATTAGTGACGTCACGGAAGAGTGCCCGGAGCAAGACAGGACAGGTCTACACTACACATTTAGGCCAGTTAGGAACTCACACTGCTACCAATTTAAGAATTCTGTGTAATTTTCCAAAGGTTCTAATGGGAGTTTTCAGCACCCTTGCAAAACCAGTTTCTGGGTGTTTTGGGGGAAAGACATTGTATTATTGGAGTGTACATATTTAAACCAGTTTTGATCAAGCCGAAATTGTAGAGGGTTGGATCGTACACTTCATCCTGCTCAGAAACATTTCCCCCAGTTCCCACCTCCCATTGCAGACCACCTGCAAGCCTACCACACAGTTCCAGAGGGCACAAATACCAAAAACAGAGTTCCAGGTATTGCAGCCCACTGCAGTACAAAGGTAAAGTTCTGTTACATGAGATTCACATAGCATATGGTGCCTAGGATCCATCCCATAAATATTCCTACACAGTGATTCTCTCTAGAAAAGAGCAGAAGTGGAACCCCTAAAATTTAATACCTGAGTAGTCATTGCATCTCCCAATTAAACAGCAATTGAGCATATTATACCATGCTATCATATATAATGAAATCTCCTGAGATAATCCCAACAGAGGGGCTCCCAGTGCCAGTTTTCTTATATGTAAAATCGGTAAACGTAGGTCTTGATGTCAACCGAGTCAGCAGGCAGGCAGATGCATTTGTGCCTGATTACACACAACTCAGCCATCTGCAACTGCCCAGTATTCATTGACTTTACATATCATGAGACACACTCTTTTCTTTATCCGTCTCCTAGCCTTTCTGCACCAAACCAGAGCAATTCTGCAAAACCAAAGGTGCTTTTTAACTGCCTAACTACTATTAGCTTCCAGTGTGTCATAAATAACCCAAAGTACTTGCGCCTGAAAATTCTTGTCCCCCATCCATTCTTCTGCACGTTTAGCAATACTAATCATTATCTTCATCACAGCATAATAAATGCAAAAGCCACAATGGTTTACTAAAATCAGCAATTTAACCATAATAGCATAATGGGGCTCAGGGTAAGCTGTGCCTATTATTTTATACTTCAATCTAAACAACCAGGTTTTTTGGGGGGGAAGGGAATAATAGATTAGAGATAAATTTATATATCAATAATAATGGAGAAACTGCCATTTCAAAGCATTATTTTGAACTGTTTACAGTTTCTAAAAATAAAAGCCATATAGCATTTTGAATTACTTACTAGCATCCCAGCAATGATTGGCAGACATTGCATATTTTATTGGACAGGATTTAATTATAGCAAAACCAGGTATGGATTTTCAGAAATAACCACCTGTAGTGGTAGCAGTGTACTTTGCAGGAGGGGGAAATTTCTTTAGAGTGAGAGGGTAAATAGGTACCCCAGAGGGTAACCCAAATGGTTGTCCTGAAGCTCCACAACAGGTCTCAGAACACCTCTCTGCAAAGCCTCATAACAAATCTGCCAATGGAAAAAAAATCTGATCCTCACATAATGGCAAGACAAGGATTGTGGATGGTGATCAGTTTCTGCTGTAGTACCAATACAGCAAAGCTACAGAGAGTTTACAAAAGGCAAACAAAAAACTTAAGAATGCATACTGCTATCTGACTGGCATCTCCTAAAGCTGCAACTGGACAAGACAATCCACTGGCATGCAGCAACAAATGGGCATGGCGTAATTTCAGATTTCAACAGAAAAGGCAAAATTCACAGCAATGGTAAAAGTCACACTCTTGGAAGTACCTGGGTTAAAATATACCTGGATTTTTCTGTTGTGGTAATAATACGCATTTTGAAGAAAAAGTGGTCTGAAACACAGCCTGGGAAGTAAGGGTGTAGAAGGAGAAACAAAGAATTCAAGAACAAACAGTTTTCCTATATAGTAGATCCAAAACTCTGCTTGCTCAGCTGTTCAGCATAAGCCATAGGGGTCCAATGGCTATCATTCTTGCTAGTGTTTGTTTATCATACATACTTCCTATTGATGCTTGATTCTTATGGATGATTGATCCACACAGCAGTTTGTTCAACCACAGTTACATGCACATTCATAAATTTTATTTATTTATAGTCTTTATTATAGATGCTTCATTAGGATTTAATATCCTGAGAAGTCATGATAAATCAAGAGTAAGCCTTTTCCAGTATCCCCTCATGCTAGCAAAGCTGTTTTGTCCTGTATTTATTGGACATCCTTGTTATCAGTATTGGTTAAAAAGAGTATTGTTGACAAAGCATAGCCTGTTCAATTAAAATATGTCCTAAAATTCAGTTGAAGGATAAACACATAATTTGGTGCAGTGCCTTGTGAATTGTCTTCTAAGGATTGTGCTCTACCCAAATACTTCCTTTTTGTTATTCAGAGATGGACCAATTTCCACTGATGGAAAAAAACTTGATGTTAGTACAGCATCTTCCAAGTACACTGTAAACGAAGAACAAGGTGTACTCAGTGTATTCTTTTTCCATCTCCTAAAGCAACTAGCAAAGAAGCAATTCAAATAAATGCCACAGTACATACCCATCTTTAGTCTGATCCACCACACCTCCAAGCAGCTGGACTGTGGAGGGATTGGGTACTCCATCCCCTATTATCTTCAGGAAATGTGTAACAAAGTCATTAGGAGACATGTAAAATTCACCATTTTTTTCAACGCTTGCATACTGTTTCAAAAAAAAAAGAGAGAAAGAGAATTAGATATTTATATTTCAACACTGCTGTGATTTAATGCCTACCTGATTATCTGCCAAAAGTAGAAATTATATGTAGCTGATCAGGTACATATCCAGTGCCATAAGGGTAGAAGTGCACACACAGCCAGGATAGCGCTGCCCTAGGCTTACAAACAGCAGCACTATGATAATTGTAAGTGCAGCTCTGTCATTCTAGCTTTTTGCTACAAGATCCAAAGAGTGCTAAACTGCAGTACGCTCAGAAGGTCACTGTCCCATAGTATTTTATCTTCCCAATTATGCCCATTTTTAATTAGAACATTTTGTACAGGTATCATACACTGTATACAGTGCAGTTCTACATTGATGCAAAGTGTGTTCCTTTGTAGAAGTATTTCAGCAATGCTCAAGATCAGGCAGTTGGTCTTCATCATAAAATTTAGTTTGGCTACATATACTACTAAATGAACAGAAACACCATATAAAATCAACAACTCCAGAAGAAAAATATCCTATATATTTTAATGCATTCATCCTGTGAAATAGTCAAGAAATGGAAAATACCTTGAGGTTTACCACAAAAAAATTAAGATGGCCAGAAAACCAAAAATGTGATGGTTGCTAACCCTTTATGAACTTCCTTCACAGTTTTTAAATGTGGCTATTTGCAGTTATAAACCCAACAGATTACAGAACAAATAACAGATAAGGATCAACATTTCTTATTTTTCTTTGTTTCATTAATGTGACAATTCTTTTAAGATTCTGATTTTGTAAAACAGAATATTTCATCAGTTTTCTTTAATGTACTTTAATTGGCAAAGGTTGTAAATAAACAGTCTGACACAGTAAAAATATTCCATCATTAACAGCAACACTGGAGATTCAAATGTAATGTACCCCACAGAGGTCCTAAGCAACTCGCTAAACATATGGTCATATGAATAAACACACTTAAAAATATCAAGAGAAAATCTGAAGGACCAAAAGTAAACTACGACTCACACATTCTCTCCATGGCATGGGTACTTTTGCCCATATCATTTTTAGACTCTTCATAACATGCTGTGATCTCCAAATTAGCAAACAACTGTTGATGCTTGCTTGCCCTGCCAGGTTCAAAAGCTAGTTAAAAAATGTTTTTCAATTCTAACTCAAAAGTCAAACATAAGCATAGTGTATTATTTAGCCATCACAGCCAACTGAAGTTAGTGCTGATTAGGAAAACAACAAATACATGAGTCTACATCTCTTTTCCAACTCTACAAACTATGTCTGCATCAAGCCAAAGTTTGGAGTCTTCAGTTATCATGAAATCTCTTACTTAATGTCACCAAATAACACCAGTGGAACAACTTGTGGAATATGGAAGATAACCCTTCTCGTGTATGAATTTAATAAATGCAGGGTTGTGCCCACTCATACTTAGCAGACATGTGCAAAACATTAGTGTTTCATGACTCTGACAACATTTTTCAGATTCTCTCTCTTTTTTTACTCCCAAATATCTACCTCTTGGGAGTATAAGTAGAAAAGAAACAGAAGTGAAAACAGAAGTAAAACAATTTTTATTTGAAGACTAAAATTACTTCAGAAAGGGAAGAAAGCAATATGAAGAGCAGTAATAAAAATGCCCTCAATATGCCTTACTGGCCCGAACCCAAGAAATTGTATAGTATTACAAAGGAGGGGGAGGGGACACATACACTACATTAGGCATTTCTGTTTTTCTCTGAACAGTGAGCTAGGTCAATGGATTGTAATAGAAAGAAGAGGGGGGGAAGTATTGGGAGACCGAGAAGAGAGATCACAAACACCTCCAATGTTTTGAAAACCCATGTTACTACGGGAACTGGTAAGCTTTGGCTTTACATTTTGCATTACAGACCTTCACGTCATAAGAAACATGATCCAACATTTAGCAACTCCATACCTAAAACATACTCCCCCAGAACATAAGTGCTTTAAGATCATCCAGTATGCAAATAACTACTAACTCGTGCATTAAAAACACACCTCTAAATAGTTAACTTGTTGAATTACTCTTTTTAAGAAAATCAGAAACAATCATTTAGTAGGTTGTTCAAGTGCATATAACAATGGCACTGATTATGACAGCCAATAGAGAAAGTGTTAACTCTTATGCATTATGACAACCAATACAGAAAGCATTAACTCTTATGCAATCTTGTCTATCACTACGCAGAACACGATTAGTGGTTCTCTTGTAGTCTAAAACGCTTTAGGTATGCAAGTTGAGGGGAGGGGCTTTGGCTCAGTAGTAAAGTACCTGCTTGGCATACAGAAAGTCCCAAATTCAATCCCTGGCATCTCCAGTTAAGAAATGGGTAGTAGGTGACATGAAAGGTCTCCGCTGGAGACCTTGAAGAGCCAGTATGAGTAGACAATACTGACTTTGCTGGGCTAATGGTATGATTCAGTATAAGGCAGCTTCATGTGTTCAAGTCTGACTTCAATTTTCTAGTACTAATCTTGAGACAGAGGCTAACTTTGGCTGAAGCAGAGCCATATCAAAACACATTGATTTAGCATCAAAGTGTCATGTGACAAGTTCTACCCACTCAAGAGATCACCTGGGGAAATGTCCACCCTTGTTTACATTTTTTGCAGACTGCATAGAGAAATGGTTCTACATTTTTGTCCTTTTAGGACACTGTTAACTGCATATTACCAAACAACCCCCAATATAACAGCAAAGTATAGTTTTCTTATACTCCAGATGCTCTTCACACAAAGAAAACTCCAGAATTCTACTGATTTTTCTCATTGGGGAAAAATTCTATCCTAGCTGCATGGGAGGGGGGCAGACAATCATGACAAACTATGTGAGTTGAACAGGAAAATAAAATTACTAATTGCTGTGACATATTCTGTTTTGAAATGGCCCAATAAACATTTGCTATGATTCTCTACAGATCATTATCCACATCGCGTAACAAATAAGGGTTTGCTCGTGCTCTGCAAGATGGGGCAATATCTGTTACAGAGTGAAGTCTGTCACCAGTATACATTCCATAAAGCCATAGCAGAACATGACAAAGAGCCTTAAATATGGTAAAGAAAGCTCCCACAGTCTTCCATTAAAGGTGCAAAGCAGAATTACTTCCAATGCAGCCAGTGGTGATATCACTTGCAGGAGTTGCAGTTTTAATTTGATACACTTGATGCACTTTTAACATCAATAAGTTTCAGTTATGTTTTTAACTATGTATGTTTATATTTTGTAAGCTGTCTTTGGCATTGTGGAATGGTGAGATATAATATTTTAAATAAATATGTATCTTTGGACAGCACATATGGGTTGCTTTCTCTCTGAAAATTAGAGGGCATATGGGATTTCCCCCCAACTGCCTATAGATTTATATATACAGGTAAAGTAATTTTCTCCAGACAAGTGCTTTACTAAAGAAAAAAGACTACCCTGAATCTTTAGCAATGACATATTTATATTGTTTAGAATTTTGATCATCATTTGCTTGCAATTCAATGTTACTATTTTAAAAGGACACTTAAGATTTTAATCTATGTTTCTTATTTATGCCCAGTAGCCATCCAACAACTAACAAAACCATGACAGCAAAATACGGAGAATTTTTTTTAACCCAGAAATACAACATTAAAGCCAATTTCACAAAGAGCACATACACAGCAGCAGGAGTGTCATGACAAGCCTGATTAGTAGATTGTACGCCGAGCAGAATTTCCAGCCTCACACTTTTATAGCCAAACCGACCAATCAATTTCAATGTAATTGTTTGTGAGAGAGAATCTTTCTCTTAGGCTGCAAAACTTTTTAACACAACGGTTTCTGAGAAACAAATCAAATAAGTCAGCCATTCAACACCTCTACGTTTCATTTTTTTTCCAGGATAGCCCCCTGCTAAGACACTCAATAATAGAAAGCAGCGCAAGGTTTCAGTGTCCCCCTGTTTCTACCCACTGTGATTTATTCTTGTGTATTTGAAATCTAATCACGTACCCCCCACACTACATATAGAAAATGACCTTGAAAATGTCAGCTTGCTCATTTTGACTGAAGTCTAATCTCTTAGGTTATGGTAGGAGAGTTACATGAAGTAGTGTTACTCAGGGAAATTATCATGACAAAAGGGGGAAAAAACATCAATTCTATTAGTTTGGGAATAAAGACTTTCAAAAAGGTGGTTCTATGCAGTCATGTATTTTTCCCCACTTTGGTAATTATACCTACAGAGAATTTTATATTACACAATAATGCCTAATGGCTTTTTGGTAAGTTCCTTCAAAATTCACACTAGATAATCATATATTTTAAATACTCAAGCATTAACTAGTTGAAACCCATTTAAGTCTCTACAAATACAATACTGGATTTTTTAAAGTATTGGGTAAAGTATCTCTAGAGCAAATAATACATAACCAAGGGATTTCACATTGATTGCAATGTGTTTAAATTAAATGGGAAATGATGTGATAATATGCTACATTAGTTGCATCGTAATTTGCCTTTCTACCTTTCCCCCCCAGAAATTTAATTGCCTATTTCAGCCTAATGTCAGTTACAATCGTCCCAAGTGAACTTGGTGGGAGGATGTTCTAGAACTAAAATAATTATTTCTGTTTTAGGTATTTGTTACACACTATGTTTCTTTTGCAAATGCTATTAAAAATGTCAAAAATAAAAGCATTTTTATCAGCCTTGTTCAAAAATGTGTGCCAGATTTACCCTTTTATCTTACCCTTCTTTTCAACTGCTCTGAGCAGCAAGAATGTCCCAGGAAATTTCCCAGCTAAATGGAAGGAAACACCACACCCTAATCTACTTAGCCTCAGAAATGGAAGAACATCCAAACACATTAAGACATGCTAAGGTAATAAATTAGCACAAAATGTGGAGTGAACACATTTGGAGTGAGCTTTGTACCTGCCAGTTCCTAGACATTAGTTATATGCATGTCGATCTCTGATTGATCTCTTATTGAAATAGATCTGCAACCCTCTCTAATTTTTATCTCTTATTCCATGTGAGCTGCCCACTGACAATTTTTCTCTTAACCTAGCTCTTGGAAATGCTGCTTCATTGCATGCATTCTGGAGGCCCAAATCCTATAAAATGTGCTTATGCAACTGCCCAACTTCAGCAAGCTCTAATTCATCATAGAATTTACTCTTCACAAACTGGGATTCTATACACCACACAAGTTTGCTTTAACTCCCAGTACACAAGCTCCAATTCACCTGTATTCAGATACCACAACAAACTGTATCTTAAGATCAAGCTGAGAATGTCTCTGCACACAAAGGACAGTGGGAGGACTGAGGAGGAAGGACAAGCACAGCAACAAACTGTTTTTGTCCCAGATAAGAAATTTAATCAGAGTTCGATTGGCGCTTGTAGTGAAGTCTGAATGCAGGCATAGGTAGAATATCTAAGAAATCTTGTAACAGCCTCCCAAATGACTAATGTGTAAAAGAAGAATACCAGCTTCTGAGACTCCCCAACCCAAATGGGTAAATTCTTATACCCCACAGTTTTCTTTATTTTTGTTGCATCTGCTTTTTCACATCGTTCCAAAAGATGAAAGGGCAGTAACATATACCTCAGATGGAATTCATCTTCATAAACCTGTTTCACTTTACCAACAGTTCTAGCAAGATAAAAGCCTTTAATGCCAAAATAGGGGCCCAGTTATTATATGGGGTGCCCATTTGGATCAATTCAGCCGAAAACTTCATCGAACAATCTCAGTCCCATTTCCTGAGGAAAATTTTGGGGGTTCCAATGCGTGTCCCCTATGCAGTTTTATGTCTGGAATGTGGCCAGAGCATGTTGATAACTAAAGCGTGCCTTACTATTAAGTATTGGCTTCGCCTTCTATTTAATTTGGACTCCTCTAGTTACACCCATCAGCTTCTCTTAAAATCTAATAACTGAAATTGGATCACTTATATTGAATCCGAAATCAAATCTCTGCATATCACCTTAGATTCCTTATTCCTTACTTCTGAATCTGAGGCTTCCTCAATTACAAGACCCAATTTACTTCGCTTTGAGCTACATTCATTATATAACACTGCTAACAAAACCTGTTCACCTTTGTACTTTGGAATATCTCCTAAAGTCGGCCAAGCTGCCTCTTATCTTTACCAACTTCATATCCCTAAACTCCGAAGAGCCCTCTCTTTGGCCAGATTTAATGTACTACCTTCGGCCTTATTATCTGGCCATTTCCAGGGTGTGCCCTTCACTGACAGATGTTGTCCATGTACAAACGATCACATTGAAATGATCCCCCATGTCTTGTTTCAGTGCCCCTTTTACCATGCATTACATCTGAAATTCTTAAACGCTATTTTGACTTAACTAGAAGAATATTCTGATGGTCTAAAGACTCTTATTCTCCTTGACAATCCAAATCCTGAGATAACAGAAATTGTTGCCAAATTTCTTTTTGATGCCATTTCTATTCGCCCTTTATTTAATTGATTGGTCCTTTTTTTGTTGGTATATTTACATGGTAATCCTGTTCATACCTGTTCTTTCTGCAAGTACTATTTTTTTGCTGTAGCTGTTCTTGCTGTATATGAGTCTGCAAGTGTTACATGGCAATAAAGGTAATTGGACTGACTTCTAGCAAGAGAATATTTATGGGGACAAAAGCACTAGACAAAAATGACTTACTCAAAAGTAGTGGGCAAAACCATGTAATGTCCAAAGACCAGTGAAGACACCAAGCTTCTCACACACAGCTTTAGAGACCAAAAATAGGCTAGTGGAATGATTCCCTGCTATGACTAAGCAGCCCTTGGTAGTGTGTAAATTATAGAGGTTTTTTAAAGGATTTCTGTCCTACAGAATATAATTTGTTTTTAGCCCAGCCCAAGGAACTTGTTGTGGAAAAGCAGGAGCCCTCTTTTTATTCCCCTTTTGAAATGTCACTGGAGACAGTTTAACAGTAAAACAAAAGAACAAGTTTATTCACTAGGCAAGGATTGAATAAGAGAGTCAGGGAGTGGGACCGCTGAGGTAAAAGCTGTTGATAATACAGAATTCACTTCTCTGATCAGGCAAAATGTCATTAAAGCTTATTTTCAGGTATTCTTAGTTCTCAGTTGTATGAGATGTTTTCCTTAGTATTTTAATTACAGCAACAATGTTTCATCAGAGAGTTTCCTATGTCAGTTCAAGTTTCCTGGAGTTGGTCACTGACTTTGTGAACTTAACTCACTCTTTGGTTAAATTACAGTTTATTTCTATTTCCTGAGCTGTTTAAAGCCGTTTTCCCTTACAACAGACTACGGTCCTCCTCAGAGCTAAACCCTCAGAGACACCGGGAAGGGATTAATCTTCTCCTCAGAGGAATCAACCCTATTCCTTTTTGGCTTGAAAGGGAGTTTCCACACACTACTCCAATCACTCTTGCCAAATCTCTCTCCCAGTCCAGGTGTCTGAATAAAGCGGACTTCAGTTTATATTGACACTTAGACTTTGAATTCTTATAGTAAATTCTTTCTCAGGTTAGGAATACTACAGTTAAGGCAAGGAGTCTTTTTCTTTCACTCCACAGGTGAACCTGTTTGACTCATCTTGTCAGACTCACTGAGTCAAAAACTCTGTCAGAAACCCACTGCCTGCCTTCACAATGATTCCAACTTTAAACTGTAATCTCCAGGCTGACAACAGCACTCAGATGATCATATATTTTCCTCTGCTGGTGCCGGCCAATCAGAGAAGAGGAGCAGCCTGTCACTCAAGCTCTCCCTTCCAGGGAAAAGTTAACTCTTTTTCTGCCAGTTCTCTGATTTAGCTGCAATATGAAACCTGTTTTTAAAGTGTGGTCCCTCGCAACAGGTTTTAAACTGCAATGTAGAAACCAATTTAATGAGCTCCCAGTTTAGAAGCATCCTTAATTATTCCACCAGACATTTGGTTGAGGATAGCAATGGGACAGCAAGTAGTCTGGCACTATCAGATCTCCCACTCCCCCTCACCTGCCCCCCTCCCTTGGGAGGCTATGGGTAGTGCAATTTTTTGTCAAAATTTCTTGCCACCTTGGAATAGGCTGTTTTATTTATTGATTCAGTACTGTATTTTATTATTGGTTTTAGTTTAACACAGATTATTTATTGTCTCTTTCTGTTGTAAGCCGCCCTGAGCCCTGCTCCCAGGGAAGGGTAGCCCAGAAGTCCAAATAAATAAATAAATAAATAATCATATTAACAACAGGGAAATAGAGCAACAAAGTATTGATAAAGGACACAGCAGGTACACAAGCACAATGTCTGGGCGGAGGAACATGCAATTCCAAAACATGCTTCTGATCGCTGAACAAATTGTTAGCATTTGGCTAGAGTTACATCTTTACCACCTCCATGGTAAGTATTTGCAGAGGCAATGCGCGCACTGTCGCCATTCCTGCCACCAGCTCCATGAATAAAAATATATCTGTACTACCTTCATCCACGAATCATATCATCCAAGAAACAGGTAATTAAAATGGTTGCAGATTTTAGTTCTAATACCTACACATTTTAAAGGAATCTTTTTTTCTGTCTAAGAAATGTTTAAATTTCTGTTCTATGGGGGGATACATTTTAATTTTAAGATAGTTATATTTCCCTGAGTCTATACAATAATCACTCAAGAATGTATTTGACTTCTTGGAGTGCATTGTTCAATTTTTGATAGTGGTATTTAAATCTAACATGGTAATAATACAGTGAATGATTAATGGTTAGAACTAGACTATCAAGAGATGAATAATGCAGTAAGAGCTAAAGATATGAAAAAATCAGGCTTTAAAAAAGGATAAAATATTTACTTTTAACATACCTTTAAAAATATTGTTTTCAATTCAGTTGGATCCGCTCTCCTGGTTAGAGCCACCTACAAGTAAATACAATTATATTAATATGCATAGTCTATACAAAAGATGTCAAAATGTCATTTGAAAGAATAATTCAAACAAAAGACTGAGTGAGGAATTTTTTAAGCATTCACCTCAGATAAACCAGATAGCAGTTGATGTGAGAAATAAACAAATACTTAACATTTATGTTCAATTATTTGATGTTTTTGCTGGCATTGCTACTGAACTATTTTAAATAAGTGGAAGGTTTTGTCATCACGACAGTGGATAACTGGGGTACTTAATTTCCATTTCAATAGCCTACACTTCTGAGTAAATAAAAGCATATGACTGGGTGACATGTGACTTTTCCCATTCCCAGCATAAAAGAGATCAGCTCATCCCAGAACGTGTCTATCATCATGTGTCATTTCACTTAATAGTAACATTTAAGGATCATACCCCAAAAAAGGTTCTTCCCCAACGCACGTTACTCAAGGGCATTAAGGAATGAAGTGGAGAAGTGTCTGTGGCTCAGCAAGCGGAAGGTCTCAAGTTCAATCCCCAGCATCTCCATTTAAAAGAATCAGGTACTAGAGAATATTAATGATCTCCATTTGAGACTCTAGAGAGCCACAACCAGTCCAAGTAGTCAATAATGGCCTTGATAGACCAATGGTTTGACTCAATACAAGGCAGCTTCATGTGTTCATGTAAATCTGGGACCTTTGTCCCAGCCCAGTGAGACCAGAATGCGGACCCCACCCCCCAACACCACCACAGCCCAGCCATGCACCTGGAAACCAGCGGAGCAGCGGAGGAGAACAGACGTCCCCCCACCCGCCAGGGCAGGTGCCCAGCAGCCAGCAAGACCCTGTCGAGGCAGGCATCAGCAGCACAGTGAAGGGGAGCACTGCTGACCGGCCCCGGCCCCGGGGCCGCGGACTGTGAGCAGCAGCACAGGAGGGCAGTGAGCTGGGCTTTCCCAGGGATGGGTGCACTGACGGGGAACGGCCTGGACAGTGGCACCAGCAGCCCGGCCCACAGGCCAGCAAAGCTGCTGCTGGCGCAACATCAGCCTCACCTTAAATGCCAGGTTGGCATCAGTGTCTATCAAGGGGGCGGGGCTGGATTGGGGGCGGGAGCAGCAGGGAGGAAGGGCAGTGCTGGGAGTCGGGGAAAGAATAAAGGGTGGAGGCGGCAAAGGGGCCGAGGAGGAAAAGCATGTAGTGGAGACCGTCCAGGGCTGTGATAGAGAGAAGGAACAGTCCAGTAGGAACTCCAGGGCACAGAGGCAGAGGGACTCTGAGGGTGGCGTTAACCCTGTCCCCTGTCAGTCTGAGGTCCCAACGCTTCCTCCAACCTTGAAACTTCCCCAGACATCCAGGACCACTTCCCGAACAGGTGTCCAGCATCATTGGAGGCGCAGCGTGAACATGATAACCTTCTACATGCATAGTACATGCTAAAACTGTCCAGAAATTTCAACCGGTCCAAACTGCAGCAGTCAGGATATTGTTGGGAGCTGGATACAATCTGGGATACTTGAAGGTCTGCCTCCTCCCTTACTTTCCAGCATTCCATTAAGATTCTCCTCCCAAGCCACTCTCGGACTTACTGTTTTTATAATTTTATTGTGTTTCTTTAACTTTATGCACAACCTAAAGCCAGTCTGGGGAGAGATGGCACACAAATTTTCTAAATACTGTTGAGTCTCTGTCCTTCCCCAAAATATTCAAATGTCATAAAAATAACTTAAATTATGTCCTAAAAAAACTGAAATTATGTGAACATGCCACTCCAACCCTGTTTGGATGGCAAGCATATTTTAGCTCACCCACAAAGCCAAATGGATCCTATGCGATTCCAGATGGCCCTGTGGGATACAATGCCCCCTGGCGGCTTGTTAGATGAGCTTGCAGAGGATTGGCAAAATCAACTCTTGGCAGCCATCAACGAGATTGCTCCCCAGCCTTCTCTGTGCCCCCACCCAAGACTCGCTCCATAGTATACACAGGAGCTGAGGGCGATGAAACGGGAGCTTAGATGGCTAGAGAGACAGTGCCGTCATGCTCAGGACGAGATGGCAAGAGCATCCTATAGGACGTTTATGAGATCCTATGAGATGGCAGTCAAGGCTGCAAAAAAGTTTTTTATACAGCCACGATCAAGTCTGCGAGCTCTTGCCCAGCCCAATTGTTTAGAACAATTTGGTCTCTGACTACTCTGCCACAGGGCAGACTAAATGATAAGGAATTGGAAACTGGCTGTGAGGCTTTTGCAAGCTATTTCGCAGATAAAGTTTTGTCGCTCCACCATGACCTCCCTGCCATGGTTGAGACAATAACAGAACTTGAGGCTCCATGTGCATCTTCTGGTCAAGTTCTGGATTATTTCGATCCACTCAGTCTAGAGGAGGTTGACAAATTGCTCTCATTGGTCTGCCCAACCAACTGTAGTCTTGATCCGTGCCCATCATGGCTAATTAAAGCCGGCCATGATGGGTTACAAGGGGCACTAAGGGGGATTATCAATAAATCCTTTACTGAGGGACTGTTCCCTAGTGTCCTAAAAAAGACGGTAGTACACCCCCTCTTTAAAAAGGCATCACTTAACCCGGCAGAATTAGCCAGCTATCAGCCAGTATCCAACTTACCCTATTTGGGTAAATTAATCGAGAAGGTGGTAGCAAATCGATTGCAGGGCTTTTTGGATGACACCACCATATTAGATCCCTTTCAGTCCAGTTTCCAACTAGGCCATGGGACAGAAACAGTCCCGGTCGCTCTCACAGATGATCTCTGGAAGCATCTGGATTGAGGCGGTATGGCGGTGTTGATGTTGTTAGATCTGTTGGTGGCATTCAACATGGTCGACCATCAACTACTGGTCCACTGCCTTGCCAATACCGGGATACAGGGGTTTGCCTTACAGTGCTCTTGTTTCTTCAGGATTGGAGACAGAGGGTGGCAGTTGGGGAACAACTGTCCAGAAGGCACCTGCTATTGTGTGGAGTGCCCCAAGGTGCACTGTTTTCCCCAATGCTGTTTAACATCTATATGTGCCCCCTCGCCCAGATTGCCCGGAGACATGGGTTGGGTTGTCATCAATATGCTGATGATACCCAGCTCTATCTGTTGCTGGATGGCCAGTCAGACTCTAGTTCAGGAGATCTGGACCTGGCGTTGAAAGCCATGGCTGGTTGGCTTAGATTGAGCCAACTGAAATTGAATCCAACAAAGATGGAAGTCCTATGCTTGAGTCGGAGTAGTCCAAGGTTAGGGATCCCTCTCCTGACCTTTGATGGGGCGCCGTTGGTGCCAGCGCTGGAGGTTAGGAGCTTGGGAGTGCTCCTGGGCACCTCCATAACAATGGAAGCCCAGGTACCAGCCACTGCAAAGTCAGCCTTTTTTCCATTTACGGCTGATTAGGCAGTTGGTTCCCTTCCTTGAATGCAATGACCTAGCAACGGCGATCCACGCATTGGTCACCTCAAGATTAGATTACTGCAAAGCTCTCTACATGGGGCTGCCCTTGTCCCAAATCTGGAAGCTGCAGCTCGTGCAGAATGCAGCGGCAAGGCTGTTGTTGTGTCTTCCTATGCGGGAACACATCCAGCCCACCCTAAAAACCCTGCACTGGCTACCTATAGCATACCGGATATGGTTCAAGGTGCTGGTTCTTACCTTTAAAGTCCTATATGGCCAGGGACCTGCTTACCTGAGGGACCACCTCTCCCTGCATGTAACCCAGCGAGCACTAAGACTGGGCTCCCAAAATCGCCTGGTTCTTCCGGGGCCTAAAGAGGCCAGGTTGGCTACAATGAGGGCCAGGACCTTTTCAGTGGCAGCCCCTCACTGGTGGAACAAGTTCCCAGAGGACATCAGGGCCCTGCAGGACATTTTACGGTTCTGCAGGGCCTGTAAAATGGAGCTCTTCTGCCAGGCTTTTAAGTAGGGTACCGCCTCGACTTTATGCCCCTGGCCCGATTACCAACAGCACCAACGGCCCCACCAAGTGAGGCTTTACAGCCAGACAGGAGCCTGATGATACCATTCAGCTGATAGTTGATGTTAGAAGATCGTCATCTTTTAATGTAAGTTATGTTTAAATAGTATGATTTATATTGACTGATAGTTTTAACTGGAATTTTAATATATATTCATTATGTTGTTAGCCACCCTGAGCCTGCCGAATGGCAGGGAGGACGGGATATAAGTGTAAATAAATAAATAAATAATATTGTTGTATTAAACTGAACTGATCACTTTTCTAAAATGAATAAGTCAAAAACAGTTTACAAAAAATCCACCTATGACACCTTTGTGTTGCAAAAAGTAACCTATGTACATATACACAGAGAGAGAACACTAATGGATACAGGCCCAGTTTAAAAACAATGTCGTATCAGTTGCCAAAGCAACAGCGTCACTTTAGAGGCACATTCAATTCAAGGATGTGACTGATGAAGCAGCAGTTAGAGGATCCTGGACAATTTTCACAGTAATCTCATGGGGACTGAATATGCAGTGGAGCCTATGCACATAGGAGAAGAGCAGAACTATACTTGGTAGCGTCTCTCCTGCTCTATGCACAGCAGTTGGAAGAGCCTATGTATGTACATAATGGCTATTAATATGTTGTGCTTCGACAGCAGAACCTTGAAAAGGCACAATCTGTGATTGTATTTACAGAGTCTATACATACCCAAGTTGTATGCAAACATTCTGCCAAATGCATATAGGAACGAAGAGTACCAGGAAGAATTGCTTGTAAACTACCATGATGCATATGCAGTCCTGAAGAGCAGCTATAGTAAGTCCTCATGCAGAGTTGAGTTTTTACTATAAAGTGTAGTTTAGAATTGCAAACCTTTTGTGTTAAACCAAGTCATCATTTACATCAAACTCATCCTTTCTTTCTAAAATATTTCAAATGCACTCAACATTCCTTTTAAAAATCTGCCATCCATGGATTTCGCCAATAATCCTGCTTCTCTCTTACAAAGGCAAACAGTATCATGCCTATGAACACCAAGGACCAAAAAAGAAACAGAAGTAGTCCTTTAGCTTCTGCAATGTGAAATCAGGAAAGATATTATAGTTTAGCTTCTAGTAGTTTATTAAGACAATGGTCTCATGTAGATTTATGACTGTTTCACCACAAAACTGTCTGAACTCTGGACCTCTACAACCAACTTATTTGCATGCTAGTATTGCTTCAGAGGGCTAAGAGTCCAATCTGTTTTCAGAACATTAACAACATTGTTCATTGTAGTTAGTGCAGACTTTTAAAAATGCACGTATACAGCATGTGACAGAGAAGTAGACATTTTATATTTATTTATTTAGAAAATTTGCATGTTGTCTTTCCAGGGACCTGCTCAAGAGAGCTAACAATGAAGAGAAGTAGTCCTGGAATATACCTACTTACTTTGAATGATCTAACCCTGGCGAGAATATCATCCTATGCCCAAGAACCTTCAGCATCACAGATTCACATTCTATTGTTCATCATGGTTTTTAGCACAAAGAAACATCCAAACTATTCTTCTGGGAACATGGCCTCTTCTACCCCAATATTGAGCAGGCATATTTCCAAGAGACCAGACCAATGCTCCCTCTAAGCTATGGAGTCTTTTGAGCAAAAATTGTACTTTGTAAGCTACTGGCATTAAAGTTGTGAGCAAGTGATTTGTCTACTGCATAAATTAGTTTGCTCTGGAGCCACCCTTCCTAAGATAAGACAAAAAACCTGTGAGCTAGCTCACACTAACTCAACTTAGAGGGAACACTGGTCCAGACATATTAATGTTGGAGGATACATAACTTTATCTTGTAAGAAATTCAAAGAACAGTTGAAATACCTCTTGTGGAAAAGCACTCAATGAGCATTCTGTCACTTTAGCCACATTCTACTCATTAGAACTACACATTGCGCAGCAAGAGGCATCAGCGAATTGGAAAGTACAGACTTCCAGTCTACTTACTAGATGCTAGTTGTCTGGGGGTTAATGATGTTGGGTAGCTTTCCCCTTCTAAAACTCACTAAAATGGCATGAACAATTGTGGGGTAGCTAGCTTGAAAATGTGTGTTATCCAAGTGTACATGCTGTCCTAAGTGTCATAATCTTGCACTAAAACAGTTATTTGCTCAAGAGTCCATTCACAAGGCTCTGTGCTCTCTATCGCAGACTGGACCTAAATTCATGAAATCTGTAACAACTAAAAAAATTATACACACACCCAAAAGAGCTTGCTTCTCTACCAACACCCACTCAACTTCTTATAAAAGAGCCAAACTATATACAGGAGTCCAGCCCTAAATCAAATGTTAAGTTTAGTATTTTTCCTTTAAGGCCAAATTCCCAAACTATGAAAACAATCAGAATGGAAGGGTAGATAGAAGGCCCATAACTAAAAGCAGCAGCCGCCAACTGCAAGGTGTGATTAAGTTACACCAATTTCAATTTCCGAGAATTCTTTCAGATGGAAATCAAGAGGGCAAAACTATGCAAAGTTGAACCCAATGTTTATTTGCGTCATGGTTTACCAACTCCAATACACGCCCAGACTGCAGCATTCCCTCAAAATCACGAGCCACAACAAGGCAGCTTGATGTAACGAAGCAGTGAGCCTCCATGGTGCACAGCAATTCCTAGAAGAGACAGATTTGTGCCATGTGCCGAACACAAAGGTAGCAGTTTCCACATTCTAGATGGCTAGGTTGGGTGAGGCACATCAGAACTGGGGACAGCTCCAGGATTCTATGGAACGCAGAAAGCCACTTCAGCAAACAACAGAACCCATTCTGTACTCAACAGAACCTGTTTCAGTATCAGCAATGCAAGAATTTCTGTAGAAACAGTATTTCAGAACAGGTTCTTAAATTTGCTATTTACACAGCAGTTTAGGATATATTTAGTATATTATATTATAATGAACTTTCCTGAATCTGTGTTGCAATCACTATACAAGCTTTGTTGCTCTAGGCTAGCACCTGGCTCATACTTCTTGGGAGAGAAAACCTATTGTGGACAAATATCCAAGGGTGGTTTTGGGTCTAGTACATTTTTATCCTGCCTTTCCTCCATGTAGCCTGGGGTGGCTTACATGCTCTTATCCTGCCCCAGGGTTTTTTAAACAGATGCACAAAACTCAACAGTGTATACCTGTCTCCCCATCTTCTGCTTAGCCCCAAATGCAACTGGTAGCCAGGATCTTCTTCTGAATGGATAGCACTTGTCCTTTTTCCTCCAGCACTGTCAGAGTCCAAGTTAAGAACCTTGATTGCGGTATAAAGTGATGAACTGATGCAGCCAGAACTGTGTCACAAAAATGCAATCAGCAGGTTTACAAGCAGAACGCAGACAAGTGTACTATATTCCGATTTGTCTGATCAGACAAATAGGGCAGTGAAACGATAAAGCGGCTGAGGATTTGAAGTCCAGAATAGCAGCATCCATCCTGTAAAAAGGATCACCTGCTCTTCTTAATAGCTAACTAGGCACCTTCCTTAGTCTAGTACTATAATCAAATTCCAATCCCTCAAATTCAGTGAAGTGCTCAGAGCCTGAGATGATAAACAATAAGCACTACTGAAATGATTGGAATTCAAAGGAAGAAGAGGCACCAGCAGGCAGTGAACAGTGATGTGGTAACACAAAGCCAATCCTAGTAAGTCCTTTGTTCTTCGCGCCAGGTAAAAGTTAGTAACAAACTACTGGGGTCATTCAGGACAGTCAGTGGCATAAGAAACAAGACTGGCAACGTAATCCTTTCTAAACCCATTGGTTTAACTCTGCTTAGGATGGCATTGCTAACTGGGCTTCTGATAAGACAGTCACGAAGAATACCTTTCCATGGAAACTGGACATGTATGGCACAACAAGGGTATGAAACTTTGGAGCTTTATAGAGTAAAGCCAGTACCTTGAACCACTCCAGGACAACAAGCAGAAAACTTGTGCAGGTGCAGGAACACCGGAATGAAATGCTCCCAGCATCCCATCCGCATCAGGACGCTGCCCAGTACATTCTGCACCTGCTAAATCTTCCTGACAGCCATCAAGCGCAGCTTAGTGTAGTGCGTATTCAGCAGTAATGTAATTATACATTACTATGCTTACTAACTGTAAGGTTCCAGAGCTATGGCAGCTGCCAATTCTTAAGATATAATTTTGTCCAAGAAAAGAACAAGAAAGAGATGCCCAGTAGGTTATACTGCTGTGATGTCATGGAATATTCACAGACACTCTTAACTCATGGGGAGGGAGAATTCAGACTACTGGTGCAGCTGCTGCAAGGGAAGAAAAGGCTTGGCTGGAGCAGAAATAAAAACGTGACACAAGGACTTAGGACAAAAGAGATTATGCTACTGGCAGCAAAGGGGCAGGGAAGGTAATAGTCAGAGGAGGGTGCTGAATGCCACATATCAGTTTGAAATACACAGCTGTAGCTGAGCATTGAGAGAATGAGAAAGCTGCTGGAATATATTTTGCTCTAAGCATAGAATTCTATTGATAACTGTATAGATAAAATGTACAAGGGAAATCCAGATGCTTTAAGTACTCTCCTTCACTCACATTTCCAGTCAAAAAACATGCTCATGGGCTATACTTTCATAGCCAAACTTTATATGGATGATCACAATCAACATCTACCGGGGGGGGGGAGATAAGATTAAAGCAGCTGCAGGGGTGCCAGAATTGGGCATAGGAAGTGACATATGGCGTTTAATCCTTTCCTCTCAGCAATCTTCTCCAATTAAAATCATTTTGTGCACCCATGCCTTCAGGTATCGCCCATATGACCTTGGAGAAAATACACAGGCCTCCCACAGAACCTATATGTTTCTGCCCCTCCACAGATGAGGAAAATGTGATTTAATTTGGGAACCTGGTTTGGGAAGAAAGCATTAAACATCCCAGCACTCCATCCCCAATCCAATTTCAGCCCATGGTGGCTTTAGAAGACCCTGATTATGGCTCTCCCACATCACAGCTAGCTTACCTGTGGCACTTACATGTGGAAAAGAAGGATTCAGGCTAAGTTCTCCGCTCTGCTGGAGGGAGAGGGAATGTTCAAGGTAGTGCTAAGAGCCAATAAGGAGCAGAAATAGCACTTCAAGTATCTGCCCACTGCTACTAGGCAACAGAAAAGCTACCAATCCTTTCTATTTATTCAGAAAGCCAAAATGAACATGAACACAACACTCAGCTCAGGTATACTAGGGGTTTTTTAAATGTAAAATTCTGGTAATTTTCAGAGAGAGGGTGTGAATGGAAATGGACATTTTGTGCAGGCATGGCTGACTTTGGGGGAGGGGAGAGAAAAACTGGGGGAAATGGACATATGCACAATATCACTACTTTAAGAATGTAAAATTATGTATAACTGTATACATAAGACTGAGCTGTTATATCCATGTTTAGGATTGATGATAAGATTGATAATAAGGCACTGCATACATTGCAATTTTCTCCAAAAATTTCAATTCTTGCTCCATCTCTAACAAGGAAAAGCTGCCCCCCACCATGGTTTCAAAGCTTCCAGAAGTCTTCTATCTCTACACTGGGCAGGGCAGACTTTAGAAGTACTACAAAGCTTCCCTGTTTAAGAAGGCTTCTGACAGAAGATGAGGCTTCTGCCTGCTGTTCTACCTCTGACTGTTTATAGTCCTTATCATGTTCTAAATATTTTGAGCATTGCCTGTTTGTTCTTGGCTAATTGTAACCCCTTTGGGTTACAGATGGTCGGAAAGGCAGCATATACATATTTAAGTATATAAATATTCACTGGTATATCATATCCATAAACTGGCAATCCTATTAATACATCTAAGCAAATACATATTTACTTTGTCTTTCCCACAGGGAGCTTAGGATAGCATACATGGTTCTCATGTCCTCATTTCATCCTCACAACAGCCCTGTGTGTTAGCTTAGACAGACCAGCCCAAAGTCAACCAAGAAGCTTGGAATAGTAGGGACAAAGGGTTATACCCATTTTAATAACTGTATTTATATCCTGCTATATTGCATTACATGACAAAACCTTCATCTTAAGTTATTCTAGAATTTTTATTTCTCCGATCAGAATCAGTGTCTGAAAAGTTCTGGACTTGGAGCTTCATGGCCTTCAGAAAAGTTGAAACAAGCTTCTCAGCTTCTGCCATGTGTTAACTTGTTCCATGGTTGTGTACTTTACAGCGTTCACCAGTTTATTTGGGTGTACATGGAAGAATCAGAAGACATATTGTACAAAGACCTTTGGAGTCTGGCAAACTCCCAGATTTCACTCCTAGAGTGAATGCTCAAAGAAGCTGTGTGTGTGTGTGTGTGTATATATATAACTTCTGACTGGATTATTCTTGGGGCTTGATAGTAGCTAGTATTCTTCCGACATCAAGTCTTCTTTGGTTCCCCAGTTAAATGCAGTAATAAGGTTTTCACCACTAAATCTTCAATGTAGGGGATTTACAAGTATCTAAACTTGCAGGTTAAATTTTCTCAGTGTAGTGCTATGTTCAAATGTGCTCAATAATACATAGCTACAACACTGTTAGTGTAGGAAATGAGAATAATTCACTGAACAGTTTTTCTTTCCGGCATTTCAGCTGATACACACACAAAAAACAGAAACAAAGAAAGCAACTGTTACTATTAAAAAAGGTAGTTATGTTAAGTAGACAATAAGACAATTCTCCCAGTTTAAAGAGTTCTTTTAAGATAAATTGCTACTATGTAGAATATCCGACAAGGTATGACCATGGCCCAGTAACAGTTGGTCAGTAACAGGCAAGGGGGTGGGGCAGCCGCTTCTGTTTTTAAAGTTTCATCATTATGGTGTCATTCATTAGTAAGGGCAAGAGCGAAGGCTGGTTGCTCCCTAGACTAGCGCCAATCGGGGCAAACATTAACAGCGCAGCAAGTTTCTCCCTCCTGACCACCTGCAATAAATGGAAGACTCTTACAAGGTGAATGAAACAGTACTCTAACCTGCCTGCCAGCTTTTAGTCAAAACTTTAAGCCTTCTACTCCATCAATCTTTTCGAGTTACATCTTCTGCCTCCCACATACCTTCCTGTATGACTGCAGCATAACATGGGCATCCATCATTTTGTTACATGTTGTTTCTCATATTGAAGAAAATGGAAGTTTAACCTTCAAATGCTGAACTGATGAAATGCATTAGGTGAAGTCCACCGCCCACTCTGCTACTCTCTCCGGGAAGCACACCAACAAGCATTAAGAGACAGAATCTGCTTCTCCCTTGCTACATGCCGGTGCCCCCTCAATCTGTCTTTCTAATATTTCAGGAGAAATGGTGCCTATGCTGCCGGCCAGAGGTAGTTTTAGCCTCCAAGATACCACAGGATACAAAGAACTGTGAATGCCTCATAATGATCAGAACTGCTTTTGCTTCTGTTCTCTGCCCCAAAGCATTCAAAATTGTCTTGAAGATTTGAGCTATTTGTATGGCTTATGTAGGCCTCCTTACCAAGCAGTAAAATCACAGAATCACAGAGTTGGAAGGGGTCACACAGGCCATCTAGTACAGACTGGCATAAACAAGGCATTGCGAATAAAACCACTGACTGCTCTCAAAACAGCAGCTCGGGGGGGGGAAGCAGGCATTAAGACGGCCTTGGCCAGATGTAGCCCGCAGGTGTTTGCTGAGCGCATACAACCAGGGTCAGTGGGACATGCACCACTGCTGTTCTTTTCAAAGGCACCTGATAAGCTATTCTGCCAGCTGACCTTCAAATGCAGAACCAACCTGTAACATTAGAGCTTCATGTAAAAATTAGCATTTCTGACTTAAGATTTCTTCCATGCCATGGGGTGTCCTAGACAATGAAAGTGTGTCACTGGGCTGCATTGAACAACATAGGTTGGATGAACATTCTTAATGATCTGGGACACATCCAGAACCATTTATTTCCATAGGGGACTGCCTCTGTTTTAAGGTCATAAGCCCAAATCAGCTCTGAATGCCTCCACCTCCAGATGGTGGCTTACCAGGAACCTTTTTGGTCACAGCATCTAGACTATGGAATGTCCTCCCAGGCATATCTGTCAGGTACCTACTTTATTGAATTTTCAGTGTCTGTTAACTTTATTTTAAAATTTGCCCAAACTTTTGGTACCGCTCTGCTCTTTTCAGTTTGCAGATTTCTTGTGCCTATATTTAGGTTGGACAGTTGTTTCTGCAATGTTCACCTTTTAATCTGGATTGGGTTTTGTTTTTGTTTTTAATTTTCTCTATGATGGTTTAAAATTTGGTTGAAAACCAACTCATAGGTCTTACGTGATAGAAAAGTGGCAATGAAAAGCTTTAAAATAAATTCTGTATCACACAGTGCTCAGCAACTGCTAGGACTGCAGGTACAAACCTTTCCTGTGTTTATTTACCTGAAGTCTGGAAAACAAACAGTGCCATCCTAAACAACTGCCCTTCTAACTCCATGGGCTTAGAAGGCGTATAACTTGGTTTAGGACAGTCCTGCAAATCAGTATTCAGAAAGAAGAAGAAGAAGAAGGAGGAGGAGGAGGAGGAGGAGGAGGAGATTGGTTTTATACCCTGCCCTTCACTCAGAGTCTCAGAGCACCTTATAAACTCCTTTCCCTTCCCTTCCCCACAACAGACACCCTGTGAGGTAGGTGAGGCTGAGAGGGCTCTTTCAAGAACTGTCCTTTCAAGAACAGCTCTGAAAGAACTTGTAACTGACCCAAGGTCACACCAGCAGGTGCATGCAGAGGAGTGGGAAATCAAACCCGGTTCACCCAAATTAGAGTCCACGCACTTAACCACTACACCAAAACTGGCTCTCCACCAAACTAAAACAAAGTCTGACTGAGGAATAACACAGGTATTATTCTTTTAGTTCTTCTTTTAGTAGTTTCTGAATACTGATTTGCAGGACTGCCCTAAACCAATAATCAAGAATTACTAGCAACATGGAGTTCTATTTAGCAGATACAATAGCAGGTATCTTTTTTGGGGGGGAGGGATCTGGGGCTTGTTATTTTATCTTTGGTTTTAGTTGGGGAAGTTTCAACGATTATTGTAAGCTGCCTTGAAGAGGGAAAGCAGGATATGTTTTGATAAGTAAAAACAGATACATCATTTGTAAAGCATACTACAGCATGACTACAACACTGAAGCATGCTTCCCAAGCACACTTACAAGACAAAATCCCACAACAAACCTGTCTTGTGAGAGCATAATCACACAGTTGAACTATTTATTTAGAAAATTTCAATGCTGCCTCTCCAGAGAACCTTCTTGAGGCAGTTTACAAAGTACAATATTAAAAAAGGTGGGTTCCAAGCAGCTTCTTCATTCAGTTTCAAAGAATTCCTCTCCATACTACAGGCCCCTTCCCACAAGATTTTTTTGTAGATACAACTCGCATGACTGTTAGCACAGCCTTTTGGGGGAGTCAAAGAAGACTGTGTCTTCCTTTTTCAACAGCAGAGAAGCTGACTGGATCCAACTCATAAAATAGAATAAGATTATTAAAAATGAACAAACTAAAAGCCCAGCCAGAGCATAACAATAGCGTAAAATACTTAGCAGCTGATTCTCATAAAACAATTCTCAGACTGTAAAAACAATTTTAAAAGATCAACCCTTTAATTCAAATCCTTGGTAAAAAGAAATATTTTGGCCCAATGCCTAGAAGAGGGCAGACGGCGAGCCACGTCAGGCTCAGAAGTGAAGGGCATTTCACAGACGGTACATTTTGAATTTTAAAAAAAGGATCTATACCACTCACTGATGTTTGGTCTTCTCAAACTGTTCACTGGAAAGCTAGAAAAAACTGCAGTAACTGGCAGAACAACCTGAAACTACTGCCTGATCTATGATGTAACCTTAATAGAAAACAAAGAATGGACAGAATTATGGAACAGAAGGAAAAGCTACTGAAGTCGACTCATAAGACAATTATGGAGGAGGGGGACATATGTCCAACTAGTCACTCTGAGGTTACAATAACACAAGTCATATATGTGGATCACCATAACTATGCAATTCAATAAAATACGTAGGAGATGAAGCTATTTGTAAAAATTTTATCGAAATAATTTGACAACGAAATTCTCTATTTGTAGAACAGTTATGAATAAGCAGAAGGAGGAACTGGGCTGAAGAAAAAAAAAATCCTATACATGAAGTGTCCCAACTAATAATTGTGTGACAGGAATTATGTAGGAATAACTGACAGGTAAATGCATTTTGTTTCAGTGTTATGTTTTCCTTTTTGATTGAGCACAGAAGTTAACTTTTAAAGATCGTATTTATAATCAAATCTGTCTGTTCATGTCTATTCAAAATGCTACACCTCAGTAGCTTGGAGTGTGAGTGGGTACAAATCCATGTGTATGCATGAATCCATTTCTCCGATCTTTTTTTAAAAAAAGGAAAAGAACAAAAGACATCTGCATAATGGAAGCAGACAACATCACATTCAAGTAACTGTGTTATTGTGCACTATAAATTGTAGGACAAAAGAAGTCTCAAAGTCAAGAACCTTTCTTTGGAAGTAAAAGTAAAATGAAAAGCATCAGCATGGTGTTCCATTTAGAGGCACACACAAGCAATGTGAAAATCAAGCCACAAAATAAAAGAGAGACTAGATGTACTTGGGAAATCCATCCTCAGTTTTTCAATATGCCTCTGACAAATTATATATGAAATGGGCAATGGGCTGGCTCTAAAGCACTATTTCCACAAGCAGATGACACTTTTGCTCATGCACAAAATAGTCCACAAATTCTGCTGACTCCCCTATCCAGCCGCAGCTCCCCATCCCAAGCTGTTCCTAAGAGTTTTCTGACATTCAGGAGCACTTTTTCAAGGGCTCATGGGAGATGCAGATGGCAGGGGCAAGAGATAAAAAGAGATTGGATTTATACCCCGCCCTTCGCTACCCGAAGGAATCTCAGGGCAGCTTACAATCCCTTTCCCTCCCCCTCCCCACAACAGACACCCTGTGAGGTAGGTGGGACTGAGAGAGCTCTCTCGAGAACTGCCCTTGAGAGAACAGCTTTGAAAGAACTTACGGCTGACCCAAGGTCACACCAAGCAGTTGCATGTGGAGGAGTGGGGAATCAAACCCAGTTCTCCCAGACTAGAGCCTGCACTCTTAACCACTACACCAAACCTGTAAGTTGTTCATGGCTCTTCAGATTCAATACAATATAAGTACGTAGTTGTGGTAACTAAACAAAATGGGCTTCTGTAAGCATACTGAAAACAGAAAATCAACAGGAGATTTCTGTACCAAAGACTTGGAAATGGGATAAGGGAGCCAAGGCATCTCTGGACACTTACCAAAACCCTAAAGTCCAGAGTGGGGGGCGGGGGGACTGTAAGTCTGTTAGCATCATATGGTCCATTTATTACATTTTAGAAATAAATCTTTCCACATTACACCAAATTAAAATTCTTGATGTTTATTGGGGTTTGATTAGATGGCAGCATACTTGTGCTGAATGGCTGAAAAGTCAGAAGAAATAGCTGTTAAGAATAGTTAATTATATCTTTCACCAACAATTTTCAACATTCCTGCTAATAGTAATTAAAATCCACTCATGCACTGAAAGCTTTGAAATGCAAACTCTGTTTTGAAACAATTGCTTTTGCAGATTTGTTTCTCGTTTTGCAAACAGAGTTGTTGTTTTTTGTCTAGGAGTACTTGTAGGCACATCAATTTTTTTGTGAGAGAAGGGTGTTAGTGTTAATTTCCTTCTACTTCTGGGCCTGAATCCAGCTTCAGATGGTTTTATGAGATCAGCTGATTGCTATGGAAACCATTACGATGTCATATTTGGCATTCAATCCAATTTGAAACCAAACATAGAATGCCAGGCCAACACAATCCTCACAAACCTCATCTCCACAACATTATCCTTATAGTAAAGCCTGAGACAAAAAAGAATTGAATCAAATTTGTTAACCGTGGTTGTATCAAAAAGCAGAATCACTTTATTCTCACCAAACAACATACAGCCTGAAATCCCTGGGGAATTCAAGAGTTGGCCATTAAAACATCTTGGTATGAATTCAAGCATATTAATGTTTGCATAATGCTGTACACAGCAGAAAACCTTCAACCAACCATTTAGCAGACTTGTTGAAATCAATGGGTGCTTTTGGATATCCTAGCTCCCATAGTTCTCAAGTCTCCAAAGGTCCTCTGCTTGTCTCCATCCTTCTTCCCAATCTGCCCAGGTCCTGGGTGAACATTCTGCTCTTGTGCTCTGCTTCTGCCTTTGCTTCTTCCCTTCAGGCTCTTCCTCCTGCACTTTGTTTGTCAATGACACATAACCTATCCTATCTTGGCCATGTGTGGTGTTCTGCACAGTCCTGTCTTTCATACTGCTGTAGATTTTCTTCAACTCTATGCCTACTTCATCCATTTTCACTTCAGACTTTTCTCTCTTACTTTTCTCTTACTTTCAGGCTATTCCCAGTCCACTCCCAAGTCTGCTCTCCTCACAGCCCTCCCTTTTCTACAGTAAACCTAATTCTGGGATGCCTGTCACTTAGTTGTCCTATGTCGGTAGCCCTGTTCCTTATTCTACATAGCTCTCTTCTTCCTAGGTCTCATTTGGGCAGATAAAATACACACACACACACACACACAGGTCTCACATACAAGCTGTTTGCAAACATTTTAGTACCAAATTTACACTTCAATGGTGTTTGTGAATCATATTAAAGCAGCCAAACTGAGGACTAGTGGAAATATGTAAGTAGGCTTCATCAGCTGGACAGTCTGAACTTTAAAAAGAACCAAAGAGGAGAAAATGTAGGAACTACTGTCACTGAATCAGATAATTCATATACCACAATATCACCAAGAATGGCTCACTGTAGTCCCAAACATTTTAAATAGTAATTTTGGCTCTTCCTGGAAAAGTTTAGACACATAAAAGCACACAAACATATACATAATAATGTTATGTGCAATAGCTGATAATGGCCACATGTTGACTGTTACGTTTATTTCACTTTTTCAAACAAGAAAATTTAAATCGTGTCAACATGGGACTGCTTTGCCCAGACTATAAAATGCCTTCTATCTAAACTGACACTTCATTGCAGACAGAATTATAAAATGAAGTGAAGGAGTGCTGACTTGATGCCAGTGACAAACAGGAAGAACTATTTTAATGGAAATGTGAAACGATTCAAAATCCAGTACATTTCAATTGTGAAAAATCTAATCAGATTTAGATTAGTCACAACACACTGCACAAGACAGGCAATTCCTACATATGGGGATTGCTTTAAATGGGTGTTCGACATCCTGCCACTTTTGAAAGCTTGAATCGAAAGATGTTTGAGAAAGGAAGATGAGTTTTACCACTTCAGATTTTAGCCTGAAAAAATAAAAGACCCACAAGATCCCTGCAGATGAATCAACAAATAAGCATGAAACAAAGGGCAATAATGGAGAGAATAAAAGATGTTCTGATAACTAAGAGAGATAACTGCCTAAGCCATGAGTCCCCAACTTTTGTGAGCCTCTAAGCACCTCTGGAATTCTGAGACAGGGTGGTGGGAACAACCACAAAATGGCTGATGTAGGAGCCAGCGACAAAATAGCAGAGCCTGAGGTTATGCATAGCTCTAATAGTAAATCTTCAAAATTTCAGGCAGAAGCTCTGTTTAATCGGATGCCTTTTAAAATGGGTACACTGTTTAAGGGGTGGGATGCTTCCTACACAATGCTTACCTTTAGTTGTGCAGTGAAGATCTTTCCGTTATGGTGGCAGCAGCTGCTGCCAAAGCAACATTTTTAAAGATCTGCACAGCCAATCAGATTTCCAATGGCCAATCATTAGAAGTCCTGGTGTACAAAACTCCATCAAGGCCAGCTCACTTTCTAAAAAATACTTGATGGTTACCAGGAAAGTTGTTGGCAAACACCATGGCACCGCTAATCTAACCCTAAACTATCAACTATGATCTTGTCAACAACGTGACTTGGATGGCAGCTTATTCTTATAGCTGGTTCAACACAGCACAGCATGAAAAGCAAGGCGGGTGAGACAAAGAAGCATCAACTATGGTATGCATCATTGTGCAGAACAGACGTGCTTTGCAGGTGTGCCACCCATGCATGGAGGAAAAGTCTCAGCTTCTGGGTGTTTTACATGATTCAGGTACACTGAAATCAGGTACACTGCAATCAGTACCTGCCAACTGAAAGCATGAGAACCAGGGGAGGATTAAGAAGTATTGTTATTTATTTATTTTTATATTTATTTATAACCTGTTCTCTAAAACAATGGTCCCCTTCCTAAGCCATCAGCAGGCAAAATGTGATACTCCCAAACTGGACTAACAGGTTGTGCCCAAACTTGCCCCAAACCAACTTTTCTTTTTCTTCTTCCTGCATTTTTGAGGCTGGAGAGTGCAAGTGAGACACAGAAGAAGCTCATGAAGCAGCAGGAGTACAGCCACATCTGAAATTTATAACACCTGCAAGGATTTTTCCCCACAGCACTTGCCTAAATTTTTATTTGGCACAAATTAAGAACACAGCATTGCGTTATCTGCTTTCTAAAACCCTTTTGACTTGAAAGGTGTAGCTGACTGAAAGTCAGTAAACTTTGTTGACAATGATCAAGAATGAACAAAATGCCACCTTTATTTTTCAATGTGTCAAGCTGCCGTGACTGACTTTTTAAATTACCTTATGTTACTCTGCAATACCAGGAGACACATCTTAATTGTCATAGGAAAAAAAGAGTTACATATCACCATTCAGCACTGAATCAGAACGATACATCCCATGTCTCTTGACAGACACACAGTAGTTTGTTACATCAAGAACTCAAATCTTTGCACAAGGTATGCAATTGTATTAAAAAAAAAAAGCCATGGGCACAATCCAGGCCATGCAAAGTACTTTTAAGTGTCACTAATTTCACATGTATGAATCACTCCCATTGAAATCAGTGGGGATGAAATATATTTAGCTTTGACTACATTGTACCCCTTATGTTAACGGAAACAGACATACTGGTTCATTCATTAACAACAAAGGATGGTCAGTGGAGCAGTAACTGGGACCTGAGAGCACTTCCTACTGATTTCAATGAGACTCAAGGCTCAGACACATGATATGCCTAACACGTGCCAGGTCGCAGGTACACAGCTAAACTCAGTCAAATGTACATCAAGGGAACTCACCTTAAACAGAGCTTGTTCACTCAGTGCTGTGAGGGCACAGGAGGTTCTCGTCCCCACCCCCCACACATACTGTTTTCACCCTTGGAAGGTCAAGTGGAGCCACAGAAAAGGGGTGAAAAGCCCCCTTGCCACCATTTCTAACAGTGAAAATGGGGCAGGAGGGAAAACAGAAGCTCCTTCTTCCCTCTTGCGGCACTCCTTCACAGTATTAAATGGGAGCTGCTTAAGAAGAGTTCTCCTGATATATGTCTGACTGCATGTCCAGCTATCAGGTATATCATGCACCTCAGAGAAAACTTTGCATGCTCCCCCATATAAAAAGGTTCCTGTGTGAGGAAAGCTAGTAACACAAGGAAACGTTAGCCTTCTCTTCTATGTGCTATCTGCAAGAAATTCTGTTGACAGGGATCCATCCACATTCTGAAGGGGTAAAAATCCCCAAAGAACTGTATGGTGTGCTCTTCAGAACCATCTCGCACAAAATTTCCTATACAAATATCACTGTGGGTCACTTGCAACAAGTGCACATATTCAAAGACTATGAAGCTGTGGTCAAATGCACAATCCTATCATCTGTACATTCAATACAAGTGTACATACCAATTCCCTATGCTGACACACAACTTACAAAGAAAACTGTCATGCATTAAATAGCCTTAAAATCCACTTAACTTTGGATTGTGCCCATGTACCTGAAATTGCCAAATTTTACTATTAAGAACATGTAAAGATGATGCTAGTAAAGGTAAAGGTTTCCCTTGCTCAAAAGCCAGTTGAATCCAACTCTAGGGATGCAGTGCTCATCTCTGTTTCTAAGCCAAAGAGCCAGCACTGTCCAAAGACATTTCTGTGGTCATGTGGCTGGCATGACTAAATGCCAAGGTGCACAGAATACTGTTACCTTCCCACCAAAGTGGTACCTATTTATCTACTTGCAATTTCTTGGTTTCAAACTGCTAGGTAGGCAGGAGCTGGGACCAGAGATGGGAGCTCACTCCATCTTGCGGCACTTGGGTCTCAAACTGCCGAACTACTGACCTTCCAGTCTACAGTTCAGCGTCTTAACCACTTGGGCCACTGCAGCCCCAAGATGATGCTACCAGACCTCAAATATTATCATAACTATGGAAACACTGGGTCAATACAGCTGAGTATGTACCAAGTCCTGCCCAGTTAGAGAACTGTATTAATCCTGAGCCTCCAGACTGCTAACTAGGGGAGGGACTGTGGCTCAGTGGTAGAGCATCTGCTTTGCATGCAGAAGGTCCCAGGTTTAATCCCCGGCATCTCCATTTAAAAGGATGTGAAAGGCCTCTGCCTGAAACTTCAGAGAGCCACTGCTTGTCTCAGTAGGCAATACTGGCCTTGATGGACCAAGGTCTGATTCAGTGTAAGGCAGCTTCATGTGCTCAAAAGTGTAGTTAAATTTCCTCACCTTTCAAAAACTGGAAAAAGGAGAGAGGGTGTAAAGAAGCTGGGTTCATGTTCATTAGAACTGTGACACTAATGAAAAGGTCTGAGTTGATACTTGCCCCAGAGCAAAAGTCACATCACTCCATTCTCCCAAATAGAGCATAAAGTCCACTGGCACTTGGAGCTTGAAGGTTACCCTTGTTTCAGTTCAAAAAATGAACAAGGTTATCGCACCTGAGCAGAAGTTTATTATTCACCTCATCCAACAATCATATCTTCCCCCAGGATTCATAACTGGCTTATCATTTAGAACTTAAAGGGGGCATTACTTAGACTCATAGAATCTATTTTCCCCTCTCTTATCTTTTCAAAACTGAACATTTTTATATGTCCACCCCCATTTCCAAGTACTATTTTCTTGGTGTTTTTTTAAAAAAGAGAAAAGATAAATGCCAGTCAGCCTACATCTTATGAGCAATTTTATCCTATTTTGCCACCGCTTATGCAGGCCAAAGTAACATTTTTTTATAAAGTATATGACTCAGCTGTGGGCTTCTAAGGTACTGTAAAGAGCATGAAATTATTTTAAAATGTTATGAAAAATGTACTGGCAGCTTTCTTTTTAGTGTTTTAACAAAGCTACAGTTTCAATTTCTTTTATTCCAAAATAAATTACTTCTATAAGGGCAACTTCATACCTCAGGAAATGACTGAGAGGAATGGATGGATGGATACTTTTCAAACACAGCAGAGATTCAAATCACATCTTTATTTCTTGAAAATATCATTCTAATGCCTCATTCCTAAACACATTCACTAGAAGCTGTCATAGTGCTTTTAAGAACCCAAGCAAAAGCTGTACTTTACCAATCGGAGGGGAGGGGTTAAAGAGACCCCCAAATAAGTCACAAAAATAGGAAATGGGGGGTATAATGAGCATGCCTCCAGCTGACAAAGGGGGGGAGGATCATCTCCTTGTTAAGTTTTCTCCCCTAGCACTAAAGGAATAGAACAACACAGAAACATGATGGAAAAACATAAGAATATTAAGAAAATGGGCTGGATCTAGATTGTCCGTTTCTACCAATTCCCTCTTCCTGCTGCACTCATGACATTCTTCTACCCCCCTGATCCCCCTGCAGCAGTGATTCTTTGATATCACTGGGCTACAGTGAGGGGGGAGGCAGGAAACCACCATTTACCACTGGAAATTTAACTTGCAGTGTTAATTAAGGATAAAAATGACCCAACAACATCAGAGTATACAGTGCAATTTCAAAAGATTACTGGAAGGGCATGAAACAGCCAAGGATAACTGGTTTCACTAAAGTTGTTGAATATGCTGTGTATGGAGTTGCAGAAGACTGAAAGGAAAGCCATGCCAGTTTTTCCCCAGCCTACTCTACCTGACTTGGATGGCCCAGATTAGCTCACTTCTGTCAAATCCTGGAAGCTAAGCAGCCCTGGTTACTACTTGGACAGGAGACCACCAAGGAAGTCTGGGTTTGCTACACAGAGGCAGGCAACAAAAAATCACCTCTGTTCATCTCTTGCCTTAAAAACCTTTTAGGGTCACCATAAGTCGGCTGTAACCTGACAGCACTTTCCAACATTGTACTTTTCACAGTAGTTTAATGGAACTTGTTTCCAACCAAGTGTGCTAAGCTACAATTCCATTTACTGATTCGGCAATCAAAGAGCCATGATCCAAAGCTGCCTCTTCTTACTGTCATTGCCTGCTCTTTCCAATATTAATCTAAGGGCCAAAAGTGCGGTAAAGATATCTGGGGAAAAAGAATTTTCTATTAAATTTAATTTATATTGTGTATATTTTATACTAGGAATCAGGCCCGTTGTAGACGCAAGATGCAAGGAAGGAAGGAAGGAAGGACAGTGAGAGCGAGAAAGTTAAGAGAGAAAGAGGGGAAGACAGAAAGAGAGCAAGAGAAAGAAAGACAGAAAGAAAGAGAAAGGAAGGGAGGGAAGGAGGAAAAGAGGATGAAAGAGGGAGGAGAAGAAGTCAAAGAGATGGGGCGGGGGGAGGGAGGGAGAAAAAAATGGCAAGAGACAGGGAGTAAGGAAGGAAGTGAAAGAGGGAGGAAGGGTAAGAATGCAAAGAGATGGGAAAGGAGGGGAAGAATGCGAAGAGATAGGGAGGGAGGAAAGAAGAGACAGAGGGAGGGAGGGATAGAAGGCAAAGGGAGGAAGGGAAAGAGGGAGGGAAAGGAGAGAGAGAAGACACAGAGATGCTGGGAAGAGAAAGAAGGAGGCAGGCCAGGGAAGGGGGGCTCTGCAGCTCGGCGCCAGCTTGGTGGATGAGTGGGGAAAGGAGGGGGGCCCTCTGGAAGCGTGTCCCTGCCCATCCACCTGGGGGTGGGTGCAAAAGTCAAGGGGCCGCAGAGTCCCCTCCCTGCATGTCCGGCTCGGCAGAGGAGCAGGAAAGTGTGGCACGGAGGCCTCTAGAGGGCTTTTCTCCGCCTCAGGGGCAGGGTGGAAAAGATGGGTGGGGGTGCAGAGGCCATTCTCCGTGCATCCGCCTGGGCAGGGGAGTGGGGAAGTGTGGCGCGGAGGCCTTTCTCTGAGCGCATGTCTCAGAGGGCGACCAGGGAAAGGTGCCACGGGGGCCTCCGGAGGCCTCTCCCTGCCTGTTCTCGCAGCCCAGCTGGCTCCTGTTGTGACCGTGGATGACTGGCTGCAGAGTCCATCCTCTTCGGTGGCTGCCTGTAGACTGAGGGCAAGAGTGTGGCTGCTGGCTGTGTGGGCTGGACTCAGGCCAGCAGCCACCCAACGCAGCCAGGGGATTGGCAGAGGCTTGAAGTGGCAGTTCTTGCAGCCAACTGATTTTGGCATGAACCCCAGATCAGCTTTATAATATAGGAGAGATTGTAACGGCCTACAGCCATATGCAATAAATTTACTTACTAGAATTTTCTGGCAACCCACTTTGGGAATCAGTGGCAGTTGAAGCACTGGCTCAACTCCTCTCCACCATTCAAACTGGCTCTGCAGGAAACTAGCTGCTGACTAGAGACATTTGCCCTTGAAGATGGGGATACAGCATAGGCTTTGCATGCAGAAGGTACAAAGCTGAATCTCTAGCACCTTCACAAAGAGATCTCAGACAGACCCTCTTCTCCAGAGTTACTGCCAGTTTATGAAGACAATTTTGAGCTAGACAGCCCAATGTTCTGACTTAGCAGAAAGCAGCTTTCCCATTAAATGTCAATTGATGGAATAGCAAGGTATTAATCACACTTACGCATTTACAGGCAAATGTTTACTACCCCTTAAATAACATAACACTGCAATACCCTTTAGTCATTCTAGAAAAAGGCAATTACACAAAATACAGCCAAATGCATGAGATCTTGCCATGAATCTCATCACACATGTCTCTTTGGGTACTCTAAATAAGTAAGACAACTGTGCGCAACCCATGGGTTGAAATGAGACATTCCTCATACTCAAAGACACAAGCTCATCTATATAAAGATGTTCTTCTTTATCCTTCATTTAAGGATTTGTGGTGCATTAAATGGATTTCCTTTCTCAAAGAGGGAGAGCTAAACAGAAAGGGGAAATTGCTATCCAACTATGAGATGTCTCAGGAAGTCACCTGATCCCCTCCAAAATGTTTTACTTCCCTGTGTACGATGCACTTGGCCATGCTGTGAAGTGGTTTCTTTTTTTCTTTTTTTTGGGGGGGGGGAGGGGAGATGCAACTTTTACAAACTAGAGGGAAAGACATGTTACATTGCAGAATCTTAAAAGCCTATCACTTGCTTCACGTTTCAGCTGCCATATTTTTCAGTCATCAGAGTTATTCATATTCTGCTGTTAGTGCCAAAGTAAAGCAAAACTTTTTCCTGCCAACCTAGCAGTTCGAAAGCAAGAAATTGCAAGTAGATAAATAGGTACCACTTCAGTGGGAAGGTAACAGCGTTCCGTGCGCCTTAGTGTTTAGTCATGCCGGCCACATGACCACGGAAATGTCTTCGGACAGCGCTGGCTCTTCGGCTTTGAAATGGAGATGAGCACCGCAACCCTAGAGTCGGATTCGACTGGCTTTCGAGGGAACCTTTACCTTTACCTAAAGCAAAACTGGTTAGAGGCTACCTCATGTCTGGAAGGTTTTATGAGGCACCCAAATCAATCCTAAAGTTCCAATACATTGGCAAATTCAAAAACTGCTTTTACACAAAAGCTTAAAAATTGCATTTTGAATATGTGGAACTATAAACTGACACAAGATAACAATGTGGAACAGAAAACACTACATGCTAGTCAATGTAGGTTTTACAGTCCTGTCGTGGACCAGTTTTTGAACAGATTTAATCCTATGAAAACATTCTAACACAAACTGTCCTTTCCACTGTTTTGGGGGCACAATTGTTGTGCCTTTAACACCTCCACCAGACTAAATGAAGCTATTCTAGTCCCTCCTGAGGATGCAGTGTTAAATGCTTAATCTCTAATGCTTAATCTGCTATGAGCTCTGCACCTGGACAAGATTAGCCATTATGTTCCAAAATGAGCTACAGATCCTGGTCCCAAACCAGTTAGTGGCCCTTCCTGAAATGACATAATCATTGTTATGGAGAGGGTGGGTGAGCACAGTGCTCAGGATACTGCCTTGTGTCAGAGCAGTGCCCACTTCATTGGAAAGATGGCTGTTTCAAAACCTGGTGTTCTCCAGTATGAGAAATACAAGGACTATCTACCACAGGTGTGACAAGAAAAGGCTGGTTCCTTACAAGAATACACTCTCAGATACTGAGTAGCCTACAAGTTGGGGGGTGGGGGGTGGGAATGACTACATATGCTGATGGGTAAGAAACAGGAAAGCACTCACTCTTTTATGTTCTTTATCCCAAACTGCTAGGGACACAGGAGACCTTGTTGGGCTGGGACATGTGTGTCATAAAATGTAATGCCAGGTAGCGAAGATATAAACTTTATAAAGGACACAAACACAAATACCCCAGGGTATTGGGGGAGGGGTTATATCAAATATAATAAAGTAATATGTTGTGCTGGCCTTAGATCAAATTCCTAGAGAGTACAAGTAACATACATTGCACTTCTCAGTATGTTATCCTGGAAGTAAGCCCCACTGAATATTCCTGAGCAGAATTCTGAGTAGACCTGCTTAGGATGTCACTAATAGTGTACCATGTACTTGAAGACACAAACATTTGATTAGACAGTACCAACAAGGTAAGTTAAGTTTATTGGCCCTAATGGCCCAGCCTGGTGTGATCTCATTACAGCTTGGAAACTAAGCAGGGTCTGCCACAATTAGTACTTGGATGGAACTAAGGTGGACTGGGGCTGCTATGTTCATCTCCTGCTTTGAAGACCTATGAGGTGGAACTTCATGGGCTCACCATGAGTCAGCTGCAACTCAATAGAGCACTTTACTTTTGAAGTTAGGTTGAAATGAGAGAATAGGAGCATAATAGCTAATCATTATGGCTAACCAAAATATCATAGGGATTCTGTGAAATCTTTTGCTGAAATCAAGGTAATCCTTTATTCTGGTAACCTGATCAAAAACACAGTAAGATTTGTCTTCCAAGGATTTATAATTGACAAATTCCATGCTGGATTCTGCACTGTTTTCAAGACCTTACAGACCAATTACTTTCTAGTTAAATTCTTCCCTAATACTGTAGGCAGAGTGACCAGCCTGTAGTTTCACTGGCCTTTCCCCCGCCCTCCCTTTTGAAGTCTAGGACAATATAGTTCATCTCCAGTGAGATGCCAGTCTTGTGGTATGTCTCCAGTCCTCCAAGATTTCTCAAAGATTATGAACAGAAGTTCTGGTGGTACATCAGCAAATTCTTTTAGTATTCGAGGCTACAATTCATCTAGCTTAGAAGACCTGAACTCATTTAATGAGGCCAGGTATTCTCCGACCAACTCTTCATCAATGCTTAGCTACAATCTCGTCCACTCACATCTGAGGCTACTTTTGCTAGGCTGCACCCCTCCTTGGGAAGTCCCAGCATTGGAACCAGGATCACACACTTTAAAGACCTTTAACAGCTTTGTTTGTCCAACTCATCTGCTAGATTCAAAACACATCATCCTAATAAAAAAGTAACCTGATGAAATTTTCACAAGATTTTTAAAAAGCAGAGCAGCTTATTGCAACACACATGCAATGAAGTTCATGCTACACAACAGGTATCTGAACACTGAAATGGGTAGGCTAAATAAGCTTATGATGTCATGTGCTCCTCCAGATGGTCTGGAGTATCTAACTGTCAAAATGGTGATTCAGGCATGCAAAATGGTGACAGAGACAGTAAAGTCTTGGGAAACTGTTCTGTAGAAGCAGGACCAGAAGCTTGTGGTCTTGCAAAGTTTGCATTGATTCTACTAAAAGCTTGGACAGAACAGGATCTGTACACTGTAATTCATGCTGTAATCTCAAAACGATTTAGGCTGCGGTTACACTGGAGGCTTGGCATGATCTGGCGGTGCCTCTATTTGTGGTGGTTTAAATCACCACAGGAAGGGGTGACCAGACAGCACATCCTGAAGCAGCTTCACCGCATGCTCACCCCATGGTCAACCATTCAGATTATTGCTACAGGGCAACCAAGGAGTGGGTGGTCAGGTGGCTTCTTTTTTTAATTTGTCTTTTGCATATGTACATAACCACTTATTCAAAGCATGGCCCCGTTTTGACAGATGGAGGAGGCTGCCTCCCCTTCTGAAAAAACTCATATTTTCAATTAACCCCACCCTGTGTGCTGCAAAGCTGTAGGCAGAGGAACTGGCTTCTCAGCCTGCCCTTCCCTCCCCCTTGCCTCAGAGGACACCTGAAAGCTTGCTGATGTGCACATCACTGACTAAAACACAACAAACAAGGAGCAAAAATGGAACAGAGTGATCAGACTTCCTAACTGGGTTGGGCACGCACCAGGGCAGTTCAGACATCCAGATATGTGGGGTAAAAGCACTGATATCCGTAAACACTAGACTTTCCCCACTACTTTCCAAAGCAAGGCAGAACGGGGTGGCAATGACTAGGGCACTGAAGGCAGATGTTGCTGTCTGATTGTGGTCTTTAAATATGCAAAGGTACCGCAACAAAATCAGCACAAACTGCTTATGTGACCGCAGCCTTACTTTATGTCTCTTTGCAATCAACAAAATTAACAGTTTGACTTCAATGGACTCAGAAGCAGATAACTCTGTTTAGGATTGCATTATAATGGGTGCAGTTCCAGGGGCAGAAATATCTTTGGCACAGCTGTGTAGGCCAATAGACATCCTGAATATGCTGTAGATATTCTGAAATACTTATAGTCCAAAGAAATCCTGCCTTTCTGCTATACAACAAGCAACATTTCAAGTACAATACTGTCAAATTAATTCACACGAGGCAGAAGATTTAAAAATGAATGAATAAATTAAAAAGCAAGCATGCAGAATGGTGACAGGGACAGAAAAGATCTCAGGAAAAAATCACAAACTCACCAATCCATTGTTTGGCTGAGGTGAAAAAAGCAAACATTGTTAGGCTACATCAAAAGAGAATCTCCACACAAACCAAATTTGAACTTTCAAACAGTCACACTGAACTTCAGTCTAAATGGGTTCCCAGTGGCATTCTGTTTATTTTCATGATCCTGTAATAGAACAATTTGTTTCTGTCTGCTTCAATATACTTTCACAATTTCCAGCCATTTGCAGATTTTGCAGAGGACTAACCTGCTTCTTATTCCTGCTGCAGCCCACTGAGCCCCACCCCCCATTTTGTTCCAGAATGTTAGCACACCCTCAAGAATAGAATAAAGGACTAAGTGGGGTTCCCCAGGGGGACGGAGGAAATCGGTGCATCTCACAACTTCCTCTTCTGTATAAGGAAATGCAGATCTGTTAGAGGAATTGCATGGTTACATGTATGCCAATAAAATTATTCAGTTTACTCCAATTTTCACTTTTGACAGAACATACTGTAATATAATTTGTATTTATATATTTGTAAAAGGTCTTAATGAATATAAGCCACCTTGAGTCTGCAAATGCGGGGAGGATGGGGTATAAGTTGAATAATAAATAAATAAAAAATAAAAAATAAAATAATCATCAGCACGTTGCTTCACCCCCCAACCATAATTTAGAGGACCAAAAATGAGTCACTGGCCTATCTGTTCTCTCTCTCTTGTTTTCCCTTTCTACAGTTGGCTGTGACATCCAAATTAGTGAACTTTCTTTCACTTACTGATTGACCAAAAAGTTTTTTTCATACTTATCGTCTGCCTTGGGTCCTACTGATAAAGGCTGCTATAAATGAAAATAAAAATAATGAAAATAAATAAAAAATAACAACCAAGAATCACAAAACCACTTTGAACCATAGTTCCTGATTTGGAGAGAAAGCACCAATCAGAAATTGTCTATTCAGATAATCAAACAAACTATGGTTTGTGCTACAAAAGGAAACTGGAAGGAACGTAATGCAAGGAAGAGGATTATAAGCCCAGAGCTCATTTCCAGTCTTCTCTAACCTGTGGTTTGGACAATCTTCTAAAACTGAGCTAATGTTTTTTTAAAAAAAATCATAGCAATCTGTTTCAAGAAATATTTTCCCACACTAATAGTCCCTGTACATTTATTACATTTATTTAATGAACAACATCTCTAACAAATTCCAGCCACTGTTACAGGATACCATAAACGAGGACACCAATGAAACATTTAAAACACAAATTAAGTTACATTTAAAGGCACATTAACGTTCAGAATTTTCTTCTAAGAACTTTGAAAGGTTTCATTTAATAGGTTTTCAGCCTTCATGATTACATGGGAAAGCTTATAGCTAAGAAAGAATGTGAGACATAGGCTCAACTTCTGTAGTGTGAAACTGAGGACTGCCTATAAGGGACCATGGTAACAGATCTATCCTTTCTCACATCTCTACTGTCTGATCTTTACTAACTTGATATCCAAAGAAGTGTATGTGCGCACAAAAGCTTAAACTCAGAATAAAACTTTGTTGATCTTCAAAGTGCCACTGGACTGAAACTTTGTTCTCTAAGTTGGTACTGGTTACTTGAGTTGCAAGCCCATATAATTTAATATCAGAAGTGCCCTTTAATAACAGAGGAGCATGTCATTTGAGGAAAACCTAATGCCTTCACTTGTTGTTGTTGTTGTTGTTGTTGTTGTTCAGTCGCACAGTCGAGTCCGACTCTTCGCAACCCCATGGACCACATCATGCCAGACCCTCCTGTCTTCCATCATGCTCTGGAGTTTGCTTAATTTCATGTTTGTTGCATCAATAACACTGTCTAACCATCATGTACTTTAATGTTGGTAAAGCAGAGAGAAGAGAAATCGCAAAGATGACAAAAATGGGGCTAGGAGCCAAGAAAATAAAATACTTAGGGATTGAAATTAGGAAGAATTGGGAAAAAACAGGTGAAGGGAATTTCAAAACAATCTGGAAGAAGGTCCATAAGGACATGAAAAGATGGGTAAACAAAAATCTAAGTATTTCAAACAAAATAAGAATGGCTAAGACGTTTCTAATTTCTAAGATGATGTACTTACTTCAAACGCTTCCAGTAGAATTAAACATACCACAGTTAGAAAAATGGAATGGAACAATTAGAGAACGGATTTTTGGAAATAAAAAACCTAGAACGCAGAAGTAGTTTATATATAACCCACAGAATGCAATGGGGTGGGGTATACCAAATTTGAAAGACTATTACGAGGCCTTTAATGTTAAGTCACTGATAGATATAGGAGAGGATGCGGATCAGAAATGGGTCAGATTGGAAAATGAATTAAACAAGGGAGCCGGGAGATTTGGTATTTTCACAAGGGAAGTGAACAAGGAATATAGTAAAGCAGTGGGACCTAGGAGAACAGCATTGAAAATATGGAGGAAATGGCAACCCATTTGGTTGAGCAAACCTTCCGAATGGGCACCACTAGAAAGTCTATATGAGGAAATTGATGACCCCCATTGGTGGAAAGTTCTTAAAGAAAAGGGCTTTACAAGAATAAGAGATATGTATGAAGAAGGTGGCCAACTTAAGCCTTTACAAACAATAATAGAGACGGTAGGAAAACAGCATTGGTTGAAATTGACGGGGCTATATAATGCAATTAAAAAGAAGCAGCAAGAGAGGGAGGGAGACCCAGAAGGAATTGCAGAGGTACTGTACAAAGAGAAGAGAAAGACAAGTAGAGGCTTAGCTGGTAAGATATATAAAAAAATGACTACCAATGAGGAGTCAATAATTAAAAGCATTCAAGAGAAATGGTATAGAGAAGGACTGACTTCAGAAATAAAAAAATTAATGATGGGGGTCAAAAAGATTAAATTCGATAGTTAGAGAAATGGAGTTGAAGTGTTTTACTAAATGGTATCAGATGCCAGCCCAACTAGCCAATATGATATCCGGTATGAGTTTGAACTGTTGGCACTGCAGTCAGGTAAAAGGTTGGTATTCGCATATGTGGTGGGAATGTGCCAAAGTTCAGGATTTTTGGGAAAAAATACTGGGTAGGATAAAAGACAAGATAGGTGTATTAATACCAATACATATTAATTTAATGACATTAGGTATCTTGAAGAGTGAGATAACAGAGAGCAAATACCAAGAGATACTCAAGGTGATGATATTGGCTGGGAAGGCTGTTATAGTATTAGGATGGAAAGATAAGAACAAGTGGACCATGGAGAACTGGAATAACTACCTTTTTGAATATATCCAATCAGACATCGTGGCCTTGATGATGGAGGAGAACTCCTGAGAGGAAAAGAAGAGACGGATAAGGAAGAAATGGTCACCCTATTTCGACTGGATCAAGGAGGATGAAGCCAAGAGAGACATTCACTGGAAACTTTGCACTTTGTGCTCGTGGCTGAAGCAATGATGGAAGAAGAACAGGGGAGGGAGGACTGAGGGAAGGGAGGGGGGAAGGGGGGAAAAAAACCTTGTATAATGATGATGGAAAGATTATGTGTACGATAGTTGGATAAAATAAAAAGCAGTTGAAAAAACAACAACAACACTGTCTAACCATCTCATCCTTTGCCGTCCCCATCTTCTGTTATCTTCAATCTTTCCCAGCATTAGGGTCTTCTCCAGTGAGTGCTCCTTTCTCATTTGGTGGCTGAAGTATCTGAACTTTATCTTCAGGATCTGGCCTTCCAGGGAACAGTTAGGGTTGATTTCTTTTAGGATTGACTGATTTATCTCCTTGCAGTCCAAGGGACTCTCAAGAGTCTTCTCCAGCACCACAATTCAAAGGAATCTATTCTTCAATGCTCAGCCTTCCTTATGGTCCAGATCTCACAGCCATACATTACTACTGGGAATACCATTGCTTTGACCATATGGACTTTTGTTGGCAGGGTGATGTCTCTACTTTTTATTATGCTGCCTAGGTTTGCCATCGCTTTACTCCCAAGGAGCAGGCATCTTTTAATTTCACACAAACAATTCCTTTAATGGCATTTCACAAAAGTAAAAACATAATATCTGAGACATAAAAAATCAGATTCTGCATAAAATACAATTCCATTAAAATTACCCCATGTTTAACACCTACAAAATTTTGTTACGTATAGAGGCAGCAGCCAGTAAAAACTCTGCCACTTGTTCAGTTAAGTTTTCCTCAATGCTATTTAAAAAAATAGTAGTTTGTTCAGTCTGGAACAATCTGACACACTACCCAAAATTGGTGATAAAATTGTTGCCTAATTCCAGCATAACAACAACATTCAAACAACACATGGTGCACTGTTTCAATAATTTCACATGTACAAGGGCAAAGTCTGTTGTCAAAGGGAATACCCTGGAATCTTCCAAATAAAATTGCCGAGGGTAAAACATTAAGCCTGGCCAGCGTAAAAATTCTGCGCAATTTTGGAGATTGCAGTTGGAAGAAATAACTGTGCAAGCATCCTTCCATGAGAAATATCCCATGGTTCAAAGGGGAACAAGTCTTATTGGCTGCATTATACAAGTTCCACAACTCTGCCTCCAGTAATCTATTCCTTATTTTGTGAAATACCTCTGTTTCAGAGAGCATCAGCATAGATTCAAGAGAGATGTTCAAGGAGCTCATTTTTTTTTCTATAGTGGCAAGCCAAATTGAGCCCTCAGTCTCAGTTACATCTGGTAGGTATAGCTAGTGGGATCAGAATTATAGTGCAGTCGGCCCCAATATTTGAAGGTCATAAGTCATGCCTTCATAGACATAAGGCTTTGACCACATTCCAGACAAAGAGCTTCTTACAGGACACAAGGTGGGACACCTAGTATCTTTCTTAAAAGGCTCATATGCACCTGTTCAATTCCTTATTAACTGACTCAATCAACACAGGGATTTTTAATTTCATGGCTGCAGTCACCATCTGCAGTGATCTTGGATCCCAGGAACATAAAGTCTGTCACTGCTTCCATGACTTCCCCTTCTATATGCCAAGGAGTGATGGGGTTGGATGCCATGATCTTAAGTTTTTTTTGATGTAACACAAATATGACATTCCAAGTTGATCGAGCTCGTGATGTCTAAATCAATGTCATTATTTTGTAAAGCTGGAAAATTAGATACCATTTGGCCTCTTTTATGGACTGTGTTAAATATAGCATTGCATGAGACAAGTAAATTGCAGTTTACTTTCAAAAATGGACTCCTGCTGCTTCCGGTTTATGGTGTAGCGACGGTAGTCGCTCTCCCCAAGGCTTGGGGGAGCGATTTGCACACCAGCGGTTTGGAGGGGAGCTGCTGACACGGCTCTCCCACAGAACCCTAGGGTAGGGTTCCAAGTCATAGGGCTTTGGAGGGGTAGCCTCTTCAACAGCGAAATGCCGGCAAATTGAGGCGCCCCTCTGCCCTGATGGTCCTACCGCTGTGTGGCCGCATGGCACTAGCTAGGTTGGCCGGACAAGCACTGGAGATTGAGCGATTGGCAGAAATATAAGCGAGGTCGAAAGTGGCTGACAATGAATCAACTTGCTGGTATTAACCAGCAGTTAACCGTTCTCAATCAGATTTTCACAGTAGTGAAAGAGATGCACGCCGAAAACAAGATCTTGAAGAAAAGGGTAGATCAAATAACAAATAACAGAATCATCAGGAAATAGACTGTTGTTTCTACAAATGGAAAAAGCAAATATGATCCTCAGATTCCAGGAAGTTCCTGAATCACTGAAGGAGGATTTGAAGAAGCTCCTCAGTGATCTTATCGCACCAGTAGTAGGCTTGAAAGTGGAAGAAATAATGCATGATATGGATGCAGCATATAGGGTGTATTCTAATTACACCAAAAAGAATAGCCTACCTGGAGAGATATCAGTCAGATTCTCAAGAAGACAAACCAGGGACACAATTTTAAAGGCTACAACAGCAACTCCACTGAAATTGGGGAATGCTACTATCAAGACTTTAAAAGACATTCCATTTGAAATTCGCCAAAAACGAAAGACCTACAAGGATTTAATCCTTTTCCTTCAAACTAATCAAATCGCATATAAATGGGCGGTTCCAGAAGGGGTCATCTTTAAGCTCCACGAAAAGAGAGAGAAGATTGACGCCGTACACAAGGCTAAAGAATTCCTGAAACGTCATCTGGGAACCAAAGAAGACGGTAAAACTGGTTCGAGTGGCTCCACACCCTCGGAGACAGACGAAGGTTTGGCTGTGGAAGAAGGTGCTGCTGCCCGCAAATCAACTTATGTTTTTAGAGATAGAAAGCCTAAGTAAAGGACTCTGAAAATTGCCTTTATGAAGTGAGTTTGGGGGATGCTCTGGAACTCTGCCATAACAAGTAACCAGCTAATTTCTGATCAAAGATAGATAGCAACTCACAGCATGCATTGCTTACTAACAGTGTGGTACTAACATAGATTCTAACCGGGATAATGATCTACTCTTGGGTTTTTAGTTTAGTGTGGGTATACTTTCCTTTCTCCTTAGTTGTTAGTTCCCCTCCCCTTTTTGTTGTAATTTTAGATGTGTATAAAAAAAGCAATAAAAAATCCCCTTCGGGGGGCCAACAAAAAAAAAATGGACTCCTGCTGCAGAGCTGGAGATTGTACCTAAATTATTAGCTGATGTCAACTCTCACGCAACTCTTGCAGTGGTATTTTTGTTTTTGTCTATGGCATTTAATAACGATATCCTATAATGTAAATACTGTATTTATAACTATGCATTTTGTACCTTTCTCTATTTGCTTCTGACCAATTGGTCTCTGAGCATTAATAAATCAAATGGAATGAAAAAAAGCTATTTTGGTGGCCGGTTCATAATCTGAATCAACTGTTACTGTTACTAGCGCTACTAGACAGATAGAAAGAAGGGACTTCTCATATCTCCCAAATGACCAGTCATTCCATTATCTGTAAGAATCATCATGGCTGGAACTTCACCATGGCTGGGACTTCACACGTAACTGGAGCGAATAATAGGAGATCCCAGTAAAGGTGCATATGCAAAACTGCATTATATACTAGCTCTAGTAGCATTCCGGCATATGTTATACTCATGTAGAATCTTACTCAAGTTACTTTTACTGGAAATAAATGAAACATGAATGTCTTTTATAACATACTTGGGATTGGTCTGCAACACTACTGATGTAGACAGTAAAGCTTGCAAATGTAAGGGAGCTTTACAGGTTGTTTCGTATAGTTTTCATTTTATTCAGCTGATAGGATCCCAGGATGTTTGATGCCTGCCACCTGCTTCTATGACCTTTGCCCTTCCCAGCTGCTTACATCTGCCAGGGCGGGCACTGGTTGATCGGGTCCAAGAGGTAGTTAATGCCTCCTTGAGAGAGGGGGGTGGTTGCTTCAGCCCTGAAACAAAGTGCACTGCTTCCATTCCTAAAGAAACCTACCCTGGACCCAGAAAATTTGAATAATTATTGACTCATCTGGAATGTGATTGAGTATGTGGTGGTTGAACAAGTCCAAGGTTTCCTGGATTCTTTCCAGTCTGGCTTCAGGCCTTGATATGGTACTGAAACAGCCTTGGTCGCCCAAGTGGTGACCTGAGCCGGGAGATGGATAATGGGAGTGTGACCCTACTCCTGGACCGCTTAATGGCTTTTGATACCACCAGTCATGGTATCCTTCTGGATCACCTTCTGGAGTTGAGACTGGAAGGTATCATTTTGTGGTGGTTTCAGTCCTATTTGCAAGGACATTTCAGAACATGGTGCTGGAGAACTGCTGCTCAGCTCCTTGGTCTTTGACCTATGGAATCCCATGGAGTTCCATCTCATCCCCCATGCTCTTTAACAGTCTACAAGAAACCACTGGTGAGATCATTTGGAGATTTAGGCTGAGCTGATATCAATATGCAAATGACATTCAGCTCTATCTAGTGCTTCCAGCTGATCCCACAGAGGCTGTAGAACTGGTGCCTGGATAAGACACTGAAGCTTAATCCTGGCAAGAGAAAAATGTTACTTGTGAGTAGAAAGACTCACCCGGGAATTGAGGTGTCTCTCGTATTGGTCAGGTTTACAATACCCATAAATGAGCAGACCTGTAGCTTGGGGGGTACTGCTGGAACCAATCTTACTGGTGGATAAGCAGGTAGCAGCTGTAACCAAGAAAGCATTCAACCAGAGTCAAAAAGATCTGGCAATCACAGTGCATGCCCTAGTCAGGGGTGCCAAGCATAAGGCCCAGGGGCCAGAGCCAGCCTGTCCAGGACTGTTATGTAGCCCATGAACAACTGGTCCAAGGGATGGAACAGGAGGCTGCTGGGGGGCGAAACCACTCCAATTGTGGCTTCAGCACAGTGAAGCCTGCAGCGGTCAAGCAGAACTTCACTTCAGGTGAAGGGGTTCTGGTAAGTTTCACTGATAAGTTGGGAGCCACTGCAGCCACATTCATACCTCTTCATTTGCCCTGCAGCTCCAGGGATGCTGTCCTGGATGCAGCATCCCAGATGGCCTCAGGGATCAGTGTTTACATGTAGAGGGTGCAGATGATCCTCTGTTGGGGCACGGGAGCATCTGCCCAGCACTATACTGCTGGCTCTCCAGTCTGCCCATGCAGGTTTTCCTCTGCATCCCCCTCCCAGCCCATGGGGCCTTGCAGTGAGGACATACCAACTCGGAGCTTACCAGCTGCTGTCCTTTATGAAGTTTGTATCTCCCAGTACCCAGCAGTATCCAGCATTGGGGCCGCAACGGCCTAGCGGTTAAGACGCTGAGCTGCAGACTGGAAGGTCTGTAGCTCGGCAGTTCAAGACCCTAGTGCCACGTGATGAAGTGAGCTTCCGTCTCTGGTCCCAGCTCCTGCCAAACTAGCAGTTCGAAAGCAAAAAATTGCAAGTAGATAAATAGGTACTGCTTCAGTGGGAAGGTAACAGCATTCCATGTGCCTCGGCATTTAGTCATGCCAGCCACATGACCATGGAAACGTCTTCGGACAATGCTGGCTCTTTGGCTTGGAAACAGATATGAACACCGCCCCCTAGAGTCAGATTCGACTCGCTTTCAAGCAAGGGAAACCTTTACCTTTACCCAGCATTACATTTTACCCAGCATTACATTTTATGGCACACATGGCCCAGCCCAACAAAGTGACCTTTATATCAGATCTAGCCCCCATAACAAATGATACACCTTTGCCTTAGATCATATTAGTGCAATGTGCTGTATGTGGGGAAGCCCTGAACAAGTGTTTGGAAACATCAACTGGTACAGAATGCTGCAATCAGGGCACTGACTGGAGTGGGTTGTAGGGATCATATCTTTCCAAGCTGGATTATCTTCACTGGTTTCCAATTTGTTTACAGGCACATTCAAGGTGTTGGTGTTGGCCTTTAAAGCCCTATATGGTCTGGGGCCAGCATACCTTAAGGACTGCTTACTCCCTTACAAACCTACTTGACCACTTCAGTAATCTTCTGAGGCCCTGGCTTTGGGTGCCCCTGCTTTCTGAGGTTAGACGGTAGCAACCTAAGAGTGCATTATGCAATGCCAAGATTGTGGAACTCCCTTCCCAGAGACGTTAGCCTGTCCCCTTCTATCATGTCTTCTGCCAGAGGATGAAGACTTTTTTGTTTTATCTAATGTTCCCCGAATAATCCCTCCTTCCTTCCCTGTGTTTTAATTGAAGTTTCTCTGTTTTTATATATATTTCTTTTAGTTTTGTTTTTAACTCATTTTATGATGTGTTTTTATATTGCTCTTTTTTTGGTTGTTAGCTGCTGTAATTAGGCTGAAAGGCAGGATAATCATGTAAATAAATAAAATAAATACAGGTTAGCATCTACTTATCTACCTGTCTACCTATTTATCTAACCATCTACCTGTCTAATACTGCTCATACAGCTGTTGCCTTAAGCAGAAGTTAAAATGGGGAAAACCTTACTTAATGTTATTTCCCTGGTGTTTAATGATTGTCCCTATATATTTTGCCATAGGAAGGGTAACGGAATAATTTGTGTCTGATAGTAACCACGTCCTCTGAGCTCTCATAGTAGGCGATTCCATTCTTTAAGTAGAGGGGTGATTAAGCTAGCCTTCAGCTCATTAAATATGGGACACTCTACAATCATGTGTTCAATGGATTCAACTTTATCATATGAGCATCTGCACCTTCTGTTAGCATATGGTACTTTATTATATCTACCCTCCAAAACCACCAAAGGAAAAGCATTCATTCTTGGCAGAGTAAAAGCTCTTTTAAGCTTTGGTACTGTCAAACGACAAAAGAACTTTGGCAGTTGCATCAAGAGGGCAATACTTAAATGAAATGTCAAACATACCCTATGTGCCCTAACAGATGTACTAATAATATCCAACTTCCTGATACACATTTTTATTTGCCTAATTATATCTTTAGTCTCTGTAATCTTGACCATGTTGTTTGTTACTCCTAGACATTTCATTTTCTTTGAACAGTTGAACCCATTGACTATTATATTTATCTGCCTGGATGAGTCCAAGAAGAGCAGGACCTCCCTCAGGTTTTAAGATCTTTACTTGGATAGTTTATTATGGTATCAAGTCAGTAAATCAACAGAATCACACTGACCTTAGAAAAAGATCTTTACTTTAAGAAGAAATGTTTTTATCTATGCCTTAGCATCCACTGATAATTTGCCCAATGCAGCTCTCAGAGCTATTCCCAAAACACATCTGGGATTAGTAAATAAATGTCAGAAAAAATCATATTGAATGTAATCCATTCTCTCTGAGGCAGCCTGAATCCAGATTCCCGCACCACGCAAAAATTGATTTGAAACCTTGGCATTATATACCCTTAAGGCCAAGGGGACCAATTCACCTCCCGCTGGATGGATATATTTTACAATTGTCGTCCCTAGTCTCGAAGCAGTATTCCTCACCAGATCCAAATGTGTTTTCCATGTGAAAGATGCTTCAAAATGGATTCCCAGGTATTTAAATTGGTTAACCTGTTCCATAGATTGGCCTGCTATATACCATCTGAAGATTTTCCCCCTTTTCCTTTTACTAAATACTATGACTTTAGGTTTTGCTATATTAATAGACAAGCCTTCATGGTTACAGTAATACCCAAAATATTTTATCAGTTTGCAGAGTCCAACTACTGATCTGGACATTATTGCTGCATCGTCAGCATATAAAAGAATTGGAATTTCGCACTTGGATAGGGAAGGAAGATGGCAAGCATCCCTCTGGAGACAGGCTCTAAGATCGCTTATATATAAATTAAACAGCAGGGGTGCAAAAATACACTCCTGCTTAATGCCGTTATCTAGGGTAAATACCCCAGATAGCTGTCCTGACCCCCCACATCTAACTCTGGAAGTAGGGCAGCTGTATAGCTGTTGTATTAGGAGACATGGTTCAATGCCATATTTCTTCAGCCTTCCTCATAACCGAGGCCCGGAGATTGTGTCAAACACTGCTTTAAGATCCACGAAGGCAGTTGCCAATATGCGTTCTCCAGAACTCTTATACTTGTCTGCCTGGTTAGTATGTAAACTTCCATTATGGAAAGTGATTCTGTTTAGGAATTATTGTGCTGCACATTAATAACGTGTTACAATCCCATACTTTGATCTGTGTACTTATGTTGGAAAACTGTGACCAATCATAGCTCCCCACCATTACATATGCATGTGACGTACACATGTACAGCTAGCAAGATCATTACACAGGAGATATACCTAAGTGTCAACACACTAATACCTACACAGTAGTACTTTCCATATATTCTGACATCATGTATCTAATTCTGAAGCAGGCTATACAGTGTAGATCAAAAACTCCACATACTGGAGCCAGGGACAGATAAGAGAGATCCCGCTGCGAACTCTAGGGCAATTCTGCAAACTCTAGGGCAACTCTGCGAACTCTAGAGCAACTGCAAATTTGCAGAAAAATCCTCACCTGGGGAGAGGAGGGAAAACTTACAGCTAGGGAGCAGCTAGTAGTAGGTCAGTTGGAGGGAGGGAAGCAGGAAAGGGTGTGTGTGTGTGTTATGAGTGCTACCAATAGTAGAGAAATCAAGTGTGATACAACATAGTAGCAATAATAATTAATTAAAAACCATTAAAACATTAAGACAGTATACATCGGTTTGTACAGAATGGACAGAGAATATTAGAAAGGTTGCCCAAGGCAGCTCTGAAATGTTTTATGGATAATTTTTTAATGACGATGTATGAACAAGTCAGATATCCACAACTAGGGAATCCTACCGGAGTACATTATTATGCAAGATTCATCCTACAGATGCTTTCAGCTCTAAATTAAGTTTAAAAGAAGCTCATCTACAAAGAATAAGTTGCTAACCATTAAAAACTTTTGAAACGTAAGTTTCATGCCTAACATCTGCTATGTATTTTAACACCCACTAATAACTCACTCTTAACCTTTTATTTCAGTGGGATGTACATCTATGCTTAGGATTTCAGCCTTGGCCCATAACTCCACAATTATCAAAACCCACAATGGTATCACAGGTTATGGCCATTTTAGAATAACACTGCAGTTAAGTTTTGGACTAGTGTTCCAACAGGTAATATTATAACATGGTTTTACTACAGAGCAGCCTGACAGCATTGTCCAGAAACAAAAGTTTGCAAATCTGTGAAAAAACATAATATTTACCTTATTAAAATATTCATACCTACAGATTTCAGAAAACAAACAGAGTCAAAAACTCCATCACAAACATTTAAATGAAAATAGGACATGGCTCATACGAGTAACATCACTTGGTGTCTCTGTGCTCACTTAACATGAAGCTGGCAATTAGAAACTTGCAGTACAATTCTAAGCAGGGTTAAGGTTGAATTCAATAGGCTAACAAGGTGTAACTCTGCTTTGGACTGTACTGTGAAGGTCTGAACTGACTCCAGTAAACAGCACTACACTTGACATGAGGAGCTACGAAAACTCTATTTGCATCATGTCATCTGTGATAAACCATTCTCACATACAAACCATCAAGTACAATGTCATGCAAACTAGCTCTGAAATCCTTTATTTCAATGTGTTTAGGTTAGTGATGTGGGTTTTCTGGAAACTGAATCAGAAAATTTTCTTATTTTAATATTTTGACATTTTCTGCTTTCAATGATTTCAATTTATATAATGTTAACAAAATTAGGCAAATACACCATCTACAAGCCTAAGTCATGTACAAGTGCTGGGATTTTATCCATGCTTTGTACATTCAACCCCATCTAACATGACTGATTTACAGCACAACAGCCCTTCGGAACAAGTAAGCAGTGACTCACGAAAGCTCATACTCTACCACATATTTTGTTAGTCTTTAAGGTACTACTGGACTCTTACTCTTTTCTACTGCAACAGCCTAGACAATTATAAAGAGACTATATGAACATACGTGGGGTGGGAAATTTCCCACATTAGAAATTTCCACATTGGAAAATTCCACTGAACATGACTTGCAGTGTAGTCCAAGCCTACTGAAATTGATCAGCTTAGACTAGAATGATTTTGTATAGGACTGCGCTGCCAACTAGGATATGTTCTTCATACAATCTAATAAAATGTGCACCACATAAAATGACATTAAGTTTTATTGCTGCAGCCTAGTCATTCTTAATATGGATGATGATGCCTCTCAGATGAGTTAAAGTGAATGTACTTTTACAGTGGGAGCTCTTACAAACTCAACCAGCTAAATAAATAGAGGCATTTTACTTAATCTGCACTTTCACCATGTTTGACTGGTTGTAATTACATCCCTTTCCTAGTAAAATTAAGATAGAACAAGGACACTGGTATGCACAATCAAGCTGTAATTCCACATTCCAAAATAAAAAAGAAGGATCAGCCCAGTCACCTACTGAAATAGTGTGTGTGGGGATGAACAACATATTCATTGTCAGTAGTCACTATGTTCTACTCACAGGAGAAGCAGTGCATGTCAACTATTTGATTCTGGCCTTTTAAAGACTGTGCCTTACTAGCAATAGGAGAGCCCCTATAATGGCAAAATATGTGGGAGAAGGGCTGCTTTCAATGCTCCCGCTAAGCTGTGGAGTCCTGTGAGCAAAAAATTTACTTTGGTTGCTACTGGTATTGATTTGGCTCCTGCATCTATCAGTTTGCTATGGAGCCGTCCTTCCTGAGCTCAGACAAAAATGTGAGCCAGAGGCTAAAAAACTGTGAGCTAGCTCACACTAACTCAGCTTAGAGGGAACACTGGCTGCTTTTAGTACAACATTTTAAAGACTCTGCTCCTTTGGGTGACAACCAATTTTCAGTGTGTGAATTTGGAAAACAATCAAAGAGGCGATTATCACTGGTACAACAAAAGTCCTTACATAAGCTTGACCTTTGTGTCAACACTCTGAACTGTACAGACACTGTACTGGAGGAAATGTTAGCAGTGGATTGTTTTCAAGCATATTACCATTCCAACAAAGAAATGTTAAACTATTACACTTTGTTTTATAGTTGCCACAAGTGTACATGGTGTGGATTGGTAGCTTGGGGGACGTATATGGTTCCTGAACCGAATCCTTTGCAATTATTCATAGAGAACACAGGTGAAAACGGGCCTTCACACGGAGGCGTTTTACAAATCCCCCCAAATCTGCACGCTCATGCACAGTTCCTTAGGAGTAAGTATCACTGACGCCAGGATCGTGTTCTAAGTGCCCGGGTGGCTCTTGGCAGTGCAGCCCAGCACAGGCCTCAGTCCCAGAGCGTAATTCCAACCCTGGCACACAAGCGAGCCCACAATACATTGGAAGGTGCCTTGAGCACATTACTGAGCACAACCCCTTCCAACATCTCTGGGCAAAGAGGCTTCCGGGTCCGAAGGCAAATGTCCAGGCATCCGTGAACCCCAGGACCCCTCTGTTGAGAAACTAAGCACTCAGACTGCGTACAGGCGAGGCTGAGGGGGGGAACACTGTCCGCCCATTCAAAGATTTCACACCGTTACAAGTTTTCCGTTGCATGGCCACGACCCCTCTGAAAGCCGGTAAAGTTGCCCCCAAGGACAGGCCCGAGGTCAAAACGAGGAGCCGCTCTCTGGCAGCCAGCGACTTCCCCGCCCAGTAAAGGCGGCGGCGACAGCAGCGTGGGAAAAGGTCGGCCGCGCCAGAAGCGGCTGTCCCGACTCCGCTCTCCTTCGCGCCACGGCAGGCTCGGCTCTCCCACTTACCTTGGCAGCCATGCTTCGCCCTGCGTAGCCAGCCCCTTTCCCTGCAAGGCGAACGGCGGCGGCGAGCGGCGTCCTCCCAGGTGAACCAATCAGCCGGGAGGGAGGGCCTGCGCAGCCCGCTCATTGGCTGAGAGCAATCCCGGGGCCCAGCTGCCGCGCGCGTGATCCGTCTGCCGGCCTCTGGCCTGCCCCGGCGAGGGGGGGGGGTGCTGTCGGCCGACCCATGCGTCCCGGAGCAAGCGGTGGACGGGAAGCAGCGCGAGGCGGTATTTTTAAGGAGGTTTTGAACAGCTGATCTCTGGAAAAGAGACGCGGAGTTTTATGCAGTTAGGTCGAGGTGGTTATGGAGGGGGACGCATCTGTTTGTACACCGATCCGATGCATGGCACAGCGTTCCATACTGGGTCTAATCAGTTGAACGCAAAATCCTGTTTGGGGCACGTGAAGCCAGTTATCGATTTCTGCTTAGTTCCTAGGACATGTTGAACCGCTGTCAAGAACAGAATGCTGCTCTACGAACACGTGCCGTGTGTGCAGCTCCAGATCAAAACCTGGCACTGTTGAGGAAATAGTCCATATACAGTTTACAGGCTTGCCCATATAAACATGCTGCGGCATCTCTCGGTTTGGAAATCAAGCAAGGCATAACCTTCTCCCAAAATGCCGATGGTCCAGTTCTAGGCAGGGTTAGTAAATCCCACAGGTTTGTGGTTTACTCCAGGAAACCTTAAGCCATAATATGTTCAGTGGCCTTTAAAGATGGTTTGTTATGTCCACACAGCAGGCTGCTAGCCTTAATTATAGGGCGTTAAATTTATATTTATATATTTGTATTCCGCTCTTCCTCCCTAATGCAGTTGCAGAGTAGCTTTCAATATTGTTCTGTCCTTCACTTTCTTAACACAGCAACAACCCTATGAAGCAAATTAAACTTGATTGTGTGATGGGCTGAAGGTGGCTTAGCAAGCTTCCATGGCAGAGGAGGTGTTGCCAGAGACGCTGCCTTTTACTCTCGGGTAGCCCCAAAGCAGGGGCGCCTTACTTTCTAACCGGAACCAAAGTCCCCAAAGTCAAGCACTCTCAGCTTGAACCACAGAGTTAGGCCACAAGTACTCTGCAAAAAGGGATTTCATATTCAGGTGACAATAAAGGCAACCTCAGGGCAAACTTCCGGTCTTCCCCCCTCCACCAGCAGAGATATAAAGGAATGACAATGAGTTCCACCAGGTAAAATATCTATATTTCTAAAGTCTATTCAGAAGCCACCTGGCAAATAGTCCTCTTCTCTCCAGTACCTCACCCAGCCCTTTTGTATCGTCCTGTGTCTATGTGTAAATTCTTTGTCTTTCCTGCTCTGTCCCTCAGGATACTGGGATAAACCAATTAAGCATTCAAATCATTAACAGTCTTTCCTGACGCTAATCAGTGACTTTTGTCTCTACTTGTCTCTATTATTCAACTGCCTTGGCCAGAACCATTAGTGGTCAGATAACCCATTCAACTAGCCACCCAGCACCTAGCTAATTCAATCAAGATACTGTCAAATCTCAGCATAGCCTGACCCTGCCTCTCTGGAACTTCCCTGGTTACATCCAGGCCTTGCCCATCCTGATACCACACACTCCTGGAACTCATCACTGGCTCAGGTAATCTATTGTTCTCACCTGAGACCAGCCTCCAGGGCCGCCCATTGGTCTGCATTGTTTTCCAATAGCTATATCCCAGTGAACGCATGGCTTTAGGCCATGTGTGTCTGCCCCGATGCCAACTGGCAGTCCACCCCTAAAGCTTTTGGGTTTAGGCCATAATCTCATCTCCATGGACCCTTAAAACAACCCTTTATGGTAGGCCAGTGTTGTCTGCATGTTGCAGCTGGAAGTGTTGATGCTGAGAGAGTGCTTGCCTAAGACCATCTAGAAAGGTCATGGTAGAGATCAGTGTTCCCTCTAAGCTGAGTTAGTGTGAGCTAGCTCACAGCTTTTTAGCCTCCGGCTCACACAGTTTTACCTTCGCTCAGGATGGATGGCTCCAGAGCTAACTAATTTATGCAATAGCCAAATTGCTCACTCACAGCTTTAATATCAGTAGCTCACAAAGTAGAAAAAAAATAAAAAATGCTCACAAGACTCCACAGCTTAGAGGGAGCATTGGTAGAGAGGCGATTAGACTTGGCTCTCACAAGCCATACCAATCCATACAGAGAAGACTGGTGGTATGATGCTGGGGCTTAGAATAACACAGGCAAATTCCTCTTTAACATCTGTTGTGCAGGCTGATCCTATGCAGGTATATGAGAGCCAGTGTGATATAGTGGTTAGAGTGCCGGACTAGGATTTGAAGAAAAATAATAAGAAGAGATTGGATTTATACCCCACCCTTCACTACCCAAAGGAGTCTCAGAGTCGCTTACAGTCTCCTTTCCCTTCCCCTCCCCTCCCCACAAAAGACACAGTGTGAGGTAGGTGGGGCTGAGAGTGCTCTTTGAGAACTGCTCATGAGAGAACTTGTGACTGACCCAAGGTCACACCAGCAGCTGCAGATGGAGGAGTGAGGAATCAAACCTGGTCCCTCCAGATTATAGTCCACGCTCCTAACCACTACACCAAACTGGGAGACCCATAGTCAGATCCTCACTGTCAGCCTAACCTACAGCACAGGGTTGTTGTGAGGAAAAAATGGAGGAGAGCAGAACGATGTAAGCTGTTTGAGATTCCATTGGAAGAAAGGTGTCTTACAAATGAAGCAAATTAATAAAACAGTATAATTAGACGCATCACATTTCATTGTAAAATCAATGTGCCTTGCTTTGCATAGAACTGTAGCTTCAGCTGAGGCATAGGATGGTGTGGTAAACATCACCTGGCACTAGATCCTTAGTTGGTATAGGTCAGTCCCCTAGCTGGCACAGTCAGGAACATGTTGGTGCCACCTTATCCTTACCTTTTTGATAAGCACTTCCAATCTGGCACTTGATCAGGAATCATTCTCGTTCAACAGGTTTGTAGTCAGGCTGCCAAAGGCCTTTGAAAATAATCTTTGTCAGAGATGTTAAGGTGGAAGAAAAACTTCTTTCCAATCATCTCCAAATACAAGGGGAAAATGAAGGTGAGTCAGCTTTACAATCGTATTGCAAACTGTCCAATACATATTCAGTGAGTGACAGCTCCTCAACAGGCACCAATATAATATACACATATTTAAAATTTGTCGATAGTGCACAGTAGTTCTAAGTAAAAGACAAATAGTAACTTTGAAATCAGGATGACTTTGGCATGAATGTGTTTACAAAAACTCTTCCCAGCTAAATGAAACATAAGCATTCTTCATGCGCAGTAGATTTGTTTACTCTGAAAAGATTCGTTGCAGTTGATTAATTATCAGTATCTTCAGAGAACTGTGGTAACAAGGCAGCTCTGATGAGCGAATTATTGGCATACATGCTCAGAATATAGAGCACTTTGCACATGTCATGTACACATAGAATATTTATCAGACTGTAATGGACTACTAATATTATTTTTTGTCCACAATTAGTCAATGACCGTCAATAAGTCTCCAGAGATAGAGAGTGAGTTTCCCCCCCCCCAGTAGGATTCTAGCAATCAAGAGAAAGGAAATATTATTCAATCATTTGTTCATGATTAATCGCATGCAACCATTAAGCAATTTCTGCTCTCTGCGTTAAATCATTGTTATTCTAGGCTGGTAAAGGATTTGCATAAATGCAAGATGCCAGTGACAAACCCCCATCAAAATCATTTCAGCTAATAGCCAGGGAAGCATGGTGTGCCAGGAAAGCTGAATATCTGATGTCCATTATTTCCATTCAAAAGTGAACAAGGCACAGATAGGTACTTTTTCTTCTTTTAATTTTTTAAAAAAATTAGAAATATCATTTGTTTTTGTTTTAAAAAATATCCCATTTGTTTATGTTGGTTTTGAAGGAAACATATTTCTGGCTGTAATTCTCCCCCATCCCAATTGGAATGATATTCTTTGGGATCGTACCCATAATCCAAGGGATTCTGCCTGCCAGGGTTAAGACTAATAGGAAATAGTGGCCCCATTTTATACTCAGTTAAAATTCTCAGTATTTGGCAACCCAAGAAAGCAAATAGAGGACATATATAGTGTATAAATTAAAAAATGCTCCTGGGTGCCACACTTAGCAGAAATACAGCGCTGCTGCCCTGCCTCCTCTGTGTGACATTAGTGTATGTGTTTCTGTCTCCAGGAGTCTCATGGATTCATTAACAACTCCACTAAGTTGATATTTAAAGCAGAAGTGGGGGGGGGGGCATTTTTGAAAAAAAAAATAGAGGGAACAGGTGAGAATTAAGCCCTCCCTTTTCTTATGCCTTCCCGTATGGACCTTGGGCACTTTCAACATTTTTGGCTCCACTCTGATACCAGAAGTGAGCCTGACCAGTAATGGTAACACGTGGAAGCAGCAGCTCCTTGATTGTTTAAAAATAGATACATACACATCCCCCTCTCACCTTAAATACTAAAATAGATGGGATAAAACTTCAGTTGGAAGTCTAGGTAAACAGTTTAATTTGCCACCTAAAAAGCAATAAGGTAGGTGCCAGGTGAGTCTCAAAGGGAAGGGCTATCCAGAGATAGGGTGCAACCACCAAGAAAGCCCTGACTTGAGTTGCCAGCCATGTCATTTTTGCACATATGGGCATGGAGAGCAGAGTTTGAGATGAAGATCTTAAGTAGTGAGCCTGATCATTTGAAGGAGGCATTTGCAGGAAACATTCCAAGGTAGAGAAGTTCTAAATGTCTTGAACTTTGCCTGTTTGCTAAGGTCATGATATGGCAACATTCAGCATAGGAAGAATCAACTGCATGCACTCATATCAGGGCTCCTCCCACTGGAAAGGTCTTCTGCATAGATACATACCAGTGGCCATCATTTCAGTGGCGCTTATTTGGGAGAACTACCCAATGGACTGTGGTCTCAGCCTATAAATAGTAATTCCTATCACTAATAAGCATGCAGCAAACAATACAGTTCCACTTTCTGAAAGTCTTGCAGTGGTCTCCATGTTTATTTTAAAGTGGAGAAGGCCAGCTGGCAGCTTCTGAGGTGCATCCAGCCCCTTATCTGTTGTTTCCAGGGCCCCTCCTCACCCACCCTACTCTAGACTGGAAGCTGCTGTGTGGCTTCTGCTTTTCCTCAAGATCTACTCATACTGTGGTTTTTTCCCCATCTGGTACAGTAGCGCTTTTGGAACTGGCTATGTGTATTACAGTGTAACCCTAAGAGCACTTTCCTGGGAGTAAGCCACAATGCATAGAATTGAGTGGGACTCTGAGGAGACCCACTTAGCACAGCACTGACAAAGCCTGTGTTGTCAAATCTAACTGTCCAATGTTGCCCACTCCATACAACAGTCATTAAAGATTCCAGGTCCATCATTCCTTTTGCTATGAAGCACTGAGTAAATGATGGTTTTTCGTGTACAAATTTCAAGTCTGGCACAGTAATCCCAACTTCCGTGGAAATGTCTGGTTTGTTTTCACTTTTTGTCCTATCAAGGCAGCCTTCAATAAAAATAAAAGATTGCAAATGTTAGCAAAAAGCATTGTGCATAAGGTATCTGATAGAATAAAAATATCTTCACTGTCTCCTAAACTGTAAGGAGTTCAGTCTGGTATGTAGCTCTGAGAAGTAGGGTTGCCATCAGACCTGGAAAAAATGTCCTGTCCCTTAATGTGTGGAAATGGGCAAACAAAGCTTTTCATAGCATGGCGGTAAATAATATAATCTGGTAAATAATGTCCCAGTAAGCCTCTACTAAGAGGACAGGACTTTTTTGCTCCAGACCTTGTTGGCAACCCTACTGAGGCAGGAGTTCCACAATAAAAATCAAATCAAATAAATAAATGGTAACATTACTCCTGAAAAGAGCCTGCTCTAGGTGCTCACTGATCTAACAAAGGAGGCACACACAGCAAGGCCTCCACAGATTATCTTAATAAGTAGGGAGACTGGCATGGCAGGAGGTGATCTATAGCATCTGCTGTACTCATAGCACTCAAGATCCCAGATTAACTTCTTAGAACAGACCTCTCCCTCTCCCTATATAAGGTGAGCACATATATTATATTTACATGTGCTGAGCATATCACTACTTGAAAATATGTTCACAGTTATTACACATATGAGTTTAACAGACTGTGCACACCTATGCAAAAGCCAGCGTGCCTGATTCACATACATTTCTTCCCATAAGGGGATCCATATGATCACTGAATCGTAGGATATAAAATGGTGACATGCACCTGTGGGCTGGCATTTGAAAGGAAGGAGACAGTCAAAGGGGCCATAACAAGTGAATTAGTATCAAGAGTTACAACTACAATATACATCATTTGTGCAGCAAGTCATACAACCACAAAGACAGAGGAGAGCGATATGAATACAGTATTGAAGAGAACGAATGTGTTTTCTGCAAAACAGGGAGGGGGAGAATGAAGAAATTATGCAGCTTTTGGCAGGCTGGTATACAAGACTACTGGGCCGTATCTGCCACATGTTGTGCAGGCTTCATCTACAACCCAGGGAAAGAATTCAGACCATTTGTTTCCCATCATCATTAAGTTCTAATATCTACACAAAGGCAATCCAATTACAGAAAATGGCAGTGAATTACTAAGTACAAATACAATCATTCAATCTCCCTGCAAGTTAGAACTCAAAACAGATAACACTGTTGTGTACCAACAGTCATAAACTATCTTAACGAAAATTGATATTAAGGTGGAGAGTTCCATGAATTTAATTTCCCGCCCCCCAAAAAACCCACTTAAAAAGATAATGGATACAATCAACCTCTTGTTGAAGCCAACTGTTGATTTTAATGTAACTGGATTACACCCATAGTGTCTACAGCCATGCATCTCAGACAGGTGGTTTAAATTAAGAATGGTGGGCTTTGGGGTTTTTCTCCCCTGTTTTAGTTTGGCTATCCAGAGAGACAGGAAGAAGTAAATTATGAAATCAGCTGATTGTGGTTCTGTGGTTTCATGCTTCAGAAGCAGGCATGATGTCTCAAGAGCAAATCAACTATGAAAAGCAACTGTAAAAATGGCATAATGTGCAATTGTGTTTACTGTCTTCCAATGATTTCCAGATCTTCCTCTAGCCTACAACAGGGGAATGCACTGCCTTCAGAGACTCAAGACCTTTTCTCGCTGTCCTTAGCAAACTGCAGCGTCTCCATTGCCACATTAGAAGCTTGCTGCAGAAGGTAGGTGGATCTTCACATGTTCAAAATCACAGTTCATGGAACTTGCAGAAGAAGTGTGCCTGTTTCCAGAGACACCCAAGATAGACAAAAACCATAGAACAAAGGATTCATTGCACCTATGCTTACTCAGAACATTTCCTGGATTGGTTTCCAAGTGTAAGATACAGAGAACAGGGTGGAGGTAGGCAGGATGGGCTTCTCATCAATGTTTCCTTTAATTTTTTTCCCCTGCTGTGTGGAGCAGTTCACATCCTGAACAGAATATAACTGCTGTAATCTTTTTTTAAATAATTTTGTTGAGAAACAGTAAGGGTACAGTTAACAGTAAGATCGAACAACAAACAAAGCTGCATTCATTAAGTGATCCATATCAAACAGTTGACACTTAGTATTGTTCTAATCAATCAGTTGCCATAACCGAGCAGAAATTAGCTAAAATGTCAAAGTCCAAGGGTTCTTTATGCCTCACAGGCCATTTCAGAAAAAGGGTCCATTTGTTCATTGCCTACGACTCTTTAACTTGTGAGTCTGAGCTTTGGATGTCATCAGAAATAAAATGGTCTCACAATTTCAAATACCAGAGATGAGTTGTAGGGGGATTGTCATCTTTCCACTGCTGTAATCTTTAAAATGGGCAATGGGCAGTGCAGGACCCTGCGTGGCTCCAGATTACTACTGAGCAGGGCTTCCTTGTTAATGAGCAGCTGCTCACGTGCACAGTTTAGAGGGAACACTGGTTGACATGCCCCATTCCCAGGCCACTCACTGCTGGTACTACCTCCCAGTCACCCCCAACTCACTGCTTTTTTGGTACACAAACACTGAGTCAAGAATCTTGTCCCCCACCTTGACTTGGATAGCCCAGGCAAGCCAGATCTGACAAGTTAAGCAGGGCCAACCTTGGCAAGTAATTGGAAGGGAGACCTCCCATGGGATACCAGGACTCAGGACACAGAGGTAGGCAATCAAGCCACCTCTCTGAAGTGTTGAAACTCTACTAGGGGTCGCTAGAAGCCACCATGACTTCCAGGCATGGAAGCACACACATACACCCCCCCCCCAAAAAAAAAGAATCTTGTCCCCCATGGCCTGGCAGCCCCCTTACCCTCTGTTGCTGCTGAGCCATGAACTTTAAAAAGCCTGTTAAATGGCTGAAAGGGGGACAGAAAAGGGAATCTTACTTAAAAGCCTGAACAAAAAATCATATAAAATTCATATACTTGAGAACATGTTTCCGGAATATGTTTCCAGGTGGACCAAAGTGATTAGGAGGTAGGTTAAGAGCTTCTTACATTTGAAGGTTAATGTCCCCAGTTTGTAGGTGTTAACTGAGATTATATGTTGGCATCCTGACTAGTAATATCTAATTAATTGGGAGATAAATGATCTGGGGGGGGGTGCATGTGTATATAAGTATGTGTGTGTGTGTGCGCACGCATGTGTGCATGTGGTGTGGTGTGTATGGGGGAACTAAAATGGAAAAAAGCCCCAGTTATGGAGTATCTACAAACCAGAAAATGACTGCGTGAATTATTAACATAAAGCACTCACTCCTGACCCAGAAGTTTAGTCTACAATTAATATTTAGAATCAGTTAATCATTACCAGCCAGGAATCTGCTGTACCATACAGAGAGGCAGAATCATGTTATTACTTTAATAATTACACTGGCTCCCTCTTTTAACAGTGACACCACCATCATATATGTAGCTAAAACACATATGAAACTAACTGATGTGGGGGGTTTTGCTTTGCTTTGTTTAATATAGCCATGCAAACTCCAGTTAAAATCCTGATCATATTATCTTCAGTTACTTTTAGGGATGGGCACAAACAGGGAAAATGTGGTTCGGTGTGTGGTTCATGGAACCATGAAGCTTGTTCACAAACCGAACCAGTTTGTGTCTCTGCTAACCCCATTGAAAGGGACTGCAGTCCCATTAAATGAGATTTGCAGAAAGCCCAAAAAATACCTGAGCGATGGGGAGGAGCTTGTTCCCCAGTGCTTAGCTGTTTCAGGCTGTCTGTGCAGTCCCTTTAAACTTTAAAAGGAGTGCAGAAGACACAACAAAAAACAGCTGTGTGGCAGGGAGCACTCTCAGCTGTTTTGGGCTGTCTTGTATAGTCTCTTTAAAGTTTAAACGGACTGCACAAGATAGCCGGAAACAGCTGAGCACAGGGAGTGCCTCCCCACCACTCAGCTGTTTTTATGGTTTTCACAGGGAACAGAAAGCAGGGGTTTAAAGAGACTCAGAGTCCCTTTAAACCTCTGCTTTCTGCTCCAGCCATGAACTGCTTTAAAAGTTCACAAAGGTTTGTGACAGTAGACGCGTCACAAAATTCTGTTCATGAACCACAAACAATAAAATTTCTGATGAACTTTGCTTCATAATTTGGTTCGTGCCCCTCTTTAGTTATTTTATCTTCAGTCTCCCCCCCACCAAAGGGAGGAGCTTTATGGTGAAAAAATAATAAAAACCTGGCTTCAAAACCAAACTAAATGTGGCTTGGGGAAGAGATGTCAGAATTTATTTATTTATTTATTTGCGTGTTCGTCCACTCACATATAAAGCAAGGTGTGGGAGTGTATTTCTTACAGAATTTATTTATTTACTTAAAATATTATATACTGCTTTTCTAACAAGCAAGTATTATATACAGCTTTTATAACAAGAGCTGTTTCCAGGTATACAGATAAAACCATAAACGGTAAAATCAACATGTATGAGGGGAGCAGGGAGGAAGAAGAAAGGAAGATCTGGCTGGCTTGCTGGCATCTGAGCTAAGTTTATTCTCATCTTCCTGCACATATAGAGCTGCCAGATCTTCTGCTGTGGTCTACTAGAGCAGTGGTTTTTTTGGGGAGGGGGAAGTATGGTATTCTAATGCCACATCATCATTTCCAGCATGATCCCAAAAGTGATGTCAACACATCAGTATGTCGCTCTAGGCCCCCCAAAAAACTCTATGGTAAAACCTGTACCCTCCAGCATCATGCCGGAAGTGACACTGTGGTGTCAGAACATCACTTATTTACATGTCCCCACCCCTGTCCACCTCCTGCTGGTTGCCAGCACTTGGCTGACAACCCTACATGGGTATTAAAAGCCTGAGCAAGACCAGAGATGTGAGTTGTTGGACACAAGCCCAAAGGCTCTTGTCCTGGGATTCATGAGCATGGGTCAGGCAGCAGCATCCATCAGGACCAGCCCAGGATGTGCGTGTTTTGTTTGTTTTATTGTACTCATTGCTGAAATTGATTGTATTGTTCATTTGTGGGAGCCACTGTGGATCCCTGAGGGGAGGGAAGTGGCATACAAATGTTAAATAAAAAAGCAAACTACAGATTTAAGCAATCAGCACAACAGCAAACGTAAGTACAAAGGTGAGTGGAACTAATCCTGCCCCCTTGCCATTTCACTGCTCTCAGTTGCTTGAATAATTTAGCTTTCAGCCCAGTTTACTTTTGATATCAGAACCAGGAGGAGAGAAACACACTTTAGGGCATAGCAAAGTGAGGTAGGAGGAAGAAGGCAGGGCTTATTTCCTTATTTACGTGCTCTGGTTTATGTACCAGACCTTCCCCACCCACCAGTTTCCTCCCAAATGGTAGACAAATGAATAATTCCACATGGATTTTCCTGTCATGTCTAGTGTGGCCCATCATCTCAACTTATTGGAGACATATTTATGTTAGTGAAATACACTTAATTAACAGGAATTACATACAGTGCCATTCTAAGCAGGTATTGAATATGGCTTACTCCCAGGAAAGTGTTCTTAGGACTGCACCTGTACTTAGGAAAAGGGAAATCACAATCACTTTCTACCCATTTTTTGTAGTGACTGCAAGCATTTATGCCTTGGGAGTCTTTGGGCAACCAGCATGATTTCTCAGGAGTAGCTCTCAGGTGGTCTTTATCCTTTCTATCTGAAAGGTGTCCAAATGTCATAACTGAGTTGCTGAGTCAGTTCCTGAGACCTGCTGTAAGAAGTTCCACAAAATTCCAGTCACCTGTCCTGTTTAATGTGTAGAGGCTGGATGAGATCCTGTGTAGCTATGGGTACTGAATTTCATCAACATCCTGACAACCAACTCTACATTTCATTAAGTAAGCAGCTAGGGGCATTTCTATTTCTGTGCTAAATTAGTATTTGCACATTGTGGTCAAGTGAATGTGAAGTGAATCAACTGAAATAGAATCCAGCCAAGGGAGGTAATGCAGGTGGAAAAGATAGGGGTTCTTCCCCCTTTTAATTAGCAATTTTAATTACGTGCAGTGTTGATTTCAGTGGAGTAGCTCTGCATAGGTTTGCACTATGAGATTGTTAATATCGTATGGCAGTTGTTTTATGTGGTTTTATAGTTACAATTTTATAGTTAACTTATTGTCCTTGGGATGTTTTAATAAAGTTGATGTTAAGAAAGCCAGTACCTAAAAACCCAAATAACTAAAAATAAATATCTTAAGTACTTAATATATATATAAACAAAATGAAGAACGTAATGAGTAGCAGAGGTGCTGAATTCATTTGTTACCAGGGCTGGATCTGACATAATGTAACTTTGTCGGGCCAGGCCATATGTACCATGAAATGTAACACAAAGTACCAGAGATATAAACTTTATAAAGATTATTTCAGATGCCTAATGGCAATAGCAGGATTGATTGGATTAGGTGTGATATGCAGAGGGGTAACTAGGTGTGGAGATATAGCATTGGTAATAAGACAGGAAACCTAGGTCTCAATTTGGTCCAGGAGGATTCAGTCCAGGAGGATGCAAAGAATAAATGGAAATAAGTCTAAAGAAGTGAGCAGTGACTCATGAAAGCTCATACCCTGCCACAAATTTTGTGATATATCGGACTCTTACTCTTTCTACTGTTATTAGAAACCACAACATTCAAAAACCAGTGGGGGGACATTTTAACCTTCCCGGACATTCAGTTGTTGACCTAAGAGAAGCAGTTCTCTTACAAAGGAATTTTGAAGGGAGATTAGAAAGACTACTAAATTGCAGCTGATAATGAAGCTTAAAACAATGCAGACTCCTGGACTGAATTGAGACCTAGGTTGTTTCTGTTATTAACAATGCCTGCTATTGTCATTTGGCATCTGAAATCACTTCACTCTCCAAGATATAAGGACAGATGGCTCTCATTCTAGCTGTATCTGAAGTGAGCAGTGATTCATGAAAGCTCATGCTCTGACACAAATTTTATTAGTTGTTAAGGTGCTACTGGACTCTTGCTACCTTCCACTAATAAAAATTGCAAGCTGTGCTATTAAGTTTCTCCCCTCCCCCTGCTTGCATCTGTTAGAACTGGAAAGAGGGATTCCCCCCCCTCTCTCTGGCTCTTTCACTCCCCCTCCCTCTCTGGTTCCAAAGAAGTGTACTTGCACATGAAAGTTTATATCTGGAATAAAACTTTGTTGGCTTTAATGGTGCCACGGGTCTCCGTCTCTCTCTCTCGCTCGCTCGCTCTTGCCCTCCTCCTCCCTTCCTCCCCAAAGGAGAAAGAGAAGTGAGAGGAGCACTCAGCCAATCAAGGGAAGGGAGGCTTGGCTTTTTTATATCTCTTTTGCAAAGCAGGAAGCAGGAGATGAGAGAGCTGGGCCAAAGCGAGCTGTGATGCAGGAAGCAGATGAGAGCTGGTTGCTCACGGGCCAGATAGGAGCTCTGCACCCTTGAGTAAGACTGTGTTTTCCGGCCAGAGTTCCTTATTGTATTTCATTTCAGATCACCTCTTTGTCAGACACTCAGGCTCAAGGGTGGGCAAACCCTGACAGGAAGGCAAGCCAGTCATTTTGGGGTGGCAACCAGGCAAGTGGATGAGGAGAAGGCACAGGAAGAGAAAAAGGTGGCCTTGCTCAATAAGGTGCTCTTTATGCCCATGTAACAGCGGTATTCAACAGCTTTTCAGTGGTATGACCTGAGGGAACACTAGTTGAGGGAACACTAGTTGAGAGAGTGGTCTAGGGTTAGAAACAATGTCCTCTGAAATCGAGGACACAGAAGTAACTGGCAGCATTTTTATAGTAATTGGATGCTTTTGAATAAAACCAGCTTAGAAGCAAGAAGTGGAGGAGGCGGCATGCCATATTCAATACCCAGGACCTTGTGATATGCTGGCTGGAATGAGCCACTCAGAAGCTTCCTGTCTCTTTCCTTGAGTGCTAAATTTCACACAAAGAAATGACAAAGCTAGTAAATGAGGTGCAAAGTTGAGACATCAGAAAGATAAAAAGATAACAGAAGACTGGATTGCATTGTTCTGGGATCCTGAATCACTTCTTCATAGGGAGGATTTTTTTTTGTTTTATTTTTGTATTTATATATGTGTACGTGTGTATGCATGCGCACGACTATGCACTGTGATGCCACTATGTATGCACCAGGAAGTCATGGTGATCTCTGGTGACAGACCTCTACTGGGAGCCTGGAGGATATTCAGAGTGGTAGCTGCATAAAGCCTGCCCCCACCTCTGGTATTTCAAGGCAGTCTCCCATCCAAGTGCTTGCCAAGGTCAACCCTGCTTAGCTTCCGAGATGTGACAAGACCAGGCTTACCTGGGCTATCCAGGTCAGGATGGGGAAAAAATCTTTTTGGATATATCCTCATGTTTATTCTGCTTACTGAGATGGATTGGTCAAAATCTCCAACCTGGGAATAGGAAATATTCTCCTTCCCCACCAAGCATTCCAAGCAGCATTCTTTTGTTCTCTCTCTCCCTCTTCCCCCCACCCTGGCTTGGAGGACTTGGAATTTTGTAACAGACTCATGCATTCCATGCGCCCCTTTCAAATGTGACTCACCTCTTATCTTCATTAAGTAATCACTTCCAGGATACTTAAAACTCTCCGAAAATAATTGAAGAGAAGGAACCAGCCCAGTTAGGTAACAGTGAAAAATGCAAACTGGATTTTGATTATTTGAAAGATTACTTGCTGAAGTTTGTTGGAGACCACTGTTGACTGACTTCACAAAGAGAACAGAGTTAGAGTCCAGTGGCACCTTTAAGACCAACAAAGTTTTATTCAAGGTGTGAGCTTTCGGGTGCACACACACTTCATCAGACAATGAAATGGAATTACAGATCATAGTTGTACACATAGAGCGTGGCTTGTTAAATTAGCATGCAAAATAGTGAAGATGGTTTCATCTGTTAAAAAAACATCTTCACTATTTTGCATACTAATTTAACAAGCCACGCTCTTTGTATACAACTATGATGAAATGTGTGTGCACATGAAAGCTCACACCTTGAAGAAAACTTTGTTGGTCTTAAAAGGTGCCCCTGGACTCTATCTTTGTTCTATTGCTTCAGACCAACACAGCTGCCCACCTTGATCTGACTTCACAAACAGCTACTGAAATATTTCAACAACTGAATTGCATTTCTGCTCAACTTGAACAACTTAGTCTTAGCTACAGAGATTCTGTCCCCTCAAAAGGTCTACTGGATAAGACACTAAATAAATCAGAGAAGAATGGAATTCCTTTATCCCAGAAGCTGCAGTTTCCTAAGTCTACAGATGAGGGGAAACTTGGGCAAAAAGTTGCTTGTGGAGCGGCATGTTGATTGCAAAACAACCAGGTAGCAATCTGTGTTTCAGAAAATGACCTGAATCAAAGTTGATGGCAAAGTAGGCATAATATTAAATATTCCATTAGCCAGATTTTAAGAACAGAGCCTCACCTTGTTGACCTTGTTAAAGTTGAAAAGCTTGTGAACTTGCAGACTCCTCCCCTTCAATTAGTCAAGCATTACACTTAGACACCCTCTTTGTTATCTTTCATTTTTCTAAGCCTAGAAAGAAACAGAATCTTTTGGTTCTAGACCTAGCTCTTTGCTGTATAACGAGGGACAGAATCTAGCCCTGGAATGTGTTTAACCATAGCGTATTATGAGTGTGCAGCTCTGGAACATTCATTCTGTGTGTAGGTCATGTGTTTTTGCTTCCAATTGTAGCTCAGAAGGGCTGCCTTACTCTTGGAGTAGCCCCAACAGTAGGGCACCCCACTTCTGACCTGAATCAGAAACCCATGGAACCAGGCCAAAGAGGGCACTTTTGACCTGTGCCAAAGAACTAGCCACAGCTCAGCAAAGGGTTTCAGTCTAAGCTTACACAAGGCGCCCTCCAGAACAATTTCCATATCCCCCACCATCCTGCAAAGATATACATATGAAATGATTAAGTTCCTTCAGGTAGGTATCTGCATTTCCAAAGCCACTTAGACTCTTATCCTCAGAAACAGAACCTTGTTGGATTTGTTTCAATACTTGGCTAAACATAGTTTAGAACTTGACTACTACCCTTTGATGGAACATAGTTTAGAACATGTATAATTATCATGTAATAAGCCTTAAGAGTCTGATATTTGGACTCTTTCTTTTAACCTTATGGATGTTTTATTTTTGAGTATACCATAATAAATATTTATATTTTTATAACAATTTATTTGTTAGCTTGACCCTCTTAGATCACATAAACATAGTTGTAGCCAGTTGTATGCCCTCACCTATCTTATCTCTTGTGCCCTCTCCTGAGTGGAGTAACTTGCACAGTGCTCGAAATGTGGAGTGACTGGTTCCTGGTATGGACTTCTAGTGCTGGATGTTATTACTGTAAACATTGGATATTATTTCAACCAACCAAAATTTCCAGTTTTCTGCTTCTGTGGTTTGTATTCTTAAATAAGAATTTTTAAGAATAAGAAATAAATAGTTTAAAAGAATAAGAAATAAATAGTTTAAATGAATAAATAAATGGTTTAAAAAGATGAACCTATTGGTCTATTATTTAGTTTTATATTAAAAGATGGATGAAAATCTGTTGCTAGAACTGTTGCTAAGTTTGCCTGCAGGATGCAAGAGTAAGGACACAATATTACACAATAAAATGTTACTGTCTGGGCATACGATCAATGTGTTTAATGGAGTTAATAAGTTTGGCTTGGATCCAGCAGAGGATTTCCATGGACAGAAGAGGGACAGATATTGTTAATTCCCTCTCCCACTGCAGACCTCAAACTCCCCACCCCCATGCTGTCCCTGTGGGTCTCAGCTCCCATTGGAGTAGCATTTCAGGGGACTTTCCAAAATGTAGCAGGAGCAGGCAGGTGAGAAAGTTGAGCTCTGCTGACAGAAGTCCTTTTCATCAGTGGAAATTACTGCTGGATTCAAGCCTTTTATGTGTAATTGATATGCAAATCCCCCCATGTTATGTTAAATTTTGAAAATAGGGCAAGTAGTTAGTAATTTGTTTATCTTTCTCTTCAAGCTACAAGTTGCAAACTCACTTCAGACCATGCCTTTGGTTAAATTTTCATTTCTTTTAGTTTTAGTGTAATGTTTCTAAAACCAACCCTGTAAATTCCATAATCTGGTTGACATCTACCATTTTCTGTCTCTGATTTCTAATGTGGGTCCCTGCAAGGGTTGTAACTTAATCATAAGCCACTAAAATATTCAAATTAGATGTTCTCCTCCAGCTCCCTGTGATTTGGAGGTTTCTTTCGGTGCTGGGCATCTTGATTGGTAACATCACCTTGTTTCTTCCAATAAGTCTTCTTGCTGAAATTTCCAACCAGCTCCCGACAGCCATGAAAAAATGGTGAGGCAACCACACCTCAGTCAGAAACCCCAGACTTGCAATCAAACAAATGCAATGTGGACAAGTCGTTCCAGCTGCAATGCTGACTTGCCAAAAAACACTTCAGCAGCTCCAGAGGCAGAACATAAGCCTGACTGGCCTTGACATATTATCACCCCATATAAATCAAATAAAATTCCCTTACCTCCTTTTTTCTTCCAGTCCTTTCAAGTGAAGGTCCAAATGTTCATTTCAAGTATTAGGAGCCTTTTCAAATGTGACATTGCAAATAAGAAAAGTGATACATGAAAACATATTTAAATTCAAAGTATAATTATGTGCGCCTATGAGATTTTTTTCTCCCCCAAAGGTTTTTTCCCCATCCAGTTTTATAAAAATAAAAACTTACCACAACCTCCTGGCACATGATGCTGGGGCGGTGCCTTTCTTCGCTTGATCTTGTCCAGCCTGTTGAAAGTTACTATTCAAGATAAATAAAAGTCATCTTTGTCATGTACAATGGGGCTTCAACACCCAGAATGTTTGTTGTTTTCTGATTTTTTAAAAAAATGGACACTCTTTGTTTAATTTTTCACATTTTTTAAAAAAATCTTATACATTTAAGTAGGACAAAGGCACACAAGGAAAGTTAAGCAAGTTAACACAAGTTAGGCAGGGCAAATTTGTAGTCTGATTTTCAGGGACCCTTTATAGCTGTTGAGTCTTAACTTATTTCTGCTACCCCAGTTAAAGCAGAGATCCGTGCTAGGTACTTGGAGCAAAGACATTGTCCATGCAAGGAATCTGCTCTGCCATACCTCATTATTTTCCATAGGTTTTTGCTATACATTGTCCTGGTTCCCTGGGCCTGGAAGGGAAGCCCCAGCACCCAGCCGCGCCCCCTCCGCTGCACTCACTGGCCGACGAGCAGAGTAGTGGGGGCGGACCAGCGCACGCCAGCTCGGCAGGGGAGAGGCCTCGCAGGCCCCCCAAGAAGAACCCCTCCCAGCGGCAGAGGGAGGGGAGGCAGCAGCAAGGTGTGCATGGCCCTGGAGCCAAGTGGCACGAACAGCGCCAGGGAGAGAGGCTGAGGCCGAGGAGACCCCAAGCAGCAGCCCAACGACAGCCACTTCCCAGAGGGCTGAGGACGTCCTGAGATATCAAGGGGGTGGGGCCTGGGAAGATGGGAGGTGGCAGGGAGGAAGGGCGGTGCTGGGGGTGAGACCAGGAGTATAAAGGAAGGGAATGACAGAGGGGCCAGGGAGGAATGACGGGCCAAGGACGTGGCCACTGAGGAGGCGCATGAGAGAGACGGCAATTCAGCGAGCAGCCTCCCGGGACCAGGGGCAGAGGGACTCCTGAGGTGACGCTAACCCCAGGCCCCTGCCATTCTGAGGCCTCTACCTCAAGCCCAACTTAATACCGGCCTCATCTCCAGGGCTGACATCCCGCTCAAGGACCGCGGCAGGAGCGCGACATACGTATTTTACTGGGCCAGTTAGCATCACTTAATAGAATGGGTCTCTCTTCTGGATAAATAAACTGCACTTGTATGTCAAATCAAGGTGTCAGTTTGTTGGGTTTCTTTCCTCCCTCCTTTGGATCATATGTGATTTCTCATTACACACCTCCAGCATAGTGACACAGTGAACTTTTTCATGAAAAGAAAGTAATTGTCCCAGCACACCAACCTCAAATAAAGACAGAAGACAATCATCCTTTGGTTTAACTGGTCTATTAAAGCGGGCAGATCAACTTCCATAATCCTGTTTTTAAGGGTGGGCTGTGCTAGGGAGCACAATGGCTGCTATCATTTGGGCAACCCCACCCTGGCTCCAAACGTGGCCAGCGATTGTTTATCCTCACTTAAACATGACTGTACTGAGAGGTGCCCGGTAAGGTTGCCAGCTCTGGGTTAGGAAATTCCTGGGGATTTGGGGGTAGAGTCATGGAAAGGCAAAGTTTGGGCAGGGAAGGGACCTCATCAGGGTAGAATGCCAGCGAGTCCACCCTTCAAACCAGCCATTTTCTCTAAGGGAACTGACCTCTGTAATCTGGAGATCAGCTGTAAATTACATGGAACAAGCCCCGCCCCGCCTGAAGGGGCCCAGCTTCATCTCCCTCCCCGGCATGCTGGACAGACGTCTAAGGGCTTGGTGGATCCTGCTCAGCAGCACCTGGGCTGTTCCTTCTCAACTAGGGTTGCCAGGCATGGTGGAAGGGAATACCTTGGCCGCTTCGCAGCATGGCTTGACCATAGGGTTTCTACATATCCTAGAGTGTCCCATGGCGTCACTTCTGGTATCTGCCAGAAGTGATGTCAGTGTGCCAGCACGATGCTAGAGCACCAGTCACTATGCCCAAAATGCTCCCAAGGTTTGCCTGTGGCCTGGCAACCTTGAGTCTGGATATTTCAAGCTGGCGGCCATCTTTCCCTAATTCCCTCTCAGGTGTACAGTTTAAAAAGTACTTTGCAGATAAAATTATAACAGTATGCATTGTTGTCTACTCCTCTATATCTGAAATTCAGCTATAAGTAAACCATTGAAGATGGCTGTTTGACATCCATGGAAGATGTACCATTCTTCTAATACATTTAGAAGAGAAAGGTCTTTAAAGTAGGCATTGTGCTAGTACCTACCGAAAATGTTTTAATTTTCGCAAGCATGCCAAGAGTCTGCATAGATCCTTACAGTGCCATCCTAAGCATAATTACACCCTTCCAAGCCTATTGAAGTCCACTGATACAGTCACCAACATGCCACCGCTCCCTTCAAACACTAGAGCAGGCAAAAGACTGCACATTTAGTTTTTATAATTAAACCTCTTCTAGAGCCAAGGCTTTGTTTTCTACCCTCCATCTCTTAACTTTGATTCCTGCATGAAATTTCTGGCTATTACCATTGCAAAACCTGGCAGAATATTTGAAACTTCAAAAAGTCTTTTTTACTAAACGCTTCAAAGTCCAAAGAGATTTATATACTTATATATATACAAATGAAAACACATGACTTTTTTTTTTTTTTTTGCTTTTTTGTATTTTTCATTTGTATGTGTATGCACCTGAAAGTCATGGGGACCTCTGGTGACTGAGCCCTACTGGGGGCCTGGAGGATATTCAGAGAAGTGGCTGAATAAAGCCTGCCCCTGCTTCCTAACTGCGCTGGTATTTCAAGGAGGTCTCCCATCCAAGTACTTGCCAGAGTGGACCCCACTTAGCTTTTGAGATCTGATGAGATCAGACTTGCCTGGGCTACCCAGGTTAGGGTGTGACTAAGCTTTTATGTTTCATCTTAAATATTAATAAAGTGCATTTTAACAGCACAATCCTAAGCACACTTACATCCCTTTAAACCCTTTAAGAGTGTAATTCTACTTAGGATGGCACTTTTCAGTTTTCCCCAGCTGAACAACAAACTCAGTTGAAGGCCAATTAAGGAAACTTTGGGAGCAATCCTAGCAGGTTTACTCAGAAGTCAGTCCATGTTACTCAGTGGAGCCCCAGTCTTGTTCTCATACAGAAAATGGCAGGTGGAGGAATGATGTGTGTCATTAACTAGCCTCTCATTCCCAGCCTGGCTTTGCTTTGTGCTAGGTCTGTAGTTCACACAGAAGCCATTCTACAGTTTTCTTTCCTGTTAGAACATGTTTTGAAATGCAGAAGTCAGGAATGGACAGCATGCAGGTACGAAGAAAACCTCATGTTGCATTGCCTGGGGTTGCACTCGGGCACTTTGTTATCCAGCCTGACAGTACATGGCATCTCCTGGCTATGGCATGATTTAGGAAACTTCCTCGAGGAGAAGATGGGAGGAAGCACTCAAGTCATTCCTCCGTCCTGCCATGAGACACTACAAGGGCTACTGCTGGGAAATCGGGAAGATTAATGGAAGGCAGAGGTCATATGGAAATTTGCCAGTAAAATAAAGATAAAAAGAGAGGCACCTTGTAAATGTTAGAACTAAAATACTAAGACTGTTGTCTTCACTCAAATTATGGAAGCCTGCTTTTTGAGGGTTTTTAAAAATAGAATCCACACTATGAAATCATGAATTGGCTCATCCATCTTAACGTTAATATTTAGCATTTATATAACACTGGAGAGCATTCCAAGCTTCTAATGTACATTAGCAATCTCTATCACAGTCTTTAGCCTGTATACAGCACCTTTGGTGTTCAAAGGACTTTGTGCACATTATGTTGTAATTATTACAACAACCCTGTGAGGTTTTTGTGTTCAAATGTCGTACAGATGGAGGATGAACCTAAGCAATTGGCTTAAGGCCACCTGGTGAGTTCATGGCAGAGGGGAAGGTATAAACTGAGGGCTTCCTGAGTCATAACTCACAGTACAATTCTAACCATATTCTAACCATATTTACTCAAAAGTAAGACCTGCTATACTTGGTGCTGCTTATTCCCAGGTAAGTTTGCATAGGATTCCACCACGAGGCTCTTAGACACACCATCACACTAGGTCAGCAGTACAGTCCACATTTTATTGGAGTGGCTGCAAAGCAGTCAGGAGGTTAACCTAGAAAGCCTCAGTGCAAGCAGGAAAGGAGCAGCTCTTACTTTGTTTGCTGGTAACCTGCATGCGTACTGGGTGTGCACAAAGTGTTGAAAATCAGGACAGGACAATCTTAGCCCAGATAGACAAGAAACACAAAAGTTTCCACTCTTCCATGCCATTCCACACACAAAAGAACCTCCTCAGGAAACAGGAAACCTCCTCGGGACATACTCCATAGACAAAAGAACCTCCTCAGGAAAGCTCCTCCATTAGCATGTTCATAGCCTGGAGAACTACTACAACATAATGACTCAGCCCTACCCCACCTTCCAGGGTAGATATAAACTACCTGCCTACCATTTTTCTGCTCACTTTGACACAGAGAATACTCCATCTTTCTGTGTTATACCTCTGAGGATGCCAGTCACAGCTACAATGCCAAGACCACGGCCACACAACCTGGAAAATCTACAGCAACCGACGAACTCCGGTCATGAAAGCCTTCGACAACATGTTTAAGTATTGTTAAAAATTCTCTTCCAGGCCAAATTGTCTGCCCTGAAATTTTCAGTGTTGTTAAAAGTAACCCATTAAAATTAAGAAGGGGGGGTCTTACTGCAGTGGATACCACAGAGTGCCTTTGACCCTCACAGATCCTTGCCATAGATGCGTTCTCCATCCTTGCACACTAAGCAGTTGCACTGATGAGCCTTTGGCTAACACTGTATAAATGCTCAGGGTGTTGGTATGACCTACCCAGCAGAGCAGCAGCTGGGCCAGTGCCAGGAAGTTTCTGAAACTATTTCTCCTTTCTTGATGGGAGAAGTACCTGGGGCAAAAGTCGAATACAGCTCTTCTATGTTCTTAGAAGACTGTTGAAAAGAATGTGGAACAGTCAGCTTCAAATGGTACTGCCCTAGAAATGTCACATGGGTTTATGGAGTCATCTTCAATTAGAGCATTGACTCCCTCTAGCCCTGCCAGCATCAACCACAGAGTTTGTGAATGGTCAGCACTTTGGGACTGGAACGTCCAAAACCTGAAGCCCAGCAGCAAGAACATCTGGAGTTACAGGGAGAGGTTTCTGAAGGACAACTGTTGGTGGCTGCTGCCCTTTCCTGGGAACTGCAACAGGTGGATGTCAGCTCAGTCCTACCTCAGTAGAGACCTCAACCTTCAGCTGTTGAGCATTAAGTACAGAAGATTATTTCTGAGGAAGGAGGAGATATTTTCTTGTGCTCGTTGCCCTGAAGGTCTAAATAAGACCATTTCATATTATGTGTTCAAGTTGCCTTGAAAACCTAAATGGTGAGAAGGTGAGATAGAAATAGAAATAAGAAAATTGCTGTATTTTGGGAAGCACCCCCAGCACCAACTGGTGGCAGTGCATCTGTGTGCTATATAAATTGTAGCAATAATTGTAAGGAGCAGCAGAGGTGTTAATAGTATGTTGTGGAAAGTGCCCTCAAGTCACAGCTGACTTATGGTGACTCTGTTGGGTTTTCAAGGCAAGAGACAGTCAGAGGTGGTTTGCCTTTGCCTGCTTCCACGTCACGATCCTCGTATTCCTTGGAGGTCTCCCATCCAAATACTTGCCAGGGCAGACCCTGCTTAGCTTCCAAATCTGACAAAATCAGGCTAGCCTGGGCTATCCAGCTCAGGTCAGTAGTATAGCGAGGCTATAATTCTTCAGGAATATTACATGAGCAATGGCTTCCTTTGCTAAGTAAAAGAATCCTTCATATAGTCAGGATCAGATATATGAGAAAGCTGGACGTTTAAAAAGAAACCCTAAGAAAATGGAAATATGGAAATTTCTTTGAAAACAGTGGCAACGAAAGCGTCTTTTTCGTATTGCAAAATAATACAGTCAGGCTCCAGCCATTCAGGAGTATTAACAATACAGATTTATTGGAGAACATAAGAATACAAACTAGCTCTGCCACACACAAATACTCTGGAGGAATTTGATTACTGGTGTTTCTAACCTCACAGAAGCTCAGTTTTCCGGGCTTTGCTGCCAAGAGTGCCCACAGTGTTCCCTGATGCCCTCATTACTCCCATTTTCCAAACACTATGACTTAATCCAGATCGAGCTGCCGCTGTTGGCTTGCAGATTTATTCTGTCTACCTCAATGCTGGGATGAGGGCATATTTTCCTCTGGAACACTGGTCCTTATGGTCCGGATCCAATGAGAAACCCTGCGACTAGTTCCGTGCACCCAAAGGAGTCTTTGGATGAGTATTGCCAATGGCAGTCCCTCCCACAGGGCAATCTTTATTGAAACTGTTTCAATTCTGGAAAACCCCACCGAGCAGGGTTGGTTTCTTGGGGAGGGGGCTGCAGATGAGATGCTCCACCCATGATCTATAGTGCCCAACCATGCACACATTTGCACACACAAAGCCTTCCGGAAGAAGAAGCAGAGCACAAGACTTTCCACAGCCCATTGGTACTGATGAAGCTTTAAAAAAAACACAAAGGAATTGCTCCCTGCCTCCTCCAGGTGTCTCTCTCAGCATGAAATAGGAGATTGCCCTAAGGCCCCTGCCATTGTGAGTGATCTCCCATTACTGGAAGAGGCAGATGGGCCTGAAGCCAGGGCTGGTGGTGGACTCTCTAGCAGGCCCTGGGCCTCAGCACAGTGTCCACCCTTGATGCTATTGTGATTCTCAAAGCTTTAAGTTGTGCTAAATTATCTCTTTGGATCCCAGCTGTTTTGATGCAGGGGGAGTGTTTCAGTTATTATCAAAAAGCTCTAGCAGGGAATCAGTTAATCATTATTTTAATTTTTTTTAAACAACCTCTATACTTACAGTAAACACAGGACGATATTAAAGTGCTTCAGCCCATCACTTTGATTCTACTGATCTAACTAAGGAAGAGGTATTATTATTCTTTGTTCAAGGGGATGATCTATGGAATTACACATAGGCAGCCTGTCACTCACAGTGACAACAGAGACAAGGGACCGTCTTTGATCTCTGGGAAGTTAAAAGTTGCAGACAGGACAGGAGCCCATAGGGAAGATAAAGTTAATACAACAGGCTCTGAACCTCTTGTGGCAAAAGGGGGGAAAGAGAGATTAAGTGTCATACTCCGTTTATCGTCTTGACCTGCTATTGATCACCACGCTAATAGCTATCATGATAAGATGATGATAAGAATCTGGTAAGGATTAGAAGCCAATTACCAGCTCCACTGCTATAATTACATCACAGTTTAACTTGATTTTTGCAGACTTTATGGAAATAAATTAGGTAGTTTGCCATTTAGATTACATTAGATCCTCCAGAGCTGTAAAAACAGCTTGTTCTGCTGAGAGAGATTTCCACATTAAGCAAAATCCCCATTCTTGTCAGAGAGTCCAAGGCAAGTTCAGTTCCCTGTGGGCCAAACTCAGCTTGGCAAGGGAATTCACATGGATGGGCATGAGAATTACCCCACAAATTATGCAGCTGAGTTTCCCACATTTGGGGAAATTGCATGGGTCAGCACACACAAAGTGCAGTGCGTGAGTCTCACCCTGGGACCACCACCTTTGTGATTATGGTGTCTCCCCTTGCCCTCCGCTGGCCCAGGCTAGCCTGATCTCATCAGATCTCAAAAGCCAAGTAGGGCTGGCCCTGGTTTGTATTTGGATGGAAGAACACCAAGGAAGTCCAAGGTTGCTACACAGAGGCTAGCAATGGCAAACCACCCCTGTCTGTCTCTTGCCTTGAAAACTGCACATGGTTGCCCTAAGTCAGCTGTAACTTGACAGTATTTTCCACCACCACCCATTCATGTGGCAGATAAAGGGTTTGGAAAGGAGAGGGGTCGCAGAAAATGGAGCCTGTGGGTGAGAGAAACTAGAGACCTGCTCCTTTCCTCTTCTCACTTCAGCACACTGTTTTGTGAAACTTTTCCCCCCCTCAGCCTAGCTCTAGTACCAGAATTGAACTGGGCTGGAACAAAAAATGCTTAAAATAATGGAGGACAATGAGACAAGAAGGCAAGAGGGGTCAGGAGTTAGCTCCCCTCATCTGCTTGTTCTCTTTTCTGGAAAGCAAAGTAGACCCCTGCTTCATGTGAGATGTGGCAAACACATGAATACCTGTGAACTCCTGTATCACATCCATTTGAGTAACGAGATACTGTTGGGTCATGTCAAGCATGTATAATGTGTTAAAGTGGCACAAACATTTAGACAGGAGGCCTTTTTTGTTTTGTTTCTAGGAAGTTTGGATGTGCTGTCTCCCCCAAACCCCTACCTCCATCTCTCTCCAGTCTCCATTAGGAATTTTAAATTGCAAGTATCTTTTGGGCACAGACTTGCCTTTTTGCTTATGCCTTTGTACTCTGCTACATATACTGGATGCACTGTACTACTTTCTAACACAACCAAAATGTTTTCTGCATTATACTTAAGCTAGAAGACATTTTTTTCCTGGCCTGCCTGTAACCATCCTCCTTCCTTCTAACCCCTGCTGCATAGTCCAGTAGGACTGGTGCTATTGGTCCCTCACTGATATCCCTTCTGTGCAGCCTGAGGGAGGCCATCATTCCATACCCCTTGGCGGTTCTGGAGCTATGAGGTGCTGTTGCCTTGGTAATGAGGGAAGCTGAGCCCTGGTTATGCAGTTCCAAATCTTTTATTTCTTCTTCCACATAATGAGAATCGCACAAGATCATCTTGGTTCCATATCTGAAAGTAGACTGTGCTCAATCTTCTTCAACTCAGAGTGTGACTGATTTACATCATCATAAGACACGATCTGGAGCTGCGGTGGCTCAAGTGGTTAAGACACTGAACTGCAGGCTGTGGAAGGTCAGTAGTTCAGCAGTTCGAGACCCGGGTGCCGCATGACGGGGTGAGCTCCTGTCTCTAGTTCCAGCTCCTGCCAACCTAGCAGTTCGAAAGCAAGAAATTGCAAGTAGATAAATAGGTACCACTTCGGTGGGAAGGTAACAGCGTTCCGTGCACCTTGGTGTTTAGTCATGCCGGCCACATGACCACGGAAACGTCTTTGGACAGCGCTGGCTCTTCGGCTTTGAAACGGAGATGAGCACCGCAACCCTAGAGTCGGATTTGACTGGCTTTCGAGCAAGGGAACCTTTACCTTTACCTAAGACACAATCTTATGTCAGTCCAGTGTTTTCACCTCCGTTCATACAAGAAAAACTCAAGCAACTTATCCTGAATTTATTGGCCCTTTGTCTTTAATGCCTAGGTAGGGCCAGCGGCATGGGGGGAAGATCCTGCTGACTTGCTAGCAGCAGAAGAGGTCCTTCTGGTACGGCTTTGCTTCTTCTCTTCCTTTAACTGTTTAGTTGAACAGGGCCAAAGGCATGAGCTGAAGGGTATGATCTTGGCCCACAGAAGGGAACCATGGTAGTCAGCTTGGTGGATCTGGGCCAGCCCAGATATGTTTGTGTTTTCTTTGGTTTTCCATCTACTCTGCATGTGGCAAAATTTCTAGCAGCTATTGCCAAACATGACAACTTTTGCAGTAGCAAGCTTTAAATTCTTCCATGTTTTCCTGTGGAATGAGTTTATTGTGGGATGAGGGTTTGCTGTTTATGACTCCAGTTGCAAAAACAGTAAAGAGCATAAAAGATAAATTGGTTTTGTAAGTTGGAAGGGATGTTTTGAGGAGGGGGGTTGTATGCCACTTTGGGTGTGCCTTCTCTTTAATGACGCCAAAGGTTTTCTGCAGGATCATCTAATAAACTTCGCATCCAACTATTTGGCTTTAGGTCTCAATATGGTATCGTTGCTAAGCAGAAATGCAAAAATATTTATTTAAAATATTTATATGCTTGCCTTTCTCCTGACTTCTCAGGAATAGATGAAACAATAGTGACTGCCGACTTCTTTCCATCTAGAGTATACTTAATTGAAGCCTCCAAGTCTTTTCTGAGAAGATTTTCATTGGTATAGGAATGAGGTTTCCTCATCCTCATGAGGAGGATACATCTTTAGAGCAAAGGACAAGAAAGTAGCCGTTTGGTCCATTTATAAAAAGTGAGAACTATTCCTAAATGTCAAAAAATATATTCAACTCAAGCAGTATAAGATACACAGTCCTTTCTAGACAACATATAACACTTTGAATACGAATGGATAGAATGTGATTTAGAAAAGAGAATCTATTAAAAAGTAAAATATCTCAATTAAAATTGAAAAGCTGAATTTCTGGAATGAAGGTTCCCAAGATTTTTAAAGAAATTCCAGGAGAATACTTTGGTATAGGATCCCTAAATTTAAATGTCCAAGGACATAAAGTGGTTCTAATTCAGCAGCTATACTGTTCATCGAATGGATGCAGGTGGGTAACAATTGTCTCAACAACCGAAATATCACATTGTTGAGGCAGAAGTGGCCAGACTCTTGATTTTAATGACCAATCATAGAACAAAAAGAAATCCCCAAGAAAAACACTTGCCATCACATGTAGTAAACATGCATAAACAGAGAAAGAATCAGAATGTATGTTGTAAGTGGATATGAAGAGGATATTTCTAGATTTGTAGGAAAAGAATATTATTTCACAACCTAGCCAATCTGTGATGGACAGATCTGTTTGCTGTGGTCCATTAGAGAATTCCTTTGGCCAGTTATCAGTTAAAGAATCAGCAGGGCTTCCCAATTAGCATTCCATTTCCTTCCCATTGCCTTCATTTCAGACCAAGAGATTTCAAGAATCCTGGACATTCAATACACTAATGTGGCAAAAGGAAGCTGATGAGTACCAGAGATGAGAACTCTAATAAAGCTTTGCTGTATCAGTTGCCCATGCCTTTCTTCATATAGAAATTAAAACCATGTTTATATTTTGATGGACTGAAGCTGGAAGCTTCCAGAGGTGTACTGAAGTTTCACTTTGATCTTACTCTGCCATAGCGAGACATTGAGTGGAATGCTGTATCTGGTGAAATTATTCCTCTCTTTTCTTTTGCCCTACAGGCCAAGATATCTCTGCAGCAACTATTTTAGGTATCTTCAGGGTGGAGCCTGGAGATCTCCTGGGATTGCAACTGATCCACAGACTACAGGGATTAATTCCTCTAAAGAAAGTGACAGCTTTTGGAGTGCAGACTCCCTTGCATTATACCTCTTTGAGGTTCTTCCCCAAATCGGCCCTCCTCAGGCTCCACCCCTAAATCTCCAGGGATTTCCCAGGCCAGAATTGCCAGCCCTAATTCTAGGACACAACTGTAATGCCTTTGGTGCAATTAACATTGTTGCAAATTTAACTCCTTCATCCAATGAAAACAAAACAATAACTGTGAAGCCATAGAGTCTGCCCCCTAAAACTGCCGTATATCCATGGGAATTACAGGCCCTGACCTGGATGTTAGCAACCCTAACAGCATTCCCGGCAAAAGGTAATTTTGAGGGGGGGGCAGCTCCTCATAACCTGAGGCTGCGTTCAGACGGCCAGCCAATCGCGCCATGAGCCCTCCTAAAATTTTATCCCGATTTTTTTAATCCAGCCTAGCACGACCAGACGCCCCCCCATGAAATAGCCTCACCGCGCGTTGTTCCCACCGTGATTTGTCTACACGGCATCCACCGAGGATTTTTTTTAAAAAAGTTTTGTACATTCGCATAGGCAAGGCTGCGCCTCCTTGGAGAACTGAGGCAATCGCGGAGGGTTTTCAGCAAAGTCCCGGTCCTCCCCCTTGCCATTGCCATCATGATCAATGGAGGGACTATTTTGCAAGTTAGAACAGTCCTTCCCCCCCTCCATCTTCCATCGCGGTAACATCTTGTCCCTAAAAGAAATAAGCATGAATATTACATTCCTCGTAGCGCTTATTGCTGAATGCGTTTCCTCGTTAAAGCGCACATGGGGTTTCAATTTTTTAAAAATCGCGCCCCCGTCGGCTCGGTCTGACGTCAGACCGAGCCGACGGGAGCATCGCGCGCTAATGGAGTGACCAGACGGAAGAAAGTCTGCAGTTGTTGCGCGGGTAAGCGAAAACCCTACATTGAAACTGCTACTTTTTAAATCAGGATTGGAGGCGCAGCAGAACGGGATGCCTATGGGACCGGAATATTTCCCAGATGTTTCTGTCTGGTCGTGCATTTTTGATCCGCAAGGGAGTCGTTCCTATGGCAGATCAAAAGATCCGTCTGAACACACCCTGAGGCTGTCAACTGCAGCTTACTTAGCTTGCTCCACACACTCTAATCCAGCTCTACTCACCACTCAGGATTCGGATGCTATTTAAAACATTTGAAGGCTGCTTTTGCAACAACTCAACCAAATGGACAGGGGGGGATTAAAAGAAAACAAAAAAAACCCACCTCCCTTGACAAAAAAAAAAGAAAAGTTAAAATATAAAAATTCAGACAGATGCCTTGCAGGAACTTGGGAAACCCTAAAGAGCATGTGTAGCTAGCTGCACTGGTTTTAAACAGAGTTGGAGGAACAGGAGGTGAAGAAAATATTCTCTGGTTCCCAGGTTGGGCTGGGAGTAGAGGCAAAATGGTGGCTGCTGCCACTGCTTCCTCAAGCAGCAAAGTATCTTGAGCCACTGCTGCTGGAGGATACTGATATCTATTTACAGCATGGTTACTTACTCTGTCACAAAGTTCCACATGGATAACTGGTTGTCCAATGTGTCCCACCATATCACGAGGAAGAACTTTATTATGTCCCAATTGTTAGTTGAAAATGGGAAGGAGGAAGGGTGCAGCAAAATTCTCTTTACTACATTGTCATGTGCAACAGATAAAACAACCAGATTTCCATATGGTAACACATGCACAGTAGTGCATAAGGGGTGTGTGTGTTTTTTTAAAAGCCGACCTACAATAAATAAGGAAGGGTCATTTAGATCAGTGTTTTTCAACCTTTTTTGTGCAAAGGCACACTTTTTTCATGAAAAAAATCACGAGGCACACCACCATTAGAAAATGTTAAAAAAATTTAACTCTGTGAGCCGAAGCCGCATGTTACGGATGAAATTGGAATTTTTCCCACGGCACACCAGACAATATCTCACGGCACACTAGTGTGCCGCGGCACAGTGGTTGAAAAACGCTGATTTAGATCACAAGAAAAAAGAATCAAGAAAGGGAATTGTCACAGGAGACAGAATATCTGAAAGCACAAAGCAAACCGAAAGGATGAGTCTGGAATTTGGACCAAGGAAAGGTAGCATTTGGGTAGAGCATCAATACAAAAGTCAGAATCTCTGAGAAGACAAAAGTAGCATTTGACAGGCTTATGTTCGCCACCCCATCTTCCTACTAACACCAGTGCCTCCTAACTTGCTCCAACATTCCTAACTCTTCTCTGTGCCAAAATGCTACAAGAATAACCTTATTGAGGTAGTTGGCAATGCTACTTTATGGATGACCTGGCATCTGACATGTAAAAAAACCTTGTAGCCAATACCAAAGGACAGACACTGTGCCCCTTAAGTTTCACAGAATGTCTGTGTGTGTTCTGCCCAGCCTCAGCTATGGAAGCCTCAAGCCAAGGCCTCCCACTTGGATTGCCACATTTGGCTTTGAGAAAGCCCAGGAAGTAGCAGGGAGCGGGTCCTTTGATTGTTTGGCCCTTGTCAACAGGCTTGTGCCACATTCATCAGAGGAAATCGACCCCAATGGAGACTGCGGTTGTCTTTCAAGACACCTTTTTGGCTATCCATGAAATGTTGTAAAGGGGATATTTTGTAAGTTAAAACTGCTAAGATGTGATAATGTTCTACTAGTAGCCTCCATTAAACTTGCCTCAGAAGAATACAAAAAACTCATTTAGCACCTAGTTCAAGAAACCTTTATTTTGGTACAAGCTGAGATGACCTTGCTTATATAGCATTGGCTATTATGTGGAGGGAGAAACATATGGTACTACTGTGGGCTAAGGAACATGGTTGGTGGGAGCTGCAGTTTCTGGCATATGGCCCACTCTCTCATGGCTCATCATTGACTCCCTTGATGTTTCTACAAGCCTGAAAGGAGAATTGGAGGGTTGAATCAAACCAGCAGTTGAGGTCCTGGCAGTCTTAGATCGATACACCAACCCTTTCAGTTTAATCTGACTGTTTGTGAGCCATCCCTACTTCTGTTCCAGCTAGGTATGGGACAAAGACCTTTGCCTCTTCTCTATCTGCTGTATCTCACAAAATAACAGGGGGCATGGCAACGATCATGTGCCACTTCCTTGCATCCTTGAAGTCCTCATGCCAGAAAGGATGGATCTGACACACAGAAGAATGGAGGGCAGTGGTCCCGATCCTTTCACTTTATGTAAAAACAGACAAAAGCAAATGGTTTTCTCTCCTCAGATTTCCTGTGCCAAATAAAATGGTGGCACTTTGTTCTGTGCATCAACACTCGAAGAGAGCAGTACAGGGTGATGCAGCAACTGACCCTGATCTCAAATGCTATTCTTATCAAGACTTCACAGGCACAGATATGACAAAGCCTTTGTTTGTTTTTTAGAGGGCTCATTTTCAAAATCCAAAGAACCTTTTACATTTAACTTATGAACATGTGGCAGATGATAAGTGATCCTGTAATTCTCAAATATTCTCCTTAGATAAAAAGGGGAGGACAGAATTCAAAGCTCTTGCAGAACAAACTGGTGGGAGACTCATAATGAAATGTTTTAACTCACTCTGCCCTAACAGTTTGGATATGTGCATTATGACATATAAGGGTAAAGGTAAAGGTTTCCCTTGCTTGAAAGCCAGTTGAATCCAACTCTAGGGAGCAGTGCTTATCTCTGTTTCCAAGCCAAAGAACCAGCGCTGTCCGAAGACTTCTCTGTGGCCATGTGGCTGGCGTGACTAAATGCTGAGATGCACGGAACTTTGTTACCTTCCCATTGAAGCGGTACCTATTTATCTACTTGCAATTCCTTGCTTTCGAACTGCTAGGCTGGCAGGAATTAGTAATTATTCCATTTTGTTTCAAAATATCAACAACTGAAAGAACCGCTTGCTCTCCTCCTGCAACAAAGAGTTTGACTAAAAATATATTACAATTTTGGAAGATATGCAAACCAGGACTTGTCAAAAATGACAGTCATATGTTAGAGTGGGGCTAGCCCAGCCACAATGAGGTCAATTCCAGCAGGTCTGGCATCAGCATACCTCAAGGCAAGACAGTTGCTGAAGCCCATGGCGGAGAAGCTGTGCCACTGCCACTACTTCCCCTGCTGCCCACAAATGCAAGCATGTTGGTGGTGTGCAGGCACAGTGCTCCTGGTGGCTTCGGTGGCAGTGCTCCCAGCAGCACAGATTACTCAGCACCATCAGGGAATGGCTGTGCGGGTGGTGGGAGGACTTGCAAGCAGGGGGAAGGAAGCACGGGTGGGAGGATGGGTACTTGGGTAGGAAGGGGGTGCAGCAGCAGGCATGGAAGGATAAGAGGCACAGGTACTCTATGCCCAGGACCCCCACAAAACTGGAACTGTCCCTGACCAGCATTATCTAATAACCCACCCTTCTCTTTATACTCACCTGTTTAGTAATTTTTGGTTGGTGATCCACGGACCATCAGATCCACATCACCTAATTTCCATCAGTTATTTCATGTGGAAGTACTTCTAAACATCTATGTGTGAATGCATATCCATGTGTCAAACACAGGATTTTTAGCAGCATCTCCATAGTAAATATAATAATACTTCAAGCTCCCCAGAGCAGATGAATTCATCTTTCCACTAACATTATACCACTAACATGCTGGTTTCATGCTAGTTTCTGTAAAAATAAGTACAAAGTAGGGGAGAAGTTGTGGCTTAGTAACAGAGCATTTGCTTTATATGCAGAAGGTCCCAAGTTCAATCCCTCCTATCTCTAGATCAAAAGTTTAGGCTGTAGATTGATGGAAACTGAAGAGTCTACTGGTCAGAGGAGACAATACGGACCTTGATGAACCAATGGTCTGACTCAGTAGAATGCAGCTTCGTGTGTTCAAAGTTTAAAACAGGTACAAGCAAGGGATTCACAAGGACTTGCAGGGGGAACCCCATTTCACCCTATATCCCCTTCCCCACACTACTTCTTCCCTCCCTCCTACTGTCCACCTTCATACCTTCACCTTTCCCTGTTTTCTTCTCTCCTTCCCACCCACCCACAAACCTACCTTTTATTCTAGGGGTATCTTCAGCTATATTTACTGTCTGTTTACCTCATTTACACCACAACTTTCTCCACAATGAGTACCCAGAGATGCTTACATCGTTCTCCTATCCTCCATTTCATCGTCACAATAACCTTGTGATAGATAACAGGTTACACTGAGATTGTGTGACTGGTCCAAGGTAACTCAGCAAGCTTCCACAGCAGAGAGGGGCTCTAAACCTGGATCTCCCAGATCCTAGTCTAAAACTCTAACCGCTACACCACACTGGCTTTTGTGGGTGGCTGGTGTTGAAGAGTAAGAAGCAGCTGGGTCTGTTTGAGTAGAAAGTCACCCAGTGGTTGCTGCTGGCCCTGGCCTGGATGAATCCTCCTTGAAGGGCCAAAACAGTCCTGGAAAGGACTCTGTTCCTCCCCCTGCCTTTTACTAGCAGAAACCAAGGCCTGAAGGCTTGCAACAGAGGACAATTATTTCTTATCTATTTTGTTTATTTTCCAAAGTTTGTATTCTGTCTTCACAAGGGCCATCATACTTTCTTAAGGCAACAGGTGCTGCTTCTATTATTGGGGGGGGGGGTTTAATCCCCATTTTTGTTTGTTTCAGATTTCAAATTTTTCTGCAAGCCTGGGACATTTTTCAGGTTTGTAGAAAGATATGTCTTGTCCATGCATGGCTCTATTCTCTAGATTTAAGTATCTGCGGATCTGTCCATGTTGATATTGATGACACATCAAAAGTAGACAAGAATAATGCATCATACATATTCAACTTCCATGATTATATCACTGAGATTAAAAACACTCTTCAGAGCTGCTCCCAATTTCAAGGTTAAATATCTCAAGATAAAGTCATTTAAAATTTCTCTTTAGTTCTGAAGGCATGTGCAAAACAAAGACAGAGGACCAAATTCTGTAACCTTTGATAGATAACAGGTCTCATGTGAAATTGGATAACAAAGTTGTTTAACACAATTTTTGTTAACTTCTACTAAAAAACAACAACTAGATTTGGGAGGCCGGGAACAGAAGCTCAATTGTTTGCAGAAGAAAAATAAACCCACCCACTTTTTATTTTTAGATCATCTATTTTTAACTTTCTAAAATTAGTGTAAAGATAACAAAGTAGTTAACCAAGGTCCTAGACTACTTCATTACCTTGGTTATTAGCTTGACAGACTAAGTGACTCCCCATTAAACATCAATGACAGAAGAGTTGGAGGGTTTAAAAGGTCAATAACTACTTTGATAGGCTCCCCTTATGTAGCTTTCCACCAGAGACTTCTGGAGCTTAAACACTGACAAGCTAATTGCTCTTTTTTCCCTAATTAAGCAAACCCCTCTCTATTAGCCTGTTTGTCATGATTGCACATTTTCAAGACCTTTCAAGATCTAACCTAATATAAATTAATTAGCAAATTGCAGAAAATGAAACAACCCCAAATAGTTGAACAACTGTGGAAAAGGCACATAAAACACAAGAACAAAAATCCTGATGAGTCAACCCAGAGCAGATCATATAAAGCTGCCTTAATGTACAGAATCAGACCACTGGCCAGCTGTCCCAGAGCTATCTGATCCAATTCAGCCAAGGATGCAGGTAGATTTCTTTCTCAATATCTGCAATCTGAAATGCTTTAACTAAGGATGTTGGGTACTGAACCTGAAAGGGGCCTTTTTACAAAGTCTGTGCTCTACCAGTGTAGCTATGGCAGGACAGCCAAAGATCTGGTGTTCTCCTGATAAAGTTACCTAGACCTGAAAGCCCACAGTGAGAAAAGGAAAATATGTTCAGTTTCATATCATGAAGCCCCCCTGGAAGTTTGCAGAGCTTGCTGTGGAAAAGGAATGAGTAAACCAGCAAATTTGGAAAACTCAACAGTGGCCACGGGACTGGAAAAGGTCAGTTTACATTCCAATCCCAAAGAAGGGCAATGCCAAGGAACGTTCAAACTATTGCACAATTGCACTCATTTCACACACTAGCAAGGCCATACTCAAGATCCTACAAGCAAGGCTTCAGCAGTATGTGGATAGAGAACTACCAGAAGTACAAGCTGGGTTTTGAAGAGGTAGAGAAACTAGAGATCAAATTGCTAACATTCGTTGGATTATGGAAAATGCAAGGAAGTACACGGAAAACATCTACTTCTGCTTCATTGACTGTGCTAAAGCCTTTGATTGTGTGGATCACAACAAACTATGGCAAGTCCTTAAAGAGATGGGAGTACCAGACCACCTCACATGTCTCTTGAGAAACCTGTATAAGGGTCAAGAAGCAACAGTTAGAACCGGATATGGAACAACTGATTGGTTTAGCATAGGAAAAGGAATACAACAAGGATGTATATTGTCACCTTGCTTATTGAATTTATATGCAGAGTACATCATATGAAATGTTGGCCTGGATGAATCACAATCCAGAATTAAGATTGCTGGGGAAAACATCAACAACCCCAGTTATGCAGACGATACCACTCTAATGACAGAAAGTGAAGAGGACCTAAAGAGCTTCTTGTTAGGCTTGAAAGAGGAGAGTGCAAATGTTGGCTTGAAACTCAACATCAAAAATCTAAGATCATGGCATCCGGCCCCATCACTATTTGGCAAATAGAAGGGGAAGTCATGGAAGCAGTGACAGACTTCACGTTCCTGGGAGCCAAGATCACTGCAGACAGCAACTGCAGCCATGAAATTAAAAGATGCCTGCTCCTTGGGAGGAAAGTGATGGCAAACCTAGACAGCATAATAAAAAGTAGAGACATTACCCTGCCAACAAAAGTCCATATGGTCAAAGCAATGGTATTCCCAGTAGTAATGTATGGCTGTGAGAGTTGGACTACAAGGAAGGCTGAGAGCTGAAGAATAAACTCTTTTGAATTATGGTGCTGGAGAAGACTCTTGAGAGTCCCTTGGACTGCAAGGAGATCGAATCAGTCAATCCTGTCCCTGACTGTTCCCTGGAAGGCCAGATACTGAAGATGAAGCTCAAATATTTTGGCCACCAAATGAGAAGGGAGCACTCACTGGAGAAGACCCTGATGCTGGGAAAAACTGAAGGAAAAAGAAGAAGGGGATGGCAAAGGATGAGATGGTTAGACAGTGTTATCGATGCAACCAACATGAAATTAAGCAAACTCTGGAGCATGATGGAAGACAGGAGGGCCTGGCGTGATGTGGTCCATGGAGTCACGAAGAGTCAGACTTGACTGTGCGACTGAACAACAAGCCTGGCTTCTGAGAATCTGAACAGCAAAGGATTTTCTCTCTTTTATTTAGTATGTTTTGAGGAAGAAACTTCAAATTGTGAGACTAAAATGAAGGAGAGGAGAACAATGGTAGCCACTGTGGGTGGCCACTGGGGAGAACAGTGGGGCATCAATGAAGTAAAAATATAATAATGAAGTTATTTAGCAGCTGAAGGACAAAGGGCAGACTACCCATTTAACTTCCAGGGAAAGTTCCTGGTGGGCTACTGCACTGAACGGCTGCTGGAGCAAACAAAGCCTAGCCCTAGTAGCTCTGCTTTGTACTGCAGGGGCCACTCAGCCTGGCTTGCTAAGAACAAAAGAGAAGCCATGTTGGATCAGGCCAGTGGCCCATCCAGTCCAACACTCTGTGTCACACAGCAACCGATATCCAGGTGCCATCAGGAGGTCCACCAGAGGCGCCATTTTGATAGCCAGGTTCATAGATGTGAAGGACCTTAGAAGAATAGCTTGTCTTTCTTTGACTGATAGGAAATGCATGTGAGATGGGCCCACTTTCATGTGCAAACATGATTGTAGGATCTCCAGCTGCTGTTTTCCACTTACAAATCAGGGGCAAGGGGAGAAGTGGGGTACTCAACCCTTTCCCCATTCGTGACACTATCCTGCAATCCTCTCGGTCTAGTTACTTTCCCTCCAGCTGGGCTTATGTTTGGTTTGTCAAATAGGGAAAAGATAGGGACTACAAAGTAAAAGAAGGTATGGTTGTATGATCGGTTCTAGTATCACTTCAATCTCTAGCTCCTTCCTCCTTTCTTTTTCTCCATCAGCTAGGAACTCAAACTCATCTTGGTTGCTGCTTCTGAGGTGGACTGCAGAAGGCCATGCTTCTGCATTAGTGTAATTTCTTCAATGGTTCAGAGGCCTCTCAGTTGCCTACCGCATAGCCCAGTGAAATGTTATTACTGCCACTAATGATAGGATACTATATTGTGTTTAGAGCTGCCAACTGGCCAGGAGAAAAAAAAATGTCTTATCCCTTTAATAGATGCGCGGTAAAAGATTTTCATGGCATGGAGGTAAACAACATCTGGTGGTTGCTGCACATCCAGCTGATATTACAGGGACAGCTAGAGGGACCAGTTTTAAAACTAGCAACCCTGATTGTAAAGTGCAAAAACTGGTCGGACAGATGACTGGAAAACTCTAACCTCTGCTTTAAATTGAATATGTGTCAGTGGTCACACTAAGATCAAGAGCCTAGATGAACATTTGGGCACCTAGCTCTTAAAATCCAATTCAGTTTTAAATGTGTTAAGCTTATTGTCTTATCTTGTTAGGTTCTTTGCTAGTTTAAGCTGATTTACGATAACCCCTTCCCCCTTGTCCTTAGATACCCTTATGCTAACATTTCTGTGTAAGAATCTGGTGTTCCTATTTTCAGATACATCCTGGGTAATGCAATTTCTATTCTAAAATTTATCACACACATTCACATTTATTAATGTAACCTATGAAAGCAGTTTATTTTTTAAAAAATGAACTCCAAGCTCATTCGTTTCATTTCCCACGATCTTAACTCTTTTATAACAGCATCTCTTTGTAACCACTGCCGTAAGAAGATTTTGGTCATTTATGATATTTGCTTTAAACTTTTTATAGTCTGTTTTAGAATTTTATAACTTCCCATACAGAAAGCTTCTTTTCTTTTAATAGCGGTATTAGGTGTGGTTTGTTCATACACAAGGCTTACTCACTTCCTGTCCTTAAAATTTAATGGCATTTCAAAATAAGGAAAGATTCAGTCTACGGGAAAGGAGGGACCAGGTACCTGGCTGGCTATTTTAAATTAATTTCAAAGGCTGGTATATATGATACATGATATGGAGGTTGTGGCACTGAATGCAAAATACATAGTTAAGTATTTGTACAATGCAAAGGGGTTATAAGCCAAAACTAGATTTCTATTGTTGTTTCTTAAACAATTTTGATTTTTTAATTTTTGCTATTACGTATGTTTGGTACACATGTTTGGGTTCTTTATTTGTTTACCTTTTCTGGCTATGCCTTTTCCAAATTTCAGTCAGAGGGAGAAAGTTTCCTCATTTTGTAAGCAATTTTATATAACACAGCATATCTGCAGCTCTAGGTTTTCTTCCTCCCAACCAATTGGTTTAAATTCTTAGAGACTGCATCCCTTACCCAAATGTCAGGTAGACAGGGGAAAGGATATGTTTCTACCCCATATGCACATTCATGTACCAATGACAAGTGTGTCTCTTTTCAAAAAAGTTGTACTGAACACAGCACATATTGTTTCTCGTGAAACAGCTGGAGAATATTCGCACCCAAAAACCCTTATGTGGGTGGGGGTACAAAGTCCTCCCAGTAGAAAACCCATCCCCCTATCATAAAGAAAGTGATAATTAACTTTCGTCTGGGGAAATAAAGCAACTGACTGCCACTGTGAGTGCAGTCATTGATTTGAGTTTTTGCAAGAAAATTGTTCCTGGGGTAGGTAAAGAAGCTCCCCCTCCTGTTCAGGCCAAGTTAATAATTCTGACCAGAGGAAGCCATTAAAGATCATCACACATTCTGTCCTAAAGATGCATTTTGACGTTAGCTGCTCTAGTGAAAACTTGTCAGCATAAGGAAGAGGAAGTCCAGATTTAAGAGGACCATCTAACCTCTGAAGAACTAGAGTTATTTCAAGATAACCTGGAAAAGATTTGATTCTCTAGGATTGCATTGACACATCACAATACGACATTGTCTGTGCAATACTCTTGGGGTAATTACCAGATGCAAAGAACAATTATGGTTCTGCTTCTTGCCTTCTTTCTGTCTTCCAATGAGGAAGATATCTTCTCTAGCCTGCAGAAGGAACTCTCGTTTGTGAGTTCAGATGTCAAAAATGGTGACTGCCAACCCAGCTGCAAGACCCCGTTTGAAATCTTGGCTTGACAGCAACCAATCAGTTTGCTGCACCACTGACTAGCCAGTATTAGATCAAACCACAGGTTACGAACTGTGATGTCTAACTGCAACCTAGTATTTTTGCTAGCGTTGCACCTGTTTTTCCCTATTAATGACAATTTCATTATTCCTTTTGCTATTTACAGATCAGTCAATCAATTCTGCATAATGTGAATCATGTCAAGATATTGAGTAAAATTTGAATGTAAGATTATATTCTGTAGCAACACAAGTACAAATGTATCTTTTGTTTTCTAATATTTTTACTTAGAAGAATAATGCTAACATATGGGGGAAAGGGGCAATAGAGGTGACAAAATGGCTAAATATCCCATCTTCTCCGCAAAACCATAGTTCCTATTCTACTGCTTCTGACATATGAAACACAGCACCTTTCAAATGTATACAACATTCCATGCAACAAATTCAAAATTGCTCCTTCTCCCAGCTACCTTTGTTTGCATGAGCTTAACTTGCTAACTCACAGAGCATTTAACATGCATATTTTTAGAAATATGCATTTGGCTTTTATTTCATTGTGCTCAGAGAGCTTTGTTGGCTTTTCTCTATTGCTTTTCTAAACCAACAAGCTGGGTCTCCTTTGCACACAGATCAGAGTCTTTTATTCCTTTATACGACCCCCACATCCCATCCTCGTCATGATGTGTGGGGATTTACTATAACTGTGCAAGTCCCTTAAGTGCATCTCTGCAAAGTCTATATACCAGGAGCAATTATTCTATCCAAAGTTGCTCCCTTTCCCACACACTTGTATATTTAATCACATGCCAAAGCAGCTGCAATTCTTCCTCTTCTTATCTACAGCATCTGTCCTGTTCTATGTAGCCTACATTCCAAACGTGTGCTATGGTCCACAAACAGAGAAACAAATCAAATCTTGATTGCAGTTATACTGATGATCAATACCAGTAACCACAGAAAAGTCTATTGTCCTCTGGTTGCAAGATGCAACACAAATGGCCCTTCCATCTCTAGCATAACTGCAGAGGACAACACAGCCAGATGTTGCCCTGCCTCCAGGAGTTACCACTGGTAGCTTGGGAAATTTCTGGAGATTATGGGGTTTGCCTGGGGTTTGGGAGGGGAAAGAGCTTGGCATGGATGTGATGCCATTTAGTCCACCCTTCAAACTGGTCACTTCCTCCAGGGGAACTGACACACATGATCTGGAGATCAGTTGTACTGTCAGGAGGACTCCAGGCTTCACCTCGCCCTGCCTCCTGTCCCATCACCCACCTTTCCCTACCAGCTAGTGAAACAAGAACAGCATGTATGGGCAGAGGGTAAGCAACAAGCCATGGAAAAGAGTTGAGAAAAGCTACCACTATCTGAATGCAACATCATGTCTACTGTTTTAAGTTCAGGCCATAGTGGCCTCCAGTTACTGTTTGTCAACATCATACAATGAAGTCAAACTAAGCTTTCAGCATACCATACAAGTCTAACCAAACACTGCTACCATGCTCCCAATTGAAGGCATGAGATACCGGAATATGGGTTAAACTAGGTCTTTGTTCTTGGTTGACAAACAGGATTAAGAACATAAATAAACAATCATTCATTTAAGAGCAGACTGCAGCAAATGGGTTCTATTATGGCCAAAACCACACTGACTCCAAATTCAGACAGCATTACTGTTGGCTTTATTCATCCCAGTCTGCAAATTAAAACTTTATGGGAAGACTAGGAGCAAGGCCCATTGTATACCAATACAATGGGCCCTAGAAAGATGCAAGACCATCCTGCACCCCCACCGTGGATGCACCGCCGAGACCCCTGTGTCCCTGTGTGGGCATAGGCAGTGTCCTCCGGGATGGCACCACAGCTGACCACCCTGGCAGCATGGCGGTGGCAACTGGGTTGCAGGCCAGTCACACGCATTGGTCCTGGGCCACTGGGGGCTGGGGTGATGGGAGGAGCGGTGCCGGCATGAGGGCTCTCCGCCCGGCATGGCGGTTGGGCCACACATTGCCTGCGAGGGGGATGAGGGCCAGCCCCATGCTGTCACCCCCCTGGCAAGGCCCCAGGCTTGTGGAGTGGTGGAATGGCCTGGCACTGGCTCCCTGGCCAGCTGGGGGCTGGCAGCATCGAGGCCACCTTGAGTGTTCTGTGGGCCAGCAAGGTAGTGGTCCCCGCGAAGCCACAGGCTGGGCAGCAAGGTGAATTGGGCCTTGGGCAGTGGCAACGGGTACGGTGGCAGGAGGATCAGCCTCCGGTCCCCGGTCCCACCCCCTGCAGACTCCAGAGTGGAAGGGCGATTGGCATGTGGCTCGGATGCATGCCCGGTGGGTCCATGGGTGGGACTGAGGCAACAGAGGGCAGCAATGCAGCCAGGGGATTGGCCCCCCTCCTGAGTGACAGACCAGGGACCCAAAGGCTGTGGAAGCATGTGGAACATTCAGAAAAAAGTCACACAAAAACTCTTTTATATATAAGGAGAGAAATGAAGTCTCACAACAGCAAATGAAAGTTTGGTTGATGCTGCTAAGCACCAAGGGCATTCCCTACCCAATTCATCTGGCTGCTTCAACCAATAATGGGTTGGCTTAAAAATAGCTCTTCATCTATTGATGTATCTTAAAAAGACCAACTTAAGACCCTATGGATGTGGCCAATTACTACTCAGTTCTGAATATTTCATTTCTGGATATGGTAATTGAGAGAGTGGTGGCAGAACAGCTCCAACAAATCCTGGATGACACATTGGTGTTTGACCCAATCTGGTTTCCACCCTGGCCACGGGATGGAGATGGCATTGGTCACCCTTACAGATGACCTCCACAGGCAGATGGACCGAGGCGGGTTGGTGCTGCTGATACTTCTCAATCTTATAGCAACATTTGATAGTCAATTATGATCTGCTAACTCATCACCTTGCTGACACTGGAATCCACAGGGTGGCCTTGCAATGGCTTACCTCATTCCTCCATTGTTGGGGACAGAGGGTGGTGCTGGGAGGGGATGTATCCCCAAGAGAGCCAGTTTAGTGTAGTGGTTAGGAGCGTGGACTCTAATCTGGGAGAACCAGATTTGATTCCCCACTTCTCCTCATGCAGCTGCTGGTGTGACCTTGGGTGAGTCATAAATTCTTTCAGAGCTGTTCTCTCAAGGGCAGTTCTCGAGAGAGGTCTCTCAGCCCTACCTACCTCACAGAGTGTCTGTTGGGGGGAGGGCAAGGGGAAGGGATTGTACTCAGCTCTGAGACTCCTTCAGGTAGTGATAGGCGGGGTATAAATCCAACCTCTCCTCCCTCCTCCTCCGCAGGGGGCATTCCTCTCCCCACTGTTGTTTAACATCTACATGTCCCCCCTTGCCCACCTGGTGTGGAGTTTTGGGCTGGTTATTTCTGCTGAGAAGTGATCGGCCAGATGCTGTTCCCATGAATTTAGCTGAGGGTCTGGAGGCCATGGTTGGATGGCTAAGGTAGAGTCAATTAAAACTGAATCTGGGTAAGATGGAGGTTTTGTGGCTGGGTGGGGGTAGGCCATGACTGGACTGCCAACTCCTGGCTCTTGATGGAGTTCCCTTTTCACTGGCACCAACTGTCAGGAGCCTAGGCATGACTCTGGATGCCACCTTGTTAATGGAGGCCCAGCTTGCAAAGGTTGCCAGGCTGGCATTTTTCCAACTGCGCCAGGTTCGGCAACTGGCCCCTTCCTGTCTCACCCTGACCTAGCCATGGTAATCCATGCAATGGTCACCTCCAGGACAGACTTGCTCTATGAAGGTCTTCCTCTGAGGTTGACCCTGAAGTTCCAACTGGTCCAGAATACAGCCAAACAGGTCCTCACTGGGACCCCCTGGACAACACATATTCAACCAGTGCTGCACAAACTGTGCTGGCTACCAGTGGAGCATTGGATCAAGTTCAAGGTCTTGTTTTTGACGTTTAAGCGGTCAGGGACCCATGCACCTTTGGGACCACCTCTCTCAGTATGCCCCCTGCAGAGTGTTACACTCTGGTAGTAAAAACCTCCTGGTGGTCCCTGGCCTGAGAGAAATCCAGCCTTCCTCAACCCTTAGGAGACTATGGGGGAAACTGCGATTTTTTTCAATTTTTTTGCCATCTTCAAACAGACTGCTTTTTATCTATTGATCTGTATGGTATTTTATTATGGTTTTTAACTCAATCTAAACTGTTCTTATGCTGTTGTAAACTGCCCTGATCCCTGCCCACAGGGAAAGGTGGTCTAAAAGTCTAAATAAATAATTAACTGAAAGTTGTTTCTTGCCCTCTAGGCTCAGGATTGTCTTGACCTGATTCTGAACAGTTTGTGTACACCAGGCACTTCTCCGGATTACTGACAGAAAAGTGAAAAGTGTCCCTCCTACTCTCTTGAATGCACTGAAGCTTTCTGGGTTAGCCTCTTAAAGAGGCTACACAACACTCACTCCCAGAGAGCCATCATCCATGGGAAATTAGACAGCATTCCCCCAACCATTACAAAATGTCTGGTCAGTATTAATTACTATCTGCATTTTGTACAGAGGGAGGATTCATTTCTAGTCATAGATCATCAGGTCTTACTGCTGTGCCGATGGAAGGACAAGGGTGTGTATGGTCTTACCAACACCAGGTTTTCATTCAGGAGAGACAGGCAAACATCCTCTCAGAGGGCGCAGTCAGGTTCTGAGTCCTGGTCCAGGCTGAAAGGTCAAGAGCTGGAAGATCACACCAAGACCTGTAACAAAGCTAAGGCTGGAGCAGTGCATCAAAATCAGGCTGACAGACCAAGGAGATGGGACAGAAAGTCAAGGGGTGAGTCAGGTCGGACCTGGGCTGGATCTGGCAGCACCGAGCACAGCACACAAACTATCAGGCCCATTCATTCTCTGATGATATTTGTACCCCAGTCAGGGCTGCCAACAGCCTGAAGGGCAGGAAATGTCCTGTTCCTTTAATAGCAACTTAATGAGATGTTACCAGATGATGTTATTTACCTCCATGCCATGAAAAGCTTCAGCTGCTTATTTCCATACACTAAGAGGACCGAACATTTTTCTCCAGTCCTACTGCTACCTCTAAACCCCATCCTTCCTCCAAGGAGCTCAGCACAGCATCTTCCCGATTTTTCTCCTTCAGAACAATTAGTAGCCTAAGACCACTTCCATGAACATTATAACTGAGCCAGCATTTGAATACGGGTCTCCCCAGTATGGCCCAGGTCTCACACAAACGCTCTCCATAGGACAACACAAAAGGAAACAAAATGTTCTTATACCTTCAACATCAGCTTTATATGTAGGAATTATGTAGGTGGTTATGTTTTTTTGTTTTTAACTATATAGCAATAAACATTGTCTTCTGAAAACTGCTGCTAATCAAACAGCGGTTAAGGGTGCAACTACGTATTTACGGTCTAGTTGCAACTGACTTATAGTGACCCCAGCAAGGGGCTTCCAAGACATGCGAGAAGGCAGAGGTGTTTTGCCATTGCTGCCTTCTGCAGAACCTTCCTTGCTGGTCTTCCATCCAACTATTGACCTTGCTTTGCTTCTGAGGTCTGACATGACTGGGTTATACCATGCCACCTCCCCTCCCAAGGGCCCAGCTAAAAAGATACAGTTCTAAAGTGGTCAACCCCAAACGCTTTACACTATCTCAGATGAGACTTCAAGGCTGGAAAGCTTGCAGGCCAGCACAGCTAGTGATGTGAGGATGTGAGCAGAAAAGAGAAAAAACATGGAGAGAAATGAGGAAACACTATCACACCAGAGTACTACAGAACAGAATACTAAACCATAATGCCACCCACTCAACATGGCAGGACCTTAGTATCTATTACACAGTTGCCACTGTTTTCCTTAGAAGAGCACCTGTGACCTGAACATGTACTTTATAGGCAAAAATCCAAGATGTGCGGCTGTCAACAGCATACAATTTAACAATGGGGAGGCTCTCCTTACTGTTTTTTTATCATGCAGTTCTTAAAGGCATAGAAGGCATGTCAGGAAAAGCTCAGAAGGGGGGGGGCAGAGAGCTCTCTTTATGGTGGGATGGGCAAGAATAAACTCAAAGTGCATGCTAGCACAACTGAGAGTCACAAGCTATACATTCTATAAGGCAGCCTATATGCCTGCTATATTAAATGAAGCTTAATCCACTTAACTCTAAAGAAAGGAGCTGCATATACCTCTGCAAGTCCAAAAAAAATTACTATGAAAATGAGATTTCTGGAGAGCAGCAAACTCCAAACTCCAAGTGGCTTGCTAATTAAGATTGGGGCCGCTCTTGATCTCTTGAGCATGTCATGCTTGAAGAGTTAATAAGTGCATAGAAAGTAATAACATAGAAGAGCAGAGATCAAACATGGCTGATGGAAATAGTTTCAAAATGCTCAAAGATGACACAGAAATATAAACATCCCGAATTCAGATTTGTAGAAAGATGGCCAAAGACGACTTAAAAAAAAAAAGGTCCTTTTCCAGCACCTTTAACAAAGGTCTGAAGTACAGAAGTTAAGCAGCCAAAGCTTTCCCATTATTCTATCTTTGTATCAGGAAAAGCTTCACTTACTATTTCTGTATATCATGGTGCTATTAGAGTTGTAGGGGCAGCTAAAATGCTAGCAAATCTACAGCTGTTGGGGGACCATGGAGGAAAGAGAATTATTTTAAGGCAAGAAGTGGTAGAGGTCAAGGTTCCTAACCATTAGCAGTTATGGTTATACAGGTGGCTATCACACACCTTGAGGTTCTTTAAAGGGATCCCATTTTGGGTCATGCAAGGAATTTGCCCACATAATGCTATACTATGTTCCCAGCTCAGTGCATCAATGCCCACCAGCCAGTTGTGACAGCAGTTATGCACATTTTAAACAGTACCAATAACTATTGCCCCATGAGGAAGGCAAAAATTTCAGAGTTCCTTGTTCAACATGAAGCCTGGGTAAAATTTGTCTGTAGACTGTAACTAGTGGCCATAGCAAAGTTGATTTAAAAACTAGGATCTGAAAATCTACAATGTCAAAGGGAGCCAAACACCGGCCCACCTCCAGCCATCTGTCTCTATGTCCAGAACGGACTAGGAATTTATTCTTCTGTCTGGTCTGCCCAGCCCATCCGGCCAAAGTGGCAAGGCCACAGGTAGCAGTGTGAGATCCTGAGCCCACACAGGGCATGATTGCCCCATGCCCTCCTGCTTCTTCCTCCTTTCCACAGCTAGGGTTGCCAGGTTTTAAATGTGCTTCTGTAGCTGCCCCTTTATACGTCTGATCTGCAGCAATTATCAGGTGATGTTAATGAACTTCATGCCATTGACAAGACTTCTTCTGCCCATTTCTGTAAATTAAACTTCAGTTAAAGGGACATGTTGTTTCTGGACAGTTTGCAGCCTTAGATGAAACCAGCACCATGGATTTGGCACTGCAGAGGAAGGAGCTGGGTAGATAGCAGGGCCAGGGAGAAATCCAGGTGCCTTATTCCCTGCCAGGGAGTTTTTAAATGCCATATCTTTTTTTAAAAAAATGCCCATAGAAAATAACAACAGTGAGGGAGGTCACTTCAGCAAGTGAAAGTGGGTGGGAGATGAAAGGTTAAGTTCTGCCTCCCTTTCCCACACAGCTTGATCCAAATCACGCATGCAATTTACCTTTTACAGACTGATGAAGATCTGGGAGCTCTGCTCACATCTGCTTGTGCCAAGTGAGTGGTCTGGGTCCCTTGTCCGGGTGACAATGAAACAACCTGCATGAAAGGAAGCAACCCGAGTGCATTATTCCCCCCACACATACTTCCCCCACTTTCCTCCCCACCCCTACTGAATGCTGAGTGAAGCTTTGAGTCATTTCTCAAACCGAAATGTAAATGGGCTACTGTAGTCATTTGTTTCCCATTTAGCACAGTCTTAAAACAAGCTCCTTGAGAACCTTGGTAAACATGCAGCTGTACCAGTACTGACAATCATTTCATTCCACCACCAGATGAGTAATACACGAGTTAAAGGATTACGCCTGTCCATCAAAATGCACTGCGCTGTAAAGCAGAACTGACTGCATTTAGTTGTTGTTTTTTAAAAATGTAATCGTATCTACATGCCAGCTTCTTTAATGTGAAAAACCTCTAAACAGATTCCGGTTACAATCTATCAAGAGACGAGTCTGTTTAAGGAGGAAGCAATAGTCAGATAACCTGATTTTCAATTATGTTCCACTAAGGGCATGTTCTTATCATCCCTTATTATTAAATGTAAGGGTTCTTGACAAGAGATTCCTTCAGGAACTGATATGTAGCACACATACAAAGCAAGATGAGGAGGAAATGGACACTAGGAAAAGTATAAAAGGCTTGCTTTTTAAAAATTAAAGAAAGCCCCTTCATTTTCACAGGACAGAGACTGGACCTAACTCTTGTTCCCCACAGCTACACAACAACTGTGGGGAATGGCTCAAACCAGCTTAGAATGGCGCCATGGGGACAGGAAAGTCTCCTGCCTTCCCCCAAGCCATTTTCCCATGTGAAAACTGCACAGGGTTGTTTCCCCAATTCGTGATCCATGTGCATAGATACTCCATGTGGAGCAGCAAAATCAGGGAAATACCTTTCCCTCAGCACATTTTTTTGTGCAGAAAATGGCTTGGGAAGGGAAAGCAAAAGCCTTTCCTCCCCCCACAGTGCCATTCTGAACCCGTTTGGGCTCTCTTAAAAAAAAAAAGCCATTAAGAGAACATAAGAACATAAGAGAAGCCAATGTTGGATCAGGCCAATGGCCCATCCAGTCCAACACTCTCTCACACAGTGGCCAAAAATACCAGGTGCCATCAGGAGGTCCACCATTGGGGCCAGGACACTAGAAGCCCTCCCACTGTTGCCCCCTCCACACCAAGAATACAAAGCATCACTTGCTCCAGACCAAGAGTTCCTATCTATACCTTGTGACTAATAGCCACTGATGGACCTCTGCTCCATAAGTTTATCCTATTTCCTTTTGAAGAAAAAGCCTGATGTTGTGTGGCATCCCCAACACTAAATTTAAGAAGGGAAGTGATGAGAGAATAAATGAACAGGGGAGAGGTGAGTTCAGCAATTTTCAGGTAAAATCAAAGGGACCTACTGTAGGAAAGGATGTATGTAATCTGAAATGTCTTTATACTAATGCACAGAGTATGGGAAATAAACAGGAGGAACTTGAATTTCAAATATTGGAAAGTGATTATGATCTGCTAGGTATCACTGAGACTTGGTGGGATTAGTCTCATATATGCAGCACAGCGATTGAAGGATATACCTTGTTCAAACGGAACAGAATAAACAAAAAAGGAGGCGCAGTGGCACTATATGTCAAGAATGAATATGCTTGCACTGAAATTCAGGATTTTGAGAGTTGCCCTGTTGAAAGTGTGTGGGTAAGGATAGAACAGGGGGGGAAAGAAGGGGATATTGTTGTGGGGGTATACTACAGACCTCCGAACCAACCGGAGGAACAGGATGATGCATTTGTACAACAGCTTGCTAAACTTTCACAGAGACAGGATATAGTGGTTATGGGAGATTTCAACTATCCAGATATTTGCTGGAAATCTCACTCTGCTAGGCATGGGCCATCCCACAGATTCTTGAATAGTCTTGCAGACAACTTCATCTCTCAGAAGGTGGAGGTGGGAACCAGAGGATCTACTATCCTAAATTTAATTCTGACTAACAGGGAAGAACTGGTTGATGAGGTGAATGTTGTAGGATCCTTGGGGAATAGTGACCATGTCAGCTTGGAATTTGACATAGTGAGGGATGTGAAACCAGGACATAGTAGGACTTGTATCCTGGACTTCAGGAAGGCTGATTTCAAAAAACTTGAAGAAATATTAGGTAGGATCCCGTGGCTGGAAATGCTGAGGAGGAAATCTGTACAAGAGGGATGGGAGATGCTGAAAAATGAAGTGCTTAAGGCACAATCCCAAACTGTTCTGGTAAGAAAGAAAAGTGGGAGATGGGTAATGAAGCCAAGGTGGCTGAACAAAGAACTCTCTGAAGAGCTGAGACTAAAAGGGAAATGTACAGGAAATGGAAGGAGAGCCAAATTACTGAGGGTGAGTACAAGAAGCAGGCTCAAATCTATAGGGATGGTGTCAGAAAGGCTAAAGCACAGATGGAGCTGAGGCTTGCAAAGGATGCTAAAAATAACAAGAAAAATTTCTATGCCTATGTTCGTAGCAAAAAGAAGAACAGGAATGGGGTAAGCTCATTGCTAGGGGAAGACGGTCAACTCTTAACAAGGGATGAAGACAAAGTGGAATTACTCAACTCTCACTTTGCATCAGTCTTTAACCATAAGGTGAGCTGTATACAAACTGAAGAATGCAGGGCACATGAAGGAAGGAGGAACTGCCAGTCCAGAGTAAGTAAGGAAATGGTTAGAGAGCATCTGGCTGCCTTAAATACTTTCAAATCTCCAAGGCCAGATGGCTTGCATCCCAGAGTGCTAAAAGAAATTGCAGATGTTATTTCAGAGCCTCTGGCTCTAATCTTTGAGATGTCCTGGAGTACTGGTGTTGTACCGGAAGACTGGAGAAGAGCGAATGTTGTCCTGATCTTCAAGAAGGGAAAAAAGACGGACCTGGGAAATTACAGCCCTGTCAGCTTGACATCAATACTTGGAAAAATTCTGTCTGTGAGTACCTTGAACAGAATGAGTTAATTGGCAGTAGCCAGCATGGGTTTATCAAGAATAAGTCATGCCAGACCAACCTTATCTCCTTTTTTTGACAGAGTTATTAAAATGGTTGTCTCTGGCAATGCTGTGGATATAGTGTATCTAAATTTCAGTAAAGCATTTGACAAAGTTTCGCATGATATCCTTGAGGATAAGCTGGTTAAGTGTGGGCTGGATGGAGCAACCGTTGGATGGATTCATGGTTGGTTGAAAAATCATACCCAACTGTCATGACTGAGACAGCGGGGCAAGGCAGAGAGCATGAGTCCAAAGTCCAGTCCGAGGGTCAAAGCCAGAGAGAGCAGAATACCGAAGTGTCAAAGTCCCAATACACAAAACAAACGCGTAGTCAAGGTTTTACCAAAGGTCTGAGTCCAGTTTTCCAAGAGTCAGAGTGGAGGTGCAGAGCCAGGAGTCAAAAGCCAGAAGAACGCCAAAACATGGACTGGAGTCAGAAACCGGGAAGTCAAACTGATAGCATGGTGCCAGGAACTGAGGGATGCAGGAGCTGAGGTGCAAAGCCTTTGGTCCAAAGGGACTAGTTTGCCAGCACGAATTGGAAGTTCCCGAGAGCCGCCTTAAGAGCCTGTCCTGCTCGTTAGCCAATTACCAGCCACTTTCAAGGTCCCGGCTCCTGGCAAAACTCCAGGCTTAGCGAACACCGACCTCGCATGCGTGCCTCTTTGCGTCATGCTGCCAAGTCCTGGCGTCTCAGATTTCTGATCCTAGTTACAGGTGGAGGAGAATCAGGAGGCGTGGTGCTTGTGCTTGGCTCTGCAGGAGCAGCTCCAGGTGAGAACTCTCCTGTTAGCTGGTGCTCACCCTCTGCAGGACTTAGGTTGCTTCTGTCCGAGGGTGCAGGGAGCTCATCCTCAGGCCTTAAAGGTGCAGAGTCCCCCGGATCAGGGACCACCGACTCAGGCTGCACGGGGGCATGACACCAACAAAGTACTCATAAATGGCTACGTCTACATGGAGGGAAGTCTCAAGTGGAGTGCCACAGGGCTCGGTCCTGGCCCCGGTGTTGTTCAATGTTTTTATAAATGACCTGGAGGAAGACATAGAGGGGATGCTTATCAAATCTGCAGATGACACAAAGCTGGATGGGATTGCTAATTCTGAAGAAGACAGAGTCAGGATTCAAAATGATCTAGATAGGCTGGAACAGTGGGCTGAGGCAAATAAAATGAAATTCAATAGAGATAAGTGCAAAGTCCTACACCTAGGCACAAAAAAATCAAAGGCACAGATATAGAATGGGAGGGACCTGGCTTGACAGCAGCTCATGTGAAAGGGATCTAGGTGTTCTGGTTGATCACAAGCTAAACATGAGCCTGCAGTGCGATGTGGCTGTGAAGAAAGCTAATGCAATCTTAGGATGCATTAACAGAAGCATTGTGTCCAGATCATGGGAGGTGGTAGTTCCGTTCTATTCTGCTATGGTCAGGCCTCACCGGTTTTGGGCACCACACTTTAGGAAGGATGTTGACAAGCTTGAGCATGTCCAGAAGAGGGTGACCAGGATGGTGAGAGGGTTGGAATCCAAGACTTATAATAGAATCATAGAATCATAGAATGTTAGAGTTGGAAGGGACCTTACAGGCCATCTAGTCCAACCCCCTGCACTCTGCAGGAACACACCCGAAACCCCTACATACCTACAACATGCCCAAAAGATGGTTGTCCAGTCTCCTCTTGAAAATGTCCAGCGAAGGAGCATCCACCACCTCCTGAGGCAGTCTGTTCCACTGCTCAACCACTCTTACAGTCAGGAAGTTTCTCCTGATATTAAGCCGGTAACGACTCCCTTGTAATTTCCACCCATTAGATCTAGTCTTGCAATCCGGAGCAAGAGAGAATAGATCCACTCCATCTTCTACATGACAGCCCTTCAAATACTTGAAGACTGCAATCATGTCCCCTCTAAACCTTCTCTTTCCCAGGCTAAACATACCCAACTCCCTCAGCCTTTCCTCATAAGACTTGGACTCCAACCCTCTCACCATCCTGGTCGCCCTCCTCTGGACCCGCTCGAGTTTGTCAACATCCTTCCGAAAATGTGGTGCCCAAAACTGGACACAGTACTCCAGGTGGGGCCTGACAATAGCAGAATACAGCGGAACTACCACCTCCCATGATCTGGACACAATGCTTCTGCTAATGCATCCTAAGATTGCATTAGCTTTCTTCACAGCCGCATCACACTGCAGGCTCATGTTTAGCTTGTGATCAACCATAACACCTAGATCCCTTTCTTCTGAGGAAAGGCTGAAAGAGTTGGGTATGTTTAGCCAGGGAAAGAGAAGGCTTAGAGGGGACATGATTGCAGTCTTCAAGTATTTGAAGAGCTGTCATGTAAAAGATGGAGTGGATCTATTCTCTCTTGCTCCGGATTGCAAGACTAGAGAAGAGAAGAAGAGATTGGATTAATACCCCGCCCTTCACTTGGAGTCTCAGAGTGGCTTACAAACTCCTTTCCCTTCCCCTCCGCACAACAGACACCCTGTGAGGTAGGTGGGGCTGAGAGAACTCTAACACAACTGCTCTTTCAAGAACAGCTGTGCCAGAGCTTGTGACTGACCCAAGGTCACATCAGCAGGTGCAAGTGGAGGAGTGGGGAATCAAACCCGGTTATCCCAGATTAGAGTCTGCACACTTAACCACTACACCAAACTGACTAGATCTAATGGGTGGAAATTACGAAGGAGTCGTTACTGGCTAGATATCAGGAGAAACTTCCTAACTGTAAGAGTGGTTGAGCAGTGGAACAGTCTGCCTCGGGAGGTGGTGGATGCCCCTTCCCTGGACGTTTTCAAGTGGAGGCTAGACGACTATCTTTTGGGTACATTGTAGGTATGTAGGGCCATCTTTTGGCTATGCTCCTGCAGAGTGCAGGGGGTTGGACTAGATGAACTGCAAGGTCCCTTCCAAGTCTAACATTCTATGATTCTATGAAGCCATCCATGCTTGGAGCCACCACCACCTCCTGTGGCCAGCGCGGCTCACCCACTAGGCAAACTAGGTGCTCACCTAGGGCACGCCGGCCCTCAGGGGTGTCAAACAGCGCCCCACCCCCAAAAAGACCCCCCCACCGCCCTAACCGGGTGCCTCCTGCTGCTGCCACCTCCCCGCCTCTGCTGCCAGTACAAGGATGCCTGGCTGGGGTGCAGGACGTGGCAGCAGGGCTCGCCCACCCTCCCCCTCCCCTCTCGGGGGGGAGGAGGTGGGGGCGGCATGGTGGCCGCCGCTGCCAGTGCAGAATGCCCGGCCGGGGTGCAGGATGCAATGGCGGGGCTTGCCTGCCCTCCCCTCCCCTCTTGGGGGTGGAGGAGGCGGGGGCAGCATGGTAGCCACCGCCACCAGTGCAGAGCACCTGGCCGGGGTGCAGGAGGCAGCAGTGGGGCTTGCCCACCCTCCCCCTCCCCTCTCAAGGGGGAGGAGGCAGGGGCAGCATGGCGGAGGCCAGCGCAGACTCGCCGCTGCCACCTCCAGGCCCCACCAGGAGGTTGGCATCTGTGCCCCACCTAGGGCGCAAAAACACCTCCAGCCAGCCCTGCCTGTGGCAGTGAATTCCATGTGTTAATCACTCTTTGGGTGAAGAAGTATTTCCTTTTATCTGTTCTAACCCGACTTCTCTGCAATTTCATTGAGTTTCCATGAGTTCTTGTATTGTAAGAAAGGGAGAAAAGTACTTCTTTCTCCACACCTTTCCCCACACCTGCTGGTTTCCCTGGACCCAAGTCTTTAAAAAGGTGTAGTCTGAAACGTAGTCCACCACTCTACAACTACACCATGCTAGCCTTCCATGGCAGAGTTAGCTTTGCCTAATCTAGAACAGCAGGTGGCTTCTGCTAAGGGTGAAATTGCAGGCTTCCTGACATTTTAATCCACGCTATAGGGCCTTGAGATATCCTCTGAAAGCTGGTAAAATGAAAAAGGTACCAGAAAATGTTTTACGGGGCATATACCAATTCTGGCTACCCTTCCCTGAGAAGAAGTCACTGATGCTAACATATCGCTCAAGACTCATGTGGGCAGAACTCTGTCTACGTGGTCCCCTGTCCAGATGCACTACGAAAAGGGCTTCTAAAAGGGCAGGAGACAATTGCACATGAGTCCTGGGAGGACGAGATCTGCTGGATTCCAGTATTTAAAAAAGAACATTTCCATGCAAATGCATCCTTACAGATTATGTTTATTTACATCAGGGGTCCCCAGACTTCCTGAGCCCATGGGCACATTTGGAATTCTGACACAGCATGGTGGGCACTGCGACAAAATGGCTGCAGCAGGAGGCACAGTCAGCCGCAAAATGATTGCCAGAGCTTAAGTTCAGTAACGCAGTGCTGATCCTTGTGCTGTGGTGGCAGCTGCTAACAAAGCCACTTGTGAAGAATCTGCACAGCCAATCAAATAGTCGATCAGAAGCCTTGCTGGGCAAAAGCCCTACCTGGACTCCCCCACTTCCTAAAAACACATGATGGGCACCCAAAAAAGGTGTCGGCAGGTGTCATGGCGCCCACGGGTACCATATTGGGGACCCCTGATTTACATATTTAACAGCTGAGAAGGAATGAATGGGAAGCCACCACGGGTCACCTGGAACACCAAAGGGTGGCACCGAGTCCCTTGTTTTCCTGCCATAGGGTGCTTCTCAGTACTGTTTTTCATCCAGCCCTTGCAAACATCCACTCAGCAAATGGATCTGGATAGACCACCAAAAAAAGAAAAGAAAAGAAAAGAAAAGAAAAGCCTCTTCCTTGGTGGCCTCCGGGTGGATATGGAGCTTCTTTCAGACTTGAAAAATGAGCCCTTGCCATGTTAACAACCTTTAGTGATGATTTATGGAAATCTCAGTTTACTTCCTCCCCTCAGTCATTACAACATATTTCCCCCCGGTGAATTATTGCATAGGCTGATTTATCTGCTTGGATGGAATTCAAGGTTCTTTATAATATCCAGCTTTGGTATGCAATGAATGTCTTCCAAAATATCACTATGTTGTTTGGTTATGATCCCTATCGCTCCTAAAGGGGTTAAAAAAACTCTCTGGCTTACGTTGCATACATGAACACATGCAGATATCCAGCTGTTGGAATGAATAGCTTGTTCTCATTTGAAGGCTTAAAGCTGCTAATTAGATTTTGAAGAGATTAGATGTGCTGATGTAGTACAGTGGTTAGAATGTTGATCCAAGGAGATCTGAGTTCAGATCTCTGCTTGCATAAAGCTTGCTGGGTGATCGTCGGCTGCTCACTTTCACCCGAATCTTCCTCACAGTATTGTTGAGGGTTAGATGGGCTAGTGGAGGATATAAATGTGAAAAAATAAAATCCAGACTCCCCACTCCTTTTACTTCTTGAACTCCAGAGAACAATACGTAACCCAAATAAAAAGGGGTGGTACAGTTTCTGTGCATATGCATTTTAAAAAAAAATTGCCTTACATCGCCCCTTTTTCACACATAAAGAATGAATGTTGGCAGATGTTGCTAATTCTTGTTCTTAGTTCATATTCTTTAAGTCTGAAAAGGATTGAAGATTGTTTTTTTTTCTTTTTTGAACAGAAGAGCTTTTTGGGGCAGTGTTTCTCAAAGATTTTGATATCATGAACCTGTCTTCTAAATTTACTTTAGGTCTGTTTGGATAATAGAGCAGCTCTGTGCAGAATAGTAGACAGGAGCACACTTTATTGCCTGCCTTCTTCATATGCTGGCTCTGCCTCCAATGCCAGTGGGCATGCATATTGATGCTGAACGATCTGAAGTGATGCACATAAGCTCTGAATGCATTTTGCAACCCTACATTTCATTTAGGATTTCACCAGGTCTGTGGAGCCTAAACAGGTCAAATTAGATGATATGGAAACACTTGGATGTGTGCACTAGGGTTGCCAGTCTCCAGGCGGTCTGTTGCCTGGAGGTTTCCTGGGATTACTGATCTCCAGGCAACAGAGATGAGTCCGACTGGAGAAAATGGCCACTTTGGAAAGCAGACTCTATGGCATTGAACCCCAAACTCCACCCTCCTCGGGCTCCACCCCCCAAATCTCCAGGTATTTCCCAATCCAGAGCTGGCAACTCTAGTGTGCATCAAAAGAGAGGAAAGCGCTCTAGGTGACCATGCTCCACATCTCCACATGCTTCTCACCACAGGAAAGGCTGGCATGTTATCCGCATTCACACTGTCCTTGCAGCACAGAAAGGTATATGATTCTCCAACCCTGTAGCAATCCTGTTGGCAAGCAGGCATATTGAGATGCTCAGATATAGTTGAGATGATCTTGTTGATACACAGGAGAATCAGCAATTTGGGATGAATCAGGCTGACAGAATATTTTAATGGGGGGGTTGCCTTCCTAGGGTTGCCAGCTATGGGTTGGGAAATACCTGGAGATTTGGGAGATGGAGCCTGGGGAAGGTGGGGTTTGGGGTGTGGAAGGACCTCAGCGGGGTAAAATGCTGTAGTGTCCACCTTCCAAAACAGCCATTTTCTCCAGGGGAACTGATCTTGGTCACTGTGATAGCAGAAGATCTCCAGTTGCCACCTGGAGGTTGGCAACCACAGACCTATTCCTAATGTTTTTGTTTGTTTGTTTGTTTTGATGGCTCTCCATGGCTCAGGACTTCTCTGTAGCCACTTCCCCTCAAAGGATCAAAGTTTAGAGAAGAGATGGGGAACTACTACTTGGGAATTACAAATCCAAAGATCTCTGGAGTTGTCGTTCATCATGCATCTTTGTGCTGGGAACTACGGAGGTTAACTGGTGTGGTTAGTCTAGTCAGTTAGCACTATGTGCTTAAATAAAGCTACATATGCAAGAGCATCACTTTACCAGGTTACTCAGCTTACAAAGCTACACAGAGCCACGTTGCAAGTTTAGAAGAGAAATACTTCTCTCTTTATTTGAGAAGTACACGTTGGATAGGAAAGAGCAGGGACATGATAGATTACTAACTTACTAGCTAAAGGATGGAAGCAGATGACAAGAGGCCCATCTGCCTCATGGTGCCAAGAGAGGACCACATGTCTCCCGCTTGGTGCATGCAGGAAGAGAGCTTGTCTTCATCTGAGTGTGAGATAAAAGAAGGAAGGGGAAACGCTCCCTGAGAACACAGTCTGCATTTCAAAGAGGACAGTGGCAGAAGAGTACAGACAGAAAGAAAAGTCAGTGTGCCTATCTAGCTCTCCAGCCTCTCTTGCCACTCAGTCTGGAGGTCTGATACAGGGGACATTGCATCTGGAACTTCCAACAGGAACTTCCAGGCAGAAAGAACAGAAGAGAATCCCAGTGACCGAGTGGTTGTACTGGTAGCCAGTTTGGTGTAGTGGTTAAGAGTATGGACTCTAATCTGGGAGAACCAGGTTTGATTCCCCACTCCTCCATATGCAGCTGCTGGTGTGACCTTTGGTCAGTCATAAATTCTTTCAGAGCTGTTCTCTCAAGGGCAGTTCTTAAGAGCTCTCTCAGCCCCACCTACCTCACAGGGTGTCTGTTATGGGGAGGGAAAGGGATTGTAAGCCACTCTGAGATTCCTTCAAGTAGTGAAGGGTGTGGTATAAATCCACTAATTTCCTCCTCCTCCTCCTCCTTGCCTCAGCATTTACAAAATTACTTCCATTTGGAAAGGTTGTATTTGTTGGTTGGAGTATATGTTGTCATAGAAAAGTTACTTCTTTATAAGTGAAAACAGACAGGCCTTTCCTGAACAGGATGTAGCTCCAAAACTTGTCAGAATTTTTTTTTCCTTGTTAGGCTAGATCAGTTGGTTAATATATCCTAGCAAAGCAAAAGCTTCCTTAAAGAAGTAGCCTTTCTTGCATAAAAGAGACTCACCTAAAAGTGACACTTTCTGACTTTTCTACTCTGCCAGGTTGGCATCCAGCAATGAATCAGTCATTGGCACTGGGTGAGCTGGTCTTCTAAAGGAAAACTCATGCGTACTGGGACAACTGCCATTTGAGAAGGCTATGAGTGTTTAAAATAAGAACATCCTACATGACATGTTCAGAAAATGTATGGTTTTCTTGAGACTGTGTGTTTGAATACTCCTCTAGATAGGGGGGGAAATGTATTCCGGGGAGAGCTACATGTTTGTGTTATAGTCTGCTTAACTCAGCTTACCTTCAGTTTAATTAATCTTCAAATTAAATTATTTCATAAGTAATTGCTATGGAACAACCTAATCTCTCCCTAAATCAGCTGGCATGGAGTAGCTAGTTCAGGTCCTCTAGTTCAGGTCCTCTATGTGAACACTTACTACTCTTTCTAAAGCAATGGACGGCTTCCCAGCATCTCTGCTAGCGAACAAATTGCTCAGGGCTATCAAACATAAACAGGAAAACTAGTACTAATTATAATACCATATCCACACATTAACATTGCTCACTTAGCCTTCAAGGAGGTCTTTTGATCTACATAGACTATATTGGTCACATTCAGATATAGAACAAATCTCTATTTGTGATGCTTGTTTGCCATGCACATACCTCCTCTCTCTCCTCCTGTTGTACATAGAGCACAACTGAAAGCTTCCTCCTGATTACAGATTCCTTCATCCAAACTCTAATTTACTGTGGCATCTGAATAAGGTGCTTGGACAAATTGGAGTTTGTTTCCTTCCCACAAACGGGCATTCTAAAATATAGTTAAGCTCCAAAACTAGGAAGGTTTCAATCATACTTTTCACATGAAGGACGGGGGGGGGGGAAGTGAGGGAGTGCATGAGCATGGCCAACCAATAGTACATCCAAAGTTTTTAATCCCTGTCCATCAAAACGAAAGCCATTATCAGAAACCAACAGATGTGGTATACCATGCCTTGCAAACTGGATGACCATAACTACCATAACTATTGCTGCCAGGGCTTTAAATGTGGCTATGTCAGGATAGTCAGAAAAATCAAAGAACAATAGGTACATCTGGAGAATGTGGTACCAGATCATTTCCTACTTTATATATAATTGTTAAGACATAAAGCAATAGCTGGAAAAAGGTTTCTGGATCTTGGGAAGGATATCTGCTTAGCAAAAGACACCATAGGCCTCTGGTCAGTTTCTGAAACAACTGGCACTCCATACTTAAAACTTTTTACTATCATGTACTAAAGCCATGTTCAGAAATCACGGACATACCTGTGTTTGCTCATGATGTACACAAATCTCTTTAATAGTCAAGCTTTATTTATTTGTTTGGCAAATTTGTATGATGCCTCTTCAGACCTGCTTGATGTGGTTCACAACTAATATAGTAAAACAAAACCAATTTCAATAACTATGGTATAAAAGGACATAAAACAAAGCAGCCCAAAATGATATTAATTAATAAAAAGCCCTCAGATTAGAAACAGACCAGATAATAACAAAAAACAAGCTCTTAGTTAAAAACCTGGGTAAACAGAAATGTTTTGGTCTGGCATCTAAATGAAAATAAGGCAGGCACTAGGTGAGCCTCAAGGCCACTGATCTCCCCCATCACTGTGTTTTTTGATGTAGCATTACTCCAGTTCCCTTTTTTGAGGTACCACTTGACAATATGATTTGTCCTGTAATATCTAAGTCAACTGAAATCAACGGACTTAGAAAGGTATAATTCTGCTTAAGATTATGCAGTTGCTCCTAGCTAAACCTTTAGATTTCAGTGAATGTAATTCTGTTTAGAATTCTATGGGCAGATCCTTCTTTATCTCTTTAAAGTGGTCTGGGCCCGTCCACAGAAAGATGCAAACTCTGACCTACCTTCTATCTCTGTGATCTGTTGCTCATAATATTTTTCTCCCAGCCTGGACCACTTCCAGAATTGGAGCTGGACTAGGAGAAAAGGCACTCAGAAAATGAGTACAATAAAGGAGAGAAAGCAGGGAAGGATTTACTCCCCCCCCAATATGGGCTACCTTTACACTTTACATGTTGACAGAGGTCTACATGAAGCTGCCTTATATTGAATCAGACTATTGGTCAGGGCTATTTTTGGGCAGGAACACACAGAGTTCCAGCTAGTTCCCAAGTTGGCCATGCCCAGCATGAACACATTAGCATAATAGGGCACACCCAACAGCAGAGACTCATTAGGACTGGCTACATTAGGGGTGTGTGGTCTAACATGCAAAGGAGTTCCTGCTACAAAAAAAGCCCTGGTTTTGACAACAAAGAAGGTAAACAGAATAAGAAGCAAAAAGTGGGTGTGGCTGGATGGCCACACTTCTGGTAACATGGGGGTGTGGACTAATATGCTAATGAGATGTGCTGTCAGGGGTGTGGCCTAATATGCTAATAGGTTTCTGCTTTTGGGTGTGGCCTATTATGCTAATGAGTTCCTGCTGGGCTTTTTCTGCCAAAAAAGCCCTGCTATTGGTCCATTACAATGAGTACTGTCTACTCAGACTGGCAGCAGCTCTCCAGAGACTCAGGAAAAGATCTTTCATATTAGTTACTACTTGGTCATTTTAGCTGGAGATGCCAGGAATTGAACCTGAGATCTTTTGCATACCAAGAAGATGCTCTACTACTGAGCCATATACCCATGAATATACCCATGGGTCTTGCTTCTCGCATTGTGTCTTGTTTGGCTGCTATTCCAGGATCCAAAGGGTTGTGTGCATTAGGGTTTTCTGTCCACCCCCCTCTGCACTGGTATAGGAGGATACAAGAGCCTGGGTGGGGGTGTCAGTTACCTCCCCTGTATACATATGAAATTGCTTTCTGCTCAGTCATGGGGCTCTCTGAAGTCTGCATTTAATAGAATATAAAATGGACTGTTACAAAACTGGGCAAATTGGGTTCAATTTTCATACCTGTTCAAAAGCTTTGTAACGGTGAAGGGATTCTGTCCAAAGTGTTGCAGTATCACAGCAATAAGTTGCCACTAATTCTTTTCTCTCCAGAAGATGTGGCAGGTAATTTCACTGATAGAATGGAAGACTGCCCACAACACAATCATGTTGCCACAAAACTTCATCGATGCCAATGCACAGCTTGCTAAATCTCTACCACTGCAATTTTTGGCTAAGAAGACAGTCCCTGTTTGCTTGTGCTGTGTTCTGCAGGCTTCTGCTTTTAACTCAGGCATGCAATAAACCATAACTATGGCACTAATGTATTTTCCCAACAGAGCATTTACTTACTTGCTTCATCTGTCATTGATCCTCCTCTGCTGGGAGCCAATGAATAAATAAAATTGTTGATTATAAGCTGAAAACAATCTGGTACATTTAGATGCCTCTGAGAGTCCCCCATGGCATTGCTGTTAACTTGGTGCTGGCTGACAAAGAAAGGAGCATCCTTAGTTGCTGTAGATTTTCCGGGTTGTCTGGCCATGGTCTTGGCATTGTAGGACCTGACGTTTCGCCAGTAGCTGTGACTGGCATCTTCAGAGGTATAACACAGAAAGATGGAGTGCTCTCTGTGTCAAGGTGAGAAGAAAAATGATAGGCAGGTCATTTATATCTACCCTGGAAGGTGGGGTAGGGCTGAGTCATTATCTTGTAGGAGTTCTCTAGGCTATGAACATGCTAATGGAGGAGCTTTCCTGAGGAGGTTCTTTTGTCCATGGATTGTTTCCTGAGGAGGTTTCCTGTTTCTTGAGGAGGTTCTTTTGTATGTGGAATGGCTGTTGAAATTCTAATCTTATCTGTAGTGCTGTTGTCAGATGTAGAGCATTTTGTGTTTTTCAGGACTGGAAACCATGCCCTATTTATTTTTAAACTCTCTTCTTTTCTTTTGAAGTTGTGTTTATGTTTATGAATTTCAATGGCTTCCCTGTGTAATCTGACATGGTAATTGGAAGTGTTGTCCAGCCTTTCAGTGTCCTGGAACAAAATGCTGTGTCCTGTTTGAGTTTGACAACACAAAGGAGCATCCCTTTCTCTATAACTGGAGTCCGTTGTTTTCTCATGGGGATCTAAATATGGAGGCTAAAGGACAAGCCTCAATAGCTGGGACCTGGTTAAATCAGCCTGCCATCGTATATCAAAGAGGCTATTTATGGCAAATATTTTATTTATTTACATAATTTGTAGTCCACCTTTCTCACTTGGACTCAAGGTGGATAGACAACATGGAGTAATAATTTGCATGATCATGCCTGATACCGTAGATTTTTCCATCTCTGTTCAAGGATTCAGTCAAGCTCTCATCTTAAAGCTTGGCATGAGGACATGAGGTCACTTACAGTTGTCAACAGGCCTGGAGGAAAGTGTCCTGTCCTTTGAATAGAGGTTTAATGTGTGGGAAAGGGCAGAACGTTTTTTCCTCCAGGCAATTGGCACCCCTAACCATTTGACTAGAAAATACACTGTCCACACCTTCTCTTGTGCCTTTAACAGTGCTTGTCATGCTGAAACCAGCAAATGAAGTTTTTCACAGCACGAAGCAAGAAGTAACTGTGCCAGTTACAGGGGCCAGTTAAAATCCCAAATCACATAGAGTGAAAATGGAAATTTATGAAAATTTGGTTCCATTCTGCCATGAATCAGACAAATAACCTAGCTTCTTTGAACATTAATATATTCTCATGTAAAAATATTACACGGTCCACTCTCCAAAACAAAGCACACAGTGTATTCTGTTTTCTTGGAGGGACAGAGACTGGGTCACAAAAATGTACCTAAAATTTGGAAGAAGGGAGATGCTGTAAGAAAGTTAAAGGAATGAAGAGAAGATGTTTTTGAGATTTGCTGTCTTGTTATGTATTACCACATTCATTTGATCAACATTTTAAAAAATATTAAATTGCACTGCATTCCCACCCAAATCAACGTAAACTAAATGAAAACAGATGCAGAACCTCCATTCCCATCCTACCCGCTTCTAAAAGTGGAAGTAGATTTCCCACATGTTATTCTTTTGGATGTGCTACTGGGTGATCTGCATCACACTAGCCTTGGGAAAACTTGCGGTAACTTAGAAGATGGACAGCTCATCAGAAAATGCTCAGGATCTGCAATGATTTGGGGCTAATTTCATGGATGTTTTCCAGGGTCCCCCCCCTCCCCAATCTTCTGTTCTCCTCTGAACAAGGGAGCTTCTGAAATTTCCTATTTAACATCTTTCACATTGAATCAAGAATACACTAACCATACTCCCTGCAGCTGTTGTTGGTCAAATTGCTTCTCTGGAGGGACCAGCAGATGAGGCTGCCTTTTTGAGAAGGTCCAGGCAGAAGGTTTTAGCTCGCTGTCCTGCCCACACTCAAGCACGAAACATGAGATGTCGTAGTCCCTCCCCCACCTACCACTTTGCACACAAACACACACACAGAGGCCGAGCCTTTAAATGAACCCAGATGGCTGGCATAAAGGGAGTAGGCATCCGGGAAAAGTGCCTCAGGGAGCTCTGGTTGCTGTCATCTTACTCCGCAGGCCAAGAGCCTTCTAGATGTCTGTGTTGTTTCTTAATCTGAGATCACTCCTGTTTGGGCTTTTCCCAATTTCCTTTTGGAAATGTCACACAGCCATCAGAAAGATATCCCAAGATTGATTTGACTCAAATCAAACATTCCCCTTAAGTCCTAGGGTTGAATATTATTATCCTTAATAAATAACACATCTATCCAAATCAGATCTCAATTGATTTACTGTACTGCCTCTCCCTCCCCTTCTACAGCTGGCTGATTGAGCTGTTTGATTCTTGTGTGAAATAAATTAATCAACTGTGAGTAATAAAGAATGTTGATTAAAAATGTGAATCTACTGCAGGGTGATAACTGGTTGAAACGAGATTTTTTAAAAAAATCATAAAGATGTATGTTTTCTCTTTTCATTTTTCTATAAAAATATGCAAACAATTACCTGGCTTTGGAGGATGTAATTACAAAGAGGTTCATCTCTAAAAGGTTATTACTGATTTAAAGAATTCTTTACTTTAATAGAAGACAGACTGAGGTATAATAAAGAAAAACTTTTCCTCATATGTATGTGATGGCCATAAGGAGAAATATGTAAGAGGTAACTATTTAAACATAGCATGCCAAGCTTTTTTGCTTTGTTTTGTATATAGAGGGTTAAGATTCACTTTTTGTTCTTCAGCAAGAACAGAAAATCATCGCCACAAATGTCATCTGAATGCACACACTGCATAAAAGCAACTCATCTTTAATTGGTAAAAATGGGGGGGGGAATTGGGTGCCACATGCAGAGTTTGTCTTATAAGAAATACATCTATTTCTAAACATTGTCAGATCTGTGGATACTTAAATCTGGAGACTGGAGCCATGGACAGACAAGAAAGGTGTTTCTACAAACCTGAGAAAAGTCCTACATTTGTGGAAAAATGTGAAACCTTTAAAAAAAGTGTGCTGAGGAGGTGTTGTGTATGTGTAGTGCTGCCAAGTAACAGCTAACTTATGGTGACCCCAGCAAGGAGCTTTCAAGGCAAGAGAGAAGCAGAGGTGGTTTGCCATTGCCTTCCTCAACAGTCTTCTTTGCTGGTCTCCCTTCCAAGTATCAACCCCGCTTAGCTTCTGAGATCTTACAAGATCAGGCTATACTATTCTGCTGCCCCTCCCTGGAGGAGGGGGATTAACCCTCAAATAACAGAAGCAGCACATGTCATTTGAAGAAACAAATGCCCTCAATGGGTGTTGCTATTGCTAGTTGAAGCTGTGGTTTCTGTCAGTAAAAGGAAGGGGGAGCGGGCAAGGCCCTTTCCAGGGCTTTTTGACTCTTGAAGAAGGATCTACTAGGGCCAGGCCTGGCAACAAATACCAGGCAACTTGCTACCATGAGACATCTGTGACTCACAGAGCCTGGCTCCCTGCTACTGTTTGGCTGCAGCTGCACCACAAAAAGCCAGTGTGATGTAGTTAGACTTTCAGACTAGGAGCTGAGGGATCCAGGTCTGAATCCTCATTCTGCCATAGAATCTCAGTGGGTGACCATGGGCCAATTACAGATGTGCAGGCTAATCTCACTGACAGGGCTGTTGAGAGTTAAAATGAAGACAAGAATGATGTAAGCTGCTTTGTGTTCTCATTGTGGAGAAAGGTGGCCGGAAAAGGGAAGGGGCTACGGGGTCTTCCAGGAAAAGGAAAGAAGAAATAATCAGATGCTTTCACAAGTACCTGCAGGTCCCCTGCTTGTCACTATATTTAATTCTCAGCATCGCCCCATCGGTGGATACTTAAATCCAGACAAGATAGATCTTTCTACAAACCTGAGAAAAACCTCAGGTTTGAAGAGAAATCTGAGATCTAAAACAAACAAATAAATATATTGTGGGGTTAACTCCCCTCAAATAATAGAAACAGCTCCTGAACCTTTAAGAAACAAATACCTCTGCAGTGGCTGTTGTGTGGGTTGCTATGCAACCATGATAATATTACTAGCCTTCAAGCCTTGGTTGCTATCAATAAAAGGTGGGGGAGGGGCAAGATGCTGTCCAGGCCTGATTTGGCTTCGAGGGACTGGGGCTCACAGAAGAAATTGTGGGGGGTTAAATGAAATGCCACCTGTAAGTGCTTGTCATATTTGCCATATTTTATTTATCAGTGGTGATTAAGTAAATGTACAATCCCGCAGAAAGTTCCTGAGCACAGACCTAGGAAAGAACAGGCTGCATAAGACCCTGGGTGTTTTAAATTTAGGGTTGCCAACCTCTAGGTATGGCCTGAAGATCTCCCAGAATTACAACTGATCTCCAGACTACTACAAAGATCAGTTCCCCTGCAGAAAATGGCTCCTTTAGAAGGTGGACTCTGTGGCATTATACTCCAGTGATGTCCCTACCCTCCCTTCCTTTTCCAGACTTTACCCCCAAATATCCAGTTATTTCTGAACGAAGAGCTGGCAACCCTATTTAAATTAGTCAGTCTTGACAGCACTTAAAATGATCTCGTGTCTTTGCTATTGGAAATTTTTTTAAAAATAGAAGTTGTTTCCTGCGTATAAATTTCCAAAAAGAAGCAAGGGAGATTAGAATTAGAATCTAAGCAATTGACAGATTTTTCACATGACCATCTTATTCTTAGGTCACAGCAGCGATGTGGTTGAGCTGGACTGAATTAATTTGCAGGCACACTACTTTTTTGATGAGGATGTCTTCATGCAGACAAAACACACCAGACTGCATATTGATATGGCATATTACTGGAAACATCCCTATTTGAGTAGCCGCAGTGGTGTCACAAAAGCTGATTTGAGCTTAATGCCACATATGTCATTAGCATGCACACAACTGACTCACCACTGGATGATTAGGACTCTCAAAGTCAGCTCATCTGTAGAGCTGAAACCACTGCTGCCACAGGTGAATGTGATAAGCCCTTTTCAGGTGTTAGATTTTGGTGATGCAGCCAAAAATAGGGAGCATGAGCTATGCATGACCTTCCCAATAAGTCTGATTACCATTTTGTGAGAATGGGGCAACGTACATGTTTTCCGTGTATGTATAATATGGGTGTGCACAAATGCATTTTCTCAAAAATCTGGGGTTCTGTTCTCAGGTACCAAAGTCCATGCATGGAAAATCAGATGTTGCCCCATTCACACAAAATGGCAACTATGCTTATTGGCAGGATTGTGTATAGCACATGCTCCTATTATGTGTTGGGCACAAAAGTCAAACATCTGACAAGGGGCTAAGTTCCTTCAAAGTCAACATGAACACACACACACACAAAGCTGCCTTGATGGTTCATTGGTCCATCAAAGTCAGAGGTCTTTCACATCACCTACTATGTGATCCTTTTTAACTGGAGATGCCTGGGTCTGAACCTGGGACCTTCTGCATGCCAAAGAAAGACTCTACCATTGAAACATGGCCCCTCCCCTAGGAGACTGAATATTGGGAATTGGAAACCTTCAGCCATAGATATTTTTGATTGTACCTGATATTGTTGATTATACCTGGACAAATCTCAACATCTCAGCTGTATTCTCCACTGGCACAAGTGGAATATAAGTAATCTATTTAACATGGCTGTTATAATCATTATGAAGCACAATGCACACTATGCCCCAATGCACAAAACAACAAGTGCGGCAAAAGGCTGCTTAGTGACCACCGCTGTGCTCATGGGCTTCTTCTCCTTCTTTCTGAACAGATAATCATCGGATCATATGTCGGAGGCAAAAGAGCACTGCTTTCAGCCCTCCCCAATCAGCACCCTGATGATGTGCTCAGTAGAGCACACATGGTATAAAAACAGCACATGCTGACTTTGGTGCTAAATGCAGTCATGTCCACCCTAGTAGTATTAATTTGTATTTGTTGTAGTGGGAGATCTTTGTGCAGAAACTTGTTTCCAAGCTTGTCTTCCCATTGCTGGAGGTTGTTGCTAATAATAATTAACATGGATGACAATTCCATTCCAATCAATTGGATTTATTTGCATGTAGTGGTTACCACTGAGTGAGGCCATAATATGTGCACTAAGGTTGCACACACGCATTCATTTGTTTCATATTCAAACAAGCGGCATTTCTTTTTCTCGACCCAAGTTGAACCCACAAATCATGCTTTAAACACCCACATAGGTTTTGTATATATTGTGAATGATTCTGATGGGGAAATGAAAATAAATGCACGTATGAACTCACCAGCATACGCATTACATCAATTATGGACTGCTTCAGCATAGCCCAATTCTTACACAGTATATGATGGCATTGTTGGTTGTAGTCACACCTAATGAGAAAATAATTTGGGATGGGCACGAACTGGGAAAATGTGGTTCAGTTTAAATGGACTGAACAAGAGAGCTCAAAAAACAGTTGGGTGGCAGGGAGGGACTTCCTACCACTCAGCTGTTTTGGGCTGTCTTCTGCAGTTGCCCTGGGGAAGACAGCCAGAAACAGCTGTTTTTGCAGATTTCGCCTGGAAGAGAAGGCAGCACTCAGAGTCCCTTTAAGCCCCTGCTTTCTGCTCCATCCACTAACCACCATGAACTGTTCATGGAAGTTTATGATTGTATACCCATCACAAACTTCTGATCGTGAACCATGAACATGACAAAATTCATGTTGAATTTTGCTTCCTGGTTCATGTCCATCCCTAAATAATATCATCCTGCCCAGCAGTCACTGTGTCCCTGGCTACTGTAGCAAGGTGATTGATGATCACAGATTTATTATTTATTTTTGCATTTATATCCCGCCCATCCCGTAAATGGGCTCAGGGCAGGTTACAACAATTCGATAAATACAATTAAATTTAAAACACGTTAAAACATATAAAATCAATAATCATGCTTGCGATAGGGAATTTCCAGCCCATTGATGTAGCTGAGTATGATCGGTTATCAGTGGGTGGGAGACCGCAGCCTCAGGGGGGGCCATATATGGACACCTGCTGCCTCAGCCAAAGGCCTGGCAGAACAGCTCCATCTTGTAGGCCCTGCGGAATTGAATAAGATCCTGCAGGGCCCTGACCTCAGTTGGAAGCATGTTCCTCCAGGTGGGGGCCAGGGCAGAAAAAGCCCTGGCCCTGGTCAAAGCTAGGCAGATGTCCTTTGGGCCAGGGATCACCAGGAGATGTTGACTATCAGAGCGTAATGCTCTCCAGGCTATATAAGGCTTTGAAGGTAATTACCAACACCTTGAAGTGGATCCGGTACTCAACTGGCAACTAGTGCAGCTGACAAAGCACATGCTGAATGAGAGCCCACACAGGCATCGACGTCAGCAGGCGTGCCACCACATTTTGTACCAGCTGTAATTTCTGGATCAACTTTAAGGGTAAGCCTGCGTAGAGTGAGTTACAGTAATCAAGTCTGGAAGTGACCATCACATGGGTCACTGTAGCTAAGTCCCAGGGGGAGAGCTAGGCTTTCAGTAGCCCGAACTAAGATGGAAAAATGCAGATCTGGCGACTGCAGCAACCTGGACGTCCATATATAAGAAGGTATCCAGTGTTACTCCCAGGCTCTTCACCAACTGGGCCAGCACCAGAGGTGCCCCTTCCAATGTGGGAAGCCTGGTGTTCACCTCCAACCCCCTACGACCCAGGTACAGGGCCTCCATCTTTGATGGATTTAACTTCAATTGACTCTGCTGCAACCATTCAGCCACAGCGTCCAAAGCCTCAGCCAGATTTCCAGGAATGGAGGACAGCTAACCGTCCATTAACAGATAAAGCTGAATGTCATGGCAACCCAGCCCATAACTCCAGACTAACTGGGTGAGGGGGCGCTTATAGATGTTAAATAGCACTGGTGAGAGGATCGCCCCCTGCAGCACTCCACATTCTAGTGGGTACCTTGGGGAGACCCTTTCACCCAGTGCCACCCTCTGTCCCTGACCATGGAGAAAGGAGGAAAACCATTTCAAGGCGAGGTGGTGGGTCATAATATCATAATCTACTGTATCACATGCTGCCATTAGATCTAATAGCAACAGCAGCACTGACCCACCTCACTCCAGATGTCTACGGAGGTCATCTGTGTCTCATGGCCAGAGTGGAAGCTGGACTGGAAAGGATTAAGGATGGAAGCATAATCCAGGAAGGCCTGGAGTTGTTCGGCCACCACTCTCTCAACCACCTTAGCCAGGAGCGGTAGGTTTGACACCGGGTGGTAGTTGGTCAGGACCACTGGGTCCAATTATGGCTTTTTCAAGAGCAGGCAAACTACCGCCTCCTTTAAAGCCTCTGGGAAAGTCCCAGTAAATAGGGACAAGTTGATAATTTCTTCCAGAGGGGCCTGAATGCTCTCCCCGCAACATTTCACTAGCCAGGAAAAGTATGGGTCAAGGAGGTAAGTATGCCTCACAGCTGCCAGGGTCCTGTCAACTTCCTCCTGGGTGAGTCGATTGAAGTGGCCCAATAGTGGACCAGAAGCCAGACAAGGAGCTTCCAATTCCTTTACTGTCTCAATTGTGGCCGCAAGGTCCTGGCAGAGTGCCATGATCTTATCTGCAAAATAGCTCACAAATGCCTCACAGCTGATAGCCAATTCCCTACTATTTGGTCTGCCCTGAGGCAGAGTTGTAATGGACCAAATAACTCTAAATAATTGGGCTGGGCACGAGCTTGCAGATGCAATGGAGGCTGCATAGCAATCCTTCTTTGTGACTTTCATTGCAATCTCATAGGCTTTCATAAGCGTCTTATAAGATGTTTGTGATACTTCATCACGAGCACGCTGTCACCTTTTCTCTAGCTGTTTTAGCTCCCATTTCATTCTTTGGTGCAGGGGTGCAGAGGGCATGAGGGGTCAATCTCATTGATGGCTTCAGAGAGCTGATTATCCCAGTCCTCCACCAGCTCATCCAATGAGATGCCAGGGGGCATTGGATCCTGCACAGCCTCCTGTAGCCGAACAGGGTCCATTTGACTCCATGGGCAAGCATAAATGTGCTCACTGCCTAAATAGGGTGGGCATGGTATGCTCAGCCAGACCTTCAGGGTGAAGTGGTCAGACCATGGGACTACATCTGCACTCATCAGATCCACATTTATCCCCATCCCCAATATCAAATCCAACGTGTGGTCCGCTTGGTGCGTGGGAGTTGATATAAACTGGGAGGATCCCAGTGCCTCCATGGATGACACTAGGTCCCTGGCTTGGACAGACACTGCATCATTGGCATGAACATTGAAATCACTCAGGATCAGGAACCTGGGATATTCCAATGCCCAGCCTGATACAGCATCTAACAGGTCGGACAGGGTGTCTGCTGGTGTTAGGCGGTCGGTACACCAGCCAGATAGCCAAACTCTCCTCGACATCACATGCTAGACCTACACATTCAGTGCCAGAGATTGTTGGGGTGGGAAGTGACCTGAAGGAACAAAATTGACAGATAAGCAGAGCCATGCTCCCCCCACCATAGGTCCGCGACTGGTGAAAGACCGAGAACCCAGGTGGGGTAAGTTGGTTCAAGGCGACAGTTTCACCATCTCTTACCCAGGTCTTGGTCACACAGGCCAGGTCTACCCATGACACCATGAGATAATCACGGAGCACATTGATCTTATTATTGATAGACCTGGAATTGAATAACACCAGTGTTGGAGAAGGGTAAGTTTTCCTAGCCTCACAACCAACATTCCTTGGGATGGGACATAGATGTGAAGAAGTCTGAGCATTTCCATATCTCTGATTTCTTCCATTCCAGTTAAACGAAGAGCACCTATGCCCACCGCTGTATCTCCCACACCCCATGATCACTGGTATCCCTGACCCTTGCATGGCCCCCCTTCATCGGTGCTGTGAACCCCTACATTCTCCAACAATCAGCAAAGGCTATAACTATCCAAAATATAAAATCTATCTGACTCATCACTGACCCTTTGTCTAAACTAAGTACCCAGTATTACCTTCTCCAGTTATTTAAATTGCTATCTAATTTACCCACCCTATTACAGATGAACTTTCTCTGTGGTGGCACCCCATGTGTAGAATGCCCTTCCCTCTGAAAGCACCTGGCACCTTAGCTGCTCTTTAGTCTTCAGGTTAATCTACTCTTCTTTGCTCAGGTTTTTATCTGAGTTCCCCACCACCACCTTTTACTGATTTACCACCAGCTATTTTAGGATTTTACCATTATTTTATGTATAGAGTTTAAATGGCTCTTCTCAACTGACCTGTTTTATGATTTTATGCTAATGCTGGTTATACTTTGATTTTATTGTTTTTCTGCTGTTGACTTGGTATTTTGGGGGTTTTTTACACTAGGCCACTGCTGAATTGTTACCTTTGTTTCTTATGGTTTTAGTGATCTTATTGCTGTTGGTCCCAGTTCTTTTATGATTTTATGACTAGCTGGTTGTTTTAAATATTGATTGAGTGATTTATGTTTCTGTTTTGTTTCTGGGGTTGTTATAAAACACCTTGGGCAGTCCACCCCCAAGAGCTAGTGAAGAAATACACCAAGTATTCCACCCTCCCCAGAAGAATGCTCAGGTTAGATCACAAGGCTAATTGCCATCACAATATAAAATACATTAATAGTCAGATTACAACAGTGAAGAACAATAATTTAAATATTCATCTCACTTTTCCTTTGTAAAGGCACCCAAAGTGGCTAAAAAGATGTAAAGTACTAACATGAAAACACAGGAAATGAAATCATATGTTAAAATCTAATCACAAAATAAAATGCTTGTTTGCTTAGTAGTTCTATATAGTATGATCCCAAGATATTGATTGATTGATTTACATAGTTTATATTCCACCTTTCTCACTGACACTCAAGGCAGATTACATATAGTGAGTCAAAACAATCAACAAGATGGGACAATCAATATTCAGTTAAATAGGATCTGTGTTGTAGAACCAACTAGAAGCCTAAAAAGCAGAACTGAAGCAAAGTTTAAGTGTTAAAATGACATATTAAATGATATAACTATATAATAGGATCCAATTTACAGCAAACTATAGACAATAGGATAGACCACAGTCCCTAATAATTTATCCAAGTAACTTTGTGAAACATTTTGTACAATGCCACTCTATTGCCTGCATAGAAAGGCCCTTGAATAATTCAGTTTTACATAGTTTGCAGAAAGCCAAGAGAGTGGGACCCTTCCTGATAGGATTTCTCATAACGGCAGTGGGAGAAAAATAAAATAAATATGGTTGTGAAGTGTATAGTGTGATGTTACTGTGGTTTTCCCAGATGTGACATCACTCTTTGTTGCTGACACCCCCCTCTCCCTTTTGTCGCCCCCCCCAGTCTCCCACTGGTGGCCAGGCCTAGCCTGGCAACCCTATCCCCAAACCATGCTTAAGGACGTTGCCAGGATAAAAATCAAACCACGATAATAAACAATAAACCAGTACAAGCCACATAAAGCAGGATAAGGAGAACCATATGTAATAAGTTAGGGTTCAATCATATGAAAGACACATCAAAGTAAAAATAAATGTAAAATTTATTGCCAACAAACACAGTGTTCCTCTAAATTCCCTGACTGCTCTCTGAGTCCTCCTGCCTGCAGCTCCTCTGGAAACTCTCATCCTCTATGTTCCTATATGGAGGTGTCTCTAAATTACAACAATCACTACATCTTTCCTTTTTTAACCTTCAAGCAGCATCCAATATTCAACATAAAACCACAGTTACCAATTTATACTAACATATTTGCAAAGGAGAGGTTACTAGCACATCACTTTGGTGTCAGTCTCACTTCCCCGCTCTGTTCCAAGCTGCTCAACAAATTCCTACAGGTCTCTTTGGAGCTTGTACCTTTTCCCCTGACCACTGGGGCAGTTGTTGATTCCCCACAATCTTCAGATCAGGCTCAGTTGGGTGTCTTCCATGCTCCTGAAAAGATACCACTGGTGTTGCTTAGGAACACACGTCATCCTTATGTATCACACATCTTGCTGTCTGCTTGGGAATACACCAAAAGGTGTGTTCCTCGTCTGTCTGAGCTAGAAAACTCTGAGGGGACACAATTTTTCCAGCTGTACTTCTCTGATCCCACCATCAGAGTGATCTGTTTCCTGTCTGCTTTCAGCCCAATAGAAAGCAAAGGTGGCCAGGCCTGGATTGGTGAAAGCTCTCACAGAACTGGCTAATGCTGAAGCTGAGCATGGTGTACAGTCTGCGAACACATTTAGAATCCCAAATTTAATTTTGATCTGCTTAGGCAACAGTTTAAAAATAAAATGGAAATATACCAAGCCTTTGCCAAATTATTACTTCAAAAAGTGGTTCCCTTCTACTCGCTCCTACAACTGTGTTTTTAGTAAATGGATGAGCATAAAAGAGAGTACAGTGTAAAAAGAAAAAAGAAAAAAAAAGACTTAAGTATTTAAGTCCTTCTCTAAATGAAACTGTTTCACATACTCTCCCCCCCCCCGCGCATTTATCCATTCAAGTGGCATATGAGAAAAATGGCTTGTGGGTCCTGGCTGGTGCCATGGGGATGAGAGGATGCACATGGCCTGCAGATCTTCACTGAGGGCTCCTTTGTTCTTCCAACTCCCGGGGGCACATGTTCCATGTGAGGCTATGACAGTTTTTGTTATCGGACAGACATATCAGTATCAGCGTCAATTGCTCCTTTAAAAAAAAACAAAAAACCCCACATTATTTCTCATGATGGTTTCTTTCTCAGAAAATTCAGTTTTTTAAAGCCGGGGAGGGAGGGAGGTGTGCATGGGCGGGGGGAGAAATGACAGATAACATGCTCTGGAGACTCAGGAGTTAAATGGTGACAATTTGTCAATCAGCTCAGAGAGGGTTTTAAACCAACATGTTTAAAGAAGCACTTTTTTTCTGTGCAAGTCCCGTTAGACAACAGAGACTGGAGAAATATCCCAATATAGTAATTTTAAAAATGGACCATAGACTGTAAAATGAAGGAGAGAATGGAGGAAAGAGCTAACTAATATGTTTCTTCCTTGCTTCCTAACTCAGTGACACATGTGACTTTGGCTGAGCCAATAGGTTGTGAGAATCTGATACAGCAGTTTCAAAGATATGCTCCTCAGCATTAGACCACTGGGGTAAACCATGTCATTCCTGATTTCACCAACTCTACTGATTTAATGCAGGCCCTGATCTTGAAATTCACACCAGTTCTTTGTCCGCTGGAGTAGTGTAGATAACAAGCTCATTGCATACTTCCTCTTGTACTCCCTCCTCCCGCTGGTCGACCTGCTTTTCCTCAGTTTTAAAATCATTTGCCAGGTCAAAATAAACTTTTCAGAACCTCAATGTGAAAAATGTACCTAACAATTCCATCCTTGTAAGTTGGAATTTGGAAGAGAAAGAGCAGCGGCACCTAATTAAATTATATCATAAGCAGCTTAACTTGTGGTTTCACCTTGGATTCTGTTCCCCTTATTTTCATGTGCCTTTCAATAGCTGGAAGTGAGTTATTAGGCATGCAAATTAATTAGTCTTAAGCAGACATGAAAAAAACAGAGGCTGTTGGGATTTTGCAAAGCACAGTGTCATTCAAGGTTCAGTTTTTGTAAGACCCAGTCCAGGAATGGTTTGGCTTCACATCTCATTTTATTTAACCCCATCAAAGTTTTCAGAAACACCAGTCAATATTTCTGGGGTTTGCTTGTCACTGTGAAGGGGCAGGAAAAAAATGAAAGCATTGTGAAGTCCTGCAAATCCTCATCTGTCAGATTGTAGTTTGCTAAATCAAAAGAGGGGTTAGCTAAGACTTGAATGTGTTTTAAATAACTCAATCTAAACTTGGCCTTAAATCATTAAGACAATATCTGCTACCTTTATTTTCATGTGTTTTTGAATAGCTAGAACTGTTATTAATATGAAAATGGCTGTGCCCAAGGAAAAAGCTATTTTGCTAAATCAGCCATTTAAAAAACAATATTTTTCAACATATATTGAGAAGCTTAGGAAAAACAGTGGGGAAGAAAGACAGAATAGAAATATGCCTAAAAGACTGGCAGAGCTAATGTTACCAGAAGAAATACTCAAAGAATTCCCATTTGATAAATGGACATTTTGTTCAATGTGTATGCTTCCTAAACTCTTAGCCAACAGGCTCTTGGGCAGTTTATGCAAACAAATTATTTTTAAAAAACATTAAGACAAAAAAAATCAATAATCATAATCAAAACAGCCTGGTAAAACATCAGTTATCAGCAGCAAAACACAAAACCATTAAAGCATCATGAATCAGTAGAAAGCAACCAAGAAAGTAAGCATTTCATAAAAGAATAACCTCCCACTCTCAAACAGAATCATCCCATATCAACCAAACACTTGACTGAACAAAAGCATTTCCACTTTGCCAGTCCTATAAGGAGAAATGGAATTTCTGGAGTAAATTAGTTTTGGTCTTATGGAAGGGTGCTTGGTTTTGCATTTTTGAACAATGAAATTTCAGAAACATATGGTTGGATCCTGTACAGCCTGTATGGAACTGCCCTCAAACAACAGAATTTTTTTGCCGTTCCCTTCCTGAGACCTGCCATACCAACTGAGATACAACTCCTGGGTGATGATGGACACTCAGGTAATGAGACCTCCCAGCATCCACACACAGCTGTTTGGCCAGGTGGTGAAAGGAAAATGTCCAGGAAGACCAATGCCACACTAGTTTGCTTTACCATACAGTTTTGGGTGAATCCTAGAGCATCATAACTGCATGGTGATAACACTTCCAGGTTTTTGCTGGAAGGGGCATCATGCCATTAGTATGACATCGATTTTCCTGGCAATTTTTACCATAGAGTTTGGGGCCAATCCTAGAGCTTCGTATTGCTGTGGTGATGCCACTTCTGGGTATTAGCCAGACGTGACATCACACTAATCCCCCTGTTCCTACCCTTCTCTCTGGTTGCCAGCCATGTCTGGCAACCCTACCCTCAGGAGCAGCATAGAGTGCAAAGAATTCTGTAGTTAGTGGGGATTAATGAAAATTTTGTGTGAGCAGTAGTTCTGCTTCTAGAAACAGAAGGAAGCGTAGGATCCAAATCATTAACTGAAACTTACAGCCAGAGCTGCTGACTACCCACATGAGACCCCAGATAAATATTTCCCCTCTTCCCTGCTCCCGCACATCAACCAAATCCAACACAAACATCATATGAAAACAAATGAGGTAAGGTGATCAGGGCCCTAGAATTTTGTCTCCTCTTCCCAGCTTGGCAGCCTTGTTTATGGCAGCCTACTTCAATGAACAGTGACAATATCAGTATCTACTTGGCATGCAAATGGTAATTTCACATGATTCTATATATAATACTGCATAAACTCAGCTAAACATAATACTAAAAAGCAAGCATCAAGGAAGTGGCTGTTTAGATTTGTATATCCAGTTAGTTTTCTCTGATCCCTTATGGGAGTTCTGTAAAGTATTTACTGTTGCTAATGTGTCAGGGTCTCGCGTGCCCTGTCAAAGAGATCTGAGCTGGCGTGCTATATTTGTACCACACACAAAATTGTTATAGGATCACTGGTTTGAGAAGTGTCTTTTTAGATACATTGATAATGTAGAATAAAGTCAAGCATTTGACATTTAAGCACTCACATGGTACAGTTGCATAGCAGAAAGAATTTAAACACTAAGAAAGTTTAAAAAAGAAATGTCACAGGGAGATTTATGTAGTCCAATGTTAGTTACTCAATAAGTCAGTCGTTCTTTATTGGACAAGCCAATAGCAATGTTTAAAACATAAGAAGTATCTATTTACAGCTAAGAATCAAAATTTAAAAATATGAGTGTGTTAAGGCCAAAAATGTCCCTCTGCTCATGGAACACTCTTCTGCTACCAGAAGACATGTTTTGCTCCTGGAAGGACTCTTTCCATGAACAGAAGTTTCCTCCCTGAGTGGAAAGCACCTTTTGGATCTAACTCATAAAATCTTGAATGAATAGAAGTGATCCAACTTTTGCAGCTGCACAAGCAAAATGAGTTACAGCTACATTTTCCCTCCAAAAGCACTGCAATCATCTCTAAAACAGGTGAAAAGGATGAAACCCCTAATTAAAATGCAGGGATAGAAATCTTTAAAATATGAATGCCCAGCTGTCTTACGGAATTTTTATTTTTCCTCTCCGGAAGAAACTGCCCGAGATAGTTTACAAAATAACATAATAAAACATAATGTAATAAAAACAAAACATAATAAATTAAAATGCAGCCAAAAAAGCCAGATAGAGTAGTTTAAAAGTATTTATTATTTTTCAGACTAAAGCACACTATACAATACTTTTTTAAAAATCAGCCCCTAAATAAAAAGCCTGGGTAAAAACCCCCTGTTTTGGCCTGGCACGGAAAAGAAAGTAATATAGACACCTGGCAAAGATGCAAGGGGAAGAACATTCCAGAGACAAGGCATTACTGAAAGAGCCCAATTTATGGTTGTCACCTACTTCACCTATGAAGGCAGGGGCACAGAGAGTAGTGCTAGTGAAGCAGATTTTAACTAGGGGCTGGACAAAATGAAAGGAGGAGGTCCATCAGGAACGGTTAAAATTTTCCAGACTCCCCATGTGAACAATCTCTGTATTGATTGTATGCTCCTTCCAGGGCTCTTTTTGTAGCAGGAACTCCTTTGCATATTAGGCGACACACTCCTAATGTAGCCAGTCCTCCAAGAGCTTACACAGCTCTTCTTACAGGGGCTACTATAAGCTCTTGGAAGATTGGCTACATTAGGGGTGTGTTGTCTAATATGCAAAGGAGTTCCTGCTACAAAAAGAGCCCTGCTCCTTACACTGGGGACTAATGGTAGATTATTTTGCTGGTCTACTGGCTGCCTAGTACCCCAGTGGGGTCCCTGTCTGTGTTGCTGAGATGCTTTTGTTTGTGGTGATGGAGACACTTAGACCAATTTTAGTGGGGGACCAATGTTAGGGATGGACACAAACCAGGAAAATGCAGTTTGGTTCATGGTTCATGGTGTGCCCAGTTTGCAAACCATGAACCATCACAAACTTTTAGGAGCTAAGTGGATTGATTTGTTTCATGAGGTTCATGATGTGGTAGAGACACCAGATCTGCAGGAGATTTGTGCTAGAGACACCAAAACTGCTAGAGATTCTGGTGTGCTAGAGACACCAAACCTGCAGGAGATTCTACCAGCCCTCCAAGTTTGGTGAGGACTGGATCTACGTGATCTGAGTTACAGCCCTCCCCAAAGAAGGTGCCCCATCCTCCATTGTTTCCAATGTAGGAGGAAAAATAGCAAAAAAAACCCCAAGGACAATAGAAGCCCAGCAGAACAGAATCAAAGTTCCAGAAAATCTCTGCAGTAGAAACTGGTGGGGGGGCATTTTTGCAAGCCTAGAAGAACCAGTGACACTGTGGCAGAGCAAACACAAGACTAAGGTCAAGCCAGAAAATCTCCAAAGCAGAAACTGAAGGTTTTGGGGGGGCATATTTGCAAGTCCAGCAGAACCAGTGCCACTATGGCAGTGCAAACACAACAGGACTAAGGTCAAGCCAAAAAATCTCCATAGCAGAAACTGAAGGTTTTGGGGGGCATATTTGCAAGTCCAGCAGAACCAGTGCCACTATGGCAATGCAAACACAACAGGACTAAGGTCTAGCCAGAAAATCTCTGTAGCAGAAACTGAAGGTTTGGCGGAACATTTTTGAAAGTCCAGCAGAACCAGTACAGAGTGCCCAGCAGAACCCAGTGCCATTGTGGCAATGCCAGCTCAACTGGACTGATGTACAGAATCAGAATCCAAGTTGGAGGGGTTGCAAACCCAGCACAATCAGTTCAGTGTGCAGAATGCCCAGCAGATCCCAGTGCCAGTCTGGCATTGCAAGCTTAAAAGGACTGCTCTCAATGAACAGAGTCACTACAAATCCAAACAAGGGGGATTTTGCAAGCTCTGTGCAAGAAATGGGAAGGGAACACAAAGGAACACTAGCAAAGGTGGGGCTCTTGAAACTGATAAAACTAGTTTGAAACTGACAAGTGTTTCCAAGGCTGTAGAATTTCTCCCTCCCTGTTGCCTTGAAGTTTGGTAAAGATTTTGTCTGAGCAGAAAGGAAGACTGTCTGGAAATGTACCCATTCACAAACTGCCATGAACCGTAAACTGCTTGAAAGTTTGTGCCGATTGACCTGCCACCAACTTTAGTTTGTAAACCATGAACCACCCAAAATTAATCATGAACTTCAGTTTGTGAGCTGGTTCGTGCCCATCTTTAATCAGCATTCACTCTGAGGGTTCTTTACCATGGCCAGCCCAGGATTTTATACCTGAGCTTTTATTGTACCAGGAACAGGAAATTATCTGTAATGCTTTTCAAAAATTTAGCTCATAAAATCTCTTAAATCTGTTCTGGTTTGGATGCCTGTTGTAACATGGCTCAGACAAATGAAATGGCTAATCCACCATTTTGACGCAGTTATTAGGATAGCTGTTCACAGCTCCTACGATCCATGCTAACCCTACCACTTGTGCTCTGGACCCTTGTCTATCCTGATTGTTGAAATCATGGAAGGATCACATTATGAGTCATTGAGGTACATCATAAATCAGTCACCGACTTGGGGCACCTTTTCTAAGCCACTCAAATGGCAGTTATCTGTCCACTACTTTAAAAACCATCCCAACAGAAAACTGATGTGGCCAATTATCACCCTATCTCTAGTCTACCCATTCTGGTCAAGGTGATTCAGGGAGTGGTGGCAGATCAAGTTTTCTCAGATAATTCCTGGGATTTGGACCTGTTTCAGTCTGATTCCAGGCTGGGCTATGGGATGGAGACTGTACTGGTGGCTTTAATTAATATTTTGCATCTGAATGTAGACAAAGACCATGTCTCATTGTTGCTTCTACTGGATTTATCTTCTGCCTTCGCTACACACTATCTTGTTGAAATGTTTTGAGGCAGAAATAGGTATCGGAGATGTGCTTTGGACTGGTTTAATTCATTAAATCATTCCTTATGGACAGGACTCAGAGGTTTGCCATTGGAGACTAGGCATCATCAGTGTAGGATTTATCCTGCAAGGTTCCACAGGTCACAGTCTATAGATCCACTCTATTCAATATCTGTGTAAAACCTCAAGGAGAAATAATTAATAGTTTTGGAACTGGATATTAGTTTGCTGATGACATGCAGCTCTATATCACTTTATCAAAATGTCCAGTGATGCAATAGAGGTCCAGTGATGCAATAGAGTGAACAAACAGAAAACAAGAGGAAAGCAATGCAGACTGGGAAGCCTGAGATCTTGAAGGACATCATGACTTCCACCTCCAGTGGGATTCAGCTGACCATTACTGACTTGGTTAAGAGCCTGGGCATTATACTGGACTGAGCATTACTGCTGGAGAAGCAAGTTAATGTAGCTGCAAAAATGCTTTCTTACAACTTAGTTAAGTTTGGAAGGTAGTTTCTGACCTCAGCTTGACCAATATGGATCCATGCATGGCTTGAATGCCTGATGAACAGCTTTGCTCTGGGTATTTTTGTAAAACTGTATATTCATGAAAATGCTTTTGATCCAAGCAGTTCATCAACCATTAATGTTTCAAAGGATTACTTAGAAGAACACTGAACTGTAGTATTTTTTTTTAAAAAAAAACACACCATTCATTTATGGCTCATTTCTGTGATTTGTGACTGACTTAACTGTCTACTAAACACAAGCCTGCTAAGTGGATCAGCAGCGCAGCAATGACAGCAGAACTCCATTGGGCTGTGTGAGAACACACATGGACCAAAAGCTAACAGGGCTCTATACTCTTCTGTCAGGAGTCGGATGGAATATGTTCTAGCAACCTGCCAAATAGCTATGAATGGGCTGACAGCAAACAGTCCCCTGAAAAACCAGCTGCTTCCTCTTGACTCATGGACAAGATGTGAGCAAAACTAGCTGATGTTTGAACATCCCTATTGTCATTGATGGGTATCCTAGATTGTATCTTGAATCAGAGCCTTTTGATTTTGCAGTCAGTTTCTCAAATATTAAACTATACTTTTACCAAAGGGTTTCTTCAATGTTCCCTCTAAGCAGTGGAGTGTTGTGAGCTAAAATTCTACTTCATGAGCCAAAAGAGCTAGTAGCATTAAAATTGTGAGCGAGCCTACATTTGACTATTGTGTAAATTAGTTTTTTAGATTATTACTATAACCTTGTAAGATTCTCAGAATGAATTCTTTTAAGCTATATTTTAAGAATGTTTTAAACATTATAAGTGAAAACAGAATCAAGTCAAATTTCATTACAGAAAATGTTTTAATTTAACATCTCTCTTTTTCCTTTATCTGTTTTCCAGAAATTGTAAACAGTCAATATTAATATTATTCCCATTACATATGCATTTTAATTATCATTAAGTTCTCCAGGTGATCTGTATCTAGCCAATTTCTAATCTTCGTTTCAATGGCATTCATCAAGTGAAAACCTCTCTTGCAATCAGTAGTTGAGGCCTGAAAAGTTCCACAAACATCTAAGAAAAGATTTAGATCACTGAATTGTTCTTGTTGTCATGTAAATTTTAGTACGTCCTGGAAGGGTGCGATTCTTCTTAGGACAGGACTGCAAGTCAGCCATAAGGATAGTTTCAGAGAGTAGCCATTTTGGTCTACAGTAGAACAGCTTGGTTCAAGTCCAGTAGCACCTTAGAGACCAACAAGATTTTTGGGGTGTTGGCTTTCGAGAGCCAAATCTCCTTTAGTCAGATACTTCCAAGGTATAAGCTTTTGAGAGTCAAAGCTTCAGTATCTGATGAAGGGCACTTTGACTCTCAGAAGCTTATACAGTGAAAATCTTGTTGGTGCTACTGGACCCAAATCTAGCCATAAATATGTTTGTATACTGTGGTGCCATGTGTCTGCCCATACTTGTGCCCTTAATTTGAAGGTATAAACTGTTACCAAATTCAAAGTCGTTGTAGGTGAGTTTGGTAGCTAGGTTTGCTGAGGTATTTGGGATAATGTTCCTGATGGCAACATCTTTATGGGGGATGCTGATATAGAGAGACTCAAAATCCATAGTTACTAAAATGGAATTAAAGATTATTAAATATGGGTACATTACAGGACAGAATCAAATGTTACCTTGATAGCAATCAAAGGAATTCACCTACAAGTGCTGCATAATTAATTCACATTAACTTAGAATCTCACCTGCAGTATACATGATCCTCAAGTGCAGTTTCAACCTATGCAGGTCTGCTCAGAATCCTAACTCAATGAGATTTACTCCCAGGAAAGTGTCCTTAGTGTTGCAATGTCAAGTACTCATATCTTTATAGCTAACAAATGACCACTCATTGACCGAACTGGTCCACTTCCATTTAGTTTAATTCATCTTCTGATACTTTCCAAAACAATTCATTCAGTGCTTCCTAAGAGGCAGCTTGTTTCCCTTTCCTTGACAGCCTGCAAATGCCTGTTCTTCTGATTACTTCATTCATTTCTTGTCATGGTCAAATCCCTGAGGCAAAAGGCAGAGTGATTCCTTTGTACATGGGCAACAAAGATTGAACAGACTGTTTTCCCCCGCCTTTAGTGAGGCTGTTGTCAAAGCTAGTTATAAATTAAAGGGCTGTTTCAACATGTTACCGAATTCCTACACAGAAGGCACTTCTGTGTTAGGGCATATGTAGATGGTATCACATGATTTCTACTCTGTGTGTCCTTGGATTGCATACATGCTGAAAGCATGAAGCAATTTCCCCTTTCTGGCTTGTGTTCAGGCCAGAATGACAATAACTACATGTGTGATCATCACATATTATGCAGAAGTAGCCATTTTTGGAATATATCAATTCACTCCCAAACCTCAGTGCTGGTTTATAATAGCATTTTTCAGTCAACAACAACAGCAACCCTGTGGGATAAGTTAGGGTCCACTGACTTCAAACTCTGCACTCTTAGAACAATGCTTTCTTTGCTCATTAACACCTTCCGGTACTTAAGATTTATTGATAATTCCAGAAATGCCACCACTTTTCTGGGTGGAGGTCACATTTAATGCTCAAGTCCCTGTGATCACATATTATTATTATTGTTGTTGTTGAACTTCTGATGGGTCAGTTCTCATCAAGTCCTATTACTCAAATGCAAAAGTTTTCTCTGCAAAATGTCATTATTGCTCCTTGTTCCATTTTACTGTGGTTTTTATGAGTACTTGTAACTATCAGCCTATTAGCTATAAACACAAAATAACTCCAGTAGTCATAATGTTTCATCATCATCTTAAAATGCTTTAAATCAATGACAATTTTCATTTTAGCATTAGAAATCTGATTTTCATAACAGCAATTAGATTCTGAAAGCACATAGCTGCCTGTTATAAGGGAAAGATAAAGTCCATATTTAGGGGACTAGCAGTGCAATCCTAAACAGAGTTACACCCTTTGAAATCCAGTGAAATCAATGGTCTTTGAAGAGTGGAACTCTGTTTAGGACTGGCACTGTAGTTTCCAAGAAGCCCTGGGCAACATTCAAGAACACAAGGAACTGAGAAATTATTGCAGAGGTTTTGGCTGTGTTTCCTTTTAAGTCTGTTTAAAGGCTAAAAATAGATCTTTTCCTGCTAGGCACTGAAAGTAGAATGCGAAAAGCATCACTGCCCCATAGTATGCACATTAATCTATAAACTGGTCACAGGTTTTTTATGTTCCTGTGATTTCATCAGGCCAGTGTGGTTAGTGTGCCAGGCTAAGATCTGGAAGAACCCACTCTGTCAAGGAGGCCTCTAGGTGAACCCAGGCCAGTCACACATCCCATAGTCATGCCTAACTTATCCCATAGGGTTACTGTTGTGAAGATAAAACAGAAGTGGGTAGGACTGCCAATCTCCAGGTGGTGCCTGGAGATCTGCAGGAATTAGAACTGACCTCTAGACCATAGAAATCAGTTCCCATGGAGAAAAAGGCTGCTTTGAACAATGGCACTATATAAGAAGATAAGAGAAGCCACTCCAACACTCTGTCACACAGTGGCCAAAAATACCAGGTGCCATTAGGAGGTCCAGGACACTAGAAGCCCTTCCACTGCTGCCCCCTCCCCAAGCACCAAGAATACAGTGCATCACTTGCCCCAGACTGAGAGTTCCTATCTATACCTTGTGGCTAATAGCCACTGATGGACCTCTGCTCCATATGTTTATATAATTCCCTCTTGAAGCTGTCCATGCTTGTAGCCACCACCACCTCCTGTGGCAGTGAATTCTATGTGCTAATCACTCTTTGGGTGAAGAAGTATTTCCTTTTATCTGTTCTAACCCGACAGCTCAGCAATTTCATTGAGAGCCCACAAGTTTGTGTATTGTGAGAAAGGAAAAAAAGTACTTCTTTCTCTACCTGCTCTATCCCATGCATAATCTTATAAACCTTGATTATATCACCCCTCAGCCATCATTTCTCCAAGCTAAAGAGCCTCAAGCACTTTAACCTTTCTTCATAGGGAAAGCATTCCAACCCTTTTACCATTTTAGTTGCCCTTTTCTGCCCTTTTTCTGCACTATGGCATTATACTCACTGCGGTCCTCCACTCTCCAAACTTCACCTTCCCCAGGCTCCACCCCCAAATCTCCAGGAACTTTCCAATGTGGAGTTGGCAGCTCTAAAGACGGAGGAACATTGTAAACTGCTGTGGAGAAAAGGTGGGATATAAAAATATTAATAAATGAACAAACGAATAAGGGGCTGAACTGGCATGTATACTCTTGCCAGCAACAAGTGAATTCAGACTGCTATTATCATTCACTCAATATACATTTCAGATCCAAGGTCTTGTGGGATGACCTTGAGCATCCAGCAATTAAACAATAATCTAGGGACTAGGGAAGCTGCGTTGGTGTCCTATTGGCCCGTCCTGCCGGATCCTCCATTCTTATACCGCCCCTTTTGATGAGTTGCACTTTGGGAGTTGTAGTTCTCAGCTGGCCTTATTGCGACCATAGCAAAGGGAGTTAGAACTACAACTCCCAAGTTGGGAGTCCCAAGAGGCCCTGGGGCATTAGTAGGGAGTCAGTTAAACTGTTAATCACTTAAAGTGTTAGACAGGAAGCAGCTTTGGAATTGAAAGCTGTTGGGGAAAAGGGAGGGCTTGGATATCTCTCCAAATAACAGTTGATCTCCAAACTACAGAGATCAGTCCCCATGGAGAAAATGGTTGTTTTGGAGGGTGAGCTCTATGGCATTATTCCTCACTGAAGTCTTTCAACAAACGTGGCCCTCCCCTAAGTATTGCCAACCTCCAGGTGGCACCTGCAGATCTCCAAGATCAGTTCTTCTGGAGAAAATGGCTGCTTTAGGCAGTGGACTCTAGGGCATTATACTGTGCTGAGGTCCCTCCCCACCCCAAACCCTGCCCTCCCCAGGCTCTACCCTCAAATCTACAGGTATTTCCCAAACCAAAGTTGACAACCCTGGAACTGCTTTCCAGACCCTTGAAACCCAGAAAACATGGCATGTAGCTCTCCTCCCATACTACCCACTTGGGGCAGCAAAATGACTTGAGACAGCCCTGCCTTATAGCTAAGCAAAAGGAAATAAGCATGGCTCACCTCCTTCTATTTCCCCCTTCCCTCTGCCACCCCACCAGCCACAGCCGGGACACTCACCTGGAGCCTCTTTCTAGAGTTTATTGTATTTCTTCCCACAACGAGCCTTACTCCTAGCATTTCTATAATCAGGAGAACAGAATGTTTGTTTATATACTGGATTTATGAATCACCCAGTCCCTACTATTGCCAGGCTCTGGGCGATGTACAGTATTCATAAAACACAACCAGATAAAATCATTTTATAGAGTCACTGTTGTCTCTTTCCCTAAATAGGCACAGGTTACAGTCAGATTTCATGGTGGTCTTAGAAGCTGTATTTCTGAGCATGTAGTTGGGCCTCAAAATGGAACTACAGCATTCAGTTGCCTCTTTCCGGTAGGCCGGCATTAGATTTAAAAAATGTTCAATGATTCTAATTACCTCAGCCCATTTTCTTTATTTCTCTGCTCCTTGGCTGAAATTTCCTCATTGCTTCATGTCTAGGGATTAAAATTCATAATTTACAAAAGATTATAGTGTGAAAAGAGATGTCTTGATTATGTTGTAGGAACAGCACAAAAAGGCTCTTCTCTGTTTAACTAAGAAGACTATTTACAAAATCATCTGGAGAACTCAAAAGATAATTACAAAAACAAACAACTAAATCTCACTAAGCTATTTCCATCTAGTCCTTTCCCATTCTCAGTCTTCCTGCATCCTTTATGAAAGCAACAAACTGGCCAGGCTATAGCTGAAAAAGTTTGTCTCTTATTGACTCACAGTGCTGCAAAACTACTGTAAAACATGCCATAAAGCACATTGAGGGAAGTTGCAATAAGATACAAGGTGTCCACTGTTTTAGATACTGTGTCACACTGGCTCTTTGTATGTGTGAGATCTAGAGGGATTCTGTTATGCTCGCTGACTGCCAGCAGTAGGTGCCAGCAGTATATTTATTTATTTATTTATTTATTCGATTTCTATCCTGCCCTCCCTCCGTTCCAAATAAATTTCTATCCCACCCTCCCTCAGTTCCAAATAAATACAGTTAAAACCATTTAAATGTAGTGTCATCATGTAATAAAGTGCAAGTGCAGCTCAGCTGATATAATATAATTCCTACTGAAACACCTGGCAAAAAAGCTCCGTTTTCACAGCGCTGCAGAATTGCTGGAAGTCCCACAGGGCCCTGATCTTGCTAGGAAGCTCATTCCAAAGCATCGGTGCTACCAGGGAGAACACCCTGGTCCTAGTTGACGCCAACCTGGTGTCCCTAGGCCCAGGGGGGCCAGGCGGTTTTGTGTTCCAGATCTCAGTGCTCTCTGGGGAGCATGCGGGAAAAGGCGGTCCTTGAGGTAGGCAGGCCCCTAACCATAAAGGGCTTTAAAGGTCAAAACCAGCACCTTGAAGTGAATCCGGGATGCTATTGGCAGTCAGTCCAGCGACTTTAGCACAGGCTGGATGTGCTCCTGCATAGGAATGCCCATCAGCAGCCTGGCCGCTGCTTTTTGCACCAGCTGCAGCTTCCGGAGTTGCCCCAAGGGGCAGTAGTCCAACCTCGAGGTGACCATAGCATGGATCACTGCAGCCAGATCATTGCATTCGAGGAAGGGAACCAACTGCCTCATCAGCCGAAGATGGTAAAGGCTGCCTTGGCAGCGGCTGCTACCTGGGCCTCCATTGTTAAGGAGGCATCCAGGAGCCCTCCCAAACTCCTGACCCTCGGTGCTGGCACCAACGGTGCCCCACCGAAGGCCGGGAGTGGGATCCCTACACCTGTACTGCTCCAATTCAGGCACAGGATTCAATTTGTCGGATTCAATTTCAATCGACTCAGCCTAAGTCATCCAGCCATGTCCTGTAATGCCCGGTCGAGATCTTCCAGGGTAGAGTCAGACTGACCGCCCAACATCAGATAGAGCTGGGTGTCATCTGCATATTGGTGATGGCTCAGCCCATGCCCCTGGGCAATCTGGGCAAGGGGGCACATATAGATATTAAATAGCATCAGGGAGAGTACTGCCCCTTGTGGCAGTCCACAGGGTAGTGGTTGCCTCCGGGGCAGCTTCTCCCCAAGTGCCACCCTTTGTCCTCAACCCTGGAGAAAGGAGACAAGCCATTGCAAGGCGAGTCCCTGAATCCTCACGTCGGCGAGGCGGTGGCTGAGCAACTGATGATCGACCGTGTCGAACACCGCCAACAGGTCCAACAACAGCAGCACCGCTGTCTCACCCTGATCCAGATGTCTCCAGAGGTCAACTGTGAGGGCGACCAGTGCTGTCTCCATCCCGTGACCTGGGCAGAAGCTGGACTGGAAGCGTGGAAGTGTCATCCAGAAAGCTCTGCAATTGTATCGCCACCACCCTCTCTATTAATTGGAATAGGGCAAATTGGAAACTGGCCTATAGTTGGCCAATTTGGCCAGGTCCAGAGATGGTTTTTTTAGGAGAGGGCAGACCATCACTTCCTTGAGCACCCCTGGGAACAGCCTCTCAGAGAGGGACTTGTTGATAATGTCCCTAAGGGTGCCTCAAAACCCCTTGCGGCCTGCTTTAATTAGCCAGGAGGGGCATGGATCAAGGCTGCATGTGGTTGGGCGTACCATTGAGATCAGTCTGTCAACTTCCTCGAGGCTGAGTGGATCGAAATAATCCAGAATGGGACCAGAAGATACGCATGGAGCCTCGAGTTCACTCACTGTCTCAAGTGTGGCCGGGAGGTCGCGGCGGAGCAACAAGACTTTGTCTGCAAAATAGCTCGCAAAAGCCTCACAGCCTATGTCCAATTCCCTAGTATTTTGTCTGCCCTGTGACCACAAAAACCACCATGCATTTCTCACAAAAGGAAAAAGGCAAAACTTTGTGTGTGTGTATTCAGATTTGTGGTGCTCCGATGTGCACTCACAAACTGAACTCCTCTGTGTACAGTGTTTCTCCATTCACTTCTGTACTGAGGACAGATGTGCACTTGCATTCCTTTACAATTAAGTCAAAAGGGAACTCCTTGAAGTCTCATTAGTGAGGGGATCATCCTGGTGGCAGAGGATACCTCCAGTATGATGGACACAGCCTCACTTGGGGCTCCCTCTCCAAACTTGCAAATTTTAAGGGAATAAGAGTGTATGGATGTCTACCTAAGTGGTCTTGTGTATTCTGAAACATTCAGTGCTGGCCACTGTCAGAAGAGTGAAGGCAAAAAAAAAAAAGGTTTTGTGCATGAAGCCAACTGCCAAGAGGAATATAGCAGAAATAACACGGAGCTTGGCAGACTGAGATCAAACCCATCCACCCCCAATGTCACTTATTACAAAATTCCCCTCCCCCAGTTGTTAACCTGATTCCTGTTTCCTGCTCTTCCACATAATTTAAAACCAAGGATGTGAAAATGCCACTTGGGCATCTTTTGTGCGAGCACGTCAAGAAAGCGATTAACACTGACTGTGAAACTGTGTTGTGATGTTTGTTCTGTCTCCGCTCCTCAGCTGTTGTTTTTTTTTAAAGAGCACTTTTCAATGTGGAGTGTTTTAAATAAAACACATTCACTGTTGTCAACATCCAGAGAAGGCAAATTGGCAAATTTTTCATTCTATTAAAATCCTTGCACCTGCTCCAGTTTAATGTCTTTGGTACATTTTAACATGTGCCTGGTGAATACATCTGCTTAACAAGGCTAGCCTGCTTTACTACTGACAGAATTTGTTTATAAGCCCACTGAAGAGCTGAAGGAGGCAAACTGCATTATGTTACATGCTAATTGCATTTTGCTTTAGGAAAACATTTATTAAAGATGCAGCCCAACAACCGTGCCTTCCTAAATTTTATTTGCTTCAACTCCTGGGCTTCTCCCAAGTTTCTGGCATTTCTGCATCTCATCCTTTATGTTAGTGACATTGGAGTAAAATCAAATTGAGCAAACGTAACTCTTGCAAGATAATTTTCCTAAAAGGCACTTAAAATTGTTGTCTCTGGAACAATGATGTCATTTCAACTTTTGTCCTCTGTTGAAATTTCCTATGAGCTTTGGAGGTAACTTTGGAAGATGCAGTTTTCTTTACCTGGCTATTGGTGGACATTTTTCCATCTTAAAGGACTGCACCCTAACCAAGGTCAGCCCTATGCAAAATGGCCCCCTGCAATCTTGAGCAGTACTTCTCCTTTGTCAAACTTTTAAATACCTTATTTTGGTACTGCATCTCTGATCTGTTTATATAACATGGATGCACTATTTGTCTGCATGATTTATTGTTGACATACAAAATGGTACATTTGTAAGCTAGAAGCTATATTTATTCATGTCATATATCAGCAAATATAATAAATTTATTTCCTCTAAGCTTATGGCAGCATTTTGCATGTTAAGAATAAATGAAATGCAAAGATCTGAAACTGTGCACCAACATATTGGTGGAGCAACATAAAACAGTATTGCAGTAGATGATGGCCTGTCGAGGCCAGCCATGATGGTAAGGTTTCGCTGGTAAGGTGGCCCCTGGAGTTCTCCTGGAATAATAACTGATCTCCAGACTGCAGAGATGATTTCAGCTGGAGGAAACAGCAGTTTTGGAGGGTGGAGTCTTATGGCTTCATCACTGCTGAGCTCCCTCCCCAAATTCTACTCTCCCAGGCTCCATCCCCAAATCTCCAAGAATTTCCCAGTGCAGAGTTGGCAACCCCACATGATGGCCACAAGCATGAATGGCTTTAAAGGAGAGATTTGTGGACAATGGTTACCATAGTGGTTAATGGGAACCTCCATATTCAGAGGCAGCAAACCTCTGAATAATAGTGCAAGGTGGCAGCAGCAGGGGAAGGCCTTGACCTCTGTGCCCTGTTTGTTGGCCCTCCAGGCTAACTGGTTGGCTGCTGTGTGAAACAGGTTGCTGGACTAAATTGACCAGTGGTGCAATCAAATAGGACTCTTCTTATGTTCTAAGGACTTGATCTCCTCATCTCAGTGATGGTGGTAGAAGCCATTAATCCAGAGTCAGACTCCAAGGTTCTCAAGGCCATGTTTGTGAAGACTTGAAGAAGTTAAAAGAGGTCTGACCCTGCCAATCAGCTGGCAGGCATTTGCCATTGCCTTGGCTTTTCAGGATCACAAAAGCAGGAAGAGGCAGTCCTGATTTAATGCATAAAACTCTGCTCTTGGTAGTTAGGATCCAGACCACCATTTAGTTTAGTTTATTTAGTACCTAGCTTCTATATTCTATATTACAAACAGCATTCTGTGCACCTTGGTGTTTAGTCATGCCGGCCACATGACCACGGAAACGTCTTCGGACAGTGCTGGCTCTTCGGCTTTGAAACGGAGATGAGCACCGCAACCCTAGAGTCGGATTCGACTGGCTTTTGAGCAAGGGAACCTTTACCTTTACCTTTACCTTCTATATTCTTGGGAGCAGAGAATTTGATTGTCTTTAGAGTGGTCCAGGGAGCAGAAATATATTTTGCTATTTCAGATGCTCACATTCTATAGCTATATCTTCGATTTAGCTATCAGTCAATGTATTACATATAAAACCCAGTGAAAAGTGTTATATGAAGCACTGAACATCCCCTTCAGAATTTTTCAAACCGAATTTCTCTTTTCTTACAAATGAAAATATGGCCAAAAGTTCAACCATCATTTGATTAAAGTTTGTTATCAATACAACAGGCCAGAGGTACCCTATGAGATGCTAGAGGTCACTCACATTCTAAGGGATGTGGTAGATGCCAGGGATTCTGGCTCCTGTCCTGGAAATGGATGACATGCCATTTGTGTCACTATTTTAAAACAAAACGCCCTTCTTGCAGAAAATCCAAGCAAAACCTATTTCTGGTCTTTTGGAACAAAAAGAAGTACAAGAGTCCTAAACCAACACAGAAATGGGGATTGATTGAAGGGGGGAAGCTTCAGTCCCAGGTCTCAGACATTTGCAGCCCGATAACTGCTGAGTCTTCACAACTGCATCTGGAAGTAGATAATAAGCAGGTCTAAAAATAGTGCCATTGATGGTATATGTGACCCTAGAGAGGTGAGTGACTTCCAAAGGCCACAAAGGAAGACATTGAGACAGCCAAAACCTGAAAGCGCATATGGGCTGCTTTGCCTTCACTTTCATTAAGCATAAAAAATATTCCATGGGCCTGTGCCACCATTCTTGTCAAAATTAAATTGTGAACACAAGGACAAGTCTGGATGTGAAAGCAAGAGATCCAAAGGGAGAGGATTTTTTTAATGATAAAATGTGTGAGAAACTGAACCCAGATCGCACCTGTCACTTACATCTTATAGCTTCCTTACCACAGGAAGCTTGGCTGAGTAGTAAAGTATTCTTGCAGAAACTGAGGAAGTAAGCTGAGAGCCCGTGGGGATTCAGAACCTCTACTTGCACCCATCTTGTGCTGTAAAAATCAGACCATTCTACTCCCTGTTGTAGGCTGACCCAGGTTTGAAAAATATGCCTGGCATAATCATGTCAAGTCTGTCCTTAAATTCTTTTCAATGAAGAAAGAAAACTCTAGCAAATGAAACACAATTGTTCATCCACAAATGTCTGTATTGTCTCCACTCTGAATAAATATTCAGATCACTAACTTGATGATGATTCCTATGGTGTGGAACTGTGGATCCTACCACATGGGTTTTACAGTCTCCCAAAATGTGGGTTGTCTCAGACATGGCCATGTAGTCACAATGGCTGCCTTCTCTTCCATGCTGTTTTCTCTTCCTTAGCTATTGGCTCCATTGGAAAACTTATTTGAAGTCATATAAGCAACATATGGCACTAGGATATATGACTAGGATACATGAAACCAACAGCACAAATGGTCCTGTCTGAAGCCAGGGTGGGTTTGTACAAAACACTGCTGGCTGTGGTAGGTTGCTTGTTGCCTACATCCTCCCCTCAAAAGTTAATGCTAAGATCTTTGCTGATGTAGATCAACCATTAATAAAACCTAGTTTCACCTTGATGTTCATGTCTTCATTCTAGGTTCTGCTGCAAAATGCTATGTACATATACAGGAAAAACAAGTAGCATTAAAATGGTTTATACATGGCATAAAAGCAACAAAAAACCCACCATTCACAACAATGAAAATTAGGTGAAGACAAGCTATGAAATAAAAAAAACCCAAAATAACCATATCAGCTCATCCTCATAGGCTCATAGAGTGGGTGCATGTCTGAGCTGATAACTGAATCATGATAAATGCCTGACACCCCAATCCCAAACAGGATATTCAATTACTTGACAAAGTCTGAGTCCAGTGGCACCTTTCAGACCAATAAAGTTTAATTCTGGGTATAAGCTTTCGTGTGCATGAACATCAGATACCTGATTAATTTGATGAAGTGTGCATGCACATGAAAGCTTACACCCAGAATTAAACTTAGATGCTCTTAAAGGTGTCACTGGACTCAACTTTTGTTCCATTGCTTCAGACCAACATGGCTACCCCACCTGAATCTATCTTCATGTAAGACACCAATTACTTGACATTTCAGCTCTTGACCTGCTTGCAGATTATTATAACTGGAACTGAACATTCAGTGCATTGTTCATCTGTAGCTGGGTAGCTTGATAGCATTTAATCACGAAAAAAGATGTGCAATGACATATTGCTTTGCCCCAACTGCCCCTAGCCATCCCTGGCAAGGGATCCACCATCTCCAAGAGGTACACCCCCAAGGCACATTTTAAAACCAAAACATTGCAGATTTTGTGATGGGGCTTAACTAATAGTTGGTGCTTCTGCATCACTTATGGCTCTTAATGTTCATTAATGGCTTCGGAGCTGTCTGAATTCAGATAAATATGTGCATATGTATGATCAGTGCCATACGGGCATTGCCCCCCCCCCATTCATCAACACATGTTTAGACTTAAACAGGTATTTTGCAGTTAATTTCAGAGGGTAGCTATGTTGGTCTGCAGTAAAACAGTTAAATTCGACTCCAGCAGCACCTCAGAGTCCAACAAGATTTGTGTGTGTGTGTGTGGTGGGTGGGGGTGGGTATAAGCTTTCAAGACTCAAAGCTCCTTTTCTTCAGGTGTTTTGCAGTATTGCTAGAAAATTCAAAGCCAAGGACAACTGAACTGTTGAGACTGTGATAAATTTGCACACTGAGATAAGTTTACACATGTGTGTTCTTGCTGGCAGTGTATCAAAGGCAGATCATTTAAAACAATGCACCAGTCTGCACTGGCATGAAACCTATTCAAACTATGGTGATTCCCATTTTCTAACAGCAGACCTCTTTAATAAAATGACCTTAGCTCTGAAGAATGTGTCAGTCTTCTCCAGTGATCAAGAAAATTTAGTTTGCCAATTTTGTAGGTATAAAAATGGCCCTATATAGCTTAAGTTACCATATAGCTTATTTACCAAGCCATGACCCACCCATGATCTTGTAGTACAAGTGGCTACTGTGCAGGTGTAAAGATGCTTGGTATGGTGTTCAAGACCAATGTTAAACAACTGCATTAAGGCAATCCAATCAGGCTCAATTCATGTGAAAAATGAAGAGTTTGATCACAATGTTTGATTGGTGATCACATTTCTGCCAGACCCTCAGCAACTATAACCTAGATATAGCTAAGCATGAAGATATAAAGATCTAAGCGTGAAGATATAGAGATATAAAGATCTTCATGTGCCTGACACCCACAAGGCTTTTCTGAATAGTGAGTCTTCTATTGGAGAGCCTTTGCGTATAGCCAGTTCAGTTCATTGCTTATCCTTCCCACAAGACCTCTTTCTCACCCTTGGCCTTCTGGGAGATAGAACTGATGCTAAGGGATTCCCCTGCATTGAGTTTTTAGGTGTTAGTAAATGAAGAAAAGAAAGGGAGAGGGTGGAGTACGTCTTTTTTTACCTAGACCATTCCTGAGCACTCATGTTTGCTTCCTGCTGCTGAATGTCTTAAACCGTCCCAAAATTACACATGAGAGCCACACAGCTCTCAGTCACTTATTTTTACCATTCCTGCTTTACCCCTTCAGTGGTGAGAGAAGACTATGAAATCCTGACCAAGGCAGTCATTTTTTTCACTGTTTCAGTTTTTCCAAGCAGGACCATGCTTTGCACGGTAGGGCTAAGAATTTCCAGACACTGGCAGTATAGTCAGCATTCCAAGGTGTTATTTTATTTTTAAGAAATTTCAAGGCGTCAGTAATTTCAGCAGCCTCAGTGACACCCTCTCACTTTGCCACAGTAGAGACATCTGTTCTTGGTTTATTGACTTTATTTGAGAATGCTTTGCAGTCCAAAGAAGATGGCAAAATGTATGAAAGATAGAGTTTCTTCTTGAATTTGTGGCATTTTATAGCTGGAAGGAACCCTGTCTTTTAAGTCTGGGAAGCTGTTTCTGCTTCTGAATGGAGTGGAGTAAGTTTATTTCTGGGTCCAGTTGCTTGCTTGGCACCTTGAGAGATCAAAGGGATCCGAGGCATCTGAATTATCTCTGAATCCTAAAGATATTTTTAAATTTGAATATCTAATGTCCCCCATCTCAAAATGTCCTTCTGTGCACAGCTGGTAAACAGCAGGACCAAGAGTTGGATCTGAGACGTCCTTGTTCAAATGTCACATAATAATAATACTTAACACTTGTATGGCATTTTCAGTGTTGAAATGTCACCATGTATATTGTGTGTGTTTAAAGTGCTGCCAAGTCACAGCTGAGTTGTGGTGACCCCAGCAAGGGGCTTTCAAGGCAACTGAGAGGCAGAGGTGGTTTGCCATTGCCTTGCTCTGCAGAGTCTCCTTTCCAAGCACCAATCCTGCTGAGCTTCCGAGATCTGACAAGATCGGGTTAAATCAGGTCACCTTCCCTTCTCACCATGCTTGTAACCCTTAACAACAATTCTACAAGGTAAGCTGATATTACTGTCTCATATTGCAAGCTGGGGACTGAAACGTAACAACTCGTTTAAGATTGAGTTTGTGGTGGAGGCAGGATTTGAACTAGGGACATTCAAGACCAAAGCTCATTGTCTGAGACACTATGTTGCATAGCACTGCATGAACTCATTGAGTAGCCTTGAGCAGGACAAAGCATGCACAGAACTACTCCTTGGACCATGAGAAGACTCCATGGACTACCACACAGGGTTGTTGTCAGGATTACTGAGATAGTATATGCAAACTGAATGGAATTGTTTTAAAAGCACAATATAAATGCTCAAGGTTATGATCACTATAGTGGTTATTCAAAGCAAGAGATATATAATCAGTCAAGCAAAACTTTTTTTTTTAAGACCACCCCTTCTCCATACAATAGTTAGCTTGAGCTGTCGACTTCGGTTTCTGCAAAATCAGTGCGGGCTTGGGCTTTGATAATTCCCTTGAAGAATGGAATTTGACAGCTGCAGGCAGCTTTTGAAAGAAAATGCCTCCCTAAGTATCTTCATTGCTTTATCTCAGCACATGGATGATCAGCTCCAAAGAGGATTCTCATTTAGTCTCATGACGTACTTCATCAGTCACACCTGCTCTGTGGCCACCCTGCTGTACTCACTGCAACAAGAGTGAGTGAAGCAGATTGCAAGTAGATCCCGAAAGGTTACTAGCTCCCAAGCAATCACCCATAGGCCATCTCATTTCTTTTCAATTAATTGTTATACTGCCTTTTTTCTTTCAAGGCAGCTACCGATCAACACACACAACTAAAACACCATAAAACTCAATAATCTTAAAATCTCAGGCAGAGCAACAACTTTATTTAAAGGCCCTGAGGAGTAAAAACATCTTCCACATGTGCTAGAAGACCTGTAAAAATATCATGTCCCCAATCATACCTCCTGTGGAGAGAGCTCTGTGATTTAGAAGCATGAGCTGAAATGGCCCTGCTGTGAGTCCGTGGCAACCGAATCTTGGATGACATGGATGCCCACAGGAAGACCACGCTCACTGATTTGGCTGTGTTTTTTAACTGTGTATTGGGGTTTGACAGTGTTTTTTTTTTAATTGCACATTGGTTTTTACTTGTTGCTGAATGCTTTTGGGGCAGTCTTAGTAACTGTAGGGCCTTCAGCAAAACTCCAGGACGGGCCCCCAAAATCACTGCTATACCTGTCCCTCCCAGCAGCATCAAGCAAGGGGTGGCCATCACCTTGTGCATGGTGTGTGTGGGGGGGCACCAGTAGAAGCTATTGGCCTAAGTCCCAAGCAGGGCATGCAGAAGTGCCCACCACCACAAGCCTGCTGCCTAAGGGAGCACAAGTGCCCACAAGTGCCCACCACAAATAGCCTGCTGCCTAAGCCCCAGATAGGGTGGGTGTGAGTGGCAGCAGGAGCCTGGTCTTCTTCTTTGAAGGAATGATTGGGGGTCTTCCCAGCATGGAACCCAGGGCAGCGGCTCCTGTTGCCCATTGTCTAAGAGTACTCTGGATGCTTAATTAAGGATGCCAACCTGGGGATGCCCTGGAATTATATTCCATCTCCAAACTACAGAGATCATTTCTGGAGAAAATGGATGCTTTGTAGGGTGGACTCTATGGCACTGTATCCCACTGAGGTCCCTGTGCTCCTTAGGCTTCACCCCCAAATCTCCAGGAGCTTTCCAACCTGGATCTGGCAACCCTATCCCCCCATCCTCCACTGGTGGCCAGGGGGCACTCGGCAACTCTAATATGATGTTTGTACCCTTGCCACTTTTGCTATTTCATTAGCTGTCTTGAATCTGAGGATATAAGGCGAGGTATCCGTATTTTTTTAAAAAAGTAAAAATGAATTTCAAATCCCAAGGAGGTTCCGAAGAGTGGAGACAGTCCTTTTGGTACTTCACATGCAAACCATTTAGGGATTTAGTGGTTAAAACCAGCACCCTGAACCAGGCCCATAAACTAGGTATGCTCAATAAACTCCCAGTTCAGATTGTGTCAGGATCACGTGCAATCACAGGGCTCATTGTTTGACGGGTGGCTCTGGTTCTTCTTGAGCAGCTCAAGGTTGTTTGTCAGGTTGCTTTCCATAATGGTATTGTACAAAAAGGGGGATGGAGTGGGATAAATCTGCAACCAACAGTCAAACTAGAAAAACAAACAAAGCCAAACTAGAAAAGGTTGAGGAATAACAATATGGGTAATAATCCACACTTTGAAACCAATACAGTCTAAACAAATTAACTAGGCTTCAGTAAATGACCATATCTACTATATTTTATAAGTATAATACTGTTATGTACTGAATGTGAATCACTCCTATCTATTCACATGTTAAGCTTGAGTCTGAATGTGGCTCTTCAGATGTCGCATTGCTATTGGTCGGTTTCTGCAAAACCTGTGTAATTACTCAATCACTGAGTGATATTGTTGCAAAGAGGGAATGGTCCTGATTGGCCTTTATCCCTGTATTCTGATTGGTCTTTAACTTGTAATGGGTGTGGCTTTGACAGCCCGGGAGAGTTTAAAAGAAGGAGCTGTGCTCCCCTTATTGTTGTGTGTTCCTGACTTACAGTTGCTGTTTAATAAAGCTGAAATCACTTGAAGCTGAATCCTTTGTTGAGTCTCATACTTAACAATTGGCAACGAGGATGGGATCCTAGAGCAGGTAGGCAGCCCCGCTGAACCAAGACAGCAACGGCGGATGAGAGTCCACGAGCAGTAGTGGCAGCACCGTCAGCCCAGATGGCCGTAAATCCGGCGTTCGAGGAGTTCGACTCTTACCTGGACACGGTTTGAGTTCCACCTCCAGGCAAACCAGATCACGGACGAGGCGAGGAAGAAGGTGACGCTACTGAGCTCCTGTGGCAAGGCCATCTTCGACATCGCTCGGTCCCTAGTTGCGCCCACTGAGCTTAGCACAGCTACATGAGCTGATATCACGGCGAAGCTCAAGGGCCATTTCGTGCCGCAGCCGTTAAAGATAGCCTGCAGGCACGCTTTTTACAAGCGGTGCCAGGGCCCAGCTGAATCGATAGCTGAATTCGTCACCGCCTTGTGGAAGGCGCCCGGCCTTGCGGTTTCATGACCTGGAAGAGGCCCTCCTCGATTGACTGATGTGCGGTCTTCGGGACGAACGCCTCCAGCAGTGCCTGTTCGCCCGTTCTGAGCTTACGTATGCTGTGGCCTACGCTGAGGCCGGCGCCACTGAGGCTGCCGACAAATCGACCCGAGAGGTGTGACAACAACCGCCACCGGCAAGTAAAGAGCCTGTGGTCCACCAGCAGTCCACCAGTGAGTCCAATGGTGAGGCTGACGGTGTATGCAGAAACAGGGAGACATGCCCACCGCGGACCAGACCGAAGACTCCAGTAGCGCGTTCCTGTACCGGCTGCGGAGGCAAGCATGACAGAGACCTCTGTTGGGCCAAGGAGCTGATCTGCCACTCCTGTGGCAAGCGGGGTCATCTGGCCCAAGTTTGTCGTGCCACCAAAAGATCTCCACCGTCTTCGCGACGTGCAGACCCCAAGGTTCGTGTTTGAAATGACGACAAGGCATCTGGCTGTCATCAGACCGACTCCTGCTGCTGCCCATCAACGATCCTGGCCACTGGAGGCAAACCCAGCAAGAAAATCTACGTGATGGTTCATCTGGACGGCGTTCCCTGTGTCATGGAGGTGGACTCCGGATCGTCCGTCACCGTCATCTCTACAGAGACGTTGCAACGCTTGTTTCCGAGGCGAAGCCGCCGCCGTCTGGCACAAGTGTTGACCCGCTTGACTGACTTCCAGGGACGGCACATTCTGTTGGCGGGAAAGGAGACCTTCCACGTCAAGTTCAAAGACCGTAAGGCTGAGCTGTCTCTCCTGTTGGCAGAGGGTGAACAGGTTAGCCTGTTGGGCCTTAACTGGTTTGAGGCATTGGGGATCGCTATCACTGGTATCAACAAAATTTGTGTAAATAAACAGGACTCATTGTATAGCGAGTTTTCTGAAGTGTTTGGTGAGGGGCTTGGCACGTACACCGGCCCCCCGGTTTCTTTTGATTTGGACCCTTCAGTTCGTCCAATACGACTGAAGTATAGGAAGGTCCTGCTTGCGCTCAAAGCAAAAATTGAGTCAGAGTTAAATAAATTGGTCAGTCAGGATGTTCTTGAACCGGTACCCTACGGGAAGTGGGAGACTCCAGTTGTGATGCCTGTCAAGGCCGACGGGTCTATACGAATATGTGCAGCCTACAAATGTACAGTTAACAAAGCTCTGCAGCAGCATTCCTATCCGGTGCCGGTAATCAGCCATGTACTGGCATCACTGGGAAGGGGAAAAGTCTTTGCCAAGCTTGACCTGGCTCAAGCTTACCAGCAGTTGCTGGTGGACGACGCAACTGCTGAAGCCCAAACAACTGTTACCCATAAAGGGGCTTTCAGGGTAAAACGATTACAATTTGGAGTAAATGTCGCCCTGGGCATTTTTCAAGGGCTAATGGAGGGGCTCCTGCGTGGGCTACCCGGTGTCGTGCCCTATTTCGACGATGTTTTAATTGCGGGCACAGATGATTGTGAACTGATGGCTCACTTAAGTGCAGTGTTGAGTCATTTTAAAAATGCCGGGCTGCAGGTTAAGGGTTTGAAATGTGTTGTCGGGGTAAAAAGAGTTGAGTTCTTGGGGTTCCTCATAGATGCAGACGGGGTCCACCCCACACCTGACAAGGTGGCGGCAATCCAAAACGCGCTTCCACCCTAGTCCAAGAAAGACCTCCAGTCCTTCTTGGGAATACTCAACTTTTATGGTGCCTTTCTGCCACACAAGGCATCGGTCGCTGAACCTCTGCACGCTTTGCTCCACAAGAACGCTAAATGGGAGTGGGGTGAGCGGCAGAGGCGTGCATTCGCTTCAGTGAAGGAACTTTTGTCATCGAGTGCAGTCCTGACGTACTTCGATGAAAACAAACTGCTGGTGCTTGCAGCTGATGCATCTCCTTATGGGGTGGGTGCCATTCTCAACCACCTGATGCTGGACGGATCTGAGGTACCGATCGCATTTTATTCCCGATCCCTCACTAAGGCAGAAAAGAACTATGCCCAAATCGACAAGGAGGGCCTCGCCCTAATCGCAGGAATAAAGAAATTCCATGACTTTGTTTATGGGTGGTGGTTCCTCCTTGTGACGGATCACAAACCTCTCCTGGGCATCTTCTCGCCAGACCGGCCAACACCAAACATTCTATCGCCCCGGATGCTAAGGTGGGTGGTTTTTCTGTCGGCATGAGATTTTGAGCTGGAGCACCGTCCGGGGAAGGCTATTGGGCACGCAGATGCCCTTAACCACTGCCCCGCACCACTAACTGACTCTGACGAGGAGCCAGAACTGGACGTTTTGGCGCTGGAAGAGCTCCCGGAGGCACCGGTCACCTCCACAGACATTGCCGCTGTGTCGGCAAAGGACCCTTTAATTGCCCGAGTTCTCAATTGGGTATGGAGGGGGTGGCCGGACGGGAAAGTGGAGGCGGTTTTCAAACTGTTTGTTTCCTGCCAAAATGAATTATCTGTGACTAAGGGCTGTCTGCTTTGGGGAAGTAGAGTTGTAATTCCCTCTAAGCTAAGGGAAAGAGTCCTGGAGGCTTTGCATGCGGGCCATCCAGGAATGGTTCATATGAAGGCCCTCGCCAGAGGGTACATGTGGTGGCCAAACATTGATGTGGACATTGAGGTTTGGGTTCGGAACTGCATGTCCTGCCAACAGTTCTGGCCAAAACCACCTCATGCTCCTGTCCAGCCCTGGGAAAAGTCAAGGAGGCCATGGTCCCGCCTCCATATTGATTTTGCGGGCCCGTACCATGGGCAAATGTTTTTCATATGTGTAGACTCTTACTCCAAATGGTTGGAGGTTGTAAATATGAGATCAATGAATTCTGGGGCTGTGATTCAAGTCCTGCGCAAGCTGTTTTCCACACACGGGCTGCTGGACTGTGTCTCTCCGATAATGGGCGACAGTTCATTTCAACAGAATTTGAGGGGTTCCTGGCTGACAACCTTGTACGCCATGTAACATCGGCCCCGTTCCATCTGGCCTCTAACGGACAGGCCGAACGTATGGTTCGGATGATAAAAGAATCGCTTGGGCACCTGATGTGCGAGGACTGGAATCAGAAGCTGGCCTCTTTCCTTCTGAGGCAACACATCACCCCGTGTTCGGCAATGGGGTGGAGCCCAGCTGAACTCTTGATGGGCCAGAAGCTATCTACCCTCGTCAACCGTTTGCACCCTGACTTGGACCAGTCCAAGCAACGGTCTGAGGAACCAGCACAGGGGAGAGTGTTCCAGTGTGGGGACAAGGTCTTTGCCCGGAACTACGGGGAAGGTCATCGGTGGCTACTGGCCATAGTCACCAAAGTTGCAGGGTCCAGGCTGTATGTGGTCCGGCTTCCCAGCGGATGGGAGATTCACTGCCACATAGACCAGCTCAGGGAGCGTTGGGCAGACTCCAGCGCTGAGTCGGTGCCCGAACCTGAGCTGGTCCCCAAGCAGGAGGGGCCTCCCGCCGAGGAGGTGAGTGCTGCAGAAGAGGACTCAGAGTCTGGGCAGAGCCCAACTCCAGAGCCTGTGATCCCTGTTTGTGTTCCCCCTGTCTCTCCTGAGAGAGAGGTTACCAGGGCTCCAGAAGAGTGTGCCGCTCCAAGTCCAACGGAACAGAGACCGCTGCGCCGGTCGAACCGAAGCCGAGGTGTGCCCCCCCCACCTGAAAGATTATGTTTGGCAGGGTAATGCTCCATCTTAGGGGGGAGGAATTTGTTATGTACTGAATGTGAATCATTCCTATCTATTCACATGTTAAGCTTGAGTCTGAATGTGGCTCTTCAGATGTCGCATTGCTATTGGTCGGTTTCTGCAAAACCTGTGTAATTACCCAATCACTGAGTGATATTGTTGCAAAGAGGGAACGGTCCTGATTGGCCTTTATCCCTGTATTCTGATTGGTCTTTAACTTGTAATGGGTGTGGCTTTGACAGCCCGGGAGAGTTTAAAAGAAGGAGCTGTGCTCCCCTTGTTGTTGTGTGTTCCTGACTTACAGTTGCTGTTTAATAAAGCTGAAATCACTTGAAGCTGAATCCTTTGTTGAGTCTCATACTTAACAAATACACAGAAATAAAATATCACAAATGCAGATAAAATGTCAATATCTTATTGAAACATGCCCAGCCAGTCATTCTTTAACAGGATTTATTTCCAAAACCATAGCATAATCGTTCCACTGAATATCACTGGGTAAAATATCTTGGTTAAAAACTAACTTGCAAATTCATTTTAATAGTATCTCAATGAGGTTAATGTTAAAGATAACTATTTCCAGGTTTACAAGAACCTCATGGATGTGTCTCAAGACTCTAAAAGCAGGTGCTGGATCTTGCAGGAGATCCCAACAACTGCACAACAACTAATAGCAGGTAGTTTGCAAATCATTTGAAACAATGTTTTGTATGGTGAATGTGCCAACAGGGGGCAAATGGAGTTTTCTGTGTACCAGAAGGACCTGACCCAACCATGACCCTGGTGAAAAATTGATTTCCCCTACTTTGCAGGCCACAAGGCATAAAAATTGAAACCTATCAACTACACCTGCAAAACTACAAATGGCTGAATTGAAGGCTCAAATTGTTAGTAAAACACACCCAATGAAGAAGATATGTTGTCGACTGCCTCTTAAGGATCAATAACGAAGGCTCTAGGAGCACCTTCCAGGGGAAGTTCTTCCATAATTGTGGTGCTCCCATGAAAAGTCCCTGTTTCATGTACCCACCAAATGAGCATCTTTAATTGGCTAGATAGTCAGAAAGGCATTTCCTTGTTATCTTAATCCTGGGCAGGAACGTATAGGAGAACATGGTCCTTCAGATACCCCAGTCTCAAGCCATGTAGAGCTTTAAAGTACAAAACCAACAACTTGGGTTGGGAGCAGATCAGTAGCCAGTGTAATTCTTGTAGTATTGAAGACATATGCTCCTGATAGCTGGCCCCAACCAGCAATCTAGCCACAGCATTCTGCACTAGCAGCAGCTTCTACCCTCTTCAAGGATAGTCCCAAGTAGACAGCATTGTTATAGCCCAGCCTAGATGTAATTAAAGCATTGCTCACTGTGGCTAGATCTAACTGACCCAGGAACGGATGCAGTTGATGCACCAGCTGAAGCTGGGCAAACACACTCTGAGTTCCAGCAGCCACCTTGTTTTCTAAAGTGATTTCTGGGTCAAGCAGCACTCCCAAGCTGTGAACTTGGCTTTTCAAGGGTTGTATGACCCCATCTAAGATAAGACAGATCTGAAGCCCCTGGTATGCCTTGCTACTAACCCAGAGAACCTCTGTCATCAGGATAAAGTTCCAGCTTGTTCACCCCGATCCAGCCCATTACTGGATCCAAGCACCAGTTCAGAACATCAGAACATGTTTGACACAACCAAAAACCAACCAGAAGCCAGTACAATGAAGAAAGAACTGGGTTGATATAATGATTGCAGTACGCCAGCAGCAAAACCCAAGCCACTATATTTTGTACCAATGTCTCTAAACCAACTTCAAAATCAGTTCTATATATAGTTGTAGTAGTCCAACCTGAAACTTGCCCAGGGAACCCTTGGGCTATTTATTTATTGTCTAAATTAAATCACACTCACCATAAGTGAGTGTAACAGACCAGATAGGTTCTGCTTCTCCCTATGAGCAACCAATGAGAGCTTATGGAACATTTGAGAGAGACAGTTGGGAAACAGCAGTTGGGAGTTGATAGCAACGGAGTCTAGAGGGAAAAGAGCATGTCTGACTGAGGGTCATGATCACATGGCCATTTTGATTGGGTTTCACAACTGTTCCCTATCACATTTAAAAGGGCTGATCAGACAGCTGATTCTGTCTCCCATATTGAAGCGGACTCACCCCTGCAATCCTCCCGGTTTTCTAGCATGTTTTCTGACACCAGGAAAATCGAGTATTTTCCTGCTACTTGCACTGTGAATCTGCAATTTCTCCTATCTGGACAGCCATCTCTCACTATGAATGTGATTAGGTCATCTGTATATCCTTCGTGCATTAGTTTGTTTTTTTCTGGCTTTCACCATTGTGCGCATGATGAATCCTGCACTGAATATATTAAATGCATGAACACTCAGGTGCACATAGACCAGCGCTCGTTCGCACATCGGTAGTTAATTTTGTTCACTGTTCGAGGGGGCAATGCTGCATCCAAGCTGAATCTGTGATTTGCGCATGCACATATGTGCATGCACAAATACTTTTTTAAAAAAAATTGCACTGTACTGCTACTTGGGTGGCACAGCTGTCTGGATGGGTCCTGGAACCTTGTTGCAAATGGTTGGGCAAGGGATGTGTGATCATCTGAAGCTGTTTAAAAATATCCCTGATAAAATCTACAGCAGAACAAATCACTGTAAGCTTGCTGTGTGACCACACCCTGAGTGAAACTGTGGAGAAGAGCTGCCTAGAACTGGCTGAAAAGAGTAATTGGTTGCGGTCACATGCACGAGATAATGTGGGGAGGAAGTGAGGCTATTTGCTCCATGGGAATTTGACCTGCATTTGTGCAATCACACAGTCCCTGGGAGCTGAGGGGGCAGCCTGCCCTTGAGTGATCAGATGCAACTGTGAGTGAATCGGTTGTTTTTTTGCCACGTATTTCCTGTGTGCTTCAATGAGGGATCAATGATTCGCATCTTCGCACCGAGTGCTCCCTATGCAGCGTGCGATGATGCGTATACCGAAACGGGGAAAAAAACAATGGCATGGAGTAGGGATGGCCTGATCAGACCATCCCAATGCCATGGGAGTGGCTGGGGTGATCACACAGGGGAAAATTCGTTCCTGGCTCATAGCAACCCATTTGCTATTGGACTTTCCCTAGTGTCTTTTTACCCTGCTTCTACAGAGGAGCAAAACGGGTTGCCGATGGGTGCGGGATGCTTCCCAGATGTTTGCGTCTGATTGTGCCTTAACATCCACCTGGTATTTGCACCTATGGCACAGCTAATGCTGCGTGTGATCGCAGCCATTTTGTAACAAGGGATCCCAATTGCAATAATATGACCACAGTTCAAAAGTTCAGTGGATGCAAAACATAGCATCTACTTTACTTTCTTCAGTGTTATGTTAATTAAAAGTTAACTTCTTGTTTTGTTTAACCCTGTGGGCTTTGTGTCTCAGGGAAAGGAACACACACACACACACGCATGCATGTTAATATCTTGATCTATATACATGTTTAGGATATGAATATCAAAAAAACTAAGATTATGGCATCCGGCCCCATCACTCCTTGGCAAATAGAAGGGGAAGTCATAGAAGTAGTGACAGACTTCACGTTCCTAGGATCCCTGATCACTGCAGATGATGACTGCAGCCATGAAATTAAAAGACGCCTGCTCCTGGGGAGGAAAGCAATGGCAAACCTAAACAGCATGATAAAAAGCAGAGACATCACCCTGCCAACAAAAGTCTGCATGGTCAAAGCAATGGTATTCCCAGTAGTAATGTATGGCTGCGAGAGTTGGACTATAGGGAAGGCCGAGCGCCAAAGGATAGATTCTTTTGAACTATGGTGCTGGAGAAGACTCTTGACAGTCCCTTGGACTGGAAGGAGACCAAATCATTCAATCCTAAAAGAAATCAACCTTGACTGTTCCCTGGAAGGCCAGATCCTGAAGTTGAAGCTCAAATACTTTGGCCACCAAATGAGAAGGGAGCACTCACTGGAGAAGACCCTGATGTTGGGAAAGATTGAAGGTCAAAGAAGAAGGGGATGGCAAAGGATGAGATGGTTAGACAGTGTCATGGATGCAACGAACATGAAATTGAGCAAACTTCAGAGGACAGCGGAAGACAGGAGGGCCTGGCATGATCTGGTCCACGGAGTCGCGAAGAGTTGGACTCGACTGTGCGACTGAACAACAAAGCCTGTGAATGGAACAGTGTTTGAGCCCCCAACTCCAATAACTCTGTGTGAGGGCTTGCTATAAAAGGGGGCTAGGCTACCCTGTCGGCTGATGTCTCTCTGCATGAGAGAGAGGACCTGAATTGTGAAATGGCCATGGCTCTGTCTATATTTTAGAAGAGATGAGAACAGTGGTGAATGTGATGTCCTGACCAACTGATAATTCTGAACCTGAGAAAGCACAGTATAGTGGGTGGTAGGCACTACGGATAAATGGAAAGGGGCATCACAGTGACCAAACAAATGACTTATTTTCAAGCAATTTGTTTAAAGAGAGGTAAAAGAGTGGATTTTTCGTACCTTTTTGATGCATACTTATATTTATCTGTGTTTCTGTACACCGAGGTAACCTAAATAGGTCTCTTAAGGAAAAGAATAATCTCTCAGGAACCCCTTGTTATTGCCTTATGACCAATTCACAAATACTTTTGAGAGAGAAAACTTGATGCAAAGTAAGCATCTTCTCAAATTACAGCTGAAATAGTTACTACATGTTAATATGGCAAGGCATGTCTTTTCAAGGCATAGCAAGTTGCATTCATACCACATGGTATGTATACATGCTTGTAAGCTTTAATAAACTCCACTTCACACAATAAAGAAGAGGAAAAGTTACTGGAAAATTACTTTTTACCTCAAATATAATTATGCAAACAGCTGCTTACTGAGGAACAGTTGGTAGAAATTAAAATTGGTAGGTACATGGCTCCCTTCTCCACAAAGCTGACAGGAATTCCCTCTGGTGTTTGTCACTCCTGTGTCAAGGTAAGGTGGTAGAAACACACAGAGAAGCATTTTCATTCAAAGAGCAAAGAATTCTGGGAATGAGGCAGAGAAACTGAACCAACAGCCTCAGCAGGAACACGGAGAGCAGTGTCAGCCAGGTGAAGCTTTGCCAGCATGGCTTACTTTCACCGCACTTTTCCCTCAAGTGCAAACGGCCTGCAGAATTAATCTCATAATCCAAATACTTTAGTGCTCATTCTCTAATTTCCTTTGGAAATTCATTAGTTTTCTTAAATGAGTGGTAATGTCACTTGCGTTTTTGGGTTATGAGGGGATTAAATGAAGGAAATCTCTGCCTAGAATAATCACAGTTGCTTAACTTAAACATTATTTGGCTCCCGTGAAACATTGAGAAAGAGCAGCCCTTGGTCCCTTCAGTTACAGTGGTTAACTCAACAGCTTACTAAAATATTGCTCGATGAACAAAATTATTCAGCAAAGAGGACTTGATGTGGGCCAGGCATAAAAGGTTGTTTGTTAGCACTGGCTGGCAGTGAACTCTTAAGTATTTCCCCTACTCTGCCAACTTGAAGCTGATAACATGACTTTCTGAATACCTTCCAAACCTTGGCAGAACTACTTACTTTCTTAATGTTTTACACTTAAACCCTTAACATTTTTTCCAGAGAAGAGGGGCTTTTAAATGCATGCATATATAACAGCAGGGTGATTCTAACAGTTAACACATACAGGAAAGGTATTAATGTTTAACATGTGTTGATTAAAATGGAAAACAGTAAGACAAATGTTTCAGGTTTGCACTCAGCTGAACACACCAACCACTTAACACCTGAGTTTGCAGAAACAGGATTCAGGCTCCAGAGGGAACAATATTTATTTTCACTTTGTTTGCCTTAACAAAAAAAAATCACCTCAGAAATGTAGTGGCATTTAGTGAACTGGCATCTTTTGTTTTTGCATTCTTTCCAATGGCAGACAAAAAAGGTGAGTGAGAAGTATGAGGGACCTTGTGTGAGAAGGGGGTTCATGAGTCTTTGCACAGCACCAACATTCATCCTGGTCATGCTGAATTTTTAGAATGTCCCACTGCCTACATAATATGGCTGAGCAAAAGAAAAAGTCAGAAGTGGATTCAGATTGTCATTTTAAAAAAACTTTAGTCACTTCTTTCGATACTAAAAATGAAACTAATCATTTTAGAAAATCCTCAAGAAATACATTTCTGGATAGAAATCCCTCCTAGTGATTGGAACAAAATTCTTGAGGATTTTACCCCTCAGGTAAAGGATCCTCCCTCTCACATTTCAGGTACCTAGGAGAAGGAATCCCTGTTATGTGTGTGTGTGTGATATATGTCATCAATTTGCCTCTGACTTATTGTGACCCTATGAATAAATGTCCTCCAAAACAGCCTTGCTCATCTCTTGCAAATTGAATTTACAAATTGAATTTGCAATTAAAATCTCCCCTGGGCACAGGGAAATATGAAATGATTTTGGTGAGCTTCTCTCTACTATCCTGGGATCTTCAAGCAGTGGGTTGCAAGTCTGTTGGTTTGTTTCCTCACCTTCTCATTACTTTTTTGTTGCATTTTATTTCTTTCAGCACTTTGCTCTCAGTCCAGCTGACTTCCCATACTGGAATCTGGCCAGTGGGAAGTATGCTTCAATAGGTAGATCATAGTGAGGAAAGGTGAGTTTTCCTTCCACACCCCAATTTTCTTTAAAATTTAAACTTGTGTCTAAGAGCAGTTCTACAGTTTAAGAAAGTCATTAGAGCTAAGCTGCATTTTTATTTGATAAATCCACGGAGAATTGTCCATGAAACAGTAAATATATCATATGAAAATTGTAAATATGTATTTGTTTTTCATGGATACTATTGCAAAAGTCCCTTGATTTTGATTCTTAAAGCCCTAAGTGACCTGAACTATGATCAGGCACTCGCAAGTCTTTGCTGCAAAGGAGCTGCGCAGCTGCTGCACTAACCTCCTCAGACGGGACTGCATTTTTATTTATTTATTTATAAAATATTTGTGCTGGCTTCCCGGAAACATGCTCAAGGTGACTCCCAAAGTTAAAACAACATATATAAGGATGATTAGAACTGAGAGCCAGTTTGGTGTAGTGGTTAAGTGCGCGGACTCTAATCTTGGAGAACTGGGTTTGATTCCCCACTCCTCCACTTGCACCTGCTGATGTGACCTTGGGTCAGTCACAAGCTCTGGCACAGCTGTTCTCTCAAGGACAGTTTCTGTCAGAAGTTCTCTCAGCCCCGCCTACCTCACAGGGTGTCTGTTGTGGGGAGGGGAAGGGAAAGGAGTTTGTAAGCCGCTCTGAGACACCTTTGGGCAGTGAAGGGTGGGGTATAAATCCAATCTCTTCTTCTTCTCTTCATTAATAAGAATGAAGACAGGCATTTTCTGATGGAGAAGGACTTCCTTTAACAGAAGATGACTTTGTGTTGGAAGAAACCCTTCTCTATTAGAGTATGACCTGGCAAAAGGGAGTTATAAGATCCTACCCACAGCTAAGTCTTAGGAAGGGTCCCTTTATATATTCTTGGGGTGCATTCAGACATGCCATTTAGTCCGCTTTCAGCACACTTCAGGAATGGATTTTATGTGCGTGTTCACACAACCAACATCTGTGCACCATCCCCAGCTGTCGCTTTCCTGATCAAACCCCCTTTAAAATGGAGTATTCTCATACCACTTACCCAAGTGGTGTTTTCCTGATTCTCCGTTTTCAAGCTGCACTTTTCTGACGTCTGATCGTTCATCGAGCCACTTCCGGGTGCTTCAACCCCCCTCCCCTCTGGAAAGCTGCCTCAGGCTTCCGCTTTTTGTCCGCCATTTTTTTAATGCCTTGGTGGTGTGCGCTTGGACAGAGCTTCGCTCCTAAGTTAATTTTAAAAAAAGTTTAAACGGTGCCTAGTTTAAGCATTTAGACGAGTCTGGGATCTCAGGGAGGCCAGTTTTGGGGTAAAAGTTTAAAGAGAAGTGTTCATTTAAAGTTTAAAGGGATATGTGGAAATCACTGTTCTGCGAATGTGTGAAAATTTTAGCTCTAGAGATGACTGCCTGTGTGCTCAAACTGGGAGGGGAAAAAAAACCCCACCTGCGTGTGGACGGCGGGGAGGTCAGTGTGATCGCAATTCTCTGGGTTAAAAAATACACGCATCGGGACCGGAGCAATTTAAACCAATCCAGCACGCTGTCTGAACGCACCCCCGGTGAGCCTTCCCTTCAGCCCTTGTGACTTTAATCAAGGCTAGTGGTGGACTGGGAGGGGATTACAAAGCATAGATGTTCATTCACTGTTAAATGAACAGTAGGAAACACACTGAAAAGCAAATATGTTTTTCTGCTCTAAGTAAACAAAAAACATTGCTTTATCTCAGCTGTAATTTATATAGATCCATCAGATAAAGAAAAAGAGAAAGGAACAATACTTCTTACTCATTTGCTGCTTCCAGAGAAATACACCAAGTGGCCATGTTAGATAGAGCCTTTTCAACAGCAGCTCAGAAAGTGTGGATCTCCTCCCTCAGAGTCACCTGCCTTGCACTTTCTCTGGTGGCATTTTGACATCAGGACAAAAGAGCACAGTGGATGACCATAAGCAAGATGAACGTCTTGGGAGTCATTTATTTATTTAGATATTTATACTCTACTTATCTCCCAGATAGGAACTCAAAGTGGGTTACATCATTCTCCCTTTCTCCATTTTATCCTCTCAATATGAAGTAGGTTTTTTTTTTTTTAAATAATCTTTTTATTAATATAACAATATTAACCATACAATATAAACCAAGTAACAATAACATATTATTGAGAAAAAAATCAGGTAAGTACAACAAGGAAATGATTAATACATTCTTATCATCCATAAAGCAACAATTCGTACTTGGGATTTGTAATAGATTCCCAATCAAATTTGTTTAGATTCATTTTCTCTATTATAGGATACCATTTATCTATAGGGTTTAACAAGTGATATTCAATATCTTCAGAGTACGTCCAAAGAGATATTTTCTCTTGAAGGAATAGATCCCAAACTTTATGAAGCCATTGTTGTATTGTTGGGAGAGAATCTGATTTCCATTTTTTTGCTAATGAGATTTTTGCTGCGATTAAAAGAATATTAATAAGATTTTTTGTGTTTTCAGGTATCTGTTCTGTGGACCATAAATGGAGGAGAATCAATTTTGGATCTAAAGGTAAGTCATATTGTGTTAAAAATTTTATGTTTTGTATAATTTGTTTCCAATAAAATAAAACATGTTGACATTGCCACCATGCATGAAAGAAGGAAGCTCTTTGCCCGCATTTCTTCCAACATAGAGGTGAGATTTGACTGTAAATATGTGAGAGTCTTGAAGGCGTTAGGTACCATCGAAATAAGACTTTATATGATGCTTCTTGTATTATGTTTGATTTAGATAATTTTGCATGGGTTCTCCATATATCCTTCCATTGATCTTGTGTAAGTTTTTGATTTAAATCTCGGTACCAAGCATTTTGATATGGTAATGTTTTATGAGATTTATATTCGAGGAGTTGTTTATACACTATTGATATTAAACCTTTCTTTCTTTCGAAGTTCCAAAGAAGTTTTTCTAAATTAGTTAATGGTTGCTTTAAAATAAGTTTCATTTGATGTTGATTAAGCATATGTTGAATTTGTAAATATTCATACCAATGTATTTTACATTTTGTTTTGTGTTCTATCTGAAGTTTTGTCAAAGGTTTACCTCTTGATGTTAAGTCAATTAATCTTGTAAGGTCAGCTTGTCTCCATTTAAGGAAGGACTGAGGGTTTTCTGCCGGGGGAAACCACTTCTGGCCTGTAAAAGTGGCTAGAATAGAAGGGGAGTTGACCAAATAAAATTTATTATTAAACCAAGTTCTAAGTGTTATTTTTAGATATGGGTTGTGGAGATGTTTTATAGCTTTCTGGGGTTGTTTAGTCCAGAGGATTTCTTTTAATGTTTTTTGTTTGAGTGAGATTTCTTCCAGATAGTGCCAATCTAATTTATCTTGGAGGTGGTATTGTCTAATAAGGTTTGAAATTTGAACAGCAGTAAAATATAGTTTTAAGTCAGGAACAGCTAAACCCCCATTACGGCGTGAATTCCTTAATGTACTATAGTTTATTCTAGGTGATTTGTATTTCCAAATAAATTTTGTAAGATTTGATTGCCATTTTGCGAAAAGATTATTAGGTATGGAAACTGGTAAGGCTCTGAAGCAGTACAAATATTTTGGAAAGATAAAAGATTTAATTATTGTTATCCGGTCTAGAAGTGATAAGGGTTTGTCATTCCAAGTCTTCATAAGTTCATTAACTTCTTTATCTATCATAGAATGGTTTAGTTTAAGGAGATCAGATATTTTCAAAGGGAGTTTAATACCAAGGTATGTTATATAAGATTTTGGCCATTGAAAAGTATATAATTTTTGTAACTGTGATGATTCCTTTGGTGTCAACCGAATGGGGTAAATCATAGATTTTGTTGGATTAATTTTCAATCCTGCAATTTCTCCGTAGGTTTTTAATACCTTGTGTATTTCTGGGATAGATGATATTGGGTCCGAAGTATATATAGTTAAATCGTCCGCAAAGAGGCTAGTCTTGTACTCTTGGTCCTTTATTTTTATACCTTTAATTTTCTGATTATTTCTAATGGCTGAAGCCAAAGGCTCCATGGCCAATGCAAAGAGGAGCAGAGAAATTGGGCAACCCTGCCTAGTACCTCTACTTATATGTATATTGTTAGCTGAATAACCGTTTACTAATAGTTTTGCTTTTGGATTTTTATAAATAGCCTGAATTACTTTACGAAATGTTTCGCCAAATTTCATATGTTGCATAATTTTATCTAAAAAAGGAATCTCAAGCGAATCAAAAGCTTTTTCAATGTCCATCATCATTATTAATGAACTGGAATTATTATTTTGCTTACCATAATGAATAATATTCAATGTTTTTCTAATATTATCGGTAATGTCTCGTGTTGGAATGAAACCAGTTTGATCCCTATGAATATAATGATTGATTATTGTTTTCAGTCTATTAGCAAGAATTGTAGTAAACAATTTGTAATCAGTATTTAAGAGTGAAATCGGGCGAAAAGCCTTTGGGTCGGTTGTGTCTCTACCTTTTTTTGGAAGCAAAATAACATTGGCATTGGTCCAAGTTTCAGGTATTACACCTGTGTCTAGTATTTGGTTAAATGTTATGGCTAAGGGTTTAAGTAAGTTTGGTGAAAAAACTTTATAAAATTCAGCCTGAAACCCATCTGGGCCTGGGGTCTTGTTTCCTTTAAGTGATTTTATAGCCAATTCGATTTCCTTTTCAGTGATTCTTGAGTCTAATTGGGCTTGGTGTTCTGCAGTTAGATGTTGGGTTCTTACAGTAGAGGTAAGAAAACACTCAATTTTTTCAGTAGATGGGTTAGAAGTATTGTACAGGTTGGAGTAAAATTTTTCAAGTGTTTTTATGATTTCTTCTGTTGTTGTAAGGAGATTTCCATTTTGATCGCGAATACTATGTATCCATCTTTCTTCTCTTTGTTTTTTCAGTCTCCAAGCGAGAAGTTTAAGATTTTTGGACCCTTAAGATTACGTTCTTGCTTGTATTGTATAGTTTTTTGATTTGTAGTTGCAGAGTCAATTAAATTTAATTGCTTTCTTACATCTAGGAGTCTTTCGTATATTTTTCTGTTGCAAGACTTTTTATGTTGAATTTCTAGTTTTTTTAATGATGATAACAGTTCTAGTTTTTTTCTCTTTTTTCTTTATTACAGGCAACAGTCAATGCAATGGATTTACCGCGGATAACTGCTTTGAATGCTTCCCACACAAGAATGTTGGAAACCCCACAGTTTTGATTTAAATTAAAGTATTCTGTTAATTCTGATTGTAGTTCCAATCTGGTTTTTTGATCAAGTAATAAATTTTTATTGAAAATCCAATTATGGTATGTTTTCTGGCTTTCTTCTAACTTAATAATACAGTTTATTGGGGCATGATCTGACCATCTGATATTTCCTATTTCTGATGATATGACAAAAGGGGAAGTATTATCAGAAGTTAAAATATAGTCTATTCTGGAATATACATTGTTTTTTGCAGAATAATAAGAAAAATCTTTTTCATTACCGTGTTGAATTCTCCAAATATCATTTAAATGCAAGTTATTCAAAACTAGTTGTAAAGGATTAGCCTTTAAGTTAGTTTTACTAAATAATTTGTTGCTTGATTTATCTAAATTAGGGTTTAGCAAATAATTAAAATCACCACCTACAATTAAGTAGCCTTTGCTAAAGCGATGAAGATTAGTAAGTGTAGATTTAAGAAAATCAAGTTGACCTGTATTGGGTGCATATAAGGTTGCAAGAGTAATTCTGTGATTTTGTAGTGATCCTCGTAAAAAAAGATATCTACCTTCAGGGTCTTGTTCCATAGCTTCAAGTGTAAATTGAACATTTCTAGCAAAAAGAATAGCTACCCCCTGGACTTATTCGTACCATGTGCTAAATATTGTTTTGGAAACCAGTTTGAATAAATAGCAGTGGAACCTTTTTTAATATAGGTTTCCTGCAAAAATACTATATGTGATTTTAAGTTTTTCAATTCTGTTACAATACGTTTCGCCTTAATTTTGTTGTTAAGACCTCTGCAATTAAGAGAGGTAATTTTGATTTCCTTAAGAGTCATAATCAGAATGTTGTTTAAGAAATAACTTTGATTTTATACTATGAAAGATTAAGGTAAAAGTGTAAGGTCTAGTGTGCGGTCCAACCATTTCCCCTCCCCTTTTTTGTATATTATTAATAACAAATATAAAAACAGTAACATCATTAAGAAACCACAAATTTATAACTATATCATAGATTAAACAGTTTACATTGGACCGTATATGTTCTGAATCAAATGTTAATTGGCATTGTAAAATATTAAGTAGTAAAGACCTTTGGGAAAAAACACAAGTTTTCCCCTTGTTGCACCATATTAGTAAGACAATAATCGAGAAAATAAAATTAACTATATAATTTGAAAAACTCTTATAAACTTCCCTTTCCCTCCCTTCCCCCTCCCTCCCCACCTCCCCTCTTCCCCTCCCTCCCCTTAACCCGACCCTCTGTGTGTGAAAACCATTCACACGGAGCATCAGCTGACCCAGCTGAGCTCTGAGAAGGAGCTAGGTGTTTGAGCTGCCAGAGGGGTGAGTGGTATTTTTATTTATTTACTTTCAGCTGAGGTGCTTTAGCTGAGAAGGTACTGTGTCAGTGACTGTATTTGGGAGTGTGTGGGTGAGTTGTAACAGACTCCTGACTGCTGGAGTTAGGGTGTGAAAGGGTCATTGTTGCCTGTAATTAAGTGCTTGGGTGAAATTGAATAGCAGACTCCTGGCTGCTGGAGTTGGGGTGTGAAAGGGGCTTTGTTTGACCGTCATTAAGTGCCTTGGGTGATTTTGAGTAGCTGCTGGCCACGCCCTCTCCTGGGAGACAATTCCATTTAAGGCAGGAAGTTTGCAAGAGGCACGAGCCTCTGGCACGAGCCGAAGGGCGAGAGCAAAAGGGCAAGGCTCTTTGCCTGTGGCTCTTGGCCTAGGGGCTCTGTAAGAAGCCCAGGAAGAGCCAGAAAGCCAGGACCTTGGCTCCTTGGTAAGGTAAGGTAAGTAGACTCCTACAACAGGAGCCATATAAATACAAAGTGTTTTAAAAGGGGGTTATAGAAAAGTATTTGTTTAAAAACAATTATGAAGCCAGAATGCCAGCAGGGGGTTGGGGGCTATCCAGTGTTTTGCATGGAGTGTCACATGTATGACTATCTGCCCACTGGTCAGAAGTCTTGGGTGTGTGCTCGGTGCAAGGAGCTCCTGGTTCTCAGGGAGCGAGTTTGCTCCCTTGAGGCCAAGGTGGCTGACCTGGAGAAGCAGGGACAGTCAGTTAGGTGCATGGGGAAGACTCTCGGGGACTTGTTAGATATGTCCCACTCTGGATCTGGCAGCCCGGCTGCTGCCAGGGAGCATGAGGGTCAAGGGGAAAAGGGGCACCATGCTGAGGATAAGGGGAATGTGCCCTCAGAAGGGACCTCTTCTTCAGCTGGTGAACGGGTATCCTTTCGTACCAAGGAACCGTCCCTGGGAAGGGTGGGAGGGGGCTCTTGGTAGTTGGTGATTCGATCCTTAGGCAGGTAGACAGCTGGGTGGCGAACCCGCGTACTGACCGTATGGTGACTTGCCTGCCTGGTGCGAAGGTAGCGGACATTACGCGTGTTTTAGATAGGCTGGTAGATAGTGCTGGGGAGGAGCCAGTGGTCGTGGTGCACGTCGGCACCAACGATGTGGGGAAATGCAGTCGTGAGGTCCTGGAGGAGAAATTTAGGCTGCTGGGCAGGAAACTCAAGGCCAGGAGCTCCAAGGTAGCCTTCTCGGAAGTGCTACCTGTTCCACGCGCAGGGCCGGAGAGACAGGCACAGATCAGGAGTCTCAATGCGTGGATGAGACGGTGGTGTAGGGGGAAGGGTTCAAGTTTATTAGGCACTGGGATGCTTTTTGGGACAAGAGGGAGCTGTACAAAAGGGACGGTCTCCACTTGTCCCGAGAAGGAACCAGGCTGCTGGCGCTCAAAATCAAAAAGGTGGCAGAGCAGTTTTTAAACTGAATAATGGGGGAAAGCTGACAGGAGATGAAAAGTCTCTGGTTCGGGATGGCTCATCTCAAAGAGATGAAGGGGTAGCTATTACTTTTGTACAAGGAAATGGATTACAATTGTCCACTGAGACTGTGGCTAATGATAGGAACTGCCTGGCAAGGTCTCGAGGCAGCAAGAGGAAGGCTGTGGGCTTAACAAACATGGGAAACTATAAGTGTTTATACACAAATGCTAGAAGTCTCCGAGGTAAAATCGGGGAGTTGGAATGCTTGGTGTTGGGGGGAAATAGACATTGTGGGTATTTCAGAAACTTGGTGGGATGAGGAAAATCAGTGGGATACGGTGATTCCTGGTTATAAATTATATCGGAGGGATAGGGGGAAAGGGTTGGAGGTGGGGTGGCTCTGTATGTCAGAGAGGGTGTACCGTCCAGTAAGATTGAGAGGGTAAGAGAATTGGATTCACTTCTGGAAATGCTATGGGTTGAAATAGTGGGTCCAAAAGGAGGCTTAACAGTGGGAGTTTGTTATCGCCCACCAGATCAAAAGATAGAGGAGGATTATAAAATGATGAATGAATTAAAGATAGCGGCTAGACGAAATAACTGTGTTGTAATAGGCGACTTTAACTACCCACACATTGATTGGGTCAATATGAGTTCTAGTTGGGAAAAAGAGATTGCGTTCTTAGACACTCTCAATGACTGTGCTGTGGAACAGATGGTCACAGATCCTACCAGGGGAGAGGCGATCCTGGATTTGGTCCTAAGTAACACCCAAGACCTGGTGAGAGATGTAAAAGTGATTGCACCACTTGGGAACAGTGACCATAATGTCATTGAGTTTAACATTTGTACAGATAGGGAGTTGCCCAAAAAGACTGACGCAACCACTTTTAACTTTAAAAGGGGTAACTTCTCTGGTATGAGGGGACATGTGAGGAAGAAATTGAAAGGAAGAGTGGAGAAGGTCAAAACCATTGGGGAAGCTTGGAGACTATTTAAAAAGACAATCCTAGAAGCTCAGAAAAAATATATACCGCAGGTTAGGAAAGGTACAAATAGGTATAGAAAAAAGCCTGCATGGTTAACAAATAAAGTAATGGAAGCTGTAAAAGGTAAGAAGGATTCCTTTAAGCGGTGGAAAGCTAGTCTTAGTGAGGTTGATAAAAAGGAACACAGACTATGGCAAATAAAATGCAAGTCTGTGATCAGGCAAGCAAAAAGGGAATATGAGGAGCATATCGCAAAAAACATAAAGACCAACAATAAAACTTTCTTCAAATACATTAGAAGTAGGAAGCCAGCCAGGGAGGCAGTGGGGCCCTTGGATGACCAAGGGGTAAAAGGAGTAGTGAAGGATGATAGGGAAATGGCTGAGAAGCTGAATGCATTTTTTGCCTCTGTCTTCACTGTGGAAGAGGAGAAGTGTTTGCCCACTCCAGAAGCACCGATTTCGGGAGGGGGTTTGAAAGACCTGAATCAGATTGCGGTGACAAGAGAGGAAGTCCTCCGACTGATGGACAATTTAAAAACTAATAAATCACCAGGCCCGGATGGCATTCATCCGAGAGTTCTGAAAGAACTCAAATGTGAACTTGTGGATCTCCTGACAAAAATATGTAATCTTTCTTTAAAATCTGCCTCCATTCCTGAGGACTGGAAGGTAGCTAATGTCACTCCAATCTTTAAAAAGGGCTCCAGGGGAGATCCAGGAAATTACAGGCCAGTCAGTCTGACATCGATACCGGGTAAATTGGTGGAAACTGTTATTAAGGAAAGAATTAGTAGGCACATTGATGAACAAAAACCATTGAGGCAGACTCAGCATGGGTTCTGTAAAGGAAGATCTTGTCTCACTAACCTGTTAGTGTTTTTTGAGGGAGTGAACAAACATGTGGACAAGGGGGACCCAATAGATATTATTTACCTTGACTTCCGGAAAGCTTTTGATACAGTTCCTCATCAAAGGCTCCTAAGTAAGCTCAATAGTCATGGGATAAAAGGACAAGTCCTCTTGTGGATCAAAAACTGGCTTATAAATAGGAAACAGAGAGTGAGTATAAATGGGAAACTTTCTCAGTGGAGGGTGGTAAGCAGTGGGGTACCACAGGGATCAGTACTCGGTCCGATGCTTTTTAACTTGTTTATTAACGATTTGGAATTGGGAGTAAGCAGTGATGTGGCTAAATTTGCAGATGACACGAAGTTGTTCAGGGTGGTGAAAACCAGGGAGGATTGTGAGGCACTCCAAAGGGATCTGTTGAGGATGGGTGAGTGGGCGTCAACGTGGCAAATGGGGTTCAATGTGGCCAAGTGCAAAGTGATGCACATTGGAGCCAAAAATCCTAAATATAAATACACATTGATGGGGTCTGATCTGGCAGAGACTGACCAAGAGAGAGATCTTGGAGTCGTAGTGGATAACTCGCTGAAAATGTCTACACAATGTGTAGCTGCAATAAAGAAGGCCAACGCTATGCTGGGGATTATTAGGAAGGGAATTGATAACAAATCAGCCAGTATCATCATGCCCCTGTATAAATCATTGGTGCGACCTCATTTGGAATACTGTGTACAGTTCTGGTCACCACATCTCAAAAAGGATATTATAGCATTGGAAAAAGTGCAGAGAAGGGCAACTAGAATGATAAAAGGGTTGGAACACCTTCCCTATGAAGAAAGGTTAAAATGCTTGGGGCTCTTTAGCTTGGAGAAACGACGGCTGAGGGGTGACATGATCGAGGTTTATAAGATTATGAATGGGATTGAGCAGGTTGAGAAAGAAGTACTTTTCTCCCTTTCTCACAATACAAGAACTCGTGGGCACTCTATGAAATTGCTGAGCAGTCGGGTTAAAACAGATGAAAGGAAATACTTCTTCACCCAAAGAGTGATTAACATATAGAATTCACTGCCACAGGAGGTCGTGGCAGCTGCAAGCATGGACAGTTTCAAGAGGAAATTAGATAAACATATGGAGCAGAAGTCCACCAGTGGCTATTAGCCACAGGGTATGGATGGGAACTCTCAGTCTGGGGCAGGTGATGCACTCTATTCTTGGTGCTGGAGGGGGCAGCAGTGGGAGGGCTTCTGGTGCCCTGGCCCCACTGCTGGACCTCCGGATGGCACCTGGTATATTTTGGCCGCTGTGTGACAGAGTGTTGGACTAGATGGGCCATTGGCCTGATTCAACATTGGCTTCTCTTATGTTCTTATGTTCTTATGTTCTTATCATACACTCCACCTTTAGGTCAAAAAAGTAAATATAAAAAAAACACCAGGCCATCAGGCCAACAACTCCCATCTGGGGATTGACTAAGTAAAGACCCCCTCCCTCTCCCTCCCGCCGAAGCTTATTCAATAGCTTATGACCAAACGAAACTAAAGTACGTTTTCTTCACGAAAAATAAAATTTTTTACATTAAACTTGTCACTCCATGTATATTTGAAATCATGGTGATTTTCTTGGTCTCGTAGGAATTCTGCTCCATTTTTTGGGTGTTCCTGTAATTTCACGCTTTCTTTTTCTTGATTGAGAGGTCTCCATTTCGATATTGGTGTCTAGACCGATTGCTTTTAGTAGCTCTGTCCCGGAATCTAGATCATCGGCAATATGAGACTCTCCTCGATGACGAACTTGTAGGTATCCCGTTGTGAGCCATCTATATTTAATGTTTGCGTTGTTCAGACTTTTAGTTATGGGTTTGAGTAGTCTTCGGATTTGCAATGCTTCCGGAGCCACATCGGGAAAAATGAAGATCTCGTTCTGATTATGTCTAAAGTTGCCAGATTTTTTTGTTTCTTGGAGAATCTGATTTCTAATTCTAATATCGAGCAGCTCGGCTAGAATATCACGAGGGCCTCTTCTTAAGTCTGCAGTTGGTGATCCCACTCTAAATGCTCTGATTATCATCGGGGCAACATCGTCATCAAACTTAATCACTGTGGTAAGCCATGTTGAAATAAAAGATGTTAGTTCAACATTACCTTCCGTTTTTTCTTCAAAACCTCTAAATTTAAGGTATCGTTCTCTGGAGCGATGTTCTAACGCCAATATTCTGTCGCGTGTCCAAGTTTCATTCTTTTGTATTTCTTGAATATTTTCTTGATTTGAGATTGCAGTTTCCAAAGCTGTTTCCGCCGACTGTGCAATTTCTTGCATAGAATCGTTCATTATATCTAGTCTATTCATAATCTCGTTGATGTTTGCAAGAAGTTCTGTTTTAAAAGATTTTAGTGTTTCCGTGAAGTCATGCTTTGTTAAAGCTAGTTGTTGCGTATCAGCAGGGCTTGTTCCGGCGGCCATTTTGGTGCTAGCAGCCAGGCTTGATTTCAAAGAAGTTTGCGGTGGATCCGTGCTAAAGAAAGTGCTTAAGTTCTTAGGTTTCGGACCTCCGTTTTTGTTACGAATCCCACCCGATTTACCCATTCCAAATAAGCTGAAATAGTTTCGTTTAGAGCAATATAATCGGCTGAGAGGGAGAGAGACGGTCGGAGCTCAGTCAAAAAGCGCCCTCCGCCATGCTGGCCGACGCCCCGCCCCCAATATGAAGTAGGTTTGGCTGAAAGAAAGTGACTGCTCCAAGGTCACCTAGTAAGCTTCCATGGCAGAGCAGGGACTAGAACTTGTGCTTTCCAGATCCTGTTCTACTATCTAATCACTACACCATGCTGGCTCTTCAGCACCATGCAGGAACTCCAATCAGATTGGTACTACCACCCTTCCCCTCCTAGTTGGTACTGTTTTCTAAAACTGATTTCTCTATGCTATTACTAGACCGGGAAAGGGCGGGGGGGGGCAGATGGACAAAGAGATGTTAGCGTGCCTGTCTTGTTTTCCCTTTCAAGGTCATTAATAGTATGGGTGTGAGAAGTAGGGTTGGCGCTAGATGTGTGGAGGGAAGGCTGTCCAATGATTCATGGCTAGTGGGTCATTGAACAAAGGTGTTGCATATCTGCCTCATCAGAGATGAGGCCACTAAAGGGTGTACCAACTTCATCCTTTACTCCTGAGCAGAGGCCTCAGACTGGGAAGGGGGTTGAATCTTTACCCTGGTCTACCTCCTTTTGTCAGGACTCTCCTGCATTTCTCTTTGAGCTAACTCCATGGAGAGAGAGTAGCCCCAACTATGTCCTGGGTTCTGGGTTGGAGGAACTTAAATAGCTCACAGTCCCTCCTAGACCATCCCAATTGCTCTGGTTCATAGGGAACCAGCCACTCATGGATATTGCCCGCCATCCCTGGAAAATAGTCTGCACCCTCTTGTGGCCAGTTTTACTCTGGCTTCGTCCCTGGCCACCCTTAGGCTAAGGAGGCATGACTTTGGTTTCTGGCCTGCCAGAGCCTGAAGCTATGGTGTTGCCAGTTCACCACCCACTTCTGCTGTACTTCTGCTGCCTTGAGGAAGCCTGGTCCCTCAGCCACACCTACCACCAGACTTGCCTCTGGAGACATAGGTTGTTCCCTTTACATCCAGCTGCTAGTGTGACCTTGGGTCAGTTACAAGTTCTTTCAGAGCTGTTCTCTCACAAGCAGTTCTCAAAAGAGCTCTCTCAGCCCCACCTACCTCACAGGGTGTCTGTTGTGTGGAGAGGGGAAGGGAGGGGAGTTTGTAAGCTGCTCTGAGACTCCTTTGAGTAGTGAAGGGTGGGATACAAATCCAATCTCATCTTCTTTTTCTCCTCCTCCTCCTCCTTATCCTCACCAAGGGGCTGTGGCCTAGGGTTCCCAAGTACTTACCATATTTTGGTGGGGGACGCACAGTCCCCGGCCGGAACATTCCCCCGGGCAACACCCACGCTGCACGATGCTGTCACCAGGACATGACGCTGGGTGATGCTCTGGCAATGGGGCTGGAAACTCGATAGTACCAACGAATTTCCATCCCCATTGCCAGAGTGTCACCCAGCGTTACTTCCTGGCGATGGCATCGTGCGCGTGTCTTTCCTTCCCCTGGGATGGTCCTGCCAGGACATATCCGTCCCCCACCAGCATACGGTAAGTTCTCGGCAAGCCTACTGTGGCCCCACCTTCCTGCCACACTTTTTCAGTGGTTTCAGGATTGGCATCAGAGCCCTCATCTGGCTCTGAGCAATGGGGAAGCCAGTTTTGATGGGCAAACCTGTGCAGGTGGAAATGTTAAAGCTTCTCGCCCCCTTCCATGCCATGCACCTGAATCAAACTTGGGCCCTGTACAACTATGACTTGCCTTTAAAAATGCTGGGAAGATCTAGTCACAAATCTCCCTCTGTCTTGTCTTGCTTGACAAAATATAGGTTTGAAGATCTCCATTCATTGGAAGTGACCAGGCTTATGTACATTAAAAATATTGTATTCAGTTTTCATTCATTTTATTCTTTAACTTTTAAAAAATATATGATGCATTTGTTTCCTATATTCTGTTCATTATTCACTTCAATCCCTTTCAAATGAAAACATATTTCTGGCTGTAATCTTTTTGTTTTCTACACAGCTGGGATAAAAATCTTCAGAAATTGTATCCCACACTCACAGTGCCCTGCTTGTCCATTTTCAGGTAGACAAGAAATGATGTTCATGGTTGACATACAATTAAAGGCACAGTACACTTCTAACTCCAACTCTCTGCCCCCACCAGCCCACTGGGACATAATTCATAGGGATTTTACCCCTCAGTCAAGCGAATTGGTCCACCAAATTTCAGGCACATAGGGAAAAGGTCTCCCTTTTGTTTTTGACATCCCCACTTGCAGAGCAGGCACAAGGAGCCATTGGGCAGAACACAGAGAGAGAAATGTCTGGAAACAGGTAAAACAGCACAACAAAGCAAGCATCTTGGCTTGCATTTGGCAACCCAAGAAAGCAGACCATGTAACAGAGTAGCTAGAGCTGGCACTTTGGGAGCTCCAGAGTAGGCACTTCCTCTCAGATAACTCACTCCAGCAGCATTAGATGCCATAGTAAAGCAACCTGTGCAAGAACACATAAAGAATATAGAGAAAGTATTCCACTGTTCCTCCTTTATATAAAAGCTGTTGTGTAGTGGGTTCGACGCATAAGGAGAACAGATGCTGAGTGATTAGCAGCTCACACTTTACTATACAGAACACAAGAGCACACCAACGGGTCAAGTGATCAACTATATACAATCCCTGGGTGCCACCCACAGGTCCCATTGGCAGGTTTGAATTTCCCGCCACAGTTCCCATAGGTGCTGACTAGGAGTCTCAGGATCCTAGACCCCATTGTTCTCTTGGAGCCAAGCTTCGTGTGTAAACTACTGTGCCCTAGTGGCGGTCTGTGGACATAACAAAAGCCCTCCCCCACAAGCCATCCCAGGCCTACTGACTGAGACACTGCAGTGAATGGTGGAATGTACACAGAAACCTATCAGCACAAACATTTTTGGTGGTGAGATGGATATACTCTGCTGGTTGGACAAATCTCTGTCACTCTTTTTCCCCACTCCTTCCACTGTCCTCTTCAGACCAAAACAGAAAGGCTTTACAAGCAAGGCTTTACAAGTTAATAACAATTCCTCCATTATCACTGAATGTCATTTAAAAAAGAAAAGAAAAGCTCAGACTTATCATTAAAACAATGTTAAAGAATGGGGCATATTTGACTGTGATTTTCTTGATTTATTCGGGTGTCTTCTGTACCCACTTGACACAGTTGAAAAGTATGTTGAAGTGATCTAAGCAGGGTACAACAGTTTAAAATAATTTAAACAGGCTCCCTGTAAAAACCAGACATTCCAACATTCTTTGGCACCACAGGTATTAGGATACTGCAGAGCAATGGGAAACTATTTGTATACTGCAGCTTCTTAAAGGGGCCTTCTATATACATTCGCAGAAGATCTTTAGCCCCTGCCCTTAACATCCTGGCATATATAAAGCACATTGTAAGGCATGCCAGTTGAGCTACAACACATTTCGGGATTAACTAGTTGGAGCATCTGTAATGGTACAAGCAGCAGCAATAATGAGAAGGACCAATGTCAGGATACTACCTGTGTCATCCTAAGCAGAACTCCACCCTTCTAAATTCAGTGAAGACAATAGACTTAGAAAGGTATAACACTGCATAGGACGACAGTGTATGTTGACTAGAAAGGTATGATTTCGCCTTACGCCAATTTGGTGTAGTGGTTAAGTGTGTGCACTCTAATTTGGGAGAACTGGGTTTGATTCCCCACTCCTCCACTTGCAGCTGCTGGATGACCTTGGGCAAGCCATAGTTCTGTCAGAGCTGTCCTTGAAAGGGCAGTTCTGGAAAGAGCTCTCTCAGCCCCACCTACCTCACAGGGTGTCTGTTGTGGGGAGGGGAAGAGAAAGGAGTTTGTAAGCCACTCTGAGACTCTGAGTGAAGGGCAGGGTATAAATCCAATCTCCTCCTCTTCTTCCTCTTCCTCTTCTTCCAGGTCTATAGCTAACATGGCGTGGATTCTGTCATGTAGATTAAGTCTAATTAAGACTACAAATGCAAAGCTGTGGCTAGAATTAGGGATCTATGAGAAACTTTGAGCTAATATATAAAGGTTAGTTGTAATCAAACTTTACAATTTATATGGTAAAAGATGGGGGACATGAATGTTAGGCAGCAAGAAGAGATGAAGTTTCTTGTCTTCATGTGTTTTTTACTGTGGTAGCTATTAGCTTAAATAAGGTCATCGGAGACATCCTAACTCACTACAGCTTGAATATTTAAGCTGAGCTATAAATATATGATTTTTTAAAATAGTGATAATTGTGCATGCCGTCTTCCTTTGCAATTTCCCAAGATTTAGTAGCAAGAGGAACTTTTCATCACATTCTGCTCTCCAGCAGTACTCAGTTATACTGCAGGGGGGAAAACAGCCCTGTTGCATGGATTAAACCTTTCAGTTTCCCGCTCCATCAGTTTTGACCCCAGGTGGCTCCGAAGTAGTGCAGGTCAAACTTATTACATACTATTCACTATCCCAATAAACAAGAAGTGTGTTGTCACATTTGAAGTGCTGCATATTTTTCTAGTAATTATGCCTTATTATATATTTACCATTCAGAAAATGCAGGTGTGGGCTATTGAATCCTGGCCAATGCGAATTTGCCGAATTGGCAGCAATTCCTCGGTGAGTTATGTTCCGCTGTCTGTCGGTTTTACAACTGTTTTCACTAGTAATTTAGCTCTGCAATGCAATATGCAATTAGTCCTATTATCGAAGCAGCTGTATTCACTTTTACAATGGCACTTCTCTCCCTCCACCCAGCCGCCTTTGGCTTGTCCCACAGCCTGTTGTGGCTGTGTTGATTCGATGACTGGAGCTGTTGAAGTCATCTCTGGATTTACCATGCTGGACAAGGAGCTTTGAACAAATATGATTCTTACTTACTCCCTCACTAATGCTGTTTCTTGCAACCCAGTTATGAATGTGATCAGTGAGGAACCTGTTCTGTGCTATAGCAAATAGTGTCATCATGCTCAGAGTTGTTTCTGCACTGCTATCACCTTGGCTAACATTTAAAAGTCCAAAGCAAAAACAGCAAAACCCAGCTGGGGTGATCAATTATGATACTTCAAAAATTAGTTTAGGAGATTTCTTGCTGTTCAGTAGCCAACAGTCTGAAGTCCTCTCTGCTTCCAATATTTTCTTTGACTCAAAAGATGATTCATCTAGATTTTTAAAAAAATATAGCAGCAACACTAGCTGGAACTTCCTTCAGGAGAGCATGGCCCCTCGCAAAACAGTCAGGACTTCAGAGAGGCACTTTTAAGGCCAACAAAGTTTAATTCCGGGTATAAGCTTTTGTGCTCATGAAATAGTCTTCAGATACATCATGTATCTGCAGAAGTGTGCATGTAAATGAAAGCTTATAGCCAGAATTAAACTTTGTTGGTGGACTTAAATTTTGTGTACCCCCCCCCATAAGCCACTTTGAATCCTCAGTGGGGAGAAAAGCAGGATAGCAATACCTAAATAAAGAAATCTCATCTTGGAAACATAAGGCACTATCCAAAGCAAGCTGTGGTATTGAAGGCCCCTTGAAGGAAGAGGTCCATAGTTTGACAGTGCCCTTGGACCCAGGCCAGCTGCTGGACAAGCAGGTGGCAGATATGGCCAGGAGTGCCTTTTACCAACTTTGGCTCATTAGCAAGCCATGGCCTTTCCTAGACAGAAGAGGTCTGGCCACTGTGGCACATGCCCTAGTTAAATCTAGATTAGATTACCTTCAATTTGTTCTACATAGGGCTGCCCTTGAGAAGTGTTCGGAAACTTCAGTTGGTGCAGAATGCTACTACCAGGATGTTGACTGGAGTGGTTCATAGGGACCACGTCACTTCAATCCTGGTTTATCTACATTGGCTCCTTGTCTGTTTCCAGGCACAATTCAAGGTGCTGGTGTCGACCTTTAAAGCCCTATGTGGCTTGAAACCTACATACCTACAAATCCCCCTAATCCCATGCAAACTCACCTAACCACTGTGGTCATCTTCCAAGTCCCTGCTCTTGGTGCCCCTTTCTTCTGAGATTAGGTGGGCGATAACCCAGGAGAGGGTTTTCTCCGTTGTGGTACCAAAAATCTGGAACTCTCTCCCCAAGGAGACTCATATGTCCTCTTCTGTTTCTACCGTTAGAGGGTGAAAACTTTTTTGTTTGGTTTGGTATTCCTCCAGTGATTCCTCCTCCTTGCCCTACATTTTAACTCTTTTTGTGTTTTTCTATGGGTATTTTAGCTTTTGTTGTAATTGTTTTAAAGATGTCTTGGTGTAGGGCTGCTAGGATGGGGGGGGGTAGGAGTGCCAGATCCAGCTTGGGGAACTCCTGGAGATTTGGGGGCAGACCTCAGTGGGGTACAATGCCATAGAGTCCACCCTCCAGCACATCCATTTTCTCCAAGGGAATTTATCTCTAGTTTGAACTTATCTCTGTCGAGCTGTTATTTTGGGGGATCCCAGTTCCCACCTGAAGGCTGGCATCCCTGTTTTTGTTGTTGTTGGTTTTTAATGGTTTTTAAGACATGATTTTATCATGTATGTTAGCTGCCTTGGTGGCCCTAATGAGGACATAAAATTAGGATGTAAATGTTTACACAAACAAATATGGAATGGGAGCCTGTTGTTTAAAGGGAAAAACTACATTGGGCTTGCTCAAGTCTATGGGTGTAATGAAAGCTACCCGCTAGATCATAATCAGCAAGGAGGAAGAGAAGAGGGAAAAGAGAGGCCACTCATTTCCCTGGGGAGAAGTGGATAATACATTCAGACAGATGTTTTCTTTTGAACAAGAACTTGGCAGATGTAATTGTCCACAATGCTAGATCCTACTACTCATTCACAATAGTAGCTGAAGATCATATACATATCATACTAATTTCAATCATGAGATCTTAACAAATGAACGACAACAATTGTTGCTAGGTTATCCTCAGCTTTGGTCTTTGCAAGCAGCAATTCCACTAGCATATACCCCAAGTCACTACTGAGGACTCAGCACAGCAGGAAACTTTCCTTGCATTTAACTATCACAGGACTCTCTCCTTTGTTTATGAATTCCATAGCAGCTTCATATAAAATAAGATATAGTTGTTACTTCAGAATTAGTTCTATAACATCCTACAGAATAATTATGTAATAACTCTTAATTAAGTTGACCTCTTCACTGTGTCTTCTAAACAGTTACCTCTGTAAATCAACCTCTAGTATAGTAGCTGTTTCCATGAAAGAGAATAAGAATTTTCTCTGCACTGGCAAGAGGATTAATCTTTCACAACTGCCAGGTTGACTCAAATTTGGTGGATTTCCCAGTGCTAGTTCTTTAATATCCACAAAATGGTTTTATTTTAGGGTAAACAGCTGGAATATTTCTGAGTAGGAGCATAAAACAATAATTTGCTTTATAGTGTTATAAAGATTTGTTAAAATTATTTCTAGCTCTAAAACCTATTTCTTTAATGCTTCCAAATTGCAGAATTTTATCACTTGACCACAATGAATTAAAAGCTACTAATGCTGCCCTTTCAAGCTGGTCCCATTTTCCATTAATAAAATCTAATTCAATTTTACAGTGAGGTATTTGTAAATTTTATAACACATGGCTTTCTGAATGTATGTCAAGGGTGACATAATAGGTACAAATCTACATGGAAGTTACACATTTCCTTGGAATTTAAAGACTACTCTGCAGCCTAAAAGGTGGAACTAAGACTAAATAAAAAATTTCATTGGTTAGCTTTTTGTTTTTGCTCTTGGTCAAACAGAAAAATTCCAAATTGAGAGTTACACCATTCTATATCTGATGAAGTCAGTCCGCATAGAAAGATGCAATTGTGTTTAGGATTACACCTGTGAACATGGTTTGGCAGGAATTCCATGTGGATTAATCCCAGGGTATGGTAAGAACATAAGAAGAATCCTGCTAGACCGGACCAGTGATCCATTTAATCCAACATCCTGTTTCACCTAGGGACAAACCAGTTGTTCTGGAGGGCCAATAAACAGCATAGATTCCAAGGCCTTCCCCGATGTTGTTTCCTAGCACTTGTATTTGCTACCTCTAGATGTAGAGGTTCCCTTTGTTCACAATTGCTACTAACCACTGAAGGACCTTTTCTTCATGAATCTAATACCCTTTTAAAGTCATCTGTGCTCATGGCCATCACTCAGTCATTTGTTGCATGAAGAAGTATTTCCTTTTGCCCATCCTTACTCTATTGCCCATCAAATTCATTGGGTACCTCTGAGTTCTACTATTATGGGATGGGGAAAATGCTAAATGGGAAACCCCAATTGTAACACCTGTAAAACCTGATGGCTCTGTAAGAATTTGCACTGATTACAAATGTACACTTAATCGGGCTCTGCAACAGCACTCATACCCAGTACCGGTAATCAGCCATGTGTTGGCGTCTCTGAGTGAGGGCAAGGTCTTTCCGAAACTCAACCTTGCGCAAGCGTATCAGCAGCTTCCAGTGGATGACGTGACTGTTGAGGCACAGACCTTGTAACTCACAAGGGTGCATTCTGAGTAAAGCGTTTACAGTTTGAGGTCAACGTAGCCCCCGGTATTTTCCAGGGTCTAATGGAAGAACTCCTAAGGGGGCTACCAGGGGTCGTACTGTACTTTGACGATGTGTTAATTGCTGGCGAAAATGAGAATGAGTTAATGGCTCAACTCCGAGTGGTATTGGGTTGCTTCAGAGAAGCTGGTTTATGGGTAAAATGCTCGAAATGCTATGTGGGGGTGAAACAAGTAGAGTTTTTAGGTTTTTTAATAGACGCTAACGGTGTTCACCCCATGCCTGACAAAATCTCCGCCATCAAAAATGCCCCTCTGCCATGATAAAAAAAGAGCTGCAGTCATTTTTAGGCATTCTTAATTTTTATCATTTGTTTTTACCATACAAAGCATCAGTGGCGCAACTATTACATGTGCACAAGAATGTACGGTGGGAGTGGGGGAAAAAACAAAGGTGGGCTTTTACTGCTGTTAAAGGATTGTTATCATCAAACACTGTATTCACCCATTTTGATGAAGAAAAAATGCTTGTTTTAGCCGCCGACACATCCCCTTATGGGGTGGGCACTGTACTTAGTCATGTCATGCCAGATGGCACCGAGGCACCAATTGGCTACTACTCACGGTCTCTGACAGCCGCAGAGAAAAACTATGCACAGAACAATAAGGAGGGCCTCGCCCTGATTGCTGGAGTTAAAAAATTTTATGACTTTGTGTATGGGCGTAGGTTCCTCCTTGTCATGGACTACAAGCCGCTGCTGGGCATTTTTTTGCCTACCCATCAAACGCCAAACATCTTGTCTCCCAGAATGCTGCATTGGGCAGTCTTCTTAGCAGCATATGATTTTGATATTGAGCATCAGCCTGGAAAGGCAATTGGGCATGCTGACGCCCTCAGCCGCTGCCCCTCTCCGGACTTGTACTTGTACTCTGAGCAGGACTTTGACATCCTAGCTATCAATGAACTAACTGAGGCCCCGGTTACCTCTGTGGACATTGCCGCTGCGTCGGCTAAGGACCCTGTTCTTGCCTGTGTACTTAATTGGGCATGGAGGGGTTGGCCGGTGGGAAAAACTGAACCACAGTTCAAACCTTTTGTTTCGCGCCAGAACAAACTTTCTGTGAGCAAGGGTTGTTTATTGTGGGGGAATCGGATTGTGATTCCCACCACACTCAGGGAGTGAGTACTGGAGGCCCTTGCGAGAGGGTATGTTTGGTGGCCCAAGGTTGATGAGGACATAGAGTCCTGGGTAAAAAGGTGCATGGCATGTCAACAGTCTAGGTCAGAACCTCCACCAGCACCCATTCAACCACGGGAGAAAACTAGAAGGCCTTGGTCGCGTCTTCACATTGACTTCACGGGCCCTTTTCAGGGTCAAACCTTTTAAATCATTGTCGATTCTTACCCAAAATGGCTTGAGGTGGTGCAGATGCATTTGACCGGGGCAACTTCAGTCATAAATGTGTTAAGAAAACTTTTTGCGACCCACAGGCTCCCCGATGTGTTAGTCTTGGACAACGGGCCCCAATTTGTGTCTGGGGAGTTCAACACATTCCTGGCAAACAACCTCATCCACCATCTCACCTTGGCCCCATTCCATCCTGCCTCTAACGGGCAGGCCGAGAGGATGGTATGGTCGGCCAAAGAAGTGTTAAAGTGCCTGACGTGTGGGGACTGGGGGCAGAAGCTCACCTCCTACCTCTTGAGGTAGCACATAACACCATGCTCAGCCACTGGTAGGAGTCCCACAGAGCTTCTAATGGGCTGCAAGCTTTCCTCATTGCTTGACCAGCTCTACCTGGACTTAGACCAGTCCAAGCCTCACCAGGCTGAGGTCTGGGGAACCGGGCATACTCTGACAGTAGGAGACAGGGTTTTCGCCCGAAACTACGTGGAGAGACAGCTATGGCTGCTGGCCATAGTCACCACAATCCTGGGTTCACGTCTGTATGTGGCCCAGCTTCCAGACAGATGGAAGGTGCGGTGCCACATAGACCAGCTCAGGGAAAGGTGAGCAGACTCGAGATTGGAGTCAAACCCTGAACCTGAGCTGGTCCCTGAAGAGCAGCAAAGGCCTCCGCCAGAGGAGGTGAGTACTGCCAAACCCAGGATGGAACAGGAGTCTGGGCAGACCCCAACTCCTGATTCCGATCCCTCTAGCATTGAGATCCCAGAAGAGTCCACCAGGGCCCCTGATCCCATTGTTGCTCCATCACTGCAGGAGCAGAGACTTCTGCAACGGTCTGGCCAAACTCGTTGTGCCTCCTCCTACCTCAAAGACTTTGTTTGGAAGGGAAATGTTCCATCTTAGGGGGGAGGAATTGTTATGTTCTAACTGTAACTAAGCCTATTCTTTTCTATGTAAAGCTTGATTCTTGACAATGGATCGTAAGCTGTAACATTTCTATCAGTCATTCCTATGGAACTGTTTAAAGGAACCAATCACTGTTGTAAATATGTTTGTGGAGGGAACAGACCTCATTGGTCTTTAACTCTGTTATGCTATTGGTTGTTAACTTCTCTATGGGCGTGGCTTTGACAGCCCGGATTATTTAAAAAGGGGAGCTGTGCTCCACTTGTGTTGTGTGTTGTCGTTGTTGTCTTATCGTCTAGTTGCTGTTACAAATAAAGCTGAATCACTTTGCTGAAATCACTGCCTTTGTTGAGTTGCATACTTAATAACCTCTATTTACTTTCTCTATCGCATGCATAACTGAATAAACCTTCATTGTGTTCCTCTTAGTAATATATTTTTTTCTAAACTGAAAACAAAAATGTTAGCAGGACACACAGTACAGCAACCTTGCTGAAGCTTAACTGGTCTAGATATTAGTGCCAAGGCAGACCACCTTTAATCCCATTATGGAAGAAAAGTAAGATCTAAATATAATAAATAAAAAGTGTGTTTCAGTGACACTGAAATAATATGAAGCTTAGAAATCACCTGTGCTTTTTTAAAAGAGCAATACTCTTTGATGCTTTCTCAGTTTCACAAACACAATCATGCTTTATTCTTTTTGCGTATTGGAAGGATCCCAACAGCACATCTTACAGTCAGGAAGCAACCACTGTGGGTTACCATGGCAACAGAGTTGCGGGTGGCTCAAAAGAAAACTGCCTCCCCTTCAGCCTTTTCTGCTGGAGGTTATTTCCGACAATCTCTAGTAGCACAGAAAGCTCCAAGGGAGGTGTTTATTATATTTGCATCTTGGCCTTCTTCCAAGGAGTTCAGAAAGGCATTTTAGAACCACATCAACTTTCTGAGCTGAGCTAGCCTGAGCAATAGTGACCTGCCCAAAGCCACAGGTCCTGGCTCAACTCCTTTACACAATGGATACTTGAACCTGGGTTTCTTGCATCTCGGCACTTTACCCCATAATGTTACACACAAGCCATGTTGACAAGTTACAGTAAATGCAAATACAATCCATGTTTCTTTATGTATGCATTCTCATGTTACATTCAAGGGTTTATCATTGCATGCACAGAGAGGCAGAAGAAATGTCCCAAATTGATTGCTCTGTACTACACACACACAAAATGAAGAAGGAGAAGGAGAATTGGTTTTATACCCTGCTCTTCACTACCCAAAGGAATCTCAGAGCAGCGTACAATCGCCTTCCCTTCCTCTCCCCATGACAGACTCCCTTTGAACTAGGTGGGACTGAGAGAGTTCTGAGAGAACTGTGACTGAACCAAAGTCACCCAGCTGGCTTCATGTGGAAGAGTGGGAAATCAAACCGAGTTCTCCAGGTTAGAGTCCACTGCTCTTAACCACTACACCAAGCTGTCATAGCATACTTCCCAGCTGAAAACCCCATATATTGCATTGAGGTTGTTCCCTCTCTCCACTCCACTTACCACATGTGGGGGGGGGGAGAAGAGTCATTAGCCAGGCACCTTTCCCTCTTTCTTAGACTCAGCTCCAGCTGAGGGCACTCACCCTCCTGTTCCCAGCACCCACTGATGAGGTTACCAGAAAGAAGGGAAGAAGGTACCCTCCAACAGAGAGCTTCCCCACCAGCTGTTATTGTTTTCTTCATTTAGCCCTTTTTAAAAATATAAACCATTTAAAGAATACTTTCGTTGAATAGTTTAACATATATAGAATGGCTAGGAGACAGATGAGAATTTCTATGGGCAGAAGGATTTCCACACATGGAGTGCCACTGTCTTACTTCTCTCCTGCTACAACCCCAAATACTCCCAAAAATGCTGCTCCTGGAGTATTGGAGAACCCACCCACCCCAAACAGCATGGGGGACGCATTTTGAGCTGCAGTAAGAGGAGGGAGGCAAGAAAGATAGGGATGCTTGGCTGGATCCAAGCCACTAAATAAATATGTCATCATGCATGTAACTGTGCTAACGTGCTTTGAGAAGGGGGAGTTTGACTCTTCCCCTACCTTCTGTTTCTTCATGTCCCTCCAGTGGCTCTTTCCCCACTCCCGGTGTGATTTCAAGTTTGTGTTTGCCTTTTACTCGTCCAAGTCAAAAATCCCCCTCCTTCTGAAATGGGGTCGCTTTATGTAAAAAGGGATGTGAGACATGTCAGTATGTAACTTGCAGTCTTTCCTCTAGGTTCTACAATGTGAAAAAGTATGAGTTCAAACATACACATTCACTATTCAGCATTAAGTATGTCTTGCACATGTGAAATAGCCATCTGTGATCAACTACCCCAGGTGGAGCTCTCAGATCAGTTGACATTACCCATAATATCATTCATTGGGAACTATTCATATATATTCAGCTGTGAAAACATAGGTGATTGAGTAGACCACATAAAGTAATTAGTGGACTTGGAGGACAGGTACATTTTCCAGTTAAATTAGTATAAATAAAATATTTAGTATAAATAATATATTTATATTTAAATTAGTATCAATAATAAATTAGTATAAAATAATATTGTGGTTTGTATTTGGCGACCTGCACTGTCTTTGCCAAATTATTATCCATGGTACCTAGGATCCCCCAGCCAGGGTTCCACTCCAACATGGTGTCATAAACCAGCCCAGCACAGAAGCTGCAGAGTGAAAAGGGGAGGCTGGGAATCCTTAGTGATGTTGGTTGCCAAGAAAAATGCAGGAGTTGTGAGAGTCCCTTGATGTTAGTCAGGCAGAGTATTGAAACTCAGTTATCCAGGTGACATAAATGTAATAATTCAAACAACGAGTCCTTAAATATCTTACCAGGGAAGGGAAAGGCTCAGAGAGGACACAAAGCTTGCCAGAGAGGCCAGAGGTGAAGGAGAATTGGATCAGCAGAATGCTCTGGAGTTGAACCTTGGGAGAAGGAGGAGCAAACAGGATGGCACAAGCACTCACATCCCTCCATAGATGAAGACATTGAGGAATGGGTTAAATATGCCCATCAGAAGAGGCCAGAAGGTGAGGCATGTCCACTCTCCCTTACAGATGCCCGATTCTTATAAGGCACTTGCTTCATTCTAGAAACTCAAAACATATTTGCTTTTTAGAGTGACATTCTGAAGCTTATAATTCCAGCTGGCACATTAATGACACTGGCTTTTGATGGGAATGTGTGCAGAAGTGGGGGAAATTGAACTTAAAAGTCAAAGTTTGCGTTGGGCTGTAAAAGTTGCAAATCTTTATCTGAAGGTTGTGTTTGTGCAAGTGTGTAATCAAAATAGCCCTAGATATGACATTATAAAATGTCAATAACCTGTACATCACAATTTTGCATAAGTGCAAAGTACATGAAATGGTATCTTTGGTTCAGGTTGTGACATGACATTCCCCAAATGCATCCAATGCCCTTAGAGCATAGCTACATGCCACGTGTGAGCAGCCCCACTCCCAACTCCGCCTGTTAAGAATTCTTCCAGTCAGGTAGCCATGTTAGTCTGTTGCAGCAAAATTACACAGGTATCTGTGAGCACCTTAAAGGCTAATAAATTTTATTTCAGCATGAACTTTTATGAGTCAGAGCTCACATCCTCAGATGCATAGAAGCATGCATCATCAAGTTAGGTTAAATGCTCCTGCACTAGATTTTATGTTCAACTGTCATTGATTGGAACTATCTCATACCTAATGCAGGTGAACTGATTTCTCTTTTGATTGGATCTTGTTTTACAACAGTCTCTCTTTGTAATATCTCCAACCCTCACTTCTGAGTATTCAAAATAGCCTGATGGAAGTACATTTAGATGCACCAGGGGACCTGAGCTCTGACTCATTAAACCTCATGCTGGAATAAATTATGCTAGTATTTAAGTTAACCTGACCCATATAGTGCAGGTTAGCCTGATCTCATAAGATCTTGGAAGCTAAGCATGGCCAGCGCTAGTTAGTACTCTGATGGAAACCACCTAGGAAGTCCAGGGTTGCAACACCAAGACAGGCAATGGCAAACCACTTCTGAACATCTTTTCCCTTGAAAACCTTACAGGGTCATCATAAGTCAGCTCTGATTTGATGGCAACAATTTTTAAAGTATTTAAAGTGCTACCAGGCTCTTGTGCAATTTTGTTGAGAATTCTGGAGAACGCCATCAACAGAGAGAGGGATCTCAAGAGGAAGAATTCACATACACACTGGCAGCCTTTCTCCTGTTGTTTATCCATCCTTATATCTCTTTTTAATTGGCAATTATTCCTCCTGTTTTCCTAGCAAATTTAGCAACTAGAACAGAGAAAAGGTGAGATAAAGAATGGGCTGAGAAAGGTAGAGAGTGCCTTCTTGGGTGGTTCTGGTCCTTCCCAGAATTCTTTGTCCATTGGTTGAGGTAGCTGCAGAATTCTTAAGAAGAATAGAGTAGGTTTTTATACCCCACTTTTCTCTACCTTAAGGAGTCTCAGGGTGGCTTACAATCACATTTCTTTCCTTCCCCACAAAAAGCACCTTGTGCGGTAGGTGGGGTTGAGAGAGTTCCGAGAGAACTGTGACTGGCCTAAAGTCACCCAGCAGGCTTCATGTGAAGGAGTGGGGAATCAAACCCAGATATCCAGATTAGAGACTGCAACTTTTAACCACTATACCACACTGGTTTTTAACAAATGGATCTCTCACAGAGTGAATATAACGTGTGATCAAAATTTTAAGGACCAGTACAAATCAAGACCTTCCTCACTGGATTGTCACTCAATGTACTATCATATTATTGGAACCATTTGCCTTTCACAAATTGATGTCACCTAAGCCATATTTTCTTCTATGAAGAATGACAACCATTATGTTTAATATATATTCAGAGCTAGAAGAGAAAAAAGGGGACAATGTTTTATAGTCTTCAATCTAATTATAATGAAAGTAGAAAAATATGCACATTTCATCTAAATATGTTGTAGACAGAGAGCTATGTCACCTTAACTCAGCCCTGAAATTTGTACTGTCAGCCCAAGAACAAAACACAATATGAAGAATACACTAGAAGACTAGAACAGTTCTGTGTATGATCTGAAAGGTATCATACAAAAGCAACACACCAAAACTGAGATTAGAAAATAACATACTTCCACTCTAGAATTAATCAACAGTAACATATGCACACCATCATTTATCATGTATAGGAAGTATTACCTATCACTTCTCATTGAAAAACTCTGGAAATGTCCACTAAGAAGGTATCACTCAATAGCCATGGTGTCCAGGCATGACTATGAATTATTTACTTACAGGATTTCTGTCCTGTTCCTAAAGACTCTCAAAGTGGCCGACTACAGATCAAATACAAAAATGCAACACAATGTCACGAAACCCTCCCAAAGGCACTGATGACCAATTCAAAAAGCACCATTAAGGCCACGGACAGACATGCCATTTGGTGCAGAGAGGAAGCAAGCCTATTTCCCTCAGTGGAAATTGACACAGCATTGCACAATCACATATCCTTTGTAGCTGCGGGCTCAGCCCATCACTGCCCGATCAGATGGCATGTTCAGGCAAGTTGGGTTTTTTTTGCCTTTTGTTTCCCATGAGCATAAATGAAGAATCGCACCTCCACATAGAGGTTTCCCCATGGAGTATGCAGTTATGTGCATACTGCTAAGCGAGGGGGAAAAAAGGCATCAAGTCAGTATGGAATGAGCAGACCATCCAGATGGCACGAGAGCATGCTTGAGTGATCAGACAGGGGAAAGTCCATCCATAGCCCATTGGCAAGCATTAGGACTGGACTTTCCCCCGTGTCTTTTAACTCCACTTCCATGGCAGGGCAGCACGGGGCACTGATGGCTGCAGGACCTTTCCCAGATGTTGCTGTCTGGTCATGCCCTTTAGATCCGTCAGGCACTCACAGTTGAGTTGGATTTAAAGGCACGTCTGACCATGGCCTAAAAGAAACAAACTAAAAGCACTGAGAACCAGAATTCAAAAAGATATAAAATGATATAAAACAGGAGCGGAATAAAAATAAACTGAATGAAAAGGTAAAGCAGATCTGAATACTTAAAATCCAAACATAAAATAATTAACAACAAAACACAAATAAAACAAAATAATACATAATAAACAGCAAAATGTAGATTAATGGTAGGATCCTAAGCAGAGTTATGTCTTCTAAATTCATTGAAGTCAGTGGACTTAGAAGGATGTAAGTCTGGTTAGGATGGCACTGTAAAACATAGATCGAGTTTTCCCTTAATAATACTAATGAATCCAATCATGAGGATATCCTATAGTTAAAATAGCAATTCCTTCAGGCGTTGTTAGATTCAAGCCCAGTAGTATCTTAAAGACCCACAAGATTTATTTATTTTTTTTGGTGGGAAAGCTTTCAAGAGTCAAACCTTCATTTGTCAGATACTTTGGGATTCATTGACATCATACATTAGGTACAAACTTAGAACCTGTTAGTCATTGTGAATGTGCACAGAACCTTAACATCTGCATTGATCAGTGGAACTGTAGTTCCTGAAATTATTACTGAATCAAAGATCATGAGTTCAGTGGGGAAATGTAGTTTATCAATGCTAGTTTGATTAGTTGCAGTAGATTTTCTGGGTCTGATTACTTAAAAAAATTAGACTAATCACAATTTCACAAGGTGTTCATGTTAAGCATTTAATATGAAATGCATATTATTTATTTTATTGTTTTATACCTCACTTTTTCCCCAAAGGAGGACCAAACGCAGCTTATGACATTTCTCTCCCCTCCTCTGTTTTATTCTCACAACCATCAATACCACCCTGTAAGGCTGGTCATAGAGAGGAAGTGTGACCGGTCTAAGATCACTCAGTGAACTTCCACGGCAAAGTGACAATTTGAACCTGACTCTCCCACTAACTGCTGCACCGTGCTGGCTCCGGTATCAAGAGGTAATGTGGTCCCGATAATGATAGTATTTTAGCTCAATGTGTTGACCAAAATCCTGAATTACAGAGCAAATATTGGACTGGATTTTATAACTGCAGCATATACTTGGTTGGATCCTATGGATCTGTTCAACTAATGATAGTGTCTTTCTTCTTCCATGAGCCTCTTGTGTCAGAGGAAGGCACCACACATAGTGAAACAGATCCATAGGATCCAACCCACTGCACTGACAAAACCCAAGGGCTGTAATCTCTACAATTAAATTCAGCCAATCACTTTTGCAGGAGAACAAAAATACAGCCTGTTACAGCCTCCTTGCCAATATATAAGCATGAACACTCACAGGTTTTATTGCATCCTTTCAACTGCCATTACTCAAAGCCTGCACAATTAGGGAGGTCAGATTCCGTGCTTCAGCAGGGGGGGTCTCACACTCTCCCTGTTCGTTGTCTGCCCACCTGCTGATGGCCAGGGGGAGGATTTTTTTAAAAAATTGCATTGTATTAAATGTGCAATGTCATTTCTGGCAAACACCCAGAAATTTTATTTACTTTATTTAAAACATTTATTAAAGTGCCTTTCTCCCTTGCATGATTCAAGGAGGCTTACAATGTAAATAAAACAATTATTTTTTAAAATACAATATGAATGAAACAATCATTATAAAAACGCAATTTAAAAATTCCAATTAGGGCTGCCAATGAATAAAAACCAAATCAATCCAATGCAGTTCCCTGGGGAAGCTATTCTATAATGGTGGGGCTGCCACCAAAAGGCCCTCTCCCATGTGCCCACCAGACAATCTTCTCTGATTTATGGGACAGTGAGGAGGGCCTCTCCCTGCAATCTTCATTCCTGGGCAGGTATATATGGGAGGAGACGTTCCTTCAGTTACCCTGGTCCCAAGCCATGTAGAGCTTTAAAGGACAAAGCCAACACCATGAATTGAGCTTGGAAGTGGATCAGTAGCCAGTGTTAACTGTTATAATATTGGGGTCATATTCTCCCAGAAGCTGGCTCAACCAGTAGTCTAGCCACAGCATTCTGCACTAGTTGCAGCTTCTTAGTATTCTTCAAAGGTAGCCTGAAGTACAGGGCATTGTAGCAGCCCAGTCTAGGTGAAACTAAAGCATAGATCACTGTGGTTAGATCTGACTGAATGAGGAATGGGCACAGCTGGTGCACCAGGTGAAGCTGGGCAAAACTGCTCCAATCCACTGCAGCCACCTGGTTTTTCTATGGTGATTGCTGTGTCTAGTAGCACATTTAAGCTGCAAACCTGGCTTTTCATGGGAAGAGACATCTTGAGTCCCTAGTCTGCCTTTTTAGTAACCCAGAGAACCTCTATCTTGTCAGGATTAAGTTTACCATAAGGACTAACCCAAATCCTAGAGTACTGCATCAATGTCATGCTGGCAACATGATGTCACTTCTGGTATTTGCCAAAAAAATGTTGTGTCACTGGCACAGCACCATTTTGCCCTCCCTCCTCCCAGTGGTTGCCAGCCATCAGTCGGCAATGCTATGCACAATGAATGCAAGTAATGCAAACAATTCAATACTGAAAGGGATTTTAAAAAATATCACACACACACAAAAAAAACCCTCTATTGATATAGATTAGCAACAGGCCAGACCAGCAGGAACTCATTCCTCATTCATATATGCTAATTACACGGTGCCACATAGCAAGGGTTCTCTTCCCCAACTAAAGATTCTATTTGTTTCTTTATGATGGTTATAAGAAAGAAGAATAGAGAGGATTAGCATGCATGCCAAGTTACTCCACAGATCACCCAAAATTATGCTGCCACCTGAAAGAAGAGAACCCTGGCACTCCTTCGTATATACCGTTCTGATGGAAGCAATTAAAGCTTAATCCCAAAGTTTAATTATGATTCCTGTGATCTGTTTCTCATTATTTTAGACCATGCCTCGATACATCTTGCAAAAGCAAGTTATTCTTAGCAGGATGAGAAGATGGCCTTTGCACTTTCTAAAAACCTCAATCCTAATTTCAGTGGAATGGATACTGTAACACGCTTATTAAGGAAAAAAACCTTAATAAAAAGGTTTCCAAGTGGTTTCTTGAACAGATCTTAAAAACAGTTACTACAGTGAAAGAGTCAAGTCTTTCAGAACACAGAACAACAGCTAGAACCAATTCAGAACCAGTCCAAACACTCAATGTACAACAGCACCACCCACTGGTAGGGATGGTTATAGAACCTTACAGGATCCAAATAAGCATACCTCAGATTGTTAACTAAGGCTGGGTTTGTTCATGGAACTTCTGGATATCATGTATTTTCTGCATCTTCATGGTTTCAGTTCTCATGAATTGGGGTGTGTGTGTGTCTTCAGCCCATGTTTCTTCACAACCTATCTGTACAGCAAGAAAGTACAACCTAAATGCTTCATTGGTGCATGGGTCTATGAGGGTCAGGCCACAGCAGTTGGGTCATTTTGACTCTAACCATGACTCAGAGAACTAGACAGAGAACAATGTAAGCTATAAAAGTATTTGACTGATTTACTCTGGACCCAATGGCAAGAAACCCCTCAAGACAGCACCACTGTTGGTTCTACATGCCAGCTTTAAAGGAAACAAGTCACTTTATGTATAACTGAAAATTACCTAAATAGAGGCTACTGGACAAACAAATGAGCCATTGTGTTTTCATTGCTGCTAAGTGCTAAGATCAGAGCTGCAGTCTATTAATCTTTAAAAAGCTGAAAATACAGACTGAGAATTCTCCTGACCTTCAGCTGTCTACAATTCTGACAATGCTGCTCAATATGGGAAGATTCCTTGCCACATTCCAAATTTTTGTTAACAGAGTTTTTGCTGATGACTATATCCACCCATTAATTCCAGCTAAAAGATGAAATACCTGTTTCTTCTGACCTTGAAGCTGCAGTTTCTGAGAGGCCCAGTCAGAAGCTACCGAAAATGAAAACAGCTGATGCAGTACAGCATAATCCAGTCAAAGATTCACAGATTTCCAACAGGTCAAGAGTCTTGCTGACTGGGGAGTGTATTAACACAGACTCCACCCTGAACAATTTAAAGAGTCCACTAGAAAACTTACGGAGTATGGCTGGCTCTTTAAATCAATTCACTCTGAGGAGAAATACGGATAAAGCCTCCCCATCAAATGAGGAAAATATCCAGTCTCAAGCTTAGGATATTTCTGTATCTAACATTGGCTCTGGCCAAGATCAAAGGGATGCAGATTCTAAAGGTGACTACAGTCTAGAAATCCTAGAGCAACCACTGGATCCTGAAAGCCCCGGCAGTGTGGGAGCAAACCAGAGGCTAAGAGGGCAGCATGGATCCCAATGGGGCGTCTTGGAAAAGTGGCAGGAGAAGTGGCAGCAGGACTTGGTGGGTCTATCAAAGCCCATCTGAGGAAACACTGTAAGAACTAGAAACTGAGGAGGGCTGATTTGAACCATTAATGATTAAGCAAAAGCAGAAATGGCCTGGGAAACATAAGGATATAGAAGTATATAGTAATAGCCTGGCCTAAGATAAGAGGTCCCAATATGTGACTGACTCAGATTTTAAATAATATAGGAAAAAATAATTTAGTAAACTCCTGTAGATGAGTATATATTTTTAAACAATCATTACACTGAAAGTTGTTGTTTAAAAATGTTTGTGAGAGAAGCATTTCTTTTTCTTTCTAAAATTTTATTTACTTTTTTCTCTCATCTCCCAGTTTCATTTTGGTCCTTTTTATTTAGGCTTGTATTATGAAGATAAAATAAGTATCTCCCTTTGCCTCCTTCTAAGGCTATATTGATAACATGCTTATTAACCCGGTCATTTAGAAGGCATTACTTCAAGACTGAGTGATTTATTGTACCTAAATTGATTAATCTGTCAAATTTTATCCATCTTTGGATGTTATTATAGTCCTATTATGTTATCTATGATAAAAGTGCAGAAGATGTTAGTTAATTTTATAAGGGCATAAAAAGACAAGGCCTGCATACTCAGTCCTCCAAAAAGGGTGTGTGCAATGCCCTGAAGCCCTATTTTGTCATCATTTTTTGCTCTTGTTTGAATATATTGCCAAACAGATCCAGCTGAACAAAGACTCTGGTTGGTTTATGTTGAAATGTAGCTGTTCTAAAATTGGGGGAAAAATTTCTGTGGTTTTATAATCTCGACGACTTTCATTTTTGTTAATGTAATAATAATCCTGATGTAGTATTGTATTTTACTGGGACAGTTTAACGTTTTGCATTTGTTATTGTTCTCTTTTCTTTTACAATAAAGAAATATTTTTTAAAAAAAGAAAAAAGAAAATCCAATAAATATTTTAAGATCCAAAAGAGAGAGAGAGAGAGAAAAGACAGCATCTCTTGATCTAGAACACCCTGAAATGGTGTCCCCTGGCCCAGGTTCCCTCCATGGAGCATTCTCATTCTCAAGGGCCTCATGCCGTCTAGCCCCAATTCACAGGAGGAAAAAACATAACCTCTAAAAACAGAGAGAAAAGTGGAGTGCCAGGTTTTCCAATTCTTCAGGAACATGATGGCTCCTGGGATGGGTAGCAAGGCCAAAGCCTCAATTGTCCTTGGGGCATTGTCTGAAATCATCTGTGTGATCTGTCCAGGGTACTGAAGTATCTGTCTCTCTAACCACTCTCTTCCTCTATCCATATCTGTATGTGAAGAAATATCCAGTTGGTCAACTGTGTTGGTCTGAAGCAGTACAGCAATTTTAGAATCCAATGGCACCTTTAAGACCAACAAAGGTTTATTCAAGGTATGAACTTTCGTGTGCATGCACACTTTATTCATGCACACAAAAGTTCATACCTTGAATAAACCTATGTTGGCCCTAAAGGTGCCATTGGACTCTAACTTTGCTGTATGTGAAGAAGTGTGCTTGCACACAAAAGCTTATACCTTGAACAAAACTTTGTTGGTCTTAAACATGCCACTAGACTCAGACTTTGTTCTGCTGCTTCAAACCAACACAGCTTACACAACTGAATCTAATTTCTCTACAGAGTGATACAAGGCTGGATACAACAGGCAACCATAGATCTCTTCTTACTGAGTTTGGTCTACTTCCACTCACTAGGACTAGGCTGTGACAACCATGTGTGAAATGTGCTTCATTTCTTTTATGTAAAATAAAAATTATATGAATATGTTCCTCAAAGAGTGGAAAATAAACCTTAAGGTAAAAAAAATCATAATGCAATTTTTATTGAAATCCTAAATCTAGCAAATTACAAAACAAAATCTGAAGATGGTTCTTAGTAGTTCTCTGTCTCTGGGCTCAGTATATTCACAAGTAAGAAGTGGGCACCTTTAGTTTTGCCAGTGCTGAGCAGAAAAACTTAAAACAGGATTTGGAATTGCTCAACAAGACTGCATACTCAAATAAACCCATTCCCATGTAATAAAGGTAGCACTCAATTTTTCATTCATATAGCAGAAACTTTCTGTGGAATTGGGTACAGAAATGTTGCTTTGAAATCCAAAGACTCAAAGTGATTATAATTGTTTTGAAATGAACCAAGCTTGCACAGTAAAAGTATTCTCAAGATCATGTGAAATTAAACTTGTTTTTGGCATTTAAGAAACCCCTTTAAGTGTTAAACTGCCCCCTCTCAGCTCCCAATTGTACAATATCAAGTCACAGGTGTATTTTAACCATTTTTAACTGTCTTTTAAATTGTATAACTTGCACTGGTAATTTATGCCAATAAAGGCAAACTTGACTTGACTTGTTAAACTGCTTCTCTGTAATAAATCCATTATTTTCTAAAATCAGATTAGTTCATATGAATACAACATCAAGCAGATCATTCAATTCAATTTCTATGGACTGCTGTTTGATTGATTTAATTTGTAGTGTTTCAAAATTCATGAGAGAGAGCGCATCATTTGTGAAAGGTATCTGAAAAAATAAATTTTCAAGCATACTGGAAAAAATTACTCATGAGTAAAGCTAGTGTAACATACAACATAGAAAACTGGAAAAAATTACTCATGAGTAAAGCTAGTGTAACATACAACATAGAAAACAATCATGTTCAAAAGCATGTTGCACTCTCTGATCTATGATCATTTCTGTTTGTGGGATTTGTGTGTCAGAAGCATTAGAATCATCTCATCAGTGCTGAGTAGCCAAGTCATGCCCACCGTGCAGCCCAATTCTGTGGACCCTGATCCTGGGGATTCTGCACCTTTAATGCCTGAGCACAAGCTCCCTGCACCCTTGGAAGGAACCAACGTAAGTCCTACAGAGGATGAGCACCAGTTAGCAGGAGAATTCACACCTGGAGCTGCTCCTGCAGAGCCAAGCACAAGCACCACGCCTCCTGATTCTCCTCCAGCTGTGACTAGGCTGAGAGATCTAAGATGCTGGGACTTGGCAATGCGACGCAAAGAGGCATGCATGCGAGGTCGGCGTTCTCTCAGCCCAGAGTATTAACAGGAGCCAGAACTCCAGGAGCAGCTGGTAATTAGCTAACAAGCAGAACAGGCGTTTAAGGCGGTTCTCTGGAATCCGCAATTTGTGTTGGCAACTAGTCCTTTCGGACCAAAGGCTTTGCACCTCGGATTCTGCATCTCTCGGTTCCTGGCATCCTGCTATCGGTTGACTTCCTGACTCCAGTCGGTGTTTTGGTGTTCTCCTGGCTCTTGACCCAAGCTCTGCACCTCGACTCTGACTCTTGGCAAACTGGACTCAGACCTTCGGTAAAACCTTGACTACGCATTTGTTTTTGTGTATTGGGACTTTGACCCTTCGGTATCCTGCTCTTTCTGGCTCTGACCCTCGGACTGGACTTTGAACTCTCGCTCTCTGCCCTGCCCCACTGGCTCTGGCGTGACACCCTGATAATTGCTTCGGTTTTTCTTTCCTAGGTCAGCTTTCTCCAGTCCCCCCCTGCTTTTTCCTGTTAGCTCAATTCCAAGGGCTTCGTACCTAGCAAGGGCTGGAATCTCATCTTTCTGCAGAAGTGGGAGGCCACTAAATCTGTGTGCCTTGTACATTTAAAAGTAACTTAATTTCTCTCTTACTGCTGAGTCCCTGTTTGGGGACTGGCGCTGCCGGGTTTCCGCATCACATGGCTGTTTGAATACAAAGCTAGGTAAGCTGGGCGCCCTTTATCTATGCCTCAGCTCGGTATCAGGGAGGGAGGGAGACCAGGGGGTGCATCTCAGTGTTGGCAGCAGCAGCAGTGTGAGCACTTTTTATTTTTATTTTATTTTTTATTTTTTTGTGACATCAGTGCACATGTGTGGAGCTTTTGCCCTCCCCCCCCACTTTCCCCAGGGCTCCCCCACTAAAAATTTCCTAGCTACGAGCTGGTTTAGATGGACCTGACATCTAAGAAGGAGGGGGGAAAGGTGACTAAATCAATTTCAGAAGAGGTGGGGAAAGTACGTGAAACTGGAAGAGCAACTTAATGGCACTTCCTGCTTTCCTTGCTTAACTTCACTAACAAAATGTATATTAAGATAGCTGCAGAACAATAGCATCTGATATCTCAAAGAAGTCCACCAAAATGTATGCCAAGAAGGAAGACGAAGTAGCTCAGACCAACAGACTGGGGAAGTATCCAAGATGGGGAAGATGACAAGACTCTTAAATATGGTAAGAGGTATACAAAAATAGAAGAAAAAAACCTTAATTTGGGAAAATCAGGCGTTCCAAGGGGAAACATAAGAAGATCCCTGCTGAATCAGACCAGTGATCCTGTCTCCCACAGTGGCCAAACTTGCTTAACATAACAGCCACACAGAATAAATGTCAGATGTTTGAGAGCCACAAGATATGAACAAATATCACACACACATTTTTATTGAAAAATATGCAAATTTGCTTTGTATTAACATTAAATTAGACTGTGTGAAAGAGCCGCATGTGGCTCCCGATCTACAGTTTGGCCACCCCTGGCATAGAGGCTAAGGCATGTCCCTGATATTGTCTCCTGAGTCTGCTATTCAGAGGCTTACTGCCTCTGAACATGGAGGTTCCCTTTAGTCACTGTGTCTAGTAGTCACTGATAGACCTGACTTCCATGAATCTGTCTAATCCTGTCCTTATATATATTTGAATTCTGGTTCCACCGCATTCTATGCTTGCCATAATTGATTCGGCTCAAGAACTGGCAGTCAGAAGACACAGGCCAGGGCTGACTGGCTGCTTCGCAAAGTCCCGCCCATGTCAGCCCCGATCAGTGTTTTCAGCTCAGTCTGTTCCAGTCCTCCGACAGGAGAGGACTGTCTGGAGTGTGAGCGCAGGGACAGGTCCTCAAGGCTGAGGCAAGTGAGAGAAGGCCTTTTCCGCCCCCCCACACCATCCCCTGGGCCTTCTATGAGGGGCTAGGCCCAGAGAAGGCCTTTTCCGTCCCCCACACCCCATCCCCTGGGCCTTCTATGGGGCACTAGGCTCAGAGAAGGCCTTTTCCGTCCCCCACACGCCATCCCCTGGGCCTTCTATGAGGGGACTAGGCCCAGAGAAGGCCTTTTCCGTCCCTCACACCCCATCCCCTGGGCTTTCTATGGGGCACTAGGCCCAGAGAAGCCCTTTTCCGTCCCCCACACGCCATTCCCTGGGCCTTCTATGAGGGGACTAGGCCCAGAGAAGCCCTTTTCCGTCCCCCACACCCCATCCCCTGGGCTTTCTATGGGGCACTAGGCCCAGAGAAACCCTTTTCCATCCCCAACACCCCATCCCCTGGGCCTTCTATGGGGCACTAGGCCCAGAGAAGGCCTTTTCTGCCCCCCACATGCCATCCCCTGGGGCTGCTATGGGGCACTAGGCCCAGAGAAGCCCTTTTCCGCCCCCACACGCCATCCCCTGAGCCTTCTATGGGGCACTAGGCCCAGAGAAGCCCCTTTCTGCCCCCACACGCCATCCCCTGAGCCTTCTATGGGGCACTAGGCCCAGAGAAGCCCTTTTCCGCCCCCCACATGCCATCCCCTGAGCTTTCTATGGGGCACTAGGCCCAGAGAAGCCCTTTTCCGCCCCCACACGCCATCCCCTGGGCCTTCTATGGGGCACTAGGCCCAGAGAAGGCCTCTTCCGTCCCCCACACGCCATCCCCTGAGCCTTCTATGGGGCACTAGGCCCAGAGAAGCCCTTTTCCGCCCCCACACGCCATCCCCTGGGCCTTCTATGGGGCACTAGGCCCAGAGAAGCCCCTTTCTGCCCCCCACACGCCATTCCCTGAGCCTTCTATGGGGCACTAGGCCCAGAGAAGCCCTTTTCCGCCCCCCACATGCCATCCCCGGAGCCTTCTATGGAGCACTAGGCCCAAAGAAGGCCTTTTCCGCCCCCACACGCCATCCCCTGAGCCTTCTATGGGGCACTAGGCCCAGAGAAGCCCTTTTCCCGCCCCCACACGCCATCCCCTGGGCCTTCTATGGGGCACTAGGCCCAGAGAAGCCCCTTTCTTCCCCCACATGCCACCCCCTAAGCCTTCTATGGGGCCCTAGGCCCAGAGAAGCCCCTTTCCACCCCCACACGCCATCCCCTGAGCCTTCTATGGGGCACTAGGCCCAGAGAGGGCCTTTTCCACCCCTCCACACGCCATCCCCTGAGCCTTCTATGGGGCAGTAGGCCCAGAGAAGCCCTTTTCTGCCCCCCACACGTCATCCCCTGAGCCTTCTATGGGGCACTAGGCCCAGAGAAGCCCCTTTCGGCCCCACACATGCCATCCCCTGAGCCTTCTATGGGGCACTAGGCCCAGGGATGGATTTTTCCATCCCCCACACGCCATCCCGTGGGCCTTCTATGGGGCACTAGGCCCAGGGAAGGCCTTTTCCGTCCCCCACACTCCCTTCATCCCCTTTCCTTTTTTCCTCTCTCCTTTTTTTCACTCTTCCCCCTCTTCCTTCCTTCCTTCCTTCCTTCCTTCCTTCCTTCCTTCCTTCCTTCCTTCCTTCCTTCCTTCCTTCCTTCCTTCCTTCCTCCAACCCTCTCTCCCTTCCACCTCCCTCTTCCTTTCTAGGGCCCGTTGTCTTCCACCACAACGGGCTTTGCTCCCTAGTTCTCTTATAAAGCTGTCTATGCTTGTGGCCATCACTACATCCTCTGGCAGCAAATTCAACATTTTAGTCACTAGTTGTGTAAAGAAATATCAACTTAATTGGATGCCCTTGAATTCTAGTATTTTAGAAGAGAGAGAAAAAGTTCTCTCTGTCCACTTTCTCTACCTCATACATAATTTTATAAACCTTTACCATATCACCTCTTAGTCATCTCTTTTCTAAACTGAAAAGTCCCAGGCTCTTTCTCATAGGAAGAGCGCTCCAACCCTCTTGTCATTTTGGTTGCCCTCTCTGTATACTTTCCAGCTCTTCACCATGGATCTATTCAGGGCATTATAATACTGGCTAAAAAAGTGAGAATGATACCAGCTCATCTATGATATCACATATGAAAAAGTCATTTAGAAAAAAGTTTATCGTCAAAAATGTAGATCCTTCATATTTATCTAAAATTAGTTTTATTATAAAAGATCTATAAACCAAGATCATTAAAAACCATATTAAAAATCCGACTAGAATATTGGAAGCAATTTCCAATCACATCTGTTGGGGGGGGCTTTGAAAAATTACAAATGATTTTTCTAAGTCTTAAGGCCTCCATCCCTTCTCATGTGTTTTTAACTTAAATCCTTTCCTCCATAGAGGGAAATCTAAAGGGAAGCACTGAGGCCTGCTTATTAAATGAGGATTTATGTCATATCAAGGGTAAGTGGCATTTCCTCTGTTTCAGGGAAGCACCTGTATTAATTGTATTTCCTGCTCTTGTGTTGCTTTGTTCAGAAGAAAAGAATTTATCTCAGGTGAGTTAACCTTGCTTTTAGAGGGCACCTGCAGTTATCTTAGTGCTTATTGTAAATCAAAACATGTTGAGCCTTTAAAGCAGTGAAATAAAGAGGCGCTGACAAGAGGGTATGCCAATAGGATTAGGAGCCTTTCTCACCACTTTTATTATCAGGATGGAGGGATTGAGTCATGTTAAATTACAGGGGGAAGAGATATTCCCAGAAATTCCACAGATGGGAGATTGATTTGCTTCTTCAGTAAGCTTAGGAATAGGAGGGGCATTCAATGTTTTGTGAGGTGTTTTTTTTCCCCTCCCCAAAGAAAGACAGGCACCTCCCTTTCAGCCTTAGGCAACTATAATTGACCAAGATTTTTCAACTAGCGATTTGATCTATCCAAGCCCTGCTAGAACACTAGCCCCCTGACTGAGATCACAGCTGAGGCGAATAAGAATTAGGCAACTCAGTCGTATGCACTGTACATGCATCTATTAGGGTAAATGACATGTCGTTCAATTTAAGCACAGGCAACCAGAGACTGTCATATTTCGGAAATGACAACTGTTATTTATTTATTGAGAATATTTATACAGGTTTTTCCTAGGCATAGAGAATGCATTTTTCCAGCTGCCACCGTGACACTGGCAGATCACAGCAGAGCCCAGGCAAGGCATTAAAACAAAGAGAAAATTAAAGCAGACTTCAGTTTGTGCAGCTGGAATAGCTCATTCGACAGACTGGGCCATGCAAAGAGGGAGCAAAGCCATTCACTTTACAGAGATCCACAGCCTTTGTGAAAATCCTTACCTCCCCTTTAAAAACCATCACTTTAGAGATCAGCAGGTTCTGACAGTTCCACTGGATGTTTGTTAAGTGGAACTGGGAATACAAAAATTGTGAACTGCTGCTGGAATGAGAAAGAAATGAAATTTAGGGCAATTACAGGTATCAGAGACTGTAGAATAAGACCTATAATTGTCCTTATTAATTGCTCAAAGTTTTTGTAAAAGAGTCTGCTCAATGCAGAGCTAGATCTTTAAAAAAAATTTTATTATTTATTTAGGATATTTCTATGCTGTCTCTTTAGATTGCTGCTCAAGGCAGCTTACAATTAAAAGAACCTCAATATTAAAAGCAAGCCATTAAAAACAAGCCATTGAACATAAGCAGCATAAAACTATTCATAAAACAGAAGCAGGCCATTACAAAGCTGATAAGATAAAAACTCCTAAGGTTTTGGTATTGAAACTTTAAGGCCTTGAGCAGTTCGGAACCAACGTATCTTCGGGACCATCTCCTCCAGTGTGTCCCTGGGAGAGCTTCGTGCTGTACTGATAACAACCTGCTGGTGATCCCTGGCCCTAGGGATGCCCAGATATCCTTGGCCAGGGCCTTCTTGGTCCTGGCCCCAGCCTGGTAGAACTCTCTGCCAAATGACACTAGTGCCCTGCAGGATCTTATGCAATTCCACAGGGTCTGTAAGGCAGATGTGTTCCATCAGGCTTTTGGTTGAGGGCAGCAATGGTTTTCCTTGGCTGGCACCCTTCCTCCCTCCCCTCCCCAGGGCCTTTCTGTTTAGAGTTCCCTCTCCCCCTGCCCAGAAAATGGCCAGGTAGTCCAGAATTGGGACAGAATAATTATAGGATGCCATCTTGGATTTTTTTTTTATTCTGGTTCTCATAGTTTTATCAAATTGTACACTGAATTTTAATGTTTTGAATATTTTATGGCATTATGCTCCCTTGTACATTGCACAGAGCCCAGCATAAGCTGGGATAGGGTGATTAACAAATCAAAATAAATAAATAATACTATTATTAATAATAACAACAATACAACCCTGGGTAAAAAGATGTATTTTCGTCTGGTACCTAAAGGAAAGGAAAGTAGGTGCCAGGGGAGCCTTACAGAGGAGGCATTCCAAAGGCAAGGTGCCACTACAGAAAATGCCCTGTCTCTAGTCACCACTCGCCTCACCCTTGAAGGGGGCAGAGATCAAGAGGCAGATCTTAGTTGTTGGACTGAAGGATATTGGAACTTTTGTTGAGTAATACTGTGGAACTCCACATATTTTTGACTTTTATTATATTGGGCAGCCTCCTACCTTGGGTTGGAGTCACTTTCTTCAGCCTAACAAGTCTTACTCCAGTCTTCCATTGGAGGCAGGCTTCAAATTTTGCTTAGTGGAGTGGTAGGATACAGGCCATTGCTAGCATTCACGTGTGAGAGCTGGCCACTATAAAGAGGCAGTTTTAACACCACTACAATGGATTGAGTCCAGGCAGCTTTTTCACTGTTTCAACTAATTCTGTCGAACGTAATTTTTGCCCATAAAGGTTTCATGAGCCCTGTATAGTATTTCAAGAGGTTAAAGAGTGCCCACTCTTCCTTTTTTTCATCTGGTTGGATCTCACCCAATATATTGGATCCTACTCAATCTATACAACATAAAATAAAATATGCCCTACAATAAAACATTTATATCCTACTTTTTGGCCATAGAGGATCACCAAGATAGGTTACAAAACTAGAACCAAAGACATCACCAAATAAGCCTAGCCAACAATCTACAAATATTAAAAATATGTTAAAATATTTAAAAGAGAGAAACATACCAAACTAAACTGATTAAACTATAGGCAAATCATACTAGCAAATTTGGGATATCCAATTGACTGACTCAAATTCAAAACTCTTCTAGACCACAGAATATGGTATTTGCATTTCTTTACATAAAAATATACCCTGTCTTTGAGGAGGTTTGAGGAGGTTTGAGGAGTCTTCTTGAGCTCATTTAGCTCACTCGTAATGCTGCTCACTACCTACCTCGTAATGCTGCTCACTACCTACCACCCTGTTAAAATCTCACCAGTTATTGCGTATGCCTTTTCTTTTTTGCAGTCTTAAGGGCTAGTTGCTTCTGAGATTTGCAGGAAGGCAGAGACAGAAGGCTGCACCTCATACTAATGCCTGCATTTATGCAGCTGCAATCAGAGGATACACACAGACCTGGTTAGAGATCACTTGGAAGATTCAGGTGTGATCAGCAAAGATGTGAATGGATTTCAAATTCAGGATTATCTTGGTGTTGGGGCACTCATATGGATTTGTGCAATTTTAGTTTGGATCCCATGCAATTTCAGTTAGGGCTTAAGCATACTCAAACTTCATGGAGATTCATGGGAGATTCATGGTAGGACCTTATGACCTTTTACATTTTATTTAAAAATAGCTGTGTTGGCCTCAGATTTGGATTGGAACTGAAGCATAGGGGCAATTTTTTTTTTATCTTTCCCCTTATTATTCCAAATCAACCGTCATACACACTGCATTAGTCCCATAGCATGAAAAATGTGGGTTACCTGTGTTGGACATTGATTTAAAATTCTAAATTCTGGGCCAATCTAAAGTTTGTACATTTGCTCTTCAGAATAATCTTGGTTGTTTTTGCTGTTGGCATTACTACTGCATGTGGAGTCAGGAGCCAGTTGATCTTGTAATGTGTTTTCATTGCAAATTCTACAGACACACCAGTGATCTGAGCCCTCCACAGCATGCAGTAAAATACTGTGACACTGGAAACCACACAAATCACAAACCATGGAACCATTTGCAAATAATTTTGTAATGTCTTTGCTTGTTGGTCTTCAGTCTGTTTCAGGATTGTTTTCCAATAACCAAATAAATGATCCATTCTTTCTTCACTGTGTTAAGAGTCTTGCATTTGGACTTTGGAGAGACGCAAAAGAAATTAAACTATAGAGGCATTATGCATATGTTTCCTCTGGGCAGTTACTTATTTAAACAGCTGCTCGAGCGGTACAAATCAACTTCAGAGCTGAGCCAGGTCTGGAGAATATGCAGTTTTATTTTCTTTCACGCACATGACCAACCTGCTTTCTCTTACTGGTAATAATTTCTCTAAATTAAAGTTCACTGCAGTATTTCAAACCTGCCAAAGGTCTGTTGTTGTACAGGCCACTACTGCAAAAAATCAGGGTTTCAAATGTTAGTACTTAGTGCCAAATTATGCTTGATGTTCAATCTGAGAGTCATTTGTCAAATCTACATGCTTTCTTTTGCGGGAGTGAATCCTGAGAAGGACAGGTTTTGCTTATATTCTTTTGTTTGACATGGAGAAGACAAGGCATTAGTTTATTTGAAGGTTGACAAAAAAGATACAAATTATTTTGCAGAACTGCTGAAGTAAAATTAAAGAATGCATCAAGCTTTTCATTGAGCATAATTCTGCTGTTTTAGAAAGATAAATGTATACTTGTTGTTTGCCATCACTTTCCTCCCAAGGAGCAGGCGTCTTTTAATCTCATGGCTGCAGTCACCGCCTGCAGTGATCTTTGATCCCAGGAACATGAATTCTGTACTTTGGCCACCAACTGAGAAGGGAGCACTCACTGGAGAAGACCCTGATGCTGGGAAAGATTGAAGGTCAAAGAAGAAGGGGACAGCAAAGGATGAGATGGTTATCAATGCAATGAACATGAAATTAAGCAAACTCCAGAGGACAGCGGAGGAGAGGAGGGCCTGGCGTGATGTGGTCCATGGGGTCGTGAAGAGTCAGACTCGACTGTGCAACTGAACAACAACAACAACAAAAATACTTGTTGTATAATATTCTTCCCAGTAGTCAAACTTTTCAAGTCAGTGCTTCAATGAGTCTTTTCAACAACATTGAGTAGAATCCTAAGAACATAAGAACAGGAGGTGGTGGCAGCTACAAGCATGGACAGTTTCAAGAGGGAATTAGATAAACATATGGAGCAGAAGTCCATCAGTGGCTATTAGCCACAGGGTATAGATGGGAACTCTCAGTCTGGGGCAGGTGATGCACTCTATTCTTGGTGCTGAAGGGGGCAACAGTGGGAGGGCTTCTAGTGTCCTGGCCCCACTGCTGGACCTCCTGATGGCACCTGGTATATTTTGGCCGCTGTGTGACAGAGTGTTGGACTGGATGGGCCATTGGCCTGATTCAACATTGGCTTCTCTTATGTTCTTATGTTCTTATAGCAAGCATGGGTTTCCTTGGTGGTCTCTCATCCAAGTACTAACTAGGGCTGACCTTGTTTAATCTCTGGGATCCGGTGAGATCAGGCTAGCCTGAGCCATCCAGATCAGGTCATACCTATTCATAGTACAGGTGTTTTGTTATATGATCACATTTATGGTGCCGGTCGATCCTGTGTAGAAGTACACCAGTCTAAGCCCACTGACTGGGCTATGCTCCCTTAAGCCATTCTAAAGAGTGGGGTTGCAATTCTTTGCTGAATTGTTCCTCCCCCAGGAAGAGGAATACGTAAAACTTTCAGGATCAAAATCTCAGGAGGGGTAGGACAAAGGTCTACAGAGGGTTTCAAAGTGTGGGCCTAGATCCAGTGCAAGTTTTGAATTTCTTTTGCCCTTAAACAACTGCCCACCATACTATACTACAAAATGCTTTTGAACCTCAGTCACAAAAGCATTCTGTCGTGCAGTGTGCGAGTAGTGGTGGTGGTGGGGGTAAAGGCTATAGTTTGAAGAATACACATTGTAAGTGTTCTCATTGGTTCTTTGGATCTGGGTCATGGATTACAAATGTTTAATCCTGGAACAAAAGCAGGACTCAGTTAGATCCTCTATCATGAGAGTAAGTGGAAAGCATGCAAGATGTGAACATGACAGCCATGGGGACTCAGGAAGGATGTCGATAAGATGCTTTGTAGGGCAGGAGCTAAGGGATTCCTGTTCAGTCACTTATTAGATATGAACCCATCAGCTTTATTTAGCTGAAGGCAAGTGACTTGATGGCACATAACACACATGACACACGCTCAGAGCAGAGCTTCCAGTACTTGCATTGTATGGGCAGGTCTGGTTTTCGGTTATGAAATGGTCATACTCATACTAATCAAGGTAACAGTTTCTGGCTTTGACGTATAAGCATAGGTGGATTTTCTGTCCAGTGGCTGGGGCAACGACCTGCAGATCTGCCCTCTGGGATGGTCAGGAAAGGACTAGGGAATATCTCCATTTTAAAGCAAGATATACCTGTGCAAATAAATCAATATCATGCTTTGTGTTTCCCATGGCTGAACCTGGGCCTTAAAAACAGATTTTCCCAAGGTCTGCACATTTTATTTAACTGTCCCCCATTTCTCCCCAATGAGGACCCAAAGTGTATTACCAAATATTTATTTATTTATTATATTTATACCCTGTCCGCCCAGCCAAGGCCAGCTCAGGGCGGCTAACAACAGGTTAATATAGTGTAAATAAACAAGTAAGCCCAGTCAAATGAGCTAGAATACTCCAATCCTTGGATCCACTGGTTTAGCTCACCTCAAGGCCCCAGCAGGATCAAAAGGCCATACCCACGATTAACAGTAGGGTTGCCACCTCCACGATGGTGAATTCCTGGAGATTTGGGAGTGGATCCTGTGGAGGGTAGGGAGTGGAGGGACCTCACCAGAGCATAATGCTATACAATCCACCCACTAAACAGCCATTTTCTCCAGGGGAACTGAGCTCTGTCATTTGGAGATCAGTTGTAATTCTGGGAGATCTCTATGCCCCACCTGAAGGTTAGCAATCCTACTTAACAGAGAAGAAGCAAGGTCAGCCTAGATCTTATTGAGCTGCTGCTAGCAAGATGTTTCTAACTTTACCATGAAATAACAAGCACTGGAAAAGGAATAACACTGCATTTATCCATAGATATTTGCGATCTGCGAGCAGACCTTGCAAGAGTTTCAATAGAAACTTGTTCACCCAAAGAGTGATTAACACATGGAATTCAGTGCTACAGGAGGTGGCGGAGGTGACTACAAGCATGGATGGCTTCAAGAGGGAATTAGATAAACATATGGAGCAGAGGTCCATCAGTGGCTACTAGCCACAAGGTATAGATAGGAACTCTCAGTCTGGGGCAAGTGATGCTCTGTATTCTTGGTGCTTGGGGGGGGAGCAACATTGGGAGGGCTTCTAATGTCCTGGCCCCATTGGTGGACCTCCTGATGGCACCTGGTATTTTTGGCCGCTGTGTGACAGAGTGTTGGACTGGATGGGCCATTGGCCTGATCCAACATTGGCTTCTCTTATGTTCTTATGTTCAGAACTGATCAAATAAGGGTGTTTTTTTAAAGACTTGCAAAATTTCTGTACTATTTGCTACTTTGGTGACTTTAATCCCCCTCTACTTCTTTTACAAAATGCAATTATTTCTGTCACTTGACATGTGAATTTCATGTTTCCACCCTAAACTGGTGTAATTTTTTCAAGTGGTGCATTTAAAGAAGGTTGTTTAAGGTAATACCATTAATGTGGGATGTTACAGCATGTTGTGTTATGGATATGTTACAGATCTTAATGTACTTGTTAGGTACAAATAGGCCAAATGTAATTGTAGTATAGAGACTTGATCGTAATTTGTCATAACTGTTCGTAATTTAGACCTACCGTCTCCCTCTATTTTACTTCTCCCTTGCTTTCTGAAGTAATTTCAAAGTTTCTTCCTCATTTTCTTTTTCTAGTTTAATCTGTTATGTCAACTATCTCATTAGAGTTAGATGAGCGATTCTACAGGAATTCATCTTTCAGTTTAGGTACACTGATGTTTGCAAAGTTGGGACCTACATCCAATTTGGCAAACTTTTAATGATTACAGAAGACACTCCACTTCTGTGGTAACCTTTTCTCTGTTAGTACCTGATATAGCTTCTCTGGTTCAATTTATACAAGGAGACCCTGTAGTTTTGTAGCCATTCCTAGATAAAACTTGGACTTTCCTACAACTCAAGAAGTCAAATTACCTCAAAACTCACCCTAGCTCCAAAAAAATTCTGTGTTTAATTATTGATAGCCTTGGGGAATCAGAGACCCAGTATAATGTACAGGATAGAGTTTCAGGGTAGGGATGAAAAGGCTAGGGTTTGAATCCTTACTCTCCTATGATGCTCCCAGGGGAACCTTTGATCATTCACTCTTAGAGCTCCTTTAAACATATCTCACAGGTGACTGTGAGAATAGCTTTAGTGGGTCAGTGTTATCAGCCTGAGCTCTTTAGAGGAAGGGTAGAATAAATCAGGGGGTGAGTTACTGATAATATGTCCCAGCTTTCTGCTTTGGAACATCAGTGTTACGTCTCTGCAATGGCCCAGTCTTGCACTGTTATTGTGATTTCTAGGTTTACAGAAATGAATATTGAGAGCAGAAATTCTACACATTGCCCAAGTGTGACTGAATGCCTGAAATTAAAACTTTGGATATCAGCATAAGGTTCCCCAATTAGAGTTTCAAAAATTATATTTTGAGTGGTTTCATATTTTTGATAATGTTTTAATGGGACGGCAAGAAGCAAATATTTGGGTTGGATCCAACAAAGATTCAGTTCTGATTCCACTGGGATCCTTCATCCAGGAAAAGGAGACTTTGGTCGAATCTGCATTTGCATTTTTAAATCAGTTTCGTGCTGCTGTGATGCCGTCAAACATAGAGAAAGACAGTGCCACAGCAGCATGAAACTGATTTAAAAATGCAAATACAGATTCGACCTTTAACCCAAAGAAACACTTCTCTTCCACCGAAACAAGGTTACACTGTTAACCGAACAGCGTCTCTGGATCCAATCCACACAGTAGGAAACAGAAATAGGACACCTCCCCCACTTTGGCATCACTAACTCTTGCCTGCTGAATGGGAGACTAAGAATGAAGCCGAAACCAGAGTTGGGCTCTTCTAAGTCCATTGGCTTTAATAACTCTGTTCAGGATTGTGCTGTAATGGTGGGAGGGGGGTACTACTAAAGGAGAACATCTTGGAATTTTGTTTTAAAGCACATTTTAACATTTAGAAAGATAAAATAGGGAGTGACCCTTTCTGTCACCCTAAGCTTTTTGCTGATAGATCAATATTTTTAAAAGAGTGATGCCAACTGTAATCTCTTGCCCTGTTCTGTTTCTGTATTGCCTTTTCCAATTGTATGCACCTTCCCCCCTCTCACTGTAGCCCCCTGATTTCCATGAAATGCTGCTCCTGGAGGGATAGAGGACCCAAAGGAATGGCATGGGGCAGAGGTCTGAATTGGGAAGTTGTAGAAATTTCCAATTTTGTTTGAATCCAGTGAACTTACTTCAGTGTTATAACCAACAAAGCATGCAGCTGCATTCATTCTGACCATTTCCCGTAAGAGGATTTCGGGGGAGGGGGGATTGTGTGTGTGTTTTGCTGTTGCTGCAAATGATTTTGCTTAAGAATTTTAAATGTGCATAGAAAACAACTGTATATTTGGCATCTTGTCTACACTAGCCTCTCCATTGGTTTTCTGGACTACTGCATGAATAAGAAAACTGCCTGGTATATAGGCAAGCCAAGGAACTGATGTGATCCAGGGAAGTGGTTCCTACAGTAATGAGGTGAAAAATACACTTCCACTTATTTTTTCATGCCCACACCCACTGCAGGATAACTGGCTCCTAATGGAGTTTGAGAGGAAAGGGCCAGGTGACATCTGGGACTAAGGGAAGTTTCAGAGGATAACCATGTTGATCTTCAGTAGAACAGCTAGATTAGAGTCCAGTAGTGATGGACAGGCCTGTAGCCAGGATTTTTTAAGTCAGGGGGCATTTAAATTTCTTAGGGGGTACTGCCTAGTCAATTTAATCTGGGGGAGAAGGCCGTGACACCCTGGGCTAGATAGGAAGTCAGGGGGCCTTGCCAGCAAGTCAGGGAGCCTAGCCCCGAGATGCTCTACTGTAGCTATGGGCCTGGTGATGGATGTTGTAGTTTTGCAAATAAACATGAGTCCAGGCTGAAGATTCTATCAAGAAGTAAAACTTTTACTTAGCTTTCAGATACACAGAGCAGATAATACCTACATATAGAAGAAGGAGAAGAAGAGGAGGAAGAGGAGTAGGAGAGATTGGATTTCTACCCCACTCTTCACTACCCGAAGGAGTCTCAGAGTGGCTTACAATCCCTTTCCCCTCCCCTCCCCACAAAGGCATCCTGTGAGCAGTGTTCCCTCTCAGCTGAGTTAGTGTGAGCTAGCTCACAGTTTTTTAGCCTCTGGCTCACATTTTTCTTAGCTCAGGAAAGATGGCTCCAGAGCAAACTAATTGATGCAGTAGCCAAATCTCTCACAACTTTAATGTCAGTTGCTCACAAAGTAGAATTTTTGCTCACAAGACTCCACAGCTTAGATGGAGTATTGTCTGTGAGGTAGCTGGGGCTGAGAGAACTCTTTTGAGGACTGCTCTTGAGAGAACAGCTCTGAAAAAACTTCTGACTGACCCAAGGTCATACCAGCAGCTGCATGTGGAGGACTGGGGAATCAAACCCAGTTCTCCCAGATTAGAGTCTTAACCACCACACTAAACTCAGTACAGACCTCTCTCCTGGTCTGAAGCAGATCCAGAAAGCAGAAAAGGAAAGAACAAGCAAAACAGAAACTAGAAGAAGAAACTTGTACACCCCAATTAGTTAATAGGTAACTTGACCTCCTCCATCTATTGAATAACTTTACACCTGAATTAACCCTCCAATTACTTCTCCACTTCTGTAGTGTGTGATCCTTTTGATATTGCTATCTTAACAGCACCTTAGAGATCCAACAGTAGCACCTTAGAGACCAACAAGATACCTGAGGAAGGGAGCTTTGTCTCTGGAAAGCTTATACCCCATAAATCTTGCTGGTCTCTAAGGTGCTCTTGGGCTTGAATCTAGCTGAGGGAAAGTGCTGTTCCGGTCCTTCTGCAGAATGGCTGTCTGTTGAGAAGAGTCTGAAAGGGAAGGACCAGGCAGATTAATGGGAGAAGACTTCAGTACTCTCTCCTTCTGCAACGGGTGCCAATCTTAGTTTCTTCTACTTTGGTACTTAAGTACCTATTCATTCCACCCACTACTGTGTAGACAGACAGCTGCAGTCGACTTTGTGATCAACAGAAGTTTGTTGTAGTGTGTAGTGTCAATACAGGATGTTGAAACAGACCCTGTCTACTTTTCAACTCATTAGACAACTGATAGCTTCTCTGTATTCATGAGAGCTGGAAACATTTTTTTAATGGAATGTCTTAAGATTGTGCTGGCTACATTCCATTGTCCACACTACCCTCAGACCCATACAGATTCCTGGATGCCTTCACAAGGCCTTTCCAACATTTAGGAATATAGTCAATGCCAGGATCTCCTAATATCTCCTAGGACAGTATCACACACAAATAGAAGTGGGAGCATCTATCATTATCTTAAAGCATGATGGGATGATAGGAGAGATGGACTGAGAACAAAAATTGCTCCATGAACTCCACTGTATAACTCAACAGACTGATGGCTTTCGTGTCAGTTAAATGTGCTGCTGCCACTCTGCCATCAAGAGACAGCCGGGAAATTTCTTTTCCTTCAGAGGGCTGCAGACAGTGGGAGTTTTAATGTGCAATAAAAACAGGAAACTGCTTAGCTTCTGTTGTCAGACTAAATGCTTTGAGAAAAGACAGAGCTACGTGGTCAGCATTGTCCTCGGGGGATTTCCCAAAACTATTAAGTGCATTGCAGAATGGTAAGCACAGAATATACACAAAGGCCTCCCTGAGCTTAGCTCCAAAAGCTATTTTAGTGCCAGACTTAACCTGGAACCTGTAAACTAGTGATAGCAGCTTCCTACATGTTCCAGTGTGTAACCACAAGCAGACCAAGCACTGGAAATTGGAAGACAAGTCCCTATGTTAGGGGCTGTGGTTGCCAGACTAGCTTGAGTCCCAGTGACAAAGATAGATTTGTGATCACACAGTATACCCAAGATTCTGTACAGTCAATTTGGTAATTCTTAATCTTTAATTCTGCCACCTACCAAATGTGCAATGTTATTGTCAAATGCTCTCCCAAGTTACGAGTTGTTTTTGTTTAGTTTTTTAAAAGAACAGTATTCCAGATAACTATCTGAGAACTCAGAAGTCACACTAATGGCTTATTTAGGGCGGCATATAAAGTTAGTGTTAACTGTCATTAGTACAAAGTATTATGTCATTAACAAATCATGATGATTTGCTTCAGTATGCTTTGCGCCAGTGTGCACATTATATGGACAAGAGGACTGCAGCATGACCACCTTGGAGGGACTCCCCAAGAAGGACTCAACAATGTTTGAATGGGCTATTTGGAACCATGCTGGCTTAATGTACTAAGGAGCCTTAGCCAACAACTTTGAGGTGGCTTTTCAGGGGATGTGGTGGGCTTTGTGGTAGGAAGAGGGCTGGACTCAGCCGGTGCCTTTAAACTCTGTTATTGGGATCAAAAGAACTACACTAGGGTATGCATGCACCCAGTGGGATGGTTTGTTCTTTGAACAGCAAAGTTCAACATCACACTGTAAACAGCTTTGAGGTTTGTCTTACATTGCAATCCAAAGCAGAGTTTCACCTTTCTGAACCCATTGATTTCAGTGTATTTAGAAGGATGTATCACTGCTTTGGATTGCAGCTAGTTTCTGAATCCACTAAGCGTGGGCAGTTGTCGAAAAACACTAACCTTAGGGAAGCATGGAGTTAGCTGACCACATCTTGGTGTGTATTTTTAATTTCTCTTGTAGTTGCATATAATTTTACTTTTTCAGACTCTATAATGTAATCAGGTCTGACAGCAATATCTTTTAAAAAGCCCATAGCTTCTTATCGCTTTGTGACTGGTAGTGTTATTGATTGTTTTTAATAAACATCATAATAGTTCCCAGCCCCGCCATGGGCTAGGAGCATTTTTCATTTCATTTCATCCCTTGTAACATTAACTGGGTACTGTTCAACATCAACCCTTTTAAAATAAGAAGTTGCACTGATACATGCTAGATGTCTTAGAAAACTGACCTGATTTGTGCAATCAAAAAGACATCTATGTTGCTGAATATGTGCTTCAAATGTTTCTGTGACTGAATAAAAGACCACTTTTGCGAGACATAATTGCTGTTCTTTTAGCCCAAACTAAAATCACTACTCTTATTGGAAACTTACTTTGGATTGGCCATATGAATCTTTCCCTAACATTTTCATAACCAGTGGTTGTTTCCTATAACAGACAACAACTTAAAAGGAGTCGTAAAGCACCTACAGTCAATTAACATGCTGTACTACAATGTGACAGTGATGCTAACATGCATATTGAATGCACTGAATACATTCCTTTTCCCCAAAAATCAGAAGGGGGACCCTTAAAACAGTTTAAATGACTGCCCCAATGGCAGATTTTTTTTAAAAAAAACTTTTGCTCAGGTTAAATGTTTGAAAAATTGCCTGAACAGAGCAATTTTTGGCTCTTCTGATAGGAGCACAAAGTGTTAGCAAATTGTTTTGAAAGGCTCTTAAGTGTAACACTGGAATAATATTCTCTATGATCAGGGATGCATCCTCTTCTTAACCTATTTACATATTCACAGAAAAAAACATCACACTTATAGTCTAAAGGGGCCTATTTAGCAAGAAATGACAGGCACAGTTTTTGAAATCATTTGTCAGGGAGCTTATTCCAGGCACAGTAATCAGAAGGAGCACATCGCTACCAGCTTCAGGAGCGCTTGGAGGGAGTTGAGGCAAATGAAGAAGAGCAGACTGAGCAAAGGGAGGAAATATTCAGAGGCCCTGGGATGGCTGAGCCTCTCCAAGATGAGAAATCTGTTCAAAACTAGTGGCATGCCTAAACCAGTCTAATCTTCAGCTCATTTGCTTGGAAGTCAGCACTTTTGGTTTCCCTGAAATTGTCTGCCAAGTGCACCAAGGATGGCAGTAAAGGTGATTCATTCCAAGACTCAGTATGTGCAAGAGGCTCCTGGTTTCTTCCATGAAGGGAAATGTTTCACATGTGCTTGGATACCATACTACATTGCGGGGGGGGAGCACTTGACCATTGCCATTCTTCCCAGCATCCCCCTCAATGGCCATTTCTAACAAGTGGGTGAAATCATTTCCTCCTGCCGCCTGGGTGAGTGAAGGTGTGCTGATGGAAGAGGATGAAGGAACTGGCTTCACCTCTTCCCCTCCCCACTGCAGCCTCTCAACCTGTGTGGCTATTAGTCCTGTGTGGGTCCCATGAATAAACTTTCCCAGGGTTGAAAATGCCTTTTTTTGGTTAAAGTCTGAAAGATTAGCGATCCTGGCACAGACCTCACTCTTGCATGTTCCTTGCACTGGATCCAGCCATCATATGCAGGAAGTGCCTTTTTGTTCTTTAAAAAGAATGGGGAACTCTTGTACATGTGCATGGACTTCCCTGTGTGCACCAGAACTACAAAATAGGTCTTTGCATGAGACATCTTAAAAGGCAAATTAAACTATTCTGAATTAACAGCCAGCATGTTGAATGTCAGTCAGCTTGAATGTCAGACAAAGACTGGGGAGACCCGGGTTCAAATTCCTACTCATCCATGAAGTTCACTGAATAACCTTGGGCCAGTCACTCTTCCACAACCTAACCTTCCTCTCAGGGTTACTGTGAGGATAAAATGAAGGAGATACCTTGAACTCCTTAAAGAAAAGGCAGGACAAAAGTCATGGTGCCACCCCAGAGACGACTGAATTTCAGATGCAATTCAATTGGTTCTCCAGTGGGGGAAACAAGACCTACCTACTGCAAGATAGACCAAGATGGGTAGCCTGTAGCAGTAGAAGATAGTATTAGAAGTACCTGAAGAAGTGAGCAGTGATTCATGAAAGCTCCTGCCCTGCCACAAAATTTGTTAATCTTTAAGGTGCTACTGGACTCTTGCTCTCTTCTACTGCTACCTGCTGCAGGGATTTTAAAATCTGGGGGTAGACCAATAGGGGAAAGTGCATGTACAAGAGCAGCAGAGATGGATGCAGACATTTTCCCTGTGCATTTTAAAGAAGCAATGAGCAAACCAGAAAAGGAGCTTGGACCCTAACCCTTTCTTTCATTTCCATCATACCATCCTCCACTGCAGAGATGGTGCTCTGTTGCTGTGATGTAGAGGCCAAAGTGCTGGACTAGGATCTGGGAGATCCAGAATCCCCCTATAGAATCTTGCTGGGTGACCTTGGGCCAGTCACCTGATCTCAGCCTAGTCTACCTCAAAAAGTTGTTGTGAGGATGAAATAGAGCAGGGCTGAATAGTGTTGCAAGCCACTTTAGTTTTCCATTGGGGAGAACAGTGAGATACTAATATCCAAATAAATAAAGAAAAAAACCTGGGAAAATCAACTGCCAGAGAGGTATGCCCCCAGAACTGGAAAACCACCACAGTCAGTCTGAATATCCAAAGTGAAGTCATGTTTGGAATGAAAGCATCAGGACATCCAATAACTACAGGGAGAAGAGACCCACAGTTCTTTGGGGCTTCTGATATATGTGAAGTAAAGAAGTTATAAAAAGCAGTCAGGCTCCATGTTTTAGTTAGACTCTTGCTTTCTGAGTTCAAAGCCCTTTGTACGAGAACAGGTTAAGAAACTATATTATGCCACTGTTACAGGAAGTGTGCAGTCTTGTACTGCTAGCAAGTGCATGTTTAAATGAGGAAATGTAAATGAGACTGCATCTTAATTTTTAAATGAAGAAATCAAATTATGATAACATTAGAAGCAATTAATGTCTGATTTAAAATCAGCTCAGTAATTGCAAGCTTTCTTGGCCAGTGTTCAGAAAAGCATGCCTGTTTTCTATGAATTCTCACCCAGTCTGCAGTGTTGGTGCATGTGAGATTCCCTATGCATGTGCATAACTTATTGCCCTTTGCGAGTTACAGTCTGGTTTTACTTGTTCTTCACTCAAAGGTACTCTGCACTCCAGCCATAGTATCAGCAATGGTCGAGGAGAGCCACTTAAAACTTCATTTTTCTCTAGAAAAAAAGCCCACCATGGAGCAAGAGAGGGCTTTAGAATAGACCTTGATAATAGACACAACTTTGACAGAAAAAGTTTGCAAGAAGCAGTTGAGAGAATTGTCTTAAATACAGAGATGACATTCGTTAAACAGAAGGTTTCTTGGTTGGTTTGTCTAGTCCTATTGTTCAATGGAAGCAAGAAGTTAGCATTTAAAAGAATTCTGCGTGTGTTCCTGCAACCAAACCAACTTGGGCATCTGGCCTACTGAATCACACATGCTCATAATCTCTTCAACATTCATACCTGAAGAATGTTATGGGAAAACTGCTGTCAATTGAAAATACAGCATTAAGAGCTAGATAAATCTGTATATGAAGCAAGACATTACAAATTTCAGTAGAAGTACTAAACCAAGGACAGAAACTATACATTACACTGGGAATCTGTGACTGGATCTCAGAACATGTAGTTTAGCCATTCAAACCAGCTGCAGTGGGCAATTTTCATCATGGAAATGTACAGGGTGAGTGAAGTCCCCTCTTCCCCAGAACCACAGCCTTGATCTGTCTTCATCAGAGTCATGGTTTAACAAAGGGGGCTTAACTTTTTTGCCTTGTACATTTCTGTGGTCCAAATCATTCCCATTATTCAGGATGGTATTAGATTAGTGCCATTTGTGGGGAAAGACTGGCTCTTTGCCTGTCTATTTCCTGACCAGGGCTTATAGTAACAGGGATTTGCATGTGTGTATGCATGTGTGTGATTGTCAGAGGATCTGACAATGTGTAATATGTGGCTTAGTCCTAAAATGTCCTATATATTATTGAATATCTATAAATATATTGTGATATTACTTATAGGGAAGAGAAGCCATAGGTTAGTGGTAGATCTTGTACCTTTAATACATAAAATCTAAGGTTCAATCACCAGCACTTCCAGTATCTTTGCCCTGCAGAACTGCTGCTTATCAGAGAAGAGCACTCTGCTCTAAAGTGTAAGACAGCTCCATATGTTCATGTATACACTTTTTCATGTATGAATTGTTAAAGAGTTATCTAGCTTTTATAACTGTTGGACTTAATCATGAGTCCTAAAATTCATCCTAAGCTGGTGGTAGAAAGTGTAATCAAGTTGCAGCAGCCAGCTTATAGCAAACCTATAGGGTTTTCAAGACAAGAGATGAACAGAGGTGGTTTGCCATTGCCTGCCTCTGCATAGTAACCCTGCACTTCCTTGGTAGTCTCCCATCCAAGTATTAACCAGGGCCAAGCCTGCTTAGCTTCTGAGATCTGACAAGATTGGGTTAGCCTGAGCCATATAAGTTAGAAATCATTTTCATTTAAAATAAAAGTATATCTTTTCCAGCGTATCTTTGTTAAACCCCAGTAAGCTTGGTTTTCTAGAGTCATTGTCTCTGTAGGAAACCAGGTAGATGGAACATTACAAAACATTGTCCTGACTGTAGAAGCTTATGTTATCTTTGACTGGTGGTGGCAAACAGGTTTAAGCAGAAAGATGTTATTGTGTCATGATGAGTGAAAAACAGATAAGAGGTAGTCCTCCAGAAGCTTTAATCGGTCATTTTTACATCTCAAGAAAGCAAGGTGCCATTGCATCTCTTTGGCCTGTTTCCTTTGCAGGAGCTATACAATGAACTTTCCTAAGTGGCATCATTATGCTATTAATACAGAGTAAAGCAATTCTGGTTCTCCTTCCATAGAAGGGTCTCTCTGTGAAGGCAGATGAGCAATCTGCTGGGAGACCAAACCAGACAGCCAGGAAAGAAGGTTCATCAAAACCATCACCTTGCAGGTTTTGGAACTCTCTAGCTGTCAAGTGCTTTCCATACTACAAAAGTAGGGAAACCCAATCCATTGTTCATTGAAAGCAGTAAAAGAATGGTCATTAATCACCTTTAATGTGATCTAGAAAGGGCCTGAACTTGCCATCAGTTATGACACTTGATTAGTGTCTAGTAAAAAAAGCAGCACCCTCCAGCCAAATCAGTGGTGTCAACTCTTCCATTATGTGTGTGTTTCAATAGCCCTTACTGTAATGGAAATCTGCACACCTCTGAGTATGTGAGCTTTCCTCTTCAGCATTCAGTTCATTCAGGAATGTTTGGCTAACATAGAACTGCAAGAGTGAAGCTGGGTAGAACAGCACATTTTCTGTCTTCTGTGCATTGCTGAGACCTTAGATCACTTGAGATCACTGAAATGCTGCCAGCCTGTTGCTTCATACCAAAACAGCTATTCCACAAAGTTTCATGAAATCCTGCTGATGCCATGCAATCACTCATTCCCTTATGAAGAGTCTTCCGTTTTAGACCTTAAAATACACACTGACCGTCTTTTAAGTACATTTCAATACATGACCACACGTCAGCTCTGTGTTGGATTCTGCTCCCTGTCATTTGATGGCTTGGCTATACTCGCTCTCTTATTTAACACAGGCTTAATTTCCATGTAAGGGCTTATCCACCAAAGCCTGTTTTCAACACAGGCCTCTACTCCAATACATAATAGAATGACATGAGATCCTCTGAGAATGTGAAGAATGTCCTTCCCTTTCCACTGACTTCGTCTAGCCATTTGGACTAGAGGCAGAACTTGTGGGCCAACCTTAGTTCAAGAGATGAGTGAAGATGGATAGTGACAAATTAAATCATTAAATTTAAAAGCCCTTATGGTACCCGAAACAGATAATATTCAGTCATTACTTCCTCAGATCTCTTCATTATTGTAGTGCCTGGCTGTGTGGTTTAGCATTCCAGAGGGGGAGAAGGAGAGAGGGGAGATGAGAGGGGAGAGAATCTCTCCTATGTTTCCTCAACAGCTTCGTCACTGCTGTGTCTGAAGCACCATGCCTGTGGCCATATATCACAGAGTGTGCTGAGGCACCATGGCTCAGCTGCATCAGAAAGAGCATCCAAAGTGCTGGGGGAGGCAGGGAGAGATTGCCCACTGGCTGCCTGTCTGGTCTGGCCTAAATACTAGTAGCCTTAGTCTGAGATCCAGCCTGCTCTGTAAGTGGGGTGTGGGGAGGAGAAGGAATGGATTTAAAAAAAAAAAAACAATACCCAATAAATACAATTATTAAGGTTGCCAATCTCCAGGTGGGGCATGGAGCTCTCCTATGGAGATCAATTCCTCTGGAGAAAATAGCAGTTTTTTGGGAGGAGGGGGAGAAGACCCTCATACTGGGAAAGATTGAAGGTCCAAGAAGAAGGGGATGGCAAAGGATGAGATGGTTAGACACTGTTATCAATGCAACGGACAGGAAATTAAGCAAACTCCAGAGTACGACGGAAGACAGGACGGCCTGGCATGATGTGGTCCATGGGGTCGTGAAGAGTTGGACTCAACTGTGTGACAGAGCAACAACAACAACAGACTGACTCTATGGCATTATAGCGCTCCCCAAACCCTGCCCTCCCCAGGGCCCATCCCAAAATCTCTAAGAATTTCTTGAACCAGAGCCAGTAGGGATTCTAATAAATATATACACATATAAGGGATACACAGAAAATTGATAGGGTCCCCCCCCCAAAGTTGTACATCCTACCCAGGATCTCTGCTTGAGAAGTTAAGCACTGCTTTATTTTAGCACTAACTAAGCACTGTACTCATTTGGGTTCAGGTTTTCAGTCTTAGAGCTTTACTAACAGCACAGCGATTAGGGTAGAATTGGGTTCTGGTGTATGACATTCCGAGTCCAGTCCCTACTCAGCTGTAAAATGCATCGATTCACTTTGGCAATCCATGGTTGTCCATCTTTACCTCTTTCACTGTGGTGGTGGTGTAGGCAGAGTGAGAGAAGTATTCATTGCAAATAGAGATGTAAAATTTCTGTAGATTTTGAAGTGACATAAAAAAGGGAAATTTGGGGAACAATTGAAATACATGTAATACTTTCCTCTCAAACCAGTGTTTCTTCTACTGATTTAACAGCATGAAATACATTATATATAACTCAGTCATCATATAAAGTTGTACTGTTTGACATATTTATGAAATTAAAACCTATAAATATCTACATATTCTATATGAAAAATTGCAAGTATAGCTAATATATGAGAAAGAATTGCACATTGCTGCACCCTATGCTACTTATAGCACATGGATCTTTAGTTTTTGCCATCTGAGAAGGAGGGAAAAATAAAAGTTGATGGTAGAAGATAAATTCTGTAGTAAACAAAAGAAACTTTCTTGTATCATCACAATAGGTAGGACTGCCAGCATGTTTGGATGTTAAGCTAAACTCAGTAACAGTGAAGACACTGAACTCTTCAATAATGTATTATCATTAAACACATTATAACATAATAATTGTTGCCACAAGCCTTTACATTTAAAAGAAAAAGACTGAAAATATTGTATATGTCTTCAGTATAAGAGGGTTTTTTCAGGGTTCCCCAAAATTTTCCAATTTTTCTCTTGGAAAAATTGAGAAAATCCCCAGACCTTTTCATGTTGTACATTTGGAGTGAATCAAATGCTCTGTAAGACTTTTTTTCTTGCTCAAAAAGAGAAAATATTTCATGGTGTGGTTTTTCAGCACTATCCCACATTGCCCAAGTATTCCATTGGCAAAACTGAAGAAGTCCTCAGACTTTTTGATGCTACACATTTTTAATATGAAAGCCTATGCCTTAAGAAGCATTTTACTCATTTTAAAAGAGAAAATATTTCATAGAAGTTTTTTCCATCAGAAAAATTGAAGAGGCCTCAGGGGGACAAAAAACCAAAACATCTTTTTATTGAATATTTCCATATTACATAACATAGACCTGGAAGGGAATTCTAGGATCATCAGGCCCAACACCCTGCACAGTGCAGGAAGTTCACAACTCCCCCTCCCCACTCCCCCAGTGACCCCTGCTGTATGCCCTTCTCTAACTGGCCAAGGATGGGGAAGAAATGCTCCCACTTCATGACTTCCTAAGTCTCCTTATACTTCAGCTCCTATATGAGAAATCATTTTAAATTGATTTTAATGGGATTGATTTGTACATTTAATTTTATTTGAATATTAGCTGGAGCTGCTGGGGAAAAGGCACCTAAGAAATGTGGTCAGTACACTCATGCATGGTCCAAGGCAATGGGCTGACACACTTCCAGCTCCTGCACCCAACTGTCTCTCCTGCTTTGCTGTAGGGCTGCAGTTCTGGAATGTAGTAGGCAGGACAGGATGGTGGAGTAGCTGACTTGAAGGGTATTGGCCGAACAGTTTGAACTATTCCCATCTGCTGCACTTTGTAAATCTAAGGCAAGGAATGAGACAGATAACTTCTCTTCTGTATCCCAGTCTCCTTTTAGAGAGCCATAATTAAAACGACAACAACAAGGCAATGGTACCTACTTAGCCAATCATGCACAAGCTACCATCTGGCCATTCTAGAAAAAAGTAGAGCAGTTATCAAGGGACCAGTCCTCAGCTATTAATCATGCAGTACAAGGATATTCCATTGTAATACTCTCCAGGTGGTTAAAATCAGCCCTGCCTTTTCCTCTGCCAGCTAAAATTAAAATTTCTGGAAAAGTACCTCAAGACCAAGGGAACTAGATCAGAAACTGATTAAAAACAGATGACTGTACTGACACTTGTAGAGTGACAATCCTATGATTATGGCTGTGGCAAAATGTAACACGGTCTTTTCAGTGGCTGCGCCAAAGTTATGAAATAATATCCCTGGAATGTCATCCCAGGGAAAGGTTGAACAGCTTCTTCTTGCCTTTGATTCTGGGACAAGAGATCAGATTGGTTCCCACAGCAAATTTTCTGTATTGCAGTGATTCATTGATGAATCCAGCTATTTATTTCCTTTGTAACTGAATGTTTAGATATTTTGTTCTATTGTATTTTTCCATATTGTTTGCTCCCTGGAAGTGGCCTATGAGGCAGGTTTTAAGACATCTTTAATACATAAGGAAAACAGCATAGACTAATGGTATCATTTTGGTTACAGTAGTGAAATGCATATATTGGCAAACCTATTGAGTAGAGAGGCTGGCGTTCACCCTTAACTACTTACTTCAGTGTAGCCATAATCAACTTTTGTTAGATCATACAGGTGTGACTGAAGGCAGAGTTTGTTTTACAGTCTTTAAATTGTCAGACCCTTCAGGAAACACACTACAGTAATTCTAGAATCAATACTAAGAGACATGTAGTTTTCACCTGCTGTGTATATTCTTATTACCAAAAAGAAGAAAAGAGGCACTAAAAAGGTGTGTGTGTGGGGGGGGAAGTACCTGACAGTTGACAATCATATTTACTCTATCCCTGTTTCTGGATATATTGACAGATGGCAGAGAATAGCAGCTCCAAAAACCAGGGAAACCAAGGGAGGTGTAATAAAACACACAAACCATCTGGGTTTAAGTCCAGTGAGAGATGGTGTTTGTGTTTAGATTGAAGCTTCTTTACAGATTCGATGACAGCTAACAGACAGCATTGCCAATCTCAAGCCAATTCATCTTTCATGACAGTGTGAAAGAGAAAAGTAGCTTTTGTGAAAACTAGAGATTCAGCTAAGCAGCTAAGGCTAATGGCCTTAACTGTTCTGCTTGTTGCTTCGAGAACATAAGACCGGGCTTTGGTTGGCCCCTGGGACAACACAGGTATGGATACTGCAAAGTTAGCAGAAAGCAACTTGGCATTTTTGCCTCTACGTTTTACCGTCTTTATTTGTATTTCTTTCCCAGCTTTCATCCTTCATGGATTGCATAGGGTTCCCAGTCTCTGGCCAGACCTATCTCACCCAAATCACATGCCTTCAGAGCGTACCCTAAGGTTTACCCACTAACTGTGCTTGCAAACTCACCCAGACCTATCATGCAAGTTCACTGTGACAGACTAGCCCCTAGAGCTTATTGGACAACATATGAGTTCTGTGAAACACCTCCAGTGAGAAAACTTGGTCATTAATGGTGAAAATGCTTCACTATGCCTTGCTTTATAAACCAGGTTGGAGCTCTAGTAGATTCATGGCTCCCCTTCTTGGAAAGATCTCAGATCTCCAACACCCTTCTTAACTTGCTAGAAGCTTAGTAATTGGAATGGCTTTATTGTTTTGTTACAGAAAATCCAGGCATCTCTCTGGTCTTTTAAAAGAAGGAAGTGCCTCTCTTTCTGTGTGAATACCTCCCACTTCAGTGAACTAATCAGTCTGCATGAATAAGCTCAGTAGGCTCTCGAGGGAGGCACATGTAGGTATCTGACATGGGGCAACTGCGCAAACCTGTGCTAGTGCACAGCACAGACCAGGATTTTCTGTGTGAGTTAATTACCATCAAGTTGCAGCTGACTTACAGCAACCCCATCGGGTTTTCAAGGCAAGAGGCGGTTTGTGTTATGTATTAGGTTATTTAGGCATTGAATCACCTTATGCATTTGTGTTCTGTACTAATAAAGTATGCCTGAGCTTCAGACAAGGCTCCATAGAAGCCTGGAATCCTAAAGCGCACATTCTGATTGGCTGCTCTGCACAGTGGGCCAATCAGAGCATAGGAATGGTTCTGGAGGGAATGTCAACTATTGGTTGTTATGTACAGTTTATGATTGGTTGTTATCTGTTGGGGGTGTGGTTTTGCCCATTCTAATCCTTTATAAGTCAGCCTGCTCTATACCTGTTTGTCTTGTGTTGCCTGCGTTCTTGACTCCTTATAACAAAGCTGAATCACTTTGTTAAATGAGTCACGTGAAGCCTCATACTTAACAGTTTGCCATTGCCTGCCTCTGCAGAGTGACCCTTGACTTCCTTGGCCTCCCATCCAAATATTAACTAGGGCCAACCCTGTGTAGCTTCCAAGATCTGACTAGAACTGACGAGATTGGGCTAGCCTGGGCCATCCGGATCAAAGCAAATCCCGCCCCCCCCCCCCGAGGAGATATTAACTTCTTTTCTGCATCGCAGCCCCAGAGGGCTTAAATGGAATTGCAGGACAGCCTCTTCTGAACAGTAAGCGTAAGGGCAATGAATCTTTGCATCTGTTTTTGCTGCTACTACTTGCACTAGGACATTACTGACTATTGGACACTGTTTCAGCATGGTTGGGTATTAACTAACCAGCCTCTCAACCCTTTAGGGCCAAACTAGCACCTTAGAAACCAATAAGATTTTGGGAGTACAAGCTTTTGAGAGTGAAAGCTCCCTTCATCAGATACAGGTTGGACTCTCAACCCCCCCCCCCCCAGTCTCGTTGGTCTCTAAGGTGCTACTGGACTCAAATCTAGCTATAAATTATTTCAGCTTTGCTCTTTCACTCTGTATTATTTTAATCTCCCTTTTGCTCATTACCACTGCATTTGTCTGCCAACAATATTTTGTTATAAGGATTAAAAAAAATTGGATGCCATAGACAAATATGAAGGCAGCGAACAATTATGTGCCTACCTGGGGGAAACGTTCTATTGAAATAAAGAGTATTTTTATTTCAAAGCTAACGTGTTTTGGATTAAGGTGGTCATGGGAGTCATAAACAGGGAGTGTTCCACTGGTTAGTCACACACATTGCTACAGAGTTCAAGTACAGTTCATTTCTAGAAATGCGTGCAATATGTGTTTAATATGCTGCCCTTTCTTTGATCTTTAGAAAATTCAGGACCATGGTGAACAAGACGTTTTGGCATGTGACCAGCCACTACCAATAGGGCTGAATCAATTATTGACTGCATCGCTTCCGACAAGAACTTGCCGCAAAGGAAAATCAGGTTCCGACCTGGGAACCCGTACAACTCAGGCTAGTTGATTTATGATCAGTTCTCCTCTTGCTAGCAGAACAGCTAGCTCGTACTGAGGCTATATATACTTACACATCTGCTCTTCCCAGGCCAAGGAGGAAGGGCACTAGACAAAATCCCTTTCCCTTCCTCCTTGAGCTAAACTGGAATACGAACCAGCTCCATTCATTTCCTCTATGTCCCATTAGTTTAGATACCATGTCCCATCACCACAAAAGGCCAATATAAATTCAGAAAAGTACCTGGGTTTTGTTTTGTATAGTAGCTGAACTTCCAGGATGGCCTCCTGGAAGAGGTGCATTGATATGGCTCCAGGCTCTTTTAGTCAATCTCATAAAGCCCATCATTTAAGGAGTATGTCTGGGGGACCTGAGGTTGAGTGGTTGATGGGAAGATTGTCATTGTTTTTAATTGTTAGTGGAGTTGCTGCTTTTAATTATTGCTCTTAAGTTATCGTAAGTGAAGGGCATGGTAGTGCATATATCAATAAAATTTCCAAGGTTTCCTTTGCTCAAAACCTAGTCAAATCCAACTCTAGGGGGCGGTGCTCATCTCTGTTTCTAAGCTGAGACACCAGCGCTGTCTGAAGACTTCTCCATGGTCATGTGGTCGGCATGACTAAATGCTGAGGTGCACAGAACACTGTAACCTTCCCACCAAAGCAGTATCTATTTATCTATTTGCAATTTCTTGCTTTCAGACTGCTAGACTGGCAAGAGCTGGGGTCAAAGATGGGAGCTCACTCCATCACATGGCACTAGGGTCTTGAACTGCACGCTCTGGTCTGCAGCTCAGCATCTTAACCTCTACAAAAAAGTAAAGTGTGTGGTGCCCTGACTTGGATGGCCCAGGCTAGCCCGATCTTGTCCGAAGCTAAGCAGTTTCAACCCTGGTTAGCACTTTGAATGAACATAACATAAGAAGATAAGAGAAGCCAATGTTGAATCAGGCCAATGGCCCATCTAGTCCAACACTCTGTCACACAGTGACCAAAAATACCAGGTGCCATCAGGAGGTCCAGCAGTGGGGCCAAGACACTAGAAGCCCTCCTGCTGCTGCTCCCCCCAGCACCAAAATAGAGTGCATCACCTGCCCCAGACTGAGAGTTCCTACCTTGTGGCTAATAGCCACTGATGGACTTCTGCTCCATATGTTTATCTAATTCCCTCTTGAAACTGTCCATGCTTGTAGCTGCCACCACCTCCTGTGGCAGTGAATTCCATATGTTAAAGTATTTCCTTTTATTTGTTCTAACCCAACTGCTCAGCAATTTCATGGAGTGCCCACGAGTTCTTGTACTGTGAGAAAGGGAGAAAAGTACTTCTTTCTCAACCTGCTCAATCCCATGCATAACCTTATAAACCTCAATGATGCCACCCCTCAGCCGTCATTTCTCCAAGCTAAAGAACCCCAAGCATTTTAACCTTTCTTCATAGAGAAAGTGTTCCAACCCTTTATCATTCTAGTTGCCCTTCTCTGCACTTTTCCCAATGCTATAATATCCTTTTTGAGGTGTGACGACCAAAAGTGTACACCGTATTCCAAATGAGGCTGCACCAATGATTTATACAGGGGCATTATGATACTGGCTGATTTGTTTTCAGTTCCCTTCCTAATAATCCCCAGCATAGCGTTGGCCTTCTTTATTGCAGTTACACACTGTCTAGACATTTTCATTGACTTATCTACTATGACTCCAAGGTCTCTCTCTTGGTTAGTCTCTGCCAGTTCAGATCCCATCAATGTGTATTTATATTTAGGATTTTTGGCTCCAATGTGCATCAATTTACACTTGGCCACATTGAACCCCATTTGCCACGTTGACACCCACTCACCCATCCTCGAAAGATCCCTTTGGAGTGCCTCACAATCCTCCCTGGTTTTTACCACCCTGAACAACTTCGTGTCATCTGCAGATTTAGCCACTTCACTGTTTACTCCCAATTCCAAATCATTAATAAACAAGTTAAAAAGCATCGGACCGAGTACTGATCCCTGTGGTACCCCACTGCTTACCACCCTCCACTGAGAAAGTTTCCCATTTATATTCACTGTTTCCTATTTATAAGCCAGTTTTTGATCCACAAGAGGACTTGTCCTTTTATCCCATGACTATTGAGTTTACTTAGGAGCCTTTGATGAGGAACTTTATCAAAAGCTTTCTGGAAGTCAAGGTAAATGGGAGACCACCAAGGAAGTCCCAGGCTTGCTATGCAGAGGCAGGCAATGGCAAACCACCTCTATTCTATATCTTGCCTTGAAAATCCTACTGGTCACCACAAGTTTGCTGTGACTTGACAGCACCTCCCTCCAAAGCGTGGTGCTATTCAATATTGCAATGCCAAGTATATGCCATCTGTTGAAAAAAAATTAGATGGTATAGAGTGAATTCTCATCAGCCCCATTCAGAATTGGCTTGGCATTTATGAACTCTCAGAGAATTCCCAATTGGGGAGGGGGCTCACCTTTCTTCAGACTCCCTCCCAGTTTGTACCATCTCATATTGCCTTGTTTTCAACAGATCCTCAACATTATCTTGTGTCCAAGTATGAACACTAATCGCTGTTCACTGTTCACAGGCAACTGTGCAGAAGCCTTCAGGAAACTGTTCAGTCTCTCTAACCTGGTGGCCCACAGAACCCAACACAGGAAAGCTCTGGAGCCTTAAGAGCCATCAAACGATCCATTCATTGAACTGTTTAACTGTGAAGAGATGGGCAAGGGTGGAGAAAGTTCCAGCTTCAGTCTGACATATTTCTACAGCATTAGCAATAAATGGGTCTAGTTTGCATGAGTAGTTCTCTCTGGGTCGGAGAGAATCAGGAATTGCATTTAAAAGAATGTCCTGTATCAGTTTACTTGTCTAAGTGAAAACAATTAATAGTTACAGTTTTTGGCATCTCCATAAGGTGAAAAAATCAAGAAAGCAGAGACTAGGTGGGAAGTCTTACAGAAAGTATATATAGGACCTACATTTGTGTTATGGATGAAGACCCAAAGCAGCTTACATCTTTCTCCCCCTCTATTTTATCCTCACAATAAATCTCTGAGGCAGTTCAGGGGGTGCTAAGAATGTATGACTGACCCAAGATCCCCAGTAAGCTTCCATGGCAAAGCAGGGATTCAAAATCAGATCTCCCAGAATCTAGTGAGATACTGCAACTCTGCTGGTGGTGGTGGTTTTCCTGTACTTGATCAAGCAGCTTTGGGAATGCACAGCTTTCATGTTCTAAAGGTCTCAGGAATATTCTGATATGTGCTATCTGGACTAACAATTAGGATGTCCACAGTTCCTGTCTTAAAGACAGTTCTTTGGTGGTTCTGTAGTGTATTCATGTCCAGAACTTAGGCCAAAAATATACAAACTGAAACCAGAGAAACACTTTAAATTATTTGCAGGTCTCGGCTGTTAAGTGAAAGTTTTTGAGGTTCATGTGCAAGAGCTCAGTTTACATCCTGGAGGGGGGAACGCTTGTTGGGATATGATGTTTGAAACATAGCCAAACATTGATTTGGGCGAAAGCATATTCCCAAACCGGGTAAACATGCTAGCAACATTGTCAATTGTTTCTGTAAGTCTTTTGAGTAAAAGCAGAATGGGAAGAGATTGGCATTATGTCATTCTCTATAAATGGATCTTGAAATATATCTTACTGCAATTTTGGAAAGCTGGTTCATCAGCCTTGCTACTTAATGGATTAAGCCACAAAATGAGACTCCCCTCCCCCCAATCAAGTCACAGCTGACTTATGGCGACCTAGAAGGGTTTGCAAGGCAAGGGATGTTCAGAGGTGGCCTCACTTCACATCACAACCTTGCTATTCCCTGGTGGTCTCCCATCCAAGTACTAACCAGGGTTGAAGCTGCTTAGCTTCTGACATCAGACAAGATCAGGCTACCCTGGGCTATCCAGGTCTGGGCCAATGAGACACACTGACTGCATTCTCCTCCTAGTTTGGCATTATATAGGACAGAGTTCCAAGTGGCATCTGCTGATGTGTTCCCTAGTACCCACTTGCTTCTTGAGACTCAGGGTTACAATCCAAAGTTTCTTGAATGGGGGGGGCAGAGCCCTTTGAGTGGTTCTCTACCAGCTGCCTGACTAGCAAAGCCCAGAGCTCATCCTGGTCAAAAGAGTCTTAGCCATAAATTCTTGGCTTAGTCACAGGCACTGACCTTTTTTACATGTCTGAGATTGGCAAACTTTTCCTGTGTCCACACAGGAAACAAACCCTACCCTTTCTTTGGATATCAAAACAGAATTTCCTTCCCAAACCAAAGCACTGATCCCAGCTTTCCTCTGCCTCCCCACAGCATGAGGTGCTTCGGAAGAGCCCAAGAGGCATTCTGCAGCAAGTCACTCTATCACAGAAAGCTTAACTTGGAGCTGCCCAACATTTTATGATTGGCTCCATCCCCATGGAAAAAGATTTTGTGCTGGTACCCACCACCCTTTCTTGACATTCCAAATCATCCCTTAGCTTCAGTGATGGTAAAGACCTCTGACATATGATCCTATGACCTGCAAGACGCTAACAGATGCTGATTGCTCCCCATCTCCCCCCCAAAGCCCCTCAGAAACCAACACTAGGGGACAAGAGAACTTTGTAGATAAAAAGCCAGGCGGCCCAGGAGGCTGCAGCGAAGAAGGAAAGCAGGACAAGAATGCTGGAGAACGCTCTTTAAAAGAGGAATGACCAATTTTCTGTAAACTGCACACAAAATCATAAAAGATTTGGACTGAGACCCATACGCATGTTTTCACTCACCTCAAAAAACAACAACCCAATGGTGTCATGGTTTAACAGCTCATACATAAACAAGCTTTATTGGGAACCATTATTGAAGATGATGATCAGGAAAGATTTCCAGCTGTCATGTGCAGAATTTATTTCAACAATCCTGTAAAATACAGGTTACCATTCCCAAGCTCACACTCTGACTAGATTTCCTAGTTGTCTTTCCATGTTTCTAGTCTGGGTGAGTTCTTCTGCCCAGCAAATGGAACTATTTAAAAGACTTTGTTTGCAGGCCTTGTTTCGTTTTGCAACATCCCCACCCAAGACCACTTGCTTTGATGCCCTGACTGGATTTCAGTTAACCTCATTTATGGTGATTCATGTTTTTACTATATTTTGTAAGCCACCTCAGGCAGGTTCCTAGGAAAAGTGGCATAGCATTCTCTGAATAACTGGACTGAACATTTAAAACTTCTATGCCTGCTGTCATCCAGACCTATTTGTACATTCAACATCTGAATAGAAGAAAGCTTTAATCTTTCTTAGAGAATAACTTCTGTTGACTAAAAAGAAAGACTTCTTTTGACAGGTGCGTTCCAAGTTTCAAGAAGGTCCCTGCAGAGGCAATATGTAAAGTTTCATAAATAGTATCTATCTGAAATTTTGTAAAGAAATCCTTACTTCAGTCCCAGGCAATAAATTTCCAGCCTAATATAAATGAGAACACCTAACTCAACAGGATAATGAGCTAGTCACATAGCACCATGAATAGTTATTTAGAGGCAAAATTCAGTACCTGCATCCAAGCTACCCACATTTTTCTTAATGGTATTATGAAGGCTTAAATGAGGTTTTTTTACTGTCCATAATCATAAACCAAAATTGTGTTCCCTTTTTGCAACTCTCAATGCCAAAACACTGTGAAGAGAAGTTTTAAACCATGCGCATGCATTCTTATTCTATTCTTTTACATATATACAAGTCCACCTTTCTCACTTGGACTCAAGGTGGATTACACAGTCAGTACATGGATTATGACAATGTTGCCATATTATTGACTCATGTAGCCTGAGTAATAACTGTATGACTGTGCCGCACGATGAAACGAGCGCCTGTCTCTGGCCCCAGCTCCTGCCAACCTATTTATTTATTTGGATTTCTACCCCATCCTCCCCGTGAACGAGCTCAGGGCGGCTTACAAGGGGCAAAGCCCATATAAAACAAGATAAAAACAATAACAACATTGATAACAATTAATCACAATTGAACAATTGAAAGCAAGATGGTCCCCGAATATATGCAGGTCAACAGACAGTTCTCTGGGGATGATGTTATCCTATAACTGATCACGGAGAGATAGGTCCGATGATATCAGTCGCGCAGAGTCGTGGCAGATCTTCCCGGGCATCCTTAACCCTGATGTTGTCCACCTCATTGGTGGTGGTGGTGGTAGTGGCGGCCCCTATGTGAAAGCCTGGCGGAAGAGCTCCATCTTGTAGGCCCTGTGAAACTGCATAAGGTCCCGCAGGTACCTGTTCTCCTCCGGGAGCTCATTCCACCAGGTAGGGGCTGCCACCGAAAAGGACCTGGCCCTCATCGTGGCGAGCCTTGCCTCCCGGGGGCCTGGAACCACCAGGCGATGTTGTGCCCCGGACCGAAGTGCTCCTAGCAGTTCGAAAGCAAGAAATTGCAAGTAAATAAATAGGTACCGCTTCAGTGGGAAGGTAACAGCATTCTGTGTGCCTCGACATCTAGCCATGCCAGCAACATGACCATTTGACTCTTGAAAGCTCCTGCCCTGAAAATCCTGCAGGTCTCTTAAGGTGCTACTGGACCAATGCCCCCTCTGAGCTGTGGAGTCTTGTGAGCAAAGATTCTACTTTGTGAGCTACTGGCATTAAAGTTGTGAGTGAGCGATTGGGCTCCTGCATCAGTTCGTTTGCTCTGGAGCCCTCCTTCCTGAGCTAAGACGAAAATCTGTGAGCTGGAAGCTAAAAAACTGTGAGCTAGCTCACACTAACTCAGCTTAGAGGGAACACTGGACTGGTATCTAGTTGCTCTACTGCAGACCAACACAGCTACCCTCTTAAATGAACTTATTTGTGTTGCCATTTGCTTTCTCACCCCCAAGCAACACAAAACTGTAAAACAGTTTAAAGCTAAACTGTCTTAACTGCAGCAGACATTTCCTTTTCGGGCTCAGGGCACAGGAGTCACGATGTCCTGCACATAACTCTAGCTGGGACACTTCACCAGTGTGGCGCACTCAGCAAAGCCACCCGTGTCTCCCTAGAAACTGGCAACATACCATTATTACATTTACCCTATTATGCCAGAGAACAGTCAAGGTTATTTAGCTAAACAAGGTTAAAGAAAATGTTTCTAGTACTAATATTAGGTTATTCCCATATATTTCTCTACTGTGCTCTGAAGTCTCCCTGACCTGTAAAACAAAGCAAGATGTTTTTGCTACTCTCGATACTCATGGAAAAACAAACACTGGGGAGTATATTCATTCAACATTAATGCTGCAATCTGACACTCCAGTTCCAGAGTAGCTGGTACAAAAATCAATACTGGGGAGTTTGGCAGCAGGGCTTCAACTGTTGTGATGTTGACAAGTCTAAAACAGCCAAATCCCTCAGCTATAGGTGAGTTGAAACACGGAAGCTGGACTAGGTATGAGCACGAACCAAGAAAATGGAGGTTTGTGGGGTCTCACAAACAACGAACCTCCCCATTTAACAGACCACTTTGTGGTTTATGGTGCGGTAGAACAGCCCCCGTGAGGGCTAGAGATGACAAACTTCCAGCAAGTCTCCAGATGACAGTCCTCTACCTGCCCTCCAAGTTTGGTGAGGATTCGATTTAGAGGGGCTGAGTCACCCTCCCCCCAAAAGCAGGTGCCCCCAGGAAAGTGCTCTCTGGGAAGATCCTAGGGTCCAAAGTGCGAAGGAGAGTGTGTCCCGCAAGCTAGAGGCATCAAACTTGCAGGAGACCTCCCTGGGATGCCCTTCTACTTGCCCTCCATGTTGTGTGCGTACTGGCTTGGGAAGCCAAGTAGCGACTCCCCAAAACAGATATCCCCAGTAAAGTGCTCTCTGGGGAAATCATAGCAGCCACAGGTTCAGGAATGTGTCAAATGGATCCCCTGCAAGCTAGAGGCTTAGAGCATAATAGAAGCTCTCTGGTTGGCAGCCAGAGCTGCCTATTAAGCTTTGGAGGGCCACTGGTGGTGTTTCCAGGGCTGCAGAAGGGTCACAGAAATCCATCCCCTCCCCCTCCCCCCACTGCTTGGACAACTGATTCACTGGCACCAGCATGTCTGGCCCACAAACTGCTCCCATGAACCTCCATGAAAAATGTTTTGGTTCGTGGTAGACTCAATCACATGAACCAAGAGTCACAAACCATGAACCGGGCAAACAAATTTCGGTTTGTAATTCAGTTCATGCCCATCCCTAAAATGGACTACAAAGCTGCCACTTCCAAACACTCTTTTGTGGGTGGCCTCTGAAATAAGTCTCTTTTTCTGAAGTAATGAGCTCATTGTTGTAATTCGTTTTAAGACTTCTTAAGTAGTGCTGAAGAGTAAGCATTGCCAAGTTTTCTCCTAGTTTAGTTACAAAGTGAGGAAACAACAAAAGGTAGCTATGCTGAAGTTACAGTCAGTAATATTAAGGACATCAACGTTAAAGCAAATGCATGTACACTTAGCATAGTTAATAACTTAATTTGGGCCACATCAGCAATTCACAGGGGAATTTAAACAGCATCCAAATAATACAACACCTGAATTCAATTTTTTATTTATACAAAACAAAATTAGGGTAACAATAGACAGTCCAGTGTCTGATCTTCCATCTTGCATTCCACACACCTCTGTGTTCAGTTTACAGTCCAATCTCAAATGCCCTTATCAGAGGAAGCTATGACGTTTCCATCTTGTAGCCGTGTTTTTCTAATTCAGCTCTGTAAAGACAAACCACCCCCCCAACATGTATTAAACCACCATGCAAAATACTGGATGCCTGACTTCATTTAAAACTAAACACAGTATAAACATAATCTCTTAAAGTGTATTGTAATTATTTGTCCCTCAGTCTTAAAAGATTTTAAACAAAGAATATAAGTGTGTAAGACAGGTTTCAATAGGAATTTATACTATGTACCAATTTTAAATTGGACTCTGTTTCCAAGACACACAGCACAGATTTAAGAACGAAGTTCTACATTAACTGCACATTGGGGCTCTGTCTTCTTCACTTTGAAGAGCTATTCATATTTCAAGGAGAGACATTTCCAAGCACACTGCCAAAAGAATAGATAGAGCACTTGCGAGCCTTAATCTGTACATGGAGACACAAAAGGTAAACTGCTTTGCCACATGAAGCAACTGAATATGGCTCAGTCTTTAAGTACCATATCCTCCTCCTTCTCCTGATTTACCTGCAATGTTTTCTGAAATTCTAGCTGTTGAGGTGAACCTGACCCAAAACAGCTTTTCAGATTTACATTAATCAACTACAAGATATACTTCAAATTCAACTAGAGATGGCCAGTTTAACCCATTCAGAAATGCTGGTGCCTCAAGTGTACTCCACTTTAGCGTATACTTATGTCATATGCACAGCATGGTTAAACATCAGTGTGGAGGCACAAACAGACACATTTACCACTTATGTCTTCTGTAATAAGATCCCATTCTATGCTGAGCATGGAGCCTTGTCAGATCTGGTTCTTTATTTAGGGATTTTGTTTTACTTGTTTGAATGTACGGAATATTTTCAAGTGACCTTAACTGATTGGAGAAATCATCCTCAACATTGTCATCATCCCAGTTGTCCTCCCAAACATGTGCATCTTCATCTTCATCTAAACCAGCCCAGTCTGAAAACAAGATGCAGGACAAGTTTATTTTATACTCCAAACTGTTGAAAATCAGGAAAACATTTGAGAAACAACAGAAGCTTCATTCTTTTTGAAATTTAAGAATCAAATTTGCAGCAGGGTGTTATTTTAATGCCAAGTTTCCTTAAGGAACCACAACACTGAAACAGTTAATGATGACGTTAAAAAGCCAAAGAGACACAAGTGTTTCCAGATTAAGATGTGTGGTGTTGCATCCCCCCCCCCCCACAGCATCTTTCCTTATATATAATTGAGTTTTCGTCTGCCCTTATATGGTGAAAATGCGCGCCATAATCAGTTGGCTGAGGGACCTGCCGGTCAGAGAGGCGGTCCCTCGCCACTGGCTGCCTTGGCTGCCTGCGTGGGCGCAGGCCCGCCCACGCAGGCAGCGCGCAGCCTGATGCCCCCAGTCTCACGGCAGATGCCAGGAGGGATGGCTGCTCTGGCGGAGCCCACCTCGGGACCCGGCTCTCTTTCGCCTGCCCTGCCCATCCTCCCGGCTGTACGCCGCCGCACGCCCTGACTCGCGCTTCAGGCTAGCGGGCCCGCACGGCTCCAGCCGCTCCGGAGGATAAGCGGCGGCTGCTTCCTACGCCGCGCCCCGGGACTCGCCCGCAAGCCCGGTGGGCCTGCCCTCCTGCAGCCACGCCTGCAGAGGAGCGGCCCCCGCTTCTTCCAGTGTCCGGCCCCAATCGCCCTCCAGGACAATGGGACAGCCCGCCTCCGGCCGCCCATGGAAAGAGGTGCCACCCGCTTCCTCCACGGCCACACGCGCAGCGACCTCCCACCAAATCCGCGGCTCACAAACACTGGTAGGCCTCTGGAAGCTTGAGGCCCATGCCAGCCGATGGCCGCTACTGCAGCCCATGACCCCCACAAGGCCTCCATCTAATGCCTCTCCAGCACTGGAGAGGCGTGCCGTGGACGCTGCCTTCCCCCAAGCCATGGGAGGATGGGGGGGGCCTCCCCCCCCACACCAGCTAGGGCCCGTTGGCATTGAGCCACACAATGGGCTTTGCGCCTAGTCTCTACATATTTTTGTTGAAGGATACCTTTCTTCATTATCAGCATAGGTATTTTAACAGTCAGGTTTGGACTCGAACCAAGTACCATGGTTTGTGAAGGCATGTCTAGAGTCAAATGATAAAAGCACTTCAGAGACTGACCCCCTTAAAAAGGTTTGGCTGATAATTTGAGGCCACAGGTATCCCAGATGTGCAAGGCTGAAGAACTCTGTTCAAGGTGCAAAGAACAAGCAAGGTGAACTGGTATCAGCCACAGCAGACATCAAGATGCAGTAAGGAAATTAGGCAAACAGATGAGAGAGCCGCAAACATGATTCTGTCTGTCCAAAGAGCTGATAGTAGCACAGGAAGTTAAAAACCAGGTGGACTCCAAATACAGAAAGTAAATGTATTTGAGTTCTGGATGGCTAGCAAAGAGCTAAGAGAGGTCAGTCCTATTCTGTCCTTCTGGCTCTGCAGATCCCTTTGCAATAATACCAAGCAATTTTAAAACTTGCATGTGAAGTTATAAAAAGTCTAACGTATTACTGCAAAAAGGAGGCTCAAACAATTAACTATGTGACTGTGACAAAATGTATACTTTCTCTTTAGAAACTCTGATATTAATGGTACAATATGTGAGGTTCAACATGCAAAAGGACTGGCAACAAGCAAACAATACAATGTTGGACACCTTTTCTAATCCTGACACACATACACGAATCTGCCTTATACTGAATTCAGACCATCGGCCCATCAAGGTCAAGTGTTGTGTACTCAGACTGGCAATGGCTCTCCAGGGTCTCAGGCAGAGGTCCTTCACATCACTTACTGCCTGGCCCTTTTACTGGAGATGCCAGGGATCAAACCTGGGACCTTCTGCATGCAAAACACAGGTTCTACCACTAAGCCATAGCCCCTCCCCTAAAAGGTCAAAAAAGAGAACAGATGTGTTCTGCCACTCAGTATTCTGACTGAGTCTGGTCTATAATTATAGAATTAAAGCCAAGCTTTTAAAAATGCTTTTGTGTCACACTTCTTATGTTAAAAGAGACCAGAAAGTGCTGCTTGAGTCAAATACACTGTACTATGACAAAAACTGTAGGTTGCTAAAAATCCTACGGCAGCCATAGTGTAATGCCTTTTATTAGGACCAACCAACCAGGACAAACTGGAAAATAATTTTCTTAAGTTCCTCAGAAGTCAGAACTATTCTTCATGCCACATATTCAGTGAGAACAAACATGTTAAAAAAAGAGGGAAAGATGTTTTGGGGCATAAAGAGTGAAGTTCCCAATGGGTGAAGTTCATAGCAATATTAAAATAGAACACAGAAGGTGCTGCAGACTGAATTAGATGGTGCTGGGTGCAAAATACTATCTAATACCTCTTACACTCCATTTTTAACACTGGTTCAAACTTTGGGGCATTTTTATAAGGCCTTGAATTACCCCCTCCCCCATTTTGTACTGAACAACCAGCCTCAACAAGAGTTCTTGGCAACTTTAAGAGCTTGCTCCTCTTGCCTTGTGATGGTTTTGTTGGTTTTAATAAAAAGTATCACACTTACTGTTGTTTTCATACTAGCCAAGATACTGCAAGTTCCTGCTTCTAGTAATGTTTCTCAAAGGCACAACCTGGAAATATTTCAGGGCTTATACGTTTTAGTATACTACAGAGTGCAAAAACTCTGAATAGGGTTAATATGCTATCACTATTTTATCCTCCCCAGCCTTCAGGGAATTTAGTTCAGTATCATTATGAGATGGGAGAGCTGAGAGAATGTTGTAATTTGAATGTAGGTTTCTCCAGTACTAGCCTGCAACATTCACAGGGCCAGTGCAGATATAATGGAGACACCCCCCCCCCTTTTCAGCAGTCAAGAGCCAGCGTTGGATGATCACAGTTCGCTCTAAGTTATTCTCCTCAGAACACGCATTAATTCCCCAACCACCAGTCTAACCATTGTGGCTCATTTGTTAATGGTCATAAAGGCTAACAAAGTAGCCCTTAAATGCCCTTTAGATTCTGGCTGACAAGGAGAAACCTTGGCTTTCCCTAAAACTTAACGGCAACGGCAACAGACTCCTTAACCATGGATAAATGGGATAAATTTGCTCCAGGGATGGTGTACTCCCTGCATGGCTATCAGTGGCCCAGTGAAATCACAGATTTTAAGCACAGTAAACAGACCCACTCAACTCTTCTTTCACCCTAAAGTTTTAGTCATTTAGACTGTGGACCTCCTGGCTGGGGGACTGGCACACTGATCTTATGAAACTTCACTTGTTTTAAATAAAATCTCAGTTAATGCTGATCATAGCTAATGTTGGAGAAAATCCCAGGCACCTGAGAGCCTAGAGAATTTATACTGGAAACTAGAAAATCAATGGATCTCCTGCATAGCCACTGAAAAGTAAATGCCTCAAAATCCAAACAATGGCTTCACTGGGCTGTTTACCAAGTTCCTTGCAACTGTTACTATTATCACATTAATACACACAGCAGAGGCAGTAGTAACATGATGAACTATGCCCTACCTGCAATGTATTAATTCATTTCTGATCACAATATACTTATGTTCTAATACAACAACGTTTGTTGTAACACTAAACACAGTAGAAACACCAAACACTGCACAACTGAAACTTTCATCCTGAGTAGCACAAGTCACCCACTCTTCTTGTTCTCATAGCATTCCCTTCTGCTAGTTACTAAATCTATACAGATTACCAGTACCTTTACTTCAAGTGTACTTTCACGAAAGCAATTCCATTGATTAAATTGGATCCTTTTGTAAATAAATATGTTCATACTTGGAGTGGAAGATATATTCACTTCCTGCAGAGCTCTAAATTAATTTTGAAATGCAAAGATCAAAAATACATTTAGTGGTGTTGGGATTTACCAAAGAAGCTGTGAGGAATAGTAGAATAACTCTTGACAAGGGAAAAAGCTTTTCTTCCTCCCTCAAAACTCTAAATACAAATACTACAAAAACTAACATATCAATTGTGGCATAAGATTTTGTGATCCAGAGTCTTTCAGACACATTAAGTGTTTGTTACATTCAATCTGCACAGTTTAAATGTACCCCTAAAACTATTTATTATTTTGGCTGCAGCAGACTAAGGTTCCTTTCATATGGGCTTTAACCTGTTTTGGCTTCTGAAGGCAAGCAAACTTTTTTTTTTTGAGGTTTCACATATCTTAAAGATAAAATACAACAAAAACCCAATGGAGAAAAACATTTGAAAACCCAGATTAAAGTTTCATTAACTGTGAGAGGCCAGGGTTTTACACCTAGGCTGTATGAAACCTTTAAAAAATCTGTTTGCCTTTGGAAGCCAAAGGGCCACATGAAAGGGACCTAACACAGCCAACTTGAAATAATTTCTTAAATGTACCTTTGCTTTGAATGTAGAGTTGTGTGTAAACCTTAGCATTTTATTATTATCATCTAGTAGTGGTTTTCCTAAAGTTGTTCATGATGTCTGAGACATGTATTACTGATTGTATTTTCTGGTTTTATTTTTTTACGGATACTGTAAGGTTTTCTTGTTGCAAACTGCTATGGCCACATTTGGAGGAAAGTCCAGTATAAATATATATTATAAATTAGTATTAATTCGACTGGGTCTGTTTACTTAACTGACCGTATTTCATTATAGTCAAAGCAAAGACATCTCACAACAGCAGTCACAAAGAAAGTACTTATGCTATTCATACAGCCAAAGGATGTTTGTTGTAAACTGATATGTATACTGTATAAAACTGTTATTTAACTGTATTATGTCATCATAAAATTAAATATTCTATAACATTATTAGGGATTTGGAAATATAAAAGTATTTTTGTGAATTCAGCATAACACAAAATGGCAAAAAGTATGACTGTAAGAAAATTTGCTAAAACTGACACTTTGTAACCACAACATAGTTAGTCTGTTGCTCTAAAATAGCAAAGTAACATATTTCAAAATTTCATAAAGACACTGTGATAAACACAGTATTTCAAAAGAAGTATTACAGTCCTATAGCACAATATTGTGCTTCACAAAAAAGAACTTGAGTTCAGATGGTTAAATCTGAATGGCAGCACAAATTCACTTATGAAATGCACAGTGCTTTAATAAAAACCTTCTTTGTAGAATGTGTTTCTCTTCTATATCAGTATGATTTCACATTGACTTAACACTAAAAAAACAGAACTTGCCAGATACGTAAAAGTAATTTTTAAGTTTCTGCAATAAGGAAATTACTAACAAGTCAAAATTAATTGTTTTAAGATTGTATTTAAAGTAGCTAAACTAAAAGTTCACTAATCCCAGAAGTAATAAAACGAACAAGACTTGATTTGCAGGAATCCTGAAACAGATCGTAAACATCAGCTTGTGAATGTTATGTTTAAAAAACTGGGCAACCCATATCCAGTGAATGCAATCCAGATCCACTAAAACAAGTGTGGGTGTTACTGACTTCAGTGGAATGTGCCTCGCACTCGTTTTACTTACAGCACAAAGAAACCTGAACACAAATTGCAAACATAAGGTTATGAAATAGTTTTAAAACAAAATACTAATAAATATTGGGGTTCCCCCCCCCAAAGTCTATTATGCCTCCAAGAGTTTGAATTAAGACTATGAGACACAAAAAATGAAACATCAGTGAAAGATAAAAATAGTCTTTCCTGGAGAAGTCAACTTTTTCTTGTGTATGCTACTGTTCCACTTATGAAAAGAAATAGTTTGTTTTTAAAAAGCCTCACAGTATAAAGCGAGTTTATGTTTGCAACAAATCTACTGGAGTAGTAGAATAACATATTTCAGTATCCACAAAATTTGTTCAAGGTCACTCAAACACTGAGGGCCTTTTTTTCATGAGATATTTGTGCTGTCGCCCTGGACTAAAGCATTGTTCTATTGAACTTTGTGACCTATGTTGCAATTTTTTTGAAAACAACTATTATTAAAATCAATAGGGCCTCCTCTTAATACAATATTATTCAAGAGCTATTGGAAGTTTTTATGCATTCCTTACACTTGTTTTTGCATTGATATTAAAAATAGCTGAAAGACCTGTCCCATGTCAAATATACATAGTAAACTATAAAGCAGCAAACCACTGGCATCTTTTTTTTACCTCTTTCTGCCCAAATTATCGCACCAGGATAATCTGTATCTATGCATTCCATTCCAACCTCAGCAGCCCAAATACTGACATGTATTCAGTTCCAAGCCTACACAGGGTACTCATAGGGCCTTTAGGGTAATTGGCTGGCCTGAAATAAAGTGGTAGACCGCTGGCCCGATCCAGAAAAACACATTTTAAGTCTCCAAGGCTCCCCAGGACTTCACCATCTTCTAACCAAGGAACAGTGTTTATGAACCAGTGTGATGTTTTCAGGTGGGTAGCCATGTTGGTCTGTAGCAGCAGAACAAAATTTGAGTCCAACAAAGTTTTATTCTGGGTATGTGACGTAGTGGTTAAAGGACAGACTAGGGAGGGGTGGGTTCAAATCCCAGTGAAAAATGAGGCTTGCCAATCCCTCTCTCATAACCAACCTACCTCACACAGTTGTCGTGAGAATGAAACGGAGGAATTGTGCACACTACCCTGAATACCTTGGAAGAAGGGAGGAATGAAAACTTAACAGAGTAAGAATTACAATAAACAAGTAACCTGAAGACACCCTGGAGATGATAGAAAAACAGACCCCAGAAATAAACGGCTGACATGTGTGCGCGCCTGTGGACGAGGCCTGTTGTGAAGGCTCTAAAATCACACCGCCTCCCACCCAAAATCCCTTCAGGCCGGCCTACCCCCCAGCATATAACCCCCACCCCCGGTCTGTGTTCCACGCAGCTACCTTCGGCAGGAAACTCCTCGAACTCGTCGTCCTCTTCCAGAAGCCCCAAATCTACGGGCTGTTTCTTCTCCGACATCATCGGCCTCGGCCTTGCTCCTGCCTGCCGCTCTAGAACCTTCCCGTGAGTACCGCTCTACTGCTCTTGCAGGAAATGACGGATATGATAACTCGCCCAGTCCGTAGAAGAAAGGACGCATGCGCCTTAAAGCGATTTAGCCGCTCCCCCCGTCAGAGCTCACGAGCGAAGCTTGTCCCTTTCTCCGCCCCCTTTCCTGCAACCAGAGAGTCGCTCTCTGTTCCTTCTCGCCCAGTGGCGCCTCACTCGCTTCGTGGGCGTGTTTTTTTTTAAAGTGGGGGGAGAGTGTTCAGAAAAGGGAGCCAGGAAGAGGGCAATAGAAAACATACACTGGATGCCGAAGGGACTCTCAGTCAACAGCTCTGAACACACTGGATGTGTGTGTTTCAATAAAATATACTACAGCTTGTAGTGAAGCAGAAGCACTTTCTTCACAGACTCTCTCCCCAGCATCCCGAAAATCTCAGTTCTCAGTTTTGTTGTTGTCATGGCAAAGTCAACAAGTGTTGCCAAAATAGATGGGAACGAAGGATGGTTGTCAGATGACGATGTTCTATCCACGTTTTGCTCCGCAAACGAGAGGAAAAGACGTCACCTGAAGAAGACTTAAGGGAAGCAGGAGCGAATTCTGGAGCAAGGAGGTCAAGTGTGCATGGTTTTAATCCCATGTATGGTGGATTTACAGCCTGTCTTGTGTGCTGCCTCTTGAGAGGGCTTCATTCATATCACCTCGACTATCTCAGAAATAGTTGTGTGAATGAAACTGAGAGCAGAATGATGGCTCTTAGAACCTGTGTCTGCAGCCTGTGTCTTTTGTGTTTATCATCACCAGTGCAGTGCAGTGCAGTGCAGTGATGGATGCCGATTCAGTTGCTCCCCCCCCAACGTTCACTTCTGCCTAGTATCAAACTTTCCCTATTGTTAAAAAATGTTTATGGCTCCAAAAGCTTGTGGAACATTTATGGTGCAGTGGTTGCCCAGGCCCGTAGCTAATGCGGAGACTACAGGGCCCGGCCCCCTAGCTTTTCTTCTGGGCCCCCTCCTTCCCGGGCTGCCCCCAAATTAAATTAATGTAATTAACTATTATTTAATTAGCTACACCCCCTCAGGCCCCCTCCCAAAAAAATCCCTAGCTACAGGGCTGCTTAAAACTCATAACTGGACTTCCGGTTAATGGTGTAGCGAGGGCAGTCGCTCTCCTCGAGGCTCGGGGGAGCGATTTGCACACCAGTGGTTTGGAGGGGAGCTACTGACGTGGCTCTCCCATGGAACCCTTGGAGAGGGTTCCAAGCCATAGGGCTTTTGAGGGGTAGCCTCTTCGACAGTGTAATGCTGGAGAATTGAAGTGCTCCTCCGCCCTGATGGTCCTACCGCTGCGTGGCCGCATGGCACAAGCTGGGCTGGCCGAAACAAGCACCGGAGATTGAGCGATTGGTGGAATGTAAACAAGGTTGGAGTGACCAGCAGTGAACGTGAGTTGGATACAACAAATTTTGAGATAACCGAACAATCCCTTAACCCCCCACTCATCGGCAAACGGAGAATGGTGGGATACCCCCCCCCGTTCGTGAGCTAAAGAAGTTACAGAAAAAGAGGGGGGAAGGGGAAAACTGAATGTTTGGTTTGTTTGGTGAGACTTACCAGAGCAGATTTAAAGAATAAGCGATTTTCAGAGGAGGTGAAATAGCGGTTGGCTTTTGTAAACAATCAACCGAAATGTCGGGCACAGGGAGGAAGGGAGCGAAACCAAAACCTCCAGGTGGGCAAAGTCTGAGACTGGAAGAAGAGGGAGTGGACATCGCAAGATTTCTAGCGGAGACGCTCAAGCCGGTTATGAAACAGCTCGCTGATATTAACCAGCAGTTAACCGCCCTAAACCAGACTCTCGCAGCACAACAGCTCCAGCTGGCAGAAAATGTTAAGCAGATGGAGCAAACGATAGAGGTGGTGAAAGAGATGCACACCGAAAGCAAGACTTTGAAGAAAAGGGTGGAACAAATAACAAATAAGCAGATCCATCAGGAAAACATGCTTTTATTTCTACAAATGGAGAAAGCAAACATGGTTCTCAGGTTCCAGGGAGTTCCTGAATCACCGAAAGAAGATTTGAAGAGGCTCCTTAGTGATCTCATCGCACCAGCTGTAGGCTTAAAAGCGGAAGAAATAATGCACGATATAGAAGCAGCGTATAGGGTGTATTCGAACTACACCAAAAAAATAGCCTACCTGAAGAAATCTCAGTGAGATTTTCAAGAAGACAAACTAGGGATGCAATTTTAAAAGTTACATCAGCAACTCCATTGAAACTCGGGAATGGTACTATTAAGACTTTAAAAGATATTCCATTTGAAATTCATCAAAAACGGAAGAATTACAAGGACTTAATCCTTTTTCTCCAAACTAATCAAATCACATATAAATGGGCAGTTCCAGAAGGAGTCATCTCTAAGCTACATGATAAGAGAGAGAAGATTGACTCTGTGGACAAGGCTAAAGAATTCCTGAAACGCCATCTGGGAACCAAAGAAGACGGTGAAACTGGTTCGAGTGGCTCCACACCCTCGGAGACAGATGAAGGCTTGGCCACGGAAGAAGGTGCTGCAGCCCGCAGACCAACTTATGCTTTTAGAGATAGAAAGCCTAAGTAAAGGCAGAAGGACTCTGAAAATTGCCTTTATGAAGCAAGTTTGGGAGATGCTGTGGAATTCTCCCATAACAAGTAACCAACTAACTATATAGCTGAGAAAGATAGTAACTCACAGCATGCATTGTTCACTAACAATATAGTACTAACATAGATTTTAACTGGGGTAATGATCTCCCTCTTTTGGGTTTTTAGTTTAGTGTGGGTATTTTCTTTTCTTTCTCCCTAGATGTAGTCCCCTCCCTTTTTTTTCCGTTGCAGCTTTAGTTGTCTACTATAAAAAAAGCAATAAAAAATCCCCTTTGGGGGGCCCAAAAGAAAAAACAAAAAAAACCTCATAACTGATTGGCCAGTGGAGACTGACAGCACAATCCTACCAAGAGTTACTCTTGAGGAAGTAACATGCACATACAAGCTTATACCTTGAATAAAACTTTGTTGGACTTAAAGGCACCACTGGACTTCAGCTTTGTATAGCCAGACACAGACTAAGCTCTTCTCACAGCAACAGTAGCCAGCCAATACATTCCCCACATCCCAAGTATTTGAAAGGGGCCACCTACAATCCTACATGCAATTATGATTGTCTCTTGAGAATGCCACAGATCCAAAACATATAAACATTACATCAGAAGGCACTCTTCATTTTTAAAGCATTGTCTGGCAGTTCTTTTTCTGTTTAGTAGTATCCTAGAAGAAAGCAAAGCTTTTTAAAAAATGCTGGACAGTACATATTTATTGTCCAGCAAATACAGTGAAAATCACATTGACTCAAAAACTCAAAAACCAGGGCTTCTAGTGTCCTGGCCCCACTGCTGGACCTCCTGATAGCACCTGGAATTTTTGGCCACTGTATGACAGAGTGTTGAACTATATGGGCCACTGGCCTGATCCAACATTGGCTTCTCTTATGTTCTTATGTTCTTATATTTTTATGTTCCATATATTGCACAGAACAAATGACATTACTTGGCAAAATAAATGAAATACAATGCTCTAAACTAAAATCCCTTTAGTAAAAGATGGCTCAACAGAACTATATTCTCACAAAGTGTTTCATTCTATAAAACCCAAATGCAGTCACTTTATAATGGTATAAACTAACAATCTGACATCGTGTATAATAATATTTGGAGATGTACACTCTGAACCAGCAAGAGTGATCCATGCATCTTATTTTGCAGTTACTGCAGATGCAAATTCCTTATCATTGGGATGCTCTTCCAAGCTCTATTTATTGTCTTTCTGATGTGTCTAAATACACACATCTGCATGAAGAACCGCCACTTGTACAAATAGTTTCACATTAACACAGATGGGTTAGGGCTATGGTCTCTTTTACATACTAGTACATTGCCTCATTAGGAAAGGTGAAAACGCTTGGGGCTTTAGCTTGGAGAAACGACATGATCGAGGTTTATAAGATTATGCATGGGATGGAACAAAAGGTAAGCAGATGTACTATGAATCTAAATCTGCTCAGAGACCCAAAATTTGTACAGATATGTAAAAAAGAGATTAGAGAATTCTTCCAGATAAATGATAATTCAGAGGTGACACTGAGGATAACATGGGATGCGTTCAAAGCGTATATGAGAGGCTGCTTTATTAATCAAAATGCATGGAAATTGAAGCAAAAAAGAGGGAATATACCAGCTAGTTGAGCAGATTGGACTACAGGAAAGAAAAATGAAAAAACTAGCAGATGCTAAGACAGCCAAAGTGAAATTAAAGTTGTTGCATCATAAAATGAATTTATTATTAAATTACGAGATAGGGGGGAAATTGAGTATACGAAACAATATTACTTTGAAAACATAAATAAGCCTAACAGATGTTTAGCATATAAAATAAGAAAGGAAAGAGAAAAAGTTTGATAGTCAAATTACGAAATCACAAAAATGAAGAGAAATTTAACATACATGAGCTTAAGAATATAGTGGAGGAATATTATACAAATTTATATCAGAGAGACGTGCAAGATGAAGAGTCAATCATGAGATATGTGAAGGAAAATACCAAAGAATTCAATAAACAACATAAAAAGATTTTAAATGAGCCAATAACAATGTGTGAAATATAGGAAACAATTAAGAGGCAAAAAAGGAAGAAAACTCCGGGACCAGATGGTATTCCTGCAGAATTTTATCAACTCTTTGAAGAAGAAATAAGTATAGTGTTAAAAAAAAATAATTCAGGGAATAGGAGAATCGGGAAAGATTCCAGAGTCATGGAACCATGCTATTATTACATTAATTCCTAAACCTGATTCAGAACATAGTGACATTAAGAATTACAGACCTATATCTTTGTTAAATGCAGACTATAAAATATTTTCGAGTATCTTGGCAAGTAGATTAAAAACTGTATTATCCCAAACAATACATCAAGATCAAATGGGTTTTCTACCCAAGAGACAAATGAAAAATAATTTATGAATCATTGTTGATGTGTTAGAGTACTATGAAGAACATCCGAAAAAGAGCTTATTCTAATGTTTCTTGATGCGGAGAAAGCATTTGACAATCTTTCATGGGATTTTTTGCTGCATAAATTGGAAGAGATGAGTTGTGGTCATAATTTTCTCACTATGGTTAAAGCTGTATATAAAACACAATTTGCAAAAGTAATAGTGAATGGAGATTTAACTAATAATATAGAAATCCAGAAAGGCTCCAGACAAGGTTTCCCGATGTCGCCATTGTTGTTTATCTTTGCATTAGAATCATTGACTGATGCCATAAGGGAGAACAGTCGAATAGAGGGGTTAAAAATAAAAAGGGAAGAGTACAAACTATTAGCGTTTGCGGATGACCTTGTGTTTATTTTAGAAAAACCAGAGACATCGGTTGTATATTTGTTAGCTGCTATTACAGAATATGGACAAGTGGCAGGACTTAAGATAAATTATAAAAAATCTAAGTTATTAACAAAGAATTGCCTACCAAGGACATTGAGTGTAGTCCAAGAGTTGACATTAATGGAAGTGGTTAAAAGAGTTAAGTATTTGGGGATTAATTTAACAAATAAGTGTAGTTCACTTATAGAGGATAACTACTATAAATTATTGAAACAAATTTTATGAGACCTAACAAAATGGAAAAATATCCCATTGTCATTCATGGGTAGAATAGCATTGTTAAAAATGAATATATTGCCAAGATTTTTATTCCTAGCTCAAAGTATTCTGATTTTAAAAAACCAGGTTTTCTTTAATGAATTGGATAAAATTACAAGACAGTTTATATGGCAGCATAAGAGGCCTAGGACAAAATGGAAAATTTTACAGGATAAAAAGGAAAGAGGGGGGGATGAATGTTTCTAATTGGCATATATATTACCAAGCAGCTGCCCTACTTTCGATAAAAGAATGGCTTACATTGGAAAATGTTAGGATTTTAACGGTAGAAGGATATGATCTGTACATGGGGTGGCACACATATATATGGTATGGAAAAGATAAAATCCATTCCAACTTTGGAAGACACTTGTTAAGAGGAGCATTGAATAAAATTTGAAGTAGCATAAAAGAGAAACACTATAGGAAAATCCCAAGATGGGTTTCTCCCCTCGAAGCATTCATTAGCCCAGCAATAATAACAATGAATAAGAAAGAAAGTTATCAAAACCTGCTTAATAGAAACAATAAATTAAAATCAGAAGAAAAGTTACAACGTGAAAACAATTTATCCTGGTGGGAGCAGAAAATGTTGCGAGATAGATACAAGAAAGATATGCTAAGGGGTTTTGAAGACCAGAACAATGAGTTAGACAAGATATGGTTGTCCTCAAATGATAAACTATTGCAGAAGCTCTATAGATGGTTGTTAGAGGACTATGAACAGGATGAGTCAGTTAAAGTTGTAATGGTCACTTGGATGAGAGATATAGGAAAAGCTATAGATTATGATAAATGGTCAAGGGTTTGGAAATCCGTTAAGTATATGAGAGCCATTGCCTATAAAGAAAATGTCTATAAAATGTTCCACAGGTGGTATTGGTCCCCTGACAAAGTAGCTAAATGTTATTCTGAGTGTTCTAATCAATGTTGGAAATGCAAAGTGAATGTTGGGACCTTCTACCATATGTGGTGGACATGTAGTAGAATACAAGGCTACTGGAAAATGGTGCGGAAGTTAATTCAAGAGATTATGGAGAAAAATTTAGCACTGAAACCGGATATATATTTGTTAAATATGATTCCGAGTGAATATAATTCCCAAGAGGTATATTTGTTATCTTATATAATTACAGCGGCGTGGTTATTATTGGCCTATAATTGGAAATTGGATGTAATACCCTCAAGAGAAGATTTAATAGTTAAGATATTAGAGGTAGTGCAAATGGATGATTTATGTTTAATATTGTCAAACACAAATGAAAAGGTACATGTTAAAAGATGGGTAAAGGTGTATACATGGATAGAGAATCTCAAGAATGTATAAGACTCGAAAATATAGGTAAGAGTTAAAATTGGATTGTGATATATGTATATATGTACAAAATGGAAAATAAAATTTATTAACTTAAAAAAAAAAGATTATGCATGGGATAGAGCAGGTTGAGAAAGAAGTACTTTTCTCCCTTTCTCACAATACAAGAACTCGTGGGCACTCAATGAAATTGCTGAGCAGTCGGGTTAAAACAGATGAAAGGAAATACTTCTTCACCCAAAGAGTGATTAACACATGGAATTCACTGCCACAGGAGGTGGTGGCAGCTGCAAGCATGGACAGTTTCAAGAAGGAATTAGATAAACATATGGAGTAGAGGTCCATTAGTGGCTATTAGTCACAAGGTATAGATAGGAACTCTCAGTCTAGGACAGGTGATGCACTCTATTCTTGGTGCTGGGGGGAGCAGCAGTGGGAGGGCTTCTAGTGTCCTGGCCCCACTGCTGGACCTCCTGATGGCACCTGGTATTTTTGGCCACTGTGTGACAGAGTGTTGGACTGGATGGGCCATTGGCCTGATTCAACATTGGCTTCTCTTATGTTCTTATGTTTTTAAACCTATACATCTTTAACATATATATTGTATGTTTTTGTGCAAGTGTGTGTGGGGGTCTGTGAAAACTCATGAGGGAGGGTGTAAATACTGGGTTCGCCACATGGAGGACTCGGACAATGACATGTGGTGTGACGCATTTTTTGGTACTTTACAAGACTGCAAAACAGCCCTGCAAGGCCAACTATATACACCCCCCACCCGGCACACCTACAGTTCCATTGGGGGGTTCAAATTTCCCGCCAAAGGTGCTATTGGTGAATGCTGGGGGAACTAGGATCCTAGGTTCTATTGTTCAGAGGAGCGAAGCTCCACACTGTAGCTGCGGACCCCTAGTGGCAGCCCGCGTACATAACAGAATGGAACTGGGATTTCTCTGCCTTTTTCTCCCACCCACCTTTCACTCTATTTCCTCACCTCACTTGCTCCAGCTCTCACTCTTTCCCACCTTGTTGGCCTTTCCCTCCTATCCCTGTCACATGTTTCCCATTTTGTTTCTCCTGCATCAGATGCTACTTTCCCTCCCCTTCCTTCCTTGCTCCTTCCCACTTCCTTGCAGTCCCAATGCCCTGTTTCTCTTTCCCTCTCCCATTTAACTTTCTGGGTGCATTCATCTTCTGGTGGAAACAATGCAGTGTTGGGTGCCTGTTTGCACTGCTAGCTTTTTCACTGTCATGTCTGCACATATGCAGGCATAGCTTTTAACTGGGGGGGCTTTAATTTATTTATTAATTTACTTCGTTTATATAATCCTGTAATCCCCATTGGAGATCCAAAGCAGTTTACCTCCTTTGCAACATTTTATCCTCATAAAACCCTGTGTGGTAGATTAGACTAACAGTGTGTGACTGACACCAAGTGAGTTTCCGTGGCAGAGTGGAGATTCAAACCTGGGGGTCTCAGATCCCACTTCAATACTTTAGCCACTGCACCACACTTCAACCTTCCACTTCCCCCTAACTTTTAATATTTTTGTGGAAAGTTATACTTAGCCCTTCGTAGCCTCCTCTTGTGGATTATTTGATCCATGTGGTGGGCATACTCATTGAAGAAAAAAAATGCTTTAATATATTTCCAAGCTTTGCTGCGCTGGTAGGGCTAGCAAGCAATATCTTGTTTTATGTGTAGCAATGCCAGTTGCCCCAGAAAGCTGAGTTAAAGAATAACTATTTTTAATTTGGCTTCTGAAGTCAAATTGCTAGTCGATGAGCCTCAACTGAACCCTTACAAGAAGACTGAGAGAAAAAGAGGTCATCAACTGTGATTATATCTGTAACTGTATCCCTTTCACTTTCCATATATGCATTCTACAGTTACAAAACCAGAAAGTAACTGATTGGATTTGGTGAGATACCTACTTGTGGTGCCTGCAGGGAGCGTGATTTATCACTTTAAAATGAAGCTGGTTCTGCAGGAGTTTGTTGAATTTCAGCACTAACTAGCACCAGAGGAGAGAGTATATTTTGTGACAACTTTCCAGCTATATTTGCTGTAGCTTTAACATTGGCTACAGAATCAAATGGTCCTGTATTTCCCTTAATGGGACAATATAAACTTTTCAAACATTCTGTTTTATACTACGATCTGGTTTCACTCATTAAACTAAATGGGCCCTAAGTGGTCCTAACTGCACAGGATCACAGCCTTAAATGGGGTTTACAGCAGCTGTATACATCAAGAACCTAAGGAAAGATGGTTTCCAATGTTAACTAGTTACCAAAGGGATTAGATGCAAATAGCCATGCAGCATTCAAAGAAAACTGTGAACTCACATTTATTTAGACTAATTGTGTGTTCTCCTGGTGATTCAGAGTAACACAGAGTTCAGGGTGTACATGGCAGAACAAGTTTGTGCCTGTTGAGTCTCTGATGTGTTCTCACTAGGCAGTTGCTTTCCTTGCCTTATAACAGCACCACTCTTTTCCTTGAATACCAAGAGGCTTTTTCTTGAGTGAATGACTTGCACATCTGTTCAATTTATGGATCTCCATTACTGTGTGCAATACTGCTTATACATTCCTAATCAAAATAAATTTTAATAGTTTGAGATCCCGAGTCCAAATATTGGTGTGGTCATAATCTTGCTGGTTGACTTTTGGCACACTGTTATCTTTTAAGCGCAGCTCTAAGGATGTAACTGTAGGCAGTTATTTGATTTGTTGTCGAAGGCTTTCATGGCTGGAGTTCATTAGTTGTTGTAGATTTTCTGGGCTGTATGGCTGTGGTTTTGGCAACCAGGGCCATATAGCCCAGAAAATCTACAACAACTAGTTATTTGATTGCTTTTTAGAAAGAGCATCCATTTGGGACTGCAGTTTAAAGTTATTCACCATGAAGGATGGGGGAGGGTTTCAGGATTTTAACCCTTTCTTCTCAGGTCTTTTTTGTTGCAAATAATTGGATCTTTCAAACTGCTTTTGGCTGCACAGGTGAAAATGCTTAGGTTTTCACCAGGGTTTCTAATCTGTAAAATGAGAATTATAATGACTTTATCCTACAGATTGGGAAGAAATATGTACACTTGTAAAGCATCCTGCCGATTTAAAATGCTAAATAAAAGATTAAATGTAACATTGGCTTCTCCCCGTGGTCCACCACATGGCAATTTTTTGTGAGTCACAATCTATAGCACATAAACAGATCTGTTCCTATCCCATACAAAACATTTATGAGAATAGTTCTATTGGAATAAAAGGGAATGAAGCATGCAGAAGGCAGACTCAATGGGCTCATAGAGCCTTTTCACAAACTGACCTCATAAACTGCAACAGAAAAACTTCTTTGATTTCTCCAAGTAAAAAAATTCACTCTCCGTTTCAAAGTCAGACCCTTTTAGTAAATCTTGTTTAAGGTGCAGAATATATCTTAAATATTAGAATAAGAATTTTCTCATTAGGCCATTTCTTGCCATTGCAGTGGAGATATTCAATATAATTTATGTGAGCTTGTTTTATTTGTATTTTACTTACATGTTTTATACATAAGTATCAGAAAAGCTCTTGCCTTTGCCTTGGCAAATTTGGCTGCAAATTGTCTTGTGGGGAGAAGAAATTATGTAGATGTATTGATTCACAGTACAATTTGCATAAATGTCACACAGAAATAGCACACCTTTCTCTGAACCTAAGTTTACATTCTTATTTTCTCAGGGTTCAGATTAATATTATAGTTCGTTTATAGTATTTTACTTGCACTAACTCTATGAATCTATCAGAGTCTGTTCATTTTGTTAAGGTCTTCCACACAATGATTCCCCACATCACACCTCCCAAGTTTGGTTGTGTTCAATTTTCTAGGGTCAACCCAAGGCACTTCATCCCGCCTAACTGGTGTGCCTCATGATCCTGGGGGTGTATGCCAAGACTACCAGCAATGCTGGGATGTTACTGTTGGAAGAGGGGCTGGAAATAATCTGGTATCCTTTGCCATGAGAGTGTCTTAGGAACACCTCTCAGATCACACATTACTTCACTGGTGGTCCCCTGAAATGGTCACCCTGTCTGATGTGTGGCAGTGATCCAAGGCTCATCACATACTAAATAATTATAACAGTTTCTCATAGTCACATTGTCAACAATGTGAAGGGTTTCTACTAGGGAGACCAGGTATCCAACTATAAATTGCATTGCAGTTTCAATGAGACTCTGAACCTGTGCAAAGTGACCTCACCAGCATCACATTTACATCAGGCCTGAGATGCTGAATTACAGAGGAGATCTGAATGTTTCCATGTTAATTTTTGTACTGTAGGATAGTGGTGCTATATACTGCAACACACCAAGGATGGTTTATGGGTTGGTCCTATGGATCAACAGCAAGATTATTTAGACCTATATAGACTGGAAAAAAAACATATTGAAAACATGCATGGAATCAGACTAGTCTATCTGGTATTTTCAAATTCTAAAGACAATTCATTCTGTAATTTTCTTTCAAGACTCCTACAATTTTGTATTAATACATGATGGGACGGGCACATTTTTTCAGTTGAGTTTATTTAATATTAATCTATTCATTTTAGGGTAAATGAAGAATTTTAATGGTTAAGACATAACCAGAATGTATTCTCAAGTGTCATGTTAGGTTTATCAATCAAGCAAAAATTGTGCACTTGAGTATAAGAGCACATAGCTGCCATATGATCCTTTCTGGCTGGGTTAATTGGAAACATTTTTTCTCCCATCCTATTATCAACCCTTGAACAAAGCAGCTTCAACCATGCACAGTATGTTGCTGTTTGCCTTTTCAGATCTACTGGAACTGGAAGCACTTGGCTATGAACATCCCATATGACCTGGTGTGTGCGTACAACAGCCCTGCCTCGTTGGTCAGTCATGAAGCAACTATTGCTTCAGCCTGATATAATACTGTATAAATTACAATAATAAGCTTGGCAGGGCTGTGTCCCGGCCAAGTTACACTGGATAATACATTATGTGGGCCAAACTAGATATGACAGGTAAGTAGCTTTGTTAGTCTGCAGCAGCAAAATAAAGCAGGAATCCAGTCCAATGGCAGAATTTCTTCCAGCATGTTTTCATGGGTTAGATACATAAAGTCTACATCCATTAGGCCAATGCATTTATATTAACAACAGAAAAGCAGGGGGTGGGGGGAGAGAGATGTTACAAAGTGTTGTGTACACGGGCCCACGGGTACAGTGTGGGGCTTCGCTCCTCTGAACAATAGAACCTAGGATCCTAGTTCCCCCCAGCATTCACCAATAGCACCTTTGGCGGGAAATTCGAACCCCTCAATGGGACTGTAGGTGTGGTGGGGGTATATAGTTGGCCTTGCAGGGGTATTTTGCAGTCTTGTTGTGAAGTACCAATAAGGCATCACACCGCATGTCGTCGTCCATGTCCTCCATGTGACGAACCCAGTACTTTAACACAAAGATAGTCCAGTTTAAAACCAGATCCAATCAAGAGTAATCAAATAACTCAAAACTGGCAAGGATCATTCTCAACTGTTGTTAGGCAAGGTAGGATTAACAAAAGAAAAATTTAGGAAAGTGCAGGATGAAACAAGATAATCAAATCCAAAATGAAGTTACAGGGATATTGCTGAACTAATTAATACCTACAACAAGAAGGATATGTAATATATTAGCACTTACAGTGAATGAGAAATCCAAATTTTTTGTTAAAACCTGGGTATAAGGCATAATCTTGAATTTATTAATGAATTCTAATTCATCAGTTTCACATTGGATTCTCCCACTGAAGCTGTTTTACAACAGTGACTTCAGTTACTTTTAGATCAGCAACAGAATGCCCTGTAAAATTAAAATATTCACCTCCTGGTTTCTGAATATTGCAATTTTTAGCGTAGCTGACTTTCATGTTACAGCACTTTTATGTCTAATACTTACTTCTAAAGACGGTGTCCACTCTGGAGCTCCAATCAGGCACAACTTTTGGCATGTAAAGACTAGTGGCCTGAACTAGCATCCCACACACACATGCCTTTCCACCTTAAAAGATGCATCCATCCAGCTCAATGGGGCCCAGATAATCATTGCGCTGTTCACTTCATTTAAAGCCTGCCTTTCTTGCTGAGACTCAATGTGGATTAGTAAGTATAAAAGTCAATAAAATCAGACAGCTTCAGACATCCAATAAACAGTGCAATGCAATAGGATTGGTGGAAAGTGCTGTCAAGTTGCAGATGAGTTATGGCAACCTTGCAGGGTTTTCAGGGCAAGAGCCAAACAGAAGTGGTTTGCCATTTCCTGCCTGTGCCTACAACCCTGGACTTCTTTGGTGATCTCCCATCCACATTGATCAGGATCAGGTTGATTGTGTGGAATTAAATGTCATTGGCTGCAATAGACTTCTTTCAAGATACCAGCTAAGCACTGAGGTATATTATTATCATTTACTGGTGCTGCTACTACTATTTCACTGGTCATTTTTATAGCATTTTTATAAGCCAAGGTACTTTACAACTATCAATAAATATAGATAAGTTAGTTTTGGAGCAGTAGTTTCAACGGATATACATTGAAAGCTACCTTGAGTGCTGTGCATGTGGTGGAAAAGCAAAGGGTAAATGATCTGAATAAATAATTAATGGAGGGCTTAACATTTTTAATATGAAACAGCCTATCCTCTGGATAGGGATGGCAAAATACAAATGACACCTATGAATGGTGATTTTCATTTAAATGTATCACTCTGACACTGAAAATCATGTCCTCAACTAGGATTTTATATATGTTTGTTCAAGAAATCACTGGGACGCTCATCCAAATAAATGCATTTGCCAATGTTTTAAAGAAAATAAATAATCATGAGCCAGTATCAATATTTTATTCATTCTGGAAAAACGGACAAGTAGTAAGTATTTCGCTGAAGATGTGATGTTTTCTTTGTTGTGAAAAGAGCTTGCAGATACAGCAGAGAGACAGAGCAAATCCAAGCTGAAAGCTAGTAAGAACTTGTTATGCAATGGAGAACTTGCCTTTTATGGCTCTTGTGTTCCTTTGCTGAAAGCAGATCGTTGCCATAAAGACGTATTTACCAATTTTAAAAGGTCTTGGCCCATCATAGCTAGTGTTAGATTTCGAATATAGCTTTTGTTGCCAAGGTGACAAACACTTATAAATACAACACCTTGTCTAATGTGCTTTTATCCCAGTATTTTTATGGCTTTTAAATCAGATACCATTAGCAAATATATTAGGTAATTTTGCTGAAAGAAGATTTTTTCCCCACTAACACTTTTATGTTGCATTTCCCCAGGTATTTGGCTAAATGTCTGTTGTGACACTCCAGTCCTGCTAGGCTTCTGTTGCACAAGGATACCCACACTATTTCTGGCAAAGACTAACACACCACCTTCAGTTTCCCTTTTATTGATAATTGCAAAATATGTGAGTGACCAATTTTTTCCAAGTCTTTAATTCAAGCAGCACTGATTTGGGGAGTAGCTATTTATTACCTAGATGGTGATTACAAGATTGACCAAATGTTTGATATTTGGGGTTAAATTTAAACCACAGTTGAATAGCACATTAACAGAGAACAAAGCACAGAGGAAAATATCAGCTTTATTTTAAGGCATTTCCCCCTCTGTTCTCGCCTACAAAACAAACAAACAAATATTATCCAAGTGATTCTTCTGTAGTGATAAAAAGGAATACTTAGATGCGGAACAATAACTTTATCACTTGCCCAACGCTACTGTCATAAGGGAAGTAAGTGCATTTTTAAGGAAGTAAAGAATGCAAATTGAGCAGCCAACTCAGCCTACTGGTTGGTGCCCAGTGATGTTTAGACTGGAATTTCAAATGAGGTGATTGGTCTGTGCTGTGCACATATTTGGTAGCAATCAAAGAATTGGCATCCAAAGGCAGGCATTAATTCCAAATATTTGTAGTTTCCTTACCAGACTGAAACTGTGGTGGAAAACATTACACAGCAGGATGTTCGGCAACCACTGAAGGATGGTGTTTCATTCTGGTAGTATTTGAGAGCTGGATGAAAAAAAAAAGGAAATTATAACCTGGGCAGCCCAATTCACAGCCCACTTAAGTTGAAGTTCTTGGATTTAAACTAATTTAGTTCCACTGGTGCGTGTAAATGGGACAGTAGTAGCTGAAATTAAACTACCACAGTGTAACATAACTCAGTTGTGGATTCAGCTATGAAGAATATATTGCAGACTTTCATTCCCCATGTTTCAGATACATTGGCTTGGCAGCACCTCCACCATTATGGCAGAGGCTATTGTAACCTCTTTGATCTGCTTGGAATGCTCTGAATTATTCCAAGGTGAGCCAAGCCTATTCCATGCACAGAGAATATTCTCAGTGACAGCTGTGGAGCTCCCTTTTTCTAGGAACTGCCACCACCAGTTAAGGGAAATTGAATGAGGAAGGAATGGGGACTTTGGAGCAGTGCTTGGATGAGGAGGCTTCTTATTTATTTAACTTGCTCCCCAGCACTGGGGCCCAAAGTAGGTAACAAGAAGAATGCCGACAATATCAACAAATCATCTAAAACCATACTAATAAATAGGGTGCCAGTTCCAGGTTGGGAAATACCTGGAGATTTTTGGAGTGGAACCTGGGGGATGGTGATTGGGGCATAATGCCATAGAGTCCAACTTCCAAAGCGGCCATTTTCTCCATGTGAACTGATCCCTATCACCTGGAGATCAGTTGTAATAGTGGGAGACCTCCAGCTGGAGGTTGGCAACCCTACTAAGAAAGACAAATCCCACATCTTCAAAGATGTGGGTCATGAAATGGTTTAAAGGGTCACATATTGCTGAACTGGGAATCATATAGACACTACTGTAAGGGCCTTAAAATCAAAGTAATCTGAACAAGATGGCTTACTCATGTTGGCCCAGAACAGGGACAGCAGCAGCATCCAGAGGCTTATTTAAAGAAATGTACAGCTGAGTATCGTCAGCATATCAATGCTCCCCAGCTTCAAAGCCATGAACAATCTCATTTTACATAGAGATTTTACATAGATATTAACAATCCAACACTGCAGACGGTTCATTTTTCATCTTTGTTCTGAGCACCAACTGGTAGAAAAACCACTTCAAGAGATCCCCTTCATCCCCACAACATATTCTAAACACTTCCTTAGTTGTGACTGATCTACCATATCTGTCTGTAGAAAGACTGAGAAATATTAATAGAAAAGTATTCCTCTACAGCAGAAGATCATCAACCAGAACAACCAAGGCCATCACCATCCGAAAAACCAGGCCTAAAGCCAGAGCCAAAAAAGTGTCAAAGACAGATGTATCATACAGATGTATCATACATCCAAGAATTGCTTTGTCACTACCTGCTCAATCTCCTTGCCCAGAAACACCAAGTTAGAGCCAGTTCACAAGATATGACGTTCGTGTGGCAGACATGGTGGCCACCATGAGGACTCTGGGTCAGACTTCTGTGGAGTTCCATGCTAGGAACTCAGTTCCCAGGCACAGATAGGCCGAAATTGGATCAAAGTTTCAGTGTATGAGGAGAAAGAGAGTCACCCTTTCCCCCATGCGATTTTCCTGACAGAAAAAGGCCGCAGGGAGCTGCTATTTGATCCATTAGGGAAACTTGTGTGTAGCCACCAGCACATATAAGGTTCCTGGGGGCCTTTTCAGGTTGGTGAACAGCACAGGAGGAAGGCTCAGTCCTATTTTCTTTGCTGACTTCCAGTTCTGATCCAAACTGAGCCCCTGTGCTCCTGGGAATTACGGTTCCAGCTCAGAAATAACAAAACATATGGACTTTGTATCATATGTATTAGCTCTTAGAAACAGGAGTTCCCTGAAGACTTCTTTAATAATGGCCTTATCACAGCTTCTTTTGGGATCCTAGTAAAGACCTCTCCAGTAAGGAGACATTAACAATTGTCATCAATGGATCTCTCACCACTTCACTGTAGGATTTTAATACCTAGGAGATTCAGGGGACTAAACTGCAGGAGGAAGCCAACCTTGAAACTGTCCCTCATAGGGTTGCCAGCCTCCAGTTGGGGCCTGGAGATCTCCTGCTTTTACAACTGATCTCCAGCTGACAGAGATCAGTTCCCCTGGAGAAAATGGCTGCTTTGAAGGGTGGACTCCATGATGTTGTACAATGCTGAGGCCCCTGCTGGCCTGGATCAGGCCACTGGGAGGAACCCCACCCCCAAAATGCTGCAATTGCGGAAACGTGCCCAGCGTGATGATGTCACCCGGAGGTGATGTCACCACGCTAGGCACATTGCGGGGGGGCACTCTATCATTCGAGGGAAAACTCTATGGTTTTCCCTCGAATGATAATGGTCCCAACCCCAACGTGCCCAATGCGATGATGTCACTTCCGGGTGACATCGTTGTGGCATGCGAGCTTTGTGCACATGCCAAAGAACTCCAGGATGGGGCCCAGCTAAAGCTGAGGTAAGACTTGGCAACCCTAACCCCCAAAGTCTCCAGGTATTTTCCAACCCAGACCTGGCAACCCTAGTATCTCAAACAGCAACCAAAAGGTGATCCACTGATTCAAGTGGCTCTTTGTGCTTTTATCAGCCAAAACAAACAAAAGGACAAATGCATCACAGCTAATAGCCAGATTATTTTTATCATATTGGGATTCATATCCAGAAGTCATCAACTGTTGAGTTACCATAAAAATGAATTAGAGGTGATTTAGCCAGCACAGTGGTAACAGAGAAGTAATCCTTCTTCTTCTCTGTCACCAGCATCTCATATGCTTTCTAATGATGTCAAGGGGCCTGTGACGGACTCCAGGCTTGAGGTCAGCCTGCAAGAAAAGACACCTGCAGTCATATGACCAGCAGTGGTGATGTAATTCTGATGCAGGACTCGGGGCGGGGGGGGGGTGTTCTAACAGGGGAAAAACAAAAACAAACAAATTCTTGACAGTTGGAGTTTGGCAGTTGAGACTGTCAGTTGGTGTGTGGTCAGTTGGTACTGTGCCAGGGGACTGACAAGTCTTGTTGAACATCTCTGAGTCTGAGGAGCAAAGGAGCCTTCTTTATAGATTCCAATATTAAGGGAACCTGAGAAGAGCCAAACGTAGTTCTATACTACAGTGAAAACTAAGGAGTCTTAAAAGGAAAATAAGCTCCTTGGAGTTAAACAAGAGATTCACATACCTCTCACATAAGATCTATACCCTGCTGGAGAGAGAGTCAGGTATAGTGGATGTAGTGTGTGCAAGGAGGGTTTAGTGGACTAGTGGGTGTCCAGAAACCAAGGCACAGCAAAGGTATTTCTCTGTGGAGGTGGAGAGTACCTGAGAAATCCACACAGAAACTGACAGTCTAAAACAGCACAGAGGTGAGATTAGAGAGAGCATGTTTTGTACTGTGGCATCTGAAGCGAATGGGTATAAATGAACTAACCTAAAGCTGAACTATACCATTTGAAACAACGTCGCCACAATCATAAGCTTTTCTCGTGTACATATTCCCTGCCTGCCTGCCCTTATAAATAAAACCTTCAGTTTGTTTTATTGTTCCCAGTCACATGTGCCTCAGTGTCTAACAAAGTGAAGCACCTGACAAAGTTCAACCACAAGATTCATCTCAGAAAAAGGGCAGTGTTCATGAAAAGCCACAGAGATTAATATTTATAAAAAGGTCTCATCAATAAGTGGCCGGGTGTGTGACAGAAGGACGAACTGGGTGGGTTCCTGGTCAAGCAATGACAGTGTCAGTGAAAAATAAGACTGCACCGACCTGTAAAAGAGTGAAGGAACAATTCACCACATACCCAGAAATAAGGGGGTTCGTCACAGGGCCTAACTAGAATTGGGTAACTAGAGTTCAGTTCAAATATGGGAGAACTAGTCATGATGTTGACAATATTATAATTTTAATTGGATACAAAAAGTGTTGCTTGGAAAGTACTGCTGCTATCCATATGCTATTTTGTAGGTTTCCATAAGAATCTATTCTCTTTCCCATCTTTTTAAACACCTACATGAAACCAAATCATAAGAAAGGTCATCCAGAGTGAATTGCTATCTTTATACTATTGATGCCTTCCCAAATATACCAGATCTGGTTCACTGGCCCTTTCAAGAGGGCTCAAACAATGTTTGATTTCATCAGGCTTTTGAGCTATAGTCTGCTGAGAGTGAAAATGCTTTAAAATATTTGTTTTATTATTTTTTTCCAAAAAAACCCCATAATGTAAGTATTTCGTAAATTTTGTGAGTTGCTTTGGCTTCCTTTGACTAGAGACAAAAATGTAAAGCTAAAGAAATATACAATAAACAAGTAATGGACCCACAAGGGCTTGTCGGTGTGCATCTCATTTTCCCCATCCCCATTATTTTCTCTTCTCTGAAAGCTCCTGTACCCTTTTCCTGCTTCCTTATTTACTTTCCATCTACCAGCCAACCTATATTCATTCCACTCCCCTTCAGCTTTCTGTTCTTTCCCCCCCACCCAGCAGCCTTTCCCCAGGAAAATTATGGCCCCGTTGTGCAGTGCTGGCAGCCAATATGTGCCCAGATAAGGATAGTTCCCCCTTGGCTGGCAACTCCCAGGAGCATCAGGATGTAGAAATTGCTTGGAAATTACTACCTATTTTGAATTAGGAAGTAACATCAACGACATGCCAGGAATTTCAAAAACCTCAAAAACTATAGATATCTTTGACATTCCTAGAGTGTCATGATGCCACTTTCTCTTTCAAAACATGAAGAGGTGTCATGATTTTTTAAAAAAACTCTACAGTTTTGCCATAGATATTTTGTAATTCCTAGAACATCTTGTCAGATCTTGGAAGCTAAGCAGGGCCGTCCCTAGTTAGTACTTGGATGGGGGACCACCAAGGAAGTTCAGGGTCACTGTGCAGAAGCAGGCAATGGCAAATCATCTCTGATTGTTTCTTGCCTTGAAAACCCTACTGTGTTGCCATAAGTCAGATGTGACTTGATAGCACTTTTCACCATCAGAGCACCATGAAGTGGCTTCCACATGCTGTTTTCTCCCTGCTCTCCCCACTGCTTCATTGAGTGAGAGCAGGAACAGGGAGCATCACCAAGATGTCCCCTGCCGTTACCAAGTAAGTGGCAACACCAGTCCCATGGTGGAGAATCTGCAAGTAGGGTTGCCAGCAGTGTTCCCTCTAGGTTGAATTAGTGTGAGCTAGCTCAGTTTTTAGCCTCTGGCTCACACATTTTTGTCTTACCTCAGGAAGAATGGCTCCAGAGCAAACTAATTTATGCAGTAGCCAAATCCCTCACTCACAACATTAATGTCAGTAGCTCACAAAGTTGAATTTTTGCTCACAAGATTCTTAGAGGGAGCATTGGTTGCCAGCCCCCACATGAGAGCAAGGGATCCCCCAGTTTCGCAGGTTTCTGCCACTGCTGGCTAGCAGAGGGAAGCCCCACCTCCATCAGCCATGACCTGGTGTGACATCCCCAACATGATGACATCACACAGAAGTGACATCATCATATGGGGGATGTCACATGACAATGCTGTGGTATTTGGGGCAAAACTCTATGGTTACCAGAGTGTCACCCCTCCCCCCACTGCCAGAGAGTTCCCACCCCCACCAATGAGGAGGTAAGACCTGGCAACCCTACCAGCAAGGGTTGCACCTGAGATGCACCTTACTTTTCTCTGTATCCCCCTTTCCACACAATTTCCCTCCTCCTGGTGGTCCCAAAAACCTCAGCCTTCCCTGTTACCTTCACTCCTCCCCACCCACCCACCCACCAACCTTTTATCTGTCCACCTTCTTCAGCTGTAATTATTATTTATTTTCTTCACATCATTCTCCTCCATTTTATCTTCTTAACAACCCTGTGAAGTAGGTTCGGCTGAGAATGTGTGACTGGCCCAAGATCACCCAGTGAGCTTCCTTGGCAAAGTGGGGATTCAGACCTGGGTGTCCGAGATCCTAGTCCTAAACTCTAATGACTATACCACACAGGCTTTTGTGGGGTGGCTGCAATTAAAGAGTATCAAGCAGCCAAGCCTGGATGAGTCATACAAGTCACATGCTAGTAAGTTGTCCAGTGTTTGTTGCCAGGCCTGGCCCCAATGAGTCCTCCCTTAAAGGCCAAAACATGCCTGGAAAGGGCTCTGCCCCTTACCTTGCCTTTTAGAAATCAAGGCTTGAAGGCTGACAATACTATTGTAGCTGCCTAGCAACCCTACAGTGTCCACTGAAGAGGGTGTTTGTTTCTTAGAGGTACAAGTGCTACTTCTATTATTTGAGGGTGTTGTGAACTAATGGCGACTGCACATGCGGTCGCCTTTCCACGTGGCCAGGCAGATTAGCCTAGCTTCGCATCTCTAGACAATAGAAGGAGAGGATCCTAGAACCAGCCTATTGGCTCGCCTGGATCCTCAAGGGAACCTATGGCTGCAGTAACTTTGTATATAATCCTATCATGGGTGTGGGTGTGTATGTTGGGTGTGGTTTGTACTTGTATTTAAAGTGGCCTCTGGCCAGCTACTGTATCTCAAGTTTTTCCTAATTCCGAAGTAAAGTATGAGCTGAAATCACTACGCCATGCTTCAGTCTCAGTATTATATAAAGGGGTTTTACCCTCCCCCTCCTATTTTAAAGATTTCATTCCCCCCCGCCCCCCCGCATACCGGGGTTTTTTCCAGCTTTGTAGAAAGATCTGTCTTGTACATCCATGGCTCCAATCTGTGGATTGAAGCATCCATAGTTCTGGCGCTGCTGAGATCTTTCTATAAATAGTTTGTAGCCAAGCACAGTAAGAACTTCTGTCACCCCATAGTGAAGATCTCTGTCATTCCCCAACTGCATGGAAGTGTTTGCCAGTTGATACTTGCTCAGTTTTTCTCTCTGTGGCAGATTTTGGAAATGCCTTGACCATTCCCAAGGGCCTTTAGGCTCATACTGGTCCTTGTGGAAGCCTGATGGCTTTAAAACCTTATGCTGGTAGACAAAGAACCCTGGGAAAGGATGGAATCTGTGAAAAATAGTCATCCTCTCCCAGTCTCCCAGGTTTATGTTTCTCTTTGTCTTTCTTTTCTATCCTCCTGTTCCTAAACAGCAGAGCACCAAGATGATGCTGGGAAAATACAATCCTTTTTTTCTGCTGCTGCTACCACTGCCCTTGGATCATCTACAAGTACCCATCTATGGATGCCCCCCCGCCCCCCGAAAAGCCTGCTTGCTTAGGTAAAGAAACCACAACTGTATCACACCTTTTCATCTAGCAAACCTTATGTTATCAGACTGCACAAGTGCTCTAGTTCTTCTGTGGCATAATTTTCCACATAAAGACATGATCATACATATTACTTTTTTACCAAGATCTGAAGTGATTTAACCACAAACAATTGTTGGGAGAAGTGCCCAGAAGTCAGGCTCCTTTTTTTTTTGTCTGGGAGATAGATGGTATCTAATAAGGCAGCCTTCTTAGTAGTGCTCTCTCTCTCTCTCTCTCTCTCTCTCTCTCTCTCTCTCTCTCTCTCTCTCTCTCTCTCTCTCTCTCTTGTGCAGGTTTAGGGCTTGGCAGAGCTGGGAACGAGCTCAAACTGGCTACATACCTGAGGCAGCTGTTCCTCTGGTGGCGCCGGGATTCTTCTTTCTCAGACACAGAGCTGGCTCCCCTCATCTTTCTCCGCCCTCTCTCTGCCCCACAAATCTTTCCTTTACCTTTCATGGGAGCTTCATTCCAGCCTTCCCATGTTCCTGGGATCCCAGCCGAGTCTTACCGTCTGGCATTTGAGTGCCGTCTACCTGGGTGATGATCACATGCGGGCCATGGCCTGAAGGCTTTAGAAAAACCAACCGTCATCACTCTTATCTTCTCTTTCTCTCTTTCTTTCTCTCTTTTTGATTTCTGATTGAGATTAGGCATTGTCATGGCAACTGGAGAAAGTGACAGGGGCTAACCAAGAATACCTTTTTTTCCTTCTCCACCCCCCCCCTTTCCTAGTGCCTAAGGCTTGATCCTTCCCTTCTGGCTCCATCAACAGACAATTGTCAACTTGACCTGCCAGGCTCCATTAATGAAGACAAGGGCTCAATGGATTCAGGAATCCATCTCAGTTTCCTGGGGCGGGGGGGGCAGTAAGAAGGGGAAGCTGGAAAAAGCAGCGTGGTCAGGAGGATGGACAGGAAAGTAGATTTTTAAAAACTAAGCCATTTGCAGAGATAGTGAGAAAACTCTTCATTTGTCTGTGGTGGAAATGAGAGTCCTGTGATACAAAGATGAACATCTGTGAACTAATATCCCCCCCCCCCAGTTTGTGAGCATGTTTGACATCTTCAAAGAAGCTAAAGAGGACAAGAAAAACAGGGATTTGAACCCCTATCATCTGAACTGGCTAAAAAAGACCTGAGGAGCTGATGCTGAATCATCTTTTACGCTTTTATAATTATCTTTTACTTCTCCTCCACTTTGAATAAAACTTCCTTGGTCTTAAAGGTGCCACTGGACTCAGACTTTGTTCAACATATAATGTTCATGATGCAGAGCTCCCTTCTTCAGATACAATGGGAAGAAAGAAACTCCTTTACCTCATTGTTATAGAAAATTATGGAAAGGGGGAGATGCTGAGCAAAATAATACTTTGCATGTCATTCCATGGCTTTAGCTGTGTCACCACACTTCCCTCCATTCACATTTGCATGGAATCGCTTTGGGGCCCATAGAAACAACCCAGTATCCGTTGTCAGACGTACAGTGCAAACTTAAGCAGACTTATACACTTTTAAGCCAATTTACTTCAGGGACTTACAAGGGAGTAATAACTCTGCTTAGAATGGTCTGCCAGTCTTTGATAATTACCCTATAGGCCCCAATTTCCTTTGGGCTCTTTTCTACAGTACGCTTTGCACAGTTTGAAAGGGGAAGTTAGTTGCTGTAGATTTTCCGGGAAGTTTTATAAATGGGTAGCAGGAAATGAGATATGAAGACTGTTGGTCCCTTTAAAATATTCAGAAGCAAGGACCTGATCTTTTCCCAGCTGCAGCATTCAAATGTTTTAGATATGCACCCTTCACAGGTGTGCAAATGTTTTCTAGCAGCCTGTCTCATTCCCTGCCTGTATACAAATATACTTCATACTTCTCAGTGTCCAGGATTACGCCTGTTTCTTTTAATGCAATCTCAACCAATGCTATCTAAAATTACGGAAGACGGTAGTTCTGCTATGGATTCATTTACACACTGATGTAAAGTTTCCGCTCACATCCCCTTCAGAAGAAAAGGGTGAGGGATCCAAAACCTTCTTGGCAGAGTAGAACAATTATTTATGGTTGTAGTTTTTAAAAATCTGGACTAAGATTGCAATCTCTGAAGTTTAGGGTGATTTATGAACCAATTAATAAGCATCCTACAACAATGGTCTGTCAGCCTTGGTTTAAAGCATTAATACCTCCCAGCACCACAGACATTTCAAATGAGGGAGGGAAATCCTATTTCATACCTGCATATCATATTTAAGACATCATTTTAGTTCCTAAGACTTTGCTGGATACAGAGAAGATGCTTGAGAGAAAAATCAGGCCAGTTCAGCTGCTCCCTTAATACAGTTTTGTATATTTTGAGAGAGAGAATTAGATAAGCTTCAGAAGATACTTAGCTTCGTCTTTTAAAGGCATATGCTTAAAGGAATTGCTGAGAAAGCCACACACTCTGTGTTTGTGTGCATGTGCACTCTCTCGCTCTCTTCCCACCCCTATCCTATAGTGCTTCTCTATCAGTCTTTTCATTCAGCAAAGTTATCTGTCATGAAGAATTTAAGTTTCATATTTTCATCTGTCAGTTGTCAAAAGGCCTGTCAGCTGAGCCTTACACTATACTTTGCCAAGAGGCCTATAGCCCAGAGTGACAATACAATCTCATATTTGTCCTTCCCGACTCCAGATAATCCTCTCACTTTCCTCCTCAGCAGCCCAGTTATGATCAGGCTTAAGTTGCATATTTCGGGAGGTTTTTATCCAGATTTTGCTGATAAATACTCTCAGCGGGAATGAAATGAAATACAGCCCAGTTTAGCTCTTGTTACCAGAGCAGAACTGGCTTGGAGACATTTCTGTGCTCTATAGAGACAGTATTTGTATTAAATAGTTTAATGCCAATATTCCCAGAAACTAAAACCAGGAATGCTAATATTCTCTTTTATTCACTTTGTCATTTTGCCAACCCCAAAATGGACAATTATGTAAATAAATAAATAAGGGGGAGCAAAGGGGTCCTATTTTGTTCCTTTTCTTCCATTTTAGAGACAAGGTATAGTGTAGTAATAATAATAATAATACTAATAAGAATGCAAAAAGACTTCTTTTGGGTTTAGGGGTTTTTTTGTTAAAAAGGATTCTTTCACAGAAATAACAGGGTTTTTTACAGATGATGCGAAGCTGTTTTAAAAAAAGTGATCAGCATATTAGATTTTAGGATAGATGCATGCTTATTTTTATACATTTTTGTAATTATATTGCTTTTCATAGAATTCCCTGTTATATTTGTGCTAAGAGAGGCGATAAGAGAGAGTGATTTGATGTACCTGAAGTGTCTCTTATAGAGTGGCCAACTCCAGGCTGGAAGATTCCTGGAGATCTGGCAGTGAAACCTGGGGATGGCTGAGTTTGTGGAGGGGAGGGAAGACAGTTAAGTATAATGCTATAAATTCTACCCTCCAAAGCATCCATTTTCTCTTTGGTCTGTAGATCAGGTGTAATTCCAGGAGATCTCCAAGACCCAACTGGAGTTTGGCATGTTTAATATTTTACCTTGTATGTGTGAACTACTAATGCTTTCAACCAGCGCAGATGAGGAGACATCTCTGCAGAAGGACAACATGGTAACAGGATTGCCAGGTCCTCCCTGGCCACTGGTGTGGGGGGATAGGGTTTCCAGCTCCACTGTTACACACCAATGGGGACCCAAACTAGTGTACAAGATTCTCCCCTTCTCCATTTTATCCTCAAAACAACCCTGTGAGGTAGGTTAGACTGAAAGTATATGACTGGCCTAAGGTTACCCAGCAAGCTTCAGTGGCAGAGTAGGGATTCATACCTCAGTCTCCCATGACCTAGTATGACATGCTAACCACTACACCATGCTGAACAAAATAGAGATGTATTCTGATTGCTGGCAGTTCAATACCCTGTTACCTCTGAGAGCCAGTTTGGTGCAGTGGTTAAGTGTGTGGACTCTGATCCAGGAGAACCGGGTTTGATTCCCCACTCCTCCACTTGCAGCTGCCGGATGACCTTGGGCAAGCCATAGTTCTGTCAGTTCTCTCAAAGACAGTTCTGAAAAGAGCACTCTCAGCCCCACCTACCTCACAGGGTGTCTGTTGTGGGGAGGGGGAGGGGAAAGGAAAGGAAAGGAATTTGTAAGCTGCTCTGAGACTCCAAATGAAGGGCGGGATATAAATCCAATCTCTTCTCTCTTCTTCTTCTCTACTTGTGGACGCGACCTTACCTGCTTCATCCATTCTTCAATCTCTTGCATGCATGTTCCTATCATTTATATTTGTGAACCACTTTTCTCTGTTCTGCAGCCTACTTCCTCTACTCATCCTGAATCCCCCATTTTAAAAACCCTATTATGTTCATGTTGTTAACTTTGAACATGTGTGTTTGTGCAATTTTTTTTGTATAAATGTGCAAACAACATGTATTCCTACAGCTTTCCAATGTGGTTTCTTCCATCAAAGTCATATCACCATAAAATGCAAGTCGCATCACCATCAAAGCTTGCCTCCTTCGTTTGAAGCTAGTCATTGAAGCCAAGAACAATTATCTACCTTCATTTCTAGGGACCTCATTTGCTGGTAATTGATTCTGAAATTATAAAACAACTTGACTGCTCCTATTTTCTGAAATTAAGAGATTTTAATGGTCTAATTTATAAATCAAGTAATGATTCAATTATACATTTATCCAGTATCTAGTCAGTAGCAGCAGCAGCAGCATCTCCATTGAAATAATTTTATTCATTCCTTTTAGTCAATGGTATGAACAAAATATCGCTTTCCACAGAGTTACAAAATAATTTTACTGCCCATGATCTCCGCATTGGTTCCAGCTCAGATGCATATATTATTACTTTATACCTCGTTTTTTCCCTGAAACTATAGTGATCCGTTATGTGACACAGGGTACATCAGAAACTAGCAGAAGAAATCAAAGTAACAAAAAGAGAAGCTTAACACTGCATGTGTCCATTTTACTGAATGACACACAATGTTGGGGAGCCATAATGAGATTGTGAGATATGGAATCCAACCGCCAAAAGGAGCAGCTGTGGGGAGACGTGATATGGATCAGGGCCATGATACTTGAGACTAGTGGATTCCATGTATTTATTATTTGGGTTCTTTATTGTTCATACATATTCATACATGTTTATATTGTTCATACATGTTTCTCACTCCCTGGGCACAGCTTGACCCCTGAAAATTTTTTAGTTGTGAGAAGAAGGGCTTCCTTCATTCTATCCTGAATCTACAGCAGAGTAATTTCATTGGATGAGCCCCCGGTGGAAGTATCATGAGGGGGGGAAATGTTTCTTGCACCATTTATTAACTGTGCAATCCTCAGCAGAGTTACACCTCCCAATCCCACTGACTTCAATTAATTTAGGATGGCACTGTAATGTATTTTCCTGTTCTCATATTAATGAAGAACTGCCTCCTCCTAGTGCCCCCCAGTTCAATTCCTTTTTGGAAGTCCTTTTGCAAGTTCCAAAATAAGATGAGTAGCAACAAAGGAAGGGAACTTTCCTTTCCAGTGACAGCAGCTCATTCAGATAACTCCACTCCAGTTTCCTTCTGGTACCTGCTTTCAGCTCGAGGCTAAATCTCTTTTTGTCTGAGGTTGGATTTCCCTCCTCCCCTTACTCATTGTTCCTCCTATTGCTTTATGACTGGGGAATTTAGGTTATAATTTTTTTTATTTTAAGATGGCTTTTCAGATTACCATTATTATCTGTTTGATTGGATTCTTGTGATTGTTATTCGGTTGATTGGTTGCTTCTTTCAGATCCCTAGTGTACAGTAGGGCAGGTTGCTGATCTCGCTGTTTTCATCATTTACTATTTTATTGATTCTATTGTATTTATACTTCGGTGATTTTTGTGTAAACTGCTTTGGACAGTAGTTTTTATGGAAAAACAGTACACAGATTTCTTTAGCAAACCATTAGAAACCTCATCACTTGTCCTGAGCTGGTTAGCCCAGGCAAGCCCAATCTTGTCAGAAGCTAAGCAGGGTTGACCCTGGCAAGTACCTGGATGAGATTCCTCCAAGGAATACCAGGGCTGATACACAGAGGCAGACAATAGCAAGCCACCTCTCTGAAATGTCCAAGCCCCACTGGGGGTTGCCAGAAGTCAACCATGACTTCCAGGCATGCATACACACACATATAGTACTCACACACAAAAAAAGAAAACTCATCAGTTGTCTATCTAATCTATACATTCTTAACCTCCAGACCTCTTTTTCCATATGAAAGGGACACCTTCGAACATTTTAGCTTTTCATTTTCTTGGATGGTCACAACCAATTTAAACTCAGTCAGTATATATGTAAAATTAGGGGCATTTTTGGTCTAATGGACATCCTTTCCCACTCTATTAGACTGAATCACCTCTGCCATTCCGTTGCCATTCATGCATTTTGGAGAGATCTTTTCGGAGCTCTTTGCAAGCCTGCTTCAGATATCATCATCCCGAATAATCTAGTTTCATCTGTATCAGCCTGAAGTTTGCAATATTTTTGTTCTGCAGCCACATAAGCCAAGGGCTTCTTTTTTCCATAGCTGTGAAGACGTGATGTATAAACATGATCTCAGATTGCTATTGCACAGGAAATTCTACCAAGTCTATTAAGAAATTCAGGGATTCCCAGCCACTTCATCCAGTTTTAAACCTCCTCTGACTGAAACGGAGTGTGCACTTACCTACAGATACCAATCATTGCATGCCAAAAGCTGTCCTTTAGATCCTAGCCAAGATTCACTTATAAACTGAATAAGTCTGTTTTGGGGCAGTCACAGTATACAACTACTATAGATACAATATTCTAGGAAGTCCCAACACCTGCTGCTATATTCTCAATTAATTGAGATCCTTTTCAAAATAGGGGGGGGACAGCATGGTATAGCATGATCTTGTCAGATTTTGGAAGCTGAGCAGGGTCAGTAATCGGATGGGAGACCACCAAGGAAGGCTTTGCAGAGGAAGACAATGGTGAACAACTTCTTCTTCTTGCTTGCCTTGAAATCCCCTTGTTGGGGAGACCATAAGTCAGTTGTGATTTGATGGAACATAGATGAGTGTCTTATATATTAACCTGGGGCCCCGGTCACATGAGCAGGATCATACCATGAGAGGCAACACAGCAGCAGGGCATTTGTGCGCACACGTGGGACACTGACAGGCGCTGGCTGTGACAGGCTACCAGCACTTCCGGTTCAGATGCCCGCACGCGCCGTGCATTATCAGGAAAATAGTTCCCAGTAGCTTTTAAATCCGCGTCTTCGGGCCAAAGCTGTGGGTTAGAGACAGGAGTGCGATGCTTCCCAGATGTTAAAGTATGATCGCACTGGTTTAATCCGCAGGCAAGCTGTCCCTCTTGTGGGGCAAATTCTCCATGTGACCAGGCCTGGATATAGCAACATTCCTCCTTTTCTTTGTAATTATAATTACTCCATTCTCTAACTCAATAAAAATCACATCTTGAGGCTTTTCCCAGAGAAATTTGTTTACACTGTTTCAGCTATCCACCTTTGAAAAGGTACAGGTTTATTTTCATTTAGAAAGGATTATTTATAAATGGCAAGCATACAATTAAATACACAGTAGGGAGTTGTTAAATTACAGCAAATGAATAGGAATTAAAGTGACAGGCTTTTAATTGTTAAATATTTCCGATATTCTGTAAATTATTGGACGTTAAAGAAGACTGGAAGAGCCTAATAGAATTATGAGATTTAATGGTCTGATCTTCAGAGTTGCCTTCCTAATGCTTATTTGCAAGGCTGCTTGAACTCTGTATTGGGAAAGGAGGGCTGTGAACAAAGAATGGCTTTTTGGGGTGTATAAAACCAGGAACCAGGACACTTTTTGGCCCTCTGGGGTAAGCTCAGCCTTGCCAGCAGTACTGAATTTCTCATAGCTTTGCCATTCCTCCTAGTAGGCAACCTTTTTTGTTTGTTTGTTTAAAGTGCCATTTATACCATTATTATTAAGTAATCATATGGTGCCTGACAGAATAGACAACTACCCATAGGTTGGATCCAGCCAGCTTTTTTTATCAATCTTGCCCAATCCCCCTCCTTCTTATAGCTCCTATGACATATGGATTTTGGGCCTTGCAGGTCTCCAGCACAGTCTGTTCGATGGTCAAAGGGATCTCCCCTTCTTCCTTTTTCATCACTGAAAAAGCATGTTGAATCAAACCCATTTGTTTGTTGTTCAGTTGAAAAACTATTCTGGGATGAATGGGGAGAGTGCTTTGCGCTGCCACAAATACCAAACCAATCAACACTCTACACAGGCCCTTCTGCTCACGAAACTTATACCCACAACCTAATTTTCCTGTTTGTTTATTTTCCTTATACCCTTCCTTCCTCCCCAAGGGGTATCTAAACCTGCATACATCATTCTTTTGTCTTCTGTTTTATCCTCATAACAACCCTATCAAGTAGGTTACACTGAGAATGTGTGACTGGGCACTCAACAAGTTTGTATGAGAGTGGGGTTCAAAACCTGCATCTCTTCATTTTAAAGTGGAGGTTGCGGTTCGACAACAACATGATGAGTACCTTTTCTGAGAGAGAGAGAAAGAGAGAGAGAGAGTCCTGCTTTTATATATACCAATTTTGTGTGTGTGTATTCACATATTCAGCAACATATTCAGCTTTGCCATAACTGATGTGTACACTGTGTATACTTTGTTGTAATATGCTCTTTTGTATAACATGCTCTCCTTGTTCATTGTGTGCAAAATGCTCTCTTAGAGCTCTCTTAGAGCATTTATGGACTATTTTCATTTTTTCGATTAAGTATGTGGGGTGTGTGAGTTTATTGGCTTTTGTATACTAGGCTTTTATAAAGAAAACAACAACATTAGGAATAGGCACAAACAGGCTCATGCGTGACAAATTTTGGCCAATTTGTGGTTCACAAACTGAAGTTTGTGGCAGGTCAACCAGCACGAATTTTCCATGAAATTTCAAGCAGTTCCTGGAGGTTGGTGCTGTTTTAAGAATGGATACATTTCTAGACAGATGGTCTCTATCCAAACAAAGTGTTTACCAAATTTCAAAGCAACAAAGGGTGGTGGAATTCTCCAGCCTTGGAAACACTGTTGTCAGTTTCAAACTATCATGTCATTTTCTAGAGGGTCACCCCCACTGCCAGGGTTCCTTTGTGTTCATTTCTCATTTTATTGCGTAGAGCTTGCAAAATCCCACCCCACCTTGCTTGGATTTGTGACTCTGTACTTTGAGATCAGTCCTTTTAAGCTTGCAATACCAGTGGCACTGGGTTCTTCTGGGCACTCTGTGATTGTACACATACTGATGGACACTCTGTGCATTGTACTGGTTCTTCTGGGCTTGCAAAAATGCCCCTCCCTTTCTTGGATGTGATTGAGCAGGCATTGCCACATTGGCACTGGGCTCTGCTGGGCACTAATACATTGCATTGGTTCTCCTGGGCTTTCACACAGATTGTGATTCTGTGCTTGCCATCAGCCCTGTTGAGCTGGCATTTCCACATTGGCACTGGGTAACTTTTGTTCCCATAGAGAACAATGGAGGGAATGGGGGCAACCTGTTTGGGGGCCCATAGAATTGGACCCCCTGGTCCAGTGTTCTTGAAATTTGGTGGGTATCTTGGGGGGAGAGGCTCCTTCAGCTACCCTGTGATTTTGGCGCCTCTCCCTCAAACCCCCTCCTCTCCAGCCCCCAGAATATACCCTATGTTTTCACCATTGAGTTCAATGGCCCATAGGATATAATGGAGCTGAAATTGACATTCGGCTGCCTGAAAGACTCCCGGGACACCGGCTGGGGGCGGGGCTTGGCTCCTGAGCTGCCAGAGCTGTGCTCTGGTGCGTCCCCCCCAAAAAAAAGACCCCTGAGATCAGTCAATCCTAAAGGAAATCAACCCTGACTGTTCCCTGGAAGGCCAGATACTGAAGCTGAAGCTCAAATACTTTGTCCACCAAATGAGAAGGAGCACTCCCTGGAGGAGACCTTGATGCTGGGAAAGATTGAAGGTCAAAGAAGAAGGGGATGTCAAAGGATGAGATGGTTAGACAGTGTTATCGATGCAACAAACATGAAATTAAGCAAACTCCGAAGGACAGTGGAAGACAGGAGGGCCTGGTGTGATGTGGTCCATTGGGTTGTGAAGAGTTGGACTCAACTGTGCGATTGAACAACAACAAAATGAGACTCTTTAACCAACTTGTCCTGTCTTTGGGCGGGCAGGCTGTGTGCTGGGTTCTGCCCCAAGATGGGGCCCTTCTGTTTCCAGATTTATGCTTACATGTAAAAAAGGACTTAGGTTCAGTCCATGGTAGGGTTGCCAGTTCCAGGCTGGGAAATACCTGGATATTTAGAGGATGGTACCTGAGGAGGGCAGGGTTTGGTTAGCCACCTAGAAAGTTCTGCATGTGTGGTAACCTATCACCAGGGAGAAGTGTCTCTCTGGTGTGCTAATTTAGTACCTGCAGTGCATTTTTAAAATGGACTGTATTCAGAACTATCACCCTTTCAAACCTCTGTGGCTACTTTCCCCTCAAGGCACGCCATCATTTTCCAGCTTCTCCAATAAAAGGCAGGCACAGCTACAAGTGTTTTATTACAGAGTTTGCCAGCAATAAGAGAGTTTTGGGTTCAAATAGCCTGGAGATCCACCATCTCAGAGGTGCCTCCATTCCTCTTCTTTAAGTCTCTGGTCCTGCTGCCAGGCCTCAGATGCTCCTGCCGACTGCACCTTGACCACAGGGTTAGGCTTTGAGGGAGGTAGGCCTAAGAAAATAAACTGCTTCTTTCCTGGCTAGGAATGCCCCCTTCGCTGGTCCCTCCTGACTCCCCAAGGCTTTACCAGATGCCTCTTTCCCGCCTTTGCCAGTCAGCTATTTTCCCTTCTTCCAGCTCCAGCCTTTTATTCCCTGCCTACTGCCCTGTCCACTCCTTGGCTCTCTTTGCCTACATGTGAATAAGACTTTACACCTAAGGAGGTCTCTGCTCCTGGGGCAGCCTTTATCCCCAAAATGGCTCTTTGGCCTTGTCTACCCTTTAGGTTCCCTCCAGACCCAGTCCTGTCTTTCCTCCTTCCTGGTAGTTAAAGTGCACCCTCGCATGGGGCCATTCCTGCCTTCCCCCTGCTTCACACCCTAACCTGGGAAACTGTAGTATTGTGTGACAGACCTCCCACCCCTCCAGAGCCTGAATGATACAACAATCCCAAATTCTACCTCCTGATCTCACTTAATGCATAAAACAGCATGTGACAGAACTTTCAAGTGATCCTTCATAACATGGTCCATTTGAATTGGTGTCCAGCCTGCCCACAGATAACTGCATGCAGCAATCATGGGGATCAGTCCTGCAATCAATGGGATTTGAACAAGCTTGTTGGCAGCAGGGATCTGGCGAAGGGAATAATGTATTTCAGATTCCATCCGGAAGGGGGCAGCGGTAGTCACATGGGCATCTCCAATGGTACTGCCTTTTGAACAACTCCAGTGTTGTACACAGCAAATTCAAGGGGGGGGGAATACTCTTGTGTCCAGCAACAAAAAGATAAAAATGAGTTTCCCAGGCTGAAGGCAACTGCTAGTTGCCCTGAGGCAGCAGAAACCAGGGACGAACACTGCTGCACAGATGGAGGCCAGAATACTAAGGGCTGCAGGTAAACCGCACCGCCTTCATCCAAGCAGGGAGGGAGCTGCCTGGCCCCAGATGGCTGCATCTTGCCGTCAAACAAATCTCCTTCCTCTGCTGTTTCCCTCTCCTCCTTGTGTGTTTGTTAGCCTGAGGGCCTGTGTCTCTTGAGTGAAGAGAGCCACTTTGGGAGCCTGCTGGTGTTCGAAAAGTGGGATATAAATATAATTCAAAGGTATTTATCTAATTTATACCCTGCCCTCCTCACCAAGGCTTACAAACAGTTCATAAAATACAATTTAATACAATAAAAACCTATCATAGGCCTATAAATTACTTTAAATAGCAGTCACTTAAAACATAAAGACATAAGATGCTGGAACGTACTCAGGCAGCAGGAGCCACACTTCTTATAGCATAGCTTAGGTGACTGTTGGATGCCAGGCCTGTCACACCAGCCCCGTTCTCGTTTCTTATGTGGCGAGCACAGGCTAGGGACCACGACGGCAGGACCCAGGTTACAGACTGGAAAGCCAGGGCACAGGGACACTCCTCGGCAAATAATAATTATAAACTCATTTGGGCATGAGCATTTAGATATTTTATCATTATTTAAGAGATGTGAAGCAGGCAAAGGGTGGAGGGCTAAGACTCTCCACAGATTTGAAACAGGAAATTGCAAATGATTTCTCTCAAGATCCATTGCAGACTTTTGTGCTGGAATTTCTGAAAAAAAATACATCACTATGGAAACGATTGCTTATTTGTTTTATGTCTATTAATTTTGGCAGGGCTTCCAAGTGAAGGAGGCCTGTGATATGAAACTTCACGGGGCCAGGTCACCTTAGGTGATCAGGGAGCCAAAAGTGTCACTAGGAGATAGCTGTGCTGCTAATCTAATCTTGCGTACCTTCTGAGGGCCTAGAGGACATCTTTGGTTGGGGGCCTGAAGTAGTTCTCAGAGTTCTGCAGGAGCATAGATTGATCAAAATGCTGCTGAGAAGCTCCATCAGAATACACTGGGGGAATTAAACAGTTGTGAAATACATCACCTACCAGTAACAGGAATCTGACTGTATTAAAAGAATATGCAAAAAAAAAGGCCCACATGTGACAATGTCTTTCTACTCATGCTACAACTTAGTGTTCTGCTCAAGGGAAACTGCTGCACTGATAACTCTGCCAATTCCCCCTTCCCCCCATTCTGGAAAGTCTTAGAGAACTGCATTTACTGTAACTCATTCTAAAGACTTTTTATTATCCATGGGGGCCTTTTCACTCTCCTCCCCCTGAGCCGCCTGTAGAAAAGAAAAGGGATTTCCCCTTACACCAATTAAAAAGAAAACCTCACCTATTCTTTGGTCCCCCTCAAGAAGAAGTTAGCCCCTGCTGAGCTTTCCCCCAAGGCATCTGCAAAGCCACCAGGTGAGGCTGCAGCAGCCTTAATGAGAATGAATCAGCTCTGATCTTCCAAGAGATAAACACAAATCTTTTATTCCAGCCACCTGGTCTTTGACCTAACCAAGAAGAAAACACCACTTAGGACTGTCTACAGAATTGCTTGGCCTGAAAATTGTTTGCAGAAAACTTTCAAAATGATTGGGGGGGGGGGGCAAGCAAATATAAAGTTGGAAACACAAAACCCCTCACTTTTTTGTTGTTTGGTTACAATATATTTTCATTCCCCAAAGGGTTCCTCTTCTGATGAGTTGATCTGACATCATACAAGACTTAGGGATGTCTGTGCATCTGTATATCATCAAAGAAATTATTTGGGGGCTTTTACTTCCCAGAAAATTGTTTGTTTCTTGCTGCCAGCTTCCCATATCGACTAGGTTTTCCCTCTTTTCAGATAGTAATGAAATCATAATATTATCAGTACACCATTATTACTTGCTTTTTGTTGTTATAAAAAGGGAGAAAAAGTGAATCTGTGTGTTTGTCACAGATAAGAATCACAGTTTGGACCAAATAACATGTAACAATCATGGGTTGTTATGCTTCAAAATGTTTTCTTTGGTATTAGACACACTCTTTACAATCCATTTGATGGTCTAATTGCTTAGATCCTGGCTTGGTTCCAAAGATGGGACATGCAACTATGAAACAGAATGAAACCATTGTAGGCATTTTACAAACAAGTGGCTTCCTCTATCTTTATCCTTCACCAGATAATGGTACTCTAGAAGTGTCAATCAATGGATCCAGATGTTTGATGTGTTTAATGACGATGATGATGATGTCGGAAGAAAGTGGGTTCATTTGTAATGTAATGTGGTGTTGGAGGAGAATTTTACAGATACCATGGACTGACAAAAAGACAAATAGGTGGGTTCTAGAACAAATCAATCCTGAACTCTCTTTAGAAGCTAAAATGACTAATCTGAGGCTATTGTGTTTTGGTCATGTTATGAGAAGACTCACTGGAAAAGCCAATACTAGGAAATCTTGAATGAAGCAGGAAAAGAGGAAGACCCAACATGAGAGACTGGTTGACTCATCAATCAATCATGACTCAATCATGGTTTGCAAGACTTGAGCAAGGCTGCTAACAATAGAATGTTTTGAAGGTCATTAATTCACAGGACCACCATAAGTTAGAAATGACTTGATGGCACTTATGCACAGAAAGACGATTGTAGGAGAACAGTGAAAAAGGCAAGACGAGGTTTAGGAAATCTTGGGAGTACTTTTTTATGCTGCTTACTGCACTGTTCTGTTTACTTTGGCAGGCTGTGTTTTGGTGGCAAGAGTAGCAACAACCTCAGTGCAGTTGTTAACCGTGTCAGACCAGTATTTGGAAGACCCCAGTTCAAATCCACACTCATGCCTTGGAAGCTCTCTAGTTGATGTTGGGTCAGTTGCTGGGCCAGCCTAACCTACCTCACAAGGTTGTTGTGAGGATAAAATGGAGGATAGGAAAATGATGTCAGCTGCTTTGGGTCCCCATTGGGAGAGAAAGGCGGGGTATAAATTAAATAAATGAAGGAAACAAATAGAATGCTATTAGGGCTATTTTAAGACATTTATATTTATATCTATGCCCTCTATGTCTAAATGGACATGTGTATCTTAGATGCTTCTGAAGCTGTTGTTATTAGAATGTTGCTATTGATCTTTCTGAATTAGGTTCCAAGCCCTGGAGTATGCTGTTGAATAGCATGCCATCTGCCCTGTACCATCTATGCCACTGGCAATACTGTCCCCTGGGGGGTACTGGAATGATCCAGGTGAGCTGGAATGATCCAGGTGCAGATCTACAAACTGCATTATTTTGTCCACTTCTTGAAGGTAGATATCCAGGGGGTGCTGAGTAATTTTTTTTCTGAAAAGGGGGCAGTAGGCCAAAGAAGTTTGGGAACCTATGCCATGTATAACAAACATCTTTGCCCTAGGTAGCCCTTTAGTCCAGAATGGAATACTGATTATCCCAATTTCCTCAAGATAAGCATGATTATGTCCTTGGAAATACCTTGTACTAGCTTTAGCTACCTTATAACTGGCATACTGTGTAGGGTGATGGTGAGGGGCACTTTAGCTATTTCTTACATTTATATCCTGCCTTTCTTTCACTGTAAAACTCAGTGCTGTGCATAAAAGGACTTTCAGGTCTCCCATTCAAGCACAGATTACAGCCTTACCCAATTAAGTTAAGCAAAGTTGCAGCATCACATGTCTTCTGACAACACCCCACTTTCAAATACCGTTAAATTAGCCCAGAAAACCAGGCCATGTTTCACCATTAAAATATTTTTGGTGAATTTGCATTGTTCACATTGTAGTATCTATCTATCTGTCTGTCTGTCATCTATCACCTATCAATCTATCGGTGTCATTGCTAATGCTTTCCAAACAGTTACAACACCCTCAGTTATCCTGTTCTTCTTGCTCTGCATCTTTCTTGATTATCAATAAATTCTTTTTGCATTATGTACTCTGATCCCTCTTGTATTCTGTGCATTCAACTCTTGTGAACAAATGGTACATATCTGAGAAAAGCTGGATATAGAAACGAAAGGCAGCTGGATTCCCAGTTAATTTGTATCATCTTTCCAAGCATATCACATATTACACTTTATTACCTTCTAGAAGTGGTTCACTTGTTGCTTACAGGATGCTAATTAAATTTTAGTCAGCTTTTTTATATTGATTCTCACATATTTTTTGTGAAGTTCCCCCCCACACCTGACTTACTTTTCCAGCATAACAACAGAAAGCTATGGGATAGTCATTGATTTTTTTTACAATCAGTGAAGATTATGGGTGCAATCAAGCACTTCAGAATCAGGGATCCCCTAGATCTTCCTTTCCATTGGATGTAGGTGACACCTGAGCCTTTTTAATGGAACAATTTCCATTGTTTGTTTTTCCAAGTTTTTGAATCCCCAAAGCTCTGCTTCAGGCTAAGACATCTAAAGGCAATAAAGGCAGATTTAACAGGTAAATCCTAACTATATTTGCTTCATTATGCCAGTTTCAGTGAGATTCCTAACTAAGTCAGTATGCTTTGCATGGCAGACTAAAGCTACATTCCTATGCACATGGCTTTGGAAGTAAGCCCAGTGATCTCAGCAGGACTTAGTAAAACATGCAAAGGATCAGGCTACAGGTGTTATTTCTAAGGTTGCCTTCTTCTAAATCGTCATCTAAAGCTGTCCCAGAGTGAAAAACAGCACTAAGCAGATGATAATGTTTAGTTCCAAGTCTGAGGAAACTTCACCTGTTTACCTTTGCATATTAGTTAAAGGCGCTGGAGCAGTTTCTGTCTAACAGTGCAGTCCTAAACAGAGTTAGCATCTGACATTAATGGACTTTAGAAGGGTGGAACTCTGTTTAGGAAGGAGGAGGAGGAGGAGGAAACTGGATTTATACCCTGCCCTTCAGTCAGAGTCTCAGAGCAGCTTACAAACTCCTTTCCCTTCCCCTCCCCACAATAGATACCCTGTGAGGTAGGTAGGTAGGGCTGAGAGAGCTCTTTCAAGAACTGCTCTTTCAAGAACAGCTCTGACAGAATGATGGCTTGCCCAAGGTCATCCAGCAGCTGCAAGTTGAAGAGTCGGAATCAAACCTGGTTATCCCAGGTTAGAGTCTGCATACTTAACCACTACACCAAACTAGGACTGCATTTTTACTGTCTGCCCTAGTAGTTACCTATACAGGTTTGTAGCCACAGCACAAATCTTTGTAGAGATGAAGCACATTTTCACAAGAAACAATAAAATGGCTTGTTGCATTTTGTGCATCTCCACTATGGCATCACATCCAGTAGTCAGACCGGTGTACACATGGTGCAAATGAGCCATTTTTTTCTGTACCCCACCTCTCAGTGCAATTCCTTCGATGAATGAAAAGAAGCTTTGACATGAGTCAGGTCAGATATGGAGGCAGCTAGCAGCCATTTTCTTGGTCACAGGGGCACTTAATGTATCTGCAGCAGCCTCTATGCATAGGTGACCTAGTCAATTCCCATGCTCTTGGAATTCTTCTGTTTGTACTGGAAGAGAGACCATATCTCCAGGAGGAGATTTTATATATAATGTTTTCATAGATTACCCAGAATCAAAGAAGTTTATTAGCTTCATCACCCTGATCCAGCAAGGGAGATCGGCACTTAGATACTGGCTCTGGTCACACTGCAAATGACATGCACTTTGTTCCCAGTTTATTTAAATTGGGAACATTTTTATTCGCATTGGGCTGTCTACATGCAGCCAGCCCCTCTTTCCCGGCACCTGCTTGCCTGCTGCTGCGCCGTCCTTCCAGGCGATCCTACCGGCCACGGGGAGGCTCAGGCACCATTGCCCCATAAAAATAGGCTCCGCCGTCTCCGCCATCCTCCTTGCCGGCCCCATCCAGGCTGCCGGAGCCCCCGCCTCTCGTTCCCGCCTCCAGGGCCGTCTTTGTGCATTGTTTTTTTTTAAAGCTTCTGGTTTGAGCGCTTGACTAAACATACGCTTAATAAATCCATTATTAAATGTTAAATGGATTTATTAAGCGCATGTTTGCTCAAACGCTCAAACCGGAAGCTTTAAAAAAAAAAAAAAAAAAAGCACAAAGAGCGTTCAGACGGCCCTAATCGCAATCCTTGTGAGAGATGGGCTGTCCACATAGGCAAAATCACGCAATCAAAGCGGAAGTGCCAGGAAAACACTAGGTTTTCCAGGGGTCAGGAAAACCCGGAAGCATTGCATGAGTAAGCCTGCTTCGGGGCGGGAGGCGGATTGGCGCATGTAAACGTGAAACTGACATGCGCAAGGAAACAGCAGCGAATCCCAATCAAAACGGCAGTGTGACCGGACCCAGAGTCTTCCATAGGACCAGTGTGGCTGTAGCTCCACATCTGAAAGTCTGTTCCTATCTTCATAATGATGCATTTTCAAACTACACTGAGATGACTGAATGTTACATTGCGTGATTAGTTGGGCCACAGCCAGAGCTGGATTGGGGCTCTTTTCCTGGACTACAGTGCTGAGAGTAACACAAATGGCAGGGGCTTTTTGTACTTTTAAAGGTGATGAGACCTTTAAAGAGACCTTTTTGGCAGTGACTCCAAAGCCTGCAACTTATGGCTTTTCCTGACAGAGTGAGAAAAGCTGCAGCTACCGAAATACCCCTGACACAATCATTGAAGGTAGAACAACCTGATCCTCCCATATATCTGCTTTCTTGATCCTTGACTTGAAAATACGCCCTGAGTGAAAAGATGTGCTAGTCAATGAGGCAAAAGCATTGCAGTCCAAAAAATGCCATCCAAAGGTAGAGGCAAAGCCCATTCACAAATCCATGCTCTGCCAACAACTCAGGAGCAAAGTGAGTTTTAAAGAATTTGAGACTTTATAGGGCTTAACATCCTGCATATTGTTAAGTTTGTGTGTGTGCACGTGTGTGTGTGTGTGCGCGTGTTTTAATGGAAACCACATTGTTTTCTTTTGGCAAATCACTTCGCAGGCTGGATTCAGGAAAGAATGCAACACAGATCATCTGTATCTTTTCCCATCATCATCCTTTCATTCTTCTCCTTTCCCCCCTTAAGACACAAGGTGACATATCCAAGTGCTCGTCCTTCATCAATTCTTCAGTGAGCAACAGAGCAGAAAGCTCTAATATCTATTCATTTGTATCTGTCATTCTTAAAGTATTAAGGACAATTGACTTCACATGTCGCAGATAATTAGAAGAGTCTTCCTTTGCTCCGGGATTTTAAGGCAAGTGTCTCCCACTCCTCAATGGTACATTTTATTGATGTCTTTCAACATACCTGAATTTCTTGTCAACTGTGTATTAGATTTAAAGAAAGAACATTGGAGAGAGTTCCATACAAGAAAATTATCAAAACAGTTTTTCTCTGATTTTACTGTTCCAAAAGAAATGGAATAAAACATATTAGTCACAATAAAAATATTTTTGTCTGCTGAGCAAAAGATATGGAAATGCATGTAAAAAGCATTCACATAAAAGCACCAGCTGACAATGCTTCAAGAGCAAACTGAATTACCAATGATGGAACCAAAGAAGAAGCCAGAGTATCTATAAATAGAGATGGGCACGAACTGCATTTTTGCAGTTTGGTTTGTGGTTTGTGGCTGAACCACAAACTGAACCACAAACCCATACAAATGGGGAGGTTGATTCACGAACTGACCCTGTTCATATCAGTTCATGAGCCATGTAAAGTTTAAACCCTGCTTTCTGCTCCCCATGGCTTTTCATGGGGAGCAGAAAGCAGCTCTTTGGTTTTAATGACTCTGATCCATTTAAACCCTGCTTTCTGCTCCCCATAAAAAGCCATGGGGAGCAGAAAGCAGTGGTTTCCAAACAGGTGACTGGAGGAGACCTGCTTTCTGCTCCCCACGGCTTTCACAGGAAGCAGGATTTTAAACCAAATAGTTGAGCACTCAGCTGTTTGGAACCCCCTGCTTTCTGCTCCATGAACTGCCACAAACTTTATCAAAATGCATGGAAGTTTGTGGCAATTCTTCAGTTTGTGAACATCACTTTGTGAACCACAAACCACCCAAAATTTATCAGCCAGTTCATGCCCATCTCTATCTATAAATACTATTAAAAATTACAGGATAGTGAGAACCTACAAGCTGCATGCCAGAAAATATTTGTGCTGTGAAAGTTCTGAGGCTCACACAAGGTAGTGTTGTGCATACTCTGCAAATCTGCACAAGCTCTAGATTTGAATTGTGCACAGATCCTGAACATCTCAGCATTTATTTTCTAAAAATGTGTTTCTGGTCCCTGTTGCTGCAAATATTGGATTTGCTGCAAATATTGGATTTGGAGCAATGTCCAGGATAGTATGTATTCTGTGAGACTGCAATTGCTCTGTGCAATTCTGGTACTGGGTGCAAAATTCAAGATCTTGAGAATCTCAGTCTTCTTAGCCCTCCACACACATTATAATCAAAAGGAAAGTTTATAGCCCTTTATATACCTTTTAAAACAGTCCAGAAACTATGGATGATGCTTGATTAAATTTGCAGAGCATGTTGGGAGTCCATCACACTCCTTCACACACTCTGGCTAAGGCACTGTCCTGGTGACCGAGGAGAGGGTAATCAGCACCACGCCTAGGAAAGCAAGCAAGACACAGGAAGACAGTCACAGTAAGGAGACAGTGCCATAGAAGTAGAAAGCTTGCAGCAGGTCATCTTGTGGAATTATGCTGCAGTGGGAAAGTGGAAGGAAGGAAAGTTCCATTCCAGTTCTGAGTTCACATCTGTATATTTAGACAATCCTGAGCTAAACACTGGACCAATGGTCTGGCTCAATATAAGGCAGCTCCACACATCCAGTTCTTCCATGCCCTCCGGTTCCACAAGGGTACATTTGTCTAAAGAAAAGCCGTGGATATGATCTTGTGCTCCAGATTCAGAAACAATCTAGGTCGCCATCCTCCATGCACTTACCTGTGATAATACCACTGATCATTCAGGGACATACTTCTGAGTAAGCAGACACTGGGTTGGATCCAAGCTCATCTGGCAATTTCTACCCCTTCTAGCTGCAGATCCCCCTCCCAATGTCATCCTATGGGTCCCCCGTCTCCCAGGAGCAGCATTTTGTGGAGTTCATCAGGCTGCAGTGGCAGAGGGTGAGGAAGGAAAGTTTCATTCCACCATTAGAAAATTGAGTCTTGGTTCAACCCATCAAGTTGCATAGTGTGAGAAGTTATATTTGCAAAATGCATTACCACATTGGGTGGAGTTTTATACCATGTTCTGGCAACAGTAACTTTAAAATCCCCGTCTTCACCACAGAGATTCAAATGAATCATCGTGGGATTATCACAACCACTGTGTGATTTGCAGAGCTGTATTATGTAGAAGAAATTCTACACACACAGCCATAGTGGTTGCGATAAGTGAAGTCCTGCCTTATTGTAAAGATGGGGTACAAGAAGTTTAAACAGCAATAGACACTTGCAGTATCATCAAATGTGAATGGCCAGTACATGTTTCAAATGTCAGATCTGCTTGTAATAAAAATAGAAAAAAATAACCAAATTGCACTCCACTTCCTTATTGATAGATGATACTGTGCCATCCACAAGCTGAGATTCCTGTGTGTGTGTTTTGCTATTCAAGCATTGGTACTTTCTCAGTGCAGACCTATGTAGAGATAGTCCTTGGATTTCACTAGGTTTAGACTGGAAGAATTCTGCACAAGACTGATCTCCCCCACCCCCCATTTTTGCAAAGTACAAATAATAAATCCCTGCAGCACAGGAACGAGTTTATAAAACAAAGCATGAACTGGCTCATAGTGCGTTCCTTTAAATGCCCATAAAATAATTCAGGTCCTCTGTATATTTGGAACGGCAGAGCTGACAGCGATGCTGTAATTGAGAAAGAGATTCAAATGCAGTTTTTATCACTCTTGCCACCAAAGTGATCTTAAGTTAAAGAATTTTTTTAAATCCTCCCCTTTGCCTAATGGGTGAGTACTTTCACTTGCACCTTGCTCCTTCTTTGCCTTCAGAAACAAATTGATATTTCACACAGATAATGCTTTTCTTTTTTTAGTAAAAAAATTACACAAGATTGAACAATTAGAAATGAATGTCAGCTTAAGGAGGGCGTAAAAGTAAGCCTGCCTCCCACTGAATCATTTTAGCCACTTTTTAAAGGATTGGCTCCCAGGTTACAGGAACCATGTTAAGTATAGTATTTAACCTTCACTTTCTCTCATTTTCTCTTTTGCATTAGAATATATCTAAATAGATGAGTGTATTTTTATATACTTCCAGACCTAATCCCCTAAGGCTACATTCTAATGCACCTGGGTAGGATTAAAGCCATTGGTTTTAAGTGTGCCTAACTCTGTGTTGGATGGCGACCTAAGACTTTACTGTGCATATAAGGAATTCTTTGAGTTTTACGTTGCTTTGGAGGAGTGCCAGCACCCAAGTGGCCTGGACAAGACTGCCATGGGTCCCAGGACAGATCTTCCAATAGTAAATCTTTGGTTTAAACAAAGCAATAGTCTAGCACATGGGTAAGGACATTTAGGTGGGTCATAGAGCATCACCTTCGGTGTGTGAGCTCCTAGAGATTAAGGAAGCCGTGACTCTTCCCTCTTTTTGCATGTACACTGAGAAGAGCAGTAGGATGGCAAAGTTAAAGTCACTCAACAGTGGAGAGGATTTCTTGGCTTGTCTTTCATTAGGTTACACCTTCCAGTACTTAGTTTGTCTTGCGTGACCTTACCTCTCTGGGTTTGCTGCCTGGGGTCTGGTCTGAAAAGTGACGAGGTCATAACTCCAGCTCCTCCCTTGTCCTGTCATGTGACTCTGATGTCACATGGCTGCAGATTTGGAAAGGTCTGAAAAGAGCATGGAACTAGAAGACTGTTAAGTGTATAGTAAAGGGTCCAATGAGAAGACTACATAGAAAAAAACAGACAGAATGTGGAGAAGTTTAACTATGAGAAGCTTACATTTAAAATGAGAAGAGAGGGATCAATTAATAATTATTTGATCTTACATTATAAAGAAAATTAAAGATAAGGTGGGAGACTGCTATTTTCTGTTTTGGAGTGTGTGTGTAATATACACATATAGACACATACATTTTATAAAGTCATGTGGATTAGATTATGGGAAGATAGTCAATTTATTCATGAAATTCAAACATGCCTCTGGAAACAAAAAAAAAGTCTTTTCTTTCCCCTCAAAGAATACATGTGTGGTGCTCAAAAGGAAATGTGTATGTCACATTAATTACTGACACTAAGTGATTTCCCATGAACAATTAGCATGAATCATATAATCAGCTGTAAAGGTTTGAAATGGAAAAGACCTATTAGGTCATTAGTTCGTCTCACTGCAAATGCTGGAATATCCCTGCCGGTGCATGAATAATGAGGACAGTTAATTGGGCAAGAAAACTTTAACTGATTGACACTTACTATAAAAATGCAAGTTTGCTGATATCTCTGATATTTAAATGGAGGTGCAAATATACAGATGGAGTTCTTTGATCCACATTTTGCTGTTGTTACATCTTAGCCACTGGTACTCTAGACTGAATATCAATGCCAAACATGACCCATAGTAATGTGAGAGTATCACTGGGCTAAGGAAATAGAAGCAGCATGTAGCAAAGCAGTCATAGCCCTGGGGACAAATGAATTTCCCATTGACTGAAGATATTTTTAATGCTGCTCTGGTCTATCTCCAGGAAATCAGTTAATAATTGCTAATTGTATTTTGGTAAGCAAAATGAAAGGATGCATTCTTTCTGGAAACTTGCCTTTAGTTTTTGCAATTAATTACACTGCTGCTTTACGTGATTAGGTGAAATCGTAACACAAAGGAAAGAATGAATCTATTAGCCCTTGTCTGAAGATCTTAAGTTAGTATAAACTGTAACTTCTTTTTGCTTTGCTGAGAGGTAAACATATTGTTGCTGAATATGAAAAAAAGAATAAAAACAATTTTAATGAGGGAGTCTGATTTGAAAGTTATATAGTTAATTTGTGTTTCAAATAGTGTAATCTGCTAGTTCTACATTTAGCGGGTATATTAGAATGAAGAGCCCGGGTATTACTAAATTTCTCAGCTAGAACAGAGAAATGCTTGCTCATCCAATCAAAGGCTTTAAGGTGATTGCAATTTTGTTTACGTTTACTGGTTATTAACAAAGAGTTTGTGACAAAGTATGTGTATAGGGACCATTCTTAAGATGGTATTAAGGGGTCCCAAGAGCAAAGGAATATGGTTGTCTTTACTGGCCAAGGAAAATATAAGATCAGCATGGCTCATGGAAATAGTATTAGACTTTTACTGCAATCACAGATAAGAAATCCAGTTTTCTCTTTGTCATGTTCCTGTGTGACCAAGAAATGAAAAGAGGTAAAAAGTCAAGGCTATGCAAAAAGGGAACAGACCTAAGTTTTCCAAGCTTGCTGCTGACTTCCTCCCCAGCAAAGGTGGCAGGGGCTTAGATTGAGGATTCAAACACTTGCAGGGTGGGGGTGGGAACTGGTTTCAGTGACAGAATGTCTAGATCTTTTCAGAAGTTTCATTTCAGTTTCCAGACTAAATTGTTCAAGCTTTCCCCTCAGACTTCTATTTCTAGTTTGATTTAGCTTTAACTGCAGCAACCCAAGTCAGGGTTAACAAAATCGAGAGAGCAAAAAAGAAGCAGGATGGAAATCTTCAGTTCAGCTTCCTCCTCCAGGAAGAGATATAGAGAGCCATGTAATATACCATGGCTATAAACCACATGCTATTTGAACTGGCATTTTGGTTCCTCGGAGCAGCTCAGCTCGATTGATATGAATGGGACTTAAGACTACTTAAGTATAAATATGTGGTTTAGGTGGTTTGAATGTTGCAGGGGACTCTGATTTTGAAATGAACATGCACACTTAATTAGGCACAGGCAAATAACAACTCACAAACTTGTTCCCCCCGAATGGAGATGGGTCATGTACATATTGAATTGTTCCTGTAGCTAAGCTTATAGAAACCAAATTCTTGAAACATGCACTTCCATTTAACTAGTGTACCTTTCCAAGTATCATAAAGTGCCAAAGGAGTTTGCCTTGGCATCACACCTAGTTACAGTAGTGTGAAGTTTCAAGTTGCAGCAGAAACCAACATCTGGAGGTAATTGACTGGATTTTAACTGGCTTTGGTGGTAATATGCAAGACATATTTCATCTTCGTGTATATTTCATTCATCTTATAAAAAGATGCTTCTTTCCAAGGCTCCTAGACATATTTCTTTGCTTTCTCATATATCAAAAGTATCAAATGGTGCAGACCATATAAAGCTGAATAAGTCTACGCTACAGCCTTAACATGAACAACTCTGCACATTATTGCCAATGCTTCTGTGATGGACTGCACTTTTTAAAAGCTTAGAAGTGCTGTACAAACAGCATGAGGACTGTGAAAGTGGTTCTCTTCATGGAAACAGAGAGCCTTGAGTGACAGGCTGCTCCAAGCAATAGAAAAGAAGAAGAGGAGGAGGAGGAGGAGGAAGATTTATGTCCCACACTTCATTTGGTGTCTCACAATGGCTTACAATCTCCTTCCATTCCTCTCCCCACAACAAACACCCTGTGAAATAGGTGGAGCTGATAGAGCTCTGAGAGAACTGCTCTTGGGAGAACAGCTCTGAGAGAACTGTGACTGAACCAAGGTCACCCAGCTGGCTGCATGTGGAGGAGTGGGGAATCAAACCTGGTTCTCTAGATAAGAGTTTGCTGCTCTTAACCACACCACCAAACTGGCTGTCTCATCAGAGCTAAGCAGAAAGAGACTTTAGAGCTGAATGCTGAGGAGGAGAAATCATTCGGAATTCAGCCCTGACGGAGAGCTAGACAGGAGAATTAGGGAAAGCTGGCAAGGAGAAGTGGGTACTTAGATGGAGACTCTCATTTAGGCCAAAGAAAGGGGATAGATCTTCTAGTGAGAGGAGAATTTCCATATCCAGCCAAACAGGGAGTTAGCTCTGAAGAGTGAAGAGACCACTGGTCTGGTGTGGTTAGAAACTTCCTTTAGAGACCTTAAGAGTCAGTTAAAAACTCAATATGAATACTGGTGTTTTAAGAGGTTTGGGTACTGGAAAGAGTGCACCAGCCTTCTGGAAATCAAAAGAGCCAGAGAATACTCAAAGAAAGTATACTGGAGTGCCTGGGGAAACCCTGGGATCAAAGCCTCTCAACATAAAGATTGTAAGTAACTCTGAAAAGCTTAAGAAATTCTCATTAACCTGAAACATAAGAACTAAAGTCTGTGCATGTATTGGTTTTACCTCAGAAATTTCAACCTCTGATTTTACCTGACCTTTCCCCTCTATGTATAAATCATATATGCCCCTATATAAATCATTGGTGCGACCTCATTTGGAATACTGTGTACAGTTCTGGTTGCCACATCTCAAAAAGGATATTATAGCATTGGAAAAAGTGCAGAGAAGGGCAACTAGAATGAAAAAAGGGTTGGAACACCATCCCTATGAAGAAAGGTTAAAACACTTGGGGCTCTTTAGCTTGGAGAAACGACAGCTGAGGGGTGACATGATCGAGGTTTATAAGATTATGAATGGGATTGAGCAGGTTGAGAAAGAAATACTTTTCTTCCTTTCTCACAATACAAGAACTCGTGGGCACTCCATGAAATTGCTGAGCAGTCGGGTTAGAACAGATAAAAGGAAGTACTTCTTCACCCAAAGAGTGATTAACATATGGAATTCACTGCCACAGGAGGTGGTGGCAGCTACAAGCATGGACAGTTTCAAGAGGGAATTAGATAAACATATAGAGCAGAAGTCCATCAGTGGCTATTAGCCACAGGGTATAGATGGGAACTCTCAGTCTGGGGCAGGTGATGCACTCTATTCTTGGTGCTGGAGGGGGCAGCAGTGGGAGGGCTTCTAGTGTCTTGGCCCCACTGCTGGACCTCCTGATGGCACCTGGTATATTTTGGCCGCTGTGTGACAGAGTGTTGAACTAGATGGTCCATTGGTCTGATTCAACATTGGCTTCTCTTATGTTTTTATGTTGAATAAAATATTTTTTTAATTTGGAATATAAAAGTACCATTAAAGTTAAAGAGGGCTCTCAATCCTTCCTTCAGATTCCTGGGCTGAGCAAACAGCCAAAATATTATACTGTGACAGGGTGGGACAGCCAGAGTTCTTCAGCAAAGAAGAAAACACATTACTAGGGTGGCTCAGTCATTAAAGGAAAAGAAAAACAGGGAAAATCTTGGGTGATTTCTCTCTAAAACTGCCGCGGGGTTGCGCCGCTGTTTGCCCCGAGATTTTTAGTCAATTTCACACTGAAGCACGGGCTGCATTTTGACTCACGGCTCGCTCGATTTCCCTGCAGTTTCGTAATCCTGTTTTTTGAGGATTACGAAACTGCGGGGAAATCGGCGAAGCCGCGGGTCAAAATGCAGCCCCGCGGCTTCGGGTGTGAAATTGACTAAAAATCTCGGGGCAAACGGCGGCGCAACCCCGCGGCAGCTTTAGTGGGAAATCACCCCTTGTCTCTGAGGGAAGAAAGTGGACAGGGCTGTCATAGCTTCCATTTCCAAGAAGAAGAAGAAAAAGAAGAAGAGGAGGAGGAGGAGACTGGATTTATACCCTGCCCTTCACTACCCAAAGGAGTCTCAGAGTGGCTTACAAACTCTTTTCCCTTCCTCTCCCCACAACAGACACCCTGTGAGGTAGGTGGGGCTGAGACAGCTCTGACAGAAACTGCTCTTTTTCAAGAGTAGCTGTGCCAGAACTATGGCTTGCCCAAGGTCATCCAGCAGGTGCAAGTGGAGGAGAGGGCAATCAAACCCCGTTCTCCTAGATTAGAGTCCATGCACTTTTGTTCTTAATGCCTTTATACATTATACAGCAGCAACTGAGATTTGGGATGCATGTAAGGGAAGAGAAAAAATAGAATGAAGCAATAGCAACATTCCAGCTGCCAGAAATTGAGAGTGAAGAGTTGACAGTGGGATTTTTTGAAACACCTCAGTGGGCATGCTCTACTTGGAAATTCTTCTTTTCAGGCCTCTTTGAAAATAATGGGAAGTGTGGGAGAACCCAGGCAACCAGGTCACTGAGAGGGAGGACTAGGGGGACAATATTCCTGTAACCCTGGTCACTCTGGAGGCCCATGGAAACCGGTTAAGACATGTGATTTGTTTTCATGTGGTGCTTGGGTTGGATCTCTGTAATGTGAAGAAGGCCCCAGAGGGGATTTTTCTCTGGGGAGCTGTCGTGGCTCTCTGGAACCCTAACAGGGCAGATGTATGCCTGCTAAGTGCCTGAAGGGCAGACTTCCTGGAAACCCCATGTACGCCCGCTTTACTTCCATGACGTATTTTCGTTTTTCTCATGTAATAGGCATGTCTTCCCTGGAATTTAGCACACATAAATATCTAGCTGATGCACATTCACCAACAGCAGTATGTCTAAGCCTGGAGGTTCTCCTGTCCACTGTCTGCATGTCTCTGAACTATATCACACTAGCTCAAAGGCAGCCATGCAACAGCAGACACAGTGCAAACGATCAGTGTGACACATACAGTGACCATTTTTCAACTAACCTGAATTATAATTAAATTAAACTGGCACTGCGTTTAAAATGTTCAATTTAAAGTTACATTTCGGTTCTAGAATCAAATTCCAAAGGGTAGTCCTGTAAATCTATTGCAGCCAATCTAACAAAGAACCTTATGGCTCCTTACAGATGAACACGTTTGTTGCTCAGTTTGGAATGATTTTAAGTGGTCTTGGGCATGGTGTAAGAAAAATATAGTGGCTCCTAGAGAACAAGCCAGCCAGAAGAATGACTAACTGTATGCAATTTTATCAATTTCTGAGGCTGTAGTGTACATGGCATAGTAGTTAATTCAGCCTGTCTTGAATCCAGATTATTCTTATGCTGTCGAAGGCCTTGCTTTTCAGGAAGCCAACCCCAAACCGGAATAATCTATGGTTTGATTTATAGATAAAGATAACAGTTGTGTACATTTATTTAAATGGCATTATCAGATTATAAAAAGCAAATGGTTTTATTCAAGAAAGCTGGCATGGAAATAATGAAAAGCAATTTACAAGCGAAGCTGCATTTATTCTAAAGGTAGATGGAGTTAAAAATAGTCAAGAGACTAGAAGGCCAATATTACTGTGAAAAGATGGCAAACCATTTGTGCAGTATTTTTTCCAGGGAGAAGAAACCACGGATACATTTCCCCCCTCATACCAATACCACAAGAATGCTATTACAGAAAATGTAGCGTTATTGTGCCAGACATATTGGAAATGCCAACTGGGCCTCGCCATCCCATTCGTTTGCTGACACTTACCAGTGCTGCACTGCTTTTGACATGAATTTGACACAGGTGCAGAGAGAGGCTTCACATAAGAGAATGATTTTCTGATTCATTCATGGAAGTCCTGAAGGACAGTAGTAATAAAAAGCACCCAGGTTTTTTGTTTTGACTTTGTTTTTTAAAAATTAACCCTTTTTTTGCTCTCAGACATACAGCATCAAATTCATGCTTAGCTACGGTTAGATTATTACAACTTCAAAGGGAAAGTATTTTTCTCCTCCTTCTCCTCCTCTCGTCTGCTTGCATTATTTGGATTTAAAGCATTGTTAAATCAATAAAAACAGAGTGACTGTAAGCACTAGTGTCACAAACTCCCATATCATCTGAGTGTCTTAGAATGGGAAAGAGATCACAGTAGAGGCCATAAAGATTTGAAGAGAGGTCCTGGTTAAATCTCTGGCATCTCACTTAAAAGGACCTCAAATTTTAGTGTGGGAAATAATATATCTGTCCAAGAACTTGGAGAGTTTCTGTTAGTACAGACTAGAGCCAGCAGGTACAGTGAGTTAGAAGGATCAAGAGTCTGATGCAGTATTAGGCCGCTTCACATGTTTCAGTCAATTTGACACCACTTGAATCCCCATGGTTTTTCATGGGTTTTAATACTGGCGGAAGTAGGGATGCAACCCAAGTTCACCTCGGATCAGATGGAGACAATCTAAATTCCATTTTGCCAGTGCTGAGACCCAGCTCTAGCATAAAGGACACTTCACTAGCAAGGTGAATAGAGTTCTGTGGTTCTACTCAACTTGCTGTGCTCTGGATATTGTAGTTCAGACCTCTCTTTATGCACAGCTACTGATATACTCCCTAGGATCAAAGCAATGATGCACTAACCATGTTCCTCCTCCCCTCATCTGTGAAATGGTTTCCAAAGTTCCAGTCCCATGGTCTATCGCAGAGGTAGCCAAACTGTGGCTCGGGAACCACATGCGGCTCTTTCACACATATTGTGCGGCTCCCAGCAGGGCAGCTGGGGAAGCTAAATATCATTAGCAAACAAATATCATTGGACAAATAAATATCATTATCAATATCTGCTTTTACTGCTTTTGTTGTTATTTTTGGCAGTCTCATTTAATGTTAATAAAAAGCAAAGTTGCATATTTACCAGTAAAAACGTGTAATATTTGTTCATGTCGTGCGGCTCTCAAACATCTGATGTTTATTTTATGTGGCTGTTACATCAAGCAAGTTTGGCCACCCCTGGTCTATCGGTTCACTTGACAAAGGGAGGAGGTGATCGGGATTACACAGCTAATGTTGCTTTAGAACCGTGCTGGATAAACAAGAAAAGAGATGGAAAACAATTGTGAAAGTTGCAGCAAGATTGTTGGAGAGGAGGAAAAATGAAATGTATACAGCATGCAAAATAACCATGTAAAAAGAGAAACTGTCACCTTGGCCCTAAATTTATTACTGATAAATTAAACCCATTGAGCTTCAATCATAGGACAAAATAGTGTACTGGACAATTATTCTGTAAATGCCCACAGCACATTTTGTGATCAGAACATAACATTTTAACATATAAAACCACACACACATATACACATATATACATACACAAAAAATCAATTCAAATACCAAAAGTTAAGCACTTTTAAGTCACATTGGTTACAATGGGATAGCTCTCAGAGTGTGCTTAACTTTCCCCTTGAAATCAATGAGACTTAAAAGTACTTTTGCTAATTGTGTTCTAATATTTTTAGACGTACACTATAATGCCAGCTGATTCTATTTCTTACTATGTGTTTTTAAGTCACTACTCAACTTCTTCAGACATCTTAGTTCATGTTTCTTCTTTCTCAAGGAGCACTCAGATAATCAAATTATCAATGTGCAATTAATTGACTTATATTGCAATATATGGCAGCTTGTTATACATTTATATAACATTGTTGAGCTAAAGGGTTATGCTTTCTTTTTAAGACAACACCATTAGAATGGAAGAAATATATTTGATGAATTTGATCAGTCCAATGTCTTAAAACCTGGGACGCTTCGGAGCAGTTTTCTTGTATATTTTTTCCTAGTGAATAAGATATTCAATGGAATGTATAAGGCAAAGGTAAGTAAGCAGTGCACTTGTTTGGTTAAGACTCTAGCCTTGACCTCCATCTTCAAACCCTTGTCCTTTTATTAATCACGTGTTTCCTGAATCAGAGAATATTTTTGGAGAGGGAAAATTGTTCTGGGACTGATGGAGTGTTAGGAGCCAGACAGAAATGCCCAGATGACAAATAGCTTTGCATGATACCCAAGGTTCATCCAGCTGCTCGGCTACATAGTTAGTGATTGATGGTGTTGATGTTCTAAATAGGCTTAAGATATGCCAAGTTTAAGAGCCATAACAAAGTCCATCAGACTCACATTGTCGATAGGCAAACAGGCCTGTTCTCAGCATATGGTAGTTCTAAGAAGGGTGCTGCTGTTACACATAACCTCACAGAGTCCGTCTGGTTTCTTTCTAAGTTAGACAAAAACTATTTTCTGTTCAGGGAATGAATAAGGGTCACCTCAGGTCTGTCTGAAGCTTCCAATTACTACAGATTTGCGCTGTAACTGGACACCTTTTGGAGTTACCCTTCTTGATTTCTTAGCAGAGATCATTATAATGTTTTTCGTCCTTGGTGTAAATGGGACAAAAAAAGAGAGAACACATTCTAGTTTGTATGTGTGACCATTTAGCTCAGTGTATTTAAAGAATTCTTCATTATTTCTCTAAAGTATATGTAATCAGGGTGACATTTTAATTAATTAGTACTTTTGATAAACTACTCATTTCTTTTTCTTCGTAGTTTTATTTATTTATTTATTAAATTTATATCCCACTCCCTTTCCCCTGAATGGGACTTGAGGTGGCTAACACATAAAATACATCCGATAAACTGTAGAAAAAAATCTATAAATAAACTTTTAAAATATCAAAATGATTAAAAATCTATCCCAATTAAAATCTATCCAATGTCAAGCAGGGTAGGATGCATGGATGGTGAAGACAAAGCTGGAGCATAATTTACCAGCTGTCTGGTGGATCACAATCACCCAAAGGCCACCTGAAAAAGACTAGCCTTGCATGCCCTGTGGAACCCAGGGAGGTCCTGCAAGGCATGATGCGCTTCTTCAGGCAGCTGTGGGCCACTACTGAGAAGGTCCTTGCCTTCATTGACACAAGGAGGACAGTTCATGGACAAGCCTTCAGTAAAGGCTGAGATGAAGATCGGAGAAGAAAGGGATCATGCCCTAAGAGTTACAGTATATTGGCTGTTTTGCAGTGCAATTGTGAACCAATGAGTTTAAACTGGAGTAACTCTGTCTAGAATTGTACTGTAAGTGGAAAATGGCTAAGTGTGTGGGTGGTAGAAAGCAGAAAATAAAAATTGTACACTGATACATGAGTACAAGGTATTTTAATACCAGACACCTGTTGAAATGTAGGTATGATTCAGCTAAAATCAAATGTTTGCCCTGATGCAAAGGAGGGCAGGATTTTATGGGTGCTTGCTTACAGTGCAGAAAACACAGTGATATCCTGTACAGTTTTTCCTTACACTTGCATGATTAGGTATGCCAGCCAAAATCCCTTCTTCTATCAAAGGAGCCTTGCTTTTGGTAGATAGATAAAGATATATACACTTTTATGGTTTTGGAGGTAGACTGCTCTATAATAATGCTTTACCACAGTGTAAAGGTCATACTTAATCATTTTTCTTTAAGCAGGACAGGCTGTATCAGTGCTTAGTTCTTGTGGTCCTTTCTTACACGTCTAGGGAAATGCTGATTGCCACTTCGGAGTCAGGAAGCAATTTTTCTCCAGGCCAGTTTGGCCAGAGATCCTGTAGGTGTTTTTGTCATCTTCTGGGCATGGAACAGGGGTCACTAGGGGGGAAGGGAGGTATTTGTGAATTTCCTTCATTGTGCAAGGTGTTGGACTAGGTGACCCTTGAGGTCCCTTCCAACTTTATGGTTCTGTGATTCTAATTTGTACCCCACCTTTCCAAATCAGGAAATTTGTGTTTGGTCCATGAACTGTCCTCCTTGTGTCAATGAGCGCAAGGGCCTCCTCAGTAGTGGCCCACAGTGGCCCAAAAGTGGTTTAAATGTCCAAAAACTCAATAATAGTGGTAAGTACAACCAAATAAACATGGCTAAGCAGCAAAAGATAACTGATGAGAGAGAATGAATATTAACCATTATTAGAGACTCAGGTGTAGGTTGGTCTTAGCCTGGTGTCAAAAATGATGGCACCAGGAATTTCTTACAGGGCAAGAATTCTAAAATTAGGTCTGCTTCACAGAGAAAACCCTCTTGTCCAGACTCCTCCATCTAACCTTTAGCAGTTAGGGCACCCAAAGAAGGACATCACACTAAAACTGATAAGTGAGTTACATGGCTAATGTATTTTGGTGTGATTTGTTTTCTTCTATAAATATGTATTGCTTTCGAATACAACATTATAAGAGAGATCTAATGCACAGTATGTTAAAAAAGGAATCGGTATACTGTTTTGCATTTCATTAAGTACCTCAGAAATGTAACTTGGAAACAGAGGACAATTATTAATAGAGATTAGGGTGCCGATGGTAATTCCACTCATTTCTCTGGTCCCACTGCCACAATTGCTGGAATAGATTTTGCAAGCACTAAAAACATCTGCAACACCTGTTTGAGTAACAATGACAATGGGAGCAAAGAAGTGAGTGTCCATGTCATTAAGCATGATCATTCTGCTTCACAGTTTTTAGCACGGTTTCCAGCCTTGCTTCATTCATTCACTGAGCTCTTCAAAGGATTTGCTTTAGGAAATAAAGAAAGCAACTGAAATACTGAGCGGCTCTTTTTAGTACCAAATGTAGGTAGGTATGCCCAGCTGTGTTTGTGTCCATGATTAAAGTCTCATTCCTATCTGACCCCCATGCACGAGATGGCCAGCCACCTGGGTATACTTATAAGAGACTCCATCCGCCCTTTACATTAATGTAACTTGGACTCCTGTTCAGTTTGCCAGATGTCCTTTTAAATGGAGATGTTCTAAGAATGCCAGAGTGATATTGAACCTAGCATACATTCCTTATTACAAAGCCACACCTCTCCAAAACAAACACATGAACTCTACCTTGCCTTCTACTTAATCTGGCAGCTTTAGAATGTAAACATACATTTGTCATAAAATCCAAAATTTAATTGGAAGAATACATGCTAATGTATTAATTTGCTCTTAAGAACACATTTTACACTGTTTATATAAGAGTGCTAATAATTTTGCATGATAATACATAAGTAAACTCTTTGAGATTTAGGTGTAAGGTATCAGCTGATCTCTTCACAGATCAAAGATGCTCCAGTGAGTTGGGTAGGTACCCCAGTACTACTGTTAACTGATGGCATTAAGTTACCAGCAATTTACACACAAATGGGCGTCTACAAATTATAATAATCTTTAAAACAGAAAAGGTTTTATGCATAAGACCCTAGAGACTTAGAAACTGGAGCTTTGGAGTTTCCAGCTCACCCTGGCTGACCCACTTAAGAGTCTGAGGGTTATACTTGATCCAGCACTATTGCTGGAAATGTAAGTTAATTCAGCTGTGAATGATGCTTGGAAGATGACCACTTACCTCAGCCCAGCTGATCTGGCCACGTAGATTCATGCCACAGTAGCCCTTGTAATGTGATCTGCATGGGACTGCCCTTGAAGACAACTCATAACTAGTCTGAAGAGAAGTTCTGCAGAACTGGAATGCTTCCTAAGCTTATTTGGTGCCTTTGGAACTTAGTGCTTTGGTGCTTAGAAACAATTAACAATTGGAGCAGTAGGTGTATGTAACTTGCAAAAGGTACTCAGTTTCAAGAACCCCAAATACTTAAATGGCAGAACTCAGTGAGAATCACTGAAGTGCATTGAGGGAAAATTAAAGGACTGGGCAGGCCAAGCATTAGGGTGGTGATAAAAAGAGGAAATAAAAGGAAAATCTAACTTCCAAGAAAGGCGTTAAGGAAGACAGCCTTACACATACATTAGAACAAAAATTAGTAGTCTTGTGCCTGGGAAGACTCTTGGTCATAACATAGACATAAGAACATAAGAGAAACCATGTTGGATCAGGCCAATGGCCCATCTAGTCCAACACTCTGTGCCACACAGTGGCCAAAACCCAGGTGCCATCAGGAGGTCCACCAGTAGGGCAAGAACTCCAGAAGCCCTCCCACTGTTGCCCCCCCCCCCAAGCACCAAGAATACAGAGCAACGCTCCTCCAGATATAGTGTTCTATCTATACCTTGTGGCTAATAGCCACTCATGGACCTCTGCTCCATGAGTTTATCCAATCCCTCTTGAAGCTGTCTGTGCTTGTAGCCTCCTTCATATCCCGTGGCAATGAATTCCACATGTTAATTATTCTTTGGGTGAAAAAGTACTTCCTTTTATCTGTTCTAAGCCTACTGTTCATTAATTTCACTGAGTGTCCATAAGTTCTTGTATTGTGAGAAAGGGAGAAAAGTACTTTCTCTACATTCTCCAACCCATGCATAATTTTGTAACCCTCTATCATGTCACCCCTCAGTCATTGTTTTTCCAAGCTAAAGGCCTAACCTTTTTAACCTTTCTTCATAGGGAAGGTGTTCCATCCCCTTAATCATTTTAGTGACCCTTTTCTGCACCTTTTTCAATGCTATAATATCTACTTTTAGGTACAGAGACCAGAACTGTACACAGTATTCCAAATGAGGCTGCATAGATTTATGATACTGGCTGGTTTATTTTCAATCCCCTTCCTAATAATCCCAGCATTTGCTTTTTTTTTTTTTAAACTGCAGTAGCACACTGAGTTGACATCTTTACTGAGTTATCTACAATGATTCCAAGATCCCTTTCCTGGTCAGTTACTGCCAGTTCAGACCCCATCAAAGTATACTGATAGTTAGGACTGTTGGCTCCAATGTGCCTTACTTTGCACTTGCCCATGTTGAACTTCATTTGCTACATTAATGCCCACTCACCCAGCCTTAACAGATCCCTCTGGAGTGCCTCATAGTCCTCTCTGGTTCTGACTGCCCTGAACAATTTAGTGTCATTCACAAACTTAACCATGTGCCTATTTTTCTGTTTTTCCTGGTAGTTGTAGATGCCCTGGTGTTGGCCACAAATACCAAAGAGGTACAATAGGATGGGTCAGGAGGTGGAGCAGGCATACCCAACAAACCCATCAAGTAATAATGTATATGAAAATCGGTGGTTTGGTTTGTGAAGCCTTATTCCCCAACCTTTAGGCAAGGTGTGTGTGTGTGTGTATGTATATATAGCCTATTTAGCTGTCCTCAGCCCTTGCTGCAGGTGTGGGTGGAGATGAGAGGTACATGTTACCTCAGGCTTAGGGGTGGTAGCATTCATTCCCTGCAATTCATCTTTTACAAACAAAATGGGAGGAGAAGGTAGCTCAGAATTGCTCCTTACAAAATATTTGCATAATGAGGTTTTGATTTATTAAACTGTAATGGTCACATTTGAATTTCAGCAGGGTTATGGTGTGAAACTGCTATACCCAAAATAAATGAGTCTTGTGGTATCTTAAAGACTATGGAATGTACTGTGGCATTATCATCTATCTATCTATCTATATATCATCATCATCATCATCATCAATCTAAATTTTATATTGCCCTTACTTCAAGGAGCTCTGGGCAGTCCTCCATTATTATCCTGACAAACACCTTTGTGAGGTAGATGAGGCTAAGAGTTCAAGGCATTACAGGATTTGAACCTGGGTCACCTGGGTTTAATCATCATACTTCATGAATACATCTGACAAGGGACAAGAGTTTTAAGTGGGCTGTGGCTCACCAAAATGAGACTAAATTCCTTAGTCTTTATGGTGCCACAAGGCTCCTTGTTATTTTGGCCTCACACAGTGCTTTGTGCAGGAGGTACAAAAGACACCTGAGGTAAAAAGTTCAGGTGAGTTGTCTTTTGCAACTCTTTTTGACTGCTCGGCATGGGAAAACCTATCAAAACTGGCCTACAATGGAGACTCAAAATAAAAAAAACCCTCAAAGCAAAAACCGAACTGTTCTGCTGGAAGAAACAAAACAAGAAAAAAGGTGTGGGGGGTGGGTTCCATTTGGACTGCCTACCCTAACAGAAAGAATGCTTCTTGTCCCTTTCAGAGAGACTCCAGTCAGTGCCTCCAGCAGAACCAATTCAAGCGATGGAGAATGGAGAACAAAAGGGGGAGGGGGGGCTGAATGTATGTGACTTATAGGAGGATGAAGCACAGGATGAAAAATCCCGAGTGGAGCAAGGGAGAAAGACAAAATAGATGAGTTCTTCTCCATTCAAATGCTCATAGATAGTTATCAAGGATGGGCAGCTGCTGCAGGGCTAATGCCTCACCCTGCCAAAGCTTTGATGCTGGACACCCGCTGTGACCTAAACACTTCTACCTTTTGGCCTTCCAAGAGCCCCCATTGACAACATTACATAGCGGGGGGGGGGGAGTTGTTGGATTCTTGGTTTTCAAGAATGTCCAGTGTGCCACTGCAAGCAGATTTGGACTCCACTTTGTTGCCTGCTGTTGTTCACACATGAGCTATCCTGTGATTCCATGGAATTGGAAGAAACATTCATGGAATGTCTGGATTCCTCAAACAAGCCATTCAAGTACATTCTGAATAAAATTGCTGGAATCGGTGGCTGTTGTAGGTACTCTTTACCCCTTAATCACTAGCCCTTTCAGATATTCAGCCTGGATAAGCCCTGTCTGCAATCTACCTTTAATTACTGGGAATTCATACAGCACCTATAAGCATACATGTGTAGAGGTCTCTCTGCACAATCTAGAAAAATCAGGGTTCCTGATTGCATGGAGAGCCATGGTATATTGGCTATAATGTTAAACAAATCAGGATTTTGGAACTCTCACTATGTTATTTTAAAACACATATGTGGCATCAAGGAACTGATGTTCCCAAGCAGTGAGGGGATATGTTTGCCCGCTCTAGGCTGGGAAATAACTGGGGGTAAAGCCCGAGAAGGGTGGGCTTTGGGGAGGGGATGGATCTCAATGAGGTGTAATGCCATGAAGTCCACTCTCCAAAGTGGCTATTTTCTCTGAATGAACTGATCTCTGTTGCCTGGAGACAGAGCCGACGCAATCATTAAGGCCAAGTGAGGCAATTGCCTAAGGGCGGAGACCTCTGAGGGTGCAGAGGCCAGCAAGCGGGGTGAGGACAACAGCAAGAGTGGCGCTGAAGATGAGCAGGAATCATCGTCTTCGCCGCCTCGGGGCTCACCTGACGGGGAGAAAAGGAAGCAAGCAGCCCTGCACTGCCTGGTCAGTTCTGCGCTGATACTGCGGGCACCCCTCCCCAGCCACCCTTGCCGCCCCAGGCACCTCTCGGTGTCCTGCCCACTGCTGCTACCTTCTCCCCTCCCCTCTCCTCCCAAGCCATGCTGAGCTGGCTTGGGTCATCATTAATGAGTACCGCCTGGGCTGCTGGGCATGGCTGAGTGAGCCATTGTCTGCAGCAGCACAGAGGTGAAGGGAGCAGGTGAGGGCGCAGGTAGAAAAGCAAATGGAGGGGAGGGACAGAGGCGAGTCATGAATTTTTGCCTGGGGGGGAGAAGGAGGGAAAGGTGGAAGGGGTCCAGCCTGCGCCACAGCCTCACTCTCCTCAGAAGACCCCCCCCCGATGGCATTCTCGCCCCTCCAACCAGCCACAGACTCTCGGTTTAAAAGTTAAGTTTTAACTTAAAAACATTTAAAACATTAGCACTCTTGCAATATTTTGTTCATTTAACTGACACCCCTTGATCTGAATTATTGCATCAAAATGACTGTGCTGTTGCAATCTTGAGTATACTGTTACAGAGTGTATCTGTAAGCTGCAAACCTACCTTTGATTTATTGACATTCACTATAGAAATCTCAGGCTCAGAGTTCTGAGCCTTGGTCCCAGGGGAAAACATGAAATGGCTGGGCATTGCAACCTTTTGTACATAAGTTGCTTCATGTGGTGGTCAAGGACATAAGAAGGCACCATGACACAGGCTGAGGGCTATGTGTTTGTCTGTGATCAGTATCAGCCTACTATCTGGGAAGTCTAAGTTCAAAATCCCCAGAGGGTTGACATGATAGAGGTTTACAAGATTATGCATGGCATAGGATAGAGCAGGTGGAGAAAGAAGTACTTTTCTCCCTTTCTCACAATACAAGAACTCGTGGGCACTCAATGAAATTGCTGAGCAGTCAGGTTAGAATGGATAAAAGGAAGTATTTCTTCACCCAAAGAGTGATTAACGCATGGAATTCACTGCCACAGGAGGTGGCGGTGGCTACAAACATGGATGGCTTCAAGAGGGAATTGGATAAACATCTGGAGCAGAAGTCCATCAGTGGCTCTTAGCCACAAGGTATAGATGGGAACTCTCAGTCTGGGGCAAGTGATGCTCTGTATTCTTGGTGCTTGGGGGGGGCAACAGTGGGAGGGCTTCTAGTGTCCTGGCCGCACTGCTGGACCTCCTGGTGGCACCTGGTATTCTTGGCCACTGTGTGACTGAGTATTGGACTGGATGGGCCATTGGCATGATCCAACATTGGCTTCTCTTTTGTTCTTAGCATGTGCACACTTCTTCACATACACTGAAACAGATTTCCTCAAATATTACATGCAGGTATGGGAAGCTAGTTGTCAGGAAGAGATGATTAGAATCAAGATGAATAAGTAACTGAGCAATAAAAACAGCAAGGCTGGAATAACAATACAGTAGGACGTGTAAATTGCAGTTCTCTGCATAGTACAAACAGGTCAAACTCTACACCAAAGGGTAAATGGACAAAAATCTGACATCAAGAATCGCAAAACTGAGAAAACTGTAGAACTAGTGCTGCAAAAGAGACTCTTTGGTTTGGCAGTTATATCAGTTCAACAAACTGAAGCATCAGCACTTGAACTGAAGGAATCAGAGACAAAATTTGCAAAGGAAAATGCACACAAGATGAGATTTTGACGTCCCCGAAATGGAAACATTCAAGAGCCTTAATTTTTGACATCACAATTCACAGGATTATTCAAAATGTTTGGTGAGTTGTGTGCTAAAACTGTTTTCTATTTGAGAAAGAAAACCAAAGGCTGTCATTTTACTTATTTCCACAATTTTTTAAAAAAAATTAGCAGTGTCAAGTTTTGTGTTTTTAATATTCCCTAGAATTCATCTGTTTTTAAAAACTGGTTAGCAGTGTTTGTGGGGGGTGCAAATAGTTAGCCTTGCCTAGGGTGCAAAAAAGGCTGGCACTGGCCCTGCCTGGAGATTGGTTGTAATAACAGGAGATCTCTAGCCACCTGGAGATTGGCAACCCTAGGGGGATGATGTGGCTCAGGATTATGGCACAGGGGAAGGAGATGCTTTGGCCTTCCCTTTTGCACCATTTTCCTGAACTGAAAGGACCATGGGATGCAAATTGGCCCTACTGTGAGGCTCCACGTATATTGACCGCACGTGGAGCCCTACAATATGGCTCTCAAAGACATTTTGGCTCAGCAACATGGCACACAAAGGAAGGATGAAGCACCTTCTTTCCTGGAGCCATGATCCCTAGCCACAATGCACCCTGGCACACTTGGGAACATTAGTCCCCCGATGTCATGGCTATCTTTAAAAATAACACAGTGCGTCAGAAGTAATGTCTGCTTTGGCTATCAGACCTGGTGAAACTCGGTTTGAATCCCTCCTCATTGTGGGACTGGGACTGGAAAGGTCAGGGGTCACATCTCTCCCCGCTATGCCATGAAGCTTTCGGAGGGACCTTGGGCCGGTCACGCTCTCTCAGCCCAACCTATCTCACAAGGTTGTTGTTGTGAGGATACAATGGGAGAAGGGGGAAAGATGGAGTAAGCCACTTTGGGTCTCCACTGGAGAGAGAAATTGGATGGATAAACAAACATGGATGCATGCAAGCTGTATGTAGATGGACCAATGAACACAGAGTCATCAGAAGAAGAGCTTGCCAGTGCAATCTCCCTCCCCCAGTTGCACTTTAATTCAGAATCTAAGCAGAGCCTTTGAAGTCTATTTAAGTCAGAGGGCCTAAATGGGCAGAACTGTGCTTAGGATTGCACTTCGGGAGTGTGAGAAAGGCTCCTTTATCATCTTTATTCTGAATCCTTCCCTTTTGGTAACACTTCTCATGAATTCTGATGCTCAGAATGTAAATTGGTTTTCTGTTACTGGAAACTTTTGTCTGTTTCCTGGTGGGTTACAAAAAGGGTATTGACTGCACGTTTGTTTTCACAATGCAGCAATTCCAACGTGTTTGTGACCCTGGTGCATTAAAGTGTGTTACTGTTCTTTGACGGCTGCAGTCACACACACTAAATAATCCACTTTCAATGCACTTTCCAACTGAATTTTGCCAGTTCACACAGTAAAATCCAGTTGGAAAGTACTCTGAAAGTGGATTGAAAGTGGATTATTTAGTATGTGTGACCACAGTCGATGGCTCCCTTAGGGCCACTTTGCAGGTTGTGAATAGGTGGTGACGGATGATGTTTGTGTTCTGCATTCTATGGACCTGACTGCCATAGCCTTATCCATGCTGAACAGTAACAGCAACCTACTGTTGTGCTACAATTGGGTGTGGGCATGATGAGAAACAGCTTCAGACTCCTGCTCAGGTATGAAATTCACTGGGCAGTCTTCCTGAGCAAGTCATTCTCTTTTAACCTAATCCGCTCGTTTTCAGAGTTTCTACATTCAAAGCATCCTTCCCACCCTGACTTATATGCAGAGGATCCCACTACATGGCAGAAGATTCCAGGTCTCATTGTAGAGTTCTTGTGGGATACTGGCCTAGCTATTGCCTCTGGCAGACTGAGAGAACCCATTCAGCAATCTTATGCAGTGGCACATTTCAGGGGATGGTAGCCAATGAAGGCCAAGCTCCTTTCTTCTAAATGAAGAAGCCCTCTCTCTCAGGGAGCAGTAGAGAAGAAGGGAGCATTACAGGATCCTGTATAGCCTGGCCTGAGCTTAGATACAAACAGAAATAAACAATAATGGGTATTTTAAAGATTATGAGCCCCTCACTGCATAATGACAGTATGATGAGCACTGGCCTGCAAATAAGGGGCTAACCCTGTATGTGTTACTGCAAGCTGCATGGGATGACAATAAAAGCAACAGTCTTAATACAATATGTTGACAAAGTATTAATACAGTTGAAATATCATTATCATCATCAGATATGATCTGATTCAAGAGCTGGTCTGGAGGTGTCTTGAGATGTTTGAACACAACAGATAATTCTAGAAGAGTGAACCCCCATTTTTATTTTAACTGCTTATCTCTGTACCACCTTGACTAGCTACAGGGCTTTAAGATCTTGATCATCACTAAGGCAATTGTGTGAGTAACGATACAATGATTTTCATTTTACTCATTAAAAACCCCCAACCTGATCCTAGGATATCTGATGTGGGCAAAATAAACATTTGTAGAGGGGAGTGGGATAGCAGAGGCAAGTGCTACCCTGGCCTCCATGTGTACATGGGAATGTACATACAGAAGTCAGGCACAAACAAGTGTACATGTGCAAGATTATCTCTGCATCATCCAGATCTTGGATTTTTTCCCTCTGTGTGTAAACTCTGTGTGTATGTACCAATGAATGCGTATAGACTGAGGTAGAGCTTGCTGCCATGATCCTGCCATCCATGTATTGTATCGCCATTGAATATTTGACAAGGGTTAATTACTTTGTATCAGATCCACATATTGTGGGATATTGCAGTATTGTAATCATTTGCCTCCTGGCTTTTGCTGTCTGGACAGGAAAATCCAAGAGGTGAGTGATGAAACCAGGGCAATATCCAACTGTGTGTGGATCCAGCCTTAGACCATCCAGAAAAACAATGACTGAGTAAAGATCTGGTGCTAACCATGGAGCTGATATGCCCACTGGACAGCACAGGTTCCTAGTCCTACTAACAGTGCAATCCTAAACAGGGTTAGACATTTTTAAGCCCATTGACTCAATGGATTTAGACTGTTCACTCTGTAAAGGATCTGCCAACTAACCTCAAGTACTTCCCTATGAAAAGTTAACCTTACAGTAATCATTTGGGTTATATGAATTGTATTATTAAATGGAGGAAAGCAAAAGAGAAAATCTGACATTGTTTGCTGGGAGGTATTGCAGTCTGAATAGTATATTCTCCACATCTCTCAAGGCTACTGTGAGCATCATAAATAGCACTCCCATAAAAATGAGTATGAATATCTATACCATTTGCAAGGAACATGAACAAGTATTCAAAGGCAAGAGCACACAGCAATAGCAGCTCTCTCTTTTTCTTTTGTTTGAACCCTTTAATTATTTTAGTCCTAATGGCAATATAATATAATAATTTCTTTCTCTTGATTGAAGCTTTTCAAAAAATACGTCTCCCCCCACTGCATCTTCCTTGTCTTTATTTTAAACACAGATATGGAGTGCTAACCCGGCTGGTTCTTTTTCTGCCTGATTGCCAGACCCGAAACTCTTTGTTTTTCTCAACATGTGTGCAATTTTCACTATTTTTGTCCAACAGTGACCTTTGGAATTCCAGAATAATTTTCCCTCCCCTTCCTGGTGCCCTTGCATGACCCAGGAAAACAAACATCTGAGAGACCTCTGGGCATCTCTCACATCTGCTGGAGGATATGATGAAGGCCATTGTGTGATGTGTTTTGAACAGCAGGTGTTGGGCTTGGAAAAGGGTGGGTTGCTTTTGGAGGGGACGGGCTGAAATCTGCTCTTAATTCTTCGTTCCCAGGCTATTTAGGAAACAGCTTAAAACATGGCTTAATCTGTTTGTACAAATTTAACATTGTCAGAGCCACAATAAGGGATTGCTAATCAAATGCTCACCTGGATTTGGTTTCAAGTGGCTGAATTTGGGAATTGTTAAAAAAAACAAAAAACTTATCCCCCCCTTAAATCTGAATCTGAGATTCCAGTACAGATTTTATTTCCAAGAAATCCCCCTGACTGATTAGTAAAATACAGAGGATTATTATTTAGTTATAATTTTCAACAGATCTTATTTTTTGTTAAAGTAAAGCAAACAAAGGGAGTGGTATTGTCATTGTAAAGTAACACAATTGTAAGTACAATTTAAGAGTAGTTGTCATATGGCAGCTGTTATACAGAAGCTGTCTGTAGACTTATTGTGCTCCTGCTGTCCCTATTTATCATGGACTGTCCTGGTTTTCTGGTGCAGCAACAAGTCCCTAGTAAAAACCTGTACCTGTTTGTTCTCTTGAGGGGAGCTACTGGAGGACAGGCTTTGGATTTTTTACTATGTTGATTCATAGAGCTGCTGGACATAAATGCTGCTCTGCTGCATCTAGCTCAGCATGGTCTCTGACTGGCAGCAATCCTCCGAGGTTCCAAGCAAAAAACGCTTTTTCTAGAACCTGTCCAAGGCCATTAGCTGGGGGGTGTCAGGGACTAAACTTGGGACCTTTGGCATGCAAAGCAAGTGCTGTACTGCTGAACATGCCCTTCACCATGTTCTGGACAAATCCAGCTCTTGAATATTGAGTCAGACAACTGATCTATTTATCAAGTCTATTTTGGACTAGCAGAACTGCTCTTGGATCTCAGGAAGGAGGAGGAGGAGGAGATTGGATTTATACCCCTCCCTTCACTCCCTGAAGGAGTCTCAGAGCAGTTTACAAACTCCTTTCCCTTCCCCTCCCCACAACAGATACCCTGTAAAGTAGGTGGGGCTGAGAGAGCTCTCTCAAAAACTGCTCTTGAGAGAACAGCTCTGAGAGAACTTGTCGCTGACCCTAAGGTCACACCAGTATCTGCATGTGGAGGAGTGGGGAATCAAACCCTGTTCTCCCAGATTAGAGTCTGCACTCCTAATCACTACAGCAAACGGGCTCTCTTTCTCATCACGTACTCCCATCCATTGTATTTTATTAATCCGTCAAGGGGGTTTCTTGAAAATAAAGTCTGTGATGGTCTTTCTCATCACATACTACCTGATCATTTAGCAGGAGATCCTGAAGACTGAAACCCTCTGCATGCAGAGCATGTACCCTGCTACCTGCCTCCAAGCAGAGACGCGATGCATACTGACTTCAGTAAACATTACAGGTTCCACAAGCTTCAAAGTTAACAATGAACTTGCCATTTTTATTTCTATCTCACGTTCCTCCCTAATAAGGGCACACCATTCACACCATTATCCCTTCCTCCACCTTATCCTCCCAAAAACCACTTTGAGAGATGGGTTAGGCAGAGAGATTATGACTGGCCCAAGGTCATCCAGTGAGCTTCCGTGGAGGAGTAAGGATTTGAACTTGGTTGTTCCAGGTTCTGGTATGATACTCTAACCGTTATGCCACTTTATGTTCTTGAGGCTGCAATCCTATGCACAATTCCTTGGGAATAAGCTCCGCTGAACACAATGGTACTTATGTCTGAGAACTGTGCAGCCGTTCTGTGCGCTCCTAACTAAACATGCATAGGTTCAAGGTGTAAGGAAGGAATCGTATTCCTACGTATTTGTGAATAAGCCACACTGAAAGTAATGGGACTTACCGCTGAGTAAACATGCATGGATGACAGCAATTGTATCATGACCAACAGAAAGTAAATTCCATTAATTTCAGTGGGATTTCCTTCTGAGTAAACACACACAGGATCAGGTTGCATGAATGTGTTTCTTTTGCTTGCAGAGCTGTTTGTCCTCTTTCTGAAGTAACAGTAGCAGGTCTCCCATTCGGGGAAGGGAGAGGAAGGGCGGAGTGAATGCTAGGGCTGCTGCAGACTTGCTAGCAAACATGTGCATCAGGAAAATACACCATTTTTGACAGCTGCAATCACTCATGAACCAAGCCCCAGATCTCCTCATCTTGCCAAAGGCCAACTCAAGCAGCTGCCAAACAACTTAGTGTTCATGCAGTAGCTGTGGCGCCATAGTTTCATTTCCTTCTGTCTTGAAGCTGCATTTGCATCTGTGAAGCAGGTGAAATCAGTTCTTTGCCAGGTTACTGGATGGTTTGATCATGACACTGAGGGAATACTACTCCCACAAGGCTATGTGAAAACCCTCAATAACATGGACTTAAACAAACACACACACTATGTTGGATGGATCCTGAGGGGGGAAAAATCCCTCTAATGGAAACAGGGAGGTGATTTTCACTGATCCCCCAATGCTGTTTTCGAGGGTCCCCTGTCCCCCGGGAGCAGCATTTCAGGGGGATTGGTGGGCTGCAGGGGGAGTGAGGAAGGCCCTTCCACTGATGGATACACCTTCTGTCAGCAGATATTTACTACAGGAACTGAGTCATAGTTTTTATTTATCGTCACTGGCTGACTGTCTGACTCGCTCACTATTTAGTTGAACAGTCGACTGCAGAGCATCACGCAGAAATCACAGGTCTGTTTGTGCAGGGTGGGGGAGGCAGGTAGGAGAAGCAGGACTCATTGGGCTGGTTGGGAGTGTGCATGTGTGAAACTGCTGACAGTGTGCGACTGACCCAGGTTTACCCAGTGAGCTTTCATGGCAGAGTGGCTATCTGAACCTGGGCCTTCCAAATCTTAGTCCAATATTATAACCACCACACTGGCCCCTATTTTAGGATTGGTTAAGTAGCACCACTCCCTGGTAGGGAGGAAAGAGTTAAAAAAATCAACAACACCCCCGCCCACAATGCAAGCTGTGCAAGTCCAAGGAACTAACAGTTTCCAGGAACTAACAGGAAAGTTTCCAGGAACTAACAGGAAAACTGCAATGGACATCCTCTGTTTCCAGGTCCCAGCTATTTTGTGCCCATTTCTCAGGTAGAAATGCTGAGGCAAAATCACTGCCCAGAGAAACATAGTTAATGTTTTTTGTTTGGTTTTTTTCTTAGTTTCTGTAACACCTGTAGCATTGTGCTGATATATATTTTGCACCACAACGTGCCTGATCTCCCCTGCCCACCCCGGGACCTTCTTCTGAACTTCTGGTTTCACCTTGAAGGACCCATTGAGAACCATGAAAATTCCTGTGTAGGTGCATCATCTAACTACAACTGAATACGGATGTGCAAATGGCGCCAGATGTTATATCACATCTTGATTGCAAAGAAGCATTATACTTTAAATGCCTATGATCCTTGCTCTTATGTGTACTAGTAGCAAATAAGCTAAGACACAAAAAGGAAAAAAAAGTAAACCGGCAGTGTTTTTCCATAAATATCATTGAAATCCTATTTCTGTAGAATCTTTCTGTTTCCTATCAAATTTTGTCAGGCAAGTACAGAATGTTGCTGGGTATTCACACTTATCTGCCAGGCATAAATGCTATAAATGGATGATTACTTTAAATACATCTACTTTAAGAAGAGAGTTATGGGACTGCACAAAAGCATCATGCTGTGTCGACTGGCAGCGAACCACCTGGAAATAAATAAGTTGATGTAATGGTTGTTAGCAAACCCACAAAATACTCATTACCTCTTTAGCCAGATAAGTTACCTTACCTTGAACTGAGCTCAAATTGTATTTCCTTATGGTTGTGTTCACTTGTATGATGGCAAGAATATGTCTCACTCTGACTGTCAGCTTGTGCATCTTGCCTTGGTCAGCTTCTGGATATGTATTTCCTGTGAAGGAAGAGGAAATGTTCAAGCTTGAAGTCACTCCTCCATTGGTTTTAGGTTCCTTGTAACATATGAATGCTTTCACAAAAGCAGAACTCAACGTGAGTGCAAGTTACTGGGCTGGAGCCACAACTAGGATTGGCAAGTGGCAACTCCAGGTTTTGAAATTCCTGGAGATTTTGGGCTGGAGCCTGGAGAGAGTGGAGTTTATGGGACCTCAGTGGAGCATAATTCCATAAGTCCTCCCTACAAAGTTGCCATTTTCTCCAGGGGAATTAATTTCTTTCATTTGGAAATCAGTTGTGATTCCAGGAGATCTCTAGGTCCTACCTAGGGATTGGGAACCCTAGCTATAACACCCAGGTGTTTTCCTTGCCTGTCTTCATTCTTCTTTCCCCAAATCCTTTGCCTCTCATAGCCTCTCCTCCCCATTTTCAAACATTTATTTGAATATTGAAAATGTATCATGTTCTTACCCTGACTTGGATTGCCCAGGTAAGCCTGATCTCATCAGATCTCAGAAGCTAAGCAGGTGGATTCTGGTAAGTACTTGGATGGGAGTTTTCTTTGAAATATCAGAGGTGGGAGGTGGGGCAGGCTTTATTCATCTACCTCTCTGAATATCCTCCAGGCCCCCAGCAGGGGTCAGTCACCAGAGGTCGCCATGACTTCCAGGTGCACACGCACTCACATGCACACACACACACAAATTACTCCCCCCAAAGAAAACATCTCATGATCTTTATTCATATGTTCATATCATTCATCTTTGAATGAAACAGAGTTTATTCATTCAAGTTTACTTAAATCCAATTCAGCTGTTCAAGAACTGATATAATATTATATTATTTGTTATATCTAATATGGCCAACTTCCAATTTTTCAGTGCAATAAATTTCACTCTTGATATTTAGTAAGCTGTTAATGTTACAAGTAGCATTAAATCCCCGATTTTTGGTAACCATTACAAGTTTCATGAAGGTATTTGCACTTCCCAGTATCCAACAAAGATTTCTCCTACATTCTCATGCCATTTTTTAAATTGATACAGAAATATGCTTACATTTGAGATCTGGACTCCAACAGGCTTGTTACTAATTTATTGAGAGATGATGGCAAAATAAGATGATGCTTATACATGTACATGCATTCTCTCCAAATGTGGCTCCATGTCTTTGTGGGCCCTTGGGCAAGTTCCTCAGAAGCCTTTTAACTAACTATGGGGGCCACGTGAACACATGACCTGCCGTATACTGAATCAAACTATCAATCCATCTATGTCAATATTGTTTACTCAGACTGGCAGCAGCTCTCCAGCGTATCAGGTAGAGTGTCTTTCATATCACCTACTATTTCATCCTTTACACTGGAGATGCTGGGGATTGAACCTATAGCCTTCTGCATGTCAAGTACCAATGAGCCATAGCCACCAGTAAGGGATAAAAGAGGTGGAGTACACAAACTTGGGTAATGTGGGGCATATTTATATGATGTAGAGACTGGCAAGATCAGAGGCAGTGTGTAAAATGAAATCAAAGACAGTGGATCTAACTCCTAGGGCAGGGGGCTCTGCAAGTCCTAGATCCTGCCAATCACTAATATAGGTCGTGATTCTGTCACAACTAACTAGCAAACATCACATTTTACAAAATTCCTACAAAGAAGGAATAGCCACATGCTTTCTGAATCATCATCAGATTCCAACTTCTCATGACAATTCAGTCATCATTTTGGTTGCCTAACCCATCATGGTAACCAACAAGGTTGCCAGGGCAACCAAAAATGGTGGCTGAACTCTTGTGAGAAGAAGGAATTAAGAGTTGGGGGATGTGTGGTCTGCTGTTTTCTAAAGAAGTCAGGGGGGAGTAAAGGGACAACCTCTTCCACTACATGGGAAAGGATAGCAGGAAGGAGATGGGGGAGATGGACAGGAGTCTGATCTCCACCAAAATCCTCCGTCTAAGGTGACTCTTGGCCTCTTGATAAAGCCTCAAAGAGAAGCCAAAAGTAGCTATGTAGATTAGGACTTGGTGGTGTTGGAAAGAAATGGTCCTGTGAAAACCCTAGGAGAAATTGATCCTCCTATGCAATTTAAGTATTTTTGCCAGTCTTTATTAATATAATGAGATCCTTTCTACACATTAACAATCATGTTTCTCCTTAATAAAGATGAAGGAGTATGGGCTTTATCTTCTTGAGTATCATATTCATTTAAAATCAAGTAGGCAACTCAAAGGTTAAGAGGCTTAATATTCCTGAACTCTACAACTGAAGCACTGTATGGTCCACTTTATTGTTATTAATTATTCCAAGAGCTGATGGGGATTATTAGAAGCATTGCAGGGGAGCAGAAAATCCTAAATGCCTTTTGCCAGCTTTGAAACATGACTATTTAATATCTTGAACATTGTTGTTTTCAGGATATCTGTGTACCACTAACTACCCTCCAACAATTCTCATTATTTTGCATGCCACAAATATATCCTGGGGTGAGCTGGAAAGTTTAATAACTTGCGCATTGGCAGGTATGGATCTAATATGTGTTGAAATTCATTTATTTCTCCTTTAAACCCCTGTTTAAAAACTTAACTTTTGCATTTAGAGAGCCATGGAAGCCCAGGATGGAGGACCATTTCCAGTATGTACTTCTTCATGTAAAATGCATGATTCCTATTTGCAGGATTAGTTGTATAAAACAGGTTTGTACACAGAGAACAGAGTATCTGGATGCGATTTGATTTCTCAGTATAAACTATGTGAGGAGATGAGCCCCTCTACATGGAAGGCTGTGGTCTTGGCTAGGGGTGTGCACAAAAAAAAAATTGGGATTTTTCTAATTCGGATATATTATCCCCCCCAAAATTCAGGATTCCTGAAAAAACCTGAATTCCAATATGATATTTGGAGTTGGTCAAAGGCATTTAAAGGTGTTGCATTCCCTTTAAATGCATTTGTGAAGCTGTAGGTTCAACTGGAATGGAGTTTCAAGGGAGTGCACTCTCTTTAAATGCTGTTTAACTGGGGCTATCCTGTTTTCCCAGATAATCCCAATTTTTTTCAGGATTATCCAGGATTGGCTATGCTCAGTAGCTGAAAATACATCCCCCCTCTATACCTGGCTGGAAGAATAGCCAATAAATACTGATAAGGTATTTTCCAGCTTTTTTTCCGGCTTGGATAGAGCCAAATGCACACTCCTAATCTTTACTATAACTCTGTAGCAAGGCACATTAGAGACATATTAGAGTACTTTTTCAGGTTAGATGCTATTTTCACCCATTCCACTTTGGTACTGTGGACAAGTTTGTATGACAGTGTCATGGCTGTCATTCCTTACATTCCACCAGCCCTTTGTGGGATGTATATATTTTTTTAATGTGTGAAATGTTTGAAAATTGGGCATTATAGCACACGATCAGAAGCATGGGAAATGGCTTAGGAAAAGGTGGTACAACTTTTTTTGGTGAACACTTTCCCCAAGTAAGAATCTGGCTCTTGTACTCAATCCTAGCTGATCATCCCTTTCAATGTATGAATAGGATGGAAATTTAATCTGCTTGTATTGTATGGATGTTCTGACTGAACACACTCAGTTCCCCAAATTCAACAATGTACAGAAATTCTTTTTGACTGATCCTGGGATTTGTGTCCAGAAATGAATTTGTCTGTAGTGGTCCAATTCAATGTAGTGTAGTGGTTAGAGTTATGGATTTGCATCGAGGGGACTCAGCTTTGAGTCACTGTTCAGTCATAGAAGCCCACTGGTGGGATCCGGGGCCAGTCATTCTCTCTCAGTCTCACGTACTTCACAGAATTGTTGTTATGAGCATTAAGTCAAGTAGGGGAGAGCAATATTCTAAACTGTTTTGGGTCCACGTTGCAGAGAATTGTGGGATATAAGTAAATATATATTTTTTAAAATAAAGGATGACATTCAGAACAAATGAACAGTATTTATGAGGCTCAATAAAATGGCAAGTAGTAATCCAAGTAGTTTAGTTTATATTTCTAATAATTTTGTTACACACTCTCCTACAAGTGTCTCCAGTACTGTCCAGCTTGGCCCTTCCTACTTGTACTGTATGTCCCCCTATTCATTCTCCCTGGGGAGTTGGAGGGTGGAAGATCTTACCTTGGCATAGGAAGGGCAGCGTAATAGATGGCTTTCACATCTCTCCCAGTCCCCTTAACTCTTAGGTTTATAGAGAAAGCTTCAGTTAATGGCAGCAGATCATCACGACTCTTGCTGCCACTACAGGCCTAATTGGCTCTTTGGCATCCCCCTCCACGTGCTGAGAAGATGGTAATAATTCATCTTAAATGATTCATTAATTCATTATTACAACAGAATTAGTAGACACCCTGAGAAACTAATTAATGTTCATGTTGAAAGTGCATTATGTGCTGTTCTCTCCTCTGTTATCTTTTCTTCTTTTTCCGTGAAGACTCTTGTTTCAGCTTTTGACAGGATTGGGATGCTGCAGTACAAATTACCAGATCAATATTTCAAGCCTATGAGATGTGGCATAGTCGTGACCTTTCTATAAAGTTGCACTTTTTGGAAATAAAACATATCCTAAATGTTCTATGTGCTTCACTAAAATAACAATCCCATCCTAAGCAGACTTACACCTTCTAAGCCTATTGGCTTCAGTGCTTAAGATTTGATTAAGATTGTACCATAAGAGACTTCCTGAGCAATCCTAAGCAGCGGTACTTGGGAAGTAAGTCCCATTCAATTCAAGGGGGCTTTTACTAGGAGTAGGAGTACAGAAGTCACTAGAGTTTCATGGAATTCCAGTGTAGTCAGGCCTTAAAAAGCAGCTGTGGGGTGGGTCTAAAACTGGACTGGATTGCTGTGGAAGGGGAAGACTAACTTTCCCATCTCATGCTGTTTCTCTGGTCAGAAATGCTTCTCCAGACTGCACTGGAAGAAAACGTAGATGGACACCCATGTTGTGACCCGTGCTCCCTCTAAGCTGTGGAGTCTTGTGAGCAAACATTCCACTTTGTGAGCTCCTGGCATTAAAGTTGTGAGCAAGCGATTTGGCTACTGCATAAATTAGTTTGCTCTGGAGCCCTCCTTCCTGAGCGACGGCAGAAATGTGTGAGCTGGAAGCTAAAAAACTGTAAGCTAGCTCACTCTAACTTAGCTTAGAGAGAACACTGGCTGTGACTCTTATTTTCCCTATGGGGTTAAAGCAGCCCAGGTAGGGTTACCAGCAGTGTTCCCTCTAAGCTCCACAGTGTTGTGAGCAAAAAGTCTAGCTAGTGAGTGAAAAAGCTAGTAGCATTAAAGTTGTGAGTTTACATTTGACTTTTGTGTAAATTAGTTTTTTAAAGATTATTTCCATAACCTTGTAAAAAATCTCGGAATGAATTATTTTAAACTATATTTAAACTATATTTTAAGAATAATTAAAACATTATAAGAGAAAACAGAATCAAATTAAATTTCATTACAGAAAATGTTGTCCAGTATGAGGGTAGCTCAGGCCTCCAAGGAACAGGTCTACTCTTTCTACTATATTGGTAGACCTGGCCTCCAGAGAACAGGTCTACTCTCTCCTTTCCACTATATTGGTAGACCTGGCCTTGGACCATCACCTTGTGCTCAGTTTTAGAAAACACAAGAGGTGGGTCCCGCGATACTCACGGGGGGAGTATTCCTCGCAGCTCCTGGCCAGCCAGCCACTGAAGCAGCAGGAGTTCCACACGGAGGAGGAGGAGGAGGCGGCCACAGGTGAGCCCAGCAGGTCTGCCAAGCTTCCCCCACCTGCCGACAGCAGCAATGGCCACGGCTCCCAGCTGCTGGCCCACCAAGGCTTCTCCCCCCACCCCTGCTGCCACTGACAGGAGCAACAGCAGCAAGCCCTGCAGGCTTCCAGCTGCCTGCCTGCCAGGCTTCTCTTCCACCCCCTAGCAGCAGTGGCGGCAAGCCCTGCATGGCTCCCTGCCTCTGGGCCCGGCAGTCTTCTCCCTCCACCGCAGCAATGGCCATGGCTCCCAGCTGCCAGCTGCCAAGGCTTCGCTGCCACTGCCAGCAGCAATGGCAGCAGGCCCTGTGTGGATCTGCCACAGTTCGCAGTGGTAAGTGTGTATGCACAGGGGACTCTTTTACTTTTGGGGGGGTTTAAATATTCTCCCTATAGTTTTTTTTATAGATTTCAGATTTTTCTGCACATCTGGAGATTGCCCCAAATGTGCAGGAAAATCTCTTTGTCCCCTAGGTGCCCCCGATGTGTGGATTTAGATGTCCGTATGCAGGGGGCGCCTTGGCTATTAGATATATAGATACCAGCACTAGGAAGGGGGGACTCTTGCAGTCTACTTTTTTTAAGTGAAATATGACAACCAGGATTACAGGTCAAGTATAACAGAGGTGGAACAATCGCTGTTAGAACCCTGCCTAACCTAACAAACAGGAAGTTGCTTAAATATTATCAACCTGGCCAAACTACTTATTTATTCAAATATTTATATCCCACTTTTCCCTGTGACTCCAGGCAGCTTACAAATCATACTGAAAAGCATAATAGGGGTGTACAAAAATATTTTTTCCCTGTTCCATTATAGCCTGTGGGGACCATTATAGTCAATGGGCACATAACTGGGGCTCTGGGGTGCTGTTTTTTTCAGGTAGAGGCACCAAATTTGCAGCATAGTTGCTGGTGTATCTCCTCAAAAAAAAAACCCCAAGTTTCAAAAAGATTGGATTGATGGTCCAATTCTATGGGACTCAGAAGGAGGTGCCCCTTCTCAGTTCACTTGTGAGCTGATGCAAAAATCCCTGAGCTGCCAGCTAAAATTTTGTGCACCAGCACCCACTAGCACAGCTTAGAGGGAACTTTGGTTGTCAGGTCAGTCAGATCAGCTGGTGGGCACTGGGAGTGAACTGACTGGGAGTGGAGAGGGAAGAAGCAGGAAATAAACATGGCATGCCTACATCACCCAGAAGTGATGTAGCATGTCAGAGACACTGGGGGTAATGCTCTGGTTTGTGGGCAAAACCACTATGGTGGAATTAGCTTCTATTATAGAGTTTTGCCTAAGAATCAGAGCATCACCCTCTGATGTCACAGACATGCCTATGTCACATCTGGGTGACATAGGTACATCACATTTATTTCCAGCTTCTTGCCTGTTTGGGGGAGGGGTAAGTCCTCCCCACCAGGCAGCTGGCCAGCAGTGAAGAAGAGCTCCCAAAACTGGATGACCTCTGTCCCCACCAGGAGGGTCTGGCTTCCCTGAGACCAGGGAAGCCACAGAAGAAGAAGAGATTGGATTTATACCCTGCCTTTCAATACCTGAAGGAGTCTCAAAGTGGCTTACAATCTCCTTTCCCTTCCCCTCTCCACAACAGACATCCTGTGAGGTAGGTGGGGCTGAAAGAACTCTTTCGAGAACTGCTCCTGAGAGAACAGCTCTGAAAGAACTTGAGGCTGACCCAAGGTCAGACCAGCAGCTGCATGTGGAAAAGTGGGGAATCAAACCCAGTTCTCCCAGATTGGAGTCTGTGCTCCTAGCCACTACACCAATCTGGTAAAGGGGTGCCTTAATCCCCTCTTTCCTTATGGGGCCAAATGCTTCAACAGTGCAATCCTATAACAAATTTCTTCAGTAATACTTCAGCTCATTGGCTTCAGTATGTTTAGACTGGGATTGGGTTGGTTGGAATATGGATTTAGATTAGAGTAGAGACTGCTGAATAGGGTTGCACTGAATATAATGCAGAGCAATCCCGCCTTGTCAAACTGGGACTGTGCAAGGCTAGAGAGAAACAAGGAGAGGTATGTTATTGCTTTTGTGAACAGAGCTAATTTATCTGTACTGCCAGACTGTTCAAATTGGTTTTCTAAATGCTGAAGTACTCTGGGGGGAAAGAATGGCAGGAGCAGACACCAGACCTCCTTTCCTCCTTCCTTGCTTGTTCATAAACTGGGCTTTTCACCACCCTCTGTGGCCTCTACCTGTGTGGTCTGACAGGAAACATTGGTGCTGTGAGTGAAATTGCTATTTCGGTTACATCCCAACAAGACTGCATGGCTGTCGTTATTCTCCTCCTAATCGGAATGTCCCACAAAATACCTTCAGAGAAAAAGCTGCCCTAGCAGCCGGGGAATGTGGATACGCAAAGTTCTGTAAATGATACCAGAACCTACCTAATGGGGAACGCAGGCACAGTTCAGTTGCCTGCAACATGCAGACTGTTGTGGGGAGAGGGAACAAAAACATGCCATTTGAAAATGCACAATTTAACTCTTAAGAATGCATAAGCCCATGAAATCCCTAGAACAAAGCTAGAGTCCACAAATCATTGGGTTGCCCCCAGAAGAGTTCCGAAATAAGGAATGTCATCATGAGACTTTAACAGAATGAGGCATTACAATTTATTTATTTATTTATTTATCAAACTTGTACCCCGCCCTCCCCACATAGCAGGCTCAGTTCTCTATTGCAAAACAGTCCTTGTAAAGTAAAAAAAAACACCACTTTTTTCTGTTCAGTCAGTATTTCTTAAACATATCATAAATAAATAAGCAATGTGCAGTGAGCCTACACATGTCAAAAATGCTCCCAAGCAAAGAATAACTCAGTTTTCAGGGCAGAAAAGTCCATCCTGCATCACCCATTAGTTTTGAAGGTGGAGGATCCATGTTTATAAACATGCTGTTAATAATATCATTTTAATAATACCATTAATAGCATACACGATCTCTGGACTTTCTACACAAAGCTTGCAAGGTAGCATTATCATCTTCATGTTGTCAGTAGGATGGAATGGAGACTGAGGCTGTCAACTACTTGTGGACTTTTTGTCTGAGGGCACCTAGAGAGAAGAAAAAGGAAGAGAGATTGGATTTATACCCCATCCTTCACTATCCAAAGGAGTCCCAGAGTGGCTTACAATCTCCTTTCCCTTCTCCACAACAGACACTGTGTGAGGTAGATGGGGCTGAGAGAGCTCTTTAGAGAACTGCTCTTGAGAGAACAGCTCTGATATAACTTGTGACTGACCCAAGGTCACACCAGCAGCTGCATGTGGAGGAGTGGGGAATCAAACCTGGTTCTCCCAGAATAGAGTCTGCACTCCTAACCACTACACCAAACTTGCTCATGGTGACAGCTGAGTGAGGGGCTGACCATTGACAGTGTAATAGTAAGCTAAGTTACACCATTCCTTGGGCTTTAAAGACTATAACTCTCCTTAGAATTACACTGTTATACCTCTATGATAACTAGACTTATATGTTTCTTTAATTATTAATTACAATAATTACAAAAATGGAGTGTTCTCTAATTACTGTAATTAATATTAAAACTACACACATTCCCTGTCTAAACAGTCTATAACCAGATGCCTTGTCCTCCTTGTGCCATTATATGCCCTTGGCTTGTCAGTCTGCCTCTTATCATGCTACTGTCCTTCCTGTAGGGCTGCCACAGCCCCAGTGGGGGTGGCAGATCCCCTCCCCCAGGTTCTGTCCCAAACATGCTCTAACACAGCAGCAACCAGCTAGGGAATCATAGAATTTGTGGTGATTCCTAGAGCTACCCACAAACAGCAAAGTAAGTGTAGAAATCACTGGAACCTCTATGGTAGAACTTTTGGTAAGAACTATGGTAAGTGCCAGGACCCCTATGGTACAAACTTCCTGTAAGTAGACAAAGGCCTTATTTTTCTTTTCTTTTTTTATCTAGGATGCTGCCCCCACAACCCTTGTCCTGGTTGCCAGGCAGTTGCCATTGTGTATCTTGTATTGTAAACTGATATCGCAGAGCCAGAAATGCACAAAATATTGTCGCAAACCTTTTGGTGTGCAAAAAAAGAGAGGCAGACTCCCTGCCTCTAGCTTTTGAATAGTTCGAACAAGAAGGAAATAGGCTAGAGCAAGCTTCTGGAATGTGTTCTTCCCACTTGTTTGGAAGAGGAAAGGAGAGCTCTGAAAGGGACTTTTTGTACACATTTTCCATAAAGATAGAAAGCAGTAGCAAGTGTTTCGGAGACTGAGGCTCCAGAGGAGCTGCTGTTCCTTTGGAGGGCTGCCTGCTCATAGGCCAGTTGGCCGGCGACTGCTCAACTTGCCTTTTCGTCAATAACATATTTAAATGGGCATCTCTGAGGAAATCCCAGAAAGGCAGAGACTGGAAGGAGTTTTTATTCCTCCTCATTTCCCCTTTCCCACTAGTATTGCCAGGTTCCCCAGCATCCTAAACTCTGTGGTCCATAGACCAGGGCCTCACTGGATAGTGGTACTGATGGCAGTGGTACTAATGGCAGTGCTTCCTTGCCACTAGGAAAGGTATCTGTGCATGTCTGTAGTTACAATCATGAGGCTCTGCAGAAGTGTACCATTCAGTGCACACATTTTTTAAAAAAAAAATAACATGGAAATTAACTATATCCTACATGTGAACTGTATCTCAGATATTAGTTCTAGATTATTGTGTTCCATCTCCAGTTTGCATGTGCAGAAATTGCTCCAAGCAAGCATGCATAGAGTCTTGAAGAAGTCATCCAGTGTAGAGGCTACATGATAGCTCTGAGACCACGCTGTGAATAAGCCTCCAAATCTCCTTTAAAGAAGAGTCTGCAACTTAACAGCCCTGCTGTGACAATTTCCTGGGGTTAGACCACCACCACAGGGTTTTCTGTCACTTTCCCCTTTTGTCTCTGTACCAGGGTTCCGAGCAGGAATAATTGTTCAAGGAAATACAAATTTTGACTTGGATATAAAAATCTCCACCCAACTTAGTGAGTGACTACTGTGAGATAAACTGACTGTGGCAAGATGGTCTTATTTTAAACAAGAATAAGAACAATACTAAATCAAACGTAAACGGAAGTAAATATTAAATGTTTAACATGGAGATTGTGGGTGTCAGTTTTTAAGCAACAGATGCCAAAGGGCTCTTATGATGTTATACCCTGGTTAAATGTCACAGGCAATCCACAACACCCAGCTGTAATTTCAATAACACTCTTTCTGTTCCAGGACATTTTGGGTTATTTTGCTGTCATGTCACAGCTGACTTATGGTGACCACAAGGGGTTTTCAAGGCAAGAGACATTCAGAGCTGGTTTGCCATTGCCTGGCTCCGTGTCATGACCCTGATATTCCTTGGTGGTCTCCCATCCAAATACTTGCCAGGGGTGACCCTACTTTGCTTCCAAGATCTAACGGAACTGGGTCAGAGTGCCAGGTTACTGTATAAAGGCAAATAAATTATCTGATCCTTATACTTTCCTTAAAACCACTTTCTTGTTAAACTAATCCTTTCACCAAACTCTCATGTCCCTCTTACAACTTGCAACCCTCAATTCCCAAAATTGAATTTCTGGCTGACAAAATGCAACTCCCAGCTGATAAACACAACTATTGGTTCTTAACCCTGTTTCACAGCTCTCAGCAGCTCTTGGTTGTTTGGAGCATCACTCTTATTAGCTCTACGTTGCTGAGGTAATTTTCACTGCTCTTCCTATTATATCAGCAAGTTCCTCACTGGATAAGGGAAGAGATCCTGGGAGAATAGTGTTTTATCTTCTGAGTGCTTAGGATGTGATTCTAGAGCTAGAGAAAAATGGGTGTAAATGAGGTTCAAAAGTAAGTAAATCTGTTATTGGTGGATATCCTTACCATTCCTGCTTGTGCCCTTTCCCCATTCCTCAGGTTTCATATCTGTGCACATGGAAGGGAGACAGCAAATAGATAAACATGACATGCCATTTAAAACTCTGGTGCTCTCTTTCTTTGAAAGAAATTGACCATGGAAAGCCCCTCTGGAACTACTTGTGAATTTCTCATGGGGATCATGAAACAATACAGTTATTTCCATGTGGAACAGAAGACTAACACAGAGGCTTGCGTGTAACATGAGGCTTTCTGTCTGCAGATTTCATTGTATACTTGTGTTTATGCTTCTCTTGAACACATACACTGACTGCACTTGTAGCTCAGGGGTGATACATGATCCATCAGGGAGCTTTTAAAATGATGTTTGCTGATGCAGATACTGTGCCTTCCTTTGGGAAACATGAATGTGTCTCATCGTTTTCTTGGGCCTTCTTTTATAATTTTATGAGCACAAAGCATGATCTTTAAGGGACTGGGGCCAAGTCACTTTGAAGTTAATTTTAGATGGTGAAGCAGAATGAAACTTGACCACAAATATGCTTCCACAGGGTCACAATGGAGTCACAGCAACTGCTGAGAGATCACGTTGTTCTGACATTGCTTCATATCTTGGGTTGTCCTTTAAAGAGGCACACTGGGTGCACTCTGGTTTTATGCACTGGATGGCTGGGTTGAAATCTAATATTGGAAGACATTTATCCAGTTGTTGGTGCTGCTGCTTTTGAAGGCCTTGTTGGCTTCAGCAATTCCAGGGTTTCTTTTCTCTTAAAGGGCATTTTTGCATCACTATAATAGTAATGAAATACTAATAGTAATAGTATTTAGTGTGAAGAAAGGAGCCACTTCGTGAAGGACATCCGTTTTTCTTATGATGGGAATACTTTCTCCAAGAGTTACAACTAGTTTTTGAAATAATGAAATGTTGTCTGGAATAGGAGAGTGACTCCAATTAACTGATAAGGACCACGGCTATGATGACAAAGGGAACAGATTTCAAAGGCTTCTGGAATCTGCAAACCCTTTCTTACAAATATGATTTTGAGCAGCTGTTATCAGAGAAGGAGAAAATTATTCAGGAAGAGTCTATTCACCTAAGGCATAATGGAACCATGTTCACAATCTTTAAAGGCTACATGAGACTCATCGAAATGGAGAAGAGGTAAGCCACTTTGGGTCTGCAATGTTGAGAAAGATGGAGTATAAATTAAGTAAGTAAATAATATCTTGAGGCAATGGAATGCACCTTTGAATGCACTCCCAAATCCACAGTCCCTGATGCATTCTTGGATTTGTATCTGAATTCTCATTCAGTTGAAAAGCATGTAGACATCACCCACTTTCCCATGGTTCCCAGTCCTGAGGAAGAGCTGAGAAATGCCCTATTTCCCCCCCTGCCCTTCCTGTCTTCCGTCAGTGAAAGTATTTGGGGCTCCTCACTCTAATTACAAAGCTGCTGTTATTTCATTATGTGCTTTGACTTAATCTCATTCCTAAAGTAGCTCAAGTGCAGTACAAGGAATCACTTATGAAAACAATAACAACAATAATCATGATAATCATAATAATGTTGTCCAAGGCTGAAGAAAAAAATGAACTGTTGGTAATACTCAGAACAACTACGAGTGTCATCCTGCCCTCCTGACAGCTTTCAAAATTTTCTTCATTCTATGGAATGAAAGGAGCACCGCCTACAAGGGATAACAATCTGCAGAATGCAGTGGGATGTTGCCTTGTGTATCACACAATCTCACAGTCACAGAATGACATCATCATTCCCCAGTGCTGATTTCTTAAAAGTTATTCATTGGTAGCCACTTTGAGTGCCACTGGTTAAATGGTGGTATGACAGGCCCGTCCACTTTCCTCCCTCAGAGGCAAGATTTTCCCTCCATTTTTCTTTCCCTTTCTAACTGAGGAGCCCTAGTGGTCTGTTTTCTTCTTTCCTGAAGAATTTTGGCTGTCCCATCCTGGGTCAGTATGATATTTTACTGCTGGCCCAGCCCAGGAACCTGAGGGAAGGGTCGGATACCAGATCACCCTTTAACTTAAACCACTGAAAATGACACTTGAAACATTTTAAAATTCAAGATTAACTAAATATTTTATTCAGTATAGAGGGGAAAGGTCAGATGGAATCAGGAGTTGAAATTTCTGAAGTATATAGATAACTCTGAGGTAAAACCAGGACAAGTGTAGACTTCAGTTCTTATGTTTCTGGTTAATGAGAGTTTCTTAAGCTATTTGGAGTTATTTACAACCTTTATGTTGAGAGGTTTTTGTTCCAGTGTTTTCCAAACACTCCAGTACACTTTCTTTGAGTATTCTTTGACTCTTGTGGTTTCCAGAAGGCTGGTGCACACTTTCCAATACCCAAACCCCTTCTCTTGAAACACCAGTACTCATCTTGAGTTTTTAACTGTCTCTTAAGGTCTCTACAGGCAGTTTCTAACCACACCAGATCAGGGATTTCTGCACTCTTCTGAACTCCCTGTTTGACTGGATAGGGAAATTCTTCTCTCACTAGAAGACCTATCCTCTTTCTTGGGCCTGAATGGCAGTCTCCATCTAACTAACCACTTGTCCTTGCCAACTTACCCCAGTTCTCCTGTCTATATTAAAACTACTCTAAGTCAGGGCTGAATTCCAAAACTGTCAGTACTCAACTCTTCTCAGCTAGGGCTGAAATCAGACTGAATTCTCCTCAGCATCCAGTTCAGAAGTCTTTCTGTGCTCAGCTGATGTTAACCAATCAAATCTCTTGGAATAGCCTGTCACTCAAGGTTCTCTGGCTCTTTGAAGATGTAAGTCCTTTATCTATTTACACAGCACTTCTAAATTTCTTAAAAGTGCAGTCCATCACCGGTAGCATATAAATTATAAAACAAAAGAAATAAGATGAAAGTTTTAAGTGTAATGTCAAGTAAGGAGGTGGGCATATCATCAACCCCCCCCCAAAAAAAAAAAAAAAATGTAGGAGCTCAGTTCACAAACTTGGAATTTTTTTTCACAAGTCATTTAAATATATTGTAGTGTAACAAACTCACATTTGCATCTGAGTATCTGTGTTTATGTTTTGTGTCAACTTGGTTGGTCCTAATAAATGGCATGCCATGGGTTTCATTCTTGTTTTTGTATTTTGTATGGACCAATATGGTTGTACCACTTTTTCCACCTGTATCTATAACCTTTGTATACATCCTAGGGAGCACAGAATTGTCATGGCTCCTTGCAGTAAATGGGTATATGCCACTGGAACATTGTTGCTCAATTAGGTGCTCCAAACAAAATGTTATTTTCTCTATATGACATCTTAAGGAAAGGTAAAAACACACCCTTGGGTGTTCAGGTGAAGGTGATGATGTGTGCAAAATGGGTGAAAGGGTGTTTTGCAGTGCTATCTTAGGCAGGTAACTGTGTAACTCAGTTTAGGATGGTACTGAAAGTCTAGCAAGATACTTACTGGACATAGATTAGGGTGAAGAAGCAAGAAACTGGCTTTTGCTCATGGAGTTGTCTTGAGGAATAGCAGAGGGAAGGAAAACTGTCAGAATTACAACAAAATGTCTTGCAATACTTTTAAAAACAACAAATGTATTGCACATAAGCTTTCATGGTCCAAAGCTCGCTTAGTTGGATGGCCTTTCTTGCTATGATGGAATAGCCTCTGATTCATGAAAGCTTATGCTGCAGTATGTCATACATCTTGGGAACCCCAAGGATTTGTTGCATAGTATTTTCCCTAAGTGCTCAAACAATTTCATATACACCATAAAGAAATCTTTAAAACATTTCTAAAGATGTTTTTTCTTCACAGTAGTGATCTTAATGCAGCTTTTAAAAAGATTCAGAGTGGTAGAGTAGGTAGAATATTGGACTCGGATCTGGGAGACTCAGATCTGAAGCTTGCTAAGACAGGAGAATGGTGGGAGAAAAGTGTGCCATCAGTGAAGTAAATAAATAGATAAATAAGCATTCCTGTATGGTAGCACACTTCTCTGAAAGGAAGGCAGCATGCTGTAGCCCGATCTCATCAGGTCTCAAAAGCTAAGTAGGGTTGGTACTTGGAAGGGAGACCTCCAAGGAAGACTCTGCAGAGGAAGGCACCGCCAGTCACCTCTGCTTCTCACCTGCCTTGAAAGCCCCTTGCTGGGGCCACCATAACTCAGCTGCAACTTGATGGTACTTTAGGCGCACACACAGCTCACTACTCTTATCCCTATTTAAAAGGCAGTGATGTGCTAAGGCACAGAGACATACTAGCTTTCTGAAAGCAACTCAGTAAGGGTACTCTACTGACACTGATTTGAAGCGGGTTCTTCCTTTCACTACTGTGCACTACCAATCCCGTGGAGTCTGGATCTGTTTACTATTTCTGTAAGTGATCTGTGCCTTCTTCTGGAAAAAAAAATATATATACTGTCCCTTTACCTTCTTCTGCCTTGTTCTCTACAGTGCTGGCAACTGTCTTCTGTACCAGTGACAGCTGTTAAGGCCCCACCCATCTCTCTAGCCCTTCCTTTTTTCTGAGAAATGCAGCTGTACCACACTGGCTCCAGCAAGACGGCGGGACTTAACATTGTGCCCCAAAGGAATAATTTATACCCCTTGGATATTTTTGTCAAGTTCCAACAATGTTTCAAAAGAGATTTGGCTTTTATAGACTCAAGCGGTTAGCTTTCAGTTCCAAATACACCGGCTTAACCACCGGGTAGGCTCTCAAGCAAATTGTTTGGAGATAAAAACTTAGCTGTGAAACAGTGGGCTGCCAGGCAGACAAGTAGAACAGCATGGGAGCGTAGACACTTCCTGAGGTGGGATGTTGTCACCTGGCTGGGGCAAAGTCAAGTCTGGACAAACTCTTTTGCTCTCCAGCCTAACTCAGGATTAGTGCTAGCCAACAGGCAACTTTATTTACACCTCCATGTCAATTGCTTGGCAGGGTGCAGTCCTGGGCAAAGTTACACCCTTCTAAGTCCATTGCTTGAGAATGTGCTGTAAATGAGCAATGGCTCATTGTGTGTGCATGTGGGGGGGGGGTTTCAGCCTTTCTTGCACAGTGGTAAGCACTTCTACCATCTAAGCCCACACAATTTCCACACATAGTTGCTTATTATATACAACCATTTCAGCCAGCAAAGGCATTGTGGGGTTATAAACAACTGGGAAATTTCCCCTGACTCAAATCTCCCCCTCTAGGAGAGTATGGTTGTATGAAGAGAACAATTTCACCATCTCTCTATCCCTCCCCCTTCACTGACAGTCAACTGCCCTCAATATTCCCCCTCCAGGATATCACAAGCACTCAACGGCTTGAGAATGCCAATTTCCCACCATCTCACGCTATACCGATGCCAGCCCTGACCCTCCACAAGAACATATCGGCTTTGATTTGGGTCAGCAGCAGAGCTCTGGGTCACATAGGATGACTTTTGGATAGGCTTCCATTTGCTGCTTTCTTCATATATACATCACTCTATGTTTCTAATGTTTGTGTGCTTAACTTTTCATCAAGGCAGTTGAACTGTTTACCATGGTACTGTGGCGGAAGTGTTGAAGGAGAAGGCAGAAGCAAACAGAAGATCCAGGGACAGAGAAAATGAAATGCATTTTACCCTTTGGGCCAGTTGTCAAATCAAACAAAGCTCAGAACTGTGCAATATGAAAGAAAATGAAGGCATTACTGATACATCTGGGAGTTCTTGCTGGTGGCTCTAGAAAGGGAAAATGTGTCATATCTTTGCAGAACTAAGCCAACCATAGCCAATATTCCACTCCCATTCATTTCACTGCAGCTTATACAGAACATATACTGTGTACAGGGCCAGCTTGTCCATTTAACTTGTGTAGAAGGTTCCCAGTGAGCTGCAGTCCTTCAAGAGTGCTGGCAGGTGGGAGAAAACAGAGTCAAGCCCCAGTAACTCAGCCATAGCACAAGGGTCTATGGACTTAGAACCATTAATACTAACAATGATTAAGGTCAATTGATTGGTTGTCTCTTCCCACACTGCCACCATCTGGCAACACTGGAGGTGTCTTTGGCACTGTTGGCTAGGTCTAAGTTGAGTGGCTCTTGTAGTGCCACTAGGGTCTCACAGCTTGCCTTGCTTCTAGGCCAACTAAACTTCCCAGTCTGCCCCTGACAATGTGGCCTAAGTGCCTTTGCTTTCAACGCAGACTTCCCTAGTTCTGCTGAGCTGTGCATTCTAACAATGCTCTTCCAGACTAGGGTGTCCAGAACACCTCTACCCAGCCTATTCCAGCTCTCCCTTAGCTAATATTAGATGCTTCAAGTATGTTCTTAGAGGAAACACCCTGAGAGAGTTATAATTATAACATATATTAACACTGTTTACAAGAGAAAAAATATGCAGCAAAAATTTAACAGGGGAAGTATAGGAGCAACACAGCAACCTATCAATGGAGATATTGTTTGTGAAGTTACAAAGCTAAGTGGGGGGGGGAGACAAAATTTTCAAACAGGCATTGTGACTGATCCTTGCCTCATTTTTTCCTTCTGAGTCCACAAGCAAGTTACAGCCTGCAAGAACAAGAGAATGGGAAATTAATGACCTTCCTTATTCCCAGCATTTTTACACGCAAAGGTTGGATCCTTCTTTTAAGTGTCAGGACAGCACTTGTAAGCAGCTGGTCAGGCATGATGCCATTTATATGAAACCATCCCATTCTGTCTGTTATCAAGGTCTGGTTGAAATATACTGTCATGTTGGCAATCCATAACTCTGGACAGCCCTGTCAAGTTATTTGTGACAGCCAACAAGGGGCAAATGGACCAGGGCTTATTTTTTGTACTGATTTTGGTTTTTCCCTTGGCCAATATGTGTAACTCAATGACAGACTTAAAACATTAAGTTCCCAGCTAATAAGTTCTGGCTGACAGTCTTTTGATCTCTATATGTGAGTTGCGCCCATCTTTTCTGGGCACACCATTTGGATGCTTCTTGGTAAGGATTGATAAAGGGGGCTTCTTTGTGCAGTTATGTCCCTTAAAAAATTTTGTAATCTAAATGGGAGCTTTAAATGATGTTGTCACTGTTGTTATTACTTCTGGTTGATTATGTACATCATGATTAAGCGCCATCAAGTCGCAACTGATGTATAGCAACCCCAGCAAAAGGCTTTCGAGGCAGAAGCAGCTTGCCATTGTATGCCTCTACAGAGTCTTCCTTAGTGATCCCCCATCCAAGTACTGACCCTGTTTAGCTTCTGAGATCTGATAAGATTGGGCTATACTATGCCACTTTCTCTCCCCTCTGTTTTTTAAACCAGCAATGGTTCCATACAATGCTCCCTCTAAGCTGTGGAGTCTTGTGAGCAAAAATTCTACTTTGTGAGCTACTGACATTAAAGTTGTGAGCGAGCGATTTAGCTGCTGCATCCTTCCTGAGCTAAGACAAAAATGTGTGAGCTGAAGGCTTAAAAACTGCGAACTAGCTCACACTAACTCAGCTTAAAGGGAGCACTGGTTCCATGACATTATGAGACTTTTTAATGTGCTGAATCTTTGACTGAATTAAATGCCAGGGTTGACATATGATATCAGAAAACCACAAACATTCGGGTCTGGAATGTGCAGACAAAAGTCACCCAGATCCAGTCAGGACTCCAGAAGACTTCTGCACAGATAGGAAATCGTAAATGTAAACTGGTTCTGATAATACTAATTCCACAGCCTAGTCCAGCAAGAGAACCTGTTTGACCATAACTTGGAAATGGAACCTGCAATCATGAGATATTCGGGAGAGGAGAAGGGTGGATTCCCTCTTGCATCCCTACTGAACTGCTGATTGGGAGATTCCAGCATCTTCTTTTGGAGCTATGCTTGAGCAGCCCCAGGCAAGGTGCATTCTCTTGAACTGGATCCTGGCAGAAGTGCAACAGGAGAGGAGGGATTCATATATACTGTGTAAAGGGCCACACTTTGGACATGATCAGTGACACATTTTCTTTAAAATGCAGGCTCTCTTTGGCAGCTCTTTCATTTATTTATTTTGAAATATGTGTGTGTGTGTGTATGCATGTGTGCGTGTAATCCCAATTTTACTTGTGGCTCAAAGCAGATTACAGATCACAATTTACACAGAGAATAAAACTCAAAATAATTCCCCTCCCTAAAAATGCCTGCAATCTACACTCCAAGGAAGCCTTGGGAAATAGAATGGCTTTAAACCTCTAAAGAGAGCACCACTCTCCCTCCTCAAAGAGCCTGTTCCACAAAGTGGAAGATACAGCAGAGAAGGCACGGCCTCTGGTAGATGCCAAGCAGGCCACCTCAAGTGTAGAAACAGGTGATGGGTGGCAGCCTGAAGTCTATAATTCTCACATGGAGCTATATGGGAGGAAATAGTCCTTTAGATATGTGATATGTGAAGGGCCTTAAAGGTCAGAAACAGCACCTCGAATTGGACTTGGAAACAAACTGGCAGCCAGTGTAGCTGTTTTAAGTTAGGTGAGATATGTTCCCATCAGCTAGCCACTAACGATAATTGGGCTGCCACATTCTGAACCAGCTGAAATGTTTGGGTTGTTTTCAAGGGCTGCCCAACACAGATCATGTTAAAATAGTCCAACCATGATTATACAAAAACATGGAACAGTGTGGGCAGATTAGCTGAGTTTAAGAAGGTGAGAGTTGATGAACAAGATGTAGCTGATAGAAGGCACTCCTGGACACTTCAGCAACCTGCTTTTCAAACAGCAAGGCTGAGTACATGAGCACACCCAGGCTCTTAACCAGCTCTGCAAATACCAGCTCAACTCCATCCAATACAAGTGGATCCAGTCCATCTAAAACATCAGCATTCCCAATTATCATAACCTCTGCCTAATCTAGAGTCAGCTTCAGTTTGTTCTGCCTTAGTCATCTGCCCATGGCCTCAAAGCACCGGTTCAGAGCTGGGAGAGCTCCATCTGGAGACTTGCGTAATAAAATACAGATCTATGTCATCTGCATATTGAGGACACTCAACCCTGAACTCTGGACAATCTCATTTAGTGACCCGATATAAATGTTGAAGTACATATTTGTGAGAACAAAGGCCCATAGCATCCTACATGACCAATCCCATTCTGTTGATTCTGTTCCACCAGCAGAAACTCTTTTAGTTCAGTCAAACAGAGAAGACTGAACCCATCAAAGAACTGCTACCTTAATGTGAATTCCATATTCCAGCTGATTGATTAGAACAGAATTGTTGGCTGTGTCAAAGACTGCTGATAGAACTAACAGTAGTAACAGGGATGACTGTCTGCTATCCAGCTTTAAATGAAGACCCACAAGTGCAATGAAAGTCTTTTGGATTCCAAACCCTGTCCTGAAACCAGACTGAAATGAGTCAAGGGCAGATGTGTCATCCAAGAATCACTGGAACTGCTTGGTCATGAAGACACACTCTATCACTTTCCCCAGGAAAAGTAAATTGGAGACCAGCCTATCATTGGCCATCTCACACTTAGCCAATGAAGGTTTTTAAAGCAAGGGCCTAATAACTGCTTGCTTCAGAGATCTAGGCAGAGTCCCCTCAGTCAGTGAGGCATTAACAATTTTAATCAATTTTAAAAGCCAGAATGAGCATGGGTCAAGAGCACAAGTGTTGGCTTTCATACTACCAAGGACCCTGTCAGCATCCATTGGCAAAATCAATCTATATCTATGCTCCAGGTGTGGTAGAGCAGATGGATGCAGCATGAGGAGCCTTAGAATCCTCTCAGGATGTCCCCAGGTCATTCTGAAGAATATTCAAGATTTGTGGCATTTGTCTTTCATGATTATCAACCATCTTAAGTTTTCACTAAGAAAGAGAGTTTAAAAAAGTGAATTTGTACTTTCTAGAGATGTATCCTTCATCAGTCAGCACACACTTCTTCCAAGTCATGTTCTTGATTTGGTCTCCACTTACAGAGTTGTCAAGAGAAATTTGTGCAGACATCATAAGGGACATTCATAGCAGTGAATAGCTGTAACTGCTGAGTGGAGATTTGAAAGTAGGTCTCCTAGATTCTAGTGCAACACCCTAATCACTAGTGGCTGGTTTAGAATTGCACTGTGAGTCTCCTCCAATGGACAGTGCAAATAAAACCACACATGCTATACATGTGCTTAGCACAAATCCATGGATACATGCCTGTATTTTGGGGAATTATTTGAGTTCTATATGCAGGTTCCTCCTTATGATGCAAGGGAGTTGCACAAGTGCTACTTGAGTCATGAAACATGCATGTATATATGAAAATTGTGCATCCAAGGGTTGTTAAAAGCCTTGGAACTCTCAAAGGTGTGCTTAGTATAATTGCCCCCCTTTTAAAGAGAAGGCATGAACAGTTCTTATAAATGTGGCAGTTTAGTAATACTCGGTCAACATGTTGCTGAAGAACCTCAAATCAAGCACTTTTCACATCTATCTTTGTAAAAAAAGAGAAACACTTTCTAGCACATAACAGGGATGGAAACAAATAGGGGACTGAGATTCTAGCCACAAATATGGTCTTAGGCTCCTAACTGTGTATGGGATGGGATCAAGGCTAGCAACAGTTTTGCTGCCTGAGAGACCAGGATAGGATTGGATTGACTTGGCTGGGTATCTTTCCTTTGAAGTGCTGTGAAATCCTACGGCTTTTATTTTCTTGGTGAACACATGTAAGGACTCTCCTATTTTGACCTCATATGGAGTCCTATAATCTAGTCTCGCCTGGGGCACCAGAACCTTTTAGGCCATCACTGCTAAAATTGGTACTGGAAGGGAAAATAACATCTCTTAGAAGAGTCAAAAGAGACTAAGAGGAAATTCTCGGAGGGGAATGTGATAAGGGGAAGGGGGAGGTTGTCGCCTTCTTTTTTTATTCTCATTTTAAATTTAACTCTTTCTCGTTTTACAATAATATAATCAGTTTAGCTTTGACTACAATTTTGTCTAGATTGAATCGCTGTCGGTGGTGCATAAGGTTGCATGTTCTTTGTAAAATAAATTCTCAACCACTTTAGAGTGCCTGAAAGAGACGTGAGCTTTTGTGCAAATGTCTAATGGAACTGGGGGGGGGGTGGATTTGTTTGGGCAAAGTGATAGTGATTGCTCTTTTGCGAGTTCTGTGAAGCCATTTGTTGATTTTAATCACCCCGACATTGATTATGCAGTGAGTGGCAAAATGTATTTGTTTTCTTGGCACTCAGTTATCATTGTTGTCCATTCCCATTCTGCTGGTAAAGAGTCCTCGGGTGGATGAGCGCAGCAGGATGGCAGTGACCATACCTGACGTGTGGGATCTATGGCCTTGGGAGTACATTCATGAGCCTACATCCTGCATCATCAAAACACACACCCTAGCCACATTTTATGTTTGGTGTGATACTTCTGCAAGATCCTGTTGTGCCAGTATTATGATATCCTATGTAATATATCTGAGGGTGAATGATCTTTCCAGAATTCCTTCTAAGCTGCAGTTTAATGTTTTGTACAGTAGGGAAAAAAGTCATACACTGGGAACAACATTTAATAAGGATCTAGGTTGTTGCTTTAAAATGTATGGGGGAGAGAGATTTTTAAAAATAGAAAATGAAGATTTGTTTATTTTGAGTTCTATCCTGCTCCATTCCCTGCCAAGCAGGGCTCAGGGTGGCTTACAACAATCAAAATTCAACACTTCAGCATATTACAATTTTAAAATCTATGTTATTATAAGTTAAAATCTCAGACTACCTTACTACATCAGATGGCACCCTACTATCCATCACAGGTGTACAAGTGGGGGCAGTCAGTACAGAGGGAGAGAAAGGGAAAGAGGAAAGGGGCAGGGAAGGGAAGGGAAGGGGAAAAAAGAGGCCAACAGATCTCTCTTATCGTTGCTGTCCTCAACCATATGCCTGGTGGAACATCTTGGTCTTACAGGTCATGCAGAATTGAGACAGTCCCGCAGGGCCTGAGTCTCACTTGACAGAGAGTACCACCAGTTTGAAGCCAGGGCTGAAAATCCCCTGGCCCTGGTTAAGGACAGCTGGACCATTCTGGGGCCAAGGATCACTAATAAGTTGTTACCAGAAGAGTGTAAGTCTCTCTGAGGGGTATATCAAGAGAGGCAGTCCTGCAGATATGATGGTCCCAGACCGTTTAGGGCAGGGGTGTCAAACATGTGGCCCAGGGGCCGGATGAGGCCCCCAGAGGGTTTCCATCGGGCCAGCAGTGGAACTGGCTGTCTTCTGCTTCTTCTTCCAGTTCTGCTGCTACTGCGTCATCGTAGGTTTGCAGCTTACAGATACACACCTGAACAGCATACTCAGGATTGCAACAGCACAGACATTTTGATGCAATAATTCAGAGCAAGAGGTGTCAGTTATCAGACACTGTTAAGTAAACAATATATTGCAAGAATGCTAATGCTTTAAGCATGTGTGTTTGTGTCCTTTATAAAGTTTATATCTCTGCTACCAGGCATTACATTTCATGGCACACATGGCCCGGCCCAACAAGGTCTCATTTATGTCAGATCCGGCCCTCATAACAAATGAGGTTTACACCCCTGGTTTAGGGCTTTACAGGTGAGAATCAGAACATTGAACTTGATTCAGTACTCAGTCTTGAGCCAGTGCAGTTGGTAGAGCATAGGTTGTATATATGCTCTCAGGGGGGTCCCAGTAAGATGAGTACTGTCTGTCATTTTCCTTCCTTCCTTCCTTCCTTCCTTCCTTCCTTCCTTCCTTCCTTCCTTCCTTCCTTCCTTCCTTCCTTCCTTCCTTCCTTCCTTCCTTCCTTCCTTCCTTCCTTCCTTCCTTTCTGTTCTCTGCTATTTTGTTTGTGCTTGCAGGACTGGTGTTTTGTGTGTGTGTGTGTGTTCGGACTCTGGTGACTGGATTTTTTGCACAAGCATATTCTTTTGTACTTTTATTTGCAACTTTTAAAAGAGTGGAGTGTGATGACCACTGCTGGTTGGCTTTGTAGTTATGAGCAAGGAATAATAATATTTAGCATTTGTGAAGCACTTTATATATTATCTCAATAATTCTGACAATCCAGTAAATAGTCTTCATATCATGAAATGAAGGGAAGATGAAGCTGCTTGCTTAATTCATGGCAGCAGGGAGATTAACAGGGGACCCAGTTCACATTTGTAGCCATTGCACAACTCCAGTACCAGTAATAGAAATGTGGGGTATTTGTGGAACTAGCAAAGGCTGAATACTGTGGCTAATGGGTTCCATGTAGACTGTAAACCACCCTGAGTCACATGTTTCTAAAAGTTTCTTTAATAAATATTTTTAAATAAGTAAAATAAAATAACCATGAAAGGTACCTATTTCCCCACCTCCCATGTTCCTAGCACCAGTGACCAACTAAATTGTTGATATCTATACTTGTGAGGTTAGAGTTTCCTCCTAAGATACTTAAAACAGGGGGAGTGCCTTAGCTTTCATTTTCAACATTTTATATATGAGTATAATGATAAGACTATGTGTCATAGCCAAGAGAAATACTGTCACCTGTGATGCAATGGGGACGGGCGAGGTCTCTCTAAAGCAGGTTGGGCAAGTCAAGCTTTGTGCTTGGCACACACCCAGTTTTACACAGAGGACAGGTTGAGCTCATCCTGGGTGCAATATGACATTCGTTAGAGGACAATACATCAATGAAAAAGTAGCCACAAGGGGGGGGATATAGAAACTGGCCTTTTGGATCAATGTTCGGTTTGTTTCCATTTGCTTTTGTGTGTGTAAGTGTGCATGAAAGATCAGTTGTTTAGCTGAAAACTTCAGGTGTGTGTGTGTGTTTGTGTAATTCTTACTTCAGTTTTTTTAATGAATTAATGAAGATGACTTGAATGGGAAATAAGAATGGCAGTGTTAATATTACACACCTGATCTTACCCAAAAGGCTGAGACGCAATTAATATTAAATATAATATGCTGCCTTGAGCCAAGAGGAAAGGTAAGTGGTAAATATTTTAATGAATAAATCAAATGAATAATTTATATGTTTATTCACCAATTTATAGGTAGTAAGGCATATATAATGTCTTTGAAAGGTATATAACATCTCGGGAAGCATGGTAGGGTGGATCTCCTCTTTTCAGGCCTTTGTGGGGAACTCATTGGGGCCAGTCCTGACTAGGGTTGCCAGCTCCAGGTTGGAAAATTCCTGGAGATTTTATGCTGAAGTCTATGTAAGCCAGGGTTTGGGGAGGGGAGAGGCCTCAGCTGAACAGAATGCCATAGAGTCCACCCTCCAAAGCAGTTATTTTCCCCATGGGGAGAGAGAGATCTGTTGTCTGGAGTCCAGTTGTGATACCAGGCAATACCACAGCCAGTGTGGCGTGGCAGTTAGCACTTCAGAGCAGGGTCTGCCAGACCCAGGTTCTTGCTGTGGAAGCTGATTGGGTGCTTTCAGACCACTCACAGACTTTCAGCATAACCCTCTCCCCTGCCCAGTAACAGCTTGGCCACTTTGCTGTCAGAATATACTGTGAAAATGGCTGACTCTCCTGCTTGGCTTTGCCATGGCTGGCTGGCTACTGAGGTAGGCCAGCAGCTGTCAAACCATTCTCTTCAATCTCCTGCTGTGTGGCTGACTTTCCCCTATGGTTGCCAATCCCCAGGTGGGACCTGGAGATCTCCCACTGTTACAATTGATCTCCAGATGACATAGATCAGCTTCCCTGGAGAAAATGGCTGCTTTGGAGGGTAGACCCTATGGCATTATACCCTGCTGAGTTCTTCCCCTCCCCAAATGCTGCCCTCCACAGGATCCACCCCCCAAATCTCCAGATATTTCCCTACTCAGACCTGGCAACCCTACTTTCCCCTCAGTGCCTGTTGCTAGACAACCAAGCTTGGTTTGTCAGTAAAAGACAGGGGGAGGAGACCCTTTCTATTCCTATTTTGGCCTTTGGGAGAAAACTCATTGGGGCCAGTCCTGACAAGGGTTACCAGCTCCAGGTTGGGAAATTCCTGGAGATTTTATGGTAGAGTCTACGGAAACCAGAGTTTAGGAAGGGGAGCAGCCTCAGCTGAACAGAATGCCATAGAGCCCACCCTCCAAAGCAGTTATTTTCTCCAGGGGGAGAGGGAGATCTGTTGTCTGGAGTTCAGTTGTGATACCAGACGATACCACACTGTGGCATAGCAGTTAGGACTTCAGAACAGGGTCTGCCAGACCCAGGTTTTTGCTGTGGAAGCTGAGTGGGTGATTTTGGACCAGTCACAGACTTTTAACCTAACCTACCTCAGAAGGTTGTTGTGCAGAACAAAAATGGGAGAGGAGAATGACATAAACTGCTTTGGTCTCCATTGCAGAGAAAGACTACTTTTCGTCCTGGGGAACCATTGTTGCCAGTCTCCAAGTGAGGGCTGAAGATCACTCAGAATTACAGCTGCTCTCCAGATGGCAGAGATCAATTCCCCTGGAAAAAATGGTGGACTCTGTGTCCTTATACTCTGCTGAGATGGCCCCCTATGACAGCCAGTGTGATGTAGCAGTCAGGGCTTCAGAGCAAGGTAGAGGCTGCAGGTGTGGGAGCAGATGGAAAGCTGAAGTCAGAGGGGCAAATAAAGGTAGGTTGATGAATGGCTGGGAAGGAGATAGGGTTGCCAGCTCCAGGTTGGGAAATTCCTGGAGATTTTAGGGATGGAGCCTGGAGAGGGTGAGGTTTAAGGAGGGATGGGACCTCAGACAGGTACAATGTCATAGACTCCACTCTCCAAACCAGCCATTTCCTCCTGGGGAACATTGTTGCCAATCTCCAGGTAAGGGCTGGAAATCACTCAGAATTACAACTGCTCTTTAGGTAGCAGAGACTAGTTCCTCTGGAGAAAATGGTGGACTCTGTGTCATTATACCTTGCTGAGGTTGCCATTAGCAAATTGACGTTGAGTGCCCAAGGCTAGGGCACTCTCCCAGAGCCTCTTTCTAGAACTCATTATATTTATTTCCACAATGGGCCTTATTTCTAGTGTATTGGATAAGTGCATAAACAAATAATAGAAGCCTAGAAGTGAAGGATGCTAGATCATTACCAAATTGGAATTTCAAGGCACCTGCTTCCTTCCATTCCTTCTCCCTTCTCACCCTCACAAATCAGCCTATGGAATCCAGGTGAACCACACCTGTAAAGGAAGCAGGTCACTCTTAATAAGTCAGACAGAGAAGCCAAGCTACATAGGGGAGAATCTCTCACTAACAATCTCCATGTGCTCTATTTCTGATTATTACATGCTTATGAAGGCATTGCTGGTTCATTACTGATGAGCTGATCAGTATTTTGGTTGTGCTTCACCCAAGGGAACTCTAATCACCATTCTCAGAACCTTGCTTTTTTATATTAGGCAATGTGAAACAATTCTCCTGTTTGAATAGGAGGCGAGCCTCAGCTTTTATTGTGGTGTATGAGTGAATGCTGCAGTGGCTCAAGTGGTTAAGACGCTGAACTGCAGGTTGTGGAAGGTCAGTAGTTCAGCAGTTCGAGACCCAAGTGTGCCGCATGACGGAGTCTAGTTCCAGCTCCTGCCAATCTAGCAGTTCAAAAGCAAGAACTTGCAAGTAGATAAATAGGTAACAGCATTCCGTGCGCCTTGGTGTTTAGTCATGCCAGCCACATGACCATGGAAATGTCTTCAGACAGCACTGTCTCTTCAGCTTTGAAACGGAGATGAGCACCACAACCCTAGAGTCGGATTCAACTGGCTTTCGAGCAAGGGAACCTTTACCTTTTATGAGTGAATGCACAGTAAAGATGGGATTGGTCTTCTCAGTTTTGGAAACCAGCATCTTCTCAATACATGTTGCATGGAGACTTGCTTGGCAGTTGAAAGTATTTGGATTTCCTCCAAACATAGTAGGGGAAGCAAGAATTTTCTGTGTTTCTTCTCTGCCCACCTGGCAAACGTGCTCAAACTGAAGGCCTCAAGATCACTTCTGAGGCTACTTAGGCATAATATTTCAATAGAGTGTGTATATATGTAAAATCCATCACACACAGTTTCTAATTGCATGGTCAATTCCCAGATTTTCCCTACAGTCCCTATATGACACTGCAGGAGCCTGTGCTCCCTAGATCTTGCCCATATGTACTCAGTTCAAATGCTATACCCATGCATGTATAACCAACAGTTTGAAATCAGCACAAATTTTCCACTTGAACTAGTGATCTTGCACAAATAGAAATTCAAGTAAAAGACCATGGTAGCCTCTTGCACTAAGTCAAACTTGCATACAAACTTGCATTTCTGCTTGTGCGAGACCTTGTAAAACCAATTCCTGAACACTGTAATATATAGGGAGGACATCACTAGATGTTGAGCAAGATGTTGTGCAACTGGACCTGTAGTAAGTCCATTTATGTTTCTGCTTGCACATCACTGGACCCTAGCCAATGTCCCAAGAGGACAGATCGATGTGCTGGATAGTCTGGGAGAGCAGGCACAATCTGGCATCTCTACCACATATGATGAAACAGTATTGTTTGGACCAGGCCAACAGTTACAGTGAAAAATGTTTGTTCAGTTTATATTTTAGCACAAAGACCATACATTCATCTAGGGGATGAAGGCTCTTCACTTAGAAGTTCTACTGGATTGCAACTCAATGGCTGAGTTCAGACTGGCATTTTACAGCGGGAGCCAGTCGTTGCACAAAAACACCAGAACAAACTGTTCCAGGGATCCCCGGTCACACGGGCCGACTGCTGGCTTTTCCCATTCGCACTTCGCCGATTGGGAAAGGATCCTGGCACCGCATTGGGCAGTAGAGCGGAGCATGGCCAATCAAACCGCTGCTGCTGTTCCGGCTTGCTCCCGGCTTATCGGCCGAGCGGTCACAACGGGGAAGCGGAATACAGCGGGATAAAGGCACTCTTCAGGATTTGCCAGCACTTTACAGAGGTATCTTTTTAATGTGGGGGATAAGCGGAACAGCGTGGGGTGCCTACAGCTGGGGAACATCAGGCAGATGTGCCTGTGTGAACACCCCCTTTAATCCACTTGGGAAACGGGGCTGGAATGTGGCTCTCGTGGGGCTAATTGCCAGTCTGAACTCAACCATTATCTCTAGCTACAGTACAGGAGTATCTGTCATGTATGCCACTTTCAAAAAAAGAAGAGGATGCAAAATTGTTCTTACGATACTTTTTCTGTTGGATAGATAGGAAGCTCTGTGCTACACTCTGTGCTACACAAAATGTAGTGGTTAAGAGTGGAGTTCTCTAATCTGGAGAACCATATTTGATTCTCCACTTCTCCTCCACATGAAGTCAGCTGGGTGACTTTGGACCAGTCAATGTTCTCTCAGAACTCTCTCAGCCCCACCTACCTCACAAGGTGCCTGTTGCGGTGAGAGGAAGGGAAAGCGATCATAAGCCACTCTGAGATCCCTTAGGGTAGAAAAAAGTGAGGTATAAAAACCTACTCTTCAACATTGAAACATTTTAGATCCTGCTTGACTACTGATGTATATATTTGATTTCATTCTCTATTCCATTGGGTTTATGGAATAAACTCTGCATTAAAAAAACTGGTACTAAAATAATAGCAGTGTGGAATTAAGTATTTCCTTTCTTTAATGAAGGATCTGCCTTCATTAGAACACCTTGAAGGCTTTCCTTGAGAATTTGTGTTGTTAGGGAGTATAGCACTAAGCATAATTACTTGGAGGGCCACAGCAGCTCAGAGGTTAAGCTGCTGAGCTGCTGACCAGAAGGTCGGTAGCTCAGCAGTTCGAGACCCGAGAGTGCTGCATGACAGAGTGAGCCCCCATCTCTGGCCCCAGCTCCTGCCAACCTAGCAGTTTGAAAGCAAGAAATTGCAAGTAGATAAATAGGTACCACTTTGATCAGAAGGTAACAGTGTTCAGTGCACCTTGGTGTTTAGTCATGCCAGCCACATGACCATGGAAAAGTCTTCAGACACCTCTGGCTCTTCGGAAATGGAGATAAGTACCACCCCTAGAGTCAGGTTTGACTGGCTTTCAGGTAAGGGAAACCTTTACCTTTTTATACTTACTTGGAAGCAAATCTTGATGAAAGCAATTGCATGTATTTATTTATTTAGAATATTTCTTTGTTGCCTCTTCAGAGTCCTGCTCTAGGTGGCTTAAAATTAAAAACCATTATATTAAAACAGAAGCCATGTAAAAACTCTCCATGAAGCTAGGAGACCATTTAAAAGCTGATAAGAAAACCCCCTACCAGGTCTTTTTTTGTAGCAGGAACTCCTTTGCATATTAGACAACACACCCCTAATGTAGCCAGTCCTCCAAGAGCTTGCAGTAGCCCCTGTAAGAAGAGCTCTGTAAACTCTTGGAGAATTAGCTACATTAGGGGTGTGTCACCTAATATGCAAAGGAGTTCCTGCTACAAAAGAGCCCTGCCCCTAACTAAAAGCCTAGGTGTTTTAACCTGGCACCTAAAAAAAAGTAAAGTGAGTGTCAGGCAAGCCTCAAGGGGGAGGGCATTCTGAAGACTGGGTGCCAGCTCTGAAAATGCCCTGTCTCTAGCTGCTACCCACCTCACCTCTAAAGGTGGAGGCACAGAGAGCAGGACTTGAGAGGCAGATCTTAACTGGCAAGCTGGATAGTACGGGCTTCCATGTAGATGCATTTAAAATGAGGAATGATTCAGTCAAAGCTACCCAAAGTACAATACACTGAGGGCTTCTTTGCCGAAGAAAAATCACCATGCCATTACTTTTCATGCAAAAGAGCAGTGCCCATTGATTTCAGTAGCTGATGTAGTAGAAGAGTTGTTGGAGAAGTTTGCATTTCCCGGCACTATTCTATGAATGACGGTCTCAGATGCCCCAACTCCTATTTAAGCACATATAAAAATTGTCTGAATTTTAGCAGGAAAAAATAGAGACAGTAAAGAGGTTTCCTTCAGCTTTTGCTATTTATTTTGGGGACATTTCTTTTTTTCCAAAAAAAAGGGGGCAGAACAACCTTTTACTCACTAGAAAGGCATGCACACGGCTCCCTGTAAAATTCTTCAAAGCCACTGCCTCATTTGACCCAAGAGTGTGGTTTACGAGCAGGGCCGGCCCCAGGTGTCTGGGCGCCCTAGGCAAGACAGCCTGGGGCGCCCACCCCACGGGGATGCCAATCTCCCGGTGGGGCCTGGAGACCGGGGGGGGTGGAGCGCCGGCTTTCCTGAGCACGCCGCACTAGCGGCGTGCTCAGAAAGCTAGGGAAGGGGCGGCCGTTTGAACGGCCGCCCCTTCCCAGCCCCAGGGCCGGCTGGAGACGGGGGGGGGGGTGGAGCGCCGGCTTTGAACGGGCGCCCCTTCCCTCCCAGTCCCAGCACCGGCTGAAGACGGGGGGAGCGCCGGCTTTCCTGAGCACGCCGCAGTAGCGGCGTGCTCAGGAAGGGCGCCCGTTCGAACGGGCGCCCCTTCCGCCGGCTGGAGACGGGGGGAGCCAGGGAAGGGGTGCTCGTTTGAACGGGCGCTCCTTCCCTCCCAGCCCCAGCGCCGGCTGAAGATGGGGGGGGAGCGCCGGCTTTCCTGAGCACGCCGCAGTAGCGGCGTGCTCAGGAAAGCCAGGAAAGGGCGCCCGTTTGAACGGGCGCCCCTTCCGCCGGCTGGAGACGGGGGGGAAGCCAGGAAAGGAGCGCCCATTTGAACGGGCGCCCTTCCCTCCCAGCCCCAGCGCCAGCTGAAGACGGGGGAGCGCCGGCTTTCCTGAGCACGCCGCAGTAGCGGCGTGCTCAGAAAGCCAGGAAAGAGGCGCCCGTTTGAAGGGCGCCCCTTCCCTCCCAGCGCCGGCTTCACGGGGGCGGGCGGGGGCGCTTTGGCGCCCCTGTGGATCCCAGCGCCCTAGGCGAGCGCCTAGCTCGCCTAGTGGAGCGAGCCGGCAGTGTTTACGAGGAACACGCAGAGCAGATCCTGCAGTTTCTGCAGTGCCAATCAGATTCCCCAAGCCTGGGAGAAGAAACTCAGTTGGATGTCCTCCTTCCACAGATTCACAGCTATCATGTGAACATGTGGCCCAACAGGCCGCTCCTTGATTGAAACCAAGACATCCAACATCCCCTCAGTTTGTTCAAAATGTTTGTAAGATAATAAAAATTAGACTTTAAAATGAGGCATGATATCACGCATTCCAGATTCTGCCAATACAGTGCTTTATTAAAGCACTCTCAACCCATTAAAAAACAAAAGGCCTTTTACACTAACCGGTTGTAGAGCATGGGCACAGCCATCCTCCATGCACTGACATGGCTTTGATGCATTTATTTATATCCCGCTTTCTCCCCACCGCCACCACCACACCCAGTTTGGATTCAAAGTGGCTTTTAACACACCATTCTCCCCTCTTCCATTTTCTCACAGCCACAGCCAGGTCGGCCAAGCTGTGACAGGCCCAGGGTCACTCACTGAGCTTCCATGTCAGAAGTGGGGAGTCAAACCCAGCTCACTCAGGGGCCTAGTCCGCCACTCTGCCTACTACATTTACAGAGTTGTGCCTTTCAGGACCTTGAAGCCTGTCTGTATATATACATGGTTCAAGTTTAATACCATTTTCCCAGAAATGGAAAGAGAAAAGGGACACTTACACTATACACTTTTGTTTAGAATAAAAGGGACAGCATTTTTAAAAAGAAAAGCAGTGCAAGACAGCAAATTCAAAATTAAACTGTTGGTCCAGCAGAATATCATATACCCCCAGGGCAGACTAGTGCTCAGTCTATTCCTGTGTAAAGATACCCTGAAGAGGGGCATCTGTTGCTAGCTTTGTAGGGCAGGGATAAAAGGGAAAATATATTTTGCCTATCCAATGAGAACAGAAGGGGAGGGCGGCATAGTCTGAGGTTCCTCAGAGGGTGTGGGGGGGGCTCTTAGGAATGACAGAGTATCCACTGTGGGTTCCCAAAGATACCTGAATCAGAGTGGTTGGGCAGGTGAGCCCATTGGTTTGAATTTGGGCTGGAAAAATCCAGTTTCTGATAGAACTGCTGGGACTGCTGAGAGACTGGCTGGGTGTATATGTGGAAGGGAGGAACTTTACTGAGTTAAGATGGACAGGCTTGAGCACTGGTTGAACCGGCACTATCCATGCCCCACTTCTCTGGGTGACTCTGGATACTCGCTTTCATTTTGTTTGAAATGGATTCATCTTGAGGAAAGGAGTGCAGCAGTCATCAGCAAACAATTATCAGGCATCCAAGACACGACGGTGTCCCAAGGTTCTCCAAGGCTTGCAGGGCCTTTCTTTGTATGGTGTGGCTAATCTTAACTCCTTTAATCCAAATTGGGTCAGGGCCCTAGTGGCCATTCCCCATTGTCCAGTATGTCAAAAGTACAGGACTGCATGTGTGCACCTCCTGGATCACTCATCCCTTGTGTGTAGTGTGTGTGTGTAGGGAGGTCCCTGCTAGGCAACAGCCCAGAGATGAAAATAAACTGATAAATTAGGCATTTCCTTCTTCCAAAAACCACTGCCAGAAAGACAGAAAGTGATGACAAATTATTCTGTGACTACTCTAGTTGTTTCCTGGTGTAGAAGGAATATCACAGGAGTCCCAATCCAATGATCATGTGCAGCAGGGTGTTGTCTGTGATAACTGCCACACAAAGAGAACCAGTTGCAGTGAACTGGTTGGTGTCATATACTACCACCTTCTTTGGACCACAGTGGGAAAGGGACATCGATATGAAGTCCATGCAGGGCATCGCATTGCAATGACTGTTCATCTGCATGGTCATCTCCATGCATGTGTGCCTAGATGGATTCTGTACCCACATCAGTAGAGATGTCTTACCCTCACAAAATGATATCCAATGCTAACCAACAAGATGTTTGATTCTGGGCTCCAAGTGGCATTGCACACCTGGAAAGGCCTGTAGCCAGGAATTTCTAAGTCAAAGAGCATTTAAATTTCTCAGGGGGCACTTAGCCAATCTAGATAATTTAATTATTTCTCCTGTGCACCCCTCCTTCCCTCAAGCCCTCTCCCCGGATCTCCAATGCAGCCAGCATCCCCCAGCCACCTCCTCTCTCTCTGGCATGGCGTTCCCCCTGCCTGTTTCCAGCCGCCCAACTTTCCCTTCCCTCCATAGGCATCTCTTGCACACTTCTCTGCCCAACTTTCTTTCCCAGGTGCCGAAAGAGGTCCTGGACTGGTGCAGCCTTTTGGCTCCAGCCTGGCTCTGTCTTTTGCCATGCCGCTCGGGTCTTACCACTACACAAGCTGCCCTGAGGATGCAAAGAGATGCAAAGAGATGCAAATCAGTGCCCTCCCCCCCCGGTGCTTTTTTCCCCAGCTGCTCAGACCCCAGGGAGGGAGCGTGTGGGGGAGAGCACTGGAGAGGCTGGCTGGGCCCCAGGGACTGCACCCCCTTCTCCATGTGCATGCTGCTCAGGCAGCCGCCAGGGGACACCACCCCTTTTTGCTGCAGGGGTATGGCAGTGGGAAGAAAGCTGAGGGGGTTTTCCTCCATGCCACCACCCTTCAGGTGAGGAGGAAGCACCCAGCTTGTCCTCGGGCACCAAAAACAGATGCTGCCTGAGACAGGTGTGGTAGGCTCCTGGCAGACCGGGAAAGGGAAGGGTCACCAGCATGTCCTCCAGGCAGCCCAGTGAGTTGGGGGGGGCAGGCTGCCAAGGAAGTTGTGGGGCCTTGGTAGGAATTTGAAGGGGCGGGCCCCAAGAGGCCCCACTGTAGCTACAGGCCTGGGCTTTATGCATTGTGCTAGTCAAGCCATGGTCTATTCCTGAGAGATTCTATAAAGGGAAGAATTGAAGCTTGTGATTCAAGGACAAATAATGGTTTGGATCCAGACTAAATCTTCCCTCTGTAGAACGGAACTTTCCTGCCTCCCCTCTCCCATGGTAGCCCCTGATCTATATGAAATGATGCTCCTGGGAAATAGGGGACTCTGTTTGGATCTGTACTGGGAGGGGGAAATCAGTTGAAACTGCTCATTTAGTCAGGATCCAACCCGATACCCAAATCTGTCACCCATATCAAATACAGCAAAATATAATGGACTCTGTTTAATACCTGTGCTCCCCTGCTTTTGTTCAACTCCCATTCATTTCAGCAGGACTCTTGGGAGAGCTAACTGATGGATTCTTCCTAGCATGTTCAGAAAATGCAAGGGTCTTTTCGTAGAAAAACAGCTGCAGGAGCTCATTAGCATATGGTATGCTAATGAGCTATTAGGCTATTAGCATATGCCACGCCCCCTAACATCACCAGAAGTTATGTCAGAAGGGGAAGCAAAAGTGGGGAGGCATCTTCAAAAGCCTCCCCTTCCCTTCCCCAGCTGGTCTGGGTGGGGGAGCTAAGAGAGAAGGGGTTTAAAGTTTAAACTCCTTCTCATGAGAGTTGGGCCACAGAAGGAGGAAAGAGGGAAAGAAAGAGAAGGAAAGGGGAGGGAAACAGGGAAAGGAGGAAAAAGAGAAGAGAAGAAGGTGAGAAAGAAAGAAAGAAAGAAAGAAAGAAAGAAAGAAAGAAAGAAAGAAAGAAAGAAAGAAAGAAAGAAAGAAAGAAAGAGAGAGAGAGAGAAGAGAAGAAGGAGGGAAAGAGGGAAAAGAGAGAAGGAAAAGAGGGAATGAAAGAAATTTGGTGGCAATTCGGCCTCATTATATCCTATGGGCCATTGAAGTCAATGGTGAAAACATAGGGTATATTCTGGGGGCTGGAGGGGAGGGGTTTGAGGCCCCAAACTCACAGGGTAGCTGATGGAGCCTCTCCCCAAGGTACCCACCAAGTTTCAAGAACATTGGACCAGGGGTCCAATTCCATGGGCCCCCAAACAGGTTGCCCCTATTCCCTCCATTGTTCTCTATGGTGGGAAAAAAACGTACTTTTTTCCCACTATAGAGAACAACGGAGGGAATAGGGGCAACCTGTTTGGGGCCCATAGAATTGGACCCCCTGATCCAATGTTCTTGAAACTTGGTGGGTATCTTGGGGAGAGGCTCCATCAGCTATCCTGTGAGTTTGGAGCCACTCCCTCAAACCCCTCCCCTCCAGCTTCCAGAATATACCCTATGTTTTCACCATTGACTTCAATGGCCCATAGGATACAATGGAGCTGAAATTGACATTCGGCTGCCTGAAAGACTCTCCGGGACGCCGGCTGGGGGCGGGGCTTGGCTCCTGAGCTCCCGGAGCTTCGCTCCGGTGCGCTCCCCCCAAAAAGACCCCTGAGAAAATGTAATTTAGATGTTATCTGAAAGGTTCACTATTTAACATCTCTACAAAAGAAAGCCAATCATTAGCTGGATCAAGCAAAGATTTCTACTGACAAAATGGGGAGGGGCTTACCCCCTCTCACTGAAGACTTCTGATTTCCCTTTTGTGCCTTTTCGGAGGCATTTTAGAAGGCAGTGGAAGTGCCAGGCTGGAAGGTCTCACTTCACTGATAAAAATCCCATCTGTCATTGAAGATTTACCATGGGATCCAACCAATGCTCCCTCTAAGCTGTGGAGTCTTGTGAGCAAAAATTCTACTTTGTGAGCTACTGGCATTAAAGTTGTGAGCGAGCCATTTGGCTGCTGCATAAATTAGTTTGCTCTGGAGCCATCCTTCCTGAGCTAAGACAAAAATGCATGAGCCAGAAGCTAAAAAACTGAGCTAGCTCACACTAACCCACCTTAGGGGGAACACTGGATCCAGCCAATTAATCAAGCTATAACTATTCCTCATATCTCCTCATAAGAAGAAACTTTTCTGTGTAGTTTTGTGTGTTTATGTATATGTGGAGGGATGTGTTTATTTATTTAGGGGCATTTCTCTTGTAAAAGATGCATGTTTATACATGTGTCCCTAGGTAGCTACCAGAGTACTGGTGAGGCAATGAAAAGAAACTGTAACAAAGTTTTTTAAAAGCTTGTCTGTACTTCTTACTCAGAATTGCTGCTCTGTGTGGAAATAAAAAGGGTACTCTGAAGGGGGGGGAATCTTCCAGCAGAGTCCTGCTGTTCTAAGCCTCGTTTCCCACTCCTTCACCACTTGCTCCTGTTTTCTTTCCCTGGCGTTGGCTGCTCACCTAGGAAGCCTTTCTAAAATAAAAAGGCATGTCGACATAAAGCTAAATAACTATGTCTGATATAATATCTAGTTATGTTTAACTAAACAGAAGCCAAGTGTGTGTGGACAGCTATGTTAATGGAAGGTTTACCTCAGTTACTACTATGGCTGCAGCTGAGAAGAAAGAAAGAGAGAGAGAGAGAAAGAGAGAGAAAGAGAGAGAAAGAAGGAAGGGAGAGGGAGAGAGGAAGGAAGATAGGGAGAGAGGAAGGAAGGAAGGAAGGAAGGAAGGAAGGAAGGAAGGAAGGAAGGAAGGAAGGAAGGAAGGAAGGAAGGAAGGAAGGAAACCTTGCTGGATTTTCTAGAGCACTATTATCACGGTATTCCATTCCAACATGGGGGGGGGAAGAAATGCTCACCTTGCTGCAGGGGCTTGCTGTGGGTGGATAGTCCTATTTCATTTTCCTGACTTTGAAACATTTGGGGAGTTATGTGATGTACTGCAGCCAATCAGCTTTAGAGAACTGATTGTAGTCTGTTACATCCAATAGGCTAGAATCCACCAATCATTTTCACAAATAAAAGGGGTGTGTGATTTTTGCTAGTTCTCCCTCCCACTGTAGACCTCCAATTTAGTCCTCTTTTTTCCACATAAAAGTGTATAAATATGACTTTGTAAATTAACTAAAAGGGGGGGACCCTAAATATGGCCTGGTATGGATTAAATCAGAAGGAACTAGGATGTTGAGGGCAGCTGAGAAACAGTTAGGATGGGGTACATCAGCATGTTCAAACCCCTGAGAGTTTGTAAAATCTTTAGGGGGCAATAAACTGGATTGGGTGGAGTTTCTGAATTATCTCCCTCCCATGATTCCTAGCAGGACCCCAGCTTTTTGGAGCTGATTATTTTAATGCCCTGAGTTGTCTTTTTGTCTTGTTATTTGTTTTATTGCATGTTTTTAATTCTGTTTGGTTGAAAGTGACAGTGCTGAGCTTTCTTGGCTGGGAGGGAATATACCTGTAAATGATAATTAAATTAAATAAATAATCATGACATAAGCAAGAGGGGGACCCTGAATGTTCATATTGTCAAGATGCAACTGGTGAATATGCTATATAAATTTTAAAATAAAACAAACAGCAAAATCTCACTGATCTATGATATCAGTGAGACAGAGGAAATGTCTGTTTATGAACAGAGGAAATGATGACATTTTCAAACCATTTTCTATTTAAAACTTCTGGTTACCTTTATCATTGGCATAAATTTACCTCCGCAATCCTGAGGGACTAGAAACATTTTTTTTTTTAAATGAGAAGGGGGGATTTCGATTGTTATGACTTTGCTAAGAGCCTGTGAGCCACATAGACTGCTGTGTACCTCTGGACTTTAATCGCTACCTTTCCTATTTCGTTCACTGAGTGTTTTGTCTCTGCAAAGGACAGAGTGCCAGATCCTATATAAGCCCTTAGTAGTCCTTATTTATGTGTGGATTCCCACTAGGAGTACTCAAATGCCTAAGGGTTTACAAGCGCGAGCCAGTAAAAAGACTTGCAAGATTTAGTCTTCCTGTCCCTTTTCCAATAAAAACACATGTAGAGAAATCTAGAATTATATGTAAGTCCATTTACTTTTTGATATTACCACATCATTTCCACTTCTGGCAAGGAGACTTTGCTGAGGTTAATTCTGGGCACCATTTCACTGAGCACATTGGCACCCTTCTGTAAGCCCGATAGAGGCCTCATTCACAGGAATAGCCATGGCGACCTCGGTGCCCTCCAGTTCTTCTCACAGAATTATTTGTTGAGTCTCTCTAGTTGCTGTCTGAGCGCATAAACATGCTACTCAGGCAGCATGGAAGTGAAATACAGATGATTATATTTAAGGGCTTACAATGGTCATTAAGAGCTCTTTAACCACAAGCTCGAGCTTTGGCTGTGCTTTTTGGCTATTCCCTTCAACTGACGTTCTGTTTCTCCACTTTGAAACCTGGCCAGTTGTGTCAGTCCAGTGGCAATTGGGAAGGAAGGGGGGGGAGAAAGGACACAAAACATCCAGCCCTGTTAATAGGATTATAAGATTTGGAGGATATAATGTTGTTGCCTATGATTTATTTTGAAAGTTGATTTTGTTTTAGTGAAAACAAGCCCTGTCCAGTACACAAGGGAGTTCCAGCCATCTTGCCAACTACAATCATTTCTGGTTTGAAAGATGTGATTGCTTTTTAATGTGGAAATTTCACAAGGTTACAAAGACGGGTGGTGGGGGAGGAGGAGGAGAGATTAAACTCCTTTCTTATAACAAAGTCACTTTGAGATATGTGCTACAACTCCTTGACAGTGTCCAGATACCCCCCAACTCCTCTCTGTACCAGAACAGATGGAAAGTACCAAATTCTCAAGTGCATTTCTGTTACGACTCTTTAAACACCAGCAGAGAGGCAGGGAGGGATTCAGTGGAAGGATGGCAGTTTTCCTGAGGGGGAGAGAGAAAAATAAATAAAGGAATGGGGAGATTTGGACTGCCAGCCGTGCGCAAAGACACCCAAAGGGCAGTGAAAAGGGACGGGCAGAAAAACGCAGTCAATCCAATCAAGCTATTGGGACAAAATAATCTCACTTGTTCGCTTTGATAGCTCAGCGGCCAAGCTTGACAGCCCACAATTTGGCATATTCCGAAGGAGTTTGGTTTTTGAGGCTACTCGACATCCTTCTTCAAATTGGTCAGGAAAATAAGCAATATTAATAATAACCATAATAAAGAGCCCTGTCATTTTAAAAAGCTATCTTCCTAAGGACATAAAGAGGGATGCAAGAAATGGTAGTGAAGCCCTTTTTCATCCTTTTAGCAAACGTCGGCTTCTGGCTTTGAAAAAAAACTCCACTACAGTCCTAAATATTGGCGGGGGGGGGGATGAGCTTGGAGGACTGTCAGCTTTCTTCATCTTCTTTTTTGGCCCAGACATGTTTTTGTGGATGGATTTTGGCACAGCTGAAACAAGGTTGTTACCGAATAGTACCTCTGGAGATTAATTTTTTTCAAGTGCAAGGCATAGTTCACAATTTCATTGGTTCTTTATGAACATACCAAGATGTCTTATATTGGAGTCGGTCTATAGGTCCACCTGGCTCATATTTTCAATCCTATGTCAGTTGTAAAAGTCAGATATGAGCAGTGAGTTCCCTTAACTTCTGCACATGTGGGACCTGATGCATATCAGGGCTCTAGAGCAGTGCACCATTTTCCCAAGCTGAAACAACCCGTAGGAGGCACTATTGGGCACATATTCCATGTATTACCCATGTGGGTTTCCACCTCAGGCCAGTTAGCATACTCCCAAGACCACTGCAGGATGGGAAAGCAGCATTCATCCCCTTCTCTACATGTACCATGGTCCTGATATGAATCAGGTACTGCATAAGCAGGGGCTGAGGAGAGCCCACAACTCACACCTGATGCTCCATCTGACACAGGGTGGCAGACCCCAGACCCACCTTGTGTACTTATTAATGTGTGGATCAAGTTGTGTGGTTCTCTGATCTTTCCAGGTGTTGGACATCCTTTAGCTGGATATACGGAGGAATAAACCTGGAACTTTCTGCATGCAAAGCAGAAATTTCAGCACTGAACCTTCGACACACCCCATAATCTGAGTGGGCTCTCATGCACAGAAGCATAGCACCTGCTACCCAAGATCCTTTAGCTGAAGATGCCAGAGGCTGAAACTGGGACCTTCTGCATGCAAATGTGTACCCTGTGACTGAGACACACTCCTTTCACTCTTCCTTACATATAGCGGTTGTCTACGGAGGCTTTCCAGTGTGCGTGTGTGTTACTTTTGAATTTTCAAACTGTCCCAACTCAAGGGGTAATAGATTGCCCAGTCACCTTGGTAAGATCCGGGTGGTGACAAATAGTTCAAAGGTGCATCCTCAGAATATGTTTCAAGGAAACCATCCATAGAAAGGAAGGCTAGAGCAGTTAGTAGGTGCTGGGAGAAAGATTGTCCTGGAGCTGCAGAGCCTGGTCTGGAGGGCACAAAAGAGGATAATGGAGGATGAAACAGGAGACACAGCTGCAACTGTTGTGATAGGTCTCTATGTGTCAAGATGCTGGGCTGCAGGCAGCCTGAAAAGATAACAGGGTAGAGAGCAAAGACCAACAGTCCCTGGAACTAGAACCTGAGGAGAATCCAGCTGACAAGTCTGAAGGAGGGAGGAGATGAGAGGAGGGCAGGCTGGCTGGCTGCACGATCAACCCTAATGGTTACCTAGGCATTGGCAAAGTATAAGCCTGACCTGGAAGCTTTTAGAATGGGCTTCCAAGGTAGGAGAAGTCATCCTGGAATCTTGGAGGCCAACCTAGGAATTTTTCACTCTCTGGCTCTGAGTGATTCATCATTAAAGGCAGCTCACGCCAGGTCATTGACACAGAGAGTACTCCATCTTTCCGTGTTATACCTCTGAGGATGCCAGTCACAGCTGCTGGCGAAACGTCAGGTACTACAATGCCAAGACCATGACCATACAGCCTGGAAAATCTACAATAACTAATGATTTCAAGACTGTTTTAAGAGAACTTTGGCTTGTTCAGTACATTACGTTTAGGGTCTATTTTTCTTCTGGGTATACACTTGAAACCTGAATATTTACGGGTACTTTATATCTTAGATAATAGGACAATTGGTACAGAAATATGGTCAAATTTGTATTTGCCTGGTGGGAATGCATTAAAGTTAAGCATTGCTGAATGTGCAAATGAAAGAGACAACTAAATTATAACTTTTTGTAGATCCATGGAGATACATTTAGAAAATATTAATATCATAGCCATAAAAAATTGAAATTAATTCAGAGTTTATTTATTTCTAAATTATTTAGTGTCTGTGGAAGGCTACACACAGAGAGACGAGTAAATTGTTGGATTAGCAATATATGCTTCATTGCAAAGATAACAAGTTTTAAAAAACATAAAGAAAACATACAGTAGATAGATGCCTTCCAAAACAGGTGGATGGCTTTTAATAGAGACTAGAAACAGAATGGTTTGTCATTTGGTTTTGTCAGAACTGGATATGTTGTGGATGAAATTGTTTACAATACTGTAAATTTTGATGGACATCCATTTTTAAAAGTGTAGATTTTTTAAAAAAAACCTGGGGCAGCAAGGAATAATTTATTATTTTAATCTTTCTTTGTTATAAGTCACTGAGAGGTTATTGTTCCTGATACTTTGTATTACTTTGTATAACAATGTCATGTTATGTATTGACTAGGATCGTTCGTAAACTAAGTCACACTTTTTTGGTATCGGTGATACTTCTGACTTGAAAATGGATATTAATTGTTTAATGTTATTCTAATCTCTCCCTATATATAATTGTCACTTGGGTTCATAAGATTCCATGCGCTCCCATTGGCTATAAAATGCCCTCCCTCAGCCATTGGCCCATCAGCCACCACTCAAGAGTACTCGCATGCCATTGGCCGGGTGCTGGGTCTGCTCCTCTTCCCCACCCACTCCCCCTTCAGACAGATTTGCATGTCAGATTTACTGGCAGACAGCTCTCTCTCCTGAGGAAGACAGTTCCCTTGACTCCTGTGAGGGACTGTCCCCTCAGTGGCTGTTGGTAGGCAGCCAAGCTTGGTTCTGTGAGTAAAAAAACAAAGGACTTTCAGCATAACCCCCTGCCCCCGCCCATAACCCCCTCCCCAATGGCCACTTTCCTGTCAGAATAAATGGAAAAAGGCTCTTTCTCCTGCTTAGCTTCAGCATGGCTGGCTGGCTAACGAGGTGGGCCAGCGAACATCAAATCATTTTCTTCAACTCCCTGCTGTGCAGCTGACTTTCCCCTAGGGTTGCCGATCTCCAGGTGGGACCTGGAGATTTCTCACTGTTACAATTGACCTCCAGATGACAGAGGTCAGTTCCCCGGGAGAAAATGGTTGCTTTGGAGGGTAGACTCTATGGCATTATACCCTGCTGAGTCCTTCCACACACACCCCAAATGCTGCCCTCCACAGGATCCACCCCCTCCAAATCTCCAGGTATTTCCCTAATCAGAGTTGGCACCTGTACTTTCTCCTCTGTCAGTAAAAGGCCCTTTCCACACCTATGTTGGCCTTTGGGAGAAAACACATTGGGTCCAGTCCTGATCGGGTTGCCAACTCCAGGTGGGTAATTCCTGGAAATTTGAGGGATGGAGCCTGGAGAGGGTGAGGTTTGAGGAGGAGTGGCACCTCAGAAAGGTACGTCATCGACTCCACCCTCCAATCCAGCCATTCCTTGATGGGGAACCATTGTTGCCAATCTCCAGGTGGGGGCTGGAGATCACTCAAAACTACAACTGATCTCTAGGAGGGAGGGGGGAGGAGATGGAAAACTAAAGGTAGGTTGATGGTTGGCTGGGAGGGAGATAGGGTTGTCAGCTCCAGGTTGGGAAATTCCTGGAGATTTGAGGGGTCAAAACTGGAGACGGTGAGTGTTGAGGAGGTGTGGGACCTCAGACAGGTACAATGCCATAGACTCCACCCTCCAAACCAGCCACTCCCTCCTGGGGAACCACTGTTACCAATCTCCAGGTGAGAACTGGATATCACTCAAAATTACTACTGCTCTTCAGGTAGCAAAAATCAGTTCCTCTGGAGAAAATGGTGGACTCTGTCATTATACCCTGCTGAGATTGCCACAGCAAATTGTCACTGAGCGCCCAAAGCCGGGGCACTCTCCTAGAGCCCGTTGTATTTATTTCCACAACGGGCCTTATTCCTAGTATTCATATAATTTTGTAACCATTTTGAATTCAATAAACTGTTCAAAAAATTTTTAAGGCATCCTGTTAAATGGAGCTTCTGCCAAGAGTTACTGTTAGAGTTATGCATTACTTCACTCCCTGACGTTTTCTGGTTGGCTCTGCCTCCTATGACAGCCATTTTGTGGTTGTGCTCACCACCCTGCATCAGAATTCCAAAGGTGCCCACAGGGTCAAAAAAGTTGGGGCCCCTGAACCAAAAAAAAATGGCAACATGAAGATTGTGGAGGTTTGTGATGGCACAGTTCCAAAAAAACATAGAGTGTGTCCAATGAGCTCTGGTTGGCTGTATGCCCTGTGCCTGACCTGTGTCCAGTAGAACTGCAAACAGGGTTGGAGGTGATGAACATACTCGTGAGGATCTTTCTAGCTGCAGACAGACTGGCAGTTTGAAGCATGAGGGAGTCGCGGCAAAAAGATCCAGCACAAACTGTTCCAGGTTTTCCCAGTCACACTGCACCAACTGATGCAGAAGTATACCCAGAGGACGCGCAAGGGAGCGTTTACACTGTTGGCCCACCCCTGGTGGAGGCACAGCTGTAAGTGGCTTTTTGTAATGTAATCTGACATATGCGCTTATGTGCTCATGAGCATAAGAGCATCCCTACCGGATGAGCTTGTTCACATTCACACTTCTGGGAAGCAGGATGAACGCGCTCTCCAGGGTTTGCTACCACTTTCACCTGGTATCTTTTAAACTCTGGAGGGAAGTGTTACAAGACGGGTTGAGTATGGCTGGGGAATGCCTGACAGATGTGAACCGGCCCTTTAATCAGTTTGTGAAACATCTCTGAAATGTTCCTATATTGGGGCAAACTGCCAGCCTGAACTCGGCCTCTGTGTCTATATTTGGTTGATACTTCTGTTATGTAAGTGCATCTCCCTCAACAGCCTACAGTGGAGACACAGCCCAATGACCTAATAGCCTGTTCTGATTCTGTCATGAGTATCATTCCCATATAAATCTGTTGCGGGGATAATAGAACTGTGAGTCCTAGTGGTCCCAGCAGTGTACATTTTGACTTTTTACACCAGGAAAATTACTGGCAAGCATTTTTGTGTCCCTTACATTGTGCATTATGTGAACGGCCCCTAAGGCTACCATTCATGCAATCTCAGGAGCAGAATAACACGGAAAGATGTAAATGAAGAATTGCATCCAGACCACAAACCAACCTGTTGTGGGAGAGGTTCTCCGAGCACTGCAGCCCACTAACCAGACTGATCTCTTGAACCCAGGGCCTGAGGGAGTCCCATGGACTTAGAGATGGAGGAGAGGGGGGTTCTCTCTGTCACTTGGCCCCTCTCTCTGTGGGCCATCTCCTCCCTGGAGGGCTCCTCCCTTTGTCTTGAATAATGTGCACCAAGCTTCTCCCCATCAGACCACCATTGTAGTGAGTCATCCAGTGTCCCAGAACACAACCCATTCATCTCTTCTTTTTAAATTTAATTTTATTTACACACACAAAACAAATGCCAACAACAAAACAAACCATAATAAAACAAAACCATCTGATAACCTCATATCCAATATAAGAAATGATACCATCATGTTATGGTGCAAATAATAATTTCCAAAAATTTGCTATAACTGGACAAGACCATCTCATATTAATAAACATCCCTAGTTCACTGCAACCACTTCAACATTTTTTACTGTCTATTTTCATCTAATCTGGGAGAACCGGGTTTGATTCCCCACTCCTCCACTTGCACCTGCTGATGTGACCTGGGGTCAGTCACAAACTCTGGCACAGCTGTTCTTGCAAAAAGAGCAGCTTCTGTCAGAACTTCTCTCAGCCCCACCTACCTCACTGGGTGTCTGTTGTGGGGAGGGGGAGGGAAAGGAGTTTGTAAGCCGCTCTGAGACGCCTTTGGGCAGTGAAGGGCGGGGTATAAATCCAATCTCTTCTTCTTCTTCATTAGGTGGGCTAGCCTAACTGAAGTGAAATACCACATTTAAGACACCTTTAATCCATGCTCTTTGAATTGAAAGGAAAGTGTTGAAATATTTGTCTCCAGTCCTTATAATTAAATTTACTATTCAGTTCTATTTCCAAATTCTTTTTAATCATCTGCACAGGAGTTTGTCCCTGATTTAATAATATCCTAGATAGTTTAGTAATTAATTTCCCCTCTTCCTTATCTATGTTTCAAATTAATTCTTCAAATTAAGTTGATGGTCTGTTTATTTGATCCTTCTTTTGGGCATTAAATCCTTCCTTCAATCCAGAGTTGACTACTATTATTTAAGAGCATAATATTTGTGTCCATTAATGTTATTTGATTAAGAGAAGAATCTCTGCACCTGGAAACCATAATTTTTGGCTGGAACAAATTTGGGATGGTACAGAATGGGAGTCAATGGAGAAATCCCTGGGTATAATACCTTTTTTTCAATTTCCTCCATACCAAAATAGGGCCATTATTCTCTTCTAAATACAACCTTAACATAATACAACATATTCATATATTTGGCAAAATATGCTTTATTGTGTCAGGGGCCTGCTCTTCACGTCCTTCCATCACAGGTTCTCCTACTGACCTGAAGAGCACAACTGGTCATTTAGAAGGGAGGCATAAGAAGGACACAAACGATGCAGCCCAAATGTTTCCTTGTAAGAGTGGATTGAAATGACACATATGCCACGGAACCTTTTACTTTTCTGTGTAATTTGCTATCATTACATGGGTATGGTGCATTCTGAATGCATGTCAGCTTGTTCTCTTTTTAACTCCAAGGAGAGGGGAAGGTGGTCTTATTGCAGGGTTCCTCGCAAAAAGCTCAGCAGACATTGTTATTATTATATCTGCTGGGCACAGCACAGAGAGCACAATATAATGCATGTTTATTAAGGGGACATGGTAAGTGTGAAGAAAATGCATTCTGCAGTTGTTAGGGGAGCCTGGGGCTTGGAGAAACAGGAGTACAGTTTAGTACTGTTAAAAGAAAAAGGGACTGATCCTGCTTTCTAACTGAATAAAGCTCAACTGTATGATAAATCTCTCTTCTTCTGCTTCTTATTCCTTGCATATATATCCTGTTTTTCAACCATCACAGAATGCAAGGTGGAGTAAACAGGATTCCCAGATAATCTTCCATCTGGGTTCTTATCAGACTCAGACCTGCTTAGCTTTAGCTACATATGATATTTGTGACGTCCATGTCCTGCCTTAAGCTGTAGGGCATTCCTAAGGAGCCTTCCTCCAACATAAGTGGCTCTTCCTTGGGATGAAGAAAGGCTTCAAACTTTGTTTAGAAGAGTGCAGGGATGCAATTTCCCTCTCTGTGTTATTTATTTACATGTTTATTCTGCTCTTCTTTCAGGAACTCAGAACAGCATATGTAGTTCTCCAGTCATCTTTCTCACATCGACTGCGTGAAGTAACTCAGGCCCTGGTCACACGACAAGGTAATTGCACTTTGTTCCCGCTTTGTTTAAATCGGGAACATTTTTCTTCGCATTGGGCTGACTACATGCAGCTGGCCCCTCTCTTCCAGCACCTGCTCTCCTGCTGCTGCGCCATCCCTCCAGGCGATCCTGCCGGCCACAGGGAGGCTCAGGCAGCTGCTGCTCCTGCCCCACTGTGGGGGGGGGGGGTCCGCTGCTGCTGCTGCCATTGACCCACGAAAACAGGCTCCGTCGTCTCCACCATCCTCCTCGCCAGCCCCGTCCAGGCTGCCGGAGCCCCCGCCTCTCGTTCCCGCCTCCAGGGCTGTCTTTGTGCATTTTTTTTAAAAAAAAGCTTCCAGTTTGAGTGCTTGACTAATCATGCGCTTAATAAATCCATTATTAAATGTTAAATGGATTTATTAAGCACATGTTTGCTCAAGCGCTCAAACTGGAAGCTTTAAAAAAAAAAAGCACAAAGAGTGTTCAGACAACCCTAATCGCAATCATTGCGAAAGATGGGCTGTCCAGATAGGCGAAATCGCGCATTCAAAGCGGAAGTGCGAGGAAAACACTTGATTTTCCAGGGGTCAGGAAAACCCGGCATCATTGCAGGAGTGAGCCTGCTTCGGGGCAGAAGGTGGATTGGCGTGTGTGAACGTGAAACTGACATGCGCAAGGGAACAGCAGCGAACCCCGATCAAAACGTCAGTGTGACCGGGCCCTACGACTGAGGGAGAAGGGAGGAACTCAGGTCATCCATTGAACTGTGTGGCAAGTGGGGATTTGTCTCCCCAGCTGTAATCCAACACTGCAAATCTAACACTGTCAGGACACCACACTGGTGTCTATAGGTATGAACATAAACACACAAAGCCAACTTATACTGAGTCAGACCATTGGTTCACCATGAACTGGCAGGCATGTATCAGATAGAGGTCTCACATCACCAACTGCCTTTTAACTGGAGGTGCTGGAGTCTGAACCTGGGACCTTCTGCATGCAAGGCAGACCCCACCCCAGTGGGTACATTGGCCCTAAAAGTACAGAACACTAACAGTTGGCCTCCATGTTTTAGCAAGAGGAAACATCACACATCAGAAACAAAAAAGAGTCCTGTGGCCCATCACAGCATGGCTGTGGACAAATAACTATATCCCAGTCGTCAGCTAAGTGGCAGAGCATCTGCTTAGCATGCAGGAGGTCCCAGGTTCAATCCCTGGCATCTCCAATTAAAGGATCTGGAAGTAGGTGGTGTGAAAGACCTCTGCCTGAGACCCTGGAGAGCTGTTGCCAGTCTGAGTGGACAATACTGACTGTGATGGACCAGTGGTCTGATTTAGTGTAAAGGCATCAGCTTCGTGTGACATGTCCACTTTTGTTTCTGACAGCAATCTGGTGGCAAACACATGAAAACATCACATGAACACATGAAGCTGCTTTACACAAATCAGACCATTCAGCCATTGGGCCAAAAAAGCAGTATTGTCCTCTTACACTGGCAGCGGCTCTCCAGGGTCTCAGGCAGAGGCCTTTCACATCACCTGATTTATTTTAACTGGAGATACCGGGGATTGAACCTATGACCTTCTGCATATCAAGTGAACACTACCACTGGGCCGCCTTGGTGTAGTAGTGATATCAGCGGCAGTGCTCCTGTCTGTAATGATAGCCTCATTGCATCCTGCAGAAGGACTCTTGCCTCCTGGGCCAACTCAGGTTGGCTTTGGAAAGCAAGAACAGAATTTGCTCTGTGGCTTGTCATGCTATCCTGAAAGGAACAGTGTGTGTGGAGTCTGCTGCTCTCACTCTCCACTCTCTCTTTCTGCACAGAAGCCTAACTAGCCTTAATGAAAAACGCAGCCTGAAAAAGAAGACCGCAGCTCACAGGTTTCTGCTGGCATGACAGACCATCAGAGGCCTAATGTCAGCAAGACGCTGGACGAGAAGCCGCCTTTCATTGGGTTTGTCTTACTGAGAGGAAAAACAGCTTTGTGTAATAACTTTATGGCAAATGTTGGCAGAGGTTTTGCAGTGCATACTGAAAGAGAGACATTTCTTACCACAACTCCATGAACCGCACTTGTTTACTCTGGCGCCTGGCCATTAGTTGTTCAGAGGCTTTCTGTCTCTCCTCAACGTGTTCCAGTCTTGGGGCTAAGTTATTGCCAGTAGTTTCCAGGACATTCCGCTAGGCTAAGCAAAATTGCCCTGAGCAGGAGTGAGAAACTAGGAGGGTAGGACTGTTAAACACAGACTGGTTGCTGAAAAAGAAAGATAACCGAACATCCTCCCTGCCTGCCCAGCTTGTGGTTGTTGTGCATTGAGCAAGAGAGAAGAGCATAATGCCCTCCATCCTCAAGATATTGCATAGCTGTGACATCATGCTCAGTGGCATGCGCCAGTGGAGTGAGAGAAGCAAGGCAAGGCTGTGCAGCTCTTCAGGTGAATTTCAGCTCCATCCTCTCCAATGAGTGTCATATGTTTGGCATGTTCACTTTGCAATGGCATCAATGGATTCGTGGTGTCTGGAATGGTATCTAGATGACTCATGCTTGTGTTGAGAGTGGTCAGCTATTTCATTCTGTGAGGCCAGTGTTATATTATGGTAACCTTATGCTTTAAACTAGCCCACACGAGCAAATAAATTAGCATATGTGGGAATGATGTCAGTGATAGATGTGTCAGGGATGGGCTAATGCTTTGTGGGCCTTCCTGCACCACATTTTTGTTGTGCAATAAATTCGCAGTTGTTTCTCATTAGTTTGAGCACAGTTTACACATCTGCCTTCAAGGCTGCCTTTCTGCAGAGGGAATATTGCATTTTCTGACCATTTGGCTATTCATTTTGCAGCAGAAGTATTCTCCAAATTAAGTTACCCCCAGCCTTTCTGGAGAACCCTTCACTCAGTGGGAAAAGTATGTGTCTGTCGTGAAGGTCCCAGGTTTAATCCCCAGCATCTCCACTTGAAAGATTCTAAGGTAGCAGGTGTTAGGAAGTCTTACCTGAAACTCTGGGGAGATGCTCCCTGACAGAGTAGACAGCAGTGGGCTGTCTTAGTTGGAATAAAACATTTTATATATTTCTAGATTTTTAGAAGTTCTGAGCTGCAATTTCCCCCCAAATGTGGGGAATATGGACCAAAAATATCTTGTTTGTACATTCAGCTCTGGAACTTTCAAAGTCTATTCTCCCATCCCTTTTAACTCCTATCTTTCATGCTGGTTGAAGTCTGTATAACACAGCTGTTATTCTAATAAGGGAAAGAGACTTCAGTGGACAAAGAATGATCAAACAAAAGGGATTCATGGCCAAAGGAAGTGATGGAGTTCCTCCAGGCCTTTTAGATGTTGTATTTCCTTCAGGCCTACTGAAGTCTGGTTTCTTCCCTCCTTTGAATGCATTATAATTAATTTATAATAGCACTCAAAAATGTTCATATCTCCCTGTCCTTGCTGCAATTTCCCATCACATTTGGCATTTTAGTAGACAGTGGAGGAGCAGAGGGAGGCAGGTATACAGAGAGCGGCCACATCAAGCAAAATCCAAGGGAGGCAGGGGAAACATTTGACACCTTCTTGGTTCCCTGCATGTTTTTAATTTCACCAAATCACTCCCGTCTGGGGATTGTATATTTTCAGTGGCCTCTCCAGAGATGCAGAGCTACATGGCCCCTGCCCCAAACTCCACTTAAATCTTTTTGAGGTGCCATATCTTTATAGGATGCCAGGCCCAACAAGCAAGAAGGGAGGTTCAGCTCTAAGACTAAATCAAAACAAAGATCTCATGGCTCTGGAAGGCAGGGTCAAGAAACCATCCAGTTCCTTTGTTTTTACTTTGGAGATATGCTGACAAAAACCATGTTGGACTTTGCACTTCACAGCTTTGATATCATTAATTGGAGCTCTTTAACCCATGTTAATTATTCAATGTCAAGAACTGATACAATTCACATCTCCAGTGGCACTTTCAAATTGGGTTACTCTGACAAGGCTCCTAATACTTTCACAGCAAAAGCAAATTCAACAAATAATGTTCTTCTCAACATGGAAATGCAGCAGTGCATCATTTGAATTTACATCTCATAAACAAGTGTTAAATGCATAGGAGCCCTGGCAGAGGAAAAGTGGAAACTTTACTTCCAGATTTCGGGGGGGGGCGCATTTGAAAACACTGGCTGAGTCCAGATCTACAGGTACTTTAGTCTGCACTGGTCCTTTTCAACCAAAGTGGATGACAAGCGTTGTAGATAAGGATGGGCATGAACTGGGAAAATGTGTCAAATAAACCAGTTCCGCTCATGAAGTTCATGATGTGGTAGAATGCTCCCCTCGACATGCTAGAGATATGAAACTCACAGGAGGTCTCTGGCTGACTTTCCTGTACTTGCCCTCCAAGTCTAGTAAGGACTGGATTTACAGGATCTGAATTACAGCCTCCCAAAGAAAGTGCCCCCAGGAAAGTGCTTTCTGGGGAAATGACAGGTGCAGGTTCAAGAGGTTCTGGAGTGTATAGAATGGACCCTGTGCAAGCTAGAGACATAAAATTCTCAGGAGACCTCCCCATGATTCTCCTCTATGTGTCCTCCAAGTTATGTGCAGATTGGACTTAGGGAGTCCAAGTTATACCCTCCCAAAGAAGATGCCCCCAGGAAAGTGCTTTTGGGGGGGGGGAGTCAGGCACAGGTTCAAAAGTGCAAGCTACACACACCAAATGCACAGGGAACCTATTGGTGTTTCCAGGCCTGGAGAATTCTGCCCCCACTGTTGCTTCAAAGTTGATTTGTTGCTTTGAAGTTTGGTAAACATTTTGATTTATCTGAGACAGTCTGTCCAGAAATATGCCCATTCAAGAACTGTCATAAACTGCCACAAACAGCTTGAAAGTTCATGGAAAGTTCATGCAAGTTGACCTGCCATGAATTTTCATTCACGAACCACAAACCAGCCAAAATTAGTCACAAACTTTAGTTCATGACATGACCCAGTTCATGCCCATCACTAATTGTAGAAGAGTCTAATAAGGGATGAGGAAACCCGTGTTGGAGTTGGTATAGTTGACTGGCTTTTTTAGAGTTCTTGAACCTCTAGAGGAATGGGAAAGTATCTTGTTCAAATATCATCTGAGTTTACTGGGTGATTTTTGGTAGGCTGCAGTCTCTAGGGTTGCCAGGTCTCCCCTGGCCACTGGTGGAGGATGGGGGTAGGGCTGCCAGATCCAGATTAGGAAACGCCTGGAGATTTGGGGATGCAGCCTGGGAATGACAGGGATCTCAGTGGGGTACAATGCCACAAAGTTCAGCCTCCAAAGCATCCATTTTCTCCAGGGGAACTGATCTCTGTAATTCTGAGGGATCCCCAGGTCCCACATGGAGGCTGGGATCCCTAGCAGTCTCTCACCCTTTATATTTATGCCCTACTTTACAAGCGGTGTTTGATTAATAACATGTGTCTATGTGCTAATTGGAGCATCTTGCTGTGTGTAAACATGTTAAAATCCAGGCAACACTAATGAATCAATAGACATATCCGTGCTGTATATGTGTGGTGGACAGAATTTCCTACATGGAAACAATATTAATTCTGTTATGTACAAAATAGTCCTGCAAGCACTTCTTCTTCAAGTATATTTAGTCCATCAACTGTAAAATGAGAATAAGGTCTTTTTTCACCCAGAAGTTCTGAGAACCTCTATGAAGTTCATAAAGCATTTTGAACATTCATTGCACGATATTTATAAACCAGACGCTGTAAATATCACCTGAGATCTTCTTTGGGAGACCACAGTGTCTAGGTACTCTTAAGGCAATATGCAGAAGTTTCTCACTGAACCTGGACTTCAAATGCTAAAGCCTTCCAGCTTCTCCTTAACAATCAGCTGACCAGGGTTAGGCTGCCCAGCTTCTCTGTACCATCAAAAGAGCAAAGTCAGTGGAAGCAAATAGACCATGTGCAGGCTTAACACTGCTGTGATGTCAGAGCAGATTAGCAAGTCATCGCCCATTCATAACCTTTGCGCTGGGAACCTGCTGGAACCAAAGACAATTGACTGCACTTGTGGCTTGATTCAAGAACATTGCTGAAAGGGTTTTTAATTCTTCCTCTGATATCACTCATAACACATTTTCCAGAAACTGTAAATAGAAGCGTTGTAATGCAGAGGCAGGAAACAATGAATAAGAGGCTGAGATTGTGTGCTCAGATCTGTATTTCATTTGCCCAAAACAGTGTGTCTGGATTCCATTTCTCTTCCATGCTCTACATTGACCTTACTTTTCCCAAGAAATTAAGAATGTGTATATAACTGTTCAGTGCTGCATAAATAAAGCAGATGTTGCTCATTACCATTTCTGCCATCCATTTGGTACCACTTCCTAAGCAGCTGTCAGTGGGTAGCATGTTTTCTTCCAAACAAACAAATAAACCAGTTTGCTGACCTTAGCGTGTGGTATTTCTTTATTATGAATTATGCATCTTTTATTAGCATGGTATTAATTAAGTCCTAATACATTAATGATCTCCCAGGCATTCATTTGGAACAAGACATATTTATATGCAAAGCTGTGAATTTATATAGTGGCGTACTGAAATCAATTGTGGTTTAGCATTTCCGCCTAATCAGTTTCTGGTACAATATATGCACATTTGTATTTCATTTGTGAATCACCATGTACATCTCTCAAGGCTTCTTCTTGGGACAGAAGAAAAGCAAACCATCTGAATCCATCTTCACACAAAATATGTATAGAAAAACCCAAGGAACTTCCTGCAAGCATCTTGTCCTTGAAATGTCGATTTTTCTGATCCATTGTATGAAACTTTTCTGTCAGCAGCATGGAAGTCAGGGAACAATTGTAGACACCACAGTTAAGGCCAACTCCCGTATAAGTTTTCCACAGACAACTCCATAGACAGACACTCAGCAAGAATATTGGATTCTGTTCATGGAATCAGTTCTGGAAAATTAATGTTACAGCTTGAATTCTGATTATGACGGATCTGTCTATTGTATATAACCAAAAGAATGGTTAATGTGTCTTAACAACTGAGGATTTCTCCTCAATGGGCCTTAAGTGTCAGGAAATTACACTTAAGTGGTTGAGTGCCCATCAGGGCCTGGAAAAGGTGAGCCCTCTTCCTGGACTCAGATGTGTGCCTGACTGCAAAGAAAGTACAGTTTATACTTTGGAAGAGACTGAGAAGGGAGCAAACAGGCAGTGCTATGAGTTGGCTGGAGCACTTTGGGATATAATACAATATTTCTCTCCAGAGCAGCCCCATAGCTAGAAACGTTTTTTGCAGGGGGGGACTGAGAGCGGGGAGCTTAATGTCATCATCTCTAATTGGATTAGTGATTGATCTAATTAGTGGTGATCTAATTGAGACAGGGACCACGGCCAGCGGAGGTGAAAAGCATAGTGACCATTCACTAGTTTTGCTAAGCTAGTTCACATTTCTATTTGGTGGGAAGTCCCGTTTTTGTTAAGATGAGCACCCATATTTAGTCGGGGGAGGAGGTTGGAAGTATTCTGTGTAAGTCAAAGGCATAGCAAGGGCATCCTTTTTTAAAATGCCTCTTCCTTTCCGCGTTGAGCACTCCTTTCTCTTGCCCCAACTCCTTCCCTTTCATGATGCAAAAGGTGGGGCGAAGCAGGGTGGGGTGGGGCGGGGCTGGCTAAAGAAGGTGGGCAGGGAGCAGATAGCCAGACAGAAGGATAGTGTTTTGCTCAAGCGGCAGGTGTTGCTTTCTCAGCTGCCCTTTCTGTCTGGCCAAGTAGCATGAGTGGGCCCGAGCTGCCCATGAGCAGTGGGGCAGCAGGGCTGTTTCCACTGACCAAGAGTCTGAGCAGGCTGCTGAATTCTTCCTCTGCAGGTGGCAGCAGCCAGACGGTGCTGGCAAGACTGGGAGTGGCTCTATGGCATAGGGAAGGGGGAGGGGCTTTGAGAAGCCGGCTGCAGTTGCAGCTTCAAACTGTTCAGCTGCAGCAAAACTGAGGGCTCCTTGCTAGTACTGGGGGGTCTGGCATCCTCCTGGAGGGGGCTGAGCACATCTGTGGGAGTGTGGCCCCCCTTGCCCCTGGCTAGGTATGGACCAGCTCCAGAGATCTGATGGGGGATAGCATATCTGCTGCCCTATGAGAATTTCCCTTTGTATATTATTGTACATTAATGAATAAACTGAATATTACAAAATTGTCACAAGTCACCAATGCTCTGTCCTCCAAAGGAAACCATCCCATGTCCCATGCTTGGCCTGGAACTTCCCACCACTCAGGGAAGTGGGGTGGGACTGTAGCTCAGTGGTATCTGCTTTGCATGTAAAATGTCCCAGGGTCAATCCCCAGCATCTCCAGTTAAAAAGTTCAGGTAGCATGCAATGTGTAAGACCTTGATCTGAGACCCTGCAGAGTTACTGCTAGTCAGAATAGACGATGCTCACTTTGATAAACCTGTGATATGACTCATTATAATGCCCCTCTGTGTTCACTACATTTATTATATTTCTATCTTGCCTTCCTTCTATGGAACTCAAAGGTTTCCCATCCAAGCACTGACCAGATCCTGACCTGCTTAGCTTCAGCAAAGTTAGTGCATTGAGTGCCATCTGACTATACCTTTGGAGAAATTGGAGATCTGTTCGACTACCACTTCTTCACATGATCACATTAACTGGATATGTTATCCCAGAAGTGCTAAATGTCCTATCGGAATTAATCCTAATTATCTTGCTATCTCTTTGGGATATTCCAGGATTGGGAATACTAATATTTTGGTAGCTGCTTTGGGAGGAAAGGTGGGGTATAAATGAGGTAAATAATAAGTAATGATGCTAAAATGTACAAGGCAGTAGCAATGGTAAGAAGAGATTTCTGGCATTCAAAAACATAACCTTCATCTTGAAAATCTGAGCAGAAGATATGATTACAGCTTTTACATTTGCAGAAAGGTGGGGTAAAGAGGAAAAGGATATATTTGTGGTCAAAAAGAACAAAAAGAATTTGATTGAATTTGCAGGAAGGAAAATGTAAAGCTAATATTTTTGAAGTACCGCAAGATTGGCTGACTATTTTCCATGGATTATTCTATATTCCTGATCACTAAGAGCCTTTCGCAGATAGGTTGGCTAAACATCTATCACGACTGCTTCGGTTTAAGAATTTGGGCTAAGGAAAGCATCAAGTAGCAGACTGAAGTAGATTTAACAGCAAAGAGCAGATTGAACTATGTGGCTGAAAAGGCACAAATCAGTGGAGTGGAGAAAGACGTTACTAATCACTAACGCCACTCTTTTTGCAAGCAAAACCTTATTACTCTCATGTTGTAAGAATCCTGCATTGAAGATCATCAAATAGTTTTGTTGCATAGAATAAGAACTAAGACTGCATGGTTGCAAGTTGGCCAAGATAACCCAGTAAGTTCACATCACAGCAGGAATCAGAAGGGTGTTATCTATACTACAGACTTATTTCAATTTTATACTGGTTTAACAGTCATCATACCCACTTGAAAGACTCCTGATAGTTTGGTAAATGGGCTGAGAATTATCTGTTACAGATCTCTCACAGAACTCTGGGGAGAGGAAAAAGTTATTAAACTAGTTTGAGCCCACAGGATATATGGGACAGGCTCCATACTTTCAAAGTAGCTGATAGGTGTTTTTGTATGGAAGACAAAACATGGTAATCACCTTCACAGGTGTAGCTGGGTGTTAACAAGCTGAGCTCTGAGGACACATCAAGGGTTTCCTAGCAGTGTTAGAATTTAGGCATGTTCCTTGCCAAAACAACTACCAGAACACTAAAACAAACAGATAGTTTGTGAAGCCAAATTCTAGAACTTTCTATGACCACAATGGTCTTTTCAGGCATGAATCTATGTGAGGAATACACCATAAACAAGCTAAGCTGTGCATGCAGAATGAAAGTGCTCAGTGTTCCTGATGAGAAAGCTGGAAAGCTGAAGAAATTGAAAATTATCATAGTCCCATTTTGCAGCTATAATTGAAATGCATTATTGAATGAAATGAAGAACCATCCATGCCACTCTGAGCACTGTGGAGGAAAACTGGAATAAAAATGCAGGAGAGAGAGAGCGCACAAACCTGATTTGGACATTTTCTCTAGGAAGGAGAAAGGATAGCGGAAGAACAGCATGGCAAGCCTGTTATCAGATTTTGTCTCCCTGTCTGATTCTTGTCTTAGAAGCAACTTTATGATCAGAGCCGGGAGAAACTGATGGTGAGCAAAGCCGCTGAGCCATTTCCCAGTGTATTTCATTTTTGGTGAAGTCATAGCTATAGTGCTACGCATACTGCATATACACTTGATGATCACATGAAGGGTCATTGGGAAGGAGGTAATTGCAGGTTTTCAAGTTCTTATGGGAAAACACAGGGATCATCTGCATGTGTAAAGGCACATGATACACTCCTTCTGGCACTATATCAGTTCAGAAAGCAACTGAGAGATTATACATCTGAACGCTCCCCCAGTCATAAGTTATTTTTTTCCATAGAAAGCTAGTATATCAGGAGTTTTATTCCAGCCTGACATGCTACTTTTCTACATGTACACAGAGAACATTCAAATAAATAGGATATTTTAATCATCAGTTTGTACTAGGAATGTGATGATGAACGTTAAATGTTTTTGGGGATGGGGTTGATATAACTTTCTCAAAAAACTTGTTTTTCTTTCAAAGGTGACATGATCTTAATGTAGTTTTATGGCTCATGTTTCTATCCAAATCGATGGAAATTCTACCATTGATTTCACTAGTGAGTGAGAGTAAGTTAGACCCTTGCGGTCCAAATTAATATCCGGTCAAATGGGCATGAAGTCATTACAGTATAGCCCAAACTCATCAGAACTTGGAAGCTAAGCAGGGTTGGTACATAGATGGGAGACCACCAAAGTTTGCAGAGAAAGGCAATGGCTTCCACTAGCTTTGAAAGCCCATGCTGGGGTTGCCATAAGTCAGTTGTGACTGGACAGCACTTACATATTTACAGAAAGAACAGTTATGAATGTAAGTATTCTCTATCACCTACTGTGCTATAGTCCTGTCCACAAGTTACAGTGAATGCATATGCAATCTATGTACAGTGTGTACCTGGCTTTTCTTTAAAAGTGCGTAGAGTGATTGTTATGTTACATTCAACACATATACAGCTGAACATGTGCTTGAAACTGCGCGTTTATCCAAATAATGGTTCCCAATTTAATTTTAAAAAGGAATGCATGTTAGTTCTTTATTACAAACCAATGTATGCTCATGAGTTATGCCAATAAAGGTTATTTATTGATTGATTTTATTGATTTTTATCCTGCCCTCCTGGCCTAGGCTGGCCCAGGGTGGTTTACAAACAGAATAAAAGTTCTAATAATACATAAAACACAATTTGTTACTTAATACAATTTCTAATAGATAATAATACAGTAATATAAAACCAATGTTAAAATCAAACATAATATTAAAGTGCTAGCAATTGCACAGTTGGAAATTGGAATGCTCATGCAGGATGTATGTATGTTCACTATAACTTGTGAACAAGGCTAGTATGAAAGCCATATACTGCACATACCTGCCTACTTGTGTACAGCACACCAGAAATTTGTAACTTGGCAGGATGCACTGCTGGTGCAATAACGCTACAGATGGATGGACCAGCAACCATGACAAGCTCCTTTAAACTTAATGATTTCTATATGGCATACCTGTAAATGCATTTTGTAGGACAGCATCAATCATGTCTGCATCAGGCATTCAAATACATCGATATTGCATTGTCCATATCAGTACAGGTGATTTGCACAGATCACATAAAGGAGGAAGAAGGAGGAGGAGGAGGAGATTGGATTTATACCCGGCCTTTCACTACTCAAAGGAGTCTCAGAGCAGCTTACAATCCCTTTTCCTTCCTCTCCCCACAACAGACACCCTGTGAGGTAGGTGGGGCTGAGAGAGCTTTTTCGAGGACTGCTCTTGAGAGAAGAGCTCTGAAAGAACTTATGACACACCCAAGGTCACACCAGCAGCTGCATGTGGAGGAGTGGGGGATCAAACCCAAGTCTCCCAGATTAGAGTCTATGCTCTTAACCACTACACCAAACTGGAGATTTTGAGATGTGTATTGCATGCTACAAGAACAAAATGCATCAATGTAATTGTGATATAACTTGGGGATCTTTAATACGTCTTATTTTCTTCTATTGAGACACTGGTAAGGAGCAGGTAGGAGGATGCCTGAAGATGATGGACTGGATGCACTACGCAACAACAAAAGCTTCACATCAACTTCTACAGCAACTGTAAAAAATGAAAAACATGCAATTAATCACTTATTAAGGAACAACATCCAAGCTTGATATACTTGCAAGTCTGCCAGAAATTCATCACATTAAATCAATTTTTAAAATGTTATGTGATGTGAATTTTTAAAACACTTTCAGAAGGTATGGAATGGATGAGCCTGTGATGTATAGTGAAAATATGTCTTGCAGAATAAGTTGTACAGAGATAGCACACACACACACACACACACACACACACACACGTTTGTATAGTTCACATAAAAAGGCCACACATAATCTAATAATACCAAAAACAGCCATCCTCTTTTAATTGATGTGTGAGGAATGGCAGATAATTCCTTTCTAAAGAGGAATGGATCAACCCTACACTATCAAGAGAGCACACATGGGGTTCCCAGGAAGCCCCTATCAGCCCCAGAACTGCTTGGCTTCAGCAGCAGGGATGAATTGGCCATTAAGGCCAACAGGGAAAGGCTGTTTTCCTAGGGACCAGCTCCTACCAAAGCTACTCCAACCTCAGGCAGCCACTGTGAGGGTGGGGGGGGGGAGATGCCACTGCTGCCATAAGTCAGTGGTCCTCACCCTGTACAATGCTGGTGGGTGTGAGCTAGAGTTGCCAGGTCTCTTCTGGCAACTTGCAGGTGATAGGGGACTTACCTGGAGAAAGAGAAAGGTCTAGACCTTGTTGCTGACATCACAAAGGAAGTGATGTCATCACACCAGCTACATCCAGGCAGTGCTCTGGTATTTAGGCAAAACCTCTATGGTAAAACTGGCTTCTACCATAGAGTTTTTGCCCAAATAGTAGAGTGCTGCCTGGACATCAATGGTGTGATGACATGACTTCCTGTGCAATGCCAGTAATGAGGCCTAGGCCTTTCTTTTTCTCCAGGTAAGTTCCCCCCACTGGCCAGGTGATTGGTAACTGGGGGGCAGGGTCTGGTGGTAGGGGACCCCCGCCTCCACCAAGGGGTCTGGCAACTTTAGTGTAAGCTGGGTGAAAGCTATGGCAAGCCTGTTCCTTCTCTCCCCCTTCTGTGAGGGGGGCAGATTTGGGCCCTCTTTATTCTTCCCTGTTGGGGGGCAGAGGTGGAGTACTTTCTAGGCCCATTTTTGCCTCCTTCTTTGCCCATGTTCAGCAAAGTTGTCTTCAGACTATACCCTGGGACTGACCTGTGGACTATACCTGACCTTGACCACACTGTGGAGGTCAAGAGCACACAGCACAGTGAAAATTCAGGTCAATGATTCAGTGGGCCTACAGATTTACTGCCAACACAGTCACAGACTCAACAAAGGAGCTCACTATTGCAAAAACAGCCTCTCAGCCTGAAATTCTGAAGAACATTCACTTCCAAATAAATGAACACTCTGCATTGTTGATGTCAATACTGATGGGTGAAGACACCAATAAGGAGAATGTCACACAAAAAAGACAAGATTAGTTGATGAAATTCCTTGTAGAATATCCTTCCTGGAGGGATTTAACCTCATTTAAAAAACACTGTGCTTTGATGAAATAATATATTCACTCTCGCCTCTTCTTTAACTTCACAAGGAGCTATCAGGCATATGATCTTTTTGAAAGAGCTGTAAGTCAAATCAGATTCACTTGGCAAAATCTTTAACTCACAAAGATTCTAGAGGTGTGTAACCTCTTTTGGATGAACTGAAAGTCAGTGTGTGAGCTACTATGTGAAAGATACTTCTCCAAAAGCTGACATGTGATAGAAGATTCAGAAAACCTGGCTACCATGTGATAATTGCATGCAAAAAAAAATTGGCTCAGGAACTTACTTAGCAAGATTTCATAGCCTGCTTCAGACACAAGCCTATATCATACTGCTCTAGTAAGCAAAGTTCAAAGCCTTCCTCCAGAATAATGGAAGAACCACTTTGTAGGTTGGAGTAACTTCTTCAAGCCTAAGGTAGCATTAGTGCCCAGAATTATTTTTTCAATGAAGATTGCTCACAGGTACACCAATAAATCATTGACTGTTTGGAAACTCCTGATTAACCAAAATCTCAAGACACTGCAATTAATGCTTATGGATGCATTTGCCAAGAATATGCATGTGTGTCCCCCAATCCTGTTTGGGGGTGGCACATGAAATTATTACTGGATGACCTTGGGCCATTCACTCATTCTCAGCCTAATGTATCTGACAGGGTTGCTCTGAGGAGAAAATATGTGTGTGGTGGGGGGACTATTTACCCAACCTTCAGATCCTTGAAAGAAAAGTGGGATAAAAATGTGACTAAGACGTGGTGATGTAAGGGAGAGACAGCATTGTGTATTTCCAGCATGCTTAATTCCTTCATCATATAGTGCAAATGCATAGCTGTGCATATGTTTTGAATTTTCTGCTATCAACTCACCAATCATATTTGGAACTGGTCAGTGTACTCCATATTTTCATTATGTTCTTGTGATTGACAGGAGGCTGTCTGGCCCCCAAGTTGTTAAATAACTGATCCTGTGTAAACACCTGAGCCAAACTGAAAGCTTCAGTAACATCTAATCAGCTTTCAGAGATCTGATGGAACACTGGGGAAAGTGCGGACATTTGACAGTGAAGGTTTGACTCTAGAGTACAGAAGGCACATGTTGTTAATGTCTGTCTCTGGTCTCGGTCTTTTTTATACTTAAAATGGGTTTTTTTAATGCTGGGTTTTAATTTATATCTTTTAATGTAAAGTTTTATTATGTTATTTTGTAAGTTCCCCAAATAAATAAATCATAACAAGAATCAAGCCCTGTTCACATGTCACTGGATGCATGTACAACGTGTACAACTTGTAAGAAACAGCCAATGAGCATTCACTTTACAAATGAAAGTGAGGACCAGTATCTGGATTAATATTTGGTTTCAATCACATGTTCAGCTGTAGGTGCACTGGATGCAATATGAGACTTATTCAGCACTTGTATAAAGAACAGTTAAATGTACACGTTATGTGGACTGTGCATGTCTTCACTATAAACTGTGAATAGGGCTACTTACTCAATGGTGGAGCAGACTAGGTAGGCTGTGGATCCAATCTGGTTCAAGGCAATCCTTCAGAATTGGAATATTTACTAGAAATTGTTGGATAAGGCTGTGGGACTGAGGAAGGCCCAGAATAATTAATGACTGAAAAATTATCATTCAGTGATGAAATATCCTTTGAGGTGTCTGGGAGCTATTTTTTGTGTGAAAAATGTTTATTTCCTTAAATTGATACAAATCATACAATCAAATAGCTCTCATCTCTAATTTAAAAAACTGAACAGAAGTAAGGTTAAAAATTAGAAAGCCCTACAGGCAAGCAATGAAAAACTAAACAAGTCAACAAAACAGTCCATATGGGCAAAGAGATTCTAAGCAAACCAGACTATCTAAAGTTTAGCATGTCACACTAAACAAAGGCAGAAAACACTGAACTATAATAAAAAAGAGGGTGATACACACAATAGACAATACACTGTAATACCATCTCCCATAGGTACAATCACTCAGGTTAATCCACCTATGTTGTAAGGTTTTCCATTATGGGTTAACATAAATTTATAAAATGTAAAGCCATAGGGAAAGAAAAAACAAAATTAAAAAAATAACTATATTAAGTGTGAACTAGTCAAAATCTATATTCAACTATATCTGTTTGACAGTGTACTTCGGGCTAAGGACACAACAGAATGAGGCTCCCAAATACCACACACAGCCCTGTAGGGAAGAGATCTTGGCTTTTTATATCCATTCAAAATTGGCCATATATAACCCAATAGGATAATATTGTCCACCCACAAAAGCCAAGACCCCCCAAAAAACAACAACACCAAAGAAAATCCCCTAGCCTGAAAGTAGTCCTCAAAATTAGCAGCTATGCTGGGCTTCCAGATCTACAACAATTCCAAGTTCCAGCAACTGGTCGTTGGTCATTGGAACTGTGTAAAACAAACTCAACAAACAGAATAGAATAGAATACTTTGGGCAGAATATAGCTATGTGGGAAAAGAAGGTGTCTGGGAGCTATTGAGATAAATTGTATCTAGAGCTTTTCTTCCATAAAGAAGAAAATATGTACCTCAGTCCAGAATTTTGCAATGGAATTTCTGAGATGACAGACTACATCTCCTAACGACCCTGACTTTGGCCTACACCAATTGGTGGAAATGGTGGTTGTCATCTTTGGGGGCAGATTTTTGTGCCGACAAGAAAAAGCAAAGCATGACAGTTTGCTTCTCTGAGATTGGAGTTGGGGTGGGACTCCCCAAATTCTGACAATCACTTTGGGAAGCATGTTGGGAGCTTGAGCTAGGAAATATGTGTATGTGAGTGAGAGAGACTATTAGGCATGCATTTCAGCCTAATAAACCTTCACTGAATCCATTTTCTTGTGTCTGACATCTTTATTTTTGGGTGTCAGAGCAAACCAAACTCTTGATGGACAGATTCAGCAGCATTACCTGTCCTTGAAGGGTGCTCAGGAGTTTGGGTGAGGCAGTGTTTAACTGGTTTACTTTATCAGATGATATCTTGGGCAATACTCTCTCGAGGCCCCTTTGATTAGTAAAGCTTTTCCTGAATATGCCAGCCTCATTGTGGTCACATTGCTTCACTGCTTCTGTGTAAATCATTGGCTGTTCTGCCATTCATGTTGGTTTATCTGGGCAAGGCTGTGTTACATCTGTGTTACATCCAATATCTAGCATACCTCTTCTGTTAATTATGGGCATATTCACACTGCAGACTTCAACCAGCTGAATAATCATTCCAAGAAACCTTGAAAATTTGGTTCTGTGAAGCCAGGAGCTAGGGATTCTAACAGACAATTATCAGCCTTTTATCAAACTACAGTTTCTAGGATCCTTTGAGAAAAATCCATGGTAGTTAAAGCCAAAGAAAGTATAGGGCTGCAATGCCATTGTAAAAGTTGCAAAAACTGAGCACAGAAAGCTGCCTTATAGGCCATCTAGGTCACCAATCGCTTACATGTTGACTCTGCAGGGACTCTGGGGATTTTGAGAAAGGGTAGTAGGTGCCACCACAAAACATTTATCATGGCTGTAGGGCAAGGTATCTCCACCAGGTAAAGGATTAGATTTCAGCTTCCAAAGAAAGGGAAGGATTTACTTCCTGCTCAGCCACAGGGAGAGGCTGCCCTTTTGCTACATAAGGAAGTCTGTGTCTATGGCCAAGCCAAAGGTATATCACTATGACACATCTGCCTTTGCATTCAACAGGTAGGGTGTGACCAGAAGTTCTCTGTTGTTGTTTTTTTCCTGTTACATTCAAGATCTTTGGATTTAACAGAAGTATCAGGAGCAAGTAGAAGCCAGGTGGGCATCATGAAGCTCACAGACACCATGGTGGAGGATCACTGATGTAACTCAGTATTGCTGGCACTGGCTCTCCAAGGTCTTTGCCAACATCTCCTGTCTGAGATCTTTCAAACTGGAGGTGCCAGAGACTGAACCTGGGGTCTTCTGCATGCAAATGACATGGGCAACCAATGAGTCATGTCCGTATAAAGAACTGTCAAGTCACAACCGACTTATGGTGACTCCAGCAAGGGGTTTTCAAGGCAAGTGAGAAGCAGAGGTGGTTTGCCGTCAGCTTCCTTAGCAGAGTTCTAATGAGTTATAGCCCTCTCAAAGGCCAGGTACATGTAGTCCTCAAAGAGCAATGCCATGAATAACAGGCACTCTTCTTCAGGTTGCATTAGTATTTGCATCAATACATGCCTGTTGGACAAGTTATCTCAAGCTGGAGGCAGGAGAGAGAGAAAGAGAGATACAAAACTGGCTCCTTTCCCAAGTCTATTGCAAATTATTATTTCTCATCTGTACTGACTGATGGCTTCATTAACATCTCTTCTAGAGCTTTGCCGATGGTTGGTAGCCAGAATGGTTATAACTGTACAGTAGGTACAGCTGTTAAATTATATTTTATTAATAACTCTTCTACCCATTATGTATGTAACAAGTTTTAAACGAATAATTTAACCTTAGGAATGATTAATGATAGATATTTATCTCTCTTGTCAAAACATACGACTTGTTGAAAGTGAGTAAGGATTTCCCCCCCCCTCCAGGATAGTTAAAATTTTAGCCCACACAATTGGCTTTATACAATCAGTAGCTAAAAATCAGCTTTCAAAGGGGAGGACTGTTATTCCTATATAATCTCACCCAGAGGGGGTCAGTGGGGAGTAGCAAGCTTTTCTCAAAAGCTAAAGAAGACAATATCAGTTTTCAGTCTTTTGAATGAGATATTATGTAAATGTAAGAAATCAGTATTAAATTAAAAAATGATGGCTGTTTTTTCTGGTTAGATCCTCAGCTCGTGTGGCTATGCCCTGAAAGCAGTGGGGTTTACTCACATAGGGGAAGAACACTGGAGCTAATTCTACCACCATTTACAACTCCCCTTAATTTCTTCGCTTCTCTTATGGCATGGTTGTGTCCTCTTCAGCCCCTTGCATCTAAAACTATGGAAGAAAACAGATTCTTGTCAAATGTTCAGAACCCCCTGAAATCTGAAAATGAGATCTGGTTCCTGTGTGCAACCTCCAACACTTTCATGGTAGAAAAAAACAATAAGAATTGGTACCCACATACATGACACTCTGTGTGGGGAATCCATATCACGCATCATCTTATACACATGAGGGAATAACCACAAACATCCCATTTTTTTGCCACACTGACAACATTGTCAGACACAATAAGCATGAGAATTCAGCTGCTTGAATTCTTACAATCATTACTATTAAGGCAACCATGTTTTTAACTTTGGTGCCTCAATGGGATCCTGCCTGGAGTATAAGCCTTTAACTGTCTTTGCTTATTCCTTCAGTTGACTGCATGAGGACCACTGGGCCTTCTAAACTCAATGATGGGGCCGTGGCTCAATGACAGAGCTGAAAATCCCAGATTCAATCCCTGGCAATCAGATGGTAGATAATGTGAAAAATCTCAGCCTGAGACTTTGGATGCTGCTGCCTGTCAGAGAAGAAAATACTGACTTTGATAGGCCAATAGTTTGACTCAGTATGCCGCAGCTTATTGTGTTTTACTTATTTTAATTTTTTTGCTTGATTTTTTGTTTATATGTATTACCCTGTTCTTTCTCTGAAGATCTCAGTGCTTCGTTTTGATTTGCTTGATTTCTTCCTCCTCTTCATCGCAACATTGCAAATAGTGACTGGCACAAAGTCATCGAGTGAGACTCACAGCAGAGTACGGTTTTGAACTTTGGTCTCCCTGACCATTGTCTGATGCTCTAACCATCATGCCACTGTTCAATCTGCTTCTTATTTGAGTGACTAAGCAAAGTCAGTCCCTGGTTCCACAGATTCATGTGGGAATCCAAACATCATCATATTGTGTTGCTTTTTTCATTCAAATGGTCCTCTGTGCATTTAACAAAATCCAGATCGCAAACTATCCTCTGCACTGACCGTCTCATTTAGCCTTTATTATACTGCCTTCTCCCTCATGGATCACTGCCTTGTCGTGGCGAGGGGGCTTGCGTGGTTCGATGAGGCTGTGGGCTATGCCGTGGAGGGCCACCCAGGACGGACAGGCCACAGCAGAGAACTCAGACCAAGCGTGATCCCCTGGAGAAGGAAATGGCAACCCACTCCAGTATCTTTGCCAAGAAAACCCCATGGACAGTAACAAAAGGCTAAAAGATATGACACCGGAAGATGAGCCCCTCAGGTCAGAAGGTGTCCAATATGCTACTGGGGAAGAGCAGAGGGCAAGTACGAGTAACCCCAGAAAGAGTGAAGCGGCTGGGCCAAAGCCGAAAGGACGCTCAGTTGTGGATGTGTCTGACGGTGAAAGGAAAGTCCGACGCTGCAAAGAACAATACTGCATAGGAACCTGGAATGTAAGATCTATGAATCAAGGTAAGCTTGACGTGGTCAAAAATGAGATGGCAAGAATGAACATCGACATCTTGGGAATCAGTGAACTAAAGTGGACAGGAATGGGCGAATTTAACTCAGAAGACCATTATATCTACTACTGTGGCCAGGAATCCCGTAGAAAAAATGGTGTGGCCTTTATAGTCAATAAGAGAGTGAGAAAGGCAGTATTGGGATACAATCTCAAAAATGACAGAATGATCTCGGTCCGAATCCAAGGCAAACCATTCAATATCACAGTAATCCAAGTCTATGCCCCAACCACTGCTGCAGAAGAGGCTGAAGTGGACCAGTTCTATGAAGACCTACAACAGCTCATAGAACTAACACCAAAAAATGATGTCCTCATCATCATAGGGGACTGGAATGCTAAAGTAGGAAATCAAAAGGTAACCGGAATAACAGACAAGTTTGGCCTTGGAGAACAAAATGAAGCAGGGCAAAGACTAACCGAGTTTTGTCAAGAGAACAGGCTGGTCATAGCGAACACCCTTTTCCAACAACCTAAGAGGCGTCTCTACACATGGACATCACCAGATGGGCAACACCGAAATCAGATTGATTATATAATTTGCAGTCAAAGATGGAGAAGCTCTATCCAGTCGGTAAAAACAAGACCTGGAGCTGACTGTGGCTCAGATCATGAGCTTCTCATTGCAAAATTCAGACTTAAATTGAAGAAAGTTGGGAAAACCACTAGGCCATTCAGATTTGACCTAGATCGCATCCCCGATGAATATACAGTAGAGGTGAAGAATAGGTTTAAGGGACTAGATTTGATAGGCAGAGTGCCTGAAGAACTATGGACAGAGGTCCGTGACATTGTAAAGGAGGCAGCAATCACCGCCATCCCAAAGAAAAAGAAATGCAAAAAAGCAAAGTGGCTGTCTGATGAGGCTTTACACATAGCAGAGGAAAGAAGGAAAGCTAAAGGCAACGGTGAAAAGGAAAAATTTGCCCAACTGAATGCAGATTTCCAGAGAACAGCAAGGAGAGATAAGGAGGCTTTCCTGAATGAACAATGCAAAGTAATAGAGGAAAACAATAGATTGGGAAGGACTAGAGATCTCTTCAAGAAAATTGGAGAAATCAAGGGAACGTTCCATGCAAAGCTGGCCATGATAAAGGACAAAAATGGTAGGGACCTAACAGAAGCAGAAGAGATTAGGAAAAGATGGCAAGAATACACAGAAGAATTATACAAGAAGGACCTCGATGTCCTTGACAAGCACGATGGTATAATCACTGACCTCGAGCCAGACATCCTGGAAAGCGAAGTTAAATGGGCCTTAGAAAGCATTACTAAAAACAAAGCTAGTGGAGGTGATGGTATCCCAGCTGAGTTATTCAAAGTCTTAAAAGAAGATGCTGTTAAAGTGCTGCACTCAATTTGCCAACAAATTTGGAAAACACAACAGTGGCCACAGGATTGGAAAAGGTCGGTGTACATTCCAATCCCAAAGAAGGGCAATGTCAAGGAGTGTTCAAACTATCGCACAATTGCACTCATTTCACACGCTAGCAAGGTCATGCTCAAAATCCTACAAGCTAGGCTCCAACAGTACGTGGATAGAGAACTGCCAGAAGTACAAGCTGGGTTTCGAAGAGGTAGAGGAACTAGAGATCAAATTGCCAACATTCGCTGGATTATGGAGAAAGCAAGAGAGTACCAGAAACACATCTACTTCTGCTTCATTGACTATGCTAAAGCCTTTGATTGTGTGGATCACAATAAATTATGGCAGGTTCTTAAAGAGATGGGAGTACCGGACCACCTCACATGTCTCCTGAGAAACTTGTATAAGGGTCAAGAAGCAACAGTTAGAACCGGATATGGAACAACTGATTGGTTTAGTATAGGGAAAGGAGTACGGCAAGGATGTATATTGTCACCTTGCTTATTTAACTTATATGCAGAGTACATCATGCGAAATGCTGGCCTGGATGAATCACAAGCCGGAGTTAAGATTGCTGGGGAAAAGATCAATAACCTCAGATATGCAGACGATACCACTCTGATGGCAGAAAGTGAAGAGGACCTAAAGAGCCTCTTGCTCAGGGTCAGAGAGGAGAGCGGAAAAGTGGGCTTGAAGCTCAACATCAAAAAAACTAAGATCATGGCATCTGGCCCCATCACTCCTTGGCAAATAGAAGGGGAAGTCGTAGAAGTAGTGACAGACTTCACGTTCCTAGGATCCCAGATCACTGCAGATGGTGACTGCAGCCATGAAATTAAAAGACGCCTGCTCCTTGGGAGGAAAGCGATGGCAAACCTAAACAACATGATTAAAAGCAGAGACATCACCTTGCCAACAAAAGTCCGCATGGTCAAAGCAATGGTATTCCCCGTAGTAATGTATGGCTGCGAGAGTTGGACTATAAGGAAGGCCGAGCGCCGGAGGATAGATTCTTTTGAACTATGGTGCTGGAGAAGACTCTTGAGAGTCCCTTGGACTGCCAGGAGATCAAATCAGTCAATCCTAAAAGAAATCAACCCTGATTGCTCCCTGGAAGGCCAGATCCTGAAGCTGAAGCTCAAATACTTTGGCCACCAAATGAGAAGGGAGCATTCACTGGAGAAGACGCTGATGCTGGGAAAGATTGAAGGTCAAAGAAGAAGGGGACGGCAAAGGATGCGATGGTTAGACAGTGTCATCGATGCAACGAACATGAAATTGAGCAAACTTCAGCAGACAGCGGAAGACAGGAGGGCCTGGCGTAAACTGGTCCATGGGGTCGCGAAGAGTCGGACTCGACTGTGCGACTGAACAACAACAACATACTGCCTCACTTGTAAAGGATAAGGAGGAACAACGTTTTCTATGAAAGAGACACATTCCCCAACAAGTTAGTTAATAGTATCCCAAAAAGCTCAATCAAGAGGCCTTGCATTTTATTTCACAGTATTTTAGGCCTGTGTCACATGGTCAGTTTCCCCAATACAGTATGCAGCCTAAACTATCCTAACTTTCATGCACACGTAGTGCGCCTGAAATAGGTTCCACAGATACAGCCAAAGCACCTTTGCTACATTTCTGCTTGGCCACACATTATGAGAAGACAAGAGTCACCGGAAAAGACAGTAATGCTAGGAAAAGCTGAGGGCAGCAGGAAAAGACGAAGACCCAATATGAGACTGATTGACTCAACAGAGAAAGCCACAGCCCTCCATTTGCAAGACCTGAGCCAGGTAGTTAACGATAGGATGTTTTGAAGGTCATTAATTCATAGGGTTGCTGTAAATTGGAAACAACTTGATGGAATTAAACAAACATGCACACACATTTATTCAAGCTACCATATTTATGGGATGAAGAAGGAGGAGGAGAAGATTGGATATATACCCTGCCTTTCACTCAGAGTCTCAGAGTGGCTTACAAAATCCTTTCCCTTCCCCTCCCCACAACAGAAACCCTGTGAGGTAGGCGGGGCTGAGAGAGCTCTGAGAGAACTGTCCTCAAGAGAACAGCTCTGAAAGAACTATGGCTTGCCCAAGGTCATCCAGCAGATGCAAGTGGAGGAGTGGGGAATCAAACCCAGTTCTCCCAGATTAGAGTCTGCATACTTGACCACTACATTGAACTACAGCTGTATGGGACCAATTATATATAACATTCTTTTTTCCCTTGCATCTCTGGATGCATTCCACATATAATAATTTCACTAGGCATAGTGACCCATAGACCAGCTATCCCATTTCAGAGAAATCATAGAACCCAATACAAAGTCTTGTTATTAACTTCTGTAGCTCTTTGTAGCTTTATTTTGTAGTTGTGATCTCTCAAAGACTGAACGTTTCATAACATCCATTTTACAATGTGAAATCATTATCCAGTAATCAGATACTTCAGTTTAAAAGCAATACAGAGGTATTGCCGGGCCAATATGAAGCTGTTCGCAAAACCTGCTAGTTCAATGCCAAACTGTTATTTCTGCCCCAGAGCTTCCTAATATAGAATTCTCCTTGCCAGTATTATGCTGGCTTTATAGGGTCAGTGTTCCAGGTGCTTACTCATCCAGAGGTGACTGAAACACTTATTAAGATACCAAAGATTTTCGAGTAAAAATGGAGACATAAAAGCACCTCCAGTTATTTTAAGTTATTTCAGGAACCTAATCTCCACTCCCCTTATTTAGAAAAACATTTAGCTTAAATTTATAAATGCACAACCCAGCCCACAAACTGAGCTTTAAAAGATTTCAACCCCCTTTATACCCACACTTTGAGGCTTGAGCATGTGGATCAGTGGAGTATCTGCTTGGCATTCTGGGGGTCCCAGATTCAGTCCCCGGCTGAAAGGGCCAGGCAGTAGGTGATGTGAAGGGTTCCTGTCTGAGCACCTGGAGAGCCACTGCCAGTCTGATTAGACAGTACTGAGTCTGATGGACCGATGGTCTGATTCAGTATAAGGCAGACTACTGTGGGAAAGAGTCCCGTGATCAGGCCTGGCCATGTCATGGGTTGACAGAAAGACTATACACCCTGACTTGTAAGTTACCTTGAATTTGGTTGACCTTGTTCCTGAGTAAATATGCATCAGTGTGACCTGCAACCAGTTCAGACACCTGAGTGGCATGGGATCCTACCACAGGAAACTAAATCTTATACATTTACACATTTAGGCCTGAAGCCTAAATCCTGTGGACTTCTGTGAGAATGAGACTATTGTCTACATTACCCGTTTTAAGTTGGTTTTAACTTGTCACATTTTCCTGCAAAAATCCTTGGAAGTTTAGTTTGTAAGACTGCTTAGAATTATTATGGGGGGAAACCATTTGCCTTGGCTGCAATCCAAAAGCCACTTTCCTGGGAGTAAGCCCAATGGAATAATATGAGACTTGCTCCTGCATAGACCTACTTGGAATGGCTCCCTTAAGTTTTATATGGGTATTCTTTACTCACTGTGGAAAGGCAGCATGATTTGTAGGGTTCTAAAATGTAAAATCGGCTTAAATTGGTTTTAAACAGGGTTGCAATACTTGAAACTATTAGCCCTCAAGCATTTTTCTGATTATTTTCTATTGATTTTTACCCCATGATACAAGAACGGTAACATTTAATTGAACGCTCCCCATAGCAGGGACCTTGCTTCTTGTACTCTGTTAAGTGCCATACACACTGATGGCACAACATCATGATGATGATTCAGGGCTCTTTTTGTAGCAGGAACTCCTTTGCATATTAGGCGACTCACCCCTAATGTAGCCAATCCTCCAAGAGCTTACAGAGCTCTTCTTACAGGGGCTACTGTAAGCTCTTGGAGGATTGGCTACATTAGGGGTGTGTCGCCTAATATGCAAAGGAGTTCCTGCTACAAAAAGAGCCATGATGATGATGATGATGATGTAACAATAACATAGGACAAATATAAATCCCCAAAGGGATTTATACCTTCAACATACATGACAGGTTCCGTTTATAACAATTGTCATGCAGTATACAAAATGTGTGAGCTGGCCAATTCTATATGTGAGACATAAATGCATTTTCCCTGTGTAATTCTCTATTCTATGGAAGACTTTACCATGTGATTTTTCTGAACGTGTAGATCATCCCAGGCTAGATAACCTTTAAGGCTCTTGGAGCCCTCCAATCCCATGATTTCACTAATAGCCACCTACATTTCATGAGTATGCTTCAGAAGAAAATAGGTGATATTTTTGAAAGAATAGAATTAAATCTTAATTTCTGCTCTTCCTCTTGGCCTACCATGAATTTCCCTTTCCCCCTGCCTGTGTCAGTTACAAATTAAATGGGCATTTATTCTCCTTCCAACGTGAAGCCACAATGTTTCAAAATGCAAAGGGGTGGGCATCTTGACGTGACATTTGAAACCTGTCCGTGACTCTCCCGCATCTTGTGCTTCTTTCCCCAAGTCAGGCTTGTCATGAAGATGTAGAACAGCAGCTAAATGATAATGATTATTCTGAAGTGTCAGACTCTGATCTTTCTCACACAGTGCCCCATGTAGGATGAGATTTTCCTAATGCATAAACAATAACTATGATTATGACTTTTGGCAATGAAGGTGTTGGGGAAAATGCTATTTTTTGTAAAATCAGTGTTTTGAATTGAGTGGGAGGGAGGGAGAAGCAAAGCATCCTGCATTATATGGTTCTTCTTGGCTGTTCCAGAGAGACGGACAGACAGACCGACGGATGGAGAGAGGACTGTGACATCTCTACCAGCGGATGTTATCTGACCAGAATATATTTCATAATTTCATCTATATCTCTTTGTAACTATGGGTAAAGACAGACAGATACTGTAAAGTGTGGTGGAACTGGTTTGACCACAATGTACATATTCTGGGGCATTTGTTTCCAGGGCACAAAATGAATGCTCATGCTCATATCACTTGAACAACAAATTAGAATATATGTCTGTATCCTAGTAATGTCTGCAGACAATGCAAATAATCATAAAAGTTGTTGGTTGGTAATTTATGCTCTTTAATATTGGTCAATGGCCCGATTAACCATAGCAAGATTACTCTTATATAGTGGAGGTATCTACATGTTGTACATGCCCTCTGCATACGCATCTACATGCCCTCTGCATACACCAGCACATGGTGAGATCTATTTATCTATGACATTATTATCCTACTGTTCCTTCCATGAGTTCAGGGCAGCATACGTGGTTCCCCTTTTTTCATTTTATTCTCATAACAACCCTATCAAATAACTTAGGCTGAGAGAGAGTTAAGGTTCCAAGATCGCCCAACAAGCTTATGGCAGAGTAAAGATCTGATCTTCCAGTATCTTAACCACAATAACTACACTATAAAACTGCAAAGAACTAGTCACACACTCTTAGCTTAACCTACCTCATAGGGTTGTTGTGAAAAGAAAATGGAGGATAAAATAATAGGGAGGGAGGGAGGGAGGGAGGAAAGAAGGAAGGAATAAAATGTATTTATTTATTTACTTACTACATTTGTATCCTGCCTTTTCTCTCCAATGGGGATCCAAAATGGCTTACATCATTCTCCTCTCCTCCATTTTAGCCCCCAGCATTTTAGCATTATAATAATCCTGTGAGGTAAATTTGGCTGAGAGTGTGTGACTGGCTCAAGGTTACCCAACAAGCTGCCATAGCTGAGTCGGGATTCAGACCCGGGTCTCCCTGCTCTTACCCGAGGGCTCTAAATGATACACTATGCTGGCTGTGTAGTTTATTAGGGAAGCATCTGAACCAAAGTTTCAGATGCTTGTAGTTCAATGCTTTCCTCAAAAAAATATTAATTAACCCTTTGCAGATATGCTTTGGGACCTATGCCCTGCATTGCCATTGCATAGCCTCAGATGTTATTTAGAAGAGCAGCTGTGAACACCCTTAATGAAGAAAGGCGGATATTGGACATCTGGATTTCCATCTGAAGACAATAGGCAGTCCAAGTTGCTAACCTCGGCTAGGATACCTAGGAGGCAGAGGGGAGGGATCATTGGCTGCTAGGCCATATGTATATGTCTGACAAACTGTAAAAAAAAAAAACTTAACAAAGAACACATACCTCCTGGGGATCCATAAGCATTTCACTACAATTTCATTCACTGAAAAAACCAAGCCAGCTACATTTTTTTAGAATGTTAGTAAGAAAAGGGACACGAGGCTTCATGAGCACATGAAAAAGCATCATGATGAACAAACCCAGTCACCTGATTCAGGGCACTGGTTCCAAAACTAGAAGTATTTTGTCCTTCCAAACATGGGTATATTGCAATCAGGGCATTCTCTGTTCTTTCTGTAAAGTTGGAGCTAAGCAATATTCATGCTTTTATTACAGTGCTGATCGAGTGCTCTTTAAAGAAGGCAGGGGCGAGTGGGAAAAAATATAAAAATGAAATAGTGGAGCAAAGGGATCTAGATGGTAAAGGAAATTGCTTTCTACAAGCTGTGTAAACTTCAATTAGAAGACAAAGGGCTCTGTTCTCTTTCCAGTGCTGGACTTGCTTAGCTTGCACACTCCCAAACGCTTCGGGCGGGGTGAGGGGAGGGTGCGTCTCTGCTCTGTGAATCAAAGTCCAAGAAAAGGTGAATGCAGGCAACCATTTGCAAATGATACCATGGGTGTACCTATGCCTGGATGGTAAACGAATTATGTGATGTAGACATGATGCTGGTGGGCAGGAACTTAACCTGTTCCTACAGCCTTGCTTAAACTAAGCCTGCAGCCACTATACATGCAGTGTTGCACAGCAGAGTTCAGTAGTCCAGGAAAGTGTTGCGCTCACATTGCATGTGTAGCAGCCAAACTCTCCATTCTAATGAGATATTGGGCATGTGCAACATCACATGGGTACG